>CM057382.1:95415000-96686666 GCA_030015415.1 Cynopterus sphinx | reverse complement strand
TACTTGGTTGAGATAATTGTTACCTTGTTTATAATCAGTTTAACATCATACATAAATACTAAAAGTTTATCGAGCAAAATCTTAGTAAAATAATAATGAATTCCTAGTTTTTCAAACATCTGCTAGGATATATTTCTAAGTTTTCTGTACTACCAAGTGTATGTGAGATACTATGTAAAATATATAAATTGATGTCAGATAAAATACTTAGAATCTGCATCTAGTTGCCCACAGAAATATTAAGCTAAAATTATCACTGTCATCATTATTATTATTGCAAAAGAAGTAGAGAAAGTCAAGGCATTTCTTGCCTCAGTTTTCATAAACAATATGATCCATGAGTTTTAATAGATTTATTTTAGGAAGTGATTATTCATTGTTGTACTAGAGCTTAAAAACATTATCCTGAACTTAGGTTTAGAACACTCAGAAATCATATATACTGTTCTTTACCACTATAATAATTAAAGAATCTTTTCTAAGGTGTTAATGCAATAATTCAATCCTATTTAAAACAAAAGCAGACTAATAATTCAGTCTAAGAATTAGTCTTACATGACATAAAAACAGACTTGTATAATTAGGGGCCTGTTCTATTTGTTGTAGATATATCAGTGCCAATATTAACCACTTTACCTTCTAGTTTAATCATGGTTCATTTTTTAATACAAATATATTTTCAGAAAGAGTTTATGATATGTAAAAATCTTTAGAGAGGTAATATAGAATTATAAAATATCGACCACAATCATAAAACTTTAATTACCATATCACATTTCAGAAATATTTATACACATTTTATTTATACACATTTTATTTATTATTTTACTAAGATTTTATTTTAAGATTTTATTTTAAGATCATAACAGAGCCACATGTAGTTGTGAAAATAATGCACCATAGAGATATCGTGTAACTGTTACTCACTTTCCCCCAACAGTAACATCTTGTAAAATGATATATAGTATATAGTATACAGTATGCATATCTATCTATATCTATATCAATATCATCTCTCTCTCTATCTATATCTCTATCTATATCTCTATTTCTGTCATCTCTGTCTCATCTATATCTATATATCTATATCTATATCTATATCTTTATCTATCTATATCTGTATCTATCTATCTATCAATCTATATCTATATCATCTATCTCTATATCTCTATCTCTATATCTCTATCTCTATCTCTATCTCTATCTCTATCTCTATCTATCTCTATCTCTATCTCTATCTATCTATATATATAGTTTATAACCAGGATATTAACACTGATACAGTCAAGATACAGCACATTTCCATCATCACAAGAATCTCTAATATTGCTCCTTTATAGCTACACCCAATTCTGCTCCCTTGACTTCTAGAAACCGTTATTTTCTTATCCATTTCTGTAGTATTGTCATTTTAAACATATTATCTAAAGTATACTTCTAGGATTGGCTGTTTTTCACTCAGTAAAATTCTCTGGCAATTCATCCAGGTAATTGCACATACAGTTCACAAAAAAATACTTTATTCATTTTTATTAATGAGTAGTATTTCTTAGTATAGTTGCATCATAGTTTATTTTAACAATTCACTGATTGAAAGACATGGTTTTTCCAGTTTTGGGTTATTACAAATAAAACTCTTATGAATAATCATATATAAGTTTTGTGTAGTCAGAAGTTTTCATTTTTCTGGAATAAATGCCATTGTATAGCTATATACATATCTTGGATTTTGGTGTTTTGTTTTGTTTTGTTTTGTTTTTCACACACTGCTATACTGTTTCCAGAGTGGCTATGCCATTTTACATTACCACCAGCAATGTATGATTTTATCTGTTTTGTGTATGTGTCCTCACCAGTATTTTTATTTTAGCCATTCTGAAAGGTATCACATTATAATTTTAATTTGCATTTCCCTAAAGGTTAATAGTTTTTAACATCTTTCTATGTACTTATTTGGTGTCTGTATATCTTCTTCAGTGGAATATCTGTGTTTGTCCTTTGTTCATTTTCTAATTGAATTCTTTTAACTTTTGAATTTTGAGTGCTTTATATAAAATATTCAAGATGCTAGTCTTTGGTGAATATGTGTTTTGTGAATATTTATTGCCAGTCTTTAGCTTATCTTTTTATCCTCTTAACAAAGTTTTTCAAACAGCAGAAAATTTGAAGAAGCATGATTTATCTGTATTTCCTCTGTATTTACTTTGCTTTTGGAGTTGTCTAACAATTCTGTGCCTAGCCCTAGATCCCAAAGAGTTACTCTTATGCTTTTTTTTTTCTAAAGGTTTTTAGTATTACATTTTACATTTAAGGCTTCGCTTGATTTTGAGTTAATTTTTTATGACATGCGATGTCAATATTCTATTTTACCTATACATATCCAATTGCTCTAGCACTCTTTGTTAAAAGGACTATATATCCTCATTGAGTTGCTTTTGCATCTTTAGCAAAATTCAGTTGAACATATTTATATGAATTTATTTCTAGACTATTTTGTTGCATTTAACTACTGGTAAAACTCTCTTCAGTACCCCATAGTCTTGATTTACTGTGACTATATAACAGAAATCGGATTTCCTTTGTTATTCTTTTTATTTTTTTTTATTGCATTTAGCAAGTAAAATTTCTTTTCTAAATTTTCAGACAAAATTTAGAGTTATCTACATTTACAAATTATATCCCTGGGATTTTGATAAGAAATGTGACAATTGATCATTTTTGCTATGGTGAATCTTCCAATTCATGAATACAGCATGTCTCTTCATTTATTCACTCTTTTATTTTTTCATAAACACTTTGTAGTTTTCAGCATAGAAGTTCTGTATATGTTATCCTAGAATGACACTATATTTCATTTTTAAAAATAATTTCAAGTATATCCAACTTCAGTGTCCATCGTTGGGATAGAGAAATACAATACATTTTTATATGTTTATCTTGTATTCTGTGACCTTGCTGAACTGACTTAGTTCTAGGAGATTTTTTTTTTGTAAATTCTTTGAAATTTAATTTGGGATGAGTTGTGGAAGTTTGTGTCTTCTAAAGAATGGTCCATTTCATTTAATTTGTGAAATTTATAGGTATAGATTTGTTTATATTTATTATCACCTTTTAATATCTGTAAGGTTTGCAGGCATATCTATTTTATTACTATTATTGGCAATTTGTACTTGTTCTGTCTTTTCCTTGCATTCTTAGAGATTGATGAGCTGTCTCAACCTTTTCAATGAATCAGAATTTTGTTTCACTGATTTATATGTTGCTTTTCTGCTTTTGATTTCATTGATTTCTGCTTTTATTTTCTGTCTTTTGCATGTTTTGGTCTTACTTTGTTCATCTTTTGCTAGTTCCTTGAGGTGGTATCTTAGATTATTGATTTGAGCTTTTTTCCATTTTCTATGTATATGTTTAGTATTCTAAATTTCTCTTTAAACACTGCTTTAGTTGTTTCCCACAAATCTTGATATATTTTCATTTTAAGTCAGTTCTTGTATTTTTATTTCTGTTGCTACTTCATTTTTGATCCTAAAATTATGTATTATTTGTGTTGAATTATAAATAATACATTTATATTATTTAATTTCTAAATTTTAGAGGTTTTTCTGTTATTTGTTATGTTGTTGTCTCATTTGATTCAAATGTGGTCAGAAAAACATCTATAAAATTTTAGTTAAATTTATTGAGTTTTTTTACCCATGATATTATCTCTTGGTATATATTCCATAGACACTTCTGCTATTGTTATGGGGAGTGTTTTATAAATATCAATTATACAATGTTGGTTGATAGTGCTTTGCATTCTTTTTTTCTTGATATTTTTTTCCAATTGTTTATCAGTTTTTGAGAAAGGGTTATTAAAGTCTCCATTGATAATTGTGTCTTTATCTTTTCCTACTATTGGTTCTATCAGTCTTCAAATTTTTTTCTGTGCAGCTATTCAATGAATATACATGTACCATTGCTATATCTTCCTTTTGGATTGATACCTTTATCATTATATACTATTCTGATAATTTTCTTTCCTTTGAAATTTATTGCGTATAATAGTATAATTACTCTTGCTTTATTTTAATTAATGTTTAATTAATGTTTTCATGATATATCTTTCCCCATTTTTTTTACTTTCAGTTTGCTGATATTATTATAATTGAAGTGAGTTTCTAACAGGCAGCATATGGTTGGATTGTGTGATTTAATTCACTTTGTCAATCTCTATGTTTTGAATGGTGTATTTAGTTAATTTACATTTAATATAATTATTAATATGTTAGAGATTATGTCTGCCATTTTATTTTATTATTTTTTTTGTTTTCTGTTCCCTGTTTTCCTGTTTTCTCATTTATCTATTTACTTTTTCCTATCTTTCTGTAATGTAATGAGACATTTTTATATATCTATTTTGACTTACTTTTAGTATTTTCAAGTGCATTTTTTTATAGTTTGCTTAGTAATTGCTCTAGATATGGTGTTGTATGATTTATTAAAGTTTACCTGGATTATTTTTATTCCAGTTCAAATAAGTTTAGAAAACTTATCTCCCTTTATGTCTCCTTTACCTTTTGTTTGTGATATAATTGATTTAAATACTTTCTTTACATTTACTTAGAACCAAATCAAACAGTATCATAATTTTTACTTCAGTAGTCAAACATGATTTAGAAGACTCAACAGAAGGAAAATATATTGTATTTAACCATGTTGTTGCTTACTGTGTTCTTCTTTCCTTCCATATATTACAAGATTTTTTCTTTGGTTGTTTATTTTGAGAACTTTCTTCAGCCATTCTACTTGGGTAGATCTGTTAGCAACAGAGTCTCTTAGTTTTCATTCATCTGGAAATGTTTTGATTCCTTTTCATTCCTAATGGTTGTTTATGCTAGATAATGAGTTAGTAGTTCTTTTCTTTCTGCACATGAAATATGGTATGCCAAGTCCTTTAGCCCTTCATGGCTGCTGATGGGAAATCAGTTGTCATTTGAAATATTTTTCCTATTTAGAAAGTAGCAAGATCCTACCTTGCTATTTTCAAGATTTTTTTTTTGTCTTTAGTTTTCAGAAATTTGATTATGACTCAATGTGGATTTCTTCCAGTTATCCATTCTAGTGTTCACTTTGCTTTTTGTATCTGTAGGTTAATGTCATTTGACAAATTAGATAATATTTCAGTCATTAGTTTTTAAGGTCTTTTTCAGTCCTCTTCCAGGACTCTAATAGAATGACTTTTTAATATTTTCTTATAGTATCACAGGTTATAGAGGCTCTGTTTAGTTACTTTTTAGTCTATTTCCTTTCTGTTTATGAGCCTGGGTAATTTTTATTATTCTTTCTCCAATTTCACTAATCTTTCCTTCTATTTCCTTCACTGTCCTATTGAACCCATACATCAAGTTTCTTAAAACCTCAATTATTGAATTTTTCAATTCTAACATTTCCACTTGTTCTTTATGCTTTGCATTTCACTGTTCAAGCTTTTATTTCTTTTCTAAGATATTCTATATATTTATTTTGTTTCAAGTGTGTTTCATATTGATTTTTGATGCATTTTTATAGCAACTGCTTTAAAAATCTGTTAGTACTAATATCTGTCATCTTAGTGGTGACTTCTATTCACTGTATTTTTTCATTCATGTTTTATTTTTTTTAATTATGGTAACAATGGTTATCCAGTAAGTTTCAGGCATACCAGCTTAAAGGCAGTCAGACAGTAGATGTTTACTCATAGGAAGGTCAGCCTTTTTGTTCTGTTCAGGCTTTGAACTGACTGGATGAGGCCCATCCACTTTGGGAAGGGCAATCTGCTTTACACAGCCTGTCAATTCATATATGAAGATCATTCAGAATTTTCCTCATAGACAGGACACTTTCACAATACTGTTTGAACAAATTTCTGAATACCTCATGGCTCAGTCAAATTGACAAATAAAATGAACTCTCATAGATGCCTTGTTATAAACTGGCAGGGACTGAAGTCTAGGCTTACACTCTAGGCTTGATAACATGGGTGGGAGTGGGGGCACAGATTTTTAAATGTTTTACACTACATGGCTATAAGAACATACTTATTGCCTAAAAATTTTTCTGATCTTCTAGGCTGCCCCTTCCTATTCTTTTGGCTAGAGAGAAAGGCTTTTATTAGGGTTTTTATCATCTGTTGATGTTTCTGGGGGATTGCAGTCTTCAGCTCCAAGTATGAAATATATGAAGCAAAAAGAAACTGAGAGAACCTATCATTCTGTCATTTTGGGGGTCTTGAGTTTCTTATCCAGTCTACTTTTTTGTCTCCATCTTTGAAAGTCTGTGTTGGTTTTAAAAATAATATTGAGTTTTTTTTTATGGTTTATTTAGTTAGAATAATAAGAAAAAAGTAAATTTCCTTTATTTTCCTGAAAGCAGAACCCATGAGAAATAAATTTTTAAATGCTTTGGCCTATGATTCAATCTACAAATCACAAGGTCAAAAAGCAGCTTGGCAGTAATCTCACACAAACTTCTGACCTGGCATTTTAGTCTGAATTTTTATTTATTTATTGATTACATTGACTAGACAGTTGCCAAATTATCAATTCATGCTGTACTTTGTATACACGGTCTTTAAAAGTAAGCTTAAATATGTGAACACTGGCCTCCAGTATTCATATGTGGTAGCCTTTTTCTTCTCATCTTTGCTCCTCTAAATACAGAATAAATACAGAAACATATCTGAAGTCAATTGCAGAAGGTTGTTCTGTTTACATGTAAAAGCCATTCAAGAAATAGGCCTTACAGGAATTAAAATGACCCAAGCTATACCTTTAATGCCTTAGGGGGAATGTGTTTCTATGCTTTTGTTTAGAAACCTCGAAATAAATGAAAATGTTTCAAGCATAACTTTTTTCTAGATATATTCACTTCTTTTGGAATGTTCCTAGGTTTTCACAATGCATCATCTCTTGGCTATAATTTTCTCTATGACAGTGCTAACTATTTTTTAAAAGGGCAAAGTATAAAGTTATTAAGTAAATAGTTTAACTGAGCCTGAAGATTTAGAACTTGATTCACAAATATTTAACTTTTATGTTGAATTGTAGTATAAATTAGGATGCAGATTATGAGTGATATCCTTCAACATATTTCAAAACAGTTACTTCAAAATAAAACATTTAAAACATAATATTTGAAAATGTAATGCATAACATTGTTATGATATATGATGGGAGGATGATTTTAAAATAAATGCATGTTTTATTATAAGATGATCATTTTTTTAAATTTATGTTCTTATTTCATTTACTCATATAATTAAGAAGTTAAAAAATGCTAAATTAAAGTTAAAAAAAATAAGAAAATACCAGAAAATTTATTTATCATTCTGGATATATTCAAATATTACTTCTTAAATGCTTACTGCTAGACATCAGAATCATGAAATAGAAACTTTTATTTAGATTTATCATTTAGATTTGCCTAAAATCGTATTTGATAAATATCACTGAAAACCATTTAGAATTTTTTTTATATGTTTTACTCTGATTGAAATTTCTTTCTAGCATCAGAGAATCAGGTCTATAGTTCCTTTTAGTTTGGCATTCCCCTTTCATTTATTGAGAATTTTCTCTGTGTTAGACAGTTTATGTCATTTAATCTTTATAAACTCCAGATACATGTATCATTTGTAGATGAAGAAACTAAAGCTTTGGATCAATACATTTCTTTCAAAATTCCCTCATGTCATGGGACATAGTTATTTGAATTAGTTTTTATGAACATTTTGACCCTGAATTTTGTATTCTAAACAATATTTTTTGTATTGTCTGAGTTGTAATCATTTAAAAACTTTTTAAAAATAGAGCTTCTAGCTTTATTTTTATATTGAAACTATTACTAATTTGTTACTTTCATTTTTAAAAATTATTGCTAGCTTTTATATATTCAAAATATTTTTTGGTCCTCAGTTCTAATGAAGCAGTTTCTGACTAGTTCATAAATGTTTCATATCGAGGAGAAGTATTTGTTTTCTGTGATATAGATTTTCTGACTTTACATCACTGCTTATGTTTTTATTTTACAAACGGATAAGATCTGGAAGTTCTAATATTAGTGGACATTCCATTTCAATTATATTGTAATTAACAAGTCTTCTGTTCAAACAAATTAGTTTTCAGTGTGGGCTATTTATTGGAAGCCATTGACTAGGAATTTCTTGGCAAGTTTCAGAAGTGGGGAAAACATTAAGGACTATCTTCTTTTCTCTACTGTTTTTATATTTTCTATTTTTCTGTTTAATAATCTAGTTTTTCTTTGCATTTGATTTTAGTGTAAGATATAAACTTGAATTCTGATTAACAGCTGCTTACACAGTGTTGTAAAAAGAATTTTATACTTGTTTTAGAGTAACAAACCCCAAACATTTTTTACAAATTGATATTGAATACAAGAATGACCAAACAAGAGTGTCACCATTGGGGCCAATTGGAGTTCAGTGAGTACCCAACGGTAAGAGGGAGGGAGAGGGATAACTACATCTCAGACATGTAGTTTGCATCTTCCTCAAATGACTCAGTGAAGAATTACAGGTCATTGAGATTTAATAGCTTTATTAAAAATTTGTTTTTTGAAAGATAAAGAATGCCCCAAGAAGGCACATGAAGAAAGAAAAAGTATGCCCCAGGGAAGCACATGGCCCCAAAGGGACAAAAATAGCTGTGAAAGGTCAAAAAGGCTACAAAAGACTACCAGAAAGAGAGAGAACCCAGAAAGGCAAAAAGGAGTAAAAATGGGAGCCCAGAGGGGCAAAAGATGGGGTAGCCCAGAGGGCAAAAAAACAAAACAAAACAAAACAAAAAAACCCCAAAACAGAAGCTGGAACTTTTGCCTTATCTATGGGCCATGATGGGTGGTTCTAAAAGCATTCCTAGGTGATTTGCAAGTCAGGTCATTTTGATTGACACTTGGCTGCTTTATAACTGCCTAGCGTGCACCTGCATACCTAGAATTCTACCATCATTGAGGTGTGCTGTCTTTGAGCTGTCTCTAGATTAGGTCTCTATTCCTTTCTTCCCCATGTTACTCTGACTAGCTACCTAGCACTGTGATATTAGCAATAACCAAATTATTTCTGTGATCCAAAGCAATTAAAACTGAAAAAGAAAAAGTTCATTATTGAAGTACTAATGGTTAATGTCAAGAAATAGTATTGGACATTAGGAAACATTAGAAAACTTGTAATACCTCCAACTTCTTAATCAAGAAAGAAGACAAGAGTCAAACTTACAGTGATAAAATAATTGAAAAATGTGGCATAAAACTGCAGTCAAATGTTTCCTAATATATATCTCTCTTACCTTTTTCTCTCTTAAACTAAGTTGTTTTAACCAGTCAGAGACATCCCCAGAGGGATTGTGAGCTTACTAAATTCAAGAGAAAGAAAATATGTACATCCTGAGAACACACAGCCATGAAAGATTCAGAGAGAAAGCCCGGAAGCATTGATGTACACATGCGTAGTTTATTCCTCCATATTCAGTTATGTCTCTCAGGTCTTCAGTGGAGGTCAGCAAGCCATCCAAAAGTGTTTCTTCCATACTTTTCTTTCTTGGAGACATTAGCCAATGTTTTTCCCTTTTATGGTAAATGGAGGTGTAAATAATAATATATGTTAGCAGATGATATTTTAAGAATGAAATAAATTTAAAAAAGCATTAATTTTATTCAATTTCTTAATATAACTTTAGGCATATTTGTTACCCTTCCTGGTAACATGTGATTTGCATTTAATATGGCTTTTTGACAGTGAACTCTTAACCAGAGGGCAGTTAGGGTGCTGTGGATGCTGCCCTCTACTTGCACTGTACAAAGGCATCTGGCCGAGAAGAGAGAAGAGGAGAGAGGTAAAACCTAGCCCTTTCTATGCTTGTCAAACCCTTCTCTCTGCTTCGAGGCTGATTCAGCTTGAAGGAAGAGTGCATGTGCCTAAAAGTGCTGTTCATTTTGCAATTTACCCAAAGAACTTGTTTATGAAGTAGTGGAGGGATTGCTCAATAAAAGTAGGTTAAAGATGGTCATCTAATAAACTGTCTTAAATATATGGCTATCATTTTGAAGCAGATGGGACTTGTAGAGGCCTATAAATCATATCTCAGGCAACTATGTTACTACTTAATAGTAGCCTTGAATGTAAAGAACAGAATAGCATTTTAAGGTTTAAAAATTTTGTTTTTTTTCTGTTTGAGGATTTGGGTTGTAAGTAATCCTGAATATATGTAAGTAATCCTGTTATATATTTTAATATTCAAACATTTCATGAACACAATGTTCTGATAGGTATAAAAGGGGCAACTTCTTGCTGGAGTGAAGCACATGCTTCATTTTGAGACATCTCCACCCTGCTCATGCAGCATAATTACACTGTGTAGAGAGACACCGAGAAACAAAATAATAGCAATGATCAGCTGTCACTTTTCTATAGCTATCCTGCTAACCTTATGTGTAACATTAAAAAGTGGCTTTCATTATAGTAGGTTTCTATTTCTTTTTAATTGATTCCATTTTGCTCGAAGTCATTAATATTCAAAAAATTCAATCATTGCTCTTACTTCATTTCCTTTTCGAGATTCTTAGATGAAAGACTTCGTAAAGCTATAAAATATAAAGAATTATTTCCATATTGGAATCATTTTTAAAGCAGGATTCTGAAGTCTTGTTTTACACAGAATGTCTGGCCTCCTTTGATATCTAACAGCTGAAAAATTACTTTTGAGCAAACGTTCTTAGGTTCAAGGCTTTTTGTCTCTTCTGATAATTGCTCAAATGTCCATATTTTACTTCATGTTTTGTTCCCTGGAGATCTTTCTTTCATTTTAATCGTATGCAAAACTATGAATACAGGAAATATGTTTTAAATTTAGAAATTTATTTCAGAAACACTGGCCTTTCTTTAGAGGGCAGTATCGAAAGTGCTATTTTGCATTTGTCTTTTTTATATATTTTACTCTGTGAACCCCTGCAATTTAAAGTACTTCAGTTTCATCTTTACAATAATAGGGATTCATTTATTTCCAAGTTCTGGTAAAAGGGTATTGTTGGGGATATTTTAAAAATTTAAATACATATGTTGGAATGAATTATCCTATGTTTTTCAGACATTTTGAGTTATATCTAGAATAGCATTTATGCAAGTTCAGGTCAGTATAACTTTCCAAAGTTATATAATTTTAAATGTTTGCCTATGTACCTTTTTCTCTGGTTGTATGTAAAAACACTTTTATAAAGGTTGAGTAAAATATTATTTCTTATTTCTACTTAATTTTTTATAAATATTTCATGTAATTATTAAATTTTCTTCAAAATGAAGTATAAAAATTGTCTCCTCAGCAGGTTGTGATTCAGGAAAAGGCTTATTGTACTTAATATTCCAATTTAATGGTACAAATCACTTCATTACCCATCAGGAAAATGACATTTTATCCTCCCTAGGCCAAACATCTGGTGACAGTCCTGAACTATACTCACACATACATTTGTCCGAAGGCAATCCTGATCACATGTGTGTTAATGATGGAGCCATAAGTTATGAAGAAAACCTGTTTGAAAGAAATTTTTAGTACCACAAAGCAGTAATCCAGTGTCCAAATGGACCTTAGAAAATCAGAGAATTTTAATCATCACGACTGTTGCTCCTGGCTATGGTTAATTCTCTGCACTTTTGCTCTGAAGACAAAATCTTATCTTATTCTCAGAGGTCTTTGAAGATGAGGAGAGAGTGAACCACCTCACTCTTACCCCTAGTTTTGTTGTCAACATGGGCCTAAGTTCCCACCAATACAACCCTTTATTTTAATTACATGGTCTCTTTCCTAAAAATGCAAACCTGCCCCCTAGAGACTGGTTCTAACTGATTTTTACATCCATTTTTTTCTCTTTTATCACCTGACTGGAAAGAAGTGAAGGAACTTAATTCCAACTTTTTAGTTTCATGACAACTTAAATTCTGAGAACTCACCATCCTTCTGTATCACAGATTTTTTTTTAACAAAATGATTTCTGTACCTTGTGTATATCCAAACCAGATTTCTGCTAGGGATGTTACTTTTCTGTGGTCTTCTCAATTAGTTCTCCAAAATTTCTATATGTAGAAGTGTTTCAGATCTTGGAGATGTTATCATCCACCTCTTCATCCTGCAACCAAATCTCAGACTATCTATATTCTTAGATAAAACCTTTGCTGCTATAAGATGTGTCATTTGTCAGAGCAGGATCGCATTCCCTATCCTCCAGACACCTGAGCACTACATATTAATAATTTATTCTCCAATTAAAATAAAAGTTAAAGATTTATTTTTAAAATATATTGTCATACAAATGATTTGTGAGGCTTTTGAATTTTTTTTCCATAAACAAAGTAGTACTTTAGTATTTCCAACTGGGAAAAAGTGACAAAGACAATATAGAAAAGGGTGATCTTTGAGAAGAGAACCTTAATACTCAGACTCCTGAGCTTCAGCTAACTCCTTATAGAGATGCCACTGATTTTGCCTCCTCTGATCTGATTTAGTGGCTCTTTGCAGTACTTGATTTGGGTTCTTAAAATGTCTATATTTCATTAATTAGAAGAAATACTTGATTTGCTGGAGTCTTTGCCAATTCTCCTTGCTCCCTTGCCTCTCTAAACCCTTTTATGTCATTGGTACTTTTTTTTTTCAATTAATTATGGTTTGAAAAGAGAAAATAAAGTTAATTAATTCTGCTGCTTATTAGTTTTAGGGGTTGGGTTCCTTAGGCAGTAAAATTAATTCCAGCTGTTTCATATGAAGCTTGTGATCTTACTTATATCCACTAACTTTGTTTCACATGTTGCTGCTCTTTCCAAAACCTAGAGTGCTAAGAAACCCAATGAATTAAAAAATGAGAATTTTAGCACCAAACTTTAAAATTCTGGAGACCCATCCTGTCTCCTTTCTTGTAATTTTTGGTCACTAATAAAATTTTCATCTCCCCTACCTCCATTTTTGGACATCTACTTCACTGATCCAACTTCCTCTTCTTTTCCTTTCTTTCTAAATGTGCCGTTCTGCAATCTGCAAATAATTCTCTGCTTTAAGCATACATTCTATACTTTAAAAATTCACCTATCTTTTTTTCACAGAATTATTCTATACCTACTTTCCAGAATAGAAACTGGTCATTCTTGAGCCTACTGCCTTAGCATCCTTCAGTATTTTTCTTTGTTCTTCTCTTTATCAGTTACTATGGAGTTGGAGTCAACATGCTTCTTCCTTTCCAACTTACTTTCAAATACCATTTACTAACCCATAGAAAGTGGAAATTTTTACAGTTCTGAGAGCTGCTTAGCTAGGACTATTATCCTGCTTGTTTTTGCCTCAGTACCCTAGAAAATATTCCTCAGTTGCTGAAAAATTTCTCTCATCTCTATGAGAACATGTGTCCTAGGTGATGTTAACTTTATGAAGACACCTTATTTTTCTTATATATGTCAGAAATATTTTTAAAAATTCTTAAAGCTGTATCACTGCAGTAGATATTTCTGATGTTGAAAAAATAGCTTTATCAAGATATAATTCGTATACCATGCATTTCACCCATATTAAGTGTAAAAGTCAATGATTTTAGTACATTTACAGAGCTCTTTAGTCTTCAGATTTTGATATTATCATGACATCATCAGGGCAGTGTATTATCACACTCAGAATTTGCATCAGTCTAAATCCTTTCTAACCAAATTATAACAGTAAACTGGTTCAGATAACCTTATGGCGATCTAACAAATGTAAATTAGAATTCTTTCCACATTAAGACAAACAGCATTTGGCTCTTTTCTGATATCAAAATCAAGAAAAAAACATTTGTAAGATAAATCTTTGAGTACCAGTTCCTTTATTGTGTTGTAATTTTTTTTTTTTATTTCCATGGATAATATACTTAGTCTCCATAAGTCATATGCTTTTTTCACAGGCCACACAGGACTAATGTACAAAGAATTTGTTGGTACCAATATTTCCAGCTTCTAACAAATCTTTAATTGATGGGATAATTTATCTTTGTTCCACTAAATATCTGGTATTATTTCATATTAACAACTTATGTAAGCTCAGGCAAATATCTAGGTTATGATTTAGTATTATGTCCAATTAATACTGGCCAAAGGGCAAACTTTAATGCCTTTTGTTTTACAATACTAGGTCAGAGAAATTATTCACTAGTCAGACATAATATCCCAATGATGGATTTATGTAAAGAACATGAATACACTTTACATAGTTTCAAAAATTTTATTTTTTTCTAAACTTTTATGTTAATCTCATCAACCATGTCATCTCCATATTATCTCAATTTAATTATATCCCCACTAAGACTTCATCAAAGGTTCTGGAATTAGGCTTCTAGTTCAAGGAGACTCAGAAAGGTTACTTCTCTCCAACACTGATTGATTTACCTCTACATGTCTATATGGCCTTAGGAGACCCTAGACCTTTCTTTAACCCTCATTTAAATTAATTTGCCAGGGCATCGATCTAATGATTCAAGTTTATGTTGCTCATTGTGCTTTTTATATTCTGGCTTTTTAAACTTTTTCCAAACTAGAGTAAGTAGAGACAGTTTTCTTAGAGTCCTTCCATGTTGGGGACCCAAGAGAGGCTCCCATCAGTTCATACCACCTTTGATAGTACTACATTAAGACACTTGTTTTGACTCTATCAATGTCTGCTTAATTTATCCCATTTTTAATAACAGTGATTATATTTCTACACTGCTGGGACAAGTACTTTGACTATCCCCTCTAATTTTTTGAGCATCTATAAAGCCCACAAGAGGAAGCTGACACATTAATCACATATGACTTCCTTCATCACTACTTGATTGTGCAGCAGCTAATTTAGGTGGGGTGATCATGAAAGAGTGTTCCTGGACCACATATCTGCTGTGTCCTGGATAAGAGGCATTTTAAGTGGGTGAATATCTAGTCATCTTAAAGCCAGTCCAGCTTGGTTTATATACACAACACAGCTGCTTTATCTGGGGAGATCTACTGGGCATTTAGAAGAAAGGAAGGACAATTTTTTGTCAGAGTAAACAAACTTTACAGCAGTTTTTATCAATCCACCATGCTAGCTGACCTTTTGAGAATAACCTGATATGTGTTTTAATCATTAAAAGCCATACATAAGTGTTCAATAGTAAGCTGAGGATCCTGCATCACCCAAACATGTTCCTCTATTCTGTAACATTCAAACTAAGGAGACTGCTCCAAAGTTAGTCCATATCAAAATGAATTTTAGTAAAGGTTCTTAAGGAAGCTAATGATATTGATCTATAAAATGAGACACTCCTTTACATTACACACACATTTCAGTAGTTTCTTGGTCTTTTCCATCCTCATGCTACTTAGATTAACTTTTTGGTGACCAGAGCTCATAGAATTGCTATCCTTTCTTTCAGTGTAATTGATGATGTAGACTAAAAAAAATAACACAAAACACCTTTAACAAAAGTGGTCTAGAAACAAAACTATAAAACATTGCTGAAGAAAATTAGTGTTACATTTTTAAAATATTTACATATATAACAGAAAGTACTTAAAGTAGAAAATAAGCATCACAGCTATATTTGAAAATTATTTAAATGTAACAATTATTGACACTATCATATTTATCGAATAGGTCTAAGAACATAATCCAATATTATAAATCTCTCATATCATTTTATTTTTCTGACAAATTGGTAAAATACCTTATCAAAAATGCTACCAGTTGGCTTAAAACATTCTTGGCCCCAGAATCTATTGGTAAACAGGTCTATGGAAGTAATTACCTGCCTTACCTGCCTTAATGTTTTTGTATGATTTTAGAAATTCTTTAATATCTTAGCAACTAGCGTAAAGGGCAAAGGCTTACTCTAAGAAACTAATGTAGTATTCTCCAAAAATATTATAATTATCCAGTTAACAACTTAAGGAGAAAAATAGGTTTCCAATGGAAAAATTAAAAGACAAGCTAAATCAACAGTGCACAATGGGAGTGAATGACAATTTTAGAAGTCTATTTATCATATTGCCAGTGACCTGCTTTCTATGAGGCAAGTTGGATTGCCATTCACCTCCTCTAACATATAAACTTCCATCAATGTCTTAGTCTGTTCAGACTACCATAACAAAAAAGCACAGACCGCGTGGCTGAAAAAACAGAAATGTATTTCTTACCTTCTGAGGCTGGAAATTTCAAAATCTGAAACTCAATTGATCTTTTGAATTTGATTTTTCATTCTCCTGATAAAAACTATGGCATGAGTCTAAGGAGCTTCAGCATAAATCTCCTTAGTGTGACTTCCAGGATACTTAATGATCTGACTCACAGTTACTCTTCCAGTTTCAATTTTTACAATTATTTTCTCTTATTCTAATCTCCTGACATTCTGAACTACTTGCAATCTCCCACTGGATCATATTCTCAGGTTTTCAGAGCTTCCAAAATGTACTTCTCCTGGGTGAAACACTCTCTAACATTCTTTTTGTTTTTTTTCCCCTGAGGGAATTTTCATTAGTCATTTAAGACTTCTCTTAGACAGTACCATCTTCTTTCTTATACCTAACCACTTCCTATATATTCAACAATCTTGATTTGTATATACCTTTCAATTAACAATTACTATAATTGCCAATTTACCCATCCATGAGAAGGAGAGGATGTATCTTGTTCCTGTTTAAACCTCAGCTTCTAGTATAGTGCTAGGGCAATGGGGAGACACACTCATAGAAACTCAGAAAATGAGCTCTTAACTTCCAAGTGGATTCAGAAGCTAAAGTATGTCAGATTGTTTTTTCTCAGTGTCACAACAATATCCTCTCATTCCACATGCTCTCCTGTAATGTGATTGTAGAACTGGTTCCATTCAGGAGTATAGTCTACATTTCCTCACTTTTCTTGAATTTTGTCTTAATTTTTTTCAGTTTATCATTCTGTAAGTGTATGGAGCCATTTTACTATGAATGACAAAATCAATCAATTCTTGCATAGTTTGATGTTTTTGCCTAAAGACAGAAGTTACTATTTTTTGTCCAACAGGAAAAATAAAATACCAAGTCTTTTGAGTTTTTCAAGTATCTGACAAATAGAAAGAAAAATTACAGTTTGACCTGTAGTTTTTAAAAAGACATGATTTTATTGCCTTTAGGAATTTATTTGCATACCATTACATAATAAAGATACTGTGTATAAAAATAAAAATAAATAGGAAAAAATTCTGTGGAGGTTATTATGTTGAAATATATGAATTACAGCTAATATTTTTAAGTTAGTTTATCAAGATATTCTCTGGTCTTTAAAGGAAAAAAACATTTTTGAAAATGTGAGCTTCTAAAAATTATTTTAAGATGTTTATTTGAAACAAAAATAAAAGAAAAATTTACTCACTATTGTTCTGATCCAACAAATGGAATGTTTTAATTTTTGTACTAATTTTTACTCATTGTCTATAAATATTCATCAATTATAATATAGATGAACTTTTAGAAGTTAATTTTTTTACTATACTTAGTTATATTTGTTGCATTATATTCTTATGTTTTATTATTATTATTGAGGGAGAGCAGAGTTTGAAACCCTAAAATATGCCTTTTGAGAATATTGATTATTTTGAGCTGGTTATTTTTAAGAAAACACACACACACACGCACACACACACACACACACACACACACACACACACACAAATGAAGAGCCCTTTACCTTTCCCTTACCTGTGTAAAAGGAATTTAGATAGCAAAACCTGCTCCTGGAAGAGAGCTATCATCATAGATACCCATATTCGCATATACCTAAGTGTGGCAGACACAGAGGAACCAAGATAAGCCTGTTTGCTAGACCCTCCTCTCTATCCCATTATTTCTGGTGGCTTAGCAAGAATTGTTTACTAAATGTTTGCTCTTTCTTATCTATCTATGAATTGCCTACTTTCACTTTGAAATCCAAGTGATTCTTTCTCCTTAGATCAAGATTACTTGTAAACCTTAACTGCCTGATTTGTCCTCAGGCCTCATATTCTTATGGAACTCCCATATGTATATACATAATAAATTTGGTAGTTTTCTCTTGTTAATGTGTCTCAGTTAATTTTATTATTATACCAGCCAAAAGAACTTTAAGAGAAAAGAAATGAAATTTTATCCTCTTTACATTATGGTATCTAATCTAATTATTATCATAATTATCATTTAAACTTATTTCAAATGACATCATTTACTAGACAGATTAACCATAATTAAAAACATTTTACATACTATGTGATATTTAGGCTAATTTTTTTATTTTAAAATAGTACAGTCTAGAATGTTTTTAGACATATACTTTTGACTATTGTTTTGAATTATTTTTTTAGAGTGATTTGTAGATGTGATGGTGTCTATATGTTATACATGTAAAAACACTTCATGACTCTTGGCAAATGTTAACATATTGCTTTCTAGAAATGTTACTCAAAGTCAATGGCATATTATATATGTTATAGGATGACTGGAACTTTGCAGGCATAGCTCACACTTTTAAGGAATATTGCCAGTTTTACAGTATGAAATTATATCTGTTTTTATTTAATTGAAAATGCTTTTTATAACTTTAAATCTTAGGACTCTGTAAGATTTGATTTTTTATAGTGTTTATATGGGATCTCAGTCATTTCATAAATCATAGTTACAAGTGTGGGTTGTGGAGTCAATCAGAACTTCATTTGTATTCTAACTCTTCTGTGCATAGACATGTAACATGGGAAAATAATTTGATCTAATTAAATTTTATATCTGTTACTTGAAAATGGGATAAACATTTTTACCATTGTCATAGTGTCAGAAGTTTAAAAGTGATAAAATATATCAAACCCTTAGTATAGTACAATGCTGAGCATAATGCACTCAATAAATACTACCTATTGTCATTATTATTATCATTGTATTATTTTTGCTTGTCAGCCAATTTTGATTATAATATGTTAAAAAATTATTATGTATGGCTTGAATGTCACTCTAACCTTAATACCTAACACAGTATTTGGCACATAATAAATCCTCTGTGCATAATTGTTAAATGCTTGAAAAAATGAACATATATGACAAAGAGTAGCACTTCATGTGTACATCTTAAAGTTTATTTCAAACATATTTTTCAAAATTAATCTATTTAATATTCCCTACATAGAGTTAAAATTGGTTTTATGAAAATGATCTAATTCTCATTTTAATATATGTGATTAATCTACATTTTGTCAGGGATAAACTTATTATGAAGGTTTTATTAAACATAGACTGTGTACAACTCTATGAAGATTAGATTTATATAAAAACTCTAAATAGATATTTGTATTTCATCTGTCTAATCTTACAAATAAATTGTATAAAATATTCAACAATGAAGTTTGGAAGTTTTAAAAATTCATAATCTCTAATGAGGACATGTATAACATGTATAATTTTATTCTCTGAACCTTTTATGAAAGATAGTTTAACATTTACTATTATCAAGAACATAATAGTCAATAACTACTTTATTTGGAATAGGTTTTGGATTTAGTTCAATCCACATACAATTTTTATAAAATCAGTGAAAATTACTACCA
Organism: Cynopterus sphinx; assembly: GCA_030015415.1. NCBI lineage: Eukaryota > Metazoa > Chordata > Mammalia > Chiroptera > Pteropodidae > Cynopterus > Cynopterus sphinx. The sequence continues at coordinate 96,667,070 of CM057382.1, read as the reverse complement.
TTTTAGTCACTTAATTGTGGTTCCATTATAATGGTATTAATATAAAACATCTTGAGAAATGTTTCAAAGTAATAAATTTTACAGAGTAATACAATTTTTACCTACTTTTCACTAAGGAAATATTGTGCTAACCAGAAAACTGGATTAAAATAGAGTTTTGTCACTTAGAGCTTAATGAATGGTTCACTAAATATGCTAGTCATATCTCATTTTTAACTATTTCAGAGAAAGAAAAAACTGAGTAGACATCTACATTATAACTACAACACTCTAGACTGTACAAATATTTTAAATGAATAAAAGAGAAAAACTTTTATATCAAGTAATAAACAATTTTTTGAAATTTATTTAAATAAAGGCCATTTAATAACTAAATGTAAATCATACAAAAATGTATACAGCCTGAAATTATTATAATTTGAAAATAATTTGTGAAATAGTATAATAATACATTTATGTAATACTTCATTCTGGGATTAAATTATTTATTATAAAGAGGTTTGAATTGTGAATATGTTAGATATCAAATTTTATGATTTAAAATATACATTTATCCATGTTGAGGGGAGGAGAGAAATGAAATAGGTAAGAAGACTAGAAGAAAAAGAAATAGCCTATTAAAAAGGGAAAGTTAGTTATAGGCTTTGGACAGGAAATAGCACGCTTAATCAAGAAGAGTTAGCCTGAATTCTTTTTCCTTTTCTGTACTGTTTTATGTGGAAAATAGAAAAAAAAAATCTAGGAATAAACAATGTCTTAGAGTATAAATGGCTAACTAAAAACCTTGTTGTAATTAGAAGACTGTTTCAGGAAAATAGGTTAAATAATAAGAAACTAATTAATGATTTGGTGTTAAGGGGAAAATGAGACAATCCCAAGGCCTATTCAGAATAGACATAACCCATGCCAAAGTAATGTCTCTTCTAAGACTATTACAAGGGAAAGAAACTTGAAGTTGTTACTAAATCTTAGAAATTATAGTGACTTCTTAAAAACTGCAGCTAGAGTTTTATAATTGTATAAGCATAAGTATTCTTATTTTGTAAAACAATCAAGTGTAGTTGGATTTGACAGAAACTGGGAGTACATGGGTGGTTTAATTTTAAATTATATTATTAACTCAAAAATAAAAAGGAAGTCTTAGTTTAAATAGCATTTACAAATAGGTTACTTGGAAAAATAGCAAGTTAGGACATTACTTAAAGCATATAACAAAGTAATTGTGTATTTAAAAAATACTAAGAATAAATATAGATGAATATTTATCCATGAGGGAGCAGAATTTTGTAAGCACTAAAGCATTGGAAAATATTGCAAAGAAAATTTAGTATACTAAAATATGCTAATGATACCTATTGCTCTGTAGTGAGATGACTTGGTACTTAATTTTTTTAAATGAAAACTATAAACTTTTCTAAATATATTTTATTTTATTTTTGACAAAGTATTCAGACATCATTTAAGTCAGTAGACTTTCATTACAGCATCATCTATGTAATTCTCTTGACAAAAAATAACTCACATTCAGTCAAGTGCTTATTTAACATTGAATTTGGAGAAAACATAGAGGATAGAGAAAGCAAGTTAAAGGTCATAAGATAAACATTAATATTGATACCATAGGAAAAAAGAGAGAGATGCTCAGAATTAAATGATACCAAAAAAACAATAATGTAGTCTATGTTTATTAAATAAATTCTAATTTTAACAAATAATTGTAAGGACATTTGGAGGACAATTGACAAAATTTGAGAATGTTCTGCCAGTTGATCAATAATGATAGTGCTGGAACTCATGGAAAATTAAACATAAAAAAAAAGCACTGATCAGAGAGTAAAGAAATTAATAGAACAAATTTGAAGAGAAGAACAAAATTTAGAGAAGAGAGAATTTCTGTATTTGTGATAGATTTTCTAAGTCAAAAATGGTATTGCTATATATGGTACTAACAGAGATTGTCAGAACCCCACATGTAATCCTCTAATTTATAGTTTCAGTGTCCTCTAGACAACTTGTGACTGTAAATATTTGTATCTTTGTGGATAATTTTTTTAGAGTGTAGAGGTTACTCTTCCTACACATGAACCTGACCAAAAGTGCCACAAAATTAAAACTCCTGCAAGCAACCTTTAAAATATGAGTGATGAAAGTTAATATGTTAAAAATAAAATTCCTTTGATCCTCAAAAGAAATAATGGTGTGTGTCTTACATCATTTCCCAAATGTTTTTTGTAAAATTAAGTTTCGTTTGTCCACTGTGGTAACTGGCTTAATAACACACTATCGTTTCTTTTTATTTTTGTTTATTAATCTCAATTTCTTTATAGGATTGCACTTGAATCATTGTCTCCAGATCTGAATCTGTGGGAACTCACAAGAAGGAATTAGGTTACAGAACTTGTCCTAAAAATAGATCCTCAGGATAAGATTATGAGTTGGATTCTGGGCTAGCCAGATGGAAAAGACTGTTGTACTTCTGATAAGTGGGGTGGTAATAACTGTGTCAGCCTTGGCATATTGTAGCATCACAATTAATAGGACCTTCATCTATGGAGATTTGGGATGTGATACAGGAGACACACTGGCTTACCTGATATCTCTAGAATTTGAGAGATGTGATGGCAATAGTAATGACAAGGTCTAAAAATTGGTTGATTGTATATTGTTATCAATGTACTAAAGGAAAGGAATGCCAGGCTTAAGTTAGCTAACCTTCAGCCCAGAAGCATGGCAAGAAAGCCAGAAGACCTTAATGACAGCATTTGAAAATACCTTTATTTCCGGTTTTGGAAATAAAACCGGAAATAGTATCAAGAAAAAGCTTTATTCATAGTTGCAGCATGTCACCAACACAGAAATCAGGGCACTGTCAGAAAAAGAGTGAAGTCTAGGGATCTGGGATGGGTACATCTGTGTGCATTCACTTGAAGAATTTAAACACTCAGATTTTCCTGGATCACCTGGGCCACTGGAAGTAGCCCCTTATCCTGCACTAGGAAAGACAATCCCCTCTAGCCTGCATACTATGCAGAGCTTTATCAGAGGATGGAGGCCTCTTCATAATGATCTATACTTGATCTATACTTTTCTTCTCATGGCTTCTAGATCAATACACAGTGAAAAGTCAACAAAGACCAGGTACAGGAGTATTCTCTCTGCTTTAGGAGAAAAGATACCATTTATGAAAATAATTGTTCATAAATATGGCAGGAACCATGAGAAAATATCCTGAAATGGATCTTGAGATTGCTGAACTGGGATGGGGGGTGGTATGGTAGAATATCAGGCTAGCTAAAGAGGATTTCACTGATATGTTGTTACTCACATGTGTGTCAGGATTTATGTCCTGGCAAGGATACTTAGATTCAACCTTAATGCACTGCTGGAATATCTGCATGAAGTTTAGAAAAAAAAGATGACCTACAGCAAGTGAAGTTTTAAAGAATTGCCTTGGTAGAATGAGGAAAGTGTATAAGGACTCAGGTGGGCACACTGGAATGTATGCGTTTCACAAGAGTAAAGTACTCACCAACTAACTACATTCCAGAGTACTTTGCTTTCACTAAACCAAAAAGAAAGTGTTAGTAATACGGTCACTGCCATTACTGAAGTGGTCAGTGATGGCTGACCTCTGTATGTCAAGTTGGCCCCTCTTCATCTCCAGAGGCAAAAAGAACATAATTACCTCAATAGACAACAAAACCACAATAGCTACTGAGAGTACTGACGTTGGTATATCAGTGGCGATGGTCATAGTTACCATTTCTGAGTCAGTTCTTAGACTTAACTTGTTGCAAGAAGAGGAGTGTGGGACCCTTGAGGAAGGACTCTGCAATGTGAACATGGATATATAGTTGCATTTCTCTCACAGGGGACTCAAAACAACATAATACCCTCCCCATACAGCTGGAGTTGGAGCACTGGAGTCCAGGATATAAAGTACTGGCTAAGATCTCTCAAAGTGGTTCAGAAGGGTCCAAGGACTTACCCTGTGTTCATATATTTGGTCATATATTTGGGCATAATGGGGTTAAATATACATAACAGCTTTCAGAACCCTAAAATTGGTTATCTGTCCTGTCCAAGAAAATCTATAATGGTAGAAAAGTACACGTGGAAACTCCTGAAACTAGACCTTGACCATGATATAAAATTAGAAGCAATGACACTTCTCAGGTAAAATTGCAGATGTTAGTGCTGTAAATAAAATCTTAAAGCATATAGCATAGTGGTCTCCATCGTTACATGACTATTGATTAATTTTATGTTTTTTAGTCTTATACACTCAGGAGTCATTGAACTGTTAATAAGACCTCATATCTTCATAGATGTGAGATTAAAAGTTTAAACATCTCTGTAAGCTTTTTAATGAATTACTGAGGTATAATGAGATTTCTATTTGCAGGTATTATTTTTAACTGCTGTCCAAGTGAAAATACAAGATCTGTGAATTCCAGAGTTGAGTGCCATTTTTGAAAATGAAAAATATCTTCCCTTTGTTGAATTTAAATATATAAAAACATTGAACATGTATTTGAAAGTATCTTTTAAGGGTTTTACTAGAATAAAATGTAAAAGTGATCAGTCATTTTTTTCGAAAGACTCAGAAATTCCTTATCTGTAGGTGACCTAAAAATCCAACTATATTTTTATGCAAGATTCAGTGCAAATGACTAACAGAGGACCATTGTGCTATACTTCTACAACTGCATTTTAACTTCTTGCAGCATTCTTAAAGGAAGTACTATAATGTGCATTGCCCATGTAGAGGGAAAATGCATACTTCTATTCTTAGATGAGTGTTTCATAAAAGCTCTTTATTTTTTCTTTTTTGGAACAGCTTGTGGTGGCTGTATTCCAAGTTAATTATAGGTTTAATGGTCAACTAGGCTAAAATATGTCATATGCCATTTTCAAAAGTTTTTCTTTGTTCTTTAAGTTGATATTTAAAAAATTTATTATAAATAAAAAACCTATGAAATATGAGCAACAGTTTATCAGGAAAAAGTATATTTTTACCTTATAGGAGACATAGTTGATTGCTTCCTACTTTTCTTTCTCTTTTATAACAGTTTGTCGCAGACAACCATGTCTTCATTACAGCACCTTGTGCATCAGAGGAAGCTGAGACATCACCAGTTCCAGATAAAGACCTCAGTGTTTTAAAAGTAAGCTCAATCATCATTCTAGTATTTGGATGCGATCAAATTCTGATCAGTAAAAGATGAAGCAAATTTTGCTTGAAGCTTCTGGAAGTAGTTTTCTTGTCTCTAGAGGAATCACAAAATGAGATGATGTTCCATCCCATCTGACCCTGGATGGTAAAAATAAGAAGAGCTTTAGTTATCTTAAAATAGTCTCAAAGATCTAGTCGATACAGAGTATGGAAGATGGGAGACATGGAATGACTAATCCATCACTAAACTTAGAATATTTTCAATGTGTTTGAAGTAATATAATTGTGTATAATAAAGCTAGTTTGTTCTGAGTTGTCTGCTACTTTTAGCTAAAAGATTCCTGCAGGTCTAACTGCATGTTTTATGGTACTGTTTCCAGTATTGTCCTTCCTTCTTTCCCTTTATTTCGTATCTTCCAGGTACTTATGCATTCACTTCCAAAATCAACAGTGTCTAGGTGGCATTATAGATTACTTAAGAAATCAAAACTAATATTGGAAATCTTGGAATCCAATATTATCTAGAACTGCTTTTATCTTTAAAAGAAAAACAGTGAATAAAGCTCATAGTAATTATAACTACTAATTATTACTTTAGCAAGTTATTTTAATTTTATTCTTATAAACTCATGAAATTGGTGTTATTTCCTTTATTTAAATAAAGAAACCCAAGCTCATATTGATAAGCAACTTGTTTAGAGTTAACCAGAGTATTAAATGGAAGATACAGAGTTTGAATACAGTATCAATATCTCTAAAACATTTATAATTTTCTTAAGATCATCTATTTAACAAAACAGAGAACCTAACTTAAATTCTATGAACTATTTGCTGGTAAGAAAACTATTTTCATTGCCCATTTGGGAAAGTAAAGTGTACTTATGTACTGTGACAAATATGATGGGAAAAAAATAGCATAGATGATATAAGCTCTGTTCATTCTTCTGGTGACCAAATCAAAGTTGTGACAGAAACAAAGAGCAGCAGCAAAGAAAATTCATCAGCGATCTAGATGAACATGCTATACAACTAGGGAAAACTCCAAGAAAGCACTCTGAAATGGCAGAAGGTAGGATGAGGCAAGGACAAAGGGCTGCCCAGTCTCTAGTGTCTGAGTGAGAGTCAGCAGCAGAAACCTCTTAAAGGAGCTGCACCTGTAAGCGGATTTTCGTTATGACTGACCTGCTCACTTTGAGCACCAGTGTCCGATTGGCTGCACGTAGGGGGCATGAGGCACTTACAGGGAGATATCGTCAGTGTGAGGGTCTAGTTTAGACTCTCACATTACAGGAATGCCATTGGTATCTATTGTTTCCTGTTGAGTCCTCCCCCTTTCCAGTGCATGGACACAGCACCACCATAGCTGTGGCATCATCAAACTGGATAACAGAGGTCTCTCTGCCCAGGGGATTCCCTGAAATCCCACCTCCCCAAACTGGGCCCAACCCAAGCCACATCCAGGTGTATCCTCAGTGAGTCAGATGTGCCTTGCTGAGCAAAAGCTAGACTCATACTGGAGGTAGCTGGCCCCGGTTTCTGGTGTGGCTTTTTGAGGCAACTATAAGCACAGCATCTGTAGATTGCTTGCTAAATCTTGAAAGGTGGTCCTGGAGGGGTAGAGGCTTGAGCTAAATTTGGCATGAATCTGAACCCCTCTCAGAACTGTGCCACTGGACACCTACTTCACAAATCTATACTAGAGAGACCAGGAGACTAGGAAGCTTTGCTTAGTACATAGAAACAGACACAGGAATGCAGCCAAAATGGGAAGACAAAGAAGCAGAAACCATATGAGAGAACAGAATAGAGATCCAGATATAATGGAGTGAAGTAATTTAACAGATGCAGAATTTGAAACTGGTTATAAAGATGCTCAATGAACTTTTGAGAAAGGTAGATAATTCCAACAAAGAGATAAAAATGGAGATGGAGATTATAAGAGGGAACCAGCCTGAAATAGAGAACACATTATCTAAGATGAGAAGTATATTAAATGGAATAAACAAAGAAATAAACAAAGTGAATAAAAAAGAGGATCGCATGCCCTATCTAGAGTACAGGAAGGCCAATCAGGACACTCAAACAGAATGGCAAGGAGAAAGAGGCCAAGACTAGAAAGATGATTTAAGGAAGATATGGGACACTATTAAGGCTCCAAATATTCATCTGATTGGTGTAAGTGAAGAAAATCAAGATGTTGAATAGTTGTTTGAAGAAGTAATGATAAAAAAAACTTCCCTAACCTGGTGAAAGAAATGGACATAAAACCTCAGGAAGCTCAGAGGATTCCCAAAAATCAGGAATCCAAAAAGGCCCCACACCAAGACACATCATAATTAAAATTCCAGAAGTTAAATACAAAGAAAAAGTCTTAAAAACAGCAAGAGAAAAAAAAATAATTACATATAAGGAATCACCCATATGACTGGCAGCTGATTTCTCAAGAGAGACTAATACAGGACAGAGGGCTTAGCAAAAAATATTCAAAAGAATGAAGACCCAGGATGTTCAACCAAGAATAATTTAGAGATGAAGGCAGATAAAGAGCTTCCCAGGCAAAAATAAACTAAAGGTATTTATCACCACCAAGCCAGAATTATAGGAAATGATGGAAGGACAACTTTAAGAAGAAAAAACATGTATCAAAAACAGGAATAAAGAATGGTAATAACTATATTTCTATCAATAAGTATTTTAAATAGAAAAGAATTAAGTGCTGCAACCAAGGGATGTAGTAGATAAAAGGATAAGAAAACAAGGCTCCTACATATGAAAAAGAAGAGAACGGAAAAAAGATATTGCTGTGACAAACCTAGAAGGTGTTTAAGTCAGAAAGAGAAAGATAAGCACTATATGATTTCACTTACATGCAGAATTTAAGGAATAAAAAGAACAAACTAATCAAAAACAGACTCACAAATATAGTGGACAATTTGGGAAAGACACAGGGGAGGGATATTTGGGGGACTGGGAAAATAGGGTGAATGGTTAAAGAAGTACAAATTAGTAGCTGAAGACAGTCATGGGGATGGGAAGCATGACATAAGAAAGGCAATTGGCTAGGTGGAGGATCAGGGGATGGAGGGAGCAACTGGGGGGATCATTTTACTAACTTTATAGATGTCTAACCAATGTACTATATACTTGAAACTAATTTAAATAAGTAAGCAAATAAATAAATAAACAAACAAATAAATAGATAGCTAAATAAATAAATAAATAACATGATTATAGTGTCAATATTTTCCTGCAACAAGACAAATAAACCTCAACATTTCAGTGGCTTTTATTAAGAAAGATTTATTTCATGCTCACGTTAGCTTTCTTAAGTTTATGAGAACGTAGATTGGCTGAGGCAGCTCTGTTCTCATAGCAGGTTGAATTGAGATACTCTACATATCTCTCTTTCTGGGGCTGGCAGCTATCTGGGACAAGCATGCTTTTCTCATGGCACAAGCACATGGCCTTTAAGGAACTCTTCATAGCTCTTAAAGCCTCTAGTAAAAGTAACACACAGATGTATTCATTTGGCTGAAGCAAATCATAGAGAAGCTTATATCAATGCAGCAGGAACTTGTAGTGCTTTTGTGATGTGGCAGAAGGGAAGAGAAGAGTATCTGCAGAACAATAACATAATTTTCCTTAGATACTGGCATATTTTATAGTGTAGCTCTTATGTGTAAAAACCAATTACTCACTTGTATTTTAATTATACTAGCTACTTATAATTATTGTTACTGAAAAACATATATTTGGACAGAAAAACATGAAAAATGTTCTCAAAGATATAAAATGACCATTTTGCTGAAGAATGCACTGAATTTTGTTTGTATTTATTTTTATGAATTTAACTAATACATTTATACACTTATGTAATCTATTTAAAAATTTGACACGATATATATTAATTCTCAGCCATGAAAAGACATGTGGACCCCTATATAACTAATTCCTTCTCTTCTTCCCTCTAGTGTTTAATTTGAACAACCACCACAGCAAACCAATTACATATTAATGCATATAATTATCTGAATTTAATAACTTGCGATTATACTATTTAAGTGTAGGTTTAACTCAGGCAGTCAGTTCTTATATCAGAATTCTCTGGTTAGAAAAGCTCGTGTGACTGCTCATTTTCTTGGTGGCTTATTACCCTCCTTTACTTCTCCGTAACCAGAACTCTTCGGTTCTTTCCGAAGATTCTTCCATCCCTTTCCACTTGTCCTGGAATCCTCACCACACTGGCACTCTGACAACAGAGGAGAGCCAAGTGTCCCGTTCTTAAGCAAGCATAGAGGTTATAGGTGATGTTGTCCCTCTATAAACACAATGAAAAATAGTCTCTCAGGAAACATTTTTTTTTTTCACAGCTTATGGCATAGTCAAAAAATGAATCTGTATACTTGTTGGTAGAAGAAATTGACAGAAGATATATTTATGTTTTCATGTTACCTGTAATTTGTGCTAAGATTTTTTAGTAGTAGTATGGATAAAGATGCATTTTTGCTATTGTCTCAGACCAAATTTGTTGTTATATAAGAATGGTTGGAGAGAACAAACATATAAAGAAATGATTTCACTTATAACTTGCATGTGATTAAATATGAAATTCTAAAGGAATAATTCCAAAGCAGCAAGGCCTCTGTGTACATCTATTTTTGGAAAAATAAAAAATAGAAAAAGATAATATGTATAGTCTTGTTTGAAAGGAAATGAAATATTGGTGAATTTTATGATAAATTTCTCAGTAGAGCTTGCTGAATAGGTCAGTTTGTAACATCAGGCTCATTAGCCCATTTCCTGTTTAGAAAAAAAGTGCAGCTTGCTGCCAGCGTTAATTTAATTTTACATAAACACACTCTTTGAGGCTGAAGCAAGTCTGACTGGTTTTCGATATGAAAATAAAATATAAAAACTGTTTTTAGAATTATTTCTAAACAGATCTTGTATCTAATCCTAATGTAACAGAAATGTATATGTAAATTGGATTCATCAAATGAATCTTTGGCTAACAACTCTTTGAGAATGACGTTAAAACATCATGCGCAGGAATGCTGTGTTTTCTAGGATTTGACATTTTCAAAAATTGAGAATTACTATATTTTGTAAATGGAAATACCACTATTGAAAACAGAATGCTATAAATAGAATGATTTGTTTCCAAAGACTATTTATATACTAGAGCATTGGGAAAATAATAATAAAAGTGAGATATTTCCTGACAAACTTTGACCACAGAAATGTAACCTATGAATAATTTTGGGTAAACGCTACAGCTGCAAGTGCCAATGTCTAGTATTCTCAGGGCAAATGGAAATAAAAACATACTACATGATAAAATATAATTTGTGGATTATCCTGCATAAGCCAATTAGATTGTTTCTAGTATAGAACAAAATAATTCCAATTTATTTTCAAATTTCATCCTTAAGTTTGTGCCATAAAAAGATATATTTAAAATAAAATATGACAAGTAAATACAAGATTTTCAGATGAATAAATATTAAACAATTTCCATCAATATTTCTTGATAGAATTTTCATGATAAATAGTAAAAAATTACTTATTCATATTCTTGCTTATATTAAATTTATTAAGTAACTTTTTTTATTTTTTCTTTATAGATATTAAAATTCCCTTAATAAAATATTGCTATATCAGACGTTATAATTAAATTATTTTGTATTTTAGTTTTACAAGATTAAAAATGCAAATATTTACTCATCTTTCTCAAACTTTATAATAATTTAAGTATGATTAAATTTTTTATCAGTGATACCTATACTTTTAATCTCTCCAAGTCTTTATCCCACTAGAATTTTTAATTAATCAAGGGTTATGATAAAAATGTCCTATCTGAGAGGTGTAAGGAAAGAGATGTGAAGTATAGTTGTCTTTCTTTGGAGATGAATGATTTTCCATTACACCATAGAGAGATATTCTCAAGTACTAAACACATATTTAAAAATTAAAACCCTGACAATGGGGGCAAATAGTTTGCGGATGTTTGTGGCATGATAAAGATAGATTTCAAAGAAATAAACATCTTTACAAAGTTTTTAATACATAAAATACCTTTACACAAAAAATAATTTAATGGAGTTTTTTTTTTTTTTTTTTTTTTTGAATGAAAGATCACTCCTATCCAAAGCCAGATATAAGGCAATGTTTCCACAGAGGCAGGATTGGGGCTTTAGTTCTAGACTTTGGGATTCACTTACTTTAGAACTTTCTGGTAAAACCAAAGTTCATAGCCAACAAAATACACCTTCATTAATTGATGAATTATGATCTGAATTCTCAATGGTCTATTCAAGTTCATGAATTTGTCTTTACTGCCAAAATTTTTCATAGCAACTACTGATTCTGTAACAGTGCAAATTTTCACTTTTTTAAAATTTCTTTCCTCTTCTCTTTCTACTTGATTCAAACTGGCTTTGGGCTCACTTGCTTCTTTTCTTTCCTCATCCTTCTGCATACTGCACAACCACTCCCATGATTATTAAGCCCTTAGATCAGCATTAAACAGTCTTAGAAACAAAGCCTCTGGTATGTTGACCACAAAAACAGGGTTTTGGTTCAACCAAAGATAACTTCTTGCAGCTCAGCATGCATGAAAGTGAACAACCCTACCAGCATCTTCTTGAAACTAGACAGGATGACTCCATGGCTGATATCATGACCTGATGCAGTAATCAACCGCCTCCTACTTTAGCTCCACCCAATCAGTAGAACTCATGAGTCCAACTCCCATAACTACCGTTGTTAGGTATCAAGTCAGACATGAGGGACAGGGAGAACAAAGGAATAGGGGTCCAGCCTAGATACTGCCCAAAGAACACCCCAATTGTAGTAGAATTCTCGGTACGCACATGTGCACTAGGCAAAGAGTTATATAACAGCCAGGTGTCAGTCAGAATGATCTCACTTGCCAATCAACAAGGAATGCCTTTGGAACCACTCATCACTGCCCAAAAATAAGGCAGATATTTTCTCTTCTACACTCTTTTTGATCTTCTGGGTTCTCCCCCCCCCCTTTTTTTTTTTTTTTGAACCTTTTTGTTGCTTATAGCACTGGGACCATGTGACCATGTGCCTTCTTGGGGGATTCTCTGACTTTCTAAAATATACTTTTAATAAAACTCTTAAATCTCAATGACCTTTAATTCTTAACTGCAACATTTGAGGAAGAAGTGAGGGAATATGCTAACTACACTTTTGCACTAATGTTATTCCTCTCCCTCCCTCTGTCGTTGGGGAGGCACTGAACTCCAATTGGCCTCAGTAGTGACAGCATGACTAATGAGTTTTCCCCTATATAACCTATCCCCTAGGGTCTTTGAGAGCTAGCTCACCTGTGTTCCAAGCTTGGTGCCATTTCCTTAAATAAACCTCTACTTTCTTTGTTACAAACTCTTGTTCATGTTTCTTTTGGCTATCAATATGTAGAGGCAAAATGAACTCTTTGAGTTTTGTAACAATTCCTGTAAAACCTCCCTTACTGAGAACTCCATAAAGTATAGAAAGAGAAAAAGAAATATTTGAAGTAATTAACTGGAGTTATAGAAAATACACTTTTTGAGAAAGGTAGTAGAAATATATCTATCCTACACAGTATTTCAGTGTGTATCTAATTATCACTAAAATAATTTCTTAGTTTCTACACACAATATAAATTTTAATGTATTTCATAGAATTTTATGTCAATATTTCATGCTATTTGAAATCTATTTTATACTTGTTTATGTTTGAATACATATTCAAGGACAGTTCTATCATGTCTTTGTTTTGTGATGGTGTTTGTTCAACTTTAATATTTTCTGTTCCTATGTATCAGGTGGTATACACAATGGTACTACTGATATTATGGACAGAGAATTCTCTTTGTGGGGAGCTTTTTGCTCCTTTGTGTGTTTAGCAGCATCTCTGCTCTCTCCCACCAGATGCCAGCAGCAACCCTCTCAGTTGTGACAAACAAACATTGTCTGTACAGGCATTGCCAAATATCTTCTGCTGGGGGAAGGGCACAATTGTTTACTAGTATATACAGATTTGCAAATTTTCCTTGATATATATTATTTCCTTTTCCTTCATTTAAGGAACAATTAACTCTGTTGGTCACACAGTCTACACATATAAATTGTTTGGATGAAATCCTTGTCTCTGAAGTGACAGAATCAAGAGAAAGGATGACCATTTTTAATTTATATGCCTTTGTTCTTACCATTAAATTAATATTTTTAATATTTAGACTAAAGATGTTAAATATTATAAAACCTAATCATCTATGTTTCCATTGGGATAAAAGTCAAATCAGTTATTAATCACATTCTTCACTGCTACAACTGAGAAACTCAAGTAAAATAGAGAAAACTATTCTATGATGTTTAAAAAGTTCATTGCTTAGGCCTCAGTATGAAGCTTTTATTTCAGGCATTTTATTCCCTTGAATTTAATGAATTTAATCTGTGTCGAGTACAAAGTTTCAGGCTTCATAAGTACAATTTCATCTTTACAGGTGCTTCTCAGAATTAATTGCTATTTTATAGGTAATTATCATTTCTATAATTAGATTAGGAAAACTGGTAATTTAAAAGATGGCTAGAATTGAGGAGTGATGTTATGAAGACCGACACTGCCATCATGCTTCTTAAATTTTCTCTAACCTCTTGAAGAAGTGAGGAAAAAAGGCAAAAAAAAAAAAAAAAAAAAAAAAGAAAGCAATTATTAAAATTGTAATCTGTTTTCAAAGGGCCTCAACTTTAAGATAAAAGTCCAATAAAAATTTTATTTTTTAACTTCCTGATATTTGAGCCCTAATATTTGCATACACTGGAACTGCTTCTTTTTAAATAAATATGTTGTAAATATTAGTATTGCAATTTTATTTTTTTGAAAAATTAATTGATGGACATTAGAGTGACAGCAGCCCTGTCCATTATTGCCTGTGTGCTGGCTCCTGCATGATGGGGCTCTCGTGTTGTCTCATCTACCTCTTCTAAATTGACATTCAAATGCTCTTTTCCCAAGGGCTTCTTTTCATAATATTTTCATAGAAGAAAGGTGATTCCTATTCCCAGTCTTGACATTTTAGTAATACTCTTACTGAGATCTGGGGCCATTACAATGTCCTTTCAGAGGTAATCGAGGTTGCTATACTCATTCTTCCAAGAGTTTATTTGTAACATATCCACCTGAAATATTTAATGTGGCAAGATGTGGCAAGATATTAGATGACTTGGAGATTAGTAAAGAATTTTAACATTCATATAAATAGATACAGAAATACACAGGTATATGTTATAAAGTGAATTAAAATTGACTAATATATATTTTTAACAAAAATGTATGCGAAATTATACCAGTTAAGATTTCAGAGGCCTCGTGCTTTTTCAAAGAGTAGGCTATCTCTATAAATTTAGGGATGTGTAAGTGTATAAATAAATGAAGAGGGGACTGTACTATTTGAATTTCAATGAATTGCAATTTCTAATTAAATTGCTTAAACTGCATTTGTGTCTGATTTGTACTAAATTTTACATCTATTTCTTATCGAGCTGAACATATTTTTCTTTTAAAAATTTAAGAGGTAAATAAGACTGAAAACAACTTTGAAACATAAAGATATAATAAAACAAAACTATATTTTAACTTACTAGTGTACATTCTTTAAAAAGCAGGTAAATATAATCAGACTATCAAGCTAATAATCCTCCTAAAGTATAAGAGAGGAACATTTCGATGATAATTTTACATTGCTTGAAAATAAGAAAGAATAGATATTGCAGTGGAATTTGAAGGGTAATAAATAGAAAGTAGAATGAGATCTTTGTTGGTAGTTTTAATGGAAAAAAAAGTCATTGTTGACTAAACAAGATGACTTTATTTATTACCTGATAAAAGGCATGGTTTAAGCTACTTAATTTGGAATATAGGGCCCAGTATTATACCATTCTTTCTGGCTTTTCATTAGATATTAGCAGGGAATCTACAACTTAATCTCATTTTTTACAGCACTCCCTAGCTTCAATTAGGGGAAAGTTAATTCCTGTGCTAGGAGTAGATAGTTCCATAATAAAGTGTATAGCATTATTTCCCTTTAATTATATATTCTAATTAATAGTTCTTTTATGCTTTTACAAAACAAATGAAATAACAGGATTTCATATTTTAGACAGTTATTTTATATATTATGAGTCATTTAAATTGTGTTTTTTTTTCACCCTCTGGCTCAAGGTGCATATGTGAAGTGACACAGCTGTTTGTATGTTATTATATACAAAAATATAATTATTTTACCTATAGTCATTACAATTTCTTTATTTAATATTTCTTGTCTAAAGTATTTCCTTTTTTGTGTTTCCCATATTTAAATAGGCACTCTCACTTGTTACCTCAAGAAAAGTATCTGAGAGGAAAAAAGTTAAAAAAAAGTGAGTCGCTTTTGGACTTTAATTTTCAAAAGTCTGGTCCTAAAAGAGAATAAAAGGATTTAATATTTTTGAGAAATAAATTAAGAGCAAGAATTCTGTTACTCCTAGCAACCAGCCTTCTCTGCACACTCTCCCTACATACTCTAGAGGAAAAGAGAATCCCCTGATCAGGAACAAAGTAGAGTGAAGCAATTGGTAATGAGTGTTAGAGAAAGGGGCTCTGTGCCCTTTTTTTTTTTTTTGGATAAATCCCAGGTAAATTTTTGATATTCAAGCAAAATAGAAATTTCTTTCTCATTTCCTGTGAAGAGTCCTTGGGAGATGATAGAACGCAGAGATCAGAAAAGAATGTGATGTCTCTAGGCATGTAAGTCCTAAAAAATTGAGAGACTGTCCAAAGCTTTGCTTGAATATCCCTTAAAAACAGTAATTTGTACACCAGTAATATAGAATTCATAAGACCAATCGTCATTTCAGGGAATGCTAGAATAGACATTACTACTTGGACAATTATCCGTTGAACCTCTATTATGTGCCAAAAGGTGGGTTATTTATTTATTTTATTTTTTTATTTTGAGAGTGAGACACAGTAAGGATCAATGAATTCAAAATCTCTACCTTTACAGAAATTACATTCTGGTGATAGCTGGTTGGCAATAAGAACCAGATGTTTATCCCTAACTCCTCATCATGATGTAAATCTTCCAGAACTTGAATTCAACTCTCAGGAAAATGAGAGTCCATGTAAGTGAATACAGAATAGATCATGTTACAAATGACACCATACTTGGAGAAGGATAGCAATTAAATTACTACAGAAAATTAACACTGAAAACAACTTTGTTTCTCTCCTAAACTATAGGAGGATTATTAGCTTGATAGTTCAATCACTTTTAACTGCTTATTCAATAATGTTTACTTATAAGTTAAAATGTAGCCTTGTTTTATTATATCTTTGTGTTTCAAAGTTGACTTAGTATTATTTAAAATCATTATTCAATGAATATCTGAATTTGTGGACTGAGTATTATCTATACTCTTGATTAACTGTTGTGCTAGAATATGTGTGAATAAGACACTTCTATGATACATTATGTTATACTGTTGCTGTGATCATTTATTGAGCACATTCAACAAGCAGTAAACAAGGCATAGAGTGTAGAGCACATTATTCCAGTGTTCATAAACTTCTTTAACTCTTTCAAAAAACAAATGTGAAAACTAAAATATTCCTTTATGTTTGGTAAAAATAAAGTGGCACAGCATTAATTCTTCAGGATCCCTCCAAACCAAACATATTAAGTGTGTATGGCTTCAAAGCACATTAAAGAGCAATTAATTCTTCACATATATTTCTTTAGGTCAACAGAATTTTGTAATATGGAAATATTATTTTCTGGAAAATACTTCTAATTTGGTGAGATCAAATCTTATTTTCACCATAGAAATGATATTAGTCATACTCTATCAAAGTCTTATTTGAAATGTGTAGAAATGACAAATTACTTATTTTATTTGAGATATAATTCACATGCCATGATATTCTCTATTTTGAAGTATACAGTTTACTAATTTTTAATATGTTCGACAAGTCGTTCAACCATCACTATTGTCTAATTTCAGAATATTTTATCATGACTACAAAAAAAAACCTCTGTACCAAACACCAGTAACTCCCCATTTTGTCCTATGGTCATCCCCAGACAACCAATAATCTACTTTCTGTCTCAATGGATTTGTCTATTCTGGACATTATATGTAAATGGAATCATAAAATATGTAAGCTTTTGTGACTGTCTTCTTTCACTTAGCATGATGTTTTCTAGATTCATCCATGTTGTGGCATATATTAATGCTTCATTTCTTTGTATTGCATTTATGCATTTATTCTATTGTATTGATACCACAATTGATTTATCCATTAATCAACTGATGATCATTTTCATTCTTTTCATTTTTGGGCTATTACAACTAATGATGCTATAAACATTCATGTACAAGATTTTGTGTAGACATATGTTTTTAATTCTCTAGGGTATATAACTAAGAGTAGAATTTCTGGGACATATGATAACACTAACTTTGAGAAACTGACAAACTGTATTCCACAGAATTTGCATCATTTTACATTTCTGCCAGCAATAGGTCAAGGTTTCATTTTTTTTACATGTTCATCAATGCTCATTTTCCATTTATTTGATTAAAACTATTTTAGTGGGTATAAAATAGTTTTCACAAATTTTCACCTTACTAACAACTAACAGCACTGAGCATTTTTTCATGTGTTTATTGACCATTTGTATATCTTCTTTTTAGAATAGCTATTGAAATTCTTTGCCTATTTTTAAGTGGATTGTTGTCTTTATATTGTTGAGCTATAAGAGTTGTTTATATATTCTGGATACTAGGCCCTTATCAAATATAGATTTGTCTTCGTATTTACTTTATAGTGTTCTTTGATGCAAAAAAACTTTAATATTGTAGAATTCCAGGCTTTCTATTTTTTATTTATTATCTTTTATCTGTTTTGTTACTTATGCTTTTGGTGGCATGCTTAAGAAACCATTGAACTAATCCAAGATCACAGAGAGTTTTATAGTTTTAGCAACAATTTGTAGGGTTTTGACCGATTTTGAGTTAATATTTATATATAGTGTGAGGTAGGGGTCCACATTTATTCTGTGGTAGGCAGATATCCAGATGTCCTAGAACCATTTGTTGGAAAGAATATGCTATACACATTGAATCATGCTTTTGGTACCTTTGTTCAAGTCAGTCAACCACGCATTTATCTCTGGAGTCTCAACTCTATTTCATTGTTTGTTTGTTTGTTTTTTATCTATACTTAGTATTATGCTGTCTTGATTGCCCTAGTTTTAAAGTGAATTTTGCAATTAGGAAGTGTGAGTCTCCAATTTTATTTTTTTACAAAATTGTTTTTGTAAGTCTAGGTTGTTTGAATTTCCCTATGAATTTTAGAATCAGGTTTTCTATTTCTGCAAAAAAGAAAAAAAAGTAGTCATAGTTTTGAGAGAGATTGCATTAGATCTGTAGATCAATTTTTGTAGTATCACCATCTAAATAATATTATGCCTTCCACTTCATAATCAAGAGATGTCTTTACCTTTACTTAGGTAATATTTAATTTATTCAGCATTTTTTTTTTGGTTTAGTTTTTATTGTACATGTACTGCACTTGTAGAGTTAAATGTATTCCTGAGTATTTTATTCTTTTTTGATGTTAATGGAATAGGATGTTCTTAATTTCATTATCAGATTGTTTATTGCTAGTGTGTCAAAATACAACTATATGTATATATTGACTTTGTGTCTTGTAACTTTACTGAACTAGTTTATTAGTTCTAATAGGTTTTGTAAATTTAGCGGAGGTTTCTAATGTCAAAGATCATGATATCTGCAAAGAGACATAGTCTTACTTTTTTCTTTAAGATCTAGGTATGCTTTATCACATTTTTTGTTTGTTTCTTTGTTTGTTTTTCCTAATTGTTCTGGTTAGAACCTACAATATATTGTAGAAAGAAATAGCAATAACTGTCTGTCTTGACTTGTTCCTGATCTTCAAGGGAAAGCATTTATTCTTTCACCAGTAAGTATGACTTCCCTTTTGAAGAAATTCCCTTACAGTTTTTTGAGTGTTTTTACTTTGAAAGCATGTTGAAGTTTGTCATTTTTTTTAATCTGTGTCTATTGAGATAATCTTTTTTTTTCTTCCTTGCATTTATATATTAATATGGTGTATTTTAGTGATTCAGTTTCTTATACTAAACCAACCTTGTATTCCTTGGGGAAATTCCACTTAATCAAAGTGTAGAATCATTTTTATATGTTTTTGAATTTGTATCGCTAGCTTTTTGTTGAGGATTTTTACATATAAATAAGATGTACAATCCATATTCAAGATTTTGAAGGATAACTTTGTTCCTTTCACTTTTTGATGGTTTTGAACAAAATTGCTGTAGTTACTCATGTGTAGGTTTTTCTGTGGACATAAATCTTCAAATCAATTTAGTAAATGCAAATGAATGTGATCATTTTATCATATACTAAGATTATGTTCAGCTTTGTAAAAAATATTTTCAAGCTGTTTACTAAAATGGTAGTACTAGTTTTAATTTTCACCATAGTGTGAGAGTTCCTGGTGCTTCACATCCTCACCCAAAATTAGTATTGTTAGATTTTAGGTTTTTGTGTCTATTTGTTTGTTTTTGTTCTGATTTTAGTTTAGCCATTCTAATAAGTATGTAGTAGAATATCATTGTGTTTTGGTATGCATTTCCTTAACAGAAATAATGTTGAGTTTTTTTTTTCATATGCTTATTTGACAATTTTATATGTTCATTGGTGAACAAAATATTTCTGCTCAGATATTTTGCCCATTAAAATGTGTTGTTGTTTTTAAATATTATTAGTTCTTGTATACTTTGGATATATACCCTAGTTTTTATTATTCATAAAATTAAGATAATAATTGTAATCTCATAGATAAAAGACTTAGTTGATAAAATGCATGTATATATTTAGTAGAGTAAATGCACATTTTAAGTGGCAAATAAATATATTTGGCTGGGGAAAGCTCTTTTCTTATTTTACTTGCTAATAGTCTAGCACAAAAAAAGACATTAATAAAAATGGGTCAAATTGATTAATTAATATTTCTGAAATAGATGGCATTTAGGCTTATTTGATTATAACCTTTTTATATACCCTATATTAACATCAACTGTTTTGAGCTTAAACACAGTAAAATCAAAAACAAAATGCATAATCACACACATTGTAAACATGTTTTCTCATAACAGTCTTCAGAAAAGAATTTCTTTTTCTTTATCATACCACATATTTTTGTCATTCTGTATTGTAAACATAATATATTCAGCTGTTTCCTCTAACAGATATGATTTCCATAAAATAATATGTTCTATCACATGTTTATATTAGAATTCATAATATCATGGTAATAAAATAATTGAAAAATACTCAAAATTTCTGAACTTTAAAAATATATTTCTAAACACTTTCTTTAGAATAATTTTAAAATATTTATAAATGTTAATTATTTCCTAGGTCTATGCTATCATACAAATCTTGAATCTTAATATTTAAGAATATCCTGAACCAATTACACTTAAAATTATTTTAGAATTTTCAATTTGCATAGTTGTCTCCTGTATAAAGTAGGGACGATTGAAAAGTTGGAGTTTGATAAAAATAGTATTATAGGGCAAAGAATATATACAATCAAACAAAATATCTGATTCCTATACTATATCAGCAAGATAGTAAACAAATGTTTGAGAAAAAATAAACTGCATCAATTGGTAAAGATAACAGTTCTTAATTAAACAAGTTAATCTATGTGAAAACTTTCAGGAAAACAGATGAAAAAACACATTTGGGGTCTAAAAGGATACTGAAAGGTAATCTAATTTGATACCTTCATTTTAGATATTTAAACATAAGGAATCTAAATTATAAATAATTTTAGTGGCTTAATCTATGTTCAAAGCTATACAACACATTAATTGCAGAAATATTATTACGTGCATGGTCTCTCATTTTGTCCTCATAAAGATGGCTTCACAATGATAATACTCATTAGCTTATGCTCTCAGACTAATAAGAAAAAAGGTGCATCTGTCATAAAGTAATTATGTCACTTTGTTTCGTATATGTAGTATTCTAAAAAATACAGCTGAAGAAAATTGTTTTTTCAGTTAAAGAAAAACAAAAACTTTTTTTTTCCTTTTGAAGGAGGAAATCTGATAAAAATTAAAGGAGCATATGACCAGCTAGGAAGTAGCAGTCCCCAACATTTTTGTAACCAGAGACTGGGATTCCTATGAGAAGTTAAGGCCTGATGATCTGAGGTAGACCTGAGGTTGAGATGCTAGCGCTGGGGAGTGGCTGCAAATACAGATGAAGCTTAATTTGCTCAGCTGCCGCTCACCTCCTGCTATGCGGCCTGATTCCTAACAGGCCATGGACCAATGCTGGTCTACAGCCCAAAAATTGTGGACCCTTGGTATAGGTTGTAGATTCTAAAGTCTGAAAAAATCTCTGAAAGACTATTGAGCTGCAAATAATAACTCTGAAATTTTTCTATTAACTTGTTTACCTTAATCCTCAATGTTCTCATCTCTAAAATGTGATTAATAAAAGTATATTTCATGTTTTTGTAACCATACGGTGAGATAATGCATGCCAATTGGTTTACAGAGAATTAAGAGAATGGTTAATATGTTATATAAATGTTATTTCTTAACATGATTTAAGTTAAACAATCCTTTTTACACTTTACATTGAGGAGGAAAGTAAAGAACTTGTTCCTGGTGTGTGTGTGTGTGTGTGTGTGTGTGTGTGTGTGTGTGTGTGTGTGTGTGTGTGTGTGTGTATGTTTAGAGATATGGGATATGGAGTAGAAGTAGAGGCCAAAAATTTGATTTACAGTAGTGACTACTCGATATATAAAAATGTAAACCGAAGTATTTACATTTACAGAGGAAACAGAGTTTTGATAAGTTGCTAGGAAGTAGAAGAACAAAAATAAGTTTTAAGTAAAAATAAATGACAAATATAATTTGGAAACCTATGTATGATAGTGTATATTATAAACTGAGAAACCACATAATTTTAGTAAAAGTATTACTTAAAAGGATGAGTTAAGCTATTACAACATTAATCTTTATTTTTCAAATCTTTTAAAGGTATATGTATGGGGATCTATTTTGTGCCAGTCATGAGAAAGCTACTGAAAATATAACAGTGATCAGGACAGATTTAGTTGTCTTCTAGATGTTTTTAATTTATGAAAGAAGGCATTATGCAATATAAATACTCTGGTTTTTACAGAGGAAAGTGTTTCCAAAGTGCATAATGGACACACAAAATTATCTCCTTTAAACAGTAATTTATTTATTGTTTCATATAAATATCTTTATACCAGTAAGTTGGTATTTATCCTTTCAGTTTTGAAAATATTTATAGAAAAAATTCTATTAAAGATTTAAATTCTGTTGTTTGAATTTTTTACTATTGCAGCAAAAAAGTCATAAGAAAGTCACCTTGGTTATATTTGGAAGAGCAAAGAGTAGTTGATATGGCTAAGGATTAGAGGTGAATCTCCTGGTTGGGAAGGTAAAAATGGTTTAGGGTAAAATATTAACATGGAATCCATGTGAATAGAAGATTCCTAAGACTACTGGCATCTTGAAGATTTATACATTGTATTGACTGAGATAAAAAGTACTTAGAAATTTGAATATGTGAGGGGCATTGTGGGCAGAGTTTAATGAAAGAATCAAATATATAAAGAGCTGACTCCACAGATCTGTGTAACCTCAGGTCAGCAAATCTGTACAAACTCAGGCCACTCGCTTGATCTGTCAGTAATGGGAACTTGTAGTGCTGAAGAACATCAGCAGAGCCCACTGAACAGATTTCAGAGGATCTCCATTTGGGTCAGCAGTACTAGTTTCTTCATCAGCACTTCATACATTTCCACATTTTCAGGAAATCTAAAATGAAGCCAAAATGTTAAGGGAGTGGTAGTATAGAATTTCAGTTCTTTTAGCCTATTAAAGGCAGCTCCAATTTGAGTAGTAAAATAAAGGATTTGTGACCTTGTTAGAATATGACATTTATAGGACAAATCACTTTTAATGATACATTTTTCTTAGTGTGGTTTACCACAGGTTCACAGTATTCAAATATCCACTTGTGAATTTACATATCCAAAAAAATACTTCTATTTATTACAAACTTCTTCAAAATAAATCCAAAAGCCTTAGTCCTTAGAAAATGGCTAAGCCATTAAACATAAAAGACACTACTACTTGTAAAAATGTCTGCTTTTGTCATAGGCTTTTACACTTCTTTGCTACTTGCTTCCAAAAAGAGAAAACTGGACATCATAAATAATTTAGTGTCCTTTGATCCAGGACAGTCCTTAAAAGATCATCTGATACAGTCACTTGATTTTGTGTGTCTGATAAATGAATATTTATTGAGCCTCTGAAAGATTCTGAGCACCCTATAAGTTATAGAAATACAGAAAAGAAGAATTTTTAGTTCAAACTATAGTTTATTATTCCATTTCACAGGGAAGGAAAATGAGGTTTGGATATAATAAATGACTTGACCAAGTCTCAGAGACTATAAAGAATTGACTAGGGACCAGAACCAAGTCCTTAAGCTTAGTGCCTTGTAATTGTTTAAATACTAATCTGCTTTGCAAATACAGTCTTAAGGTAACTTTAGTGTTTTATTCAGTGATTTTGATATTGCCGAATACTATTTTTTAACTCCTAAATATAAGAGAAAAATGTTCTTACTATGTTTTTAAAAATTCCTTTAAAGACAATGGAAGAGGATAATATACATATTTATGCATTTATTTTATATATCATATCTATATGTATATATGTGTGTGTATATATATATATATGTGTGTGTGTGTGTGTGTGTGTGTGTGTGTGTACATATGTTTGGGTGTGTATGTACACACATGCATACATTTCAGTGCATGTATCCTATGATACAGTGGAGTGAAATTTGAGGACATTGTATAAACTTTCTTATTCTATTTTACATGGAAGATAAATAGTAGAAATACTATCAAAACACAGGTATACAAAGGCATTTACCTCAAAAAGCTACTAAATGGGAAAGAAGAATTGTATGGACACTGAAAAAGTAGAAACACTAGTAAATATTATTCATCAAAGCCCTAAAAGTTAATGAAACTAGACAGTGCCTGTATTCTTTTCAGGCAAAATTCAAGTTGGAGGCAATTTCTTTATCATTTAAATACCTTGTGATATACACTCCAAACCATAGGTCATATACAGCAGTGAAATCATTTTTAGGCAGTAAAAATCATTTAAATACAATTATGTAAGCAAGTGAGCATCTGTGCCTTCATCTACATAAACAAATGCTAGAAATTGAGGAGAGAAGCCAAGATGCTTTTTCTTAAAAAGAGGCAAAACATAGGCAAAAAACACAACACAGTATTTACACATAGAAAACTGGCCTGTTGTATTTATGTTCCTGGATATGTATTCCCCAGCCGCCGCCTCCCCCCTGCCACCCACTTAGTCTATATCTCTGTCTTTTGCCTCTGAAGTAATTTGTTATAAAGTTGTTTTTATCTTAATAAAAAAATCCAAATATTATTTAAGAAGACTTTGATTAATCATGTTGTCTGTGAAATTGTGCTCTCTTCCTTTATAAAAGTTATGTACATACACTTTTTAACTTTCATTTTTAAAAAGTATATGTATATTTTAGGGTATGTACTATTTGGCTTAAAAATGATTTACTTCTATTATTTTCTTAAAATATCAGAAAACTGAAAAAGTTACTAATCAGTGGTATCTAAATCTATGTTTCTCATTCTTTTGTAGATAAATGATGCTAAACTAAGGTTATTCATAAACTAAGCTTATTTCTAAAGAATAGAAAAGGATACAGGATACATATCCTACAAATACTAGACATTAATTTAAATTCTAAGATAGACCTTTAGATTATACAATGATAGAAGTTATTGTACCTTTAACTTTGATTTGATACCTCATGATAAAGGGCAAAATATAGACAATTTGGAATTATAAGGCCAAAATTCAAGATATAAAATTTTATTAAAACCACTAGGAAAATGAAATAGCTAAAATAATTTTAACAATTAAAGAAAAGAAAAACTTTAGTTTGTTCTTGGTTAGCTAACTCTGGGATATTCTGTGTGTTAATGAAATAACATGAAGTTAATGTAAAATGTGACTTTTCTCAAATTAATATATAATGCAGGAAGAAAGTACTTCTCTTTCTAGTTCCATACAGATTTTGGAATTGATATTCTTGGTCAGGATTATTAATTTACATGTCAAATGCATTGGCTACTATGTCCACAGCCAGTTCTGATAGAAATGATAGCTTTTAGTAGGTGGCCAAGTTGCATATCACATAATTCTATTCTTGGGCCTTATAATTTAGGCCTGATATTACCTGGGATGTACCCCTAACTCATGGGCTGGCAACCCATAGAATGGAAAGTTAACTTGACATGGTCTGCCTTGGAAATATAGGCCAAATAAGTTCCTTCTTTGATACCTAAATTAAGATATACCGAAAAATGATAATATAGTTTGCAGGGGACACTATAAATGAACAGTGATAAGAAGAACAGCCAATAGGTAACATCAAGAATTCATAATAAGATGGCATACATTTTCACATATCCAGAGACAGAATAAAAGATACCATGTGGTTTTTCTAGAGTGTAAGACACACTGGGCCATTCTTAGAATATATAGATAAAAGCCTTATGTATCTTAAAATTAATCTCCCTTTGGTCTTGAGGCAATATGAAAATCTGTTTCTTTTCAATAAAATTCCTACGTAGAGCAAAGTTCATGATCCAGAAGTACTGGGGGTGGGGATGGGGAAGGAAATACTATAAATAATGAGGCTCCTGGGTACATAACAGAGACAGGAGTCAAATACAAAGAGGCAGAGATATCTAGTCCCCAAGCTTCTAGGCAGTGACTTGCTCATGGGGCATATAGGCCAAGGATAAGTCCAAGTTCAGAATAGGGCAAAATTAGTTTTATAGAAATCTCAGAATTATTTGAATTATTTACTTATAATTCTTGCTGTTCCAACTCTGGGTATTAAATAAACTAAAAATCGAACTGAATTCACCATCAATTTTGTAGGTGGTGAGGAACTGGCTAGATAGTTTGTAGGAGGAGCCCAGTTAAAAATGAAAATGTAGGATTCGTTTTCCTCAGAGGATTAAGAATTACAAGGTGATAGCAATGCAGTGAACTAGGAGTAGGGCCCTTTTACCTGGTTTCCTGTGCAATTATAGAACACCAGTGAAGCTGGCCCTGAAGGGGTAGGGAAGGACAATCATATCCCTGAAGGGGTAGGGCGGGACAATCACTTTTCTAGGTAGTATTTACTTATACCCAGACCTCTTAACCCAATATCTTTGTTGTAATTATAAGGTGAATTTAGGCCTAGGAATACTTACATTTATCAGGTATCTCTTTTCTAACTCTAGAATAAGTACAATATAGTTAGGAGTAATGTTCAGGATATTCTTATCACCTGATTAAAAATTCTGTTCTTTAGGTTTTATAACATTTTCTTAAAATTAACTAGATAATAGCCTGAGTGGGACTCAAGACGGAACATGATTTAAAATTTATTATTGAATTTGAAGAAAAAATGAGTTTTCTTCAAGCATGTATTAGCTTAGGAAAATGTTCCCCTAATTTTGTGGGGAGGAAAATAATTTTATTACTCTTGGTCTTTGAAGTTATGTTTGAAATCACCTATATGTGACTTAAATATTTAAGAATGAATTAACCTACAATTTGCTAAATCTAACACTTACATTAATCTTCATTTCCACTAAAGATGCCTTTCAGGTTTATATGAGTTTCAGGACCCACAATATATGATTCCTTAGGTTCAAAGAGAATGATGACTGACATACATTGTTTCATGACAATTTCTTTGGAAAGAGAAGTTTTTAATTTGCAACTTTCATTGACTCCACAAAACTAAATTGTCATTTCCCATGCCCTGGCCCCTAAGGATGAAAACTATCTTAATCCATGATACTTAGAAAATATATCCTGAGGCAAAAGTCAGTTGCCGACTCTCTACTGGGAAGTAGAATACCAGTGAAATTAGGGTGATAAAAAAAAGCAAGTGAGACTGGGAAGAAGGACAAACATACAAACTGGCTCATTACTAGCCACTCCAACACATCACCAAAAACATTAAATGTATTGCTTATTAACCTGGAATACCGCCAAAGAGGAAAAGTAAGATTTATGTGCATGCCATATGCTATCTCTCATTGGTCAACTATTATTCCAAGATTAATGAATTCCTACAAACTTTTTGTAGGTACACTCTCTTTTGAGCAGCCACTAAGCATGTCTCAAAACACAATGCTTCATCTGGGCTCAAGGTGTGGAGAGAAGGGTAGAGTTTCAAAGAGTGTCCAAAAGCACACTTAGGTGAATAAACCAGGAGTGAAACTTTATGGCTAAGTTAGCCACAGATTCATTGTTTAGGATAGGAGGATAAACTGTATCTTGTTCATTTTTCTTTGTATGTGAAGTAATTTTTTTTACCTGTAATCTGAGTGTAATGTAATGGGTAGTAAATAACTTTCATCATGAATATACTTGAGCCAGTTTTAATTGATTCATTTAACATGATACTCTTGCCCTTTTACTAAGTGCACTGTATTATGGAAGGAATATAAAAATGAGCAAGTCATGAGCCCTACTCCAAATTTTAATTAATCTATCTCACATTTGCTGCCCAAAGAGTCACAGGTACAAATATACCCTTACTCAGCTGGCTCTTTATAACAAGATGAGAAGGTGAATGGGAAGAAAAGGGGGGCTTAGTTGATAATTTATCATTTGTTATTTTTGTTTTTATTTTTTGCTTATGATTCTAAAATAGTTTTAGAAAGGATATTCATTTAACTTTAGTGGCTAAGAGGAGCTATACTGTATATAAATTTAAAATGATAAACAGTATCATGTTTTGATGTTAAGACCAAACCTTTCATGAAGGGTTCAGGGATTTTCTTTTCTTGGTCAGGATTTACTTTTTTAACATAAATTCCAGATTCCACCCCTTTCCTTAAGACTAAACTGTTTTTGGCCTTAAGAGCTTCTTTCAGATTCCCTTTTATAGGCTTTGACAAAGGGATATTTACACTTGAGATTACATTTACAGGTACTATCTATACCTAGTTTATATTGAGATTGTAGGGGTAGTCACTGTTTATTGCTATTTACAGCTCAAGTATCACCATGGATCATTAGTATACTTGGCATGAAAAGCAGACTCTTTTGATAAAGTACTAGATGCTTTGTTGATTGTAGAGAAATATTATAAGGTTAACATATAAACTATATTAGTTTCCCATTGTTGTTATAACAATTTACCACAAATTCATGGCTTAAAACAACACAAATTTATAATCTTACAATTTTAGTGTACAAAAGTCCAAAATTAGTCTCACAGGACTGAAGTTGTAGTGTCAACAGGCTAGTTCCCTCTGAATGTTTCAGAAAAGAATTTTTCCCTGACTTTTACAGGATGAATGCTGCCCTCACTCCTAAGCTTCTGGCCTCATATTGCATGGCCTCTTCTCCCTCTGTTTTTGTTGTTAGAAGGCCTAAACTGTGCATTTGACTCACCCATATAATCCAAGATTCTGTGTTATACGATGCTTAATTTATGCATATCTGCAAAGCCCATTTTTGCCATAAAAGATAAAATAAGTTATGAGGATTAGAATATGGACATTTTGGGAGTTGTTATTCAATTTTTTACATTAACCAAATTCAGAAGAATAGATAATAACTACTAAAATTTATTATAGAGTACCAATAAACTCTTCTCATATTTGTTTTAAGTTGCAGAATATCAGCTATTTTTCTATAACATCCATTTGTGTTTTGAGTAGTAAATAGCTGTTATCAGACTTCTTTACATATCTGTGAACTTGTGGCTCTCTTACTGGATTTATTAGTTGAAGGAGAATCAATAAAACTATCTGTAGAGTACACTTCATTAATGGGAAAATACAGTTAGTTCCATCATAAATATTCTTAAGCTAAGATTTTTATATGTAATTGTAAGTCTCTGCATATTTGAGCATATAAATAACTAAATCTAAAAAACACTATCTCACTAAATTGGAATCATAATCAGTCTATTATATATTTTATCTCTAACCTGTCTTTCTGACTATCTTTTAACCATCCATGCATCCACTTTCTTTAATAAGCAAGAAAGAATTTTGCCTATAAATTGCCTATGCTATTTAATATTTGGTTTAACTAAAATTCCATGCCAGTCTCTCTTACATTCTAAATCACCCCAGCAGATCTCTTCTTTTTACTTCAGTGAAATGGATTTTGTGACTTGCCATTATGAAACCTAGATCAAAATAAAAACTTGAAGATCTCTTGTTTCTATGATTGTCTATAGCCCTTAGCTTAGCCATTTTAGATTGAAGTTGTATTCCTTGTGTACAGTTCTGGGACTGAAGAATGTTTGTCTTTAGCTAGAAGAGATCATTCAGTTTATCACTTGTTTGCTATCATATTTTCAGGCTTTTTTGAAAGGAAAAAGTTTTTAGTAATCTTTAAAAAATACTTGGAAGCAACCTTATTTTTTTTAGGAATTTGGAATAAAATTTTAACATTCTCCTTGGTTAAATTGTTCTCTGGTGCTCCGATTTCTGAATATTATGTGTCAGTTGTGTCAGGGAGACAAAATGGAGTGATAAAGTGTGGTTCTTGGAGCTACCGCATCTTGGCCAAACCTGAAGCAACACTGTCCGATAATAATCTAATACGAACATTTATTCAATTTTAACATTTCTAGGAGGTATATGAAAAGAGTAAACAGAAATAGATAAATTTAATTTTAATGTATTATTTAACTCAATGTATCAAAACTATTACTTGTAATCAATTTTTACTTATAAACAATACAAAATTGTGAATGAGATTATTTCCTTAAAAAAAAAAGAAACCAGGAAATCTGGTGTGTACTTACACTTATAGCACATCTCAATTCAGAACTAGTTACATATCAAGTGATTAATAGCTAAATGTGGCAAATTTCTAATATATTGGACATAGTCATTCCATAATTCATATGGGGCCTGGAAAAAGACAACAGAAGAAGGATAACAAGGCTAGATAGACTTCTAAAGCCAAAGTACTTTATTTCTGATAATACAAATCCACAGGTATAAAATTGAAATTATAATTCATTAGAAAGATGTCTTCCCAAAATTGCATCTTCTAGAACAATAGAACCCTGAGGTATTTCACAAGTCGGAGTTTTCAGAATCAAATTAGTTTTAGAAATTTTATATAAGTTCAGTCTCTTTGGGAAATTCATCATGAAGTCTGTGAAGTCCTGCATTAAAATTTTACTTATTTTAAACCTGAGTTTTTCAATTTACCTGGTGATAAAACATGTTTCTTGCATAATGTTAGTTGACATCCTGTAAAATTAGTGTTTTTATAGAGTCCCAAATGTTTATGAAAGACCTTTCTACATTGATTGGATCTTTTTTCTATTTGATACTTTAATTTTTCTAAATAAGTTTTTGATGAAACAGATATCTTCATTTATAATTACTTTTATTAAATACTACATGCATTGCTCTAAATGTCTTTAGATATATTAATATTACTAGCATATTAAAACTATCAGCCTATTGTTTATAACCCTATAGGGAAGTTATTATTATGTTTACTTACAGATAAGAAACAAAAAAAGAGAGAGGTTAAGTATTCAACTTGAAAATTGCAGAACCAAAATTCAAGGCCATCTGTCTCCAGGGCACATTCTCTTAATCACCAATTATACTACTTCTCAAATAGCCTTTGACTATGGGTGCTTTATAAATAAACTAATCAATAAAGGTTTTAGAGCAAACATTAACCATTTCTAAGCAGTGTGGAAAGTGACATAAGGGCAGTTTGCTTAACTGCGCAGGGTAACATATACCAGAGCTTTTGCACGTGAAAACCCAAGAGGAAATTGTGTAGAATAAATGGTCATTTAGGGATGGTGATACCTTGGAAGTCATAGAGCCTCTTTTATAATGCATACTCATAATTTTAATATTTTAAAATATATTGTGTTTAAAGGATTTTAGTTTATCGTAAAATTCATATAATTTTAATATTCCTGAATATTCCAGTATAGCTAAATAAATGTAACTGTATGATATGACAGTCAGAATGTTTTTAAAAATTATTTTACTGCACATACTATATTTAACATATATATATACATATTATTTGAAATATTATATATTATTTAAAGTGATATTTTTGCTATATGTCATCAAGCTTTATACTATTAAAAACAATTAACCTGTATTATGCTCTATCTTAACAAAGCTTATAATACAAGAGCACAATTATTAAAATAATACCTTTTTTAATTACTTAAAGTAAACAACTCAATTTTTATTCACTTCAGTAAACTAAAAAGTTTTATCAGGTCAGGTATTATGGCTCCACCAGTGACATTCTTGGGAATATTTTCAATGTTACTAAGTGATTTTTTTTTATCACTTTTCTCATGAAAGAATAAAGCCTGAAAAAATCATTAAGATTTTCTTTAAGGTAAATCCAGCATGTTATTATCAGCTCAATATGAAATAAGTAATTTTAGACAAATATACAAAAGATAAAACTTCCTAAATAAAATATGATCC
Source organism: Cynopterus sphinx (assembly GCA_030015415.1). Taxonomy (NCBI): domain Eukaryota; kingdom Metazoa; phylum Chordata; class Mammalia; order Chiroptera; family Pteropodidae; genus Cynopterus; species Cynopterus sphinx. The sequence goes on along the minus strand of CM057382.1, from coordinate 96,635,149 downwards.
ATAACCTCCTAGTTAAGAAAAATATAAGGTAATATTAATAGCAGCAATTACAGTACAAAACAATAACAACTGTCACAACGATACTGTCGCAATGAAACTAACCATTTTTGAACTCTAACAAAGTGCTTGATTGTTCTAAGCACTTTATCTCATTAAATATTTTTTAAAAATCAAAAAAAAAATGAGCAAATAGGGAGCAAAGAAGAAAAAGAGACACTTTATTAGAGAAGAAAATATAATGGCAATGGAAAGAGAAAATGGAATAAATTAAGGAGAATATGTAAGAAAATATATAAATCTTAATGCTTAATGAAGTTGACATTCTTAAATCTTGAAATAAAGAACAGCTCCTAAGATATAATACAGCTCTCAAGGCTGAGTATTTTTTGTGGCACTCTCCCACTCTGCTTGGGAGTGTAGGCCTCTACTGCTAAGCTGTGCTTACGGGGCCAAACATAGCAAAAAGAGTTATCAATTACTCACCATTCAACTTGCAGGGCCAGAGCCTGCCCTTTTTAACTCCCTGAAACTTGAATGAAACTTAGGTGCATGTAATTGAGGGCAGAATTTGACCCCATGAGGTTGAGTGAGAAATGATTGATTGGTTTGAACTCCAGTAGTTCTTCCTGAACTAATAGACTTCAATAGGTCTCAAAAAGGTCACTGGAGATTTTAGTTCCTATTTTCTTCAATCTTGGCTACTTTGTGCAGCATTTCCCTTTTCTCTCTTGTTTACAATCCATAAATGTTCTGGTTAATTGAGTTCAATTGGTTGAGTGTTTATAAAAGTTCCATCTATTTAAAAATAATTCTTGAATTTAAAGTATTTGCTTAGAAAATCAGAAAATAAACAGTACACAGTACTCAATGATTAGAGAACAATGGTATTGCTAGGCAAAAATATCAAGTTATAAATATCTCTATGCACATGGGAGTAGTGTCTTTTTTAAAAAAATACCATATAAAACAAAAGAAACAGCATGGATGGTATTTTAAAATATTTACTAATTGTTCTACAGTGGAAAAGTAATTATTATTGTTTTTTAAAAAATAATACAAAGTAAATTTTACTATACTTATAATCTCGAAAGTTACCTCTTTTAAATGAAAATTACATATTGATATATCATGTTAAAAAGAATTATCTTTGATGCATATTTTAAATTTATATGTTGGATAGTTAAATATGATCTCTCTTTCTCATTAACCTGTAAGTACCAGGAAGGCAAGGACTTTTCTATTTATACTCACCACTGGCTATTTGGTACTTATTTCTTAGACTTTCTGGTATTTATTTCTAACACATAGGAAGCATGTATTTATTATTTTAATAATATTTTGTTATTTTTCAATTATAGTTGGCATGGAATATTATGTTAATTTCAGGTGTACAACATAGTGATTACACATCTATGTAGCTCACAAAGTGATCACCCCCAATTAATCTAGTAACCCTCTGGGTCTGTACATAGCTATTACAATATTATTGACTATATTTTTTATGTTATACTTTGTATGTCAATGCTGTTTTGTAACTATCAATTTGTACTTTTAATTCATTCCCTTCACCTTTTTTACCCAGCCCTCCCAATCCCTTCCTATCTAGTAACCCTCAAAATGTTCTTCGCATCTATGAGTTTGTTTCTGTTTGTTTGTTTGTTTGTTTGTATGTTTTTTTCTTTAGATTCCACATTACATTATATCATATGGCATTTGTCCTCTATTTGATTCATTCCACTCAGCACAATACTCTCTAGGTCTATCATGAAATGTCTTTTTCTATCTCTTTACTTTCCATCTATGTGTGTCTTTTAATCTGAAGGGAAACTCTTGGGGGCAGCCTATGTAGGAGTCTTGTTTTCTTACCCATTCAACCACCCTATCTTTTAACTGGAGTGTTTAATTCTTTTTCATTTGAAGTACTTGTTTGATAGTTATGTAATTATTACCATTCTTTATTCATATTTGGGATATATAATTTTTTCTTCTTCTTAAAGGAGTCCTTTCAACTTTTCTTGTAACCATGGCTTGGTGGCAAAGAACTTCTTCAGTTTTTTCTTGTGTAAGAAGCTTTTTACCTGTCATTTGATTTTAAATGATAGCATTGCTAGGTAGAGTAATATTGGTTGTAGGTCGTGGGTTTTCATCACTTTGAATATTTTGTGCCAAGTCCTTCTGGCATACAAAGTTTCTGTCAAGAAGTCAGCTCACAGTCTTATGAGAGCTCCCTTGTAAGTAATTAATTGCTTTTCTCTTGCCACTGTTAAGATTCTTTCTTTGTCTTTAACTTTTGGCATTTTAATTATGTATATCTTGGTGTGGGCCTCTTTGGATTCATCTCCTTTGGGACTCTGAACTTCCTGGGGTTGTATACCTATTTTCTTCACCACATTAAGGAATTTTTCTGTCATTATTTCTTGAAATAGATTTTCAACTCCTTGCTTTCTCCCTTCTTCTTCTGGAACCCCTATGATGTGATGCTGTTATGCTTAATGTTATCCTAAATGCTCTTTAGACTATCTTCAATTCTATGGATTCTTTTTTCTTCTTGCTATTTTTATTGGTGGTCCTATGATACCCCATTCTCTTTTAGGTGACTTGATACTCCACTTCATCCAGGCTGTTGATTTCCTCTAATATATTCTTCATGTCAGATATTGTAGTCTTCATTGCTGATGGGTTCCCTTTTATGTTTTTCATTTCCATTTTTGTTTTCTGTCTCCTTAAGTTCTCACTGAGTTAATTTACTCTTCCCCTAAGTTCATTGAACATCCTTATAACCAGTATATAAAATCTGCATCTAACAAATTGCTTGTGTCCATTTTGTTGAGTTATTATTCTGGAATTTTGTTCTGTTCTTTCATGTAAGACATGTTTCTTTGTCTCCCAATTTGGCTGTCTCTCTTTATCTGTTTCTATGTATTAGGGAGGGCTCCTATATCTCCCAGTCTTAATAAAGTGGCTTTATGTAACAGATGTCCTGTGGAGCTTAGTGGCACAGACCTGAAAGGGGTCCAGTTGCAGGCCAAGTTCAGCTGTAGCTGCGTACCTCTGGGGCCACCGGGTAAGAATTGCCAAGCAATCAGCAAATGGTTTGCCACCTGTGCTAGGTTTATAGGTGACTCAAGAAGCCAAGCCAGAAACTGAGGGCAGTTGTCATTAGTGCAGAGCTTGGGGCTGCTCAGCAAGAGATTTTGGGTAGACCAAGGCCAGATGCTACTTTTTTAGGGTTCTGTGAGCCTTTAAGAGATTTTAGGAAAGTCTGCAGCAAGAGCAAAGACAGGACATTTTATGGAATAAACCACTGGAAGCAGCTTGGGTGGGCCTACAAGTGGGATAGATGGAGTCTCAAGGAACCCCCTGAGCAGGGCAACCTACGTTATCCAGGCTGTTGGTAACTCAGATATGGTGGCACCCACGTCTGCAGGTTGGGAGGGGGGAAGAATTAACAAAGGAACAATAGATACTGCAAACACTTCTGTCTGGGAGATAGCTACTCCTCTAGCTCTCTTTCTTAAACCCCTACAACTCAGTGTCTTCCTGTATGTTTCTGGAACTCCTCAAACAGTGGCCCCAGCACTGGAGCTCAGAGTGAGTGAGTCCATCTGCAAGTAAGTCTGGGTGCAGGCCCTATAGGAGCAATGCCTGCAATTCCCTAGCCCTCTGTTTCACTCAGCTATCATCTCTGCTGATTTTTATAGCCAGATGTTGTGGGTAGCTCTTTTCCTGGCACTGGAACTCTGAGCTGGAAAGCCAGGTATGGGGGCAGGACCCTCACTCCTCAGGTCAGGGAGAGGGCTCTGCAGCCAAGATAACCCTCCCGATTCTCAATCACCACATGCAGCTGTGAGTCCAGGCTGTTTCTCATCAGTTTGAGGTGATTTCTTATTTTTGTCCCTAGTTGTTGGGCTTCTGTTTAGTCACACCTCAGGTGACTCAGGCTGTTGCCCTCTGGTTTCATTATAAGTTTGATTATAATTTTGGTATGGTTGTGAGAGGAGGCATGCACAGCCTCTGCCTTCTATGCCATCTTGACTGTGTTCGGAAGCACTCTTTAAAAGTTAAACAATAAATAATGTATTATTTCAGAATCTTTAATATATACAAATGACCTGCTCATAGATTTTATTTTATTAATTTAAAGGTCCTATTGCATTCATATCATCATTTGGGGACAGATGAAATTCTAGGAAAATACTATATCTGAAGTCATTAGTTAAATAAAGACAAGGGATAAATCTATTCTCTATATAATAGCCATCTTTTTAAATATTAATTTGCATCAGCTGAAGTGAGCTACTAGAAGCCTGGTCAAGGATAAGGCAGTCTGTTCTAATTAATGAAGTCCAAAATAATTAGATGTGCCAGGTTCAACATTTTAAAATGAAAATAGTGTTCCCTTTTTTTTGAAATATAAATGTAATTTCAGAACGTGGAGATTCTTACATCATTTACAAATAATACATATGGGCCAATTCTATGAGTGTATTAGAAGTAGTCATCATATTATTTTTCAATTTTACTAATGTGTTAGTAAATCAAAGAAAGATTAAAAACTTATGTTTTTGTTTTCTGCCCTTTGTTTTTTTCCCCCCAGAATTAAAAGCTTCCACAGGTACCAAAAAGCACAAGATAATTTTGTTTTTTAATTGTATTTTTATTTCTTATAAATTTTGAAGAGTTATATTCTCATTGTCTTCTTGACACTGGGCACTCTTCCAGGTATCTCTTTATTCCTCATTACACATTACACGTTTAGTGCAGGCTGTTTCCATAGACACCATGAGTGCATACAATATCCCTAGCAACTGTTCTCAGATTCTTTTTTAACAAGACAATGTCACCATTTGCAAATGAAATTGTGTCCATTGTTTTAGGATATGTATAACAGGTGCTTCTTTCTTTTAATTGTAATGTTGAACAGTTAAGAGATGTGCTGATTGTGCCAAGTTGCTGCACTTAACTACACTACACATTCTTTTATTTTTAAATAGCACATCCAACTTGGAGAGTGTTTTGCACAGTATGAACTGCTTTTGAGCTATGCAAATATTAATAAATGTCATTCTTCAATTCACTTAGATGGAGCTAAGAGTACATCAACTTTCAACTACAGCAAAAACTGAGACAAATTTTTCAAGTCAAGAGAAATGAATACTGAACAGTAGAGAAACAGTGCAAAGCAACCTGTGATGGCAACCGGTTTGTCTCAATTCAATATACTTCTGCAAATATTTATTAAGCATCGAATTTGGGCAAGGGACTAGGATTGGCAGTATTGTGAATATAGAAATAAGCACAATATAACCATTGACCTTAAATTTTTTATTACATATCATAAAGTTTATATTACATATTACAGGTTTGGACACAAATTTTAAATATTAGGTGAATTATGATACATTTGGTCCTGAAAATACAAACAAAATGCTATGTAACACTGAAGGGAATGAGATTAATGCTGAATAAAGACATTTTGGAATAATTTATCAAGAAGCTGACAATGAAGCTGTATCTTGAAGGATGAATAGGATTTAAACTGATAAAGATGACATCTGTTAATAACAAGAAATGCTTTCAATAATGAGAACAATGTGAGCGCAGATGAGATGTTATCAAATAAAAGAGAGCAAACGGTAGGGACAAAGAGTGTGACTTTGTTGTAAGGTAGAAGGCATAGTGGAGGGATGATAAGTGATATACATGGGAAAAGATGTATTTGAGGTCGAATCATATCTATAAATGGTTATTTAAAATTTTTTTGAGAGTTCAGTGTATATATTTTTAAAAAAATATTTCTTAGAATAAATTTTCATTAAAGGAAGCTGTAAGTATATATTTTGATCATGTGAATATTTTTTCTTATTCAATCCACCAGACTCATTTAAAAACCTCACAGGTTTATGAATTTACACACATATATACATATACACACTCACCTGAAGATCACATTTTATTATTTAAGTGCTTTATACCTACTTCTGAAATGATCACATTCATGTATTAATAGACATGACTCCTTATTTCTGTAAAGGATCTTACAACACCTCACCTCTCTGAAATTTATGAATCTGGAAATCTTTATGAATGAAGTTAAGCACCAATTAACAAAGAAAATATAAGTAGGTAAGAAAAATTGATGTCACAAAGTCAATGCATGGAATCGCCTCTTCTTTTTCATAAGGGATACTTGCTGGTTATTGCTTGAGGCCTATTTCATTTTATACACAGTTTTAATATGTGTCACTATTTGGTCCGTCAGCCCAAGAAGCAATGCACTAACAGGTAAAATAAGAGCCATGTAAACGGATCACTCAAGGTTAGTGAGAAGTGACAGGAGTTGAAAATCAAACCTAAGAATTACACAAATAATTTAAAATAAATTAAATTTGATAGGTAATTTTGTGACTAGGCAAATAGGATAATTTTTAAAAGTCTGATAACATCATATAGTATAATTAATGAGTACATAATGCCCTATCCCATAAAAGAATTTGGATGTCTGTGATCAATAGAAAAATATATTTTAGGGTAAATGTTTAAAAGAAATTCATAAAGATTTAGTAAGTAAAGAGCTAAATACTGGTATTAAAATCACATCATGCCTACTTCTGAAAAAACTGTTTTGAGAAACTGAGTGTAAAAAAATGGATTATGTGTTGCTTTTCTGATACACAAATTCCAGGAAGTATACTGATTTTGTTTTTATTGGTTTGAATTTGTCTGTTTACATTTCACATTGTTTCTTACAACTGAATATCTTAATATTTGATTTTCCCATGTATCAAATATTTCCAAACTATGATTAACATAGTGCTAAAGTACACAGTAGAATCCAGTAAATATAAAATGAATGAATGCAGGAATGGATGTTGCCAGCTTCTGCTTTATGGCATTAAGCTTTGTTCAGATCACTCACTCTATTAAGTAGGGTACTGTACAGTTGTTTAATATAACTACTAACTCTAAGTTCCTCTTCTGTCATATGGACATTTATAAGTAAACGATAATAGGGGGAATTGTTAATATGTGAATTTCATCTAGTACATGTTCTTCAATTGAATCACTGAAAATATCTGTGGCAAACATAATTGTTTGATTAGTTTACTAACATAATTCTTCCAACATCAATGATATAGTCAATTAGAATGTAACTACAAAGAAGATAGAATTGCTGTATACAACATTCTTTTCTTTTTTCCCCTACTATTACATATTTTTAGAGAGAAAATGGATAACAGATAAATGTAGAGAAGCAAAACAAATCTTTGAAGTATTAAAAAATTATTTTGCTTCCTCTGTTAATATTTTGAAATTTCAGTGTTTTCTATTTTTAGAAACTTAAAATATTTTAAATAATTTATAATGGCCTTGTATCATCCAAACTAAGATAGATGAGCCACTGTAATAATTAGATAACCACATATATGGAGGATGTGTGAAATATAGTGATTTTGTGTATTTTTTAAAATCGTCACCAAAAAGTAGCAAGTACTGGCAAACAAAAAAATATATATATATATCAATGTCAGCCTATATATCAAGTATATGCATGGTTTGATTTTCAGCTTATTGAAGTCTGGATCTAAATTTGTATATGCATATTTGATGACTAAGGATAATGGAGAGAATCGAATTGAAAATCACGGAAAAAAGGGGAAACATATTTATACTATACTTTCAAATTATCATAGGTAGAGCTTTATGATATTAAATTCTATGTATTTACTGAACATAGACCTTTACACTTTTTGAATTCCTGACTCTATATAGGCCATAGAATTTGAAAAAAAATATGTAAACGCATTTAAGCATTTTTACAGGCTTTTTGGAAGACTATGCTTAAGAACTATATTTTCTAATTTTTTTAATTAAAAATTGTCAAATACAACACAATGAATAAATTCTAAACATCTGATTTCTCTCATGTTTTGTTAGTAAGTATATCTGTGCTTTAAGTGAGCGCATTTAAATGCCAGTTTTAGTTTCTTTATAGTTCTAGAGATGCAGATAAATCTTCCAACTGTACTTTGATAAACAAGGAAACAACATAGTTTAACCTACCCAAAAGTTCCTTTACTAATTTCTTATTGAACTAAGTTCAGGTATATAATTTGTTTACAGATAGCATTTGGTACATTAAACAAAAATTAATATATTTTCAAGTGTTTTCTTTTGTACTGTAAGCTCATACTATGAAGCCTATATGCTGTAATGCTTAACTTACAAACCACCAAGAGATTATTAATCATTCAAAACCCAGCAAAAGGTTAATGATGATATAATCATCACTTTGATTCAGAAATTACAGATTTATACTTCAGATAGTTTTCTAGTATTGCATACAATTAATCTGATAACAGGAAGTTTTCTTTCCACCCTGGAAAATGATAACTAATGTAACTGAGCCATCACTTCTTAGAAATTGTTATAGATGAACTGTGTGTCTGTGGAAGAATGCTAGTTTCTTGCTCTTGATTATCTTCTCAGGACCAGTTCTTAGTCAAGCTCATTTTGTAGTTTTCTTTTCTTGAAAGAAAAATAAAACAAAAACAAAACAAAAACAAAAAAAATAAAAATAGAAAAAAAAAAAACTGTGGGCCCTAGATACTCTCTTCATTTTGCCTTTTATTTCCAATCGCCACTTTTCTCTTCTATACTTGTCTCTAACCCGTAGGCTGATAAGCTGCTAAAGCATAGAAAGCAAGATATCTACTTTTCCCCTAACAGCTATCTCTGAAAACTAAAAACTCATCCTTTGGTATTTTTAGGAGGGTTTAATGCTGGTAACAAAAGAAACATAAAAAGTAGTGAATAAAGTAAGAAGCACTTGAAGAATTATTTAGTCTCAGAAATTTAAAAAATAAATAGTTCATTATTACCAATTTTTATTTATATTTGTCCTAAGGGAATTATAGGCCCTGGCTATCATGTTCGTTTCTTTATTTTAGCATATAAAACAGTGTCTTATACAAATTAGATGCTCAGTAAATAATTAATGAAGACATGCATGAATAACTTACCTTCTCCTAACTCTGTGCCTTGCCTTCTTTCTACACATCTCCATTTACCCCTCTTTAGAAATCAACATTCTGAACCACACCTAAATGTGTGTGTGTGTATGTACGTGCATGTGTTTGTGTGTGTAGCCTTTGATTTCAGGCCCATGCTTAATGTAAATCTCTTATTATTCATCCATTTACCTTTGAACCATTTTACTTTCCTGAAAGGTGTTCACTGACCATTATTCTAAAATTTACTTCTTTGAAGTAAGGCATTATTTTTTTTCCTACTCTTTTATATAATGTATTTGCAAACTGTATTCTTAGAACATTAATTACAAGTAATATTTTATGAAAAGGGATTTTGTGGCCTAGTCATGATCCACACTAGCTTAATTATGATTCTGAAAGTCTTACACTGAAAAACCTATTTAACCATGTTTAAACTTGTTCTCTATTTTATTCTGGCCAAAGACATTTTTCCCCATGAACTCAATATTCCATTCCATGAAAATATTATTTCACAAGATATACATTGTTATGCCCTGTTCTTAGGTAATATGAAGACTATCATTTCACAAAGAGTTATATATCACATATACTTTGATAAAGACTTTTCAAAACCTGCAAGCTATGTTAAAATTATCTGTATTTTTTATTTCATCTCCAAGTTTCTGAGGATTTTCAATTCTCAGTTCATTGGCAGAACAGAGATGAAGGCCACACTCTGATTCCACAAATGACTGAAACCACCTATATTAGGACACTGACTAGTTACTTCCATAAGTTCTTGGTATTATGGATATTTCCACAGACAACTCCTCACATATAGGTCACAAATTTATATAATTATAGCTTGATAATAAAATTAAACCAATAGCAAAACAACATGCACAATTCATCTAGAACAAATGATGTCTATACTCTTACAATGTCTTAATACATTTATTTTCAATAGGAATTATCAAGAGTCACCCCAGGGTCAATGTAAAGAATACTAGAGCCTCACAAGTAAATTCATATTCCATGGATGTTTACAAGAGTTTTAGGATAACACATGTGAATTTTAAAATATAGGATTGATTTAAATGTCTTCTGATGTGTCGCAATTCTACTTATTTGTGTTGTACAAGTATGAGTGAAATAATACATATTAATATACACTTTGCGTTACTTTGTGTTATAAGCTGATGTATAAAATTTAGATTTTTAAATATAATTTAAGTAGCATTCTTACTTTTGATTCACTACTGTTTTGTTCAATGAGTTGAAATCAATTACAGATATGAAAATACATTTCAATTATTCCTTTTATTAAAGTTCATCTCATTGTTAGCCTTTCTTATATTAACACCAATTATTCTCTAAATTAGAACTTAGGATACTTGTTCAAAAACAATAAGTGCACTTTCAGAAATAAAAAAATATTTGGTATTATAACTTTTCTAAGGAAAAAAGAAAATATAACTATAGTGTCATAAAGTATAGATATAATTGTGGGGTCTAAAATTTGCTATACTAATTACTCCATTAAAAAATAGAGTAACTTTTAATGGAGCAAAAATTTCTTTTTGACTTTTTTAAATTAATAATTTAAAATTTCATACAGTTTTGTGAAGTTCTCTAACTACAACATATTAATTGCTTTCTACTCATTGGTAATCTCTTTTTAGTAGGAAACAATTGTGATTGGCCTGCCCGATCATTTAAGGAATTAACATAGCTCTGATTTATGGCATAGCTGACGTCTTCGCCTAGCTGCCTATGAAGCAAGGTTTGTGCTGATCATATACTTTTACTCAGTATTGCCTATCTTTGGGCAGCCATTTTCAGTATATGTGTTCAAATGTGTTAATTTTACTATACTCCTTTCCATGTTTACCGAATTATACTCAATTATCCAACAAGCATGCTTTCCTCATCTCACATCTATCCCAGGCATGATGCCCTACTAAAAACATTCTACCATGGATCTTTGTTCTGTTCCTTCTCTGCCTGCCATAAAGAAACTCTGGGCACACCACTCCTCCCTCTCTAGGACATGTGATTATAATACATTTTTAAATTTCATATACCTCTCCTAGTGTAATATCCATAGCTGTGTTGGAGTGATCCTTAAAAAGCTCACAAGGGGGATTTACTCATTTACAACACAATATTGAGCCTCATTATATAAGTGAAGTGCTGAAATTAAGATTGTTTATTTTTATAAAATAAATCCTTACTCTACCTTCGTATGTACAAATCATACTACTACATGTGAAAATACTCAAAACAATACCATGTACATTATGTGATTAATAAACAACTCCCTTTTGATCTACAAGGGACTGAATGTAATTTGTCAGTTTGTTAGGACAGCCATTAGAGATAGCGTTGTGTGTAGGGTGAGAGTATCTGAAAAGATAGGGAGATTCAGGTCAAGCAGACAATGAAAAAACAGAAGAGCCTTAATCTCAGGCTTATCCCAGAAGCCAGTGTTCAAGGCAGAGTTAAGTTAGATAAGAAGTCAAAATACAGTGCTCATGTAAGTGACAAAATAAATGCAGAGCCATGGGTTACAAGCTCTACAAGATTTATGGAACCAGGACATACAAGATAATAGAGATCAAGATAAGATGAGTGAAGAAATAAGACAAGCAATTAGGAAAGCAGCAAGGAGTCAGCAATGGCAATGAGAAGTTAAAAGAGCAGTGATGCTTACTTCAGATGGAAAACTTGCAAAGGATTCTTGTGATAACAAAAGCTGGTCTTAGAAAATAGCCTATGCTCTGAACAAAGGAGTCAATAAGTTACTACTGTAGGCCTATAACAACTGGTTGGATTGGGGAACATGTTGTAAAGAATCATTTTTTATAGGAGATGAACAAGCATGGTGGGCCATTTCATGAGGCTACAGAAAGTTGAATTGCAGCTCAAATATATGGCTGGCCACACAACTTATCTGAATCTGAGTAGTCACATTGCCTTTGGGGTTTCTTTAGAAGAGTCAGGATGTGGGACTATTTATTTAAATGGGAGAAGACATATATGTGAAAAGGATTGTGGAAGCATTTCCCGTGAGTTTAAAATGAAGTGCTTCTTTTTTACTCCTACATGGAATAAAATTAAACTTTAAATATCATTACTGAGACTAAATGATTTACCTGGATTGTTTGTGTTGAAGGAAAAATAAATTATTCTTCACTCTCTTACTGAATTTTGGAAAGCCTGGATAAGAAAATATACCTGTGAAAATGAGGAGGTTCTGACCTCATCAGTTTAAGTGGAGACCATTTAAATAATTATGTTGCACCAAGTGATATATTCTAGTGTCCTATGAATCAATGCCATTTTTTATGTCTTTTATTTTCATTTGTATTAATAACCAGTATGCCCTTATGAAAAGTGACCCCCAAAATATATCATTGCAGTGTATACTGATTATGATTGAGTTATTAATATTCTTCCTATCCTCAAAGAATCAATACTACCTTACACAGCACTTTCTTCTTTATTCCAATTATTCATCTTTTCAATATACACTTTGAGTGTGAAAATATCCTCAAGGAAGTCATAAGCCATGAGATAACATATTGCCTTAAATTTGCCCTCTTTTTTGTAATCCACAGCTTAAATATTTCCACACTTAAAAAAATATAAGCATATTTTCTTGAAAATGACTCTGAGTATCATTTTATTTATGAGACAAGCTATTTTATAATAAAAAAATTTATTTCAAGAAAGCCATGGGAGGAGAAAGAATCAATAATTATTAAGTGCTTACTGTATAATAGTACTCTCTTGGGTTATTTACAACCAATAAACCTTTACAACAGACCTATATGAACAATTAAACTCATTTTTCAGGCTAAGGAAACAGATATTGAGAAGATAATTATCTATCTAGGGTCACTCACTTGGACAGTAGCTGGGTTTCATATTCTAATCTCTCTAAATACATGCTCTTACAGCTTGTGTAGCCAACAATCCAGAATCCAGATTCTGTGGCCTGTGGATTCTCAGGGAAATGGGAAATGGAACAGATCAAATATGAACACTTGAGCAATGGTGCTGGCAGCAAGAGAGAAATAGCAGTTATCTAGAATAGATTAGATAGTATTTTTCTTCTGTCCTCAGTATTTATACTGTATATGGAGAAAAGATGTTAATTATCTTTTGGCGCAAACTTCAGCTAGCACATTCAGTGAAATTCTTGAAAAGCCACTGTGGTATACTTTTTTTTTTGCAAAAAGAAAAAAAATATATATATACACACACACACACACATACACACACATACACACACACATATTTATTCACTACTGTATCCACATTCTTTGAAATATTACTCCTCAGGTACTTTTGTCAGAAACTAGAACCTATTTATTCATCTCTTTAACATAGACTGGCCTTATCAATTGCTTTGTTTAATAAAGTGTATAAAAAGTAATAGGATGATAGTTCTAAGGCTTGGCCTCAGAGAGCTTGTGCTCTTACTGATTCAGTAGCCCTGGCTAGCCTACTCCATCAGACAGCCAGATAGCTAATAATCACAAGAATGTGACTGTCCTAGACTAGCAATCCTTCACTCAAACCTCAGCAAATAGTAGTTGCAAGAGGAAGTCCAGTTGAAAACAGCCAACTCTGACCTTTTATCATGAAAATAACAAATGCTTTTTAATTTTCTCTTGTCCTCTGTAAAGAACACAAACATAAATTTGGATATATGCACTATATTGTATTTTATTATTACTATACTTTCTAATATGACTCAGAATAATTATTATTCTGGTCAAGATAGCAGATTAGGTAAACACTGTGTTCACCTCCTCCAGTGACCACATCAAAATTGCAACTAAATTATAAAACAATAAACCTGAAGAATTATCTGAAGACTAGCTGAATAGAACTCCTATAACTATGATTTTAAAGAAAAAGCTACATGGAAACTGGTAGGAGGGGTGGAGACATGAAATGTGGCAGTTAAGAATCAGGATGGATATCTTGGCTGCAGAAGTTCCCTGCTGAAGAGTGAATGGTCCCAGCCTCACACTGGGCACCCCAGCCTAGAGCCCCAGTGCCAGGAAGAGGAGTCCCCACAACATCTAACTATAAAAATCAGCAAGAATTTTATTCAGGTGAAACAGAGGGCTGCTGGAAACCAAGGCACCTTCTTAAAGGACCTGCACACAGACTTACAAACATTCACTTTAAGGACAGCAACTTGAAAGGTGCCAGAGATATATGGGGAAAAATTGAATTATGTGGCCTCAGGGCAAAGGCTGGAGGGACAGTCGCCATTGTTCCTCAGTTGAGCACTCTTTCCACATAGCCATCAAGCAGATACTACTTTTCCTGTATGGAGCCCTCCTCCCACACAGCTTTCAGGTACAAGTGGCACCATATCTGAATATGTATTAACTTGATAAACACTGCTTGCTCCACCCTGGTGACTCACTGAGACCCTGCCCAACCCAACCAGCCCACTGTCCAAGGCCCTTTTGGTAATTGTGCCTCATGGGCAGTAGGCCTCTGCCAAAGCTGCGGAATTTCTTAAAAACTCTCCAGGGTCTGCAGCTCCCAGGCAAGCAGCAGCTAACCCTGGCATGTTCTGTACCTCTTGAGTAGCCTCAGGCCAAGTATAAGTAGTAGCCAGCTTTGAATCACAGCATGGCTTCTCCCACACACCTCTAGACCCAGCACAGGAAGCTAATGACCTTAGATTCCTTTGTATCTCCTATTAGATGGCCCTAGGCCAGGAACAGGAAATGGCTGAACTTGGCCTGTACTACAGTTCCTCCAAACAGGCCCCATAACTGACAGACCTGGTGGCCAGCTTTACACCACAATAGAGCACCAACAAATTTGCTTCACAAATGGTACACCCAAAGTGAGGTCTCAGCAGACACTGGAGCCCCTCTGGGACAAATCCTACTACATAGGGTCAGTTCCCACAAACAACTTCTCCATTGTGGTCATGGTTAATCCTGACAGCCAATCAACCTGAGGATCAATCCATCCACTATTGTTCCAACAGCAATCAAAACTCAACAACAACAGGTGGACACACAAAACCCACACAAGGGACACACCTTGAGCATATGGATCAAGTGACCATGGAGAATCTACCACTGACCCCATAGGATTGCTACTACATAAGGTCATCCTGTTCAGAATACATAGAAAAACAAAAAACAAAAAACAAAAAATACAGAGAAGCCATCAAAATGAGGAGACAACGAAATGTGTCTCAAATGAAAGAATAGGAGAAAACTCCAAAAAAAAATTATTAAACATAATGGAAGCAAGCAATCTACCAGATGTAGAGTTCAAAATACTGCTTATAAGAATGTGCAATGAACTTAAGAGAAAAAATAGATGAACTTGGTGAGAACTTCAACAAAAAGATCAGAAACATAAAAAGGACATAGAGACCATTAAAAAGAACCAGTCAGAAATGAAGAATACAATAACTAAAATGAAGAATACATTAGAGAGAATCAACAGATTAGATGAAGCAGAAGATTGAATCAGTGATTTAGAAGAAAAGGTAGCAGAAAACATCAATCAGAGAAGCAAAAAGAAAACATGAACCCCCAAAAGGAGACTAGTTTAATGGACCTTTAGGACAATATCAAGCATACCAATATTTGAATTATATGGGTACCAAAAGGAGAAGAGAGAAAGCAAGAGATTGAAAACATAGTTGAAGAAATAATAATGAAAAACTTTCCTTACATGGCAAAGGAAATATACACACAAGTCCTAGAAGTGCAGAGTTTCAAAAAAGATGAACCCAAAGAGGTCTACACTGAGATACATCATAATTAAAATACTAAAGTTTAAAGAGAAAGAAAGAACATTAAAAGCATCAAGAGAAAAGCAGTTAGTCACCTACCAGAGAGCTCCCATAAGGCTATCAGCTGATTTCTAGACAGAACTTTGCAGTCCAGAAGGGATTGGTACAAAGTATTCAAAGTGATGGAAAGCAAGAATCTACAACCAAGATTACTCTACCCAGCAAAGCTATCATTTAGAATCAAAGGACAGATATAGAACTTCTCAGACAAAATAAAGCTGAAGGAGTTCATTACCAACAAAGCAGTACTACAAGAAATTTTAAAAGAACTTATTTAAGAAGAAGGGAAAAGGAGCATAATTATGAATAATAAAATGGCAATAGCTAAATACATACAATAATTACTTAAAATGTATATGGATCAAATTCTCCAATCAAAAGACATAAGGTAGCAGAATGGATAAGAAAACAAGATTCATACATATGCTATCTACAAGAGACCCATGTCAGATTGAGATATATACACAGACTGAAAGTAAAGGAATGGAAAAAGATATTTTACACAAATGGAAATGAAAAAAAAAAAGGCTAGAGAAACAATATTTATATCAAATAAAATAGACTAAAATAAATGCTAGAACAAGAGACAAAGGATAGTTTATAATACTAAAGAAATCAATACAAAAAGAGGATGTAATTTTTGTAAAATATTTATACACCAAATGGAAGAGCACCTAAGTATATAAAGCAAATATTCATAGATAGATTCATAGGAGAGATTGGCAGTAATACAGTAATAGTAGGGGAATTTAACACTCCATTGAATTCAATGAATAGATGATCCAGACATAAAATAAACCATAATATAGCAGTTTAAATGACACATGAGATGTTAGATTTAATTGATATTTTTACAGTTTCACTCCAAAGCAACAAAATATAAACTCTTTTCAAGGGCACATAGAACATTCTTCAGAATAGACCACATTTTAGGCCACAAAAGAAGTCTTTATAAATTTAAGAAGGCAAATTATATGAAGCATCATATTTAGTCATAATGGTATGAAACTAGAAATCAATTACAAGAATGAAACTGAGAAATACACACATACATGGTGGATAAATAACATGCTACTAAAAATTGGGTGGGTTCACACTAAGATTAAGGAAAAAAATCACATGATACCTTGAGACAACTGAAAATGAAAACATAATGACCTAAAATCTATGAGACACAGCCAGAGCAGTTCTAAGAGAGAAATTCAAAGTAACCTTATACTTAAAAATAGAAAATAAAAGAACAAGCAAAGTCCAAAGCGAGTAGAAGAAAGGAAATAATAAATATTAGAGAAGAAATAAACAAAATAGTCTTAAAAAATACAAATGATAAATGAAACAAAGAGTTGGTTCTTTGAAAAGATAAACAAAGTTGATAAATCTTTAACGAGACTTCTCAAGAAAAAAAGACAACCCAAATAAATAAAATCAGAAATAAAAGAAATGACAACTGACTCCACAGAAACATAAATATTAAAAGAAAATAGTATGAGCAATTATCTGCTAACAAATTGGACAATAAGCAAGAAATGTATAAATTCCTAGAAACATAAAATCTTTACTACCAATTACTACTAATGAAATCGAATCAGTAATCAAAAAACTGCCTACAAACAAAAATCTTTGACTAAATGACTTCACAGGTAAATTTTAGCAAACATACAAAGTAGAATTGAAATAGATCCCTCTCAAACTATTACAAAAAATTTCAATAACGAATTATCAAAAAGAGGAATTAAGAAAGCTGATTTACAATTGCATCAAAAAGTATACCTAGGATTAAATTTAACCAAAGTGGTAAAAACACCTATCTTTAGAAAAATATATAACAGTGAAGAAAGAAATAGAAGATACAGATAAATGGAAGTATGTATTTTGTTTATGGATAGGAAGAATTGTCATTGTTAAAATGTCCATACTATTTAAAGCAATCTATAGAGTCAGTGTAATCCCTATAAAATACCAATTTTATTTTTCACAGATTTAGAACAAATCATTTTAAAATTTACATTGAACCACAAAAGACCTCAAATAAGCCATGGCAATTTTAAGAGAGAACAAAGTTGGAGGTATAAGCTACCTAATATCAAACTATATACAAGGCTATTATAATGAAAATGTCATGGTTCTTGCATAAAAACAGACATATAGATCAATGAAATAGAATAAAAGCCCAGAAATAAACCCATACTTTGTATTGTCAATTGATGTATAATAAAGGAGGCAAGAATATACAATGGGGTAAAAACAGTCTATTAAATAACTGATATTCAGAAAACTATGCAGATAGATACAAAAAAGAGAAACTGTATTACTTTTTAACACCAAATACAAGAATAAGCTCAATATGGATTAAAAATTTAAATGTAAGACCCAAAACCATAAAATTTCTATAAGAAAACATAGGCATAAACTCTCTGATATTGCTGTTAATGATATATATGTTTTTGGATATATGTTTTTGGGCAAAGAAAACAAAGGAAATGTAAATAAATGGGACTATATCAAACTATAAAGCTTTGCACAGCAAAGAAAGCCATCAAAAAATGAAAAGACAACCTACTGAATAGGATATTTGCCAATGATTCATTTAATAAGGGGTTAATATCCAAAATTTATAAAGAATTCATATAATTTAATATCCAGAACTTCAAGTAATCTATTTTAAAAATGGGCAAAGGACCTGAATAGACATTTCTCCAAAGAGACATATGGATGGCCAATAAGCATGAAAAGATGCTCAATGTCACTATTCATCAGGGAGATGCAAATTAAAACCACAATGAAATATCATCTCACATATGTCAGAATGGCTAACATCAATAAAAAATGAACTTCAAGTATTGGCGAGGATGTGGAGAAAAGGGAACCCTGTGCACTGTTGATGAGATTTCAAATCTGTGCAGCCACTGTGGTAAAGAGTATGAAGGTTCCTCAAAACATTAAAGATAGAACTACCTTATCACCCACCAATATCATTTCTGGGTACCTTTTCAAAGAAATCCAAAACACTAATTTAAAAAGATATATGCATCTCTATGTTTATTGCCTCATTATCTACAATATCCAAGATACAGAAGCAACATAAGTTTACTTCAATAAACAACTGGATAAAGAAGTGGCACACAAACACACATACACACACACAATGGAATATTACTCAGCCATAAAAAATGAAATCTTACTATTGCAACAATATGGATAGACCTAGACAGTACTAGGCTAAGCGAAATAAGTCAGAGAAAATAATTCCATAATAGTCCACTTATATGTAGATTCTAAAGAACAAAATAAACAAATAAAATAGGAACAGACTCACAGATACAGAAAACAAACTGATAGTTGCCAAATGGGAGGGGGTTTCAGGGACTAAGTGAAAGAAGTAAAGAAATTAAAATGTACAAATTAGTAGTTGTAAAATAGTCATGAAGATGCAAAGTATAGGCTGTATACTCAACAATATTTTAATAACTATGTATGATACTACATGGTTACTAGACTTATAGAAGGGATCACTTTGTAAATTGTATAAATGTCTGACAATTATACTATACTCTTGAAACTAATATAATATGAAATATCAACTCTAATTGAAAAATAACAATTAAATTAAAGAATAGAAAAAATAAGAATAATTGTCTGTTATTTTAGTTTTTCTCAGAACTAAAAATTTGGAGTAAGCAATGAAATTTTGTGGTTATCCCATTTGGATGTGTACACAGAAACTAATATCCAGGAGAATTTATGTACAAATGTAAATATATGAGAATTGTGTGAGAATTTTAAAATTTTATTTACAACTCAAAGAATTCACTAAAATTTCTCTCACATTGCATAAAAATGATTAAATCTCATGTGTTCTGTGATTTTTAACAAGTTTTATAAAAGCAAATTCTCAGCCTTCCATTTGTGGCCAACCTTTAATGACATGCCACTCTGAATGGGTTGAATCTGTCAGAACTGTTAAGAATTTTGAAATAAAAAGTCTGGCAGGAGAGAATAGATTCAATTTCTTCTGAAAGGAAATATTGAAGAACAAAAGAAAACAGTGTTCTTATTGTTTGTCATGTAAATAGAAGTTAGAATTTAATGAATTGTTAGGTTGACTTGGATCTGTAGATGGATTTTGATTTTCTAAATGTCTGGGACATAAATATTCTGCAAAATGTGCACTAGTGAGTAAAGTTTCATGTTTACTTATATATGTTTTTGAATCCTGCCTATGACCCTTCAACAATTTTAAGATGTTTGTTATATTAAAAACATATAAAACTGGATTATTGGAATGCACATCTGAAAGTGACACAAACACCACTTAAAAGAATGAAAAAAAATAAAATTACACTAGACATAGGATAGCATAATTATAATTACCACATCCTAATTGGAGTTTTCATCTTTCTGGGAGCTCAGTCATAATGAGTTATTTGGAACTTATTATGATCCTACTACATATATTAGGCACTTCTTTAAGCACATTATTTCTTTAACTTTGCCTAACCTACAACACAATAACCCTATGATGAAAATACATACAATTGCATATTCCTTTTTGCAACAAAGAAATACAGGATTTATAGCCAGATGCTCTAGTTCATCTTATGGTTTTGCTATTTACAAGCCACATAGCCTACTCAGGATTCAATTTTTTAACTATTAAAACAGAAGTAAAAAATAACTCATTTATTTATTTATTAATTCGAGCAATTACGATGTATATAATACTATTTTATTATAAGAAATAGTTACCTCATATATGTGTGGATGTGTATAGATGTGAGAGAGATAAGGCAGGTTCAAAATAAATAAGTGTGCCGAACATACTCATCTTCTAATCTATAGGTAGCTCACAGCCTAGTGCCAAAGATAGTTTGATAATTAGTGGTGAAAGGAAGTGGTATGGATAAAATATTATTTTTATACTGCTTTGTAACAAATGACTCTAAACATAGTGGCTTAACCAATGCACATTTACTGTCGTGTAGTTTCTGTGAGTTAAGACTCCAGGCATAGTTTAGGTGGGTAAATGGGTCCTCTTCTCAGGGTCTTATTAGGCTACAATGGAGGTGTGAGGTGTTGGCCAGATGCTTCCTCATCTTGAGGCT
Source organism: Cynopterus sphinx (assembly GCA_030015415.1). Classification (NCBI taxonomy): domain Eukaryota; kingdom Metazoa; phylum Chordata; class Mammalia; order Chiroptera; family Pteropodidae; genus Cynopterus; species Cynopterus sphinx. The sequence goes on along the minus strand of CM057382.1, from coordinate 96,614,204 downwards.
CCACTTGGAACAATTTCTAAGTTTACTTAGGTTGTTAGTAGAATTTTCTTGTAGCTGCATGACTGAGGAACATCGGTTTCTGTTGTTTGTGCCGCGTGGGTTTTTTCAACCTGCTGTTCACTTCATGTCACATCCACAAGGAAAAGCTTTAGCTCTAGTCTTTGTCTTATATAACATAGTATATATAACAACAGTGACACTATATTACCTTTTCCAAAGTCAGTTGGTCAGAAGCAATTCAAGTCATAGGTCTTTCCAATCCTGGGTGGGGGTGGGGGCGGGGACGGGGGTTACTCAAAGTTATAAACACCTGGAAGTAAAAATCATTGACAGCACTCTAGGTTCTATTTCTCACAAGTGCACAGAGATGAAAATAAGAAATTTGATTCCGAAGTGTGTCAGAGAGAGACTTATAACTAAGATGACAGTCTGACATTTGAAGCTTTAAAATATTTATGAAATTTCACCTTGTGAAGTAGAATAACAAGAAGGAGAGGAGAAGGTATTTCAGATAAGTCTTATGAAAACTTATTGAGTGTAGGAATACTGTTTTATAGAGCTTATAGTACTCTGCTGAATAATGATCTATAAATATTCAGTAATTTATTGAAATATTTTAATCTATTGATTTCACTTATATACACATTATTGCCTTCTGTGACACTTTACATAAAGTAAAATTTACAGTTAACTACAATTAAAAGTAAAATTTTAAAAATACAACTAGTTCACTGATATCTTGGTTTAAAAGAAAAATTTTAATTTACCAATGTAGGTATATAACAGTTTTGTTTATACATTTTACTTTACTTTTGCTTCCTAACTTGTATTGTTGTATCTATATTTTATGTGTCTTATTCAACTTTTAAAACTTTTTATGTATTTGTATCTGAATCACATGAGTACCCTTTTCAACTGTTTAACCCAAAGCTTTTTTTTTAACAATATATTTCTAATTAATACAATTCTTACTGAAGCAACTAAATGAAGTTCTCTTCATGTCATAGAAACATACAATTTGGGCTTTTCTTGTCTTTGATAGATAGATATGCATTCATTTTACCTAAAAGTCAAATTAATTTGTTTGGATACAATATTAAAATTAAAGCATAAAATAGAAATAATCATTTGAGCTGTTAATATATTTTAATTAGTTAGGTAGTCAGAATAATATGGTGCATGCTTGCAGAAACATTGTAAACCCAGATCTAGTATGATAATATACATTTTGATAAGTAGAGAGTTGTCAATTATGGTCTGATAAAATATTAATAAATATAAATTATTATTTTTTCTTAATGGCATAAATTCATAGTTTGCCCTTAAAACTTACATGTGCTTGTCCTCTATATATTGCAATTTAATTAGATGAATATAGAAATTCAGTCTTTTAGTAAGTAGAAGTGCAAATTCTGGATCCAAGTCCTTGAATACAAACCTTTACTTCATTGTTGTGAGTTGTGTGACTTTAATTAAATTAGTTAAACCTCCTGTTCTTAAATTTGTTTATTGTAAATTTAAGATAAACATAATATCTATTTCATGTGGTTATAGTTTTAGATCAGTTACTACAGATAAAAAAGTTTAAATAAGTGTATACTTGCAGCTTCACGAGTGCACAATCAGTGTTAGGTAGTTAGGCAGGCATGAGCAATAGGAGCAAAGGCCCAGCTCTGTAACCATAGAACCTCCCTTAAAGACCTCTATAAACACTCATTTAATGATTATGAATTACCCCAAATCCTAAGGCACAAAGGCCATAAAAGCTGCTGGCTTAAGCCAGCCACAAATGCATGTGCAGAAAGTATTACCCTAATCTGCCCATACCTCAGCCTTATTATGCCATCACTATAATATCCTGCCCATGTCCAGAAGTTCATGAATCTAATTATAACAGACTGCATGCTGAGTGATCAAACGCTCAATAGGGAAAGGCTTATGTGGCAGTCAGCTATAAATCAAGGTGACCTCACATGCTGATCATTTGGTACTACCCTTGTACCCTCCCATCACAGTCCAAATATAAACAGATCTTCCCAATTCTGCAGTGTTATAGCTCTTCTGTGTGTGGTAGCCTGCTCCTCACTTGGAGTATATTCTTTTATCTTTACACCTCTCAAATTCCACAGGGCTGCAGGCTTCCTTAGCATGGCCTATTTCCTTCTAAAAATGTATTTTTAATAAATCTTACTTTTTCTAAATCTTGCTGACCTGTAATTCTTTACTACATCGTTGGGGGAAAAATGAGGAACTCCTCCATGCTGATGGGGTGACAATAAACTTCATATCAACACAATGGTAATCTTAGTATTATTATTATTTTGTGGAGTTTTCCTTCTTTTCTTTCTTTCTTTTTTTTTGGGCAAGGCAACCCTTGGTTGACCTCACAGATTGGAAGGAACTTGTCAGCTTACAAACCCTTATTATCATTATTATTTATTATTATTATTATTATTATTATTATTATTATTATTATTATTAATTTTTATGCCTACAGCACCTGGTCTTTTTAGATGAGCTCCCATCCAAGTACTAACCAGGCCCGACCCTGCTTAGCTTCTGAGATCAGGCGGAATAGGGCTTGTTCAGGGTGGTATGGCCCCAGACTATTTTGTGGAATTTTGAAGATACAGAAAGCAATATATTTTTACTTTTAGGAATATAGATCATTTCTTTCTTAAAAAGGTCAAAAAATTATCTAATTTTAACATTGCTAAAATATTCGTATAATAAATTATAGGCAAATTTGGAGCATGCTACTATGGATGTGATCTAAAAATTTTTAAAAAACAATATGATTATCTAAAATATATTACAGAAATTCTTTATGGTCTCATCTTTCAATGTATTTTTGAGAGATGTTTCTAAATACTATACAGTTAACTAAAATAAATATTTCTTATTAAAATATATTCACTTTATAAAATATGTACTTTTCATAAAATTATATATACTTTAAAAATCAAGTTAAATACATTCTAAGAACTTTTACTTTTTTGTTTATTTGTTCATTTACTTTATTTTTTTTATATAGTATGTAGTCTTTTTTGTAGAACCAATGATATAGTGGTTTATTTCTGTGTTTCCACAACAGGAGCAGTCAAATTGATTTGCACTTTCTGTTGGTAGATTAGAAAACAAACCTTTCAAATTTCAACAAAGTCTTTTAATCTACAAAAGTTATTTATGAAACATAAGTGACCCTCAATATTTTCAAACATACTTATGTTTTCAATCTTGTTTTTTTGTTTATTTATGCAGATGGTTAAATCCAGTCATAGAGTAAGATTTATATCCATTTTCTAACATTACCTTTACATATATATGTATGTGTATATATATGTATGTATATACCCTATACAGACTCATAATCATATGACATTCAAGACCATTATTGTACAGAACGATTCTCTCATCTTAGAGGTAGTTCTCCTATATCCATATGCAGATGGGAAGAAAAGAGCTGTAGTAGTTGTGGGGAAGTGAGTGGTTCTAGAAGACGACTGAGAGACAATCCATAATAAAAATAAAATTAGATATTTAAGCCAAGATTGTGAATGAATAAACATTTCACAGGTGTTTAAAATCTACTTTTTAAGGAGGTGGTTTTTAAAATAATAGCTAAAAAGACCATTAACTTCTGAGTTCAAATGCTCATTAGCTATGTGGCCTTGGGTAAGTTAGTTAACCTCTCTAAAAGTAAAACTATTTATTATTGTATTAGATAACAATGCTTAACCATGATTAAAACATTTAATGGCAGTGGTAAAAGAATAATAAACTCAAAATACAACAGAAGACTGAGTAGGAAGAAAAACAAAAACAGATTGAATGGAAAAATGTATTTTAAATATGGCTATTCATATTCACATTAAGTAGGAATTTATTATTGCCTACCTTAGAATTCCCGTGTCTCAAATACTTCATGGATTATTTTTACCAATTATTTAAAGTCTGACTAAATTCTTACATATGTAATGTTTTAAATTAAACTTACAGAGTAACTATGTTTCCCTATGTTAATAATTATGAAATATATATTTTTTCCTATTAAGGCAAATTAAGAGTATATAATGATTACTTTAAAAGCAGGGGAAATATCTCCATGGGTATAAATTTTAAAATAATATTAAAGTACATAAAATATTTGCATTAATTTTGATCATTATATAAAGAGTTTTTTTCTGGAACATATCTTTTTAATGGTAATTCTTTTATTTTTACAAATATATCCCCACAACTAAAACTCCCATTGAAGAATATTCCTGATTTGTTAGGAATTCCACAACCATTCTAATATTTATATATGATAATTAATGTTAAGAAACAGCTATTCAACTTTGATTTTAAAAGATCATGGAAAGATTGCTTTAATATAAAGTGTTATGTTAAAAAGTTATAAAAATAAAACCAGTCTATTTCTTGAAAGGCCAGTCCTCAGATCAATACATAACCTAAAATGTTGAGAAGTAATCTCATGTATATATGAGTACTTGATATATGATAATGGTGCTACACAGGGAGAAATTCCAGAATGTTTAGCAGACGGATCTAGGAAGAATGAATTTCTATATAGAAAACAATAAACCTGGACCTTAATTTTGCACCATATATAAAGGAGGATTCTGAAAAATGAATGGAAGTAATGCAGCAGAAAAATATTTGTATTCTAGAGGAATAGAGAATTTATTACCAAAAACACAGACCTTATAAGATTAAAATTGATAAACTTAATCTTTCCTAAATATTTTTTGTAAAAGAAGGACATCACCAATCAAAAAAATATTTCAAAAGTTTCTGGGAGCAACTAGGTATCCATTAGCAGGGGAATGGTTAAGTGAAATGTGCTGAATTTATTCAATGGAGGCAATATAATAATAATCATCAACAGATATACAGTAATTAAGAGCTCAAATTGAAGAATGAGAAAAATGTGAAAAATAATACTTGTTCTAAGTATTATTTGTATACATACAAACATGTGGATTGGCACTGTTTATTTTTACAAAGATACATGTTTTAAGAACATATATTAAATGTTTTAGAGTACCTGCATTTAAGGTATGATGTTAGAAGTGGGAAATTAATCTAGAGAAGGAATTTACATGTTCTATAACAACAAGTGAGTTGGAATAGTGTGGTACCTTAACTATCTACACTAGTTTGAAAAAAAAAAAACCCAAACTGTGTAAAATCTGCTGTAGAAGGATTTATTTCTTAAGTAGGATAAATCTTCCAAGACTTTCTTAGCACAACATTCTTGCAAAATAGTAATAATAGTAATAATAATAATAATAATAATAATGCAAGCATTAGTTGAGAATCTACTATGCTCAGTTTAACTTACATATAAAGAGTTAACTATAATTCTCATTATTTATTGTATATAAAGAAATATGGTTGCCATAGATAATATGGTTGCCATAGATAATATGGTGCATTCATCTCAGTTTATTCACTAAGTAGAGAGTGGTATTTTTATCCAAAAAACAATGTGTTTTTTTATTGTAAATGACAGGAGAAATTCCTACCCTCACAGACAGAATATAGACACCAGAAAGAACAAAGGAACTGAATAATCAGGATATAAAAAATTAAGAATTGTGTCATCAATTAGTCATTTTCATAGTTCAATAAACAAGTGGCAATTTGAGGAGCATAATTATTTAAAACAAAATAGCTTATAGAAATATACCGAAAATACTCTCATACTTAGAGACAATCTTCAAGCAGTCTTGTGTAAGCACAATGATAAGTGATAAGTGTTGGAAGTAAAAACACATGCAACAAGCATAAAGCAGTATTTTTGAGAAAAAAGTTCAATCAGGGAATGTTTCTTTAAACACAGTAATTTGACTTTATGATCTTCTTTAATGGGGTGATACTGAAGACCTATATTAGAACAAATTGAATTTTTTTATCCTTTTTAAAATTTGTGATTACAATATGGAGAAGAAAGCAATTTTTATCTACCATACTAGATTCTTCTCCTGGTCTAATAATTAAATCAACATGAGACAGATTAATGAGAGAAAATAACCAAATTTAATTGCATACATATATATGAAAACCCACCTACATTAGAGTCAGAGACCCCTCCCATACATGAGAAGTTCAAAGAGAGAAAGATAAAACATGGTATATAAGACATCCTGAACCAAAGAATGAGATAATATATCTTCGTGCTTCAGAAGGGAGGATAGTCATCCACATCATAATAAGACCAGATGTTCAGTAATTAGAAGTTTGCCCCACATTATGAATAGGTCATAAATGTTATTTCCAGTAATAATCTTATTATGGGCAAGGCCTCAATTTAGATTCTTTTAAGTAATTTAAGAAGGGACAGAAGTTTCTTCTGAGCCCCTAGTGTCTGGATTGCCTTCAATTCAAAATAATGCACGAGCCAAATGGTACATGTTGGAAAGGCCTGTTCTCATCCTCTTCAATACTCATGATAACTGTACATAATTTTACTACTTTAATTCTGATGACTCTGATATTAATTAGTCAAATATACAATATATTGTTGTACTTAATTTTTGACAATCCTATGTATTTTCTAAAAATCTTAATATCTCCTTATTTTTGTAAGATATCTCTTTAAAAGATGTAAAGTCATCTTAGTCCATGGAAAATAACACGTTTTTATGTCTCATTTTTTACATTTCCTTCAAATGTGTTTCATTTTCCACATTTATATACTTTTGCATATTTTTCTTCACAACTGGGGTTCTTAATAATTTTCCATATTAACAAGTTCAGCTGTAGTATTCTGGTCAAATATGAAGAGTATGTTGAAGGGGAGCAGAATTTGCCACCTGAAAATATGTCTCTTTGGCACAAGGATTATTTTAGGCTGGTTACGTTGAGAAACAACATACATAGTAGAAGCTCTGAACACCCAAGTACAGATATTTATATTTGTAAATATTCATGAGTAGGGTGTCTCCCTCTCTGTGCCAGGAAGAAAAGGATGAAAAAATCTCTATAAACTCAAATCAATAAAGAAGGCAAAGACTTAAATCTATAAAACAATTGCACCCTATTTTACCACACTTTGTATGAAAACTTCCCATAACTGACTCATCACTCCCCAATATCTTTTGTATTTAGCTTGAGATAGTATTTAAGGTAATGGTTTGGGCTATTTCAGGAGTTATTCAATGTTCCTGGGTATCCCTTGTGTATACAAGAGGTATACATGTCATTAAATTTCTATTTGTTTTTCTCTTGTTAATGTCTTTATTAATGAGAGAGAGAGATTTTAGCCAAGAACCTAGAAGAGTAGAGGGAAAATTACTTTTCCTTCTTTACAATGTTTTACTATGCAGAATTTGATAATAGGTTTGATTCCAACAACATGTTGTATAACTTTTAAATAGCCTATCATGGTGTTTTTTGTTTCTTTATTTCACTTATCCACATGTGTATATTACATATTTGTTTATTATAATGCTATACTTTATAAAATATGTAAATATTAAAAGATGTGTATTTATTTTATATGATATTTATTGTATACTTATTTTTTATAATTTTAACATTTTATATCATTAAGAAATTTAAAGTGTTTTAGCTTATGTAATTCTCACAAGTAAAAAATATGTTGGAAAAGCTTCTGAAAAAAACTTGTTTGAAATTTATGTACTAGAAACATGAGAAAATTTTTTTTCTATTTTTAAGATATATGTATACTGAACTTGTACAGAACATTTCTTTCTCATATATTTCTGTATTTTACCTAAATTTTCTTTTACTCTGTGTTTATGATTATATGTGTTTATTATATATTTTTGGAACAAGTTCATTTTTTGAATTCTTTCCTCATAAAGCAGACCTCTTAATCTCCAGATAAATCTTATAGCTCTTGTCAGTACTTTTATAAGAATGTAAATTGCTGCATTCCATTAAAGTCTAAAATTAGACAATATTCTAAACCTAATCTTACAAGGGCTTTAAGTAATGGAAATACTATCTCTTCTGATTTTTTTTCTAATTTTCGTGCTTCTATAACAGGAGTTTGCATGGTGTTCATGTTGCTGATTTGCAAAGAATTCTTCATGTCCCCCCACCACAAACAATATTTTCATTTTTTAAAATACAAATTTAATCATCTTAAAAATATGTTAACAAGAACCAAGGCAGGTGTCATCAGTCCTTGTTCACAACATTGTAGTGTGTATATATGGAATTTCCTAGTAGCAACTCCATTATTGAGCCTAAATATCAGACTTCACTGAAGTTGATGTAGAAATCTATTAGTTGAATAACATCTTTAACAAACGTGTTATATTAGATAGCAAACTAAAATTTTATTGTAGGTATACTGACAATAAATTAGAATGGAATAGAAAGAAGATAAGAAAATGAATTAAGAAGTTATTGAAATTTCTAGAAATATAAAATAAAGAAATTAATTCAAGTGATATTTTAACATTTATGTTGTTTGCTTTCCTTTGAAAAAGTCTTTGGTTCTCAAACATTTCCTTAAGTTCTAATATGTATTTCCCACTTGCTTATTCTGCACAATTTACAATTATAAGTAACAAAGATTGCATATTAAGAGTTTTGGCATAATTTCTTCAGATTTTCATATCACCTCAAGTGACCATTTAAACTTGAACATATTTATCTTTGATTTAAAAATTAAAGTCAAAAGATCCTGGATATATAGCTCATAAAAAAATTATGCAAATTCCTCAGTTGCTCTCAGTTCTTCTAATTCACTAAAATAGAAAATAATTCTGAATATTCACTAATTTCCAAAAATTTCTCCACAATGTGGAATAACTACAGTAGACTATCTCTATAGTAAGCAATGACAAAAGGAAGAAATTAACCTACTGGCATACTCATTTTACATTTTTTTTCTTCTGATCCAACTTATTCAAATATGAACTTCTTTCCAATAATAAATAAGCATCTTACTCTTTTATTTTTTAATTTATATCTTTTAATACGGAAATATAAAAAAACATCATTGTCATAAGGAATGTGCAACATCTCAAGCTCTGGGCAAATTACTTTTACTACCAGGGATAATGAGATCAGCAATGATATACAATAAACATTGAAGAAAAGGATTAAGCTTTCAATGTTATATGTCTTAGTTATACTGACATATTCATGGAACATCATCCAGTTAGGATCAACATGTATTTCATTATAGACTGTAGAAGCAATTACGAATGAATACTGGCACCAAGGAAATTAAGATAGTCTAAATGCGTGGCATCATTTAACAATTTAGAATTGCCAACTGAGCAGTATTTTTTAGCTAATTAGAAAGTTTTGATACAAATTTTGATCTCTCTCGAAATTAATCAGCTCAATTATTCTCCCATGGCAGTATTTAGGTGACTTGTATAATATGAGAGCATTCTTAAATGGTTTATGCTGTTCTTTGTAGGTGCTAGCCATTACCTATGTTTATCTGATTACCTAAATTCTAATTGTCTTCATTATCCTGAAATATTTTATCTTCCTGAATTATCGCTCCACTTACAGAGATGATAATTTTTCTTCCTTCTTAACAAAATAATAAGAAAATTTCAAAATAATACACTTAAATTCTTACACTTCACCAGCTTTCCTCGTCATTTATGTGTTTCTTATTTTTTTCTTTCATAGTATAACAGGTGTCTCCAACTTTGCTATTTGAATATCTTCCCTCTCAACTCCTCAAAAAATCTCAGTATAATAATTAAGCATTCTTTTCTCTATGTTTATTTTTTATTACCACTGATTACTATCATCAGCATTAGAGTAATCTAGAAACACTATTATATTTTAATAAACCCACCATATCCTCCCTCCAATAGAAATGTCTCCACATTCTTCTCAGAAGGTCATCCTATTTGATTCCTTTTTATTGCCAAAAAGCTCTAAAACAATTTTCTCCAATTATCCTTTGCACTTTCTTATTTCACTATCCATGGCATCAGTCTTCTGTGTCTATTTGTCTATCAATTTACAGTATTCTGACAATGCCGGAGAAATTATCACTCTATAAGCACATTTTTTTCAAAATTATTTTTTTCAGATTTTGATCTTTACTGATGCAGTGAAGAATCGCAGGTCAGTGAAATTTAGAAAATATTTATTAAAAATATATTTTAGAAAGACAATGTCCCAAGAAGGCACATGATTTCAGTGATGAGAGTTGTAACAGAGAGCTGTAACAACAACGAAAACCACAAAAGGACCCCAGAAATGGGAATGTCTGTATTATATTTGGGACATGATGGATGGTTCTAAAGGCATTCTGAGGTGATTGGCAACTGAGGTCATTTTGACTGACTCTTGGCTGCTAGTGTGCTTAGTGTGCATGCCCTTATCAAGATTTCAGTCGGTTGTAATTAGATTCGTGAAACTAACAGGCATAAACGTAGAATTATAATGAAGCTTAAATTGTGGGCAAATTAGGGTAGTACCTTCTGCTCAGGGGTCTGTAGCAGGATTAGGCTAGCTAAGATTATGACCCTCCTGTCCTTTGTCTCTTGGGATGTAGGAGGGATTCTTTAACTACCAATAGGGTGTTCTTTGAGCCATCTCTGGGCTGAATCCCAATTCCTTTGTTCACTCTGTTGCTCATGTCTGACTAGCTACCTAACATCCTGATTTCAAGGGCTCATTATTTTCCTCATACCACACTCTCTATAAGACAGTGGTAAAGGAAAAAAATTAACCAGCTGTCACAGAAATAAAATTTGTTATTTAGATCTGAATTAGGAATATTAGTAAATCTAATTAAGGATTGGGTGAAATGTATTTTGGGAAAGTAGAACCAGATAATCATTAAACACAATCACACGTTATATCTTTTTTTGTAAACTAGATATTGTGCCTTTTCACTGGAGACAAGGATAAGTATTTTCTTATCCTGAGAAGTTGTTCCTCTGGTATTTTAAAATTTACCATGTCAGTGAACAGAGTAAAATTCCAGGGAAGTGAATTGACTGTCTACAATATATATGCCTCGCATTTTTTTGGCAATACTTAGCTTTCTGTAATAAGTACCTCCCTTGCTTCTCCTGTTGAATGATTAGGAGTACTCTTTAATTTTTTTTTCTTTCTTACTGAAATTTCAGATTGTAAAATCTAACAATTAAAAATAAACATGTTAAGTGAAATAAGTCAGAAAAGGACAAATACCATATGATCTCACTTACATGTGCAACCTAAAGAACAGTGTAATTGAACAAACAAAAAAAGAAAAAACAGACTCATAGATACAGAGAACAAACTTGTGGTATCTGAATGGGAACAGGGTTTTGGAGCTGGATGAAAAAGGTGAAGGGATTAAGAAGTACAAATGAGTAGTTATAAAATAGTCATGAGGGTGTAAAATACAGCATTAGGAATATAGCTGATGTTACTGTAATTATTATGTATAATGCCAGGCTGATGCTAGACTAATTGGGAGGATTATTTCATAAATTACATAATTATTTAACCACCATGCTACACACCTGAAACTAATTAAAATAATGTTGAATGTCACTATAATTGAAAAACTATAAAATATATTAACAGTAAAAAAAAATATTTCATAGGTTCATTAAATTAGTCTAACAAGAGTGCATCTAATATAGAAAGTTTCTTGTTAGTGCCGCTTCTAGTAACAAGTCTAAATTCTTTTTCTGTCTCAAAAATCCATACATTTCTACACTCTTCTTTTTTATGACCTTGTAGAGATTTTGTCAACAAAAATAATAAAGAAACAATATAGAATACCATTATGAATCATTTGGCAATTAATTCCTAAATTGACAAAGTTGGAATCTACTATTCTATTTTTAAGTCTGGTCTACATTTTATTTCAAAGTTTGCTATTTCAAATGAAATGTGTTTTTGACCTTAGCTAGAAGAAATTTTCAACAAATAAAAATTGTGATTTTTTCTATTTTATATTTGTATCATTATTATTTAGAATATTTGAAAATTGTATTTAAATTTATTGCCCTAGGAGATTTTGAGAATATTTGAATTCTGGTAATAATTATTTTATTATTACATGGAATTAACACATTGCCAGCCAGATTAATAATTTCACCATAAAATAAGAGTACTTATGAAATATATGAATTCCACTATTAGGGGAAATAATTAGAATTTGAGTGAGTGATAATATTTTTTTTTTAATGACACTGCCTGAAAGAGTATGAGGGCTGAGGTTCACTAAATTCCTTATATGTTATCTGTAAATGCTCATATTTTTGTTCACAACAGACATACGTCAATCCACTGTTTATATATATACTTTATTATCTTTATCTCATATCAAGAATATAAAATCACTTTAGAATTAACAAATGGCAAAAACTTGATGAAGAATTTCAGGTGGAATTAATAGGCATATTTAAGAGGGAAATTGATGAAGCCTTCTGAAGAAGAGGGAATTATTTTAACTGTACTGATCTGTATATAATAAATAGAAAAAAACCTACAGATTACAGTCTGTGCCTGCTTAACTGATGGAGATACATTCTAAAAAATATGTCATTAGACGATTTCCTTGTTGTGTGAACATTGAGGATACTTACAAAAACCTAGATAGTAAAGTCCACTATTGTAATTGTATGCACTATCATTTATATGGATGGTCTGAGCAGTAGGTTCTTTTACACTGCCATCACCACAAGCACCAAGTAATTGTAGTGTAAATACTGATATCTGGCTTTTCTCTTTGTAATGCAAGTGATTGACTTAAGTTTGATTGCCAGGCATTCACTTCAAAGAAGCATCTACTTCAAAGCTGGCTATCTGGAGTAAACACATTGCCAGCCATAACACTAGCTAAAGAACCAAGCTAACACACATTGAAGAGCTTTTATTTTGAGACCTTGATTAATTTGTGTAACTGACCATTTGGCCAACATTTTTTTTTCACTCTTCACTCACTTTAAATCCCCAGTCTTATGTTTTAAATTCACCAATAAAGATCCTGGGAAACCATAGACCCCCCCAAAAAGCACAACCCCCAGCCAATGTGCCCTCTCCACCTGTGACCTTGTACATGCCAGAGCCTGTAAATAATAAACATTTTTTCTTCAAAGTTTCCTAATGGTTATTGCTGACGGTTTCTTGCAATAATAATAAGAGCCACAAGGATCTTTCAAGTTGTATCATTGATTAAGAAAAGGGAGATGTCTGTGGGAAGCTCACTAGTGCACAGGTGAGTGCCCCAGGCATTTCTAGCAGAAAGCAGTAGTACCTGTAGATTTAGACCTACACAAAGTAGTAATCCTTTGCACCACAACTTTACCAAAGCTAAGATGTCACCATGCCATAGGAATTTTTTCTGCTCCATTATAATTTTATGGGACCACTGTTGTACATGCAGTCCATCGTTGACCAAAATGTCATTATGCAGTATATGATAAATCTAGTTCAGCCAACTTTTTTATGTTAGGTAGCTAATTAGACATGAGTGACAAGGGAACCAAAGGACTAGGGGCTCAGCCTAGAGACCACCCAAAGAACATCCCAATGATAGTAGAATTCTGTGTACACACATGTGCACTAGGCAGAGAGTTATATAGCAGCAAATGTCAATCAAAATGAGTCACTTGCCAGTCACCGTGGAATGCCTTTGGAATCACCCATCATGGCCCAAATGTAATGCAGACATTCCCACTTCTGTGTTCTTTTGTCTCTTTTGTTGTGGTGGTGGTGGTTATTACAGCGCTTTGTTGCAGCTCTCATCACTGAAATCATGTGCCCCTTGGGGCATGCTCTGTCATTCTGAAATATACGTTTAATAAATCTTTCCTAAATTTCACCGACCTGTGATTCTTTACTGTGTCAGTGAGGAAGACCAAAAAATGCTAACTGCACTTCTGCGTCCTTATCCCTCTCCCTGCCCCCTGCCTTTGGGGTGACATTGAACTCCAATTGGCTCCAGTTTTATAGCACATGTTCAAATATAGCTCAGCCAACATTTTTACAGATAAGAAGGCTATGAACTGAGACTTACAGATGTTAGTTTATCTGATAAAAGTCTAATAGTAAATTATGGACAGCATTATGACCAAATTTAAATTCTTTGACTCACCATCCAGTATCTGTTCACTAAGTCATGCTGGATTTCCTATATAATAAAACACATTATATTTTAATTTACTAATAAAGCTCATTTTACATTAAGCTAATAGTAATTATATTTTCACTTACATAATATCATCGATTTATAAATTACTACATTTAGGGAGTTGAAACAGATATTTGCCATTTTCAAGTAAATTTCCTGATTAATTTTAAATATTTGAAACATCAATAAAAGTGAAATGAAAGAATGTGAAAATGTATATTCTTTGATTATTGAAAAAGAAAACAAGAATTATTCTTTCATTTAGTGAGTGCATAATATGCAGCATGTACTATACAAGGCACAAAAAAATAAAGCCACAGAGATAAGTGTGATTTATACCACAATTGGTTTTGTGAATTACACTAGAAAGATAAAAATTTTCCTAAATCTATTATGTGTCATTTTATGTGGAGGTATAATAAAGACCAGCATTGCAATTTAAATAGATTACTCGGATAAGTGCAAAAGAAGCGTATTGGACCAAAGTTAAAAACAAGAAAATAAGTGGAATTAGCAGTCAGAGAATTAACATGGAAGTTTATAAAGTTGTCATTCGTGAATGACAAGGCAATGACAGTGGAAACAGAAAGAAAAAAAAAGGGTACAAGAGATACTAAACATGCTAGACTTCAATGACTAAAGTAGAAAATGAGAAGAAAAAATTATCAAAGATGAATCTTTGATGTCTGGATTTTACTGTGTGAATAGTAGTACATTTAGATAGAGAGAAAATAAAGATGAATTAATAATTAGAAGTAAAAATAAATTCCATTATAGACATTGAGCTTAAGTTGTATGCAAGTCATTCAAATGTTGATAACAAGTAATAGAAAATAGAAATACGGACCTAGTTTTGGACATCACCAGCATATAAATGGTAGCAGAAATTCTGGATATAGATGAGATCTCCTAAGATTTATATATAAATCACAAAAAACATAAAGCTGAGAATGGAGCTCTGCTCAACATTTACTTTTAAGGGTTAAGCTCAAGAACATTAACTTGAAAATGAAAGTAATTGAAATAGGGATAAAATCAAGGGAGACTGGTGTTGCGGGAATACTTCAAACACTAGGTGGAATTCACAGTTTCTCTTTATTAATAAATTTCCATGGGTCAAGTTAAAGGGGAATGTTGTTTTTCTGCACAAGGTATGAGCATGGTCTCCTTTTTAAGATTCGTTTCTGTTAATTATTTTACTCCCAGGAATATGGTCTTATGGCCAAAATGCTATCTTTAGCCAAGAAGAGTTGCAATATCATTATATCATTATAATATAATACTTTGTTTATATTTATATTGTTTATATGTGTTGTTTAATTACTAAATATTATTTATATAGTATGTATATTATTGTATATATTTTATATAATGTGTATATTATTTATATTTGTATATATTGTTATAAGTACAATTGTATCACTATAGAAAAACCATACATAATAAGTAAAACGATTTTAAATGGAACAACCAAAGGACCTGTGACAGCGATGGCACTTGATAAAATATTTGAGGATTCCCTGAGATTGGATATCGATTCTGCAGGTTGTAGAAATAACCACAAGAGGAAGGGGTCTTCCTTTCCTAGAAAACTAATCTTGCATAGTAATAAACAATTTCAAATATTTATAGGATAGAGTTTTTTGTCAGCTCAAGAAAGTTTGGTTCATTTGAATAAGCTTATGATAGCTTAGTAATTTGTATTTCTGGTGCCAGTAAAGCTTACTCATGAGTGAAGTTGGAATAAAGTATATTATGTATTAGTGATAACTTCTGGGGTACTAGACAGAGCAGAATATAAAATGAAACTAAAAAAATTAAGGACTATTTAAGTAAAATATTAATATATATTAAGTGGAAAGTAATGTACTTCATATTACATAAAATTCTAATTCTAAATGTGTCTTAATTATATAAGTTGTTCAGTCACTCTTATCACTGAGAATTTTGACATTTTAAATTATTATTTTTAAATTATAAAGCTTCAATAATTATTTGTAATTTGTATCATATATGTGTCAAATAAATTCATTGACTAATAAATAACAGTGTAAATTTAATAAAACCATTTAATAAAAATTGTTGTTAATATAAATTTAGGTCACATTTAACTTAAGTCAATTATCTCTGTGCACATAGCAACATTTATTAAGAACAGGACCTAGAATATTAAAAATAGAAGTGGAAAAACACTAATAATATTCTTTTAGTCACTTTTTTAAATGTTATTGTTTGTGTGCAGGTGTTTATAAAATGAATATCTGAAAGGTGATGCTTAGGAGAACACAGATATTTGAAAAAACACTAGCTTACCTATACTATTATGTTTATTAAGTACTAGGCATATATAACTAAAAGATAAGAGAGAATACCGAAGTTACAGTCAGTTTTCCTGTTATTCTCAAAGAACAGTATTACAGAAAAAGAATAGGTTGTATTCCAACTGAGAAT
This sequence comes from Cynopterus sphinx, assembly GCA_030015415.1. NCBI lineage: Eukaryota > Metazoa > Chordata > Mammalia > Chiroptera > Pteropodidae > Cynopterus > Cynopterus sphinx. The sequence goes on along the minus strand of CM057382.1, from coordinate 96,597,658 downwards.
ATAATATTACTAATGAAGAATAAGTATGTTCCACAGTTCAAAACACACTTATTTAGTTCTTTGTGAGTTAATAAGAACAATTTCACAAAATCTTCAAAATTTGCTACAAGATTTTCAGTTCAACAGCATAATAGTAAACATTAAAATACTTATGAAGCTGGTGGTTAAAGAGATTTATTAACAGGAAATTTAACAATTATGTTTACTTTCTCAGCAGTGGAAACAAGGCAGCATAGTTAATTTCACTCAACTAATAGCATTTATGATTCAACATTATGTTATGACAACTTTGGAGATGCCATAAAGTCATATTTACTTTGAAAGGTGAACAAATAATCTTGCTACCTGAAATTATATTATAGCATATGATGTCATATAATACTATTTCATTTTGCGATATTATATAACATCATATTATAATATAGGATTATTGTTTTCTTTAATTATTTTTGTATAACTAACCAACCCAAAATTAAGTGGTATAAAACAATGATTTTATTGTTTTTCATACTCGTCAGAAATTTGAGCAGGGATTTTCTGGGTAATTATAATTCATGAGTTATTACCTGGGTTTCTCAATCAGCCTCATTCAGCTGTTTACTGAGCTGGTCTAAAACATCCCAGATGGCATTATTCTTATATCTGGTGTTTCAGAATTCCTACATATGGCCTCTCCATGTGGCTAGCTTGGGCTTCCTAACACTGTTGTGATTTCAGGGTAGCTGAACTTCTTATATGACAACTGTCTTCATGAATAAAAATGGTAGTGTAAATTTGAAAGGACAGTCCTGGAACGAGCACAGTACCACTTCTGCTGTATTCTGTTAGCTGAAAGGAGTCAAAGGATAGCTCAAATGCATGCTATTCAATCTTAAACAAACAAACAAAAACAAACAAACAAACAAAACAGAAAAAAAAAAAAAACACTGAATGATTTGATTTCTGCCTGACTACCTCTTCTTGTGCCTTCTTTCCCACTAAATTGTGGAAATGTCCTTTTATTATTTCTCCAAAATACAGCTTTTGCCATCTAGTACCTTCATGCTTTAGCTTTCACTTAGATTGCTCCTGTGTGACACCTACATAAAGATTATTATTTCTTTATTTTTCAAAGCTCAGCACAAATGTCACCTGTAAATTATCATATTTGACCACTTTAATTTAGTAGCTATTCCAATCAGTTCTTTATTATCTTCTATTTATAATTTTTTTTATTTTTATAATTATCTGCAAATAAGCATACACAAATATATATTTTAGATTTTTTGTCTAATTGTTTATCTTTATTTTCTCTTTTCTCAGTCAGAATATACACTCTACAAGGGAACAGCATTTACTGTTCTATAAATTTTTGTTTATAGCATAAGTAGCATACTATTGTGGTATATGGTATTTGCTTAATATTTGTTGAAGAAATGATAATAAAACATCTTAATACATCTTAATAATTTAATATTAAATGAAAAATAAAAATATTAGACAACTGAAGGAGTAGAATGAACATTGTGTGTGTGTGTATGTATGTGTGTGTGTGCACATGAGTGTTTGTAGAGAAAGTCTGGAAGAAAATTAATCAGAACATTATTCTTTCTTTTTATCTTTAGGTGATGGTATTATTGATAAATTTTGTAATTTCTAGTTTTCTATTTGTTTTAAAAATCTAAATAAAGATGCTTATATGGAACATGTTATATTATGGCAATTTTTAAAACTAAATTTAAAAAATTTTTTTGAAATAATTGTAGATTCATAGGTAATCATAAAAAATAACACATAGAGATCTTATGTATATATTACTTAATTTTCCCCACTATCAACGTTTTGCAAAAGTATAGTCCAGAATCACAACCAAGTTATTGACAGATACAGTCAAGACAAGCATTTCTATTACCACAAAGATCCTTCCATTGCACTTTTGTAGGCACATCCTCTTCACTTCAGCCCTTACCCAGTCCTTAAATCTTGCAACTAGTAATCTGTTTTCTATTTTTAGAATCTTGTTATTTAAGGAACTTAATATAAGTATATAACCTTTGAAACTGGATTTTTTTTCCACTCAGTACAATTACCTGGAGATTCTCCCAAGTTGTGTGTATCAATGATTCAGTTTTTTTACTGCAATGGTGTGAATATACCACCATTTGTTCAAATGTTCACCCATTGAAGGACATCTGGACTGCTTCAGGGTTTTGTGTATTACAAATAATTTCTATGAAAATTACTATACAGTGTGTGAATGTATGTTTTCATATCTCTGGGATGAATACCCAAGAATGTAATCGCTGGGTTATATTGCAATTTTTGTAGTTTAGTTTTTAGTTTTTTTTTTTTTTAGAAACTGCCAAACTGTTTTTCATAGTAGCTATACCATTTTACATTCTCACCAGTAATAGTTAAGTGATTAAATTTCTGCATTCTAGCCAGCATTTTATGTTACTACCACTTTTTATTTTAGCCATTTAGATGGATACGTGGCTTCAGTTTGCACTCCCTTAATAGATAAGGATGTTGAATTTTTTTTCATGTGCTTATTTGTCATCTGCATATCTTCCTTGGTGAAATGTTTGTTCTTTTATTGTTGCTGTTTATTTTCTAATTGATTTTTTCTTTTACTTTTGAGTTTTGAGATTTTATATATTCTAGTTTCTAGATCTTTGTCACAATGTGATTTCCAAATATTTTCTCTCAGTTTGTAACATCTTTTCATCCTCTTATATAATAGCAATTAAAAAACATAATTAAAATTTAATATAATTTTCTCATTAAAATAATTTTCTTATAAGATTAGAATTTTTGCTTCATATTACTCTCATACTTTAGATATTTTGAGTGCCAGATGAGTCTGAATTGGAAATTTCCATGGTTTGTTTTCACATAAGACTTCTATTTATCTAAAACATACAAGTAACTAAGTTAATTAGGTTTGATCAAACATTAGTTTTCTTTATAAATGCATTCAAATAAATTGTATAAACCATCAAGAAAGTTAATACCCACATTGCCTTTGGCATAATATTTCCTCTTTCTGCTATTTAGTAAAAATAGATCATATAAAGTTAAATTTGTGCTGTTCTGCTGACAGTGAAACTTAACGAAAGCTCCTATGCTATTAAGCTAAAGTTAAAAAAGTAGAACTGAAGAAATTTCTCTATTGTAAGAGAAATGTGAGCTTTGCAGAAAGTAAATTGGCTAAGAGAAATTCAATGAGGTGCCATCTAAAATGAGTAGATAAAGTAAAGAGAGTGCTTTGCAGAACCTGTGAGAAAGCAATTTAGATATTCCTGGTGATAGCTCAAATGCCTGGATGCCTAGAAGTAATCTAAATCTGAAACTACTTGAAAGGTATTGAACAGGAACACTACCTTATATCATTTTTGTGTTTATCTTTGCTTGTTGATCTGCCATCACTGTTAACCATTCATTACTTATTGTTCCATTCCATTAAAAAGAGTGGAAAAACAAAGACTTAAAACTTCAAAGTCCAAGGTAGCTTCCATGTATGAGAAGTTTCTCTCAATATCTAGTATTCATGAGCACAGCTCAATTTTGTATTCTATTCCAAATGAAACTAAAAACATTTTTTAAAAATTACTTTCAAGTCAATATTCATATATCTTTTGATATTAAGTATCTCTTAACTATCTAAAACATTAAATTTCTATGTTTTGGTCTATATATATGATATATAGGCCATATGTACATATACACACATATACACACATATACATATATGTGTGTATATATGTATATACATTCTTATGTGTGAATCCATAAATCCTCCTCCTCATTATTTATTATTTACTATCATTAAGAAGTCTGTTAAACCATTTATATGCATTATCTAATTTAATCCCTAAAAACCTCTAATGAGATGGATAAGATCAACATCATTTTAAAAGTGAGAAAATGGGACTCAAAGATCACTGAAGTTTGGCATACATATTAAGGCATACATATATTTACACTGTGAGTTCAACTCCCATAATTAGATTTTTTTCTCTCACCAAATATTTGACCCCTTTTACCCTGTCTATTTTTTTTTTAATTAAGGAACTAGCAATTTATAGAAAATATCTTGAATTTCATTGATTTGTAGCCTAGAACTAAATAGAGTGACCAAATTATTTTTAGATTATCTCTTAGCATAAAGTGTTTTGTTTCATTTGTTTTATGGATATGGGATATAATGTACATACTTATTCATAATGGATTCAGGACTGTGTCAATACTGTTTTTACATGTAAACAATTGAATAGACTTCTGCTGTAAAATGGCAAAATCATGCACAGCCAGTATAAGAACAAATTGACACACTTTTCCAAGATTAAAAACATTTAAAGTAAAAATGCCTTTCAACTCAGGAATTTCCTTCCAGAAATGTATATTAAGATTTGAACATATGAACCATGACTTATTTATCAAGATAGTCTATTGGACAATGTCAATATTATCCAAATATTGGACACAACTTTCATATATCACTCTCAAAAAGATGGGTTAAATAAATTTTGACATCTTCTTTAAATTGAATAAAATGTATGGCTTCAAATTATGGTTTCTCTTTACTGGAAATTGGCCATTGAATATAAAGAAATAAAGAAATTATCAAAACATATTGATCACAGTTTTGAAATGTTTATATATCTGTATAGATATGAAAGCCTGTACAACAAATGATAACCACAATCAATACTGGATAATTATTTACTGATTATTTTACTTTGAATACATAGTTTATTTCTTAAATATAAAATAATGTAAAATCTATTCCAAAAATATTCTGTCAGAAGTGTGACAATAGATTGAAATAAAGCAAAATTAGAATACCTAACCTTGATAAAATTAAAGCTAAATTTTTATTCCCCACAGTTTATAGAATGAGACCTATATTTTCAAGTATTTTTCATTTTATTCTATTTTATTTAAATTTAATTTTATTATTAGTTTCAAGTATACACTACATTGGTTAGACATTTATATAGCTTATAAAATGATCACCCTAATTTCTCTTTCTCTCCTCTGGCTCTCCACCTAGCCATTACATTAATGCTAACTGCATTTCCTATGTCATGCTTCCCATCGCTGTGACCATGTATCAACTACTAATTTGTACTTTTTTAACCCTTCATCCCTCACACACTATATCCAATAGTAAAATATCTCTATTGAGTAATTTGCTTTGGATAGTAATTTTTAAATATCATTCCAGTCACTCTCCTTTGTTTATTCCCTTTGCCACTATGTTCTTAAAGGGAAAAGACAAGGAGAGGCAGGTGTTTGCCCCAGGAGATATCTGACAAAGACTGAATACATTATTGGTTATCAAAACTGGGGTATAAATGATACTAGCACCTAGTGAGTAGTAGCCCTTGATGCTGCTAAACATCCTACGATACACAGGACAGCCCCCCACAGCAAATAATTATCCAATCCAAAATATCAGTTATAAACTCTGCCTTAGATCAAGCCATCATTAACTATCTTCTAAATAACTGCAACTACCTGATAACTGATCTTTCTCCAGCAATCTTGCTTCAATTTATACCATTTTCTAAAATGGATGAAGATAATCTCTCTACAACTTAAAATGAACCTGTATTCTGTACTTACGACTTCAGTTCCCCATCATGAGGTCTGAATAGGCTTACAAGATTCTTCATAATTTGTTCCTTATTAACTCTAGTTTCTTTTTTCATTCTTTTTCTTTGTCATACTTCAGCACTACTGAATACTTTTTATTCTTTGAAAATTTATCCTATCTCTTAACTGACTGGCTTCCAACATTTTAACATGTACCCTTACCCTGATGCTACAACACTCAAGTGTCAAATCTTATTTCTTTAGGACAGGTTTCTACTTCTGAGTAAAAATGCAATGTAATCAAAGATAAGCATAATAATCATTGTATCACTAGAGTTTCTGAGAGGTCAGGTTGTTTTGAGACTTAAAACTTAGTTTATTTTCTACTTTAGGCATTTCATATTTGGCTTCATTGTTATTGTTATCATTACTGCTTTATTTAACATACTATAAGAATCTTGAACACAAGATTTTCTCCCCATGTTTTGAAGGCAAGATGTACTTTCCCTTCATTTGCAGACCCACTGGGAATCAGTGTGGGTGCCAATTGCAAATATATACTGAGAGTCATGTGTGTACTGGATATCATTTCTTCTAATTAATAGCCAGGAACTCATAAGATAATAGAGAAGAAGTTGGCAGGTATTGAGACACCTGGGAATTACTCCTGCCAAACTTAGAGCCATAGGGAAAAATCAGTGCGAACAAAATTTCTGGTGATATTAACTGGTATAGGAAGGTAAGGACTGACATTTTTTTTTCTTTACCTTGTTCAACTTCAAGGTGCTAGCATGTGAAACCAGTAACCTAAATATCGATGTTTCTGTTTAAATTTTAGTCTTTTTACAACAAAGAAAAATCAATTATTTTGCCAATCTAAAGGATAGTACTTTGTTAGTAAGAATTATATTGATTACACAAATACAACCCACATTTTTCTTCTCAATTTTTGTTGACATTGCAGCTCAATTTGTCTTAGATTATTTCTAAATCCTCTTATCCAGTCTATCAAAGTAACTTTATAGCAGGTTGGGTTTATTATTTTTTCTTTAATGACACTATGGAAATAAAGATCATATAAATATACATCAGCAATTTCCATGCTGATTTTTAAATAATTATCATTTTCATGTTTAATTCCAAAATAAGAAAACTCAAATAGATGTTGTTCTTTATAAAAGACTTCCCATGTAAAAAATTTGAATTTATGTGATTCTGCTATTTCTCTCAGTTATCCACAGTAAAAATAGTTTCTTTTAAAGGGTAGAAAAATAAGCTTTTATTATATTGACATATTGAAAAGCAGAAATGAAATGAGTTCAAATTTGATAAAGTTATTTTTAGAAAATGTGTAACTTTGATTTATCTAAACAGTATAACCTAGTATCTTTAAATGATTATGCTTAAATCTTCTATTTTTTTAAATTATTCCCCAGATAAAATTAGGCACTTCAAAGTATTTCCAACATCCACAGAAGCATTATTTCTCACTTACAAAACTCAAGTACTTGCATCATTTCCTTTGTTTTATTGTCTTTTAGAGAAGAATGGAGATAGTAGCTTTGAGAAGAAAAGAGCAATTAGACACATGTTATATGTAGCAGAATCATTTAAAATTGCATCTCTGCCTGTCAAAATTTGTCAAGTAAAAAATAGCAAACTTCATTCTAATTTTATCCTATTTAAGAGGAAATTTATTCAATGATATTAAAAATCAGTCTTTTTTTAACTTGTGTGCTCTTACACTGTGGAATTACAAAAAAAATAATGCATTGACAGAAATTATTACAAAAAAAGATGAATATGATAGTTTCGATCTTAGATATGATACAGAAGAAAGGAAATATCTAGGAACTTTAGATATCAGATACTCTTTTATTTTTTCTTTTATATACTAGATGTTGAGGTATGAAAAAAGACAAGATATAATTCTCACCTTGAAGGAGTTCATATTACAGTGAAGAAAAATTCAGTTTTTAAAAACTGACACAAGATGTGGATATGCTAAATTTTATAAAGTTTCTACAAAAGATTGTGAACTTCAGATTAAAGAGCTATCCTATTATGATGGGAAAAGATAGATGGTATTGAAGAAACCCTTTTAGGCCAGATAGAATTCAAGTTGGAACGTAGAAGAGGTGGTGGCATTATGGAGACAATATCTGCAGCGGTTAAGCGTTAACAGTGGCAAAAAAGCAGTGGGAATCCAAAGAGGAATTAATGAGAAGCATAGGGTATATTGTAGGTGCAAATATGTTGGTGGGACAGAAGTTTATTTGAGATCATGTTTAAATGGGCTTTAGAGACCATATAAATAATTTTAGAGTTTATTGCATAATGAATGCTTTCTTACCTTCTTAAGTAGAGTGTGGGATGACTATTTTAGAAATTAACTCTTATAAGGTACAGAAGGGAAATTGGGTGGTGGGAGGATACTGGGCAGAGAAGCTAATATCAAGCATAGCAGTTAGAAGCCAGCCACTATTATTTAGGCCAGAGATAAGAGAGAGAATAGCTGGAAGCACTAGTGATAATTATAAAATGAGAACATACTTGGAAAACAGAATAAACAAAACGTAATAGTCTGTCCATGCATGAGACAGATGAGTGAAAGAAAGGAAGGAATCAAGAATAGCACTAGGTAGTCCAGTTTGTCTGACAGACATCTGATCCTAGGAAACTATATATTCAATTTATCTCAGATACCTCCTATGGAAAAATTTGCACGACTTTACTTTCTTTACAAATAATTTAATTCCTTCTTCTTCTGGGTTATGTCTACACTCTTAGATGCTTCTGTTGTCCCTAATCACATTGTACTGCACTTGTTTACATTTCTCTCAGGAGGGATAGAGGTAAGAATAAACTAAAAGAATCAAATTACTGAAGGAGTTAAAGTGAAATTATCTAAACTATTATCAAGTAAAATATTACTATTGAGTCTGCTGTATTAGAAATTAAATAAAGACTAGATTTACATATGATATTCAGTTTCTTATTCTTTGTCATAGAAACTAGAACCAATTATTGGAAATTGATTTTCATAGAGCATGTTGTAGGTATGAAAAAAAATTTGTTTTCAGTGCTGTTAAATATTCAGATATTAAACTGTCATGAAACTATTTTATTTTTCCTCTTGCCTCAGATATATTAATATTTTTACTATTTAAGTATAATCCCTTCTATTTAATCATAAAACAAATCTTAAAAAGCAATGCTTATATTTATGATTATAAAAGTTATACATGCATACTATAATTTTTTAATTGAAAGATATACAAAAATAGAATTTGAGATATAATTCAACCACAATAAATAGCCATTATTATATATATATATACTTATTTATTGATAAATTACTGAGAAAATTTGTTGATTGTCAAGGACACATGTCAACAAAATACTGTCTTTTTAAAAAGATTCTATATGTATATAACAAGGTATATTGAGATTTAGGAATTTCTTATTTTAAAATAATTTTGCAGAAAACAGAGCCCCAAATATCATAGAGGCTGTTTATATTAAAATTTTTTGTTAGATTTCATACCTGGTTTTATTTGTGGGTAATATTTATAACATACAGATAAAAAATGAAGATCCACACTTAAAGATAATTTGGGAAATGAAAATATTTCAAAACTTTAATTTTGAAAGTTAATAGCATGTCAATTCGACATTATATAAAACATATTTAAGGTTTTTGATATCTAGATTTGAAAAATAAAAGACCTAAAAATGGATATGTGCAATTTCCAAAGTGTAGTGATAAATGGAAAAATTGCCATTGAAACTTATAGTCAAGGATTGGTTTCCTGGAAAGAGGATCTTATAATTAAGAAGAGTGATTTTCTCTTTAGCAAGCTGAGCAAAATACAGCACTATATGTAGAAACATAATATTTTATTGTTATTAATTCCATAAATTCAGAAAATATAACTATTTTTAGCAATTGTATTAAAATCATTAGTAATGTTGAAAATCATTAACTTTTTGTAGCAATTCTATTAAAAATTATTAGAGTTGAATTGTTGGATAAATAAGCAAAAATATAATATTTTATTAGTTCATGAACAAGTATAATGTACAATATTTCATCCCCCTAGCTTGTTTTCCTTCCTACTCAGCTTTAAGCTAATTGAACTTTTCAAGTGTTGAATTATATTATTTATATTATACTTAGTTACCTACTTGAATTTAATTGTACATATATTATTTCTTTTTTATTAATTTCAAACTTCCCACTTACTATTTCTGTTAAACTAATATCAATGTTAACAGCATTGGCAAGTAAAATGTAAGAAATGACAGATATTAGAAAGATAGGTTTAAAAAAAATTGGTGTGGGGAGAGCAAAATGCCTTTGCCATGAACTTTCTAAATAGAACTTACCATCTTGTGCTTTAGTTAAATTGCGAATTGATTTTACCTTTGAGTATTAACAGCTGGTGAGTTGTTGGATTAGCATAGTTGTATATGAGGGAGGGGAATGGAAGTCAGCCATTATTTTTTCTTAATGTCTCATTAATTTTCAATACTTTTTTAGGCTACTTAACACACATAAACATATACATGCACACACCATGTACTCTTATACTTTTCTTTATGTTGCAACAGGAGGATAGATATTAATTTTGAAATTGCCCAGAGTTCTAGCTCCTGTAGAAAATGTTCAATAATTTCTGAGACCTCCTTGAGGTTTTTATTAACACACTGGTATATCTCTATAACTGCATAGGGAGATGTTTTTGGTGGTCCAACTGGCCAATTTATTGAAACCAGGACAAAATCCAAGTTTCTCTTTAATTATCTGTGACATTGCTAAAACCCTAAGAAATTGAACTGTCCAGTAATTTTGCTGTATTCTGAATCTGTTACAAGGTGAAATAATAAATTCAAGAATTCATTGAGTTACAGTCCTAGGATGAAACTTAATGCCTATTTCATTAATCTTTCTGCCTTAATCCTAAAATGTACTAAGGAAATCCCAAGAAGATAGACATCTTATCTTTGTATTTAAGGAATAAGAACCTGAAATCTTATTTGCAACCCAAGTCTCACATCTCCCTATAATCTTACCAGTTTTTCAAGCATTTTACAAGATTTAACCAAATTACTATTTGTTACTTCTCATTGAAAATGAATTGAACTTTCAATCACGTAAAATTCTGAAGACTTAATATTTATTATCAGTATAAAAGAAAATGTGTTTATTAAGTTTTTCTTATAGTCTTGCTATTTAAACTCGTATTTATGATTCCTCTTGCTGGTGAAAATCTTTTGATTCTCTCCTTAACACTATGTTTTAAGGAAAGCCTCTTTTTTTTTTTGATGTGAAGAAATATATGAAAAATCTACAATGCATCAAAGTGCTGGTCTTTTAAAGAAGCTCTTACTTTACTTTTTGAAAATACTTAGGTCTGTTAAAAACATACCTTCATTATTTTCCCTGAAGGAACACACACCATAATACACATAAAAAAAATTACCTTTTATGAAATAGATTTTAGTGGTATCATTGGCTTCTCAGGACATGGAAATTAAAGTATGTAGAACAATGAATTAAGCCTTAGAACACATAACTGAAACAATAGTAACAACAAAAACAACAAAATAATGAACTGCAATAAGATGAAATAAAATTATGGCTTCAAATATATGTGGCTTAAGCACAGTTACTTCCTCCCACACCATTTGATATGGATTAAAGAGTTGAATTGGATAAATGAGAAGACTGAGATGCTTCAAACTTTCATGAAGGAAACAAGCCATCTGGGTTTGTGTTATTGTTTGTTTTAACCAGTGTTTGCTGTAATGTTGTTCGGTTTCATCTATAACTCTAGAACATTATATAAAAAAGACCTTTCAGAGAAGTCAGAAATAAAGATGGAGACTCACTAATTACTAAAAGAAAATTGGACACAAGCTCAGCTTTCCTGCTTATTCATAAGAAGTTAGTCATGCTGACACTTAGGTAGAGCCAACAAATGGAAAGTCCAATGTTTGTAAAGATTTTCTTTTACAGAAACAGGGAGGAGAAATTATTTATTCACATATGTAAATAGTATTGTAAATTCTGAGGGGAGGGGTAGAAATCAATAAGTTTCTAAAAAAAATTAAGCCTCTCAGCCAAGGCAAGACCCTAACTTGTATGGATGATATCATCAAGAATCACACCATCTTTGCTAGAGAACTTTGGATTTGGGTCCCAAAAAATTGTGATGACATATAATATATCAATTCCTGTTCTGTAAGGTCACAACATGGATGCTAAATTTCTACATCCCTGGATAAATTAATTGAAAATATATAATTTGGGATATATATATATATATATATATATATGTATATTAAATTTCTACATTTTTAATAAGTTCATTGAAAATGTGAAATTTAGGAGATTATATATATGTATATATATATATAATATATGTATATATTATATATATATATGTATATGTATATATTAACCAGTCTGTAGCACAGCAATCTACATATGCCAAATGAGAATCTATGGAGTTGTGCACACGTATTAAGTATCAAGTCAATAATAATATAATACAGAAGATGGAAAATGAACATTTTATCATTAGAAATTTTATGCCAGCCATGTGTGATGTGTATGTGTGTATGTGTATGTGTATGTGTATGTGTATGTGTATGTGTATGTGTATGTGTATGTACTTAAAACTGTATACTTAAAACTAAAATCCAGTGTTAAACAGAGAATCATTTGAAGTGATAAACTGTGTATGACAGATTTGTGAATTCCTTGGAGGAATAGTGTAAATTTCTTGTCATCATAAGGAGTTATTTTATAAATCAGTCATTTTTCTTTTGGTTCAATTTTCACTTTTTAAAATTCCACTGAAATAGTTCAGCCTATTTAGATTACATCTTTGGTGTAATCTTGTTCCATGGACAAAAAATAGATATTGCAGCCAATATCTAAGCAGTTTCACTGCAATATTTATTTTTTTAAACTATTACACAATAATTTATCCCACTGGTGAAAAATCATACCCCTGCATAGATTGGAGACACTATAGTTGTATTATGTTTAATCTAAATTGGGTATTTGATCTTTCCAGGAAAACCTGTGTGGAATTGTTAATACATTTTAAGTACACACACACACACACACACACACACACACACACACACACACACATACACAGACAAAAAAACTAGAGGAGTTCATCAACACAAAACCAGTACTATAAAAAATGTCAGAGGAACTTCTTTAAATAGAAGAAAAAAAAGATTAAAAATATGAATAATGGCAATAACATATTTATGAGCAATCACTTTAAATATAAATGGATTAAATGTGCCATTTAAAAGATAGTGGCCGAATGGTTAAGAAAACAAGACCTTCATATATGCTGCCTATTTGAGACTCATTTCACATAGAAAGACAAACACAAACTTAAAGTAAAGGGTTAGAAAAAGATATTTTATGAAAATGGAAACAGAAAAAGCTAACCTAGTAATACCGATACCACACAAAATAGATTTTAAAACAAATTCTATAACATAAGATCAAAAAAGACACAGTTATCTGACTTATGTGTATTTATCTAAATAAACACAAAACACTACTTTGAAGGGACATACATGTAAATTCATATGTTCACTGCAGCGTTATTTATAATCGTCAAGATAGGGAGGCTACCTGGGTGTTCATCAAGGAAGGAATGGATAAAGAAGAGGTGATACATGTGTACAGTAAAATATCACTCAGCCATAAAAAAGTAAAAAATTCTTGCCATCTGCAACACAACATGGGTAGACTTAGAAGGTATTGTGCTGAGTGGAATAAGTCAGACAGAGAATGACAAATGTCATGTGATTTCACTTAGATGTGGAATCTAAAGAACAAAATAAACTAAACAGAAACAAACTCAGATACAGAGAACATTTTAATGGTTCCCAGATGAGAGGGGAGTTGGGGGAGTGAGTGAAAATGGTTGAAGGGTTAAGAAGTACAAAGTGATAGTTACAAAATTGTCATGGGGATGTAAAGTATAGCATAAGAAATTTAATCAATAATATTGTAATAACCAAAGTCAGATGGGTACTAGATTTATCTGGATGATCAATTCTAAGTTATATAAATGTCTAATCGCTATGTTATATACCTGAAATAAATATAATATTGTATGCCATCTGTAATTGAAAAAATATGTTAAAACAAATACAGTGAATGCTCATGTATACACACCTGAAATATACCACAAAACTTTTGCTGTTCCTGCTCCATTAGATGTCCACCTCTTTACCCATACCTCTATCCATCCATCAATTCATCATATTTTTTTGATAAATTTTAATCTAAATTACAGACCTCAGAACACTGCTAAATATTTCAGCATGCAAATCTTAGAATTCAATATTTGTATATAGTTCTTTTTTTGATGTCAAACTTACACACAATAAAGCACACAAATTTTTGTGTATGCTTTGTTTTGACAAATGAATAGTCTTGTAAATCAAATCAAGATATAAAATATTACTGTCATCCCTCAAAGTTTGGTCATCCATTTTACACTCACTTCTCATTTCTCCCACAAGAGGCAACTATAGTTCTGATATTTTTAGAACATATATTACTTTCGTTTGTTTCGGAAGTTAAAATAAGTAAAGTCAAATATGATCTTTTTTATTGGTGAGCAATACTGTATTCTATGAACGTAGTCACCGTTAATGGACTCAGCTATTTCTAGTTTTTAACCATTATGAACAAAATTGCTTTGGAACATTTGAGTATGCACTTTTTGTGTATATATATTTTCTTTCAGGAGATAAATAGCTAGTAATAAAGTTACAGGACCATTGGATAATGTTTATTTAGTTATATGAGATATTACCAGAACTTTTTCCAAAGTAATTATACCAGTATGAGACTTATTTATGGTTGCTCCACATTCTTACCTTCTGGTGATATTAGTTAATTAATTTTAGCCTGTCAGGAGAGTATGGTTTAATTTTTGGTTTAATTTTTAATTTCCCTAATGATTAATAATGTTAACCTCATTATTATGGGCTCCGAGTTTATTCAAAATGTATCTATAAATGTCAGTCTGGGCAAATTACTTGAATGTTTTTTAAGATCTGTCTCTTATCTGAGTCTAGTTCTGATGACTGGTTCATATCTAGGATTCATTTATTCTAGGCCTCTTGTTAAGATTACTTTCATTGCACCATGGCCTTCATATTCCCTGGATGATAAACTGACTTTGGGGTGCGGGTTAATTTGTAGAGGTTATTTTGTCATTTGTTTCCTCACAATCTCCTCCCTTCTTGGCCTTGGGTTTCCTTTTTGTGCTGTGGCCTAGAGCTGTATTCCATTATTATGTTTATTCAATGCTAGTTAGCCTGTGGTAGACTTTGAGGGTAAGGGCATTCTCTGATGTTCTGAATTAACCTCAGTCTCCTCATGAACTGTGTCCCTGAGTCACCATCTCCTTAGAACTACTTGTCCTTTTAGAGCTGAAGTACTGGGCCTAGTGTGTGTTCCTGCAAATTCCCCTAGGGACAGTGCTGGTTTTGTTTTTGTTAGTTTCGTTTTGTTTTTCCACAGTTGTATTGGGTTTCCTTTCATGTTCAAAAAACCTCAGGAACAGTTTTTATTGCTTTTACCCTATAGTTTGGTTATCTGAAGGAAAGATGAGGGGGATCCTTCTTTGCAGATTCTCCTCCCCCAGGACAGGAAAAGGTTCTTCCAGTTTTCCTCAATCTTCTATGATCACCATGTAGAGAATGTGGAAGAAAAGTCTGCAAAAAAGTATGATCTAGCTTCCTATATTTGTTGCTGTTAAGGGTTTCACACTTTATATTTGCATATACACCCATCCCTCGATTTACACAATATTTTTTACACTAGTTGTTTTTATACACATTAAATATTTCCATTTACATGGACTTTTGAAATGTATTTTCCATTTACATGGTCTAATTTTACACAGTCCTTTTTTATTTACATTATTGGCAATCACTCTTTTTAAAAAACAATAGCTTAACTCACCAACGTACAAAGAACTAGTACTAACATGCAACTATTAATGATTTCATTCATTGGATGACAAATAAAAAATCATGTGTGGCTACTGATGTTTTTCGGGATCAGTTTTACAAATGTTTTGCTTTAGAAACTAAAAAGTTTGTGAAGAAAAAATGTCTCTCTTTTAAAATACTTTTACTTTTAGGTAAAGTTACCTCTGAGGTGACATAAAATTTGGTGTTGTCCCAGCAGTGTGAGGGAGGAGGAGGTGGAGAATAGTAGCAGACAGTGGATGGTGAAGTTGTGTGTTGTTGTCCCTCGGTTCTTCCCCTCCATTGCAGCAAAGAATTACAGGTCAGCGAGAATGAGAAAAAATAAGATTTATTAATAATACATTTTAGAAGGAGACTGGCCACCCTAAGGAAGGCTGCAGCCCTGCGGAATTTAGGAGATAAAGTGATAAGATAGTGCACCCCAAAGGGTAGGGCAGGTTTTCAGCTAGGAGAGCTATAACAATGTAGAAATGGGAAGGTCTGTTGATATTTGGCTTTGATTGGAGGTCCTAGATGATCTGAATGTGAGGTCAGCTTGACTGATATTTGACTGCTATATAACCCTTTGCCTACTGCACATGTACTTACTCAGAATTCAGTCTGTTATAATTAGGTTCTGAAAGGGACTTCGTTTTTCTTCAAGACTTAACTTTCCTCTAAACCCTTTTTTAGTTAAAAATGCCTTCAGCTGCTGTTACCCCTTGCTGACCCTTAGTTAAAGGAGAAAACCAATCAACCACTACTTAACCTCACACCACCCTAGATAGAACCAAACAGGTAGGGCCAAGTCTGGAATTCCCATGCTTGCTCTGAATAAATACCTGCTTCCCCAGAGTTCGGGGCTCTCGTTCCAACACAGCTGCCTCAGTGACGGTTGAGAGTCTGAACTCGAGTCTGAATAAAGACCCTCTTGTGTTTGCATAGGTGTTGGCTCCTTGTTGGTCTTCTTGAGATTCGCAACTTTGGGCACAACAGGTTCATGGACTTCTAGGCATAGTCATGATATTGTAATGATGGTATAATGAGGCTGAAGTTATGGGTAGTACTTTCCGTGCATGCTTTTGTAGCTGGTTTAGCCAGCAACTTTTTATGGCCTTTGTGCTCTAGGATTTGAGATAATTTATAACACTAAAAGGGAGGTATTTCTGGGAAGTACTTAAGGGAGGTCTTCAAGGGAAGTTTCTATGGTTACAGAGCTGAGCCTTTGGTCCTGTCTCTCAAGCCTGACAGCTACCTAACAATAATGCACCTGGTCATCCATAAAAGTTGTGTATTTGCCACCAAATACAACTTCCTTGATCCAGCCTTTAAATCAAGGCATTATTTCTACTTTAATGATATTTTTAATATACTTGAAGATAATGAATCACTTACAATTAGAGAAGCCTAAATAAATACACAATTTTAAGTTGTATCAGGAACATTACTGTAGCTTTGAGTAGTATAACGTTATTATCTTAGCACCTTTAAATGCTTGCTGGAAAGCAATATTGCCAGAACTGGTTGTACCAAGGAATATGGTTCCAACAACCGAAGATGGATTAGCTGACATTATTAATTTATAAATAAATTTCAAGAAGAAGTCTTTGGCAATTTGAATGTAGATAATATTAACAAATGACTGGTTGATCACTAATTAACTGATAATGAATTAATTCACTTAATATTTGAGGTCCATCCCACCGATGAATATGGCAGTGACCTGAATCACTTTCATTCACTACAGAAAATATTTACAAAGCTCTTCAATTGGCCACAAAACTGGAAACTGCAATTCTAGATATTGATCCAAACATCCAATGAGCCTTGAAAAGATTTTTAAAATTGTTGCAGTAAATATCAAAGAATATGAAAACTATGAATAAATGAGGTTGGAAAAAGATCATCCAAAAACATAAACATAAACAATGAAACTGAAGTAGTACTTCCAAATATTTTGAGCAATGAAGATAGTGACTTTGTGGCAATTAAAAAGAGGTTATTGTTTTAGATTGCCGACAGTGAATAAAATTTATTTTGTTTTTTTCTGAATTTTCATTAGAATTTTTTTTGTGAAAATGTGAAATAAATATTTTTATGACATATTGTCCTAGTTCTTTAGAATTTCTTTTTTTGTACTAGTGGACTCTTTATGCAGTTTTCTTCAGTGTATAAAAAGATGTGTGAAATGAATAATTCATGTATCTCGAGGGACAGGTATACCTGATTTTTAAATATTCCTTAAAATCTTGTAGCTGTACCTTTTTATTGGTTTATATGGTGTTTTACTCCATCTGCCCCAGGTAATCAAATGCTGGAGTCCAGTATCTTTCTTCAGGTGTCTGTGTTTCTATAAATTTTGAGTTACTTGTTTGCCCTGTGATTTCTATTGTCTGGCAGGATCAAGAGGAGTTGTTAAATGGACTTTGTTCATCTTTTGCCTTGTTGTAAGGGTGGAGCGGATACTAATGTGTCTCTTTATAACTCTGAAATGAATCTGGAAGTTTCTTAATTTTATTTTGATTATACCTTTTCCAGTCTGGTATATCGTTCTCCATCATTTTGCTTTTTATCTGTTTAATCATATTTAAAGTAGATTTATTGTAAGTGCCATATGAATCTTGCTCTTAATTTCTAAAAATATTGTTGCTGCTGTTGTTGTTTGGTTTACCATTTTCATTTAATGTGATTACTGATGTAGTTGGGTTCGAATCTAAATCTTGATTTTTGTTTTTTATTTGTATCATCTATTCTTATGGATTAATTGAATATTACTAAGAATTCATTTTACGTCTTTGTTTATTAGATGCATGCCTTAAGGTTTACATTAGCACGTTTAAAAATGGTCACAGTCTACATTTATTTATTTATTTATCATCTATTGATCGATTGATTGATTGATTGATTTTAACACCTACGGCAGCTGGTATTCCTAGGTGGTCTCCCATCTAAGTACTAACCAGGGCTGACCCTGCTTAGCTTCCAAGATCAGATGTACAATCTACCTTTAGTTAATATTTTGCTATCTCACAAATAAGGACATTATTACAACAGTGTACTTTCATTTCTCCTCTTGTGGACTTTATACTATTGTCACACATTTTATTTCTCTGTCATAAAACCCACAATACACTGTTGCTATTTTTGTTTAAGCAGCCAATTAAATTATATTTTGAAAATATTTGAAAATTTTAAAAAATGTATTTATCTATGGAGTTGCTGATTTCAGTGCTCTTTATTATTTTGTATAAGCCTAGATTTTCATCTAGTGTGATTATCTCCCACTTTAATGACTTTCTTTAATACACTAATATCTTGTACTAATTACTGGCTAGTAATTTATTTGGCACATTTGGCACTTTGTATATATTTAAAAGTCTTTATTTTTTTAGTGATATTTTTGCCTAAAGAATTCTTGGTTGGCAGGTCTTCTCCTCAGTATTTCAAAGCTGTGTCTCTACTGTCTTCCAGTTTGTTTGTTTTTTAAACAAGAAATCTGCTGCATTTTTCTTCTTGCTTTTATATATGGGTTTCTTTTTTCTCTAGCTACTTATGAGGTTCTCTCTTCAAAGCCCTCGAGGACAGAGACCATATCCATCTCTCTCCTTACTGTTTCCTTAGCACTATCACTTTGCCTGACACATTATAAGCGTTTAATAAGTACTTATCTAATAAATAGAAGGCATATAGTGCTTAGCATGATTGATTGCATGGGAAAGTAGTATCCTGGATAAGAAGCTACTCTATGAGTAAAGATCAAGTTCTGTTATGACAAAAAACATAAGATAATTTACATCTCTCTCATATAAAGAATATTTAGATATAAGCAGCTCTGAGTTGATATGGCATTTTCATGCTAAATTGCAACCCTCATTCCTTCTATTTTATTGCTTGCCATTCTCACAGTATAGCTTCCCCTTCATCTCCAAGCTGCTTGAGTTCCAGCCATCATTGCTGCATTTTAATCTGTGGGAAGAATGAGGGGGCTAAGAAAGAGCGGAAGATGAGTGTCATTTATTTTTTAAGGTAGTTTCCCAAAATCTACCACATGACACTTTCCTTTACATCGCATTAGTTACATGGCCACAGCTACTTAAAAGAGAGGCTGGAAATCTAGTCTTAATCCAGCAGACCATATGATTAGATAAAAATTAGAGGTACTATTACTCTGGGGTAAGAGAAGAGTAGAACAGATATTGGAGGACAACTATCTGTTTCTGCCACAGTCACCAATGACAGACATCAATCTGTTAGGGTTGTGGAGATGTGAGGAAAGTGTGCATGTATTAGTTTGCTATTGTTACATAAGTGCTGCACAACAAAACACTCCAAAGATCAGCAGCTTAAAACAACCCTTTATTCCTCCATAAGTATCTATGAGTTAACTGACTCAGTAGGGGCTGGGCAGACTTAGCTTCTTACTGTGGGTTGCACTCAGATCTGTCACCCTCAGTAGAAGGGTCCAGGGTCCACAACTACCTGGGAAAATTTTTCTTTAAAATGAAAGTAGTTTTTTTTTTTTTTTTTAATTTTGAAATAATTATATATTCCCATGAAGTTACAAATTTACACAAAGAAGTCTCATGTACCTTCACATAATTTCCCTAATAGTTCACATCTTACAAAATTATAGTGCAATATCAAAACCAGAATCTGACATTGGTTCAATGTTTATATATAATTGTGTTATTTTATCATATATATATTCAGGTAACCATTACCACTATCAAGATATAGAACTGTTTCACCACAAAAATCTCCCTCAATACTCTTTTTCAGTCACATCCATCCTTATTCCTTCTCCCCATTTATATAATTTTATCATTTTAAGAATGTTATATAAATGAATTTATATAGTATGTGACTTTTTTGAGATTGTCTTTTTTTAATCAGTACAATAATCTTGAGATCCACCCAAGATGCTTTTGTTTGTCAATGGTTCAATCCTATTTATTGCTGAGTAGTGTTCTATGGTATATCTGAACAAAAGTTGTTTTAACCATTCACTTACTTAGGGACTTTTTGGTTATTCCCAATTTTTGACTATTACATGTAAAGTTGCCATGAACAGTTGTGTAGAGAGTTTTGTGTGGACCATTTAATTTCTCTGGAATAAAAGTTCAAGAATGCAATCCCTGGGCTATATGGTTAATATAGTTTTAATTTTTAAGATACTGCCAACTTATCTTCCAGAGTAGTTGTACCCTGAGAGATCCAGTTTATTTGCACCCTTGTCAGCATTTAACGTTGTCCTTACATTTTATTTTAGCTCTCCTAATATGCATATGAGAATTTGATCTTTGTCATTTGTTGTAAGCAATTTATTTATGATGTGTTCAGGTATACTTTTTGTCATAATTTTTGCGCTTGAGGTTGTCGAACTCTTTTTAACTGTGTGTGTATGTATTCATAAAATTTGGAAAATTTTTGACTATTATTTACTGAAATATTTTTCTGTCACTGCTTTATTCACTGACTCCAACTCACTTATTTTTAGATTTGGAAGTTGTCCCAGAGTTCACCGATGCTCTGTTCTTCCCAGACATATTTCTGTGTTTCTTTTTAATAATTTCTACTGTTAAGTCTTTAAGCATAATAATATTCTATAACATATAATCAGCTGTTAATTTCATCAGTTTCTTTTTTATCATAAACATTGTTTTTTCTTTTTTAGACTTTATTATGTTATTTAATTTTTTAATATAATTTTGATGTCTCTACTTAACATACTATATATTCTGTATTCTTGAAAAATGAAATATAGTTACAATTACATTTTAATTTTTCTTTTCTTCTTATTCTACCATTTCGATATTTTAAGTTCAACTTTTTTCACTTTTAAAACAGCTTTATTGACATATAATTCAAATATCACAAAATTTACCCATTTAAAACATACTGTTTAATGTTTTTAAGTGTATTCACAGAGTTATCAACACAATCTAATTTTAGAACATTTTCATCACTTCAAAAAGAAACCTCATAAATGTTAGAAGTTATTTACCACCCTCATAATTCTCAGCCCTTGGAAACCACTAATCTCCTTTCCTTCTCTGTAGATTTGCATGTTCTGTGCAACTTATTTAACTGAATTCATAAAATATATGATAGTTTACTACTACCTTCCTTCATTTAGCATGTTTTTAAAGTTTATCTATATTGTAACATGTATCAATAATTTATTATTTTTTATTTCCAATTAATGTTTTATTATAATGATATACTATATTGTATTTATTTAATTAGTAGGATGGATTTTGGTTAGTTTTATAAAAATTGCTGTTGTAAACATTTGGTTCAAGTTTTTATATGGACATATGTTTTTATTATTAGGTTAATACCTAGGAGCAGAATTGCTGGGTAAATAATAACTCTAACATTTGAGTAACTGTCAAACTGTTTTCTAAAGTGGCTGCACCATTTTATATTTCTGCTTTTTGCCTCTAATATCAAAGGAGCTGAAAGGCTAAAAAACAAGGCAGACAAGTGCAGCTTGTCATTTTAAAGAGTTTAGTAGGAGACTTACATATAAAATGCAGTCTCAGGTGACAGCAAAACAAAATGGATCCTCACACTTTCCTCTCCCCAGACCAAGTGCTTATATTTCCTAAGCTGTGAAAATGCATAAATGATCAAAGAGACCTTGAGCTGGGAGGCTCTGGTGCCAGGGTGAGTTAAGGGCCACCTTACCCCAGAGAGAGAAATAATGGAAGTTCTGTAATCAGCATAGAGCTCTGTATACATGTTCCAGAGCTCACCCAGGGAAAAGGGAGGTAGTTAAGTGTCTAGGTTTATCCAAATGTCAGGATAGCATATTAGCTTTTAGATGGAGTCACTTATGTTACACGTGATTTCAATAAGCCATACCTGAGGGTTCTAATTTTTCCACCTCCTGTCAACATTTGTTATCTTATTGATTATGCCATACTAGTGGATATATAGTGATATTTCATTATAGTTTTGATTTTTATTTTCCTAATGACTAATGATGTTGAGTATAGTTTCATGTGATCTAGTTCTGAAAGAAAAAAATCCTACATTGCTTTAATATCCTGAGAAACATTTTTCCATATAGTTACCTGATTTTTCAGTTCCAGGAAAGAACAAAAACTATTTTTATGTCATTTTCATCAAATATGAAAGCCTATGGCTACAATATTAAACAAAATAATTCTAATTATTCCCGAAGGTAAGTTGGAATTGCATTCCTTTGTAACTGATTCAAATCAAGTCTTACTGCTTGTTCATGCATGTTTGCAGTTCAATTCACAGCAAAAATCTTGCTGAGAATGACCTGAGTTGCAGATTTAGAGCAAAATAAAAAACAGGCAGCCTTTAAATTCAAATTTACAAGAGCTTGCATTTATTACATTGACCAAAATAATGTTATCATTTTTGACCAATTTTTTTTTACATTTATTTAATAAATTAACTGTGATTTTCTTGGCTGATTACTAAAATCCCATACATAACATGAATATATTGATGAGTGGTGAGTTGAAGTTATAGCTTCAGTTAACTTTGGTAAAATATTTCTCAGTGTTTTAAAGTCCTGTGGGGGGAATCATGTTCCTCCCAACTTCATATGTTGAGGGCCTAACCCCTGGCTTTATTTGGAAACAAAGTTAAAATGAGATTATTAAGGTGGGTCCTCATAGAATATGACTAATGTCCTTAAAAAGAAGGGAAATTTGGATACAGAAAAAAGGTATAGAGAGAAGATAATATAAACACATAAGGAAAGATAGACACCTAAAAGCTAAGAAGAGAAGACTGAAACAGATTCTTCTTTCACAACTCTCACAAGGCATACATACTACTGACACCTTGATCTCGTACTCTTAACCTCCAGAACTGATAGATAATAAATAACTATTGCTTAAGCCACCCAGTTTATGGTATTTTGGCAGCCCTAATACACAAGGAAATATAAATTGAATTAATTTATTTCAGAAATGCAACCCTCCTTTAACCTCCATTATTTTGTCTTTTGCTATCACTCTGAGCAATATTTCATTTTTGTTAGTCTTGCAGTGAACTACAGAACAAATGTTGACATTTTTACAAAGCTGACACCATGTTAAGCCCCTGTCTACTCCTGGCAGGTATTTTCTTCCCTAGACAAGAACATTTTACGCAGTGACAGAACCTTACACAAAGCAGTAACCTGCCAGAAGCTTTAATATATTTATGGCAACAAGATTAGAATGTCATTTACTGTTAAAGTTCAAATAAACAATTCTGTGGAGGAGGGACAAGGCCCTTCCTCCTCTTCTTCCTCCTCCTCCTCTTCTTCTTTTTTGTCATCTTCTTCGTCATCTTCTTCTTCCTCCTCTTCACCCTCTTCTTTTTGTGATTACTTTTGTCCATTGAATTTTTGAAAGCATATACACCAAAATCTGTATTAAGAGACTCCTTTCTTGACTGATTTGCCAGTGTACCTTTGCTTACCAGAAAAGGTAGAAATAAATTTAATAAAATGGACAGATTAAAAAAGGAATATAATATGAAAACAAAATTACTTTCACTTTCTTACATATTTGTATTTTTTCAGTTTTTATGTCTGTTTTCTTTCAAATAATAGAAAAATTGTTTTGCCAAGCATTAAATACATAAATATAAAAAAAACTAAAAGATGTTTTCTTTAATATTTAAGTGTTTTCCTCTATTCTCTTATTGTTTTCCTAGTCTCTGATGAGAAGTCCATTATAATTCTTAATTTTATTCCTCTAAAGGTAAGTTTTTCATTTTTTTTCAAAATTTCTTCATTGTCTTTGGTATTCAGCAATTTGAAATTGATACGTCTAAATGTGGCTTTTTGGAGTCCTCTGAACTTTCTGGGTTATTTCTTTTTTGTTATTAATTTTGGAAATTTCTGGGTCATTATTAATTCAAACATTTCTCCTTTTCTTCTTTCTGATCTACTAGTAATTCAACTATGTATATGTTACACATTTATTTTTAAATATTCTCTGCAGTTCAGTTCTGGGATGTTCAACTGTTTTTCTTTTTCTTTCTTTTTTTTTTCCATTCTTTTTGCTCTTTGAATTTCAGTTTTATATGTTTCTATCAACCTTTATTCAAGCTCACTGATTCTTTCTTCATCATTTTCCAGTCAATTCATGATTGCATCAAAGACATTCTTTGGTTTTTGTTACTTTTTTTTTTTTTTTTAATTATTATTAGCATTTTCTTTCAGTTTTTTTGTTAGAATTTCCATTTTCCTCCTTACGTTGACCACTTGGTCTCTCATGCTGTCTACCATTTGAACTCTAAACATATTAATCAGAGTTATTTTAAATTTTCTGTCTGAATGTTCCAAAACTGTTGTCATACGAATCTGGTTCTAATGCTTCTTTGTATCCAGACCGTATTTTTGGCTTGTCCTTTAGCATGCCTTGTAATTTTTTGTTCAAACCTTAGCGTGACATATTAGATGATAGGAATTGAAGTAGATTGGCCTTCATTTTAAACTTTTACAACAATTTGGTTAGAAATTGACCTCATTTAATGTTTGCTGTAGTTAGATATATCGGAGGCTTCAAATTCCTCTAGTGTAATTTTCGTTTGTCTTCCATGTTGACTTTGGGTTTTCCTAAGCACTTTTTCTCAAAAACTATGCTTCATAAAGATTTTTTTTTTTTAAGTAGGAATTCAATTTTATGCTAGAGCTCTGTTGGTGATTTGATAGTATAGAAGATAGAAATCATTTTGTAATCTTATAATTAAATCTAATTCTTTCATGGGAACTGACATATGACCTTTATAAGACTTTCTTAGCCTTTTTTTTTTTTTTTCTCTCCTTTGAGACAGAAAGTAGAAGCTGAATGAGAGAATAGGCTTTTTACCAGGTGAAATAAGGGGCTCTGAGACAGCCTTCACTCCTGGAGAATAGGTCTTTTATATGAAGTGTACTCTTGTACTAATTCACAAAGGTTGCTGTTCCTTTCTCCCTTTAGTTCCATAAGGTGAACTTTCTCAGATATTTATTGTGAAATCTTGGTGTGCTTCCTCAAGGTAAAAAACCATGAAATGTTGGGGCCTCCTGAGAGTGTGGCCCCAGGAGATTCCCACTCATGTTAGTGCTTCCTATCCTCCAACTATTTGTCAAAATTACCATTACACAAAATTACCATTTAAATGTTAATAGTGGCTTCTGCTTCAGATATGCAGATCTCAGCCTGGAATCTCTGGATTCACCTGTCTCTCCTGATTCCAGTGGTGGTTTGACTTCTGATATCAGGTCTCTGATGTGTCAAAGAAAAACAAACGGTTTTATTTGGTTTAGGTTTTTCTTAAGGCTAGGAATGGTTACTTTCAAGCTGTTTTTATTTCAGAGCAGAAACCAAAAGCTTAATTTAAATATTGAGAACAATGGAGTATTTTTTTGGTCACTTGAAGTATCTTTGCATAGTATAAAGACTATACTATTTAAGTTTAGATTCATTTAAATATAATCAAATGAGAGAAGGATTTTTACACTATAGACAAATCTTGCTACAATTTGAATATTTTAATACTGTTTTATGTCTTTCTTTAAGCATGTTGTTTTGACGATATTAATGTAAAATATTTTGAATTTTTTTGGAAAGTGTGTTTTTGTTGTTGTTGTTGTAGAAATGGATAATTCTCCTAAGGAGCAAATTAATAGATTTCTTTCATGTTGATAAATTTTGATCAATTCCACTTTTTCTTTTGATAATAAATTTCACCTATCAGTAAGCGCTTTGTTAATATGTTTCAGAGAACATGAGGAAAGATACTTTATTACCAATTTCTAAAGAAAATCTTATGAATGAATCATATATGACTTTTTCTTCAGTCCCCGCTTTTTTTGTGTATCACCCTATTTGTCTTTCTGTGCCAGACGATATCCCCACTTTTATTACTTTTACAATTATTCTCTACACATTAGGAATACCTGTGATTGAGGTGACCATCCTTATTTGTCCAGTACAATCCTGGTTCACTTTTCATAATGCCTTCTTTTTTCACTCTCAAGAGTTCTTTTGGTTTGAATGACAAATTATTTGGTACTCATATCTTGCCTTGTATTATTGCAAATAATGTTGATAACATGATAGTTATTAGTCATCAATTTGATTGAAAATAACATGACAAATTGGAGATGTTCAAATAAAAATTATGCTTTTTCCAAATTCCATTTGGCAAGCTAGTCAGTGCCCATTGGCATTGTAGTATTATACAGCATTTTATATTACAAAAAAACAAACCAACAAATTTAAAGCAGACATGAAAAGGAAGTGTCCTTCTACTAACTATTCATAGTATAAAATATTTGCTTACGTAAAATACCAGTGAAAGTAGTTCTAAGAAAACAATAAATATCTATTGTGGTTAAAAAGTAAAATTTAGGTTAAAAATGTATCAAATTCTCTATAGCCACAGTCCTAATAAACACAATAATTTATTACATGAAGTATTTAAAAAGTAATGTATATTCTAAAATCAAATTTTTGTTACTGAAAACTTGTCATAAACATTAAAACTGTACAAAATGCTACACATTATTTAACAATCTGAAATATAAACATATATGTTACTAAAAATGTTACAATACATCATTCATTTTCAATTATTTTAAAAAATAAAATATTTATATTTTATATTATTTAGATGTTTATCATTAAATTTTTATTCAACAAATTTATTTCAGTCTAAGATTCTTTCTGGCATTGAAATTACTAAAATGAAATATAGCAAAGCATTACCAGAATTCAGAATGTAACAACAAGCCTAAGTGTATCTAAGGAATTAATTATTACTCTTCTTTGTACTACTAACAATTTAAAAAGTTGAAGTTCAACTTTTTAACTATCAAAATTTCATCATTTAAATTTCAAATGCCCAACTTCATTGTTGGTAAAAGTCCTGAAAACCATTTTTGCTCCTGGTATGCTGCTTATGTGAGTATAGAGTAGGGCACTTGCTCCCTGTTGTTACTATAATAGCTTTCTGCACTTCTGACTTTGTTGACCACAACCATTTGTATCATGAATTAAGAGCTGTATGTGTATTGATTTAACTGATATAGAACTTGTCTTGGTTTAAATTAATCTGTGTATGCAGATTGTTATATTAAATTTTATGTATTTATCCATCTAAAATATATCTTCTCCTGTGTTTCTGGAGCACCTGGACACCCAAAATGAATGAGTTAAACATATTTATAAATAATTAACCTATCCATTTAGCCAGAAAACTATTTTCCCACTAACAGCTACAACCACATGCTAAATATGATCACACTTATACCTAACTCATTGAATCAAAGAACTCACAAAAAGAAATTTATTCATACTATTTCCAATTCAATTTACTTAAAATCTTAATGTTCATAGTCATTACTTATCAGCATAGTTGTAAACTATGTTTTTCAAGTATTTTGAAGTTAAACAGTAATGTTTCTTTGAGTGCATCTGCCAAATAGTCTTTTGAGAAAATAAGTGCCTCATGCTGAATGCCTTCTGTGGTGGTTGGTACATTCTCTAATATGGAGATTGGTGATGTAATCACAAAGAGCTCAATGAGTTGTTTAACCTTATTGGGAGTTTTGTGGCTTAATCTCAACTACATCTTATAGAATGCTGAGGCTATGATTATGACTTTGATATGGAGTTCTTTTGATAGGTCAACTTTCCAGCTATTGGTAGTCTACTTTTCAGCTATTGGTAGTCAAAAGCCTATTCTCTTTGAATTAAGGGACAGCTTGCTCTGGGGGCCCAATAATAAGGACTTGGAGAGGATCTCTTTCCCATAAGATTTTCATCTTGAAGAACTATATAGTAGAGCACTACTTACAATGAGAACTTTTGCACAACTCAGAGAAAATTGTTTCTAAATTTGAATTGGGAAGCTACATTATTCACATTTCATAGTTTACTTGACAACAGGAGTGAAAGAAAATTGTGTGACATAATTTATGTTACTTCTAATCTTAACAATAAGCCCATGTAGCAACTTGGCTAAGATGCCACATTTAATGGCCAACAGAGACAGAATGTAGGACAGGCTTTCCTGGCCTCAGTGTCAGGCCCTTTTGCCCTGCTAATATTATCTCCAACAGGATAATTGCATTTTTGAGGCAGTTGTGTGTGACTACAAAATATTTACAAGTATACTTTATTTGTGGCTATAATTTATAATCTCACACATAAGCTATTGTTCATTACTTGAAAGTTTAATCATATCAAACTTTCCAAAAAAGTCATAGTAAGATATATGGAAAAACTTAAAATAATATTTGGGAATTATACATCAAACAATTACACACATGTTGCTTAATTTTTTCAATATAGTATTTGTATTTCAGATAGATGTTTGGTTTAAGCCAAAAAGAGATGAGTTTTACCAATCAGTAGAAAAAGCTTTCTGGAAAAAATAAAATTTTAAAACATGGTATTTCTTTCTCAAGTGTAAGACCCCATGATAATAAAATAAAATTGAGATACCAGATTTTCTAAGCAAGGTGGGAAAAGAGCATATTCAAAATCTTACTTGACAACTCTTACCCTCAGATAAAGGACCTAACATTGTTGAAACTAAGTTTGAGAGGAAAGTGGTAAAATTGAGGCAGAATTTATTTTGAAAGTTTCCACTGTGCTCCATCTATTTCCTTATCTTGAGTGACATCATTCTTTTCTTACCTTTAAAGAAGGACTTTAAAGAAAGTACTTAGAGAGGTTATATTTATCCCCTGTAATTTTGAGACACATTGAATTAGTTTTAAACTATCAATTGTAAGAAGAGCCTCCAAAGTGGGCTAAAGTGGCTTCAGTCTGTCTGGCTTTGGTCATGTTTGGGAAATAATTGCATACCTTCATGCACTTGGTCAGAGGTGCATTATTTCCAGGGACTAGTCTTGGAATCCACAGACTAATGCCTAAAGATTGTTTTAAAAGATTCTTGTCAAGAAGGCTTTGACAAATCAGCAAAATGAGGGTAGATACAGGATATTAGATGTATAAAAATTAAAAAGATAGCAAAGAGATAGAGGCCAATGCAAGGAAAAATACTATCCAACATAAGAGATGCTGTAGGAAAAATCCATCAAAGTGCCTGGTAAAGGAAGCAGGAGGAAAAGAGTGAGCCATCAGCATCTGCCAAAGTAAGAAACTTTGTGCTTTTTATAGTGTCACTTCTGACTATAATCTTAATTCTGTAGTGTATCAGTAAGCTCCTTCTGTGTATAGAACCACCTAAAATCTAATGGTTTAAAACAATTAATATTTATTTTTCATGACTTAAAGTGTGAGTTTGGTGGTTCTTCTTGTGTGAGTTGGAGTGACTAATAGGTTCAGCTGGCAGCTTGACTGAGCCTAGATAATCTGGTATGACCACTCTCACTTGGTGGCAGTTGACGGGAGGTCGACAGCCAGGAAAAATGAAATCACTTGGCTGCATATCTCTCATTATCAAGCAGGGTATTTCTGACAGGTTCATGTGGAGATGGTCAAAGTGTTCCCAGAAACAATAAGAGAGGGCATACCTCAATACATAAATACTTTTAAGCCTCTATGTATATAATATACTGTCCTATTGCCCAAAGCAATTTGCATAGATAAGCCTAGGATCTCGGAAGGGTATTGATACAAAGAGGGAGAATCTTGTGGCAAATTCTTCAAACATTCTATCATATGGTGATTTTAGAGACAGTTTAGGTAAGCAAGACAAAATTAGGGGAGGAAAAAAATGTTTAATTTTACAAAAGATGTATAATGTTGGCTATTTTTGCAGGACTATTTTTATGTTGTTATTAATTATACAATATTATATAAGTTTTAATGTGTAAAATTATAGTATATAATCTGTATATTGCATTGTGTGCTCATTACCCAGAGTTTAGTCTCTTCTATTACCATATATTTTACATACTTTGCCTTCTTCAAACTCCCCTTTTCCCTTCTATAACCACTGTATTCTTGTATGTATCGATGAACTGTGTGCTTGCTTGTTTTGTCTATTCATTGGTTGCTTTCTATTTTATATCGCATGTATGTGGAAAGCATATGATTCTTGTCCTTTTCCATCTGACTTATTGAGCTCAGAATGATTCTCTCAGAATCTATCCATGTTGTTGCAAATGTCAGTATCTCATCTTCTCTTATAGCTGAGCAATATTCCATAAAGGACCTAACATTGTATATATGTACCATATTCTTTGTTTAATCATCCATCAAAGGATGCAGGGGTTATTTCCATGCCTTAGCTACCATAATTAATGCTACAATGAACCTAGAAGTAC
Organism: Cynopterus sphinx; assembly: GCA_030015415.1. Lineage (NCBI taxonomy): Eukaryota > Metazoa > Chordata > Mammalia > Chiroptera > Pteropodidae > Cynopterus > Cynopterus sphinx. Next base: position 96,566,781 of record CM057382.1, on the reverse strand, counting down.
ATATATCTTTAAAAATAAATGTTTTCAAATTTTTTAAGTAAGTAGAAGAGGGATTGATTGCTGGGTCATATGGTTCCTCTCTAATTTTGAGGGGAATCTCCACACTATTTTTCATTATGGCTATTAATACTCAATAGAATGTGTACAGAAAGAAAGTACTTCAACATAATAAAGGCCATATATGACACATCCTCAGATGATATCATACTGAATGTATGGTGAAAAACTGGAAGCTTTTTCTCTAAGAACAGGAATAAAACAAGGATGTACACTCTCACCACTGCTATATAACATAGTGCTAAAAGGTCTAGCCAGAACAATCAGACAACAACAACAACAACAACAACAACAAAACAAAAAGAAATAAAAGGCATCTAAATTGGGAATAAAGAAGTAAAATTATTATTTTTTGGAGATGACATGATTCTTTATATAGAAAACCCTAAAGACACCACTAAAAAGCTATTAGAAACAATAAACAAATATAGTAAAGTTGTAAGATATAAAATCGATGTATAAAAATCCATTGAATTCAAGGTTAGTAAAAGCAAAAATAAATGAATGGGACTACATCATACTAAAAAGCTCTGCGTGGCAAAAGAAATTGTCAACAAAGTAAAGAGACAATCATCAGAATGGGAAAATACATTTGTAAGCAACACTTCCGATAAGGGCCTAATATTTAAAATATACAAAGAGCTCATACAACTCAATAACAACAACAACAAAAAACAAGTGATCCATCAAAAAATAGGCAGAGGTCCTGAACAGACACTTCTCCCTAGAGGACATACAAATGGCCAACAAATATATGAAAAGATGCTCAATATTGCTAGCTATTAGGGAAATGCAAATCAAAACTACAATGAAATACCATTTCACACCTGTTAGAATTGCTGTAATCTACAGGACAAGCAACAACAGATGTTGGAGAGGATACAGAGAATAAGGAACCCTCATACAGTGCTGGTGGGACTGCAGTTTGATATAGCCACTATAGAAAACAGTATAGAGGTTCCCCAAAAAACTAAGAACTGATCTAGCCTATTATCCAGCAATTCCTCTATTGGGCATTTATCCCAAAGACTCAAATACCCATTTCCAAAAATACATTTGCACACTGATGTTCATATCAGCACTGTTCACAGTGGCCAGGACATGAAAGCAACCAAAATGTCCTATGATACATGATTAGATAAAGAAGTGGTGGTACATATATAGTATGGAATATTACTCAGCTATAAGAAGGGATGAAATACTATCATTTGTGACAACATGGATGGACCTCGAGATAACCATGCTAAAAAAATAAGCCAAACAGAAAAAGTTGAAAATCACATGATATCACTTACATGTAGGATATAAATCCCAAACCAACAAATGAACAGGACAGACAAACATAGACTCATGGACATGAACAATAGACTAATGGTTACCACAAGATAGGGAGAAGTGGAGAAGGGGGATGTAGATAGGGTTAAAGGGACAAATATGTGATGACAGAAAGAAATCTAACTATGGAAGGTGAACACACAGTGTAAATATATATATATATGCTTACTGTTAAAATGTACAACTGAAACTTATTGGATTTTGTTAACCAATGCCATCATAATGAACAAGCAAGCAAACAAACAAATTTTAAAAAAATAAATAAATATATAAGACATCTAAATCAAGAATAAAGAAGTAAAATTATAATTTTTTGGAGATGAGCTAATTCTTTATATAGAAAGCACTAAAGACTTCACAAATATAATAAATATAATAAGTTGCAGTATATAAAATCAATACATAAGTATCCATTGCATTTCTACAGAGTAACAATAAAATTTCAGAACAAAAGTTTTTAAAAAAGAATTTCGTCTGTAATCATAACAACAAAAAATAATGCACTTAGGAATAAACTTAGAAGATGTGAAGGATGTGCACACTGAAATCTACCTGACGTTATTGAAAGAAATGGAAGAAGACACAAAGAAATGGAAAAATATTCATGTTTAGTAATTGGAGAAATCAACATAGTTAAAATTGCCATATTACCCAAAGCAGTATATAGATTTAATGCAGCCTCTATCAATAACTCAATGGCAACTCTCAAAGAAATAAAACAAAAAAATCATCAAATTTGTATGAAAGCACTAAAGACCCTGAATAGCCAAAGCAATCCTGAGAAAAAAGAACAAAGCTGGAAGTATCTCATTCCCTGACTTTAAATTATACTACAAAATTTCAACAATCAAAACAATATGGTATTGGCAGAAAAACAGGCACAAAGACCAATGGAACAGAATTGAGAGGACAGAAATAACCCCACATGTATATGAGCAACTAATTTTCAACAAAGGAGCCAAATACATGCAACGGAGGAAAAAAAATGCTCTTCAATTAAGAGTGCTGGGAAAACGGGAAAGCCTTATGCAAAATAATAAAACTAGACTACTATTAGATATTATACACAAATACTAATCAAAATGAATCAAAGACCTAAATATCGACCTGAAACAATTAATTAGATAGAAGAAAACATAGGTACTAAATTTATGGATCTTGGCCTCAGAGATTTTATGAATTTGACCTGAAAGGGAAAGAAAGTAAAAGCAAAATTAAATGAATGGAACTATTTCAAACTCAAAAAGCTTCTGCACAGCAAAAGAAACTATCAACAAAACAAAAAAGCATCCAACCACATATCTTGGAAGAAGATATTTTCAAACAATACCTTTGATAAGAAGCTAATATTCAAAATATATAAAGAACTTACATAAATCAACAACAAAATACAATCGAATTAAAAATGGGCATAAGATTTGAACAGACACTTTCCCAAGAAAACATATAAATGGCAATAGAGATATGAAAAGATGCTCAACTTCTCTAGCAAATAGGAAAATGCGAATCGAAACCAAAATAAAATACCACCTGCTAGAATGGCTGTTATCAAAAAGAGAAGAAATAACAAGTCTGAGAGGCTGTGGGGTAAAAAGGAACCCTCCTACACTGCTGGTGGGCACGCAAATAGGACTGTATTTTTCTAGAGACTAAAGTGACTACAGTGCTTTTATTATCATATAATGACAGTGAAATTATCACTCTATTCTCAGATTTCATTCCAGTGTAGAGCAAGTTCTAACCTACTTAATGCAATTGAGCAGGTGTGGAAAAGCAATAACAATACTACTTTATGACCATATCCTTAAAGTTCTCCTTTTCTAGTCTAATGATTAGAGCTAAGAATTGATCTTCTAAAAGAGTAGAATCTTAAACGGTTAGATCTATCTCACAACTATGTTTCACTTGGTCTGTTCAGTGTTAATAAAGTATATATATAATTCAGATGTAAAAAAATAATATTTTACATGCAAAAAACCCCTGAATTTTTGGCATCATCAAAAAAATGGAACATCCCCAAAGCAATTATGGGTTAGAACTGGGTTTCACTTAGGTTCATAACTTTTTCCTGTTGAATTCCATGTTGGCCTATTTCAGGTCTCATGGCTGGTATGTGTACATTCATTGTTGTATGACTGCAAAACTCACGCTTCTCTTGCCATATTTAAACAATATATATTCCACAAATGATCTCATAATGTTTATTTTGTATTTTATTTCTCAGATTATGGCTATATTTTCTCTTTTTCTTTTTATTCTATTTTCTCTTTTTAAATTTTTGTTTCTAGACTTTTTTTAAGACAATAGATGTATGAAACTATATTAACACCTTTGCTTTACATAATTACTACAGAATTTTCTAGATTTGTTTCTTTTCATATTCAAGTTCTTCATTTAATTTTTTTCATTTTTATTTATTTATTTTTCAATGACATTTGATATTCAATATTATTTTATATTAGTTTCAAGTGTACAGCATAGTAGTTAGACATTTATATAATTTATGGAGTGATCTCTTCAATAAGTCTAATATCCTTCTGGCACTATACATAGTTATTACAATATTATTGATTATATTCCCTATGGTATATTTTATATCACCAATCCATACTTCTTAATCCCTTCATCTTTTCTATCCGGGCCCCCAAACCGTCTCTCGTCTGTTAATCACCAGTTTGTTCTCTGTATCTATGCATCTGTTTCCATTTTGTTTGTTCATTTATTATGTTCTTTAAACTCCACATATAGTATGGTATTTGTATTTCTCTGTCTTTAGGTCAATCCATATTGTTACAAATGGTAAAACCTCATTTTTTTTTTTTTTTTGTGATATCCATTGTGTATATGTACCACCACTTTATCCAGTCGTCTATTGATAAGTACTTAGGTTGCTTCCATATCTTGGCTATTATAAGTAATGATGTAGTGAAGATAGGAGTACATAAATCTTTTTGGATTAATGTTTTGGACTTCTTTGGGTAAATACCTAAAGTGGAATTGCTGGATCATAAGGCAATTCAATTTTTAATTTTTTTTTAGGAACTTCCAGACTGTTTTTTTTGGTGGCTGTACCAACTTGTAATTCTGCCAACAGTGCACAAGCGTTTCTTTTTCTACACATCCTTTCCAACACTTGTTTGTCAATTTATTGATGATAATCATTCTGACAGGTGTGAGGTAATATCTCATTGTGGCCTTAATCTGCATTTCTCTGATAATGATGTTGAGCACCCTTTTATGTGCCTTTTGGCCATCTGTATGTCTTCTTTGGAGAAATATCTATTCAGGTCCTCTCCCCTTTTTTAATTGGATTATTATTATTATTATTTTGATGTTAAGTTTTATGAGTTCTTTATAAGTTTTGGATATTAGCCCAGTATTTAGTGTATCACTGGCCAATATCTTCTATCATTCAATAGATTTTCTTTTCATTTTGTTGATGGTTTTCTTTGCTGTGCAAAACTTTTTAGTTTGATATATCCCAAATATTTATAAGTCCCTTTGTTTCCCTTGCATGAGGAGATAAAATAATCTTATGAGGCTTCCCTCCTTTTGAATATTTTGGAATAGTTTGAGAAGTATGGGTGATTATTCTTCTTCAAATATTTAGTAACCTTTACATGTGAAGCCATCTAGTCTAGGACTTTAGTTTTTTATTACTGATTTAATTTCATTAATACTAATCTATCTGTTCTGATTTTCTTTTTCTTCTTGATTCAATCTTGAAATATTGTACGTTTCTAGAAATGTATCCATTTCTTCCAGATTGTCCCACTCGTTGGCATATAATTGCTCACAGTATTTTCTTATCGTCTTCTGTATTTCTGATGTGTGAGTTTTCCTTTCTCTTTTACATCTGATTTTATATATTTGGGTCCTCTCTTTTTTCCTAAGTCTGGTTAAATGTTTAACAATTTTGTTTATCCTTTCAAAGAACCAGCTCTTGGTTTCATCAATTATTGAATTTAGTAGACTTTATTTCATGTATTTTCTGCTCTGATATTTATTATTTCCTTTCTCATATTTTCTTTGAGTTTTGTTTGCTGCTTTTTTTCCAGGTTTTTTTTTTTTTTTTTTATGTGTAAGGTTAGGTTGTTTATTGGAGATTTTTTGTATTTGTTGAGGTAGGCCTGAATTCAGCTGAATTCAGGGATTGCTATGAATATCCCTCTTAGGATGTTTCACTGTGTCCTGTATATTTTGAGTCATTATGCTTTCATTTTCATTTGTATCTAAGTATCTTTTGATTTCTTCTTTTATCTCATTGCTAACCCACTCATTTTTTAGTAACATGTTATCTAGTCTCCATGTGTTTGAGTATATGTGGTGTGTTGTGTGTGTAAGTGTGTGTTTCAACTGGGTTTTTGGCATATGTACCAAACGAAGGTCTTGTGTTTCTGAGATGTTTTCTGTTGTTGATGAGTCAGATAAGGACAAATGCCATGTCATTTTACACACATGCAGAACAAAATAAACAATTACAACAAAAACAGAAATAAACTCATAAATACAGAGAATACTTTGAGGGCTACTAGATAGGAGGAAGGTTTTAGGGGATGGTGATAGAGGGCAAAGGGATTAGAAGTTCAAATGGATAGAAAACAGACATGGAGATAAAAAATGTAGTATAAAGAAAATAGTAATGTAATAATGTAAAGGGGAAGAGGGGTACTAGATTTAGTGAAGTGATCACTTTGTGAGTTATACAGATCTCTAATTACTATGCTGTACAATCAAAACTAATATATTATTGTATGCTAAGTATAATTAAAAAATTAAATTGTACGATGTAAATCTGAGCAACTAATTGTCTATTATATTTCAATAAAGCCAGGAAAAAAAGAAGTGAAGCAAAAGTTGCTAGTTACAAAATAAGCACGAGGATGTTAAGTATAGCATAAGGAATATAGTCAGTAATATTGTAATAACTGTGGTGTCAAATGAGTTTATTGTGGTCATCACTTTGTAAGTTATAAAAATATCTAATCACTATGTTATACACCTGAAACTAATATAATAGTATATGCCAACTGTAATTAAAAAATTAAAAAAAATATTTTTAAAAGGAAAAAAATACATCTATAAAATGAGATGATACTCAAACTTAAGGGAAAGCTTTGGGTAGCAAATAAAGCACATAGTACAATCTAGTCACATATTAAGAATTCAGTGTGAACCACTACTGTAATTATTATCAGTGCTATTATACAGTTATTAAATATGTCAGGAACATGTTTATAAAATGGAAGTATGGCCAGTCTAAAATTGTAGGTAGACTTTTGGTAACCTTATTATATGTATTTGAAAGTCTCTATATCACACATTAACAGTTTTATCCCTTAAATTTAAGCTTGTGCTCATACTATTTTCTGTTTGGAATAGTATTTCATCTCTTTATCAGGTTCTTTAGTTCTTGTCTTTTGCCTAGTTTTTATTCAAGATGTGTTCTCTAGTCTTAAATATATAAATTAAACTACCTATGTTTTTACTTCATTTAATATCATGGTGACAAAACTTACTAAAGATTGCATATTTATCCTTTGACTTTTCCATGTACCAATAGAATATACTGTCCATAGGGCAAGATCATGTCTTCTTGTATGCTATTTTATTCCTAACTTTAACTGGGAATAGATTCATTACATATTTTTAAATCATAAGTGGAAAAGAAGGACGGAGGAGAGAAAGGTAGAAGAAGGAAGGAAGGGTCAGATTATAGATTTTCATTTTCCTCATTGTGTGTGTGTGTGTGTATTTATTTATATTTATATTTATTTATAATTTTAGGTGAGGCAACCCTTGGTTGACCTCACAGATTGCAAGGACCTTGTCATCTTACAATCCCTTATTAATTAATTAATTAATTAATTAATTAATTAATTTGCTTACTTGCTTTACTTACTTACTTACTTACTTACTTACTTACTTACTTACTTACTTACTTAATTTCCCACCTAGAGCACCTGGTCTTCCTAGGTGGTCTCCCATCCAAGTACTAACCATGCCCAACCTTGCTTGGTTTTCAAGATCAGATGGGACCAGGCTTGTTCAGGGTAGCATGGCCATAGACCCATTGTGTATTTTTTTAACTAGTGTGCCCTGGGTTCACATTTCCTGTGCTGACTGTTATTTCTGTACATTTGCCATCTATTTGATGCTGTGAGAATAAATAAATAATTAAAATTCTTTGGGCTTCTTCTTGGATATGGATGAATATCCATAACTAAGAAATGTGTTGAATGTCATGATAATTTCCTAGGCCATCCTTTAATTATTTATTCTACCTGAACTGTAGGACTTGGGGTAATGCTGTTTAATCACTTTAGAATCATCAGAGTTTATTATTTTGTCTCTTATGGGCTTATGGTAGTGCAAGGCATCAGTATGTAAATTCTTTTGTAGTTTTATGATAATGTTTTTGTTTTTAATAATTCATATATTTTATATTTCTGTTTATTAATTTTTGATATAGTATGCTATTTTATAGGAATATTGAAAAGTGACAGAAAGTAAAACAATTATAAAATATTTAAATATTTTATACATTTGCAACATATAACAGGAAGATATATATATATAATAGTGAGCATTTAAAGCATTGATTTCTAGGTATAATACTTTTGCATGCATTTTATCCATATGTACTAAAAATATAATGCTGGCATAGTCTTCAAAAAGTAATAGACCAGAGGTTTCATACAGGAAATGAATTAATGGGTCTACTGTGCATGAAACCCCATTTTGTTAAGTGAAACAAGCCTATTGGTCTTTATTAATCTTGTTGCTTTTAGATTGGTTATGCCTCTTTGTTTCCTTTTATTTAATCAAAGCTATTAAGTAAATGTAGTAAAAAAAAGTCTTAAAAACTTGTGATAATAATTTTCTTAAAATTAATTTCAAATTCAAAGTGCCTCCAAATACACTACCACAAACACATTCTCATTATAAACATATTAGAAAAAAATATAGTAATTAGGAAGGTGTAGTAATGAAGATGTAGTAATATGTGGTTACAAAAAAAATCACACAATGAATTGGATTGAATTTTAAAGGTGAGATTTTCATATCAGGGAATCTACATGGAGAAATATTCAAGATTTGATTACATGAAAATTAATTACATATGCACTTGTACATAAACACACAAACATTCCTTATACATCTTTGCAGGCCTAATAGAGCAACATAAGAGAGATAATTTTACTGCCTTTTCACTTTATACTCAAAATGTGATAAAAGTCATTGTTAAATAAAAAAAAATCTGCCATACTCATACTTAAGAATGTTTCCAAAATCTTGTAAACTAGGAATAATCATTAGAAAATACTTTTTTGGGTAAAAAAGCTAAAAACATTTAATATAAAAATATATGATTTCTTCATAACATGCTTTGTTTTCTCTCTCTAAATATATATAAATATACATACATTTATACATATATGCTTTGACATATGTATATACATACATATATATTTACAATCTGAAGAATTATCTCATTATATTCAGACCAGAAAGGTCACTATACTGGTTATTTTAAAATTAATACTTGGAAGATAGTATTTATCCTATCTCAATCTTTGGAAGGAACAATGTGATAAGAAAAAGGATGAACTTGATAGTTTGTACCCACACTGTAGACAATGATCATGAAAATGCATCTTTTATAAGGTTGTTTATTTTTATTTTTAAAGCTACTAACTTAACCTTTCAGTAGTCATCTTTTTATGTTGCTGTTCTACTGATCCAATTATAAATCTTTATTATAGTATGATATCATTAATTTAAACTATTAACGAGTGTATTGAAACAACCATGAGGAGGTCAGCAATTTTCATAACAAAATTCATGGGAAATTAAAAATGACAAATCTGATTTGGCTTTAATATCAAGACAATGTCTTGACAGTTAACTATTAATTAAGTTAAATATCATACTTCTGTAGTGTTGACTAGAGAACTATTTTTTATTTTTAGTATATTTTAGTAATTCAATTTTTTATTAAATAATATATAAAGCATGAATTTTATCTATTCTTTACTTATTTTAACTAATTTTAAATTCAACTCTATGTTGTTGATTTTTTTCTAAACATTATGCAGAATTTTAGAAATGACCAACAAAAAGAGGTACATGAAAAACAATTTTAAAAATTTCCCACAGTGCTGTTAAACTTTAATTTCCATTACCAATTTGAGTTTTCAATGTATTTTTGAAACTTAGCACTATATACAGTTTCATTTAAATATAATATTTATATAAGCATTTGCTTTCACTATTTTCACTTCCAAAAGATTGTATGTACAGAGAGGATTCGATAAAATATTAAGATAATATTCATAAAAATAATACATTTTCTAGTTTTTCAATTTTTCAAAATTTCAAAATTTAATGTTAATTTTGACAAATAAATATTTTGAACCATTTTTATCACTATTAACACTTGGAACATCATAAACATGAGAAAATTCTTATAATATTGATTATATTATACTTTTACTCTGAAATACTTGTTATATAACCATTAAATATATTGCACAAAACCTGAAAATCATATATATATTTTTAAATCACATGTATGGTATTATTTATCTATCATATGAAAATAGAAATAACATTAGGTAACATTAAGTAACCAGAAAAATCAATTCTAAAAGTTAACTCCTATTCTCAATTCACTTAAAAAAAATACTTAACAGGTATATCTTTTTTTCATTTATTACCTCTGATATTCTCATTTCATCAATAGTGCAGAGGTTTCTTTGGACAAAAATAAGATTAATTTTCACTTTATAAATTCATTTTTCTACAGAAATGTCCAATATACATAACTTAAAGGCCATCAAATATGTATCTATAGATCTTTAAAAAAAATTAGCGAAAGATCCTAAAATTTTTAATGGATTTAAAAAATTCTCATCTAATTTTGTTCACAATTCTGTTGTTGTCTCAAGTCATGGGCTTCATAATTGAAAACATTATTTAATAGCACCTTTTATTGGCATGTACATGTAAGTTGAGATGTGTTCTGTTGCAAGGGAAAAAGTTCTTTATTCAAATAAGCTTATGCATAAAAAATAATTTACTCTCTCATTTAACAAGGGTATAGAGGTGACCATAGCTTCAGGTGTGGGTTTGTTCAGGACTCAAATGGGTCACTAGAATCATTTATCCAATATTTTCCTTCTTATTCAGAAGTCCCAGATTTAAATTATCACGATTTCAAGTTCACTATACAAGGGAAGATCTGATGGCTCAAACACCATTCTTCTCTCTTGTTTGCCCCCCCATGTTAAGTTGCATACAAATCCCTGAGCTTATTTTTATGGCCCCAAGGATGGACTGACTTGATGGGTTAAATATAGGTCCAAGACCACTCTCTTGGCTCCTAGAGGTACAATCAGGTTTATCCACAGGACATGGACTAAGAGGATAGTTTCCACTGTAGTGATATCAAAATGAGATGACTAGGATGATGACAGATCCAGGATGCAATGATGATAGTCAAGAAAGCCTTTGATTGTTATTTTTTATGTGACTATCAGAAGATTAGGTTAAATATCACTGGTCATAAATCAGTATATATAATTCAAGTTACAATTATGGCATTAAATTAATATTCCATTGATCTCCAGTGAAGACATTAAATAGTCATTGCCATACACAAGAAATGAACACTATTTTCATTATTTTATTATTTTTTATTATTAAAATATTCAAGCATTTACAAAAAGTAGAGATGGAACAGTGATTTTCCTACTGAACTCTTCTGTTTTATCTTTTAGCATTTCATAGCAAATGATATTTTATATCCACCTCATAGCAACTCTTTCCTAATATAATTTCACTGGACAATTTTCATAAGCAACAATAACATAATTTCATCCACAAACATTATGTAAATTCTATAATTTAACCTATAAGAGTAGTGCGATTTTACCTTTAGGGAATTTTTAAATGTTTCAGTATGGTTACTTAATACTTAATATTGAACAAGGTTAGAAACAAGGATATATATTATATGAATTATATTTCTTCATGTTTCATTCTAGATTTTTTTGTAATAAGACCTACTCTGATTTCTGATCATGAAACATTTAAACTGGAAAGACACACAATAACATTAATATTTATTTGTTCTTCGTCTTTTTTGTTAATGAATTTGGTGTGTTAATGTCTAGAATGAATAAATATTGCTAAGTTCTTAAAAGATGCTATTTAAATTTATTTAAGAGGTAACTATTACAACTTAAATATATGCGCATAGTGATTGAGATTTATTTTTAAAGTTACTTAAAATTTAATATAAAATACTAAAATATTGTTATAAATGAAATAGTTATTTTGAGTTGGAGAGGCATAAATGGTAATCACAATTAGTCATGTGTTCCTGATAAAATCATATAAAGTCTCTTAGCCTCAGACTAATGTTATTTAAGAAATATTATGTTTACCTTATAAGAATGTGTAAAACCAAGAATATGTGATGAGTATGGAAAAATATCTAATTGGAAGCAGTTTATAAAATAGCAAAATTTATTTCAAAATACAGTTGAATTAAATATCAGAGCCCATTAACAATTAAGTAAATAATAGTTCATGTATCAAATAAATATTATAAAACACATTATCAAAATAATACATTGGGATTAATACATTAAACCATTTATGGGACTAGATGGAGAAAACAGCAGTTTTGAAATGACCAAAGTGCTACAAACAAGACTAATCACTTTCTAATTTTCCACAAGGTTATTAGATTTTGAAAAAATAAAATCTGTGAAAATGGTGGACATAAAACATTTTCTACTTTTAGCTCAACTACTGCCAATGTAAAACTCAACCATATGCAATGTTTTATAAAATAAGTCATTTTAAATATTTTTCAACACTGAGAATAAAGGGAAGAACCATGAAAGTAAGAACATCAGTTGCTATAAATATATTTGTATAGATCATTTGTGGTACTTGATCAATAGTAACACATTTGTAAATATTCTGTACTGGGAGTAACCTTGAAATTTGTATTGCAACAATCTCATATTATTAGTTTAAAATGCAAAGCACAGGGAGATGTAACTGACCTCAGTTGTGTTTCTAGGATGTTAAAAATGCAATTAATCAATCAATTAAAATGTATGCCACAACATTTATAAAATAAAAATAACATTACCAATATCACAGAGTTTGTGTTATGCTCAAATGAGTTAATTAAGACATGCTTAGAAGACTGTCCTGCCCATATGAAAACCTCAGTATGTGTTAGAGTTGACAATGGAGATCCTGATGTTAAGGATGATCAAAATGATGACAACTATGAGAAACAATCCCATTACAACAGAAAACCCCCTGTTCATGTGCTTTATCGATATACTTAATACCAATGTGTATATTTATGTTAAATTGTTTAATGGACAAAAATTTCTTCAAGCCTAGTATGGATGCCACTTTGCAATGTGGCATTGCTGATCCTCCCATCCTGTGGACAGGCCTTGTGATTTTCTTTCAACAACTGAATGTAATGAAACTAATACTAGGTGAGTTTTGTAGTTTAGGACTTGAGACCCCTTGAAGTCTCCATATTTGCCATCTTTAATATTGCCCTAAGGTGGTCATGGAAGGCCACTAGCCTAAAGGAGGAAAGGCCACAAGTACCCTGAGTAACAGCTAGTTCCATCTGTCAGTGTGATTGAGTTCATCTTAAATGTTCTATTCAAGCCAACCCTCCAGCTGACTATAGACACTGAGCCAGTGTAACCAAATTCATGAGACATTATCATTGTGTAAACCACTAAATTTTTTCATGATATTTAATATAACAATACATAATAGATGCAAGACAGTCTTCCTTGACTTTTATTAATTTTACTTTGCTTATTTTAATAAGATTCTTAAAGTCCATGCCTTTTTAAGCACAGGATTTTGTTTATTTTTTTTCCAAATATCAATGATACAACAGTGAACTGAATAAAATTCTATATCTTCAGCAAAATGTTTACTTATATAATCTGGTATGGTATAAATCAATAATAATAAACACATACAATGTAACACTTTATAAAAATAGCTTTTTACAAAATAAACAAAAGTAAATCCAACTTAAGTGGTTTTCTACTATGTCACTTTTTTCTGGACAAAGTTGAAATGTATCATAAAAATGTAAAGCATAGCTAATAGTAAATGTTATGCAAACATATTGTAGTAAATCAATTTGCTATTGCATTTGAAGTGTTGATGTTATTCAAAAGAATCTGTAATATAGTAGCAAATTTTTAACATAATTTTTAAATTTTAAAACAGTTTTTAATTTACAGGGAAATTATGAGTATAGTATAGTGAATTATATAACACACACCCAGTGTTTCCTATTATTAACAGCTTAAGTTAGTAGTTCACATTGCTTAAAATTTATGAACTGGTGTTGATATATTAATCAAAGTCCATACTTTATTCAGATTTCTTTTATTCTACTTAATTTCCCTTTTTCTATTACAAGATTCCATTTATAATACTACATTACATTTAACTACCACTTCTTAGACCTTTTTGCCTGTGACAGTTCCTCTAACTTGCATTGTCTCTGAAGTTTTGAAGAGTACTGGTCAGGTATTTTGTAGACTATACCTCAACTGGAATTGCTCTGATGTTTTCATTAAATTTGTCTGGGGTTATTTGCTTTTAGAAAGAAGAGGTAAAGTACCATTTTATTACATATCAAAAGTAAATACTCTCAAGATGACTTATTACTGTTGTGTTGAATTTGATCACCTGGTTGAAATGTATATTTTTGGATTATTGCACTGCATAATTACTCCCCTCCCCAAGAACACCCTTTTGCCCTTTCATACTATGCTCTTTTAAAAGAAATTACTAAGCATAGACCAAATTTAAGGAGTGAATAATTATGCTCTCCCACATTGAGGGCAGAGTATTTACACAAACTATGTGTTTAGAATTCTTCTACACTTGAGGTTTGTTTTCTCTGCCTCATACATTTATTCACTTATTCAGCCAATTATTATGGCCCATCAGTATAAACTCATGCATATTTATTTTATTCTTTGGGTTGTAATTTAATACAACTTTATTATTTTTATTGCTCAAATTGTCTCAGCTTTGGCATTGGGAGTTTTTTAAATTTAACTTCTGTGTTATTTGATGTACACACAACAACATAGGGTTTTTGTTTTTTGAATACTGTAATGTAATTTTTAGGTTATTTTATCACATATTACATTATATACTGGGATTCCTCAAACCTCATCACTGGTTTGTTTTTTTTTTTTAAGTGTTTATACACAAGGTTTTGTTCTTTATGCTACATATTTCTATGTGCTTTGATAAATGCATAATGAAATAAAATGTCATACAAAATAGATTAAGTGCCATAAAGAAATACCTGATTCACCAATATTACCTTCCCATCACCCTTGAACCCCCAGTGACTTCTTATCTGTAGTTCTTATTTTTCCATAATATCATATAATTTAAATCATAAAATATGTAGCATTTTCAAACTGGCTTCTTTCTCTTAGCAAAATGCACTTAAGATTCATTAATGATTGGGACTTGATAGCTCATTTATATTTTTATCACTGAACAATATTCCATCATTGTACATCCTATATGCTGGAATATTATGTATTCTTTCAATTTTTTAAGGGCATCTTTGTAGGTTCAATTTTGGATGATTATGAATAAAACTGCTAGAGAAGTTTTAAATCTGTTGGGTATATATCCAGGAGCATGGTTGTTGGTTTGTAGAGTAAAAATAAATATTTTTTGTAATAAATTGCCGAAATGTTTTACAAAATAGCTATGCCATTTTAGCATTAAAACCATAAAAGAATTAGAGTTCCTCTTCCCCCACAATTTAGCTAGTATTTGGTAATATAATTTTTACATTTTATCTTAGCTTATCTACTAGGTAAGATAGTAGGCATCTCACTAATTCAATTTACATTACCTGTGTGTATTCTTTCACATGCCTATTTTCTATCTGAATATCAATTTTTGTGAGATATCTGTTGAGTTTTTATCCACCTTTTATTGTTTTTCTGTCTTACTATTTTCAAAATCTTTGAATTTTAAGAGTTTCTTATTTGAGACAGAAAGTCTTAAGCTGTTTGGAGAGAGAGAAATGGAATTCTCAAGTAAGAAAAGTCTATGCCAAAATCTTTTAAAAATGTTTTTATTTCACAATGATTATGCTTTCTTCTGGAGGCTTTGGTAGAGAAGCATGAATTATTTTTTGCTTTTTATCATTATGTCTTCATGGCGTTACTGGAAGTAAAACCCATTAAAGTAAAACAATGAATTTGTAAGACGTAAAACCCACAAAAGTGTAAGGGACTGCAACTCCAACAAGTTTCTCACTCTAATGCTAGTCCACACTCAGTCTCCATCAACCTGTTAAAATGATCATTTACATGTTGTCAGGTTGTGACTCCAGTGGCTTCTGCTTCAGATAAACAGATATCTCCTATAACACTATAGATTTGCCTTTCTCTTCATAACTTGGGGTGGTTATTATTTCTATGAACTCAGTTTTCTGAGGAATCCAAAAAATGTTGAATTTTAGTTTAATTTTTCTTGTTATAAGTTTAGATTTGGTAATTTCAGAAATCTTTACCTATTACACCTGAAATCATAAGTATAGAATTTTGAATAAACTGATACTCGTTAATCTACTTACTTACTCTACTTACTTTACTTACTTCATGAAGATAAAATAGATTATTAGTATTATCTGTATTATTAAACTACAAATATTATAATTTTTTGCTATTAAAATATATAATTATGCAAATTGCTAAAAAGTGATTTTTGCATTTATAAATCTAGTTAGGTAATTTTATTAGATTATTGGACAATAAAACTGATTACCCATATGTTAATCACTAATAAGCTAAACTTAAAGACCCTTTGATTTTATTTAAGAAGGCCAAACTGAAAAATAAATTTGACTAGCCAAACTAGAAAATAAATTTGTTTTTATCTTTTTTTAACTCAAGGTATTTGTGACAGTAAAGGGAAGTCTAGGTGATGTCGTTGTAGTTTATGACTTTTAATATTTTGTATGTTGTCATAGCCATTTCAGTTTTATCACTTTTTAAATTGTATATCTTATGGAGAGTTATTATGGAGAACATTGGAAATATATTGTTGATATCTATAGAATTTTTCTTATAGTTAGTATTCAGATGTTCTAACCTAGTACTATAATCTTTATAAAAATAATTGCAAGAGTTGGAAATTTTACTAATTAGTAAAAATCTAATAAAAGTCACCTTATAAGAAGCAGAAAGACTATACAGGTGAATAAATTTTGGTTAATAATTAAGCTTATGAATTGCTACTATAAAGAAGATAATATATGCTATTCTTGAAATCCTTACTGTAACAAGTGCATAAGAATTTTCATTAATTTATTCCTTGAAGGTAGAAATAGAATTTTTCAAGCATTTATCCTTATCTTTGGTGAAGTTTAAGAAAAATGATTCAGGTTAATAACATATTAAAGTATCCAGATTACTCCATGAGCTAAATGAATAGAGACCAAATCTTTAACTTTTGAACATTCTTGTCTACTAAATAATTGTTACATGGTATGTGTTTAATAGATGTTGCTTGAATAAGAGAATGAAATGACTGAGCTATTGGAAAATATATCACTATTTCTTCATCATAAAATGAGGAAATTTGTTACAGCGAGCTTGAAGTTGCTAAATATCATCATATAAGGTAAAATACCTGAACACATGAATATGATAGCATATTCATATGGAATATTAAGAGTTATGTTTGTCTAGAAATTATTAAATTAGTTCAAGTAATTTATCTTAATACAAATAAAATAAAAAATATTAGATTGCAGAAAAAATTAAAACTATTGGGAAAAAATTATCAGCTAACTCATAAAGACAGTTTTATGCAAAACAATAAGATTAGCAGCAGAAGAAACAGATAAACCTATATGGAAAGTTATTATTATCTTTTTGCATCTGAAATCTGTGAATTGAATATATTCTTACCTTCTTTTTAAAAATAATTATCTTTTTTTATAGTGACATTGGTTAATGAAATCCAGTAAGTTTCAACTGTACAATTTAACAGTAAGGCATTTACATATTTACATTGTGTGTTTATTTCCTATAGTCAGATTCCTTTTTGTCACCACATAATTAACCCATTTTACTCATCTACCTACCCACTCTCCCCTACACTCTGGTTACCACTAGTCTGTTGTTTCTGTCCATGAGTCTCTGTTTGTTTGTTCTGTTTATTTGTTGCTTTTAGGTCTATAGCTCACATATAAGTGAAATCATGTGATTTTCAACTTTTTCTGTCTGGATTATTTTGCTTTGCATGATTATCTCAAGGTCCATTCATGTTGTCACAAATGGCAATATTTCATCTCTTCTTATGGCTGAGTAATATTCCATTGTATATATGTACCACAGCTTCTTTAGCCAATCATCTATCATAGGATACTTGGGTTGCTGCCATGTCCTGGCCACAGTGAATAATGCTGCTATGAACATCGATGTGCAAATATCTTTTTGGAAATGGGTTTTCAAGTCTCTGGAATAAACACCCAGTAGAGAGATTGCTGGATAATAGGGTAGGTCAATTCTTAGTTTTTTTAGGAATCTCTATACTGTTTTCTATAGTGGCTATATCAATCTGCAGTCCCACCAGCAGTGTATGAGGGTTCATAATTCTCCATATCCTCTACAACATTTGTTGTTGCTTGTCCTGTAGATTATAGCTATTCTAACAAATGTGAGATGGTATCTCATTGTGGTTTTAATTTGTATATCCCTAATAGCTAGCAATGTTGAACATCTTTTCATATATTTGTAATCCATCTGTATGTATTCTAGGGAGAAGGGTCTGTTCAGATCCTCTGCCCATTTTTTGATTGGATCATTTGGTTTTCTGTTATTGAGTTTTATGAGCTCTTTGTATATTTTGGGTATTAGGTCCTTATCAGAAGTATTGCTTGGAAATATATTTTCCCATGCTGGTGGTTGTCTCTTTACCTTGCTGATAATTTTTTTTTTTTCTGTGCAGAAGTTTTTTTTTAGTTTAACATAGTCCTATTCAGTTATTTTAGCTTTTACTTCCCTTACCTTTGAGGTCAAATTCATAAAATCCTCTTTTAAGTTCAAAGTCCCTGAGTTTAGTTCTTATGTTTTCTCCTATGCTTTTTATTGTTTAAGGTCTTATATTCAGGTCTTTAATCCATTTTGAGTTAATTTTGGTGTGTTGGTGTAGATAACAATTTCATTCTTTTGCAGATGGCTTTCAGTTTCCTCAGCACCATTTATTGAAGAAGCTTTACTTTCTCTGCTGTATGTTTTTGGCTTTTTTTCTTAAAAATTATTTGCCCATATAAACATTGGTTTACCTCTGCAATCTTGATTCTGTTCCACTGGTCCATGTGTCTGCTTTGCTGCCAATACCATGCCGTTTTGATTACTGTTGCTTTGTAGTATAATTTGAAGTCAGGCAGAGTGATGCTTCCAGTCTTGTTCTTTTTTCTCAGGATGGCTTTGACAATCTGGGGCCTTTGATGCTTCTTTACAAATCTGATGATGTTTTCTTCTATGTCTTTAAAAAATGCCAATGAGCTTTTGATGGGGATTGCATTAAATCTGTATAATGCTTTAGGTAATAAGGTCATTTTAACTAAGTTGATTCTTCCAGTCCAAGAACAGAATATCTTTCCATTTTTTTGTATCTTCTTTGATTCCTTTTAATAGAGTCTTGTAATTTTCATTGTTTAGTTCCTTCACATGTTTCCATAGATTTATTTCTAGGTATTTTGTTGTTGTTGTTGTTGTTGTTGTTCTTACAATTGCAAAAATAATTATTATTATTTTTTTTGCTTCTTTTTCTGACGCTTTATTATCAGAGTATAGGAACACTATAAATTTTTGAGCTTTGGTTTTGTATCCAGAAACTTTATTTATTTATTGTTTCTATTAGTGTTCTTGTGAGTCTTTAGGGTTTTCCATATAAAGAATCATGTCATTCACAAATAATGGCAGTTTGACTTCTTCATTTTTTATTTGCATGCCTTTTTTTATCTTTCTCTTGCTTGATTGCACTCTCTAGTATCTCCTATGTTATATTGAATAACAGCGAAGCCATCTGGTCCTGGACTTTTACTTTTTGGTAGGATTGTATGCTTCTGTTTCTGTTTCCTTACTGCTGATCGGTCTAATTTGATTTCTAGTTCTTTTTGATTCAGTCTAGGAAGATTGTATTTTTTTAAGTACTGGTCCATTTCATCTAGGTTATTTAATTTAGTGTAATATACTTTTTCATAGTCTTCCTGTATGATTCTTTGTATTTCTGCAGTGTCTGTCATAACTTCTCCTCTTTCATTCCTGATCTTGTTTATTTGTGTCCTTTCTCTTTTTTCTTTAGTGAGTTTAGCCAGGGGTTTGTCAATTGTATTAACCTTCTCAAAGAACCAGCTTTTTGTTACATTTATTTTTTCTATTGTTCGTTGTTGTTGTTGTTGTTGTTGTTGTTGTTAATTTCATTTATTTCTGTTCTAATTTTGGTTATTTATTTCCTTCTGCTGACAGTAGGCTTCATTTGTTTTTTCTTTTCTAGTTTTTGAAGATGAAGCATATTGTTTATTTGGGCTTGTTTTTAGAGATATGCCTGCAATGATATAAACTTTCCTATTATCACAATTGCTTTGTACTATCATTATTATTAGTTTCTATGTGTCTTTCAATCTCTCTTTATTTCTTCTCTGACCCAGTTATTCTTCAGTAGCATGTGTTATGTCTTCTTATGCATGATTCCCTTTATCATTATGAAGTATCTCTCAGTATCTTTCTTTACCTTTTTTATTTTAAAGTTTATTTTTTCTGATGTTAGTATTGCTACTCTCACTTTTCTGTGAATGCCATTTGCTTGAAATATCATTTTTCATCTTTTCATTTTGAGTCTATAGTTGTCTTTGGAGCTAGGATGTGTCTCTTGGATTTAGCATAAGGTTGAGTTTTATTTTTTGATCCATCCTGCAACTCTGTGCCTTTTTATTGGTGAGTTCAGTCCATTAACATTTATGGTGATTATTGAAATATGAGGTCTTTTTATAGCCATTTTATCTTTTGCTTTCTGGTAGCTTGGTATTTTCATTACTTCCCTGTCCTTGTAATACTATTTTCTTTATTTTGATTGGGTTTTATGGGTTTTCCCTCTGTTTCTTCTTATTGTATGTTATATATTTCATTCTGAATCTTCTGTGTGTGGTTATCATTACTTATATGAAAATGATAGTCATATATATATATATATATATATATATATATATAATTATTCCTTTTCTGCTGTCTGTGCCTTATTACCATTTCCCTTTGTGAATTTGGATCTTAGAATCTTTCCCTTTCAGTCATTGTTGTCTCAATTTATCCCTATGTATGCTAAACGTTCATTACTATCTTGCTATAGCAAATCTTTTTTTATTGTTTAAAATTATAATGCCCTGTTCTTAGTAAGGGTTGCACTCCTCTGCTTCTATTTGTCTGATAGTCACTTTACTTCTAATTATGTATGTTTTGTTTTGTTATTTTGTTTTAGATGAGATGACACCTTTCAGTATTTCCTGTAGTGTAGGCCTCATAGTGGAGAATTCCCTCAGTTTTTGTGTGCCTGAAAGGTCTTTATTTCTCCTTCATAATTAAAGGCAAGCTTAGCTGGATACATTATTCTAGGCTGGTAGTTTCTTTCACTTAATAGTTTAAATATTTGATTCTATTCCTTTCTGATTTGTAAGGTTTGCACTGAGAAGTCCAAGTCTAATGGGTTTACTTTTATATGTTACCGTCTTCTTTTCTCTGGCTGCCCTGACAATTCTGTCTTTGTCATTGATTTTTGATAACTTTAATATAATGTGTCTTGGTGAAGGCCTTTTTAGGTTGAGGTAATTGGGTGTTATGTTGACTTCTTGAATTCTAAGCACAGCTCATTCCGTAGGTTTGGGAAATTCTCATACACTATTTGTCTGAAAATGCTTTCTAGTTCCTGTTCCTTTTCCTTGCCTTCAGTAATGCCCATTATTCTTATGTTTCCTCTCCTGGTGGTATCAATTAGTTCTTGAATTTCTTTTTCATAATTTTTTATTCTTCAGTTTCTCTCATCTTCCTTCTGATTTATTTCTAGATTTCTGTTTTTGATATCACTGACCCTTTCCTCCATTTGATCAACTCTATTTCCCAAACTTGCTATTTCATTTTTCATATCTTTCAGTTTGTTCTTCATCTCCAGAAGATTTATTCTGTTCCTTTTGAAAGTTTCAATCTTTTCTGTTCTTCTAGTTGTTTTTTTTTTTCAATTATGAAAAGTGTTGATATGACTCTTTGTGAACTCACTGAGTTTTTTCAGAAGTAACATCTTTAATTCTTTGTCATTTAAGTGAAATATTTCTATATTTGTAAGCTTATTTTCTGAAGATTTTTCTTTTTCTTTCTGAGATGCCTTTTCACAGTGTTGAATGGACTATTTGTTCACCTGGGCATTAATGGAAGTGTATACTGCTGTTTTACCAGAAAGCAGAGTTATTATATAAAGGTCACTTATTAACCTCCTAAAAATAAGGTGCTTTTTTTTTTTTTTGGTTTCCAGTAGGTGGTGTCTAATCTTCTTGGATCCCTGCTTTATATATAAAGCCTTAAAAATGTCTGTTTTTTTTTTTTTTTTCCTTATAGATATTCAATCACACTCGCTACCATCAGTCTCAGTTCCTGTCAGCATTAGTGATAGTTTTGATAGTGTTTGTTCAGAATTCCCTGGAGCTCCAAGGTGTAGATACAGGGGAGGGGCCCTCTGTATTGGGATTTGGGGGCTGCAGTTCAGCCTCTGGTTTTGTAACCAGGGCTGGTAATAACCAACTGTTGTTTTTCTGCTGTCCCATTTCTCTGCTTTCTGCCCTGGTGCCTGGGCACTGTCACCAGCCGGCAGAGTGGAGCTCACAGTCTCCAAGCAGGCTTTTCAGGGAACCCATCACACCTCCCCCTCCTTCTCCTTACTGAAGGGAGCTTTGGCAGCTGCAAGAGGCATCTTCAAGAGGCATCTTCTTTGTTTCTTCCAGCCCACTGCCAGATACCCTGGCGTTTGACATGTTGTAGCTCTTATGTGCAGATCCCACACTCGGATGTGCTGATGTGCAGTTTTGGTGTTTTTTTTGTTGAGTTTTAGATGTTCAGCTTATTGTTGTTTCAAGGGGACAAATCTGGGGACGTCTCTCACTCCACCACGTTTCTTACCAAAATTCAGAAAGTTAAAATTTTGACATTCATCTCTCAGTGACTAAAACAGCAAATAGTTTTAAAAAATAAGTTAACAAAATGTTTTAGGGGATTTCCTCTAAGGTCAAGTTATTTAACCTCTTTATATTATTGGTAAAAAAAAAAAAAAAAAGAAAAAAAAGAAAATATCTTCCAGTGTCCATTTAACCATAGGTGTCTCCTATAGTAAAATATTTCCATTGGGTATTTAATGTTATCAAGAATTCTATCTGGTAAAATGGGACATGCAATTCCATAAACAACATGTTTAAGTGGGGAAAAAAGTATGATTTTTAGCTGAAATAGCAAAGACTAATTCTGATATAATACTAAAATGAGAAATTCAGAGAATTTGAAGTAAAGATGGTTTAAGTATGGAAGGCTCAAATGAGAGAAGGAAAGCACAGAAAATCCAAATATAATCCTAACTTATTTTGGCATATCTCAATCTAATTGATATTCTAACTGTTTTTTGGGGGGAATGCTGTTATAACTAATAGTATAAATTTGATTTTGATAATGCTAAAATTAAGACTCAAATATATTGGAGAATTAAAATATTCACACAAATTTATTTCAATAAAAGCCAATAGAACTAGATTTAGTTAATAATTAATTGTTATATTGAATTAATCTATTGATACCTTTTATATAGTTCAAAAGTCATAATAAAGAGTTGTCAAGCTTTTACAGGATTATGAAAAAGTTTGTACTGATAAAATAAAATATTTCTTTAAAACAATATATACACATCATTTGTTGACACAAATGATTATTGTTTTCATAAGTAGCCTTTTATTTTTTGTGTTCTACAAATTTTGTAAAAGATACCAGAAAAGGAATAATGATGAGCAAGTTATAATGGCAAAGTCTTGACCAGAGCTAGAATTGTAGGGATGCTGTTGATTATCTGAATAGAAAAAGCTCTATCTTTAACTCTGGGCATGTTTATGTGTCTGGTTATTAATTCTTGTCCAAGTTAAGGACACTAGAATTTATGATGCACTACTTAAAGTCACAAAGTCTCCTGGCAGTCCCAGAAGTCAGTTTTTTTACTGATGGTTTACAACTGGCCTATGTCCAATTGTACCCATGGGATTTAAATTTGTGGAGGTGACTGAGTGGCAACACAGAGAGGTCAATGTCATTGAAAGAAGAATTTACTACTTATAATTCTCAAGAGAAGGGAGTGTGCCATGCCATGCTGAGCCACATGGGGAAGCACCAGATGTGATCATGAGGCAGAAGGAACAGGGGAAAGTATGGCTTAGATCTTCATTATTGTGTTTTCTATGGGAAAGGTAAAGCAGAGTAGGGGAGGGAAATAATAAAGGATTGGCTAGCTCAAATAATATCTGTGGGGTCTGAGCTATAGCAGTGGTCTCTGGTAGTCTGGTACCTGGTTTTGAGTTGATTTAGGCCAAAGGAATATTGAGTTGGTGTGTAAGAGTTAGATAAAGAAGACAGATAAGAGATATAGTCTTGGGACTGGTAAATTTTTTGTTGGGAAAATTTTCTGAAATATAGTGGAACTTACCTCCTACCGAGGAAAGAGCTGTGAGACTGAAGAAAGAGGCTAAAAACTACAAAATTAAACAGAGTTTATCAGGGAAACTTATGGACAGAAACAGTCTTGGATGGAAGCAAGACAGTGATTCTCTATACCCAGTAGGAGATAGGGGCTTGACATATGGTACCTCCAGGAACCCAGCTGGCTTGTGGACAAGTAACATGTGCTTATTAAGAGCTGTATATTCCAAAGCAGTAAACAACTTTTAGGGCCTACTTAACTTTGTAGGAACATTACTTTAGGCAATATGGGTCCACACATTAGGGGTATAAACTAGCTGTTACTTGCTTCTTAAGATGGCGTAGGTTAGATAAAGCTCCAGAAACCATTCTGCATAACATTTACATACAAAAGGAATGTTCACAAGGTAAATATTTTCTTGGCAATAAGCTACTCTGAGAGAAGTAGTCTCTTCTCAATCAGCAAGTCAAACTCCTCTACCCCAAAGATATCAAAGTATCATAAAATATAGAAAATTTAAAAATGCATTATTAATATAGTCCAATCAGCTTAGAAAGACTGGCCAAGGGAACATAAATTCACCTTCTGAAAGTTTTTTCTATTAGTTCTCCCAAAGCCAAGATTGCTATCATAGATATTGTCTCAAGCTGTGTTTAGTCTGTTTCAGGTCAACCTGTAGGGTGCATGCATGTTGATGTCTCTTAGTTCCCCAGTGCCTGCTATGCTCTCTCTTGCTGTACCATATTCTTTGTCTTTAAATAAAAGGTTATGTGAGTATATTTTGTGGGGTTCGAGTCTTTTCAAATATTTGAAAAAATAAAATTTTATTGCTCCATAACATATTAAATAATGCATATGATAAGATGAGTGAACTTGAAAATATAGCAATACAAAACAATCCAAACTGAGGTTTAAAGAAAAAAAATGTGAGAAAATGAAAGATTCTAAGTCTCATGGGAGAAAAAGTCAAGTAGTAAATGGAATAATTGTGTAATTGGAAACCTAGAAGAAGAGAAGAAAAATGCAGAAAACAGCAACAAAAAAAACTTAAATAATGTAGTTAATAAGAACAATAAATTAACAATCTAAGAAGCTCAATGAAACTTATATAGGGTAAATACCAAGACACATTTTTTAATATTGAAAAACCACAGGTAGAGAAGGTCTTAAATACTCTTACAGATAGATTTATATAATCCTTGAGATAAAAAATAAGAAATTCCACAGACTTCTCAGAAACAGTGCAAGACAGAATAAAACAGATGTATCCTTAATATGCAGAAACAAATACCAATTAACCTATATTCCTATATTCAGCCAATGAATCTGTGAAAAAAGAAGTAAAATAAAAATATTTTTAGGAAAAAAAGCTGAAAAAATTTTATCAGCCAACTTGCACTATAAGAAATAATATAGTTCTCTAAATGAATTGAAAATGATACAAGTAAAAAATTTGAATATACACAAAGTAATATAAAGTACTAAATATGCTTAATATATGAGGAATTTTTAGCTGTTAATTGACTAAAGAAAACTAAAACAATGTATTACATAATTTATGACATATGTAGAAGTGGCAACAGAGGACAAGAGGAAGAAGCAACATTAAAATAAATTCCTTTAAGTTAAAAAATGCATCTTGCAAATCCCTTGAAGAAAATCACTATAGAAATGAAAGAGATAAAAATAATAAGTAGCTCTAAATGGAATACTAAAATTGCTCCAGATGATGTTTAAAAAAGAAAAGAATAGATGAGGAAAATAGAATATAAATAACAAAATGTAGACTTGAACCAAAACCTGGAGATAATTAAATTACATTTAAGTGATCTAAACATTCCAAATACAAGCCAGACTGTTAAACTGGATAAAAAAACAAGACCTAGCAAAATGCTATCTAGAGGAAACATGCATTAAATATAAATAGCTAGATAAAAATAAATATATGAAAAAAAGATAAGTTGTTAAAAATGACCCTAAGAAGACTGGAGGGTTTATATTAATATCAGACAATAAATTCTTCAGGAGAAACATATTTTTAAAGAGAGATATTATGATTATAAAAGTTATAATTTATCAATAAGATAAAATATACTTAAATATGCATGTGCCTCTTAAGAATGTCAAACATATAAACCAATTTACGATAGAACTGAAAGGAGACATAGGCAGGTCCCCAATTATAGATGAAAATTGCTATTCCTGTCTCAAATAGACACATTTTAAATGTACATGGAGCATTAATCTATATAGACCATATGTTAGGCCATAAGAAAACAATAAATTTCAATGAATCAAAATCAAATAGTTTATATTCTCTGTCCACTAAAGAATTAAATAACCTAAAATGTTCAAGTAATGATCAAATAATATTTACACATAGCTTATTGGCTGGAGGGGAAAACACAATGATAATTATAAAATATTTAAATTGCATGCTATAAACAGCTTATCAAAATTTATTGAATTCACCTAAAACAGCGCTTCAGGGATATATATGTGTATATAATTTCAAAATTATATATAATTAAATGCTTTTATTAGTGAAGAAAAAATACTTAAAATCAGTGATGTTTTAACCTTAAAAAGCCAGAATAAAATGTGTAAATTAAACACTATGTATATAATAGAAAATGATAGAAGAGCAGAATATGAATAAAAATACAGAAAATTTATTAAACAAAAGATAGATTTTTTAAATGTCATAAAATGGATAAATTTTTAGTTAAACCAGTTTTTATAATCCAGTATCTTTGAAAGATTTAAGCCCTAATTTTTAAAGTATTTATGTAACTGCCCTTATATATCTATGATTTTATAAGCTATATTTTAAATTTGGGAGAAATACTCAATTTTTGTTGGCCTTTATTTTCTTCAAAGCCATGTTTGAAACAGTCTGATTCAATTTAGTAGAAAAAAATAGTAAAAAGTCACACTAGCAACATAATAAAGAAATCATCATATAGGTCCTTACAGATAAAGTGAATATTATAACAACTTCTTGCTACTGACCTTTCTTAGAAGAAATGGACATGATTAAGTAAATTGGTGCAGCCATTATGGAAAACAGTATGATGGTTCCTCAACTTGAAAATAGAACTACCTTATGATCCAGTAATTGCACTTCTGGGTATTTATTCTAAGGACAAGAAATATCTGTGTAGAAAAGTTTTCTGCACCTCCATGTTTATTGAAGCATTATTTACAATAGCCAAGACATGGAAGCAACCTAAGTGCTCATCGATGGAGAAATGAATAAAGAAAATGTTATATCTATTATCTATCAATCTATCATCTAACTATCTATCATCTATCTATCTATCTATCTATCTATCATCTATAATCTATCTATATCTATCTATCTATCATCTATCTATCATCTATCTAACTATCATCTATCTATCATCTATCTATCATCTATCTATCTATCTATCTATCTATCTATCTATCTATCTATCTATCTATCATCTATCTATCTATCTATCTATCTATCATCTATCTATCATCTATCTAACTATCATCTATCTATCATCTATCTATCATCTATCTATCTATCTATCTATCTATCTATCATCTATCTATCTATCTATCTATCTATCATCTATCTATCTATCTATCTATCTATCTATCTATCTATCATCTATCTATCATCTATCTATCATCTATCTATCTATCTATCTATCTATCTATCTATCTATCATCTATCTATCTAATCTATCATCTGTCTATCATCTTTTTATCTATCTATATCTATCATCAATCTACTATCTGTCATCTATCATCATCTATCACGTATCTTTGTGGCAGTGGTAATTATTCAGCGATAAAAAAGGAAATCCTGCTATTTGCAACAATATGGATAGACTTTAAAGGCATTATGTTAAGTGAAATAAGTCAGACAGAGAAAGACAAATACTGTACAATCTCACTTGTATGTGGAATCTGGGATAAAAAAAGAAACTCATGGAAACACTCAATATCTCATAAATAGAAAATAATTATGTATCCAAAGACTGCAGCCATTAAAATATAGAACTATCTCCTAGATACACTGTTTAGTAGAAAAAGCACAGCGCAGAACAGTGTGAAACTATTTGTATAAAATTTTAAAAATAATGTGCATGTATTTTTTTAAACTTCTGAACCCATTTGTGAGAAAGTATTAACAGTTGCAACCTTTGGAGAGAGATTAGAAATTTGGGGATCAGAGGGTAGAGAAGAGTTTTGCTTTTTATTCTTTTCTGTATTATTTGTTTTTTTTTTAAACATGTGACTTATTTTCAAATGCATTATATTAAAAAAAAAAACTAAAATAAAAAAGTATAGTTAAAAACTAAAAAATATTATGTGTGTTCATTTTCCCCTGTTGGACGTTTATATTTATTGCTATAATTTTTCTGAAATTTACTTGAGAAAAAGTAACTAAAATGATTGGCTTCCAAATTGTCAGTTTTCTCAACATTCATTCTCAATCCTTTCTTATTGATTTGCAATGTTCCTTTGTATATTCTGTTGCTTTTATATCCGCAATAAGGTTGGTTTAAGTTGGTTTTAATGTTTAAAGTTGGTTTTAAATCACTTATGAGCTATCGATGCTGGCTTACTGTGCTGTATAGTTGCTATAGCTTTAAAATATATTTTAATATATATTAAAGAAAAAAAATTTAAAAAATTATAGAAAAAATCTCAGTGTATCAAAGCTTATTCAAATGGAAATAGGAAATATATATTATAATAGATGTCATATATATATACACATATATACACATACACACACCACATATTTGCATATATAATTTTATGTTTTTATGCATATATACAAATAAAGTTGCCATGTATATGGAATTCAATTTTTAATTTAAAAAATCACCACAAGAAAACCCTTATTAGTGAATTTATTAAAAATTTAAAGAATAAATATTATTAATTCTAGACAAACTCAAAAAAACAAGTAGAAAAGTCTTCAAGTCATTTTGTGAGGTAACCTTGATATTAAATAAATTCTAAAAATACCTATAAGGAAACAAAACCATAGGCTAATATTTCTCATAATTGTAGATAATTAACTTCTAATAAAATATTCAGAAATAGAATCCAGCAATCTATCATACCACGTAATATACCCTGAACAAATAAGTCTTACTCTGGAATTTAAAGTTAGCTTAACATTCCAAAAATAATGTGTATAATTCACTATATTCATTGAATAAAAAATTATATATTTAGTCAATAAATGCAAAAAAATACTTAACAATACATAACCATAGTTCTACCCAAGTTGGTTTTATCATGTCATTCGAATCAAAGAATCACAAAGTACCTTTTTTTAGGAAACTGAGACACTCATGCTAAAATTCATGTTGAAATGCAAAGTATTTTGAATGCCAATATAATTTTGAAAAAGAATCAAGTTTTAAAACAAACTGCCTGGTTTCAACACTTACTGCAAAATTTCATTAATGAAGACAACATGGTACTGATATTAGGATAAACATAGATATTAATGGAACACAATAGAGTCCAAAATTGACTTACATATATGTGATTAAATAACTTTTAATAAAAGTTCTAAAGAAATTAAATAAAGAATAGTATTTTTAAAAAATAATTCTGTAACAACTGCATGTCTATATGAGAAAAATGAACTTCAAGTCTTGCCTAACACATGAACTGATGTTATCTTGTATGTATCATTAACCTAAATGTAAAAGGTGAAACTAGAAAATGTTAGATAGAAACAAAAGAAAATATTTACGATCTTATAAAAAGAAAGGGTTTTTATTTCAGGACACAGAGAGCAGTAACCATTAAAGAAGAAAAAATAGCTAAATTGTACTTAATTTAAAAAAATAATCAAAATTTAAACTTTAAGTGTATCTTCAAAACAGAATAATAAAATTAAAATGAATACCATTACTGAATGAGGGAATGGAAGAACTGAAACTCTGATATATTGCTGGTGAGAATATAAATGTTAGAACCATTTCAGAAAACAGTTTGACCAGCTCTTATTCATTTTAATAACCTAACAATTTCACTCCTACCTATGTATTCAAGGCAAATGAAAGATTATGTTTATATAAACACTTTGATATTAATGCTAATAGATGCTTATTCCCAATAGTCCTGAGCTGGAAATACAACTAATATCCATCAACAGATGACAAGACCATAAATGGATATTACATTCAATTAAAATGTTTTCATACAGTAGAATACTACTCAGCAATAAAAGTCATAAAGCACTAACATATAAAACAATATAACTGAATCTCAAAATCACTTTTTGAGTGAAAGAAGCTAGACATAAGAAGTACATATTTTATAATTTTATTTACATGAAATTGTAGAATAGACAAAATTAATATAATGTGACACAAAAGAGAAGTATTGGCTGGGGACAGTTTGGTGAAAATTATCTCTAAGGGAGCATAAGAAAATATTTTTGGGTGGTAAATTTATTTTATATCTTAGTTATGATGGATGTTACATGAGAATGTACATTTGTCAAGACACATCAAATTGTGAATTTAAAATGTTTGCATTTTACTGTGTGTCCAGTATACCTAAATGTAATTAATGTGCAATTTGTTAATTAAACACGTTCTACATCATTAAGTAATTTGATACTATTTATAATCATCATAGTCACCTTTAAAACTATGATCAACTGAAGCAAACACTACCCTAAGACAAACTATAGATTTATCACACATCTTAGCATAAATGTAAATTGTATTTTTATAATTCCCAAAGGATGTATATGTGTTTTTTTTTTACCCACTAACATATTTTTAGGTTCCTCTAAAAATATAGAATCACAAGGACTATTTCAGCAGCTTCTTAGGAAAATCCTTTACAGTAGAATAGTGCTTACTGCTGTTTTAGGTAGAACAGTTATAGTGTCACAATAGCAGTTCTCATTCCATTCAAGTTACCATCTCTTTAGAATTTGTTATTTATTGCTCCATACTTCAGTGCCTTGGTCCATTTATTAATGAAATTATTTCTGAATTTGCTCTTTTACTTGTGCTTCTACACTACTCTTATCTTCTAGTACAAAGTATATCTTCTATATTTGCTATACCTTTGGTTTCTGTGTCTCACTTTTGGAATATCACCAAAATAGGATTTTATTTTAATGTAAATATTTATTATTGTTAATCCTTATTTATATTTATGGTTTATTCTACAGATTTAAATTATTATTGTTGAGAGCTCTATCTTAGAAGACAGTATAATCTATTAGTAAAAATTTTCAATATTTATTTAATCATCTGTATAATATGGGACTGATTTTATTTTTGAAATACTCATAAGGTTTAGCTTAAATTTATGTGTACTATGAGAACTACGAGTTATGCTGAGGTATATCTATACAAACATAGAAAAATACACACAGGTGCTTCAGATAAGTCTCTTTTATGTATTATATGTATGTTCCTATTGTGGTTGAGGTTGGTTTCTGTTTGCACATCGGTGCAAGAGATTGATTGCTTCAGGCTAGTTGGTTGTGAGGACTGGCCAGTGACTACAGTGGAGGAGGTGCTATACACAACCTGTCCCTATAGAGCAGAGCTATGGTGCCTGCCCAGTCTACCCTTTGGGTGTGTTGTCCTTGAATGTCACTTTGGATGGTGCTCTGACTTCAAACCAAAGCTGGCCACTGAGCTTGCAAGCCAGGTCCTCCTGGGAAAGGCCCCACCGCAGGTGAAGTTCAGCCTCAGCCTGTGCCTTGCCCAGGACCATCTGCCATGAGCCACCATGCAATCTTCAGATGGCCTCCACCACACTGGGCTTGGATATGCTTCAAGAGGCCATGTCACAAAGTGAGACCAGCTTCTGCTAGTGCTTGAGACTGTTGAACAAAAAGATACAGAGCACACTGAGGCTGCTTGTTTGGGATTTGTGAACCTTTGAGAGGTTTAAGAAAGTCCACAGCATGAGCCAAAACAGAACATTTGTATGGAAAAGCCACTGGAAGTGGTCTGGGTGGGCCTGAAAGTTGGGTGGGGGGGCAGAGTTTTAGACAATCATCAGAGTGGGGTAACCAGGTTGATGGAGATTCATATATGGTAGCAGCCTAGTGCATGCATAGTGGGGGAGGGAACAATGCCTTCTGCCGGAACTTCTGTCACAGAGAAAGCTGTTCCTCCAGCCCTTACCCTGAAGCCAGACAGCTCAGTCCTTTCCCATGTGTTCCTGGTGCCTTTTAAACTTCTGCCCTCATGAATAAGTTTTCGCGGGCCCCTTAAGTGAAATGTCTGCAACTATCACCATCCTTCACCACACCATTTAGTCACAATCTCCACTGGTTTTCATAACCAGAAGTTTGGGAGTTAGGGAGCCCAGTATGGGGCTGAGAGCCCTCATTCCTCCATGGGTACTGTCACACTTGGGCTTGGGACCAGCTCATTTCACATCTCTACTCCTCCTACCAGTCTTGAAGTAGCCTCTTATGTGTGCCTTCAGTTGTAGGATTCCTGTTCAGCTAGATGTCAGGTGACTTCCCATGATGACTACTCTGTAGTAGTTATTTTGATGTTGTAAGTGGCGGCAAAAAGCATTTACTGCTCCATCATCTTGATGAAAAAGCCCTCTCATTAGTTTTGATGATTGATAATTTTCCTCCAAACCTAGAAGGGAACATAAACAGGAATTAAATATTGGAAGTAGGATGAATGCCACATAAAGGCAACATCATTTTTATTTAAGTATTTATTATTACTTTTTCTTTCAAAGTCCTTGTTAAAATTGACTCAGTACACAAAACGTAGTTTTTATGATGAAGGTAAATATTGTGATACTTTTAACAAATTATAAACTAAGTTTGGGAGCTTGAGTTAAAAAAATAAAGAAACCTGATGGCCATTATCAGTTATATTTAATTAATTTGATAGAAGACTTCAACTCTTTTTAAAATACTGTTTATAATGTACATTACTTCTTTTTAGTTAGTAGTACTAGTTGTAATAACAGACTTCTCAAAGTTTATATTCTTTCCGGGTATGATTCACAATCTCACAAAATTTTGCGTAAATGCCAATTAAATTCAAAAGATTGATTCATAATGTGTCAGAGACTGTGGAAAGTTCTAGGGATAAAAAGATAAATATGAAACACTGTTTGCTCTCAAAGGCACACAAGTCAAAAGGCACGGAGATAGTGATGTAAATAAAACATTGGAATAAAATGTGGTAAGTGTCATTTTACAAGTATTTCCAAAATAAAATATTGACATAAACCATAAATCATTAACTTGAATGAATAAAATATATTCTCAAAAAAATGCTTTATATATATTATAAATACGAGTAGCTTTTTTTTTTCAGATGGGAGCAGAATGAGATTGAAAGAAGATTTCAGAAGGCAGAACAGTTGAAAGAAGATTTCAGAAGGCAGAACAGCATGTGCCAAACTAGAAATATATTAGACAGTTATGAGAACTGCAGAGTTTTGGTCTTGATTAATATCTAGACTGTATTTATGTGACAAAACAAATTAGGCAAAAGAGAAAATTTGGAGTATAACATAATATTATAATTAGCTCTTAAATAATGGGGCCCACTGAAAACATTAAAATCAAATGGGCATATCATGATCATATTTATATTTTAGCTCAAATTTTATTGAAGATGGAATAATAGATTGTAAGACTGGATGAAGGACAAGAATGGAGCATACTGTGGTTCAGATGAGAGATGAAAATTTGACTTAAGTCATTGGTAGTTAGGCAGGGGTTGATATTTAGAGAAACTAACTTAGCATAGTAAAATCAACAGGATTCAATGACCAATGAGATGTGATAAATGAGAAGGGAAGGAAGACTTGGAGTCTTCTGATTTTGTGGCTTAAGTAAAATACAATGGTTTGTTCAAAATGAGAATATAGGGGGATGAATGAGTTGAGAAGAAAGATTTTAAGTTGATTTTGGATATGTCAACCTTGGAATCTATACATAAAAACCATTTTAATAATTGGCAGTTAGTGTTTGCTGTGCATTTGTAGTTGAAATGCTTAAATCATTTACTTAATCTGAAAGTTTTTGAGTAATTAGCCTCATGTTTTATTGATGTAAAAATTTTACAGTTTTAATTCAACAAATTATTTTTAGTTTGAATTATTAGTTCTGTCTAATGTAGGTACTTAGATGATAATATTGATCCTATCAAACAAGACATTTTTTTGTTTGTTATTTTTGTTGCTTAAAGTTTCATTTCAACGTATAGTTATAGAAAACAAGTTTAGTGACAGAAAATCATATTTAGTTTCAACAATTTGGAAATCACTTTGAGATCATTTGTCCCAGGTGGAATTTTGAATGAAAAGTAAAATTTTAGAAAGCCTGATGCAAGAGAGTAAAAGAACAATTTGTTTCCATTAAAATAATAAATGCTAGTCTGAAGTTTGATATTGGAACTATCTTCTCAACTTCTTCCCAACTGGCGATTACACTACATTCTGTAAATGCAAAAAGAAAAGTGCTGATTTTATTAAATTAAAATTTGACATTGAAAAGCTTTACATGTAAATTCATTGTTGAAAGTCACTGATTTTAAAAGCAGAACTAAAGTAAGAGGCTGCCTGCATCTAATATTGCCATGATCCCATTGATCACAGTATTAACACATCATTGAGCTGACAAAGCTAAGGAAAGGCTGAGTTCACTTCATTGCTACTATTATTTAGCTAGATATAAATTTTTTAAAAATCATTATTGGTGAGTTTTATTTATATAAATCATTAAAAAGTATGCTTTCTTTCCATGTACAATTTAACTTTTCCTCCCCCAAACCCATTGCAGGCAAAGAGCAACAACCTTCCTAAATCCTCAAAATGTATTATTTTCCTTATGATTCATTCTTTTAAGTAATTGATGCTATATCAATACAGATATGAAATCAACCATTTGATTCAACCTTCAAAAACTTCTAAATCTATGAATTATATTTTATACTACTAGAAAGTTATATCTGAGTAAATGAAACAGCAATATGAAAAGTGCCTCATGGAGTATCACAGTACTGAATGTGACAAAGTCCTTTAAGGCCGAGATCTATATGATACTCTACTTAGATATGCCTAAAATAGTCAAGTCAATGCAGGACACAATACTCACAGTTGTGAGTATTAAGGAGAATGGTTTAACTCTCCATGGCCATACTGAGGTGGCACTCATTCTTCCAATTAGAATTAATCTTTAAATTACATCTTTTCATTGATTTGCTTTAATATTTTGACCTACTATTAAAAAATTAATGTAATAAACAGGCATGTCTTTTATTTTTTAAAAATCTATTGTTTCTTCTTGACAAGCAAAACTGTTAGTATTCAGAAAGCACCCACATTCCTCAGGTGAAGTTAAATAATAGAATCCCTACAGAATTATTGTCAATCATCGAGAAAAACAGTAATAAACCCATTCTTTCCATTGACCAAAACTATCCATAAACACATTTTAAACTATATCATTGATTTTAAAAGCCAAGGTAACTAAACTTACACTAATGTAGCTATGTAATAATTATTTTTACTCTCTATAAAAACACAGGCCTACAGATTCTCAAAAAAAAAATAAATAAAAAAAGAGTAAGTAAATCCACAGCCTGAAAGAGAATCCATAAATTGCCTTAAATGTCTTTTCTTAACAATCATTCACATATTGTATAAACCACCCATTCTTCTCTTTAACAAAACCACAAGCAAGCAAACAAAAATCATAATGAAATCTAACAATGGGAAAAGAACTTCATTAGAGTCGAAAATATATCATTATTCTTTTTCCAGCTTATATGAGAATTTTCAAAAAAAAAAGTTAAAGAGAAAAAATAAATTCAAAATTTTAAGACAATTCTTAGTGATAAGTGGTGTCTCTATGATCATAAGGCCGTAAGTGTTTTCAGCCAGATTTAAATGTCAGTAAACAAAAAGTAAAGATATATCTCTATTTATAGAAAAGCCATGAAATACAACCAATTACAAATTCTCCCATCAACTTTCTATTTTATTCCTACGTGTCCACAGAATTCTATGCTTGGCTACATATTCTTTATTTTTACATGAAAAAAAATTAGAAGTATAATTTTTTTACTAATATTTTACAGAAATTCAATGAGATGAACTAATGTCCCTCCATTCTTCCTGTGTTTATATATTTATCTTTCTTGAATTGAGTAACTAATCATCAGCAAGAAAATATATCTTCTAAATTAACAAAATTTACAAATACATAAAAATTTAAAATAATTTTTTGGATGCAAAACTAGCATCACTGACAGCTATCAAAAAATCTTTACTAATGTACTGTTTGCTTGAGAAAGAATATAAATGTATTTGTTTTTAAGCTGTCCTTAAACAAACAAGGTAAGCAATAACTTTGAAATATCTGTAATCCAAAACAAGTTTATATCTTTTGAAAAAGAATAATTAACTTGTACAACCATCTTTCTGAATATGGAATCTAATAACACTGATAATGTATACAAGAGAAAACCGAATACACTGCTTTTCAAATATGCTATATATAATGAAGCTTCACCAATAAGGCCAATTCTAGTCAGATTGAAGAAAGATTAGTCAAAAAGTCTGACGTGCATAACATCTGGGGACAAAATAGAGTGATCACAAAGTTTGGCATTGATTGCAGGTTGTCTCAAACATCAAATAAAGGTGAAAAGTTTAGAAATTATAAATCCAAATAATGTTAACAATTAAATAAAATTTTAAATCTTTAGTTAACTAATTCTGCTGTTTCTGAAAGACAAAATTGTTAAATAGTATGGTAGAAACCAAAGGTTCAAATAATTTAAGATTGACCCGAATTTTACTTTGTACCTGAGAAGCTGCTTTTATGTTGGAGAACTGGATCACATCATAAGGAATAATCTAATTTCAAACTTACAGTCTATTATGTTTTTACTACATAATTTAGGTGTGAATCATATATTTCTATGACTCACACCTTACATAAATTTTATAGGGCAAGCTGAGTTGCATGAGTAAAGATTTTTGAGTTAGTACAATATGAATATTTTGTTTTCATTTTAGGTCACTAATGGATAGTTGGGCCAGGTAACTGGTGCTACTTCAAATATTTCTTTTTTAAATTTCCAACTATTTGAGATCTTTTACTTTTTATGAATTCTCATTCAAAAGGTAGCCTAATTCATTTGGGTGGCATGAATAGCCTAGGGAAAACAATGCAGACTATAAAATATTAGAAATGTTCTAAATGAATAAGGCCATAGCCATGCAGAGAGGCAAAGTACAAGTTGAAATTAAGCTCAGAATGCCCAGATGATACAGAAAAAAGGATCTCTCTCTCCCTCTCTCTCCCTCTCCCTCCTCTTCCTCTTAATCTCCCTCTTCTTCTCTCCCTCTCTCCCTCTCTTCTGTCCCCTTCTCTTTTTTTCTTCTCTCTCCTCTCCTTCCTCACTCCAAGATTTAATTTGAGTACTTATTGTGGCAGTACTTTTTCAGTTATGGTTGTCATAATGGTGTGCCTTTCATACAGGGGGGCTTGAGAGTAGGAATGAGGGTTACTCCTCATGGCCAAATAATACTAATTACTAAACTAATATGTAAAAGTCAGATTTGCTGGATGTATGCCAGTCTCAGCAAACTACTTCACTTTTCTTCTCAACCTTTCACCGCTAAACTTTTTTGTGTTACTGAGATATAGTCTAGCTCCAATATATTACAAGGAAACTTCCTTTCATTCATTAATTCCTCTACAGTTCTTCATTTTTGGAAAAGATTAGACAGGAACCCTATCTTCTTTTGAACTTTGTGGCAGTAGTATTCATTGAGCACTACTGAGGGGAGAATAAACTTGGTTGAAGAAGTTTAGGATTGAGAAAGTTAACTGATCCTTGTTCCAGAGAGCATCCTCTGTAAGTGACAACAATAAAGACTAATATATTCAATGAGATAAAATTTTATTATAGTTTAGTGGATATATAGATTTAAAATTTTAAAACTCAATTTATTTAGCAACTAAACATGGATTAACAACATAGGAACATCAAATGGTATAATTTAGACTACAATTTTTATAATCTTCGTGTAATTTGATCATCAAAAATATATTTTGATAGGGCAGATGGAGAAAACAGTAATCTGAGAGGTAATTCAATATATTTAGGAACTTATAGTATTTTCTTTTTCTCTTATCCCACGTATCAAATATATTGTTTTCAAACAGAAAATTCTAGAGGGAGAAAACTTTTCTAAAAATCAAAACAAAACAAAAAAATAGAGAAATCATTTTTCTTCCCAGTGTAGCTCTAAGCAGATTAATGCTCAATGAATGTCAACGATAATGATTTATAATGTGTGATTAACTAACAGAAAGATATTTTTTCTTGCAGGTATTACCACTTACTTGTGGTTCCTTGATTTATAAAAGGCATTTTTTTTTTTTTACTGATTTCTTATTTTTCTTTATTTGGCAATGCCATGTAAATAAAAAAACCTTTACTATTTTTAGCTTATGTAGCATAAGTATTTGATTCAGTGTTAAATAGCTTATGTGTTGGGGGAGAGGAGTAGCCAGGAAATATTACAATGAGACATAAATTGTTTCACATGATAATCTATTAAACACTCTACAGGAAGATAATAAAATCTGCAAACAAAATTAAAATTTGCAAAATTAAACTTCTTACTAAGACAACAGTTCATAAAAGTATTAATATACTGAATTAATAAAGTCTAGCATTTTGATTTTCTGGTCTTAATTTAAATTCCAGAAATTAAACCAAGTTGATGTAACAAAGTCATTTTACAAAGTTCTACTTAGACTAACAAGTAATACTTTTTAAAACTAAGACCATAATACTACAAAGGGAAATTGATTTTCAAGAAAAAAGTGATACTATTATTTCCAGCATACAGGCATATTTTAAAAAAGGAAGAGATATATGTAGAAAAATAGTGGAAGGAACTACTATTAGATTATTGAGTTAAATAATCCTTTTCTTCCTCATTATCAGTAGTCTTTTCTTTTGCTAGTCCCCCCACCCCCACTCCACCCACTCCACCTCACCCTGTAGAAGTGCTATAATGTTGGCTATTTAAAAAATATGCAAATTCCTGGGAAATATTTATTTTCCCTTTTAAATTGTAACTATATCATTGCATGGTAAACACTAGAGTTATCATAAAATAGATACAGTCAAAATATAATTCCAAACACCACAAAATATATTTGAATTTTATAATATCTATGTTTAAGTATTTTTATTATCAACTAGCAATATGGACTTGGATAAAGTATATCTGTTTCATAAATGTAGAGTGTGTGCCATTCTTTTAGTAGGTAAAATAATTCATATGTGATGACTTTTAAAGCTTTTTCCATTTTTTGACTCAAAATGTAATTTATATTTGTTAATCTAAATAATAAAAACATTATAAAGAAGAAATCAACAGTCAAAAATCAGTCATTTTATACATTAACAACAAAATATCTGAAAAAAAGAAAACTATAACAGCATCAAAAACAACATACTGAGGAACAAATTTCACTAAAGAGGTAAAAGTCCTGTACATTATAAAGCATGATTAAAGAAATTGAAGACATAAATAAATGGAAAAATATCTCATGTTCATGAATTTAAAGAGTTAGTATTTTTAAAATGTCTACTACCCCAAGCCATCTACAGATTCAATGGAATTCTCTAAATTACAATGGTATTTTACAGAAATAAAAATAAATAATATTAAAATTTATAAGGAACTGCCAAAAAGCCCTAGATTACCAAGGTGATCCTGAGAAAGGGCAAAGCTAAATGCAACACATTTTCTGATTTCAATATGTATTACAAAACTAATGCATTATGGTACTGTCATAAAAACAGACATATAGACCAGTAGAACACAATTGAGAGAAAAAATAAATTCATGTATATATATGCCTCTAATTTGACAAGGGAACAAAGAGTACTTAATGATAATATAGTCTCTTCAATAAATGGTGCTGGCAAATTGACTATTCCTATGCAAAAAATAAAATTGGATTCCTATCTTACACCATTTACAAAAATTAACTCAAAAAGAATTGAAGATTTAAATGTAAGACCTAAAATGGTAGAACAGCTGGAGAAAACAGGGAAAAGCTTCTAGACATGGCTCTTAAAAATGATTTTTGGGGATATATATATAAACAAAAACAAACATAAACAAGTGGGGCTACATCAAACTAAAAAGCTCTGCACAGCAAAAGAAACAATAAACAAAATAAAAAGGGCAGCCTACAGATTGAAGGAAAGTATTTACAAACTACCTGTTTGTTAAAAGGATAGTATTAAAAATATGAAAGGAATTCATACAACTCAATAGCAACATTACTACTACTACTACTAACATAATAATTGTGGGTCACAGGCCAGGCTACTCCCAGGTTTGGCTGTGATCTAGGCTCGCAGTTGGGAATAGGACCCAGGATTTAGAGTATTATGTTATTGTAGAAGGGAATCTGTGCCTAACATATGTAAACATAATTCAGCTTATTGCATCATGCATGTGTGGCACAATGCCACTATTATACTCTATGTGGAACCCATATGGTCCACTGAAGCAGAAGTGTGTTCCCCAAATAGAAGTGCACGCCCTGCAATAGAAGCACTATCCCTGCAATAAAGTTGGTGCCTGTCATTTCATTCTCATATTGGCCTCTCATGCACTCTTTCAACTGGGCATCTCACCATCGAAATATTCCCTTCTCAATCAGCATGGTGCTGGCAATAATAATCTAAAAAAAAAAAAGAGATCAGATGATCTGAATAGATGTTTCCCCCCACCAAGAAGACATATAAAATGGCCAATGACTACATGAAAAGATGCTTAACATCAATAATCATCAAGGAAATACAAATTAAAATCACAATGAAATACAACCTCATACTTGTTAGAATGGATATCGTCAAAAAGAAAATAGATAACAAGTATTGGCAAGAATTAGAAAAAAGGGAAATCCTTGTGCTTTGTTGGTGGGAATGTAAGCAGGTATAATCACTACGGAAAACAGTATGAAGTTTCCTCAAAAATTAAAAATCAGCTACCATATGGTCTCCACTTCTTGGTACATATGTAGAGGAAATAAAATCACTATCTCAAAGAGATATTATAGCATTATTATTCCCAATTGCCAAGACTTGAAAACAACTTTAGTGTCCACCAATGGATGAACACTTATATACATATGTATATATGTATGTAAATATATATAATATATGTAATATAATATATATAACTATATGATATATGTATGACTCTATATATGACTCTCTCTATATATTTATTACAATGTAATATTATTCAGCTTTAAAAAGAAGGAGGTCTTATCATTTGTGAGACCATCAATGGAACTTGGAAACATTATACTAAGTAAAATAAATCAAACAGAGGAAGACAAATACAGCACTTACATGTGAAATATAAAAAAGTGAAATAGAACCAGAGACTGAGAATTGTGATTAAAGGGGGATGGGTGTTGGGAAAAAGGGGGAGATGTGGGTCAAAGAGTATAAACTTTCATCTATAAAATATATTCTGGAGATCTAATATAGCATGGTGACTATAGGTGATAATATAGTATTGTTAACTTTATACTTGAAAGTTCCTAGGAGAGTAGATCTTAAATGTTCCTACTACACACACACAACAAAAGGTAATTACATAAGGAGATAGGAATGTTAACTAATCTTATCATGATAATAGTTTCACATTATATACATGTATCAAATCATCACACTGTACATCATAAACTTATATGATGTGTTTTAATTAGATAACAATAGAGCTGAAAAAAATTTAAAAAATAAAATTCTGAAATCTTTTGGAAGGTGAAAATAAATAAATATTCCAGAAATATTCAATTAGTTAGTAAATCCAATGGAAAGCTTCATTCAGTTTCTTGACATCCAAGGACATAAGGAAACCATGTCTAATCTTAGATTTCTCATTATGTAGTAAGGCAAAGCCAACTTTTGAAAAAAATTTTTTTGACTCTGAAATCTGTGTGGAATTTATTAAAGTGATCCTCATACACCTTCAGAAATTTATTAAAAAAGTGAATGAGTCTCGATTTTCTTTTTTTAGTTTGGCTATTTATGTTTCAAAAGAATTAATAGTGTACTATTTTTGAGTATATTGATAAGAGAAATCATATAAATATTCTATTTATGATACTTGTAGTGATATCTGTATGTAAAATTTATTTTATTTTTTTTGAATTTGTGGATCATAAGTATTCTCATATAATAAACACTTTTTCTCCTTTTTATATCCTCTGGAATATTGCTAATGAAATTGAAATTTTCTTTTTTTCCTCTGGAATATTGTTAATAAAATTCAAATGATCTTTTCCCCCCAAATTTGGTAGAACTTACGTAGTATGTTATTGATGGATAGTTCTTTGATAGTTTTTATATCTTAGCATATTTAATTGATTTATGAAGTCTTCCAATTATTTTTCAGTCAACAAATTAATTTTTCTAGAAAATTATGCATTTGTATTTTTCTAAAATCATTTTAATGGAAAAGCTTGTGATTGTTTTTTAACTTACTCTTTATTATAGTTTTTTTAACTCAATATTTCTTATTTGGTGTGTTATTTTCCTCTTCTTTATCAAATGAGCAAATTAACTTTTTAAAGCATATTTAGACACATTCTACTATTTTACTTTATTTTAATGTATAAATGTTTGCTTTTGACTTTATTAAATAAGTCTTTACTTTATCTTCACTCAAATATTACCTTTTCATGGAGAATTTACTGACAAGCCTATTGAGATGATAATTCTATAATTAGCTTCATAGCACTTAACTCTTTATGACATTTTACCTATTTGTTAATACAGGAAATAAATTTAAATATCTCTTGACAACATCTTTTGAAACATTAAATGGAGTGAGGAATTAGTATTGTGTTTCCATCATTATACATTTATGATTTTATTACGTTAGCTACT
The DNA here is from genome assembly GCA_030015415.1 of Cynopterus sphinx. Classification (NCBI taxonomy): domain Eukaryota; kingdom Metazoa; phylum Chordata; class Mammalia; order Chiroptera; family Pteropodidae; genus Cynopterus; species Cynopterus sphinx. The sequence goes on along the minus strand of CM057382.1, from coordinate 96,523,573 downwards.
TTACCTTAAGGAATAATCCTTCAATTAAATTTTTCTTTTGGGATATCAGATTTTTTTTCTCTCTAAAATTTCCACTTTAAAATTTTCTTTTTGTGTGTAATAAAAGCAACTTTTTATCTCTCTAAGATATTAATTAGTGTGTACTTTTTTTACTGATACTTTTGTTTTTTAAAGACGTTTTAGATTCACAGCAACACTGACATTAAAATACAGAGATTTTCTATATATATTTCCTATCATAATCATCTAATTTTCATAGTTTAAATCATATTTCACTATATTGTATGAGTTTGGATATATATCAGGAAATGTATCTATCATGTATTATGGGACATAAACCTCACCATTCAAAGATCCTGTACCTTTGCATCAATAATACTTTACTCTCCTTCCTTGGTGACATGAGACAGGGGATGGTGGGTATCTTTGGGCAAGCTAAGGGAAATTCTCTAGAGAAGGGCATAGGCAGAAGCCTCTGCTCTCTGGTATGAGAGCACTACTAAGGAAAAGTATCTAGCTGGGTGAGGTTCCCACAAAATTATGTCCTAATATCCAAATTCTTTCTGGCTCAGCATCTCCACAGAGTAAATGCAGATGGATGTAGGGTAAAAATATTCTAAGGTTTAAATTATGTCTTATACATTTTTAAACCAAAATCTTACTTTTTGTGTGTGTGCTAATGTGTGTTGAAATGCAGCTATACTTTGTAAAGAATCTAGTGTTTCAAAATTTTCAGTCTTTTTAGAATACTGTGATATAATATATCTATCATACATGTAAAATTCCCCCATTTCTGGCTTATGGTCTAATTCTCTTTGCTTTTCTAAGTCACTTATGATTTACTTGATTTCTAGTTGTAAAAGTATTGCTATCATACTATGTATATTTTCTTTATTTTTGTGTACTTTATATATTTATGCTTTTATATATTTTACCTTTTAGAGTGGTTTAAGAAGGGAGAGGTTATAAATGTGTTTTAATCTGTTATATATAAATAGAAGTAACAATGGTTTATTTCTATAGAGTACTCCCATTTGAGAAGAGTGCTCTTAGAAACATGGAATAAGAATGATAAAGATAAAAATAATATTATATAATTTTAAAAATGTACTCAGTGCTAAACACTATTTAAGAATTTTGTATATATCATTTTATTTAATCCTGGTAACATCCCCATATGATAAATGTGATTATTCTGAGGCAGTTAATATTACTGTTATTCCTCAGTTGAGTGATCTCTAAAGTGAAGAAAAGCACGAAGCATTTAGATTCTTGTGAAAATAAAATACCTAACCCACAATTTTAATTTATGAATTATTTAATAAAAAGATGTAGAATAATGTATGGCACATAGAATGTACATGTGGTAGGAAGAATTCTGACCCCTCCCTCAAATATGTGTACATCTTAATCCTCCAGAAAGTTGTAAATATTTTATGTTACAAGGCCAGCGGGAATTAAGGTTGCAGATGGAATTAAGGTTGCTAACCAGATGATAAATAGATTATCCCAGATTTCTCATTTAAACTCAGTGTAATTACAAGTGTTCTTTAAACCTGTAAAATGGAGGCAGAATCAGAGGAATGTGATGGAAAACAAATCTGGAGTGATATTATGTAAGTAATCAAACTGACATTCCTGGCTTAAAAGATGAAAGAAAACCACAGGCCAAAGAATACCTGGCACCCTAGAAACTGGAAACAATGAAGGAAACATTCTCTTCTAGAGCTTCTAGAAATAATATAGCCCTGCTGATAGCTTGGTTTAAGCCCAGTGAAATAGACTCTTATCTCTAAAATGTTAAAATAAATATTTTTTTCAAGCCATCAAATTAGTAGAGGTTTTTTTTTTTTTTTTGCAGAAGCAGCAAAAGAAATACAGTGGATAAGTGTGACTTTTTACAATTCCAATTTTAAAGATGAAGAAAATGAGCAAAAGAGAATTAAGTAACATAACAGAAGTCATATTCTGAAATTTAGAGCCAGAATATAAACACAGAATCTCTGAATTCCAAAATACCCTATAACTACTCTGCTTATAATTACTCTGATAAAATTATTAATACTCGTTATATTCTAAGAAAAAAAGTGTTTAAAAAAGCTCAGTTTTACCTGTATAGTTTTAATTTTTAAAATTATTTTAGATTTTAATATATATATTTAATTTTTCAATTATAGTTGGCACAAGATATTATATTAGTTTCAAGTGTACAATATAGTGATTAAACATTTATATAACTTATGAAGTGATCACCCTGATAAGTCAGATATCCATCTGAGTCTATACAGTTATTACACTAACATTAACTATATTCTTTATGCTATACTTTATATCCCCATAACTATTTTGTAGCCATCAATTTGTACCTCTTAATATCTAACCCCTTTTTCACCCACCTCTCCAATTCCCCTTCCATCTCACAACCATCAAAATGTTCACTATATCTATGAGTTTGTTTTTCTTTGTTAATTTATTTTATTTTGTTTATTGGGTTTCACATAGAAGTGAAATCATATGGCATTTGTCTTTCTCTGTCTGACTCAACTCAGCACAATATCCTTTAGGTTTATTTCTGCTGTTATCATTGGCAAGAATTCATTCTTTTTCATTGATGAGTGATATTCTGTTGTAAAGATGTACTACCTCTTTTTTATGCATTCATCTATTGATAGACACCCCAATATATGGTTGCCACCCTATGTTGGCTATTGTAAATAATGCTGCAATAAACATATGGATTAACATTTCTCTTCACAGTAGCATTTTAGATTTCTTCAGATAAATACCCAGATGTAAGATTACTGTGTTTTCCTGTTTTTTGTTTTTGTTTTTGTTTGTTTGGTTGGTTGTTTTTGTTTGTTTGTTTGTTAGTTTTTTGTCTCTAGTTATAACATTTGTTTCAAAGTCTATTTTGTTTGGTATAAGTATTGCTACCCAAGCTTCTTTTCTTTTTCATTTTCATAAAACATCACTTTGGGTGTGTCATTTGATCCGGAGTGCCTCTTGTAGGCAACATATGTCTTGTTTTCTTATTTATTCAGCCACCCTATCTTTAAATTGGAGTATTTAATCCTTTTATAATGGAAATAATTATTGATAAATATGTAATATAACCATTTTTATTCATATTTTTTATATTTTTGTTTTCTTCTTAAAGAAGTCTTGCTAACATTTTTATAATACTGGTTTGATGGTGATAAAATCCTTTTTTTTTAATCTGGGAAGCTCTTTATCTGTCCTGGGATTCTAAATGATACCTTTGATAAGTAGGGTAATCTTGGTTGTAGGTTCTTGCTTTTCATCACCTTTAATACTTTGTTTCAGTCCCTTCTGGCCTGCAAAGTTCTGTCTAGAAATCAGCTGACAGTTTTATGGGAGTTCCCTTGTAGATAATGAACTGCTTTTCCCTTGCTGCTTTCAAGATTCTCTCTTTGTCTTTAACCCTTAGCATTTTAATGATGATGTGTCTTGGTGTGAGCCTTTTTAGATATATCTTGTTTTGGACTCTAAGAGCTTCCTGGGTTTATATGTCTATTTCCTTTACCAGAAAAAAAAAAGTTTGTATTCATTCTTTTTTCAAGTAAATTTTTAATTTCTTGCTTCTTTCTTCTCCTTCTGGTATATTTCTCCTTCTGGTATACTTCTCCTTCTGGTATGATGCGAATGTTGGTATACTTGATTTTATCCCAGAGGCCCTTTAAACTCTTTTCACTTTTTATGAATTATTTTTTTTCTTGTTGCTGCTCTGATTGGGGGTTTTCTGCTACCTTATTTTCCAAAATCCTGATTCGATCCTCTGCTTCATACAATCAACCATTGATTCCTTTTAGTGTAGTCTTCATTTCTGTTATTATATTCTTTATTTCTGAATGGTTCTTTTTTGTTTTCTCTATCCATTTTTATGTTTTCTATCTCTTTGTTGAAGTTCTCACTGAGATTATTCATCGAGCATTCTTATAACCAGTGTTTTGAACTATTCATCTGATAGATTTGTTGTCATTACTTTCTTCTTTTTCTAGACCTTTGTTCTGTTTTCTATTTTATACATACATACATACATACATACATACATACATACATACATATATATATATATATATATATTTTTTTTTTCCTTGAAACATGTATTTCTTCATTTTGTCTGCCTCCCTATGTTTGTTTTATGTATTAGGTAGAACTCAGATCTCCCAGTTTTAGCAGGGTGGCCTTATTTAGTAGGTGTCCTATGGGGCCCAGTGATGCAGTTTTCCCTGGTATTCCAGGTATGTTCCTTATATGAGCCATGTGTGCCCTCTACTGTAGTTGAGTTTTTGTTACTATATGCACATCAATAGGAGACAATGACCCTTAAGCTGAATTGTGAGGTTTGGTTAGTGAAGGACTGACTCTATGAAGCAGAATTCTCATTAGCAGGGTTCTGGTGCCTGCTCAGTCTACACTTTTTGTGTGTCATCCTTAGTTGAAGCCCTGGGTGATGAACCAGTTCTCATCAAAGATGGACATGAGGCATGGAAGACCCAGAAACTCTTGAGACTGGCCCTGAAGCAGGCAAAGTTCAACTGCAGACTTTGCACTGCCCTGGCCACCTGGTAGGAGTCATCAAGTAATCTATAGATGTCCTGGGCTTAGAGGTGTCTCAAGAGACCAAACTGTAAATTGAGGCTGGTTGCTGCTGGAGCCAGGCTTAGGACTGCTCAGCAAGAGGTATAGGGCACACTGAGGCCAGAAGCTACTTGTTTCAGTTTTGTGAACCTTTAAGAGATTTTATGAAAGTCTACAGCATGAGCTAAGATAGGCCATTTGTATGGAAAAACCACTAAAGGTACTTGGGTAGGCCTATAAATTGAGAGAGTAGATCTCAGGGAATTACCAGGGCGGGTAGTCAGGTTGATGGATATTCAGATATGGTGAAGCCTGTCTGAAAGCTAGGAGTGGGGAAGGACCAACAAAGGAAACAATGTATTCTTTTAGCACTTCTATCTGAGAGAAAGCTACCCCTCTAGACTTCTCCCTGAATCCAGACCACTCAGTTTCTCCCTATCTCTCTGGCACTTTTCAAGCAACTGCCTCAGTGCTGGAGCTTAGAATAAGTAAGTTTATCAGTGATTAAGTCTCCTTGTGGGCCCCTAAAAGGAATGTATGTAATGACTCCAGCTGTGCTCTCTTTTAATCAGCCACAATCTCCACTGGTTTTCATAGACACACCTTGTGGAAACCTATCTTCCCAGCACTGGAACCCTGGGCTGGGGAACTCAATGTGGATCCAGACCACTTGCTCCTCAAGGGGACCTCTGCAACCTAAATATCCTTCCTGATTCTCAACTGCCACATGCAGTTTTGGGACCAGCCTGTTTTACGTCTCTGCCCCTCCTGCCAGTCTTGAGGTGGTCTCTTATTTATATCCCTAGTTATAGGACTTCCATTCAGCCAGGCCTCAGGCAACATTCATTGATGCTTATTCTGTATTTCAGTTATAATTTGGATGTGTTTTTGAGAGGAGGTGAGCACAGTGTCTGCTAATTTTGCCATCATGGCCAAGAGTCTCCAGTGTAGTTTTAAAAAAACTTAATTATAGTGAAATAATGCATTTAAATTTTACATAAACAGTTTTAATTCAAAAAAGTAAAACAAAAATACTAACTAAATTCTAAACTGTACTTGTAAGTTCATTTTGGAAAATAAAAATTATAGTAAAATAAAACATGAAAAATACATAACATATTTCTGAACATTTTGTTTTACTCAAAAAACATTTTTATTATTTTATATATGCTCATCATACTTCATTACAAATAAAAATATTGTTTTTAATTCCTGATTTAGCTTACATAATATTATTTTCATATGCAGATTCAGTAATTCTTTATAATCGAGTCACATATAATATAAATTATGTAAGTATATTTATAAATTATAAATATGTAAATATAGTTAATAAATAAAGTATGTACAGATTTTTTTTAATTTTTAGTATAATGCACTGCTCATAGTATACACCAAATAACTGTAAACAAGCATAAGTGTAAATATACACATTAAGTTTTTTTGTTTTTTAATGTGAAGAAGAGGAAATTTCTGGTTTCTAGTTCCTTAACAATGTGCTCTGCTGCAGTTTAGTCAAATACAAATTCTCAAATGAAGTCATTTTTTTCAACATGAACATTATAGCAGCTGACAAGGAAAAAATAATTTCTGATCAGGGCCACTGTCTATGTGCAGTTTATACATTTTATCCATGTCTGTGTGGGTTTTCTCTGGATTCTCCAGTTTCCTCCCACATCCCAAAGCTGTGCACATGAGATAATTGATGGGTCTAAATTGTCACAGTATGAATGAATGTGAATGTGTTTGTCTTTCATGGAATGGTGTCCTGTCTTGCATGAGTTTTTGCCCTGTGCTCTGAGTGACTCTGGCTACCTATATGACCCTGACCTAAAATAAGCAGGTTAGAAAACAATTATTTTACTTGTTTTTATTAATCTTTCTTCAATGTATTTACAGGTCACACGTATTTCAGTGTTTAGTATTAGAAGTATTCTGGGTCTTTATTAAGAATTTTGGTGATATTTTTGTGAACAGAAAAACAGAAAAACAGGAAATTAACTCTTGTATATATTGATTATTCTGTGGTAAAATTGTTTAGCTCAAAATCCCAGTTCCAAGAACCTATTAATGACATTAAGTGAGGACTTAAAGATCTTGTGTGCTTAGAAAATAGGAGTATTCCAGAGGGAGAAAAAAAAAACAATGGGCCTAAGCATAGAAGAGTTTTTGGTATGGAACTACTAGATAAAAATTTGTCAAATGAATAATACTATGTCAAAATAATAATACTATGTACCATGGACTAAATGTGTCTCCCTAAAATCATATGCTGAAGCCCTACACAATGTAAAGGAGGAGAGGCCTTTGGTATTTTGATTTAGATGAAATCATGATGGGATTAGTGTCCTTACAAAAGACGTATCAAAGAGCATTCTCCTTTCCTCTCTGCCATTTGAGAAAAAGCTAAGAAGAGGGTCCTCATCAAAGCCCTTCTATGCTAGCATCCTGATCTCTCAGACCACTGGCCTCCAGAACTATGAAAATTAATTTATGTTGTTTAAGACACTCAGTCTATGGTATTTAGTTATGGCAGCTTGAGCTAAGTTACACAAACAGCCTATGCATGAAGGGAGAACATTTATATTAGCAGAATTATTTTATGTACCTAAACTAGGTAAAGGTAGTGTGAGTTAGAAATAATAAATTCTAAGTGAAAATTGTTAGTATTGTGATTTTATTATAGTGATAATAAAGATAAACCAATAGAATATTGACTATATAGAAGTGCATTAAAATTACTTCTGAACATATATCTAAGGGTCACACCATCAATGTTTCAGGACTAAATTTGTTGTAAACTAAGCCTAAGTTAACTTTTAATTTTGAACAGATAACTATAGATACAATTTAATCTATTTTATGAACTCTCAAATAATTGTAGAGAATTCTACATATTTTATTTTTTATAAAAAATAAGTGTGAAACAAAACATTGTATAACAATTTGATAAAAAAACGAATACTTACTGAAATAATTGAATACTAAAATTGTGTAAAATGAGTACTCTATTTTCTGTAATTAATTAAAATTCTGTACTTTACATAGTAACATACTTACTTTCTGAACTAAGAGAAAATGTAATTTCTAATTCAGTTGCATGGACAGTTTGTTTCTGTCTTTCAATGAGCCTTGGCAGGAAATCCCAATCTTTGTGAATTCCATTCTAGCAAGATGTATTTTGTTTATGATAAACATTAGTTAATAAAAGAATTTAATGCTATTTTATAGACTGGAAGATAGAGGTGGAGAAGAATCTTAACTTTTTATCAAGAGGATAATTTCTAATGTTTTTCTTTTTTGGTAGTACAAGATTTTTGTAAAAAAATATTTGAGTGAAAAATTAAATGTTTAATATGGTCATCTAATACAATATACTACATCTACCTTCAATTAAAAAGAAAACACACTATTTAAGGAAAATGTATATTTGGAAAGAGGGAAAAGAACAAATGCACTCTTATTAAATTGAATTCAAAAATAAATTTTCCTACAATGAGGAATATATAACACTCATACTTTGCTTTAAAAATTTTCTAATTAGAATTGAAATCAGTATATCTTTTACATAGTTAATTTTGATTTGTACATTCTGTAGGATTTCTTTTCTTTTTACATTTCCAATTACTTTTTTCTTATTTGGATTTAATACAAAGATATCTGCATTTAGCAAATAAATTAATCTTATTATTTGAACTCTTTCTTCATACTAGTTTTCTATTCTTTCATATTATCTATAGAAATTGTCAACCATGACTTGTTCTCCCTGACCATCTTTCAGATTTCAGTTGTGTCTAACTTTTCTGATGGAAGAGACTACTCTCTCTGAGTAAATGAGATGCCTTGGCTCCCACAGTACATTATCAAATCTGCTCTTTATAATTCTTATAGAAGTTGCAATTTTACATTATTGTTTTTCACATTAATGTTTTACATTAGCATTTTTGTTTTATTATTTCTATCTATTTCTTTTACTAAACTCTAATTTCTATGAGTTTAAAATTAGAGTTTAGTAAAAAGAAAATCAGAAAACATGTCAGATTTTACATTCTCAGGACTTTCCTAATGTGCCGAATGCATGATGAGTACAACATTTGGTAAGTGCATTCATAAACTCAGCTAAACAACCATTTTATTTTGAAGGAAGAAATAATTAATTAAATTATAAAGTAAAACATAAGAAATATAAAAGAACAAATATAAAACTCAAATAATAAGATTAAACTTTGTTTCAACTTTTCAAGTTCCATATGTTACTATAATAATGTTTTTTATCAGAAAAGTATGGCTACAATCAATTGTATAAAAGATAAAAAGCTCATCATTAAAGTATTCTATATTCTAAACATAGAGGATTATAAAATTAAAATGAATTTCTAAATATCTAAAGCAGATTAAGCTGTATCTTAATTCAAGGATTGTTTCTTTTATTCTTATATTATTTTCAGTTCATTTTGTTTATACCCATTTTTATTCTATACTAGAAAGACATTCATTTTTTAAAAAAATTCTATTTATTGTTATAGAACCTTCTTATTCTTTTTGTTATTATATTCAAATTGGGTATATCCTCAGTGTTTAAAAATATTCAGAAACTCTCAATATCTCCTCAGAAATAAAAGATGTCAAAAATTTTTGAAAGGTAACAACTAAGTAGACTGACTCTCAGCAGTTAGTTTTGCCAATCTGAAGATTAGAAATTATTTGAAAAAGGAAAAGTGAGATTAAGTCATTTTTTTTTTTTGATGGAGTGGAAATAAAATTCTGGAATTATAAAAAAATAATTTTGAACATATCTAAAGCCCTTATAAACTGATCTAACTGTATAAATAAATGTAATATAGATTTAAAAATTAATAAGGTTTTTAAAAATGTAAGTTAATCAGATGACATGTAATTTTATCTCTGAATAAATGTAGGACTAACATTAACTGTTTTTTTTAATAGCTAAGATTAAAATATTTATTTTAGGAAAATCTGAAGAGTAAATTTGTTTCTTATAGTTTGAAACTTTGTCTTCTTCAGATTTTAGAGCAGAGTTACAGTTTACATTTTTCTGTTTAATATGCTAATAGGACAGATTTACAGAGCTATGTTTAAAATTTCTTGATTTGAAAATGAAAGAATAAATGTGTGACATTTTTCTGTTTATAATTTTCTGTACCTGCTCACATGAACAGTTCAACAAATTTTGGGCTACTATATAGACAGTATCATACTTTGGGCAAAAAATAAAATAAAATACATAGCTGAAGAATATTATAGGCACATAGCTATCTCAACTGTGAAAATCTAAAAAGTGGTGTAAAATATGAAAATATCTGCAGCTTCTGAAGTGTATTATTGAAAGGATTGGTGAAAGAGATGTTGATATCAGGATCAATCAGTCTGGCACATCTTTTGAAGGGTCAGCAAAGAGCCTACAATGTCCACATGTGGTGAGAAAAAGATTGCTCTCCTGTGTCTTAATTTTTTTTAACAGTTTTGTCGCATGCCACAAGGGAACTAAACTTTTATCATCAAAGAGCTCGATAGAGTAAAAAAATAACATTTCTGTAGATCTCAGATAACATTCTAACAGTGCAATGTGTGTTTTTGTTTGTTTGTTTGTTTTTAATAACTCAGTAATGCTGGGCTTGATAAATATAGAGAATGCACACAATCACTTTGACATTTACTGTACTCTTACTAAGTGCCAGCATATAACACCTTATAATAACACATATTAACATTATAAATAACAACACAAGAATATTCTAAAACAATATAAGATATTTCCACACAAAGTTATGAGGCCATAAAGAAAAGAGAGTTCATCTAGCTTAGAGACAAAAGTACAGTTTTTGGAAGGATACAGTTGTGTTTTTTTGTTTTGTTTATTTGTTTGTTTTAAAGGAGAAATATGGCAAAAAGAATACCATAAAAAGGGAATAGTGTGTGCAAACTAGAGAACTGTGAAAAAGCCTGGAGCATTCAAGTACATACGAGTAGTTTGGCACGATGAATCACAAAATATATGTGGGAAGACCAACAGAAGACGAAGTAGAAATAAAAGTTTAGGCAGAGGTCATATAGCCAGTAGCCTACTGATGCCCTCCTAAAGGATTTAAAATTTATTCTCAAAGTATAATGTAGTCCCTGATGAAATTCTAATACAAAAATGATAATAAATGCATATTCTAGAAGGAAAAGTCATAGTTTTGAAATGTATGGGAAAGGAGGGCTTTGTGGAAAAATTTAGGAACCTTTGTATTAACCTTTGTGAATCTTAAAAAAACTAACACAAAGGAAAATATAAAAAAGACAAAATCATCATTCAAAAAGAATTCTATAAATTGTAACTTATTAAACAAAATAGATTAAAATAATAGATATAAGAGATGATTTAAGTGGTAATAATATATGCTAAGTGCTTTATGTGGATTGTCTCCTTTAATCCTTAAAATATCTATACAAGCATCATTATTCTATTTTTTTTCCAGTGCCTAAGTAACTTAACTTGTCTAAGACAAAATTAGTAAATCTTCAAATTCAGGTAATCCAACTTCAAACATCAGCTTCTTTACGTCTCTATCATACTGAAAGAACCTTTCTAAACTTTTGGTTGGGCAATGAGGTAGGTGAAAATGTCATTTATTAGAATATGAATAAGAATAGAATAAAAAGTGAGAAGATAATGAATTCAGTTTAAGATATGCTGAGTTTGACAAGTCTTCAGAGCATTCAATAAGATATGAATGATAGGAAATGTAATGTATATATCTGAAAAACAAAACAAGAGATTCTGCACAAAAATATCAATAGTTTAGTGACTTATAAGACAATCCATTTTCTTAGAGAATTTATTAGAGAAGATCATGGATGAGATCTTGAGGGGAAAAATAGGAACATTAAAGAGATAGCCTTCAGATAAGGGAAATACACTATTTATGGAAAGCTCTAATATAATATTTTTGCTTATATATGTTTAATAATTATGTGTATAGCAAATCAAAACAAATATATTTATTTTCTTCTATTGACTATTCTTTTAATATTTAAAGATAGCCATCATATATTACTTAGACTTTTCCTTTTCAGGAGATTCTCTTATTATTTTAACAGGAATCTTTAAAATTAGCATCATCAGAAATATTTTTTTTAGATGACGCTATCAACTCTAGAAACCACATGTTAAAACATCTATTCCTGGGTAGAGAAGGTAATTATATTTACCTTTAGCATAGATTAGTTTAGTAGATTAACCTTATTGAGAAAGTTCAAATTTCTAAGGGAACATAAAACAAGGCAGTTTTTACTATAGAGACATAAGATAATTCAAAGAATGGGTAACTATTCATGAAGAGCACTCTGTAGTGAGACACTTGAAGTCACAGGCATCATTAACATCATGGGGCAAATCATTCGAATGCAAATTCAAAAATGGAAAGGATCTTAAAGCCTGTTTTAGTGTTTTGTGAAAATTTTCATTGTTAATATTGTATACAAAAAGATAAAGTTAAAATCAGTGTGAAGTGTGGAAAACATATTCATATTAAGTTGTATGCCATACTTTTTAAAAAAATTATAGTAGATATACAGTACTGTGTTATATTATTTTCGCGTGTACAATATAATGATCTGACATTTTTATACCTCATAATATGATCACTCCACTAATTCTGGTAATAAACTGCCACTGTGAAAAGTTACCATGATATTAGCTATATTCTCCTTCACCTTTTTACCCATCCACCCTTTATCCACCTTCTTTCTGCAGAAAAATTCTTTTAGTCTTTGTTTCCATGATTCTGTTTTTTTGTTGTTATTCTTTGTAGTGGTGGTGGTGTTCATTTTTGTTTGTTTGTTGGTGGTGTTGTTGTTTTTAGATTCCAAAATAAACTCAAAATGAATTAAAGACTTAAATTTAAGGCCCAAAGACATAAAACTCAAAAACTTATAGAAGAAAATATATGTAGTAAACTATTTGACACTGCTCTTAGCAGTATCTTTTTGGATATGTCCCCAGGAACTGGGAAAACAATAGCAAAAGTAAACAAATGGCACATCATGAAACTGAAAAGCTTCTGCAAAGCCAAGAAAAACATCAACGAAACAAAAAGACAATCTACTGAATGGGAGAATATATTAAAAGTGATATATTTATTTTATTTATTATTATTATATCCAAAATATATAAGGAACTCATTTAAATCGGTTGAGCTGTATTTTTAAATGATTAGAATCTGTTAATAAGACATAGAAGTGACACAAATTCAAGTGTGTGTGTGTGTGTGTGTGTGTGTGTGTGTGTGTGTATATATATATATATATATGTATATATATGTATATACATATATATATATTAAGTAGGGACATGGGCTGGTGATTGTTTAAATATTGAAAATTCTGAATTAAAAAATATTTATTTTTGTGGATGATAAATATGTTTCTGGCTATTACCCAATCTATGAAACTTAAAGAAATAAAACCGCAAATGGATTTTAGCAATTAGTCTGTTAGTACTAGTATCAAATATCACATTAAAAAGTAATAGCATTACTATAAAAGCTTTGATACATTTTTTATATTGGTTAAAAAATAATTATTCAAAAAAAGCATTTTATCATGATCAAAACTTTTAATTATTTTGCTCTTCTTTATACACATCAATAATATTTTCCCCAAGCTGGTGCTATCAAAATATTCAGTGATTATGCAAACAAGTTTAAAATCTTAAAACAAGGCAGGATTATACTTTTAAAAATATGTGCAAGCAGTTATAAAGACTAAAAATGAAATTATATAGTTTAATTACAAAGACTCCTTTTGTAATGTTAACTATCTTGCAGAACAACTGCTGTCTAATAGCTAAGGTATATTTTCCATTATTATTGCTTCAGGATTAATTGAAGTACTTGTTCTAGTATATTACAAATGGAAATCAAATCAAACATGCCTGATGAAGGTTGGTTGCACTGGTTATTATAATTATAGTTATTATTCTGTAGCTTTGTCATTGTCAAAACTATATAATTCACCTTTATTTTTATCAAGTTCTTTCACACCCCACCAAAAAAAAAAAAAACAAAAAAATGTAACTCTATAATAAACTCATATAAAAAATAGGAATAAAATATGTATTATTAAATAAAGTATTTCACTGTTGTTGCAGGAAATCTTTATTATAATAATATATAATAAGTTCTCACTTAATGTTATTAAGGAGTCTTGGAAATGGCAGCTTTAAACAAAGTGACATATAGCAAAACCAATTTTACCATAGGCAAATTGTTATAAACATGAGACAAGTTCTTACTACTATGTACGTTAGTGTCTCCTAAATAGATCTCTCCATTCCAGAATGCAGCTGAGTTCCAACCTCTTGTATCCCAGTGCTTTTTAGACATTTTTACATAGGTTACAACAGTGACCACAAATTAACATATTCAGATTAAATTCATTTCCCCAGAGTACCCTTTCTCATATTTCTCATATAAAGTGTTACCTTTTTGCATAGATTTTTTATGACATTATACAATAGTGTGCACTTATTCCCTTTATCACAATTTGAGTTTTACAAAGGATCACAAAGAATGCCATTTTTATTAAAATATTGTCTTCATCAATTCTCCCAAAGAACTACTTTAAATCTTGATTTCTAAAATATTCTATTTGGAAAAGAACTAACATATAACTTTTATCAATATCTCCTTTCTCATTTGTTAACTGCTTAACATTTTACAATCTTCATTGGGCAGTGGGTTTGTATGTGACTGGAATAATTCACTAACTTAGCTTTATCGACATATTAAAAGTGTGATTCTTGAAAGATATGCATTTTCACTTTTTAATTAATTTACATTGTATTTTCATTGCATTGAGTAATGTTTATAGAATGCTACAGTAAATGAACAGAGTTATTGATAAAGAACTTGAGAGAAGCAGGAATACCCAATAATATTAAGTAGTCAGCAAGGGTGAGGCAAGATATTTTACTAGAGAATAACTTTATAAACTGTCAGTTCTTTATTGATTATTTTTTATGCTCTAGAAAATTTTGTTTATATTCTCAACCATACGACTGTGAGGATTCAGAGAAAAATTGAATAATGAGAATAAACTGTACATTTACTTTTTGTTCCTTTATCCTCACAGGAGCCTTTCTGTCCTATTAAAATTGCCAGTGTATTCCTCTGCCTCCAATTAGACTCTACATTCTGAGAGGTTAGCTGACTTAATAACAATAGAAATAATAACAATGGTAATTACTGATCATGAGATTTACTTTTGGACAATACTTTTGGTAAGAACTTTACTTGAATCATTGTATTAACTTTCCATGATAACCCTAGAAGACACTACATTTGACTTGCTATTCTTACTTTATTTTAGATATCATAAAACTAAAGTGCAAAAAGGTAAATAATTTCCTCAAGCACATACATAAAAGTGGTAAAATTGAGATTTAATTCCAATTTGGCAACACAGACCTGTATTTCTTATAAAGTGGCAATGAAATAAAACCCAACGCTTGAATGAAGTTCCACCTTCATTTTTTAAAAATTGTCATAGATGATGCTTTGTTTTGTTTTTGTTTTTGGAAACATATTGAGAGGCACATGATGTCTGATTTTGTCTCTCTTATTGATGTCAAGTTTGACCAATGTGTTTCAATATGGTAAGCTTGATTGTTCTCTTCCAGTCTTTCACCTAATGATTTGTGCAGTTATTAATTATAGATCCATGATTTAATAAGTGATAGCAAAATTGTGAATCTCTAATTATATTATTTTTTCTGCATTTATTAAATAAAGTCTTGTTAGAAAGAAAAAAATCTCCACATCAATATAGGGATAATAGGAAAAATACTATATGATTTCTCTTATTAGTGGGTTTTGTCTCTTCACATACCCTTTTTCTCTCTCTCTTGATCTAACTCCTGCTCATGGAAGAAAACACCGAGCTAAGAAATTACCTCTTCAAGTTTTCTCTGACTTTTCACCTAAGCTCCATTTAATATTCTTCTATATTCCATTTTATCCTCATCCTATTTATATTATAGTATAACAATAACCTGTGAACAATCATTTTCCTGTTTGCTTTCCTTTCTAAAATATACACTCTCTGAAGAGAGAGATAGTTTATCATATGCCTTTTTTCCCCAATGTCTCAATACTTTGTTTCTAAGTAGTAGATGAAAGTTTGAATAAATAATGAAATTAGAAGGTAAGTATGATATCATGCATTGTGAGTTTTATCAGTTCTTAAACATTTTTTTTAACAAACTTTTCAATTTTTGAGTGAAAGAATGGTTGAATGAATAATTAATAACATTAGGAGTGATTTTTGGTTTCCATCCATGTATCAAGATCTCTATTTTGAGTAGAGTTCAGTCTTTTTTGTTTCCATCAGCAGGTCATGGGGTCCTGCCTGTAGCCATAAATATGAACTAAAGGAGACATCCTACTGCAATAGTAGTGGATAACAGGAATTTGAGTCATCTGCTCATGCAGTTTGCTTGTGTCTTATGGCTCTGTTTGTGTCCTATCCTAGATGTATCATTTTGATCCTAATATGAATTGCTGCTGGGTCCAACCTGAAATTATGAACTGGTAGGTATAACAGAACCCAGATATGGTGGGTGTTTCTGTACACATCGTCTTCAGAATGCCCTAAGAGTAGATTCTAAGTCTCTGCCTGGACCCAGTATTATTCCAGGAACTACTTTTTGAGTGGTGTATAGTTGTCTGTTACAGATGGCATGGTTTTGTTCCAGAGCTTCAGGGGACTATGCCAGAATTCTCCTATTAAAGTTTGTTGTAAAGGTCACTTAGTATTTTTTTTTCCTTCACTCTAAGAGAGTGGCAAATTAAGATATATGAAGGTACATATCAGAAAAAAAAAACAGGTAAAAGATGCTAGTGTTGTCTCTTGAGATTAGGACTTTTGGATGGGAGGGGGTACAGAAGGAAATTTATCTCTTTTAAAAAGTGTTAGTTCTATGTGAGTTTTATTTGGATTATGGACATGTTTCACTTTGTTACATTAGTTTATAAAAAGATTAGGAGTGAATACACAATTATACAATCTGAGGAAGTATAAGCAGTCCTCGTTCCTCAGAAAGACAGAATTAGAAATGAAGGATACTTAGCTCAAATTAAGGTTATGCCACTTCCTTTTAATGCTGAGAGTATAAAATGAAATGTTATGGTTACAACAGTACTTCCTAAATAATATAAAATGAATATTGTATTTCACCACACCTGGATCTAACTAGCTAAATCTTAAAGGGCTAAACTCTGAGTTAACTCAGTACACTAACTATTAGTAAACTTGTCTGGAGACAGTTTCCTAATCAATAAATGATGGAATATGTTTTAATAAACTGGACAGAGATCTGTGCGCCCATCTTGTCTTATTTGAGTGCTAATTTCCAATCCTTAAACTATGACCTTTTCTGGCACCTAAAAAAACAATCCTGCCCTTTTCCATTGATGAACTACCCATTGAATTGCTTCACTAGAGGTGAGTTAATAAACTTGGCTCTATATTTTTCCTTATGCTTTTTATTCTTTGACATCAGAAGTGTGATAGAAATAACAGAGTATAAGTTAGTATGTTACATAGGCCACATTCTTAATTCTACCTTTCCATTTTTTTTAGATTTTACACCGTGTATCAGATTATACATACACACACACACACACACACATACACACACACACACACACACACACACACACACACACACACACATGGTCCTGACTTGTGTTTTGGTCAGTTCTTATTCAATTTGTGTGCAGATTCAACTATAGGTTGACCCAGACATGATTTCATAATGTAGCAGTTAGTATTCTGCTTTAAAAGCAGAAGGTCCTGGGTTCATGCCCCATTGGAACCACTGTCTATGGTCTAGGGCCATGCCACCCTGAACAAGCCTGATATCTGATCAAGGAATCTAAGCAGAGTTGGGCCTGGTTAGTACTTGGATGGGAGACCACCTAGAAAGTTCAGGTGCTATAGGCATAAAAAATTTTTTTTAAATAAATAGTACACCAAGGTTTTTCACTAATTGTTGAAGTTTGGGTAGAATATAACATTGCTTATGATCTCAAGGTCTGAAACCAAACTGATTAAGTTTGAATTCCACATTCTGGATAAGTGAACACATTGTTTAACCTGTTTATATTTAAGTTAACTGATATAGCTATTGCAATAAGTAAATTGGTAGAAATCACACACATATTTATTCCAGGTACATGGTAAGCATTTAACAAAAGTGTTAGATATTGTTATTATCCTCTTTTATTAATGTGCCTTAATGTATTCACTAACGTTATCACTATTAGATAAGATCAACCTCTCTTCCTGAACTGTTAAGTTCAAGAGCAATGAGAAATTCAGATAGAGCACAGTACCCAAAACATTATTTAATATGTAATGAATATTAGAGAAATAAAATAATATAGATTAACCTCAGAGAGAATAATCAAAAAAAAGAAGATATAAATGTAGTGTTC
Source organism: Cynopterus sphinx (assembly GCA_030015415.1). NCBI lineage: Eukaryota > Metazoa > Chordata > Mammalia > Chiroptera > Pteropodidae > Cynopterus > Cynopterus sphinx. The sequence continues at coordinate 96,505,469 of CM057382.1, read as the reverse complement.
CTTCCAAAGACTGAGGTCCTAAAGTGCAATCTCAAATAAAATTTTATACAGAAATTTCATTGCCAACTAGTTTCTGTTATTAGGTGATTGATCATAGTGTTAGGATGTGATATATTTAGATTAAACATTGATTTCTTAGAGCAGGGGAAATTAACTTCCAAAAGATATAGCATGTTATGCTCACTAGCCTTATATAAGGAAATATAACTTTGTGTTTATTATAACTTTATAGAATGTAAAAATTCACTTTTAATTTTTATAAACTCCCTAATGTAAAACAAGGCAAAGAACCACAATAAATGTAAATAAAGTATTATATGTACTAAACACATTATTTTTAGTATGTCTGTTTTTTAGATTGTTATAATGCCGGAGCCTGCCAGCCAAGATCGAACAGTCTTGAGAGGGGGAGTGAGGATTAAAGAAAAAAGGATAGACAAGAGAGAAAGATTCAGGAGTACTGACAGTGAATACTGCAGCCCCAAGTTTATTCAGCACACCATATTTACACACCCGGATTTGTGGGAAACTCAAGGTACAAGTATGTACAAGCAATTAGTGACATCGGTACAGAAAACCTGTGCTTTCTCAAGGTTTCTGTCTTTTTCCTTATTGAGGTCATAAAACATTCAGCTCACTCCCTGGCACCACAAATGTGCTTCTCAGCTGCTTCAGGATTAGCCAAGGAATTTGCCAGCTATACAGACCTCCTCTTGCTGTAAACCACCTCCTGCTGTAAACCTCCTCCTGCTGTAAACCTGCTGCTGTGTAAACAGTTCCTTGTCTACCCAAAGGCTAGCCATCCATCAAATGACTCCCAACATTATAAGTTTAAAATTTCTAGCATAGCTTCCTTCTTAGTAAAGAAGTAATAAAAATCCTATTGTTAAAACATCGAAAAATCTTCCTACTCTCGAGGATAGCTCTGTCCTAAGAAAGGCATTTTAAATGCACTTGGTCCCATTCTTTCTTGTTTTCATAAACTGTCCTTCTATACTCAAAAGTAAACTAACCTTTCTAGAATTCACTCTGTTTTGTATCAACCACTTTTCTGAACTAATCTCATCTGTGTCTTCCTTTTCTAGTGGTGGCATATGAGTATATGTCTGTCCCAGCTGTTTCTAATTTAAAGACTCTAGGTAGTCTTTGGGAAATGACTTGGAAACATTACTCTTTTATTTAAATGAAGGAAGAATGTCTTACTATATAATCATTATATGTTAAACAAAATTTTCCTATTCTGCTTTATGTAGATAAGACAGACACATAATTTCGCAGTTGGATAATGAGAGGGAAGAAAGCGTTACAATCTTAAACTCTGTGAGAGAAGAAGATACGTTTACAATTCATAAAAAAAGCCTCACACATATCCTATTTAAACATATTTTTTTCCTCTGTTTAAATTTTTGAGTAGTTTAATCTATTCCAATACTTTTAAATGACACAAAATATCAAATCTTAATGCAATGTGCTTCAGTAGTATATAACTTCAAGTGTTACAAACAAAATCCAGTTAGATTTTACTTAAAGAGGTTACTCTAAAAATTTATCTCTAAAATGACTATTATCTGTAGAACGAGCATATGCTTTATAAGAAATAATAATAAGTTATGCATTCAGTTAAATATAGCATATATTACTAATTTCAGACTTTAAGTTTCCAACCAAAATTTACATGTTAATATTTTCCCTCTTACCTTTAATTTCCAAGCTTCTTCCCCTATATACATGTTGTTGGGACCTACCTACAGGCTTCATAGATGTTTCTATCCTATTATAAATATTCCTCTTTATCCTTCATAGCTAGAAGAAATATTTAACATGTTGATGCTTTTCTGGTAGCATTGTAGAAAAAGATTTGGTGGAATTTTCTCTACGTATGTATGTAGGTACTACCTCAGACAAATATTTTTTTCTTTACATTAAAGTGTGTTATTTTTGTAGCAATTTTATAGCCATTTTTCTAAAAATCTTGAATTCTCATTTTTAATAAATTTTCAAGGCTTTGGGGTAAATACCCAGTAGAGGGATTGCTGGATCATATGGTAGATCAATTCTCAGTTTTCCATACTGTTTTCCATAGTAACTGCACGAATTTGCAGTCCCACCAGCAGTGTATGAGGGTTCCTTTATCTCCGCATTCTCTCCAACATTTGTTATTTCTTGTTCTGTTAATTATAGCGGCTCTAACAGGTATTAGATGTTATCCCCTTGTAGTTTTGATTTGCATTTAGTGATGCTAAACATCTTTCATACCTTCGTTGGCCATTTGTTTGTCCTCTAGGGAGAAGTGTCTGTTTAGGTCCTCTGCCCATTTTGATTGGATCATTTGTTTTCTTGTTGTTATTGGGTTGTATGAATTTTTTGTATATTTTGGATATTAAGCCCTTATCAAAGTTGTTGCTTGCAAATATATTTTCTCATTTGGATGGTCCTCTCTTTACCTTGTTGACAATTCTTTTGCTTAGCAGAAGTTTTTTAGTTTGATGTAGTCCCATTCATTTATTTTAGCTTCTACTTCTGTTTCCTTTGAGGTCAAATTCATAAATCTCCACTGTATGGTTTCTGCTTTTTTTGTCTAAAATTATTTGCCCATATAAATATGGGTTTACCTCTGGACTCTCGATTCTTTTACACTGGTTCGTGGGTTTGTTTTGCTGCCAATACCATACTGTTTTGATATCTGTCGCTTTGTAATATAATTTAAAGTTGGGCAGAGTGATGCCTCCAGCTTCATTCTTTTTTATCAGGATGGCTTTGGCAATTCAAGGTCTTTTGTGCTTCCATACAAATCTTATGATTTTTTTGTTCTATTTCTTTAAAATATGCTGATGAGATTTTCACAGGGATTGCATTAATTATGTATAGCGCTTTAGGTAATACAGTCATTTTAACTATGTTGATTCTTCCAATCCAAAAACATGGAATCTATTTCCATTTCTTTGTCTCTTCTTTGATTCCTTTTAAGAGGTTCTTATAGTTTTTATTATATAGGCCCTTCACAGATTTCCATGGAATTATCCCTACATATTTATTCTTTTTGTTGCAATTGCAAAAGGAATCTTTTTTTTTTTTTTTTTTTTGCTTCTTTTTCTGACACTTTATTATTAGAATATAGGAACGGTATGGATTTTTAAATGTTGATTTTGTATCCGAAGATTTTACTGTATTTGCTTATTGTTTCTTGTAGTGTTTTTGTGGAGTCTTTAGGGTTTTCTGTAAAGAGAATCATGTCATCTGCAAATAATTACAATTTGACTACTTCATCTCCTATTTGGAAGCCTTTGATATCTTTCTCTTATCTGATTGCACTTGCTAGGACCTCCAAGGTTGTATTGAATAACAGTGGTGATAGTGGTAAGTCTTGCTTTATTCCTAATCAAAAAGGGAAAGTTTTTAGTTTTTCACCATTAAGTATAATATTGGCTGAGGGTTTGTCATAGATGACCTTTATTCTATTAAGGTACTTTGCTTCTATACCGATTTTGTTAAGTGTTTGACCATCAGTGGATGCTGCATCTTATTGAAGCCCTTTCTGAATTTATTGATATAATCCTATGATTCTTATTTTTTAATTTGTTTATGTGATGTATCACATTATTTGCATATGTTCAACCATCCCTGTGCCCCTGGGATAAAACCCACTTGACTGTGGTGTATAATCTTTTTAATATAATGCTGAATTCTGTTTGCTAGTATCTTATTTAGGATTTCTGCATCTGTGTTCATGAGAGATATTGGTCTGTAGTTTTTGTTTGTTTGTTTGTTTTTATCTTATCTCTACCAGTTTTTGGTTTCAGGGAGATATTAGCTTCATAAAATGAGTTGAGAAGTATTTCCACCTCTTCGATTTTTTGGAAGTTGAGGAGAATAGATATTAAATCTTTGAATGTTTGGTAGAATTCACTGAAGCCATCTGGCTTTGGACTTTTACTTTTTGGTAGAATTTTGAATAATTGTTTCCATTTCCAAACCACTGATTGGTCTATTTCAATTTTTTAGTTCTTCTTGATTCAGTCTAAGACTGAAGGTTTTATTTTTCTAAGTACTAGTCCGTTTCTTCCAGGTTATTAAATTTGGTATTATATACTTTTTCATAGTACTCTTTTATGATCCTTTATACTTCTGTAATTTTAGTCATAATTTTCTCTCTTTCATCGCTGATTTTGTTTCTTTGTGTCCTTTCTCTTTTTTTTTAGTGAGTCTAGCTAGAGGTTTGTCAATTTAATTAACTTTCACAAAGAATTAGCTCTTGGTTGCATTTATTTTTTCTATTGATTTATTTTTTCAATTTCATTTATTTCTGCTCTAATTATACTTATTTATTTTTTTCTGCTGACTTTAGTCTTCATTTGTACTTTTTTTTTTCAGGTGAAGTGTTAAGTTGTTTATTTGGGCTCATTCTTGTTTTTAGAGATAGACCTGGAATGATATAAACTTTCATATTATGACCAATTTTGCCATGTTCCACAAGTTTTGATATGTAGTACTATCATTATCATTAGTTTCTATGTATCTCTTGATCTCTCTTTTTATTTCTTCTCTGATCTAGTTATTCTTCAGTAGCATGTTATTTAATCTCCATTTATTTGTGGTTCTTCCCAAATTCTTTTTTCAGTTAGTCTCTAGTTTTAAAGCATTATGATCATAGAATATGGTTGATATTATTTCAACCCTCTAATATTTGCCAAGGCTATCTCTGTGTCCCAGGATGTAGTTGATTCTTGAGAATGTTCCAAGTGCATTAGAGAAGAATGTATAAACAGCTGTTTGGGATGGAAAGTTCTGTAAATGTCAAATATGTCCACTTGGTCTAATGCATCTTTTAAGGATGTTATTTCCTTATTGATTTTCTGTTTGGATGATTTGTCCATATCTGTCAGTGGGGCATTTAGGTCCCCTATTATGATAGTGTTTTGTCTGTTTCTCCCTTTAGTTCTGTTAGTAATTGCTTTACATATTTCGGGGCTCCCTGATAGGAAGCATAGATATTAATAAGTGTTATGTCTTTTTGGTGCATGATTCCCTTTATCATTATGAAGTGTCTATCAGTATCTTTCTTTAGCAATTTTAATTTAGTTTGGTCTGATATTAGTAAGGCTACTCCCACTTTTCTTCAATTCCATTTCTTTGAAGTACCATTTTTGACCCTTGCACTTTGATTCTATATTTGCCTTTGGAATTGAGATGTGTATCCTAGAGGTGGCAGATGGTTGTTTTGTTTTTTAATACAATCTACAATTCTGTGCCTTTTTATTAGTGAATTCAGTCCACTTACATTTAGGGTAATTATTGAAATATGAGGTCTTCTTATAGCTATTTTATCTTTTGCTTTCTGGCAGCTCAGTGTTTCCATTGCTTACTTTTCCTTGTATTTCTGTTTTCTTTATTTTGGTTGGGTTTTGTGGGTTTTTCCTTCTGGTCCTTCTTGTTTTATGTTATATATTTTCAGTTTTCTGTGTGTGATTATCTTTATGAATATGTAAAAGATAGTTAAACACACACACAGAGTCATGTATTTTCTTCTGCACTTGCCTTATCTTCATTCCCTTTTGTGAATTTGGATCTTTGAATATTCCCCTTTCAGTCACTGTTATCTCAATTTGTTTCTATGTATGCTGAACATTCATTACTATCTTGGTACAGCAGATCTCTTATTATTTAAGCTTATAATGACATGTTCTGAGTAAAGGTTGCACCTTTCTGCTTCTATTTGTCTGATAGTCACTTTATCCCTAATTATATTTTGTTTGTTTGTTTGTTTGTCATTTTGTTTTATGTGAACTGAAAAGTATTTCCTACAGGCCTTGTAGTGGAGAATTCTTTTTATTTTTGTATGCCTGTAAAGGTCTTAATTTCTCCTTCATTGTAAAGGAGAGCTTAGCTGGATACATTATTCTAGGTTGGTAGTTCTTTTCACTTAATAGTTTAAATATTTGCTTCCATTTCTTTCCAACTTGTAAAGTCTGTGCTGAGAAGTCCAAGGATAACCTAATAGGTTTTCCTTTATAAATTACCATTTTCTTCTCCCTGGCTGCACTGAGAATTCTGTCTTTGTCATTGATTTTTGATAATTTTAGTACAATGTGTCTTGGAGAAGCCAATTTTGGGTTGAGATAATTGAGTGTTTTGTTGATTTCTTCAATTCCAAGCTCCAGCTCATTCCTTAGATTTTGGAAATTCTTGTCAACTATTTGTTTGAAAATACTTTCTTGTCCCTGCTTCTTTTCCTCACCTTTGATAGTGCCTATTATTCTTATGTTTTCTCTCCTGATGGTATCAGCTAGTTCTTCAATTCTTTTTTTATTATGTTTTATTCTTCAGTTTTTTTTTCTTCTTTCTGATTTATTTCTAGATTTCTGTCTTTGATATCACTGATTCTTTTCTCCATTTGGTCTACTCTATTTGCCAAGCTTGCTATTGTATTTTTCAACTCCCAGAAGATTTATTATATTCTTTTTGAGAGTTTCAATCTTCTTGCTCTGCTCATCTAGTTGTTTTCTCAATTCCTGAAATTGTTCATATGACTCATTTGTAAACTCACTGAGTTTTTTCAGAAGTAAGATCTTGAATTTTCTGTCATTTATATGAAATATTCCTATGTCTGTAAGCTTACTTTCTGGAGATTTTTCTCTTTCTTTCTGAGATGCCTTGTCACCTTGGTTGTTCATGATATTTAATGGAGTATTTCTCAATCTGGGCATTAATGGAAGTGTATTCTGCTGTTTTTCCAGAAAGCAGATTTATTATATAAAGGTCTCTCTTTAGCCTGCTGCAAAGAAGTTGCTTTTCTTTTGGTTTCCGGTAGGTGGTGTCTAAGCCTCTTGGATTCCTGCTTATGTAAAGCATTAAAAATGCCTTTTACTGATAGATTTTAATCATGCTCGCTACCCTCAGTTTCTGTCTCTGTCAGTGTTAGCAACAATCTCAGTAGTTTTTGCTCAGATTCCCCAGGGGCCCCCATTGTTTGGTATTGGAGAGTGTGGGAAGAGGGGCCCTCTGGGGGTTGGGGGTTGTCATTGCGGCTCACCCTTGGTTTTGCAATCACAGCCAGTAAAAATTAATGGTTACTTTTCTGCTGTCCCACTTTCTACCTTCTGCCCTGATGACTGGGTCCTGGCATCAGCCACAGTGAGCTCACAGCTTTTCCAGGCAGGACTGTTCAGGGAACTCACTACTTCTTCTCCCCTCCCCCTACTCCTGCAGGGAGTTCTGGCAGCTGCGAGAGGCCGCTTTTTTATTTTTCCCAGTCCACCACCTAAAACTGGGGGTTTCTGACCTGTGGTAGCTCTTATGTGCAGATCCCATGCTTAGATGTGCTAGTGTGCATTTTGGGTGGTTTTTGTTGAGTTTTATGTGTTCAGCTTATTGTTTTTCAAGGGGAGAGATCTGGGGGTGTCTCTCACTCTGCCACATTTCCAAATATTCGAACTCTTTATGCCTCTATCCCCTTCTCCGTCATGCTCTTCTTACTCCTTCACTTCTTTCACTGATCATCTCTCAAACTACCTGTATCCAAGTTCTCCCATCAGTTTCCACCTTCCACTATGCACAGCATCACCAGTTCCCTGGAAGTCCCAGCCTGTGGCTCAATCTATTCCTACACCAACTGAATCCAGGAATAGATATCTGGAGCCTCAGATAACTTTTGCATATATATTTATTAAGCAATCTCATGGCCATTTCTTCATTCAGTCAATGAAAATAACAAAACTAATATTTTTTTAAAGTTGAATGATTAACCTTTTCCCACCAGTGGTCTTGAATGTATTTTGGCTGAGTTGTATGACTCATAAAGGAAGGTACAATTGAGTGCTATATTGGTAGGACATAATTTTGAATTCAGTAGACCAGTTCTCTTATTTGTCTTCTTCAAAATAGAAATACTACTGCCTGTGATTGTTTTATGAATTAAGTCAAAAAAATGTAAACTATTTTTTAAAGTCTGATACAGAGATAATAAAGCTTAATCTTGGTGAATACCATCAAAAGAAAATTATATAACCATAATTGGCAAACAACCAACTACCCTAAAAGATTTGTTTTGCAATTTACAGGACTAAAGTTATGAGAATAGCCATATTGTGTAGAGGACAATTGCTGATTTTATACTGTCATAACCAGTCAAGTAAATAGACATTATTATAGAATACAAAGATGTATTGTTAGACTCTAAGGGGCTAGATCAAGAAAACTTCCTCAACAAAAATGTGAAGTAGATATGCAAAATATCTTAAAATTCTCTCTTGAAGGCCCTACTGAAAATAAGATGGTTAGTAACTCTGATTCAAGATAGAAATTGTACACATGTTAAAAAGTCCTCTGAAAGAATACTGAAAGCAAGAAAAAAAATAAGTGAAGAAAAGAAGGACATAAAATCAAGAGAAGGGTAAAGAAAAGGAGGAGGAAGAGAAAAAGAGAGAGCAAAGATAGAATACTCAGCTTCACCCAGGAACTGATAATTACCTTGGCAACCATGCTAGCCAACTCTGCCTCACTGCTTCATAGCTTCTTTAGAGAGAAGACTCCAATCTAAAATATTGTACTGATTTTCAGAATGTCTGAGTCCAGAGAAAATACCTAGAGGGAAAACAAACCTATACAACTATAGAAGAAAATGAAGCAAAAAATATTCAATCTTTCATCTTTTAACACAGGTAAGATAGGAGAAACAAGGTCCAATATACATATAATCAGAGTTCAAAGAGGACTTAATTGAGAACATGGGAAACAGGAGATAATTGAATCAAGAATAGAGATCTATCATCTGCCTTGAATAAAGGCTTTAATCGTTACATTGAAAGATGTTGTGAATTACTAATAAAATAATTTTAAATTATTTTTTTAGTTTTTATATTTTTATGTTTTCAATTATAGTTGACATACAATATTGTTTCAATTATATAACACAGTGATTAGAAATTTCTATAAATTACAAAATGATTAACTTGATTAATCCAGTAACCATCTGATACCATACATAGTTATTACAATACTACTGACTATATTTCACATGTTATACCCTACATCCCTGACTGTTTTGTAACTACCAATTTGTACTTTTTAATCCCTGCTCCCTTCACTCATTCACCAACCATCCATCTAGCAACCATCAAAATTTTCTCTATATCTATGAGATTGATACTTATTTGTTTGTTTATCCTCTTTTCTAGATTCCAAATATAAGTAAAATCATGTGACATTTGTCTGTCTCTGTCTGACTTGCTCTACTCAGCACAATATCCTCTAGATGCATCCACATTGTTGCAGATGACAAAATTTTATTTTATATGGCGGAGACGTTTTAATAGTTTCTCACAAAGCTAAATAATATAGTCTTACCATATGATCCAGTAGTTGCTCTCATATGTACTGATCCAACCATTTGAAAAGGCATGTACACATGAAAATCTGCTCATGAATGTTAATATCAGCTCTATTTATAATTTTCCAAAACTCGAAGCAAGCAATAAATCTTTCAATAAGTGAATAGATTAAAAAAAAACTGTGCTAGATCCATATAATAGAATATTATTCACTGAAAAAAATAAATGAACTATTAAACAACAAAAGACATAGATGAATTTTAAACTCATACATATAAGAAAAAAAAAAGCCAGTCTAGAAAGGCTAAATACTGTTTGATCCCATTGATTTGACGTTCTTGGAATAGCAAAACTATAGACATGGAAAACAGATTAGTGGTTGCAAGTAGAAAGAGGTAAGGGTTAAATATGTGAAATATGAGATTTTTTAGGGCCATAAAATTATTTTGTAGAGTCTATAATAGTCAACATGTGACACTCAGTATTTGTCAAAGCCTGTAGAATTTTAGAGCATAAAGAGTGAACCTCAATTTATGGAAGTTTAAAAAATAATAAATTAGGATTTTGGGATGTCTCATTTTAGAATGAAGAAAAAGACCAAACAATCTATTTTAAATGTATGAGATAGCTACACTGAAGCAGATGGGGAAACAGTACTAAATTTTAGAAATGAGTTACATTTTTAAATCTCTAGTTGATAAAGTTTTTGCTCTTGATGTATTGGTTCTGATACTATTATATATGTGTACTGGAATTCAACAATTAGTAAATGAATGTCAGGTGGTGAGAATTAGGTTTTTATTGTTGGAGATTAAGTTACAGATATGAAATGATCTATGTGGTGATGAAATAAAATTGGAGGTATTAGTAGGCAATCATGTTTAATTTAATATGGATACACATGCTTATATATAGAAATATCAATATATGTATATGTACAAGTGTCTGTGTATACATGTATTGCCTTGTTCTGTTAGCTGGAAGTAACAACACAGCAGTAGCAACAAACTAGAGCCAAAATCTTGGTTTCTAATGACATTCTGTAGTAAGAGGAAACAGAAATCCTAGTGAAAATGGCTAATGTGAAGACTTGGGCAAGAAATACACAAGATAAGCCTGGCGTATGTGATAGTGTCAGAAAGTAAGGTAATGTTCAAAATAACAAAAACTCTTTGTTGAAGTGGGTTTGTCAAAGGTATGTAGAAACTAAATGAAAGAGTTCCCAATGGCCTTGCTGGAACAATGTGAGAAACAAAGTGAATAAAGTTTATTGAATTATAATCTAAAGTATAAAAAAATTTCATGACTCTATACTGACATAAATGATTGATTAAATAAATAAATGTGACATAAGAAACAAATCTTATGTGCAGGAGAATTCCAAAAATCTTATGTAGATATTCTGCCAAGTTGTATAATGTTAAGTTCTCTATAAGTTTAGTTTCCTTGGTCAGAATTGAGTGGGATATTAGAGAAGCAAACTTAAGTGATAAAGTTCTTAAGAACTCCCACCCAAGGATAAATTTCAATCTCTAATTTAACAAAGGAAAAACTTTCAGAGATCATTGAAAGCTCTTAACTCTTAATGCCCTACAGAGATCAGTCCTGCTATGAAAGTCAGAGCATTCAAAATTTAAGAAAAATAACTCATTTCAGTTATTTGCTGGTGAATTATTTACAAATGGATCCTCAAAAAAATGCATAAGTATATTATAAATTTTAGTAAATAAGGATTATGTAAAACAACACTTATAAATTAATACTAAAATACGTAACACTATTCATTTTGTAAATTTCATATGCCCAATAGACATACGTAAAGAGTATCATAATTTATGGGAGATCCTCTGCAATGTTTTTCATAGTGGCTGTGCCATTTTACATTCCCATCAGCAGTGTGCAAGTATTTTCTCTACATCCTCTCCAACACTTATTATTTCTTTTCTTATTGATAATAACCATTCCAAGAGATGTTAGGTGGTATCTCACTGTGGTTTTGATTCTCAGTTCCTTTATAACTAGTGATATTGATCATCTTTTTATATATCTGGTAGTAATCTGTGTTCTTAGAAAAGCATCTGTTTGGATCTTCTCCCCATTTTTTAATTGGATCATTTGTGGTTTTGTTTGTTTCTTTGTTTGTTTTACAGTTTTGGCTCTCACATTTCTATCCTTGATACATTTTAAATTAATTTTTATATATGGTGTGTATCTAACTTTATTCTTTTCAAATTGATATCCATCATCATTTCTTAAATAGAATATTTTTTCACTTGAATGATCTTTGCACTTTTGTCAAAATCAATTGATATGGATGAATGGATTTATTTCATAACTCTAAATTCTACTCCTTTGATCTATATGTCTATCATTATGCTGATACCACACTATATTGATTACAGGAGTTTTATAGTAAGTTTTTATATCAGAAAAAGTGAGTCTTCTAAGTTGTTCTTTATAAGACACTTCTGGCTATTTATATTACCTACAATTTCATATAAATTTTAGGATCAGATTTTTCAATTTGGTACTAAAGGTGTTTCAAATTTTAATAGAGATTTCATTGAATTTGCAGTCACATCAAGTAGTACTGTCTTCCAATCCATTGACATCACGTCTTTCTATTTACTTAGGTTGTCTTAATTTGTTCAGCAAAATTTTGTAGTTCTAAGTATATGTTTTGTATTTCTTAGTGTAAACTTTTCATCCTTGCTTAAATTTATTCCTAAATATTTTTATTCTTTTTAATGCTGTTTTAAATATTACATTTAAATTAACATATTGGTGTAATAGTATATTTAAATTAGTAAATATTAAGTTAGTATTTAAATAGTGCTTATTTTGTTAATTTTATTTTAGAATTTTACTGCTGGTATACAACTTGTTTTTGCAAATCTATCTTGTTTCCTGAAACTTTGGTGTACTTATTTATAATCTGTAACGTGTGTGTGTGTGTGTGTGTGTGTGTGTGTGTGTGTGTGTGTGTGTGAATTCCTTAGGGTTTTATATATATAGGATTATGTCATCTGCAAATAGATTATTTTACTTTTTCTTTTATAGTTTGCTTTTTATTTCTTTTTCTTGGCTAATTGCTTTGACTAGAAGTTTTAGTTTTAATGTTGAGTGGAAATGGTGAAGGTGCACATTCTTGTCTTGGTCCTAATCTTAAGGGAGAGCTTTTTACTTTTCCCCAATGTGTATAATGTTAGTTAAGTTTGTCTTTATGAATAAAGGCCTTTTATTATTTAAGTTTGTATTACTAGTTTGTTGAGCATTTTATTATGAAACAATGTTGGATGTTGTCAAATCCTTTTTCTGCATCACTTGATAATTTTTCTCCTTATTCTATATGTACTATATTACACTGATTTTCTATGTCAAACCATCCTGAATTCCTGGAATAAATCCCATTCAGTCATGATGTGTAATTTTCTTAATATCCTGTGGATTTTGTTTTCTAATATTTGTTAAATATCTTTTTGCATCTGTATTAATAAGTGATACTGAGTTTTAGTTTTCTCCTGATGTCTATTTGGCTTTAGTATCAATATAATGCTAATCTCAAAGAATTAGTTAGAAAGTATTCTCTTTTATTTTTTTTGAAGAATTTGAGAGTGATTAGTATTAATTCTTAAATGTTTAATATAATTCACAATAGAAGCCATCTGGTCCTGAGCTTTTATTTCTTGGTGAGGTTTTTGATTGGTGATTTAATATCTTTATTCATAGATCTGTTCAAATTTTTTATTTGTTCTTGAGTCAATTTTGGTAGTTGGTGGATTTGAAGAATTTTTCTATTTCCTCTACATTACATAATTTGTTGACGTATAATTTTTCACAAAATTCTCTTATAATCCATCATATTTTTGTAAGATGTATAGTAATGTTTTCACTTTTCTGATTTTAGATTTTTTCTCTCTTAGTTTAGTTAAATGTTTGTTAGTTTTGCTGATATTTTTAGAAAACAACTTCAGGTTTTTGCTATTCTTGGTTTAATTTCTCTTATCTTTAATTTTTATTATTTCTTTTCTTCCTCTAGTTTTGAATTTACCTTTTTTTCTCTTTTAGTTCCTTAAGGTGTACAGTTAGGTTATTGATTTAAGAACTTTTAAAAAATATATAAGCATTTACAGCTCTAAATTTCCAAATGAGTACTGCTTTTGTTGCATCCCAAAAGTTTTGTTATGTTGTTTTTCGTTTTTATTTGTCTCCATATATTTTCTAATATCCCTTGTGATTTCTAACTTGACCTGTTGGTGGTTTAAGATTGTGTCCCAAGTTCCTCTTGTTTATTTCAAGTGTTGTTCCTTGTCCCAGGGTGCTATATCCATTATTTGTCAATTTTAATGCTTCTGGCAAAAAGCCACTCGGGGAACCATCCCAGTCCTGAGCATGCTTCAAACAGGTAAAACAAAGGAAAGTTTTGTACTGGTTCTTGAGGGAGGTGTCAGCTATGTGAAACCCACCACCAATTTCCTTGAGAATAAGATCTATATTCTTTCCTGAGGCTCTATCAATATGCACTAGAAGCTACTTATTGAGAGTGTGAAAAATGATCAATAAGAAGGTTAAAATGCCATGACATTCTCTTACCACAAAGCAACAGTTTCTTTCTCACCAACACTTCCTTTTGATCATTTTAAGTTTATGACTGGATTCCAGAGTTTTTCAGATATTTATTCTGACAGTTTTATAAGCTTTTTAGATGCTTTCCCCCATCTTTAATAACATATAATTGATATATAACATTATGTAAACTAAGATATGCAACTCGATGATCTGATACACATATATATTGCAAAATGGTTAGCACAATAGTTAACACCTCCATCACCTAATATGATTACCATTATTTTTGTGTATGAGAAAAGCATTTAGGATCTTTCAAATGTATAGTATAGTATTGTTAACTATAGTCACCATGCTGTATATTCAATTCTCAGAACTTATTTATTTAATAACTGAAAACTTGGACCCTTTTCCAATCTCCTCATTTCTCCCACCTCCAGCCCCTAGCAATCACCATTATGTTCTATTTCTATGAGTTTGGCTTTTTTGTATTTTACACATGAGTGGCATAACACAGTATTCATCTTTCATTGTTTGGCTTATCTCACTTAGCATAATGCCCACAAGATCCATCCATGTTGTTACAAATAACAGGATTTCTTTTTCTTTCTTTCTTTCTTTTTTTATGTCTGAATACTATTCCATTATATGCATAAATATTACAACTTCTTTACTCATCTATTGTTGGGCACTTTGGTTATTTTCATATCTTAGCTATTGTTAATAATGCTGCAATAAACATGTTTGCATAGATATCCCTTTGAGGGAGTGATTTCATTTTCTTTGGATATATATATCTAGAAGTGGGATTGTTGAATTATATGGTCGCCTTATTTTTAACTTTTTGAGGATCCCTCATATTGTTTTCCATGGTGGCTGTACCAATTTACATTCCTATTAACAATGCATAAGGGTTCTCTTTTCCCCACATCCACTAACATTTATGTGTTGTCTTTTTTTATAATACCCATTCTAAGAAGTGTGAAGTAATATGTCATTATGGTTTTGATTTACATTTCTCTGATGATTAGTAAGGTCAAACATCTTTTTATGTACCTATAGGCCAATTGTATGTCTTCCTTAGAACAACATCTATTCAGATCATCAATTTTTGATTAAATTATTTGTAATTTTTCTTTTGAGCTACTTCTATATGTTAACCCATTATCAGATATATGGCTTGCTAATTTTGATACCATTCTAAAGAATGCCTTTTCACCTCATTAGTTGCTTTTGAGGAAGAATGAGTGAAATTTCTTATGCTACCATTTTTAGTTATGTTACTCCTAAAATGCTATTTTTATAGCAGTATACCACACTGAATCTAATTTTTTTTCAGTTTGCATTTTCACTCTTTAGTCTCCTCTTTGCTTTAGTAAAGGACCTAGAAAGTAAAAACATTATTTAGTATGTTTACAAAGTAACTCTTCGAAAGTCAAAATGCAAAACAATTTGGGAAGGAAATCCTTAATAGATATATTTATATCCTGAGGAATATGATATAGTTGCAAATAAATGTACAAGATAAGCTGGATGCAAGGATCCAAACAGAAAGTGAGGAAATAAATTACTTCTATAATCATTCAACACCATGAAATGGTCTTATCTCTTGTAAATAGCAATAAAAGATAGTTTATTTTTTTAAAACAAACAAATCACCTTAATTGAACATAGTTTTCATTTTTAAACAAGTTGTATAACTTAAGGCTGAAGTCCTCCAGAGAAAATAGCCTTATGATTTATATCAGCACTGCTTGAACTTAAAGCAATTTGTGAAGTTGCATATGAATAATGCAGGATGAGAAGAGTACAGGAGGAAACCATTGAAAGAAAGAAAATTAAGTCCTTTAAAATGTAATATATAGAAAACTATTTAATATGAATTATTCACCAACACTAGTGATATTACAGCAATAACCATAGAACAGTGAATATTTTAATTTTTAATATGGGGTCATGCTGTTCCTTTTACATATCAGAAGTGAGAGAGAGAGAGAGAGAGAGAGAGAGAGAGAGAGAGAGAGAGAGACAGACAGGGAGAGATAGACAGAGAGACAGAGAGATGAGACAGAGAGAGGCAGAGACCAGAAATGGAAAAGAGATTAAATGCATTACAGCCTATGAATATGCACAAATGTGCTGGAGTTCAACTGAAAAGAAGGGAAGAGTGACCTGTTGAACTCTGTGATACACAACTATAGCTGTTGACTTAAGATTCACAGCGGCAGTTTCTGCCAGTTTGAGAGAGGGTCAAATGATCATCAGAAAACGCACATTTTAGATATGTTTTAACTCTTGCTGATTCTACTGAAAAGTTGTATGTTTTGGAGGAATTCCAAGCACCTGAGTAGTATCTTGGTTCCTTTTCATGTGGAAAAATAATGTATGTTGTTTCTATTTTCTTTTACTTTAGGAATACCAGAGTATTAAGTAGTTTAATATATAATTATTTTGAGAAAATTAAATGAGAAAGTAAAGGGATAGATTGTTCAATAATGTACAATAACTGTACAATTAAAATAGCATATAAAGCATTTAATATTTACTCTATTAAAATCAAATACAAAGCCTTACCAATTTTCATATCAATTAATACTGTGGTATTAATAATGTGGTATATTATTTTGAGCCTTAGCAGTTCCTTAGTTATATATGCATTATGTATATTGACACTGCTTTGGAATCACAGAGTTGAAGAGTCATCTTACCTATAGAAGTTTGAAATCAATAGTCATTTAAAGTTAATAGTATAAGATTTCTACATGATCTGGGAATGCAGCCAGCTGTCCAAAATAAAGTAATTGACTAAATTTGATATTTTTATAGAACGTATCTAACTAGAACTCAAGTAGGCATGGCTAAATAATTTAACTCAAAGAGATTCCAGACCATATTTTTGTAAGGAGATAGCAAAACAGCCTCAAACCAACTAGTTTATTCAAATACTTCTCAAAATCAATTATTGCTGAGAGGCCATAGTGTCACATAGTTGGAAAAATACAAACTGTGAACAATGTCATAGAGAATAACATTAAATTGTATAATGCAAGTTAAATTATGGGGAAGGAAAATCATTCAACTCATTCAACTAAATAATGCCTTAATGCCCTGGTCAAACTAATATTTGATTTCAGAGTCTAGTGAAAACTATATATCAATAAAAAATTAACATTTTTTTCACTTTGAATGTACAAATCTGGTCTGTTAGCCAAATTTGATTTGGCTGCTTTTAGCATCAGCTTTGATTTCAGGCATGCTTTGTGATTGACTAATGTTTGGTTTGAATTCCATATGAGAACTTCTTTATCATGTTCACATTTTTATATCACTGCATATGTTATAATACATCCTTCAAATTCTCTGGAACATGTACTTTGTTTACCTGGACATGGAGATTTGGAGGTGGTTAGGGGATAAGGGAGTGGCATTGGGAGAAATTTATATAGACCAAAAAGACTTTTATTTCAGAACTTTCTGATAACATGAGAAGATTCTGGATTTTTTAGATACAGCTACAAAGACCTTCTCAAATGTTAAAAGAAGACTTTTAACACACAGTTTTAAAAGTAACTGAAAGTAACTTCAATGCTCTGATATTCCCTATTAACACAAATACCTCGCATCTTTCTTTGTCCGATAATAATTCTTTAATAATCCACCTGTGCGATATGGAGAAGGCTAGAAAAGTGATGCTTTTACTCAATTTTCATCAATTTGATATTAGCATCAAGGCAAAGCTCTGGTAAATTAATTGGTTTTAGAATAGTTAGTTAGCTTGGCAATTCCCCACCAGTTTTGTTTCCTATTACATTGAGGTATAAGAAACTGTGTTTAATTATAAGAATCCGAGAATATATTTATAAATATTTTTTTTCTATTTAGGCATAAAATGAGAGATTAATTTAAAATAGGTAAATCTAGTACACATAGTATAGAGGAGATGTCTTTGTATACAAAATATTATATATTAGAGTGGCAATTAAATTCATAAAATCACCTTAAAATAATATAAAATTTGTGGGTTTTAGATATGCCAAAAAAATTAACCCAGACACTGGAAGAAGATTGCTTTTGTTTAAATTCTAGCTCCACAAAAAAATTATTTTAAGATTCTGTGAAAAATAACTGAAAATCTATAAAATATGGTCATCATTACACTGTATTTAACCTTGGGGGTTTTGTTGAGGTTCAATAAAATGATAATGCGTAGAACATAAGTACTCAAGAAATGTTAGATTTTAGCCTGATCTTCTGTTATGCAGCAAAACTATATGGTGATAGTTTAAATTAATTCGTCACTATGCGTTGACCTCAGACCCATTCTATGAAGGTACATTATGAGGCCTAAGATGAAGTGGGTATCTTTTCCCTGGCCAAGACAGAGGCCCACTGAACATAGTTCAAATCTGTTTGCATTGCATTTGTTAATATCCCACTGGCTAAAGCTAGGCACTTTGCTGAGTCCAATGTTACAGGGTAGGGAACTACTTCTATGAAGGTTTGGAAGTATTAAATATCTTTAAACAATGTCCTATTCTATTATATTCTCTTAATTTGAAAACAAGATGATGGATCCATAAAATTTTAACATTTAAAAAATAAGTAACTAATTTAAAAAATATTAATTAGATTATTTAAATATGAATCTCTAATTTTTTACAACCATTTTTTTCATAAATGTTTACACAAGTCCTTCTAGCCAAGTGAGATAAAATTGTGTATATTTTCTCCACAATATTTAGTAAATATTGGGACAGAAAATTTTGAATTAGTTGCTTGAACTGCCATAACAAAACACCACAGACTAGGTGGCTTAAACAACAAAGATTTATTTTCTAATAGTTATGGAGATTGGAATCCCAAGATCAAGGTGCTTAGCAGAGCTAATTTCTTCTGAGGCCTTTTTCCTTGGCTTGTAGATAGCCACCTTTTCACTGTGTCTTCCTATCAACACCCCTATGTGTGCACATGTTATTGGTGTATTTCCAAATTGCCTTTTATAAATATACCAGTCATTTTAGATTATACCCACTCTAAAAACAAACAAACAAATGACTTAATTTTAACTTAATTACCTCTTTAGAGTCCTTATACCAAAACATGGTTACATTCTCAGCTACTGGTGTTAGGAATTCAACAACAAATTTTGAGGGGACACAATTCAGCCTATGACAAGATTTAATAAAATGGATTTTTAATGTTAGAAAACTTAAAGAACTGATCCTTATTTTTTAAAAATAGTAAACAAATTGAGACTAAGACAAAGGTATATATCCCAACTGTCAGAGCAGTAAAGAGTAAGAAGAGCTATGGTGGTATTGAGATTGGGATTTGGAACTATGTTTCACTTAAAATTTTATCGCTAATTAGCAGATTTGTGCTAATTCATGTAATGATAATCAAATTTATTTAAAAGTATGAATAAATGTCATTAAAAGTAATTTGAAAAAATTGGGGGTGGGTTCTTATTTGAGCACAGATTTTGTATCTATTATCTATTGGAAGAAGGTCTTAATAATTAGGGAAGTTACTTAAATATCTCCTTTGAGACAGGCTCTTTATACCACTGATAATATTTTTCAGTCTACTAACCCAATTTTCTAGTTTCCAAGATTTCTGGTTAATATAATCAGTGGCTGTAATTTTTTAAACAAATGAAATATAAACAAAGTTTAATGTTTTTTTCTTCTTATCCAAGAAAATATTTTTTTTTCATTTGCACTGTGTTTTACTTACTATCTCTTTTCTAAATCTAATATTTTAAATGTGTAATTGAATGAGTTTGTACTCAGACAGTGATCTCTAGGACTGAACTGCAATGTCACTTCATGCAATGTGTGCCTAACTGTCATTTTGAATATCTTCCAAGATTTTGCATATTTTCAAATTTAATCTCTTTATTATACATGTAAATTTTTCATTCTTATTTTCTTTTTCTGATGAACTTTTCTTTACAGAAATAACAAAAATAATAAATTTTTATATTCCTCCCTCTATTCTCCTTTTCTTCCTTCCTCTCTTCTTTCTCCTTCTTTTTCTATTTCTCTCTGTCTCAACTCTCTCTCTCTTTTTTCTTCTTTTCTATTTTTTTCTCTTTTCTTTTCCCCTTCTTTTCTCCTTCCCTCCTTCCCTCCCTCCCTTCTTTCTTTTTCTTTTCTCATCTGTCTGTCTCTATTCATTCTAATAGACAAGAAGCCTACGAAATATTAAGAGGCAAGGATAAGAATTAAAAGAAAATTAAGACCAAAAATCAGACATTAATATTATTATTTTTTGAGATATTAATTCAAATTTCTAAAGAATTAAATAAGTGTGAGCTAACTTTTCTTTCTTGTCATAAGTCCCATGTGAAAGAGATATTTGCAAGGAACATGCCTATAAAGCCAATTCAATGTAATATTTAGTTAGAGCCAACATTAAGTAGATGATTTAAAATATAATTGGCCTAAAGTAACCTTGCTTTTAGAGACACAGGAAATTATAATAAGAAACCATATATACTTTTTCTCTCTTTATGGAATATATAATGTTCAGGAAGTTAAACATTAAGCTATAAGATGGTAAAATATGTCAAGCTTTGTAAAAAATTTGATCTTGGAGATAATAAATTAATCATAAATGATTTCTTTATAGTATGGTCTCCCTTCCATATAGTGTATATTTTCTTCTCAGATTTATATCATTCATTCAAATGAAAGCAAAGTTGAAACAATGTGGAGAGAAAATCAATATATTGTGTATATATTTACATACCCACCAAGATATAAACATTCTAAATGTTAATTTTTACATGTTTTTCGGTATATCTACAAAATGCATAACATATATTTTAGTCCTTAATTAATTATTAAAGGAACTATTGTCAGTTTGAAACTTTCTTGACTGTTTCTATCTTCTATTAATATTTTATCTACTATGTCCAAGACTATCCAGATTTATATCTTAGACACAGAATTAGAAGTCTGACAGGAAAATTTAAATGAAGATGTTATGAATCTGTTCCAAATTTTTTTTTCTTTCTGTCTTTCATTATTTTTTTCCCAAAAAGAAAAAAAAAAGAAACAAATAAATTTGTTTTATAGAATTCAAAGATATTTGTTTGCTTCTGACTTAGAGTAATCAATGTTAGCTTATATAAACACTTTTTTTGGCTTACATAAGAAAGATTTATTTTTTGATCACACAGCCTGACATAGGTCATGTGCCTTTCCTGGGTCACTCTCATGTAAGAAATGACTCGGAAAGCAAGAAATCTTTCATTTTGTTGCTCCATTTTTTCCATAGGGCCTCCATGTCACACTTTCAATGATTCCTTGCATCATGGTAACTGAGGAGCCACAAAGATTTATTAGACTATTCAGGATATTTTAGGGTCCAGGCCTGAAAGTAACACAATGCTTTCCTCAACATTCTTTGGCAAGATGTCAATCACAGGGCCTAATTATTTGCAAGGGAGGCTGACAAATGTAAATAAGCACACACTTCAAAACAATAATAGTGTCTGCCATAGTTGACTCAATTTGGGTAAGTAAAAAAGAAAATAAATGTATACTGAAAATTGAGGTATAAATGATCAATCATAAATATCTACTAAGTGCTCTAATATATCAATAGAAGCAGAAGAGACTAGTTTTTAGAGCTAGGAAGATTCTTAGGATTCAACTAGACCAAATTTATTAATTTATTATTATTTAAATGAGTAAATAGTCATCCATCCATTCATTTCTTTCTTCATTAATTTAATATTCATTTACTAAATGCTTCATGTGTGCCACGCTCATGGGTGCTAGGCTTTCTGTTTATACATGTGGAAAAAGATAGCATTTCTTCATTAGAGAAGTTCAGAAACTTTGAGAATATTATGAATTAACAAGTGGACCAATAAATGTGTGTTCTGGGAGCAGAGAAAAAAGAACATCACACTCAATATGAAGGATAGAATTGGAGACCTTGGAGCTAAAAGGAGTATATTCATGTCAAGTCAATAGAGAAACTTAGGCCGACAGACTTGGCTTGGGAAAGAGAGGTGGAAATACAGGAAAAAGAAAACCCATGTTAAATAACAGGTGAATCTAGAACAATTAGGAAAAGGCAAATATTTTACAAAAGTCATACTGAGTCACCTAACATGATTTTCACTTACTTTTTAACATGAATTCCATTGCTGGTCTCTAGAGTTTTAGTCCATTTCTTCATCTTCCTTAGGAAGAAATGTTGTGGGTACATTGAAAGCCTTAGCTGTGGAACTGGTATGAATCCTGCATATTCCAGTTTTAATTGTGTAAATGAGTTATTTGTTGAATTCTTTTTATTTGATCTAAAAAAAATGGGTATAATAGTGTTTTTTTCCTCCATGTGAAACTAAGGCTCCTCATGACTTTGATTAAATTTAGTTGTAAATTCTACCTCTTGAAATAAATCATTCATTTATTTATTTCATATAGAAAAATTCATCTGGAAATCATATGTCTGAGAAACCTAGCCTTTCTCCCAGATAATTAGCAACCCCCGAGGCAGCAGAAGATAGTCCCGTATCTAACGGTTTCATGGTCCTGACCTCTGGCAGGCTAAAAATACCATCTGGACATAAGTTCCATTTCAGTCCCTGAGCCCTAAGGTGGAATGACATCCTGGCTACTTTCCCATGAGACTGAACAGGGATACCAGAAAATACCTCAGAACCGTCATCTAAAGCTGAAAAAAAAATTTATTACCCTTACCTCACCAACAATCGATCAGCTTTCAGTACAACCTTGAAACCATAACATGTAGTGCCTTGTGATTTTGTCCTACATAATCGATAACCTACATGCCATCAGCAAGTTCAAGCTTTTGAACATTAGCTTCCCATTCTCCTGGATGGTGCCATCCACCAATAAAATAGCCAATATTTCTCCATGTAATTCTCAGTGTTTAGTGTTTGGCTCTACTAGTGCTGGGCAGACAAACTCTTTCCGTTCTATAATATATGCATGTTTGTTGTGAGTAGTAAATGAAATAGTGACAAAAAGTCACTTAGATTAGTCTTTGGTTCATAATAAGCATTCAATAAATATTTCCTCATTAATATTACCCCCTGTTTATATAACATATTGATTGTTTATAAAAACTTAATGTTAGAGTTCATGAAAAAATTCTGTGTTCTACAATTTATATTTTATTAAAAAAAACTATTCTTATTACATGGATAGCCATAGCTACAGCCATATTATATTGAATTATGTGGTTTATTGATTAAACAGTGTTGATCTTCAGCCCATATTTGCTTTAACAGTTTGTCCAATGGTCAAAGCATTATAAAGCTATTAAGAACAAAGTACTATACACCATATAAATATCATGAACTGGAATTTTTCTAAAAAATTTTGGAGTAGAAAAGCAGTATATATTTTGTAGTAATTATAACATAAAGATATGTTGAAATTTGTTATTTGATTACACTACTCATTATGCCATGGTTACACTGTAGTCTCTTAATAGATTATTGGATACAAAGACATTAAATAAGAGTTATGAGAATAGAGAAGCCAAGATGGCATAAAAGCTAGATACTATGTACGCCTCCTGTTGTGACCACACCAGCATTACAATGAAACTATACAACAACCATAACAGGGCGTAGCCTGAGGTCTTGCTGAAAAGAAGTCCTACTACTGAGTACATGCATAAGAAGAGGCTGGGTAGGAGGGGCAAGATGTGAAATGGCTGGTCTCACAACAGCTTGTGGACATCAAGAATCTGGAGGGTTATTTTGGCTGCAGATTCCCTCCCTCAGGAGTAAGGGGTACTGGCCCTATTCTGGGCTCCCTGGCCCAGGGTTCAGTGCCAGGAAGTAAAGTCCCCACAACTTCTGGCTATGAAAACACAGCAGAGATTGTGGCTGAATGAGATGGAGGGCTGTGGTAGCTGCAGATATTCCTCTTAAGGCTCACATGAACTTACTTGCTGATGTACTCACTTGTTCTGAGCTCCAGTGTTAGGACAGCTGTTTGAGAAGTACCAGGGACATATAGGGTAAAACTGAGTTATCTGGCTTCTCGGCGAGGGCTGAGGGGGTGGTATCTCTCTTCCGAATAGAAGTGATGGCAATATCCATTGTTCCTCAACTGAGTTCTCCCCTCTCCTAGTGTGCAGACATAGACAGCCACAATTCCAGAATTTCAACCAACCTGAATAACACAGGTTACTTCACCCGGGGGATTCCCTGAGATTCCATCTCTCCCAACTTGTGGATTCATCCAAGCCACCTCTAGTGGTTTATTCCATATCAATGGCTTGGCTCAGCATATGCTGCAGACTTTCTTAAAATCTCTTGAAGTCTCACAAAACCCAGCACAAACATCATTTAGAATTTAAAGACAGATAAAAAGCTTCCCAGACAAGAAAAAGTTAAAGAAGTTCATCACTAGCAAGCCAGTATTATAGGAAATGTTGGAGGGACTTAAGAAAAAAAATCAAAATTATGAATAAAGAATGGCAATAACTATATGTCTATCAAACAAGTACTTCAAATAAAAAAATAATTAAATGTTCCAGTAAAAAGATAGGGTGGATGAATGGATAAGGAAATAAGATCCTTGCATAGATTGCTTACAAAAGACTCACTTCAAATTAAAAGACATACACAGATGAGAAGTAAAGGGATGAAAAAAGATATTTCATGATGGACCTAGAGGGTAGTCTGCTCTGTTAGAGAGAGACAGATGCCATATGACTTCACATATATGTGTAATCTATAGAACAAAATAAACAATGATAATAATGAAAACAGAAACAAATTCACAGATATAGAGAACATTTTGAGAGCTACCAGAAGGGAGGGTGTTGAGACAGTAGGAGAAAAGGGGGAAGAGAATAAAAAGTACAAAATGGTAGTTACAAAATAATCATGGAGGTAGAAAGAATAGCATAAAGAATATAGTCAATAATATTGTATAACTCTCTATGGTGTCAAATGGGCACTAGACTTCTTGGGTTGATTACTTCGTGAGTTTCTATATATCTAATAATCATGTTGTATACTTGAAACCAGTATAATATAGTACGCCTACTATATTTTAAAATTTTAAAAATATTATTAAAAGAAAAAAATAGTTATACAAGACAGCTCTAGAAGTAAAACAGCAGTGAAACATCAACAGTGAATTCTTGAAAAATGAAATCTGTAGGGAGCAGATGGTCCATAGAGTGAGACAAATTTGACTCTGAATTCTGACTGCTCCATATATTAATTTTGTATACTTGTGATTATTACTTATAGTTCTATACTCATTTTCCTTATCTTAGAATTAGGACTGATAATTTATTTTATGTGGTATTGTGTAGAAATCAAATGATTTCTGCATTTAATTTATTCTAGGTACATATATTTAATATAATAACTTCTCAAAAATTAGAATTAGTCTTATCATAGATAGCATGTCATAGTTTAACTGTTAATTTTTTTCCCTTAGAGGTATATGAATTAATGGTGTGTCTTAAAATTGATGAATTTGATGTAGTAGAGTATATGTAACTCACCCTAGTGCTTAATAACAACATCAGTTTTGTTTCTCTTTCCTTGCTTTTTTTGTTTTTCCATGTCATAGATTATTTGGTTGTATATAAGCAAGCCTAAGAGTTCATGCAAATAAAGTAAATGAATAATTTAGAAAATTATTCAGGTATCTTATTCTAAGAATAAAATTTCAGAAATATTAAGCTGTGCATCAGAGATGTCAGAACTAGAAAAAGAAATAATGTCAGACTGGCTTTGATAAAGCCAGTATTACAGGAAATGTTGGAAAATTTCATAATGATGAAATTCTCACTGCTCTTGAATTTAAGAATAATATTAAATTCTTTGCAATCTTGAAGGCAATAACCCTTACTTACTAGATAGTGATTTCCTCTCTAAAGTACTAACTACAGTGTTTCAATATCCAGGACACTTTTTTATTTTTTTAAGTAAATTCTACTTTATTTGGGTTTTGAGATTCATCTGTAAAACACTAACCAATATTTAATCAACTGTAACAGAAAACAAATACATTTACAGAATTTTTTATTTTTATTGGTCCAAGTCATACTATACACAATTAATTCTTTTTTTTTTTACTCTGTCTGAAAGTTGGGATTACTAACAGAATATCATTTTGTAACTAACTTGTAGGTATTTACTAAAATTATTCAACATCTACCTTCCTTTCATGTATAAAAGAACATATTTCTACTTAACAGCTTTTCTTAACACTTAACATACAAATAACATGAGAAAACTTTCAACACAGATTATGCATTAAAAGCTAGACTAGTGGTAGTCAGAGTTATAAATTTTTTATAGGAAAATTGTATAATAGATATAATACTTTTATAAAAATCAAATATAGTTTTAATTTTTGAAAGTAGTATTTAGATCAAACAATACGATGAGGCACACACATATATAAACATATATAAATAATTAAAAATTACATTATTGGGAGATTTTTTTCCTTCTAAATATTTTTTTTTATTTTTCGGTTACAGTTGATATACAATATTATATTAGTTTCAGGTGTACAACCTAGTGATTGGACATTTCTACAACTTACAAAGTGAGCACTCTGATAAATCTAGTACTTATCTGACATCATACATAGTCATTACAATATTATTGATTGTATTTTCTATGTTGTACTTTATATCCTTCTGACAATTTTTGTAAGTGGAAATTTGCACATCTTAATTTATTTCCCTTTTCAACCATTCTTCCAGCCCTTCTTCCATCTGGCAACCATCAAAATGTTCTCTGTACCTACGAGTTGTTTCTATTTCGCTTATATTTATTTATTTATTTATTTATTTATTTATTTATTTATTTATTTATTTATTTATTGTGTTTTTTAGATTACATGAGTAAAATTATATGATATTTGTCCTTCTCTCTCTGACTTATTTAACTTAGCATAATACCCTCAGGTCAATGCATATTGTTACAGATAGCAAATTTTCATTCCTTTTTATGGCCAATCATTGTGTAAATGTACCACCTCTATATCTAGTTGTCTACTGATGAACAATTAGGTTACTTCCATATCTTGGCTATTATAAATAATACTTCAAAGGACATATGGATGCATATGTATTTTCAAAATGTTTGGGATTTCTTAGGGTAAATACTCAAAAGTGGAATTGCTAAGTCTTTTGATGTCTCTTGTTATAGCCTTTGTTTTAAAACTTATTTTGTCTGGTGTTAGTATTGCTAGTCCAGCTTTTTTATTTCATTTTCAGTTTTTTGAAATATTTTTTAATCATTTTATTTTCAGTCTGCGTGTGTCTTTTGATTTGAAGTGGGTCTCTTGTAGACAACTTTTGTATGGCACTTGTTTTCTTATTCATTCAGTGACCCTATGCCTTTCAATTGTAGAATTTAATCCATTTAAATTTAAAATAATTATTGACAGGTAGTTATTACCAGTTTATTATTCATATTTTTTCTTCATTTTCTAAAAACAGTCTCTTTAACATTTTTTTGTAATATTGGTTTGGTGGTGATAACTTTTTTGATTTTCTTGTGTGGGAAGTTCTTTATCTCTCTTGGATTCTAAATGATAGTCTTGCTGAGTAAAGCAATTTTGGTTGTAGGTTGTATTTCATGCCAATTCCTTCTGGCCTACAAAGATGCTGTTGAAAAATTAGCTGACAGTCTTATGCAAGTACACTTTAAGTGACTGCATGCATTTTTCTTGCTGCTTTTCTCTTGCAGCTCTTGAGATTCTCTTTTTGTCTTCAATCTTTGGCATTTTAATTATGATGTATCTTAGGAATGTTTTCTGTTATTATTTCTTCAAATAGGTTTTTAATTTTTTGCTCTTTCTCTTCTGATATTCCTATGGTATGAGTGTTGGTATGTTTGATGTTTTCCAAGAGACCCGTTAAGCTATCTTCGTTTTTTTGAATTCTTTTTTTTTTTTCTTTTGATCTTCTGATTGTTTTCTGTTGCCAGGTATTCAAAATCATTGATTCAGTCCTCTGCTTCATCTAATCTACTGTTGATAAAATATATTTTTTTTTTATTTCAGTTGTTATATTCTTCATTTCTAACTAGTTCTTTTTTATGTTGTCTAGATCCATTTTTATGTTTCCTATCACTTTATTGTTCTCATTGAAATTATTGAGCATCCTTATAGCCAGTGTTTTGAACTTTGCATCTAGTAGTTTGCTGTCTCCACTTTGTTTAGTATTTTTTCTGAAGCTTTTTTTTTTTGTTCTTTTATTTGGGACATGTTTCTTTGTCTTTTCATTTTTGCTGCCTCCCTGTATTTGTTTCTATGTATTAGGTAGAGCTGCTATGTCTCCCCAGCCTTAGTAGAATGGACTTGTGTGGTAGGTATCCTGTGGGGCTCAGTGGCACAGTCTTTCTGGTTATGTGAGATGTGTGATCCAGGGGTATCTCATGTGTGGGTTGTGTGTGTATTCCTATTCTAGTTAAGTTTTAGTTGTTATTTACATGTCAATAGGAAAGATTGGCTCTCAGGCTGATTGCTTGTGAAAACTAGTCAGTGACTATAATGGAGGAGCTGTACAGTGGCTGACCCTACAAAGCAGGATTTTCTTTAGCAGATCTTTGATACCTTACCAGTTTATTCTTTGGGTATATCATTTGTGAAGGTGATTGGATGGTGCCCTAGTGTGTTTGAACCTGACCACCAGGTGTATTGGTTCTTGGACCTCATGGGAAAAGCTCTGTTGAAGGCCAAATTCAGGCAATTCCCAGGGCCACTTGTATGAGCTACAAAGTGATCTACAGGTGGTTATCAATTGTCCTGGACTTGGAGGTGCCAGAAAGGGTGTAAGCTGTGAACTGAGGCTCCTTGCTTGTAGTGCCTTGCTTGTGGCTATTCAGCAAAGGGTATGGGGAATAATGAAGTTAGATACTGCTTACTTGGGGTTTATAAATCTTTGAGAAAGTTTTGAAAAGTACACATAATGAGCCAAGACAAGCTTTTGTAAAGATAAATCAGTGAAAGTGAATTGGATGGGTCTGTAAGTTGAGTGGATACTAGATATGGTAGCTGCCTGTGTCTGCACACCAGGAGTGGGGAGGGCTCAACAAAAGAATAGTGGGAAGGGCTCAACAAAGGAATAGTGTCTTCTGCTAGTGCTCTGTCTAGGAGAAATCTGTTCTCCAGCACTTGCTTTGAAACTAGATAATTTGATTCCTCCTTGCATGTCCCTGGTGCCTTTTAAGCTGCCACCATAGTATTGGAGCTCAGAGTTAGTGAGTACATAAGAGAGTAGGTCCATATGTGGGCTCTTTAAGAGGAATGCTTGGGACTCCAGCTCCATTCTGTCTCACTCAGCCACAATCTCTGCTGGTTTTCAAAGTCAGAAGTTATGGAGACCTTGCTTCCTAGCACTATAAACCTGGATTGGTGAGACTGCTGTGAGTGCATGATACCTTGCTGTTCAGGGGGAGCCTCCACAGCCAAGATATTTTTTCCCAATTTTTAACTGCTACATACATGTGTGGGACCATCCTTTTACCTGTCTCTGCCTTTCCAATCAGTCTCATCCTGTCTTCTTTTGTATATCCTTAGTTATAGGACTTCTGTTCAGCTAGATTTCAAGCAATTCTCAATGACTATTCTGTAATTTAGCTGTAATTTTGATGTGGTCATGAAAGAAGATGAGCTCAGCATTTTCCTACTCAGACATCTTTATTAGAAGTTCCTATTGGAAGATAATTTTAATTACATAACTAATTTTCCTACTTTTATATTTTAAAAGTAAAGAAAATTCTTAAACTATGTTTATTAACCTGTCAGTATTCTTATTTTACACATTTTTTTTAGTAAGAAATGATAAAATTAACAAAACAATTTCAGGTGCATTCATTATAATAACTAAATCTACACATGCATCAGCATACACATGTAGTGAAACTTGTACTATTTCTTGCTCTTAGAAATTCTTAAATATATGATGATAAGTGGCTAAAGTAGAAAACAGTTATCTATTTATATTACATTAGTTGAAAACTTTTTATAAAAATAATTTTTATAAAAAATTTATGTGAAATAAAGTAATTTCACATCTTATATTTAGTATTGTTAAATTTACTGCTTAAAATTACTGATTTTACTTGCATATTTACATATACAACAATTTTACATGCATACTTACATATACATAAATTTGCTACTATTAAAATTGATAATGTTTTACATTTATGTTCATCTATACACCCGAAGACTTGTAAAAGCATTAAAAACAATTTAGAGAGAATAAATATACATAAGTATATATATTTAGCAAACATTTTTAGATGGATTTGAAGAAATTATAAATATAGAAGTTGTTACTCAAAATTAGAAAAGTTTAATTGAAATAGAATGTTATAAAGTTAAAATATATGAGGAACTATTTAGATCATCACTAAATTTAAGATATTATTGAATTTACTATCTTTGTGTCTGTTTTATATTAACAATGTGTATTGCATAGTTAACATAGAAAAGATCTGTTCCCCCTTTTTCCCTCTTAACCACAGGAGTTAAATATGAACATTTCACATAAAATGTGGTCCTGAATTTCAGGAACTTTTTTTATTACTTGAGCCCAGATTTTTTTATAGTTCTATTAATCTATTTTTTCTCTCTTCTATATTTTGCTTACTCTTTGAAATCTTTTAAATAAATGAAATCTAAGCAATAATTATTTATACCTAAATTCAATGGCCAGAAGTTAGATGAGGATTTTCAAATACCAAAGTGGTAATTCTCTTATTTACAGGTAAAATTTTGTACTATTTTAAAAAAATCAACATTAATTTGTCTAAGTATTGCATTACTTAAAGAAAATAGCTTCCAATACTGTTTTCCTGGAATAAAGAGTAACGCAGTTCTTTTCTGCAAATGAGAAATTTGTTATCCCTATATGCTATAATCAGTTTCTCCCTAAAACACCAAATTCTTGTAGAGAGGTAAACATGAGTTAGGGCAAAACAGTCTTTGTTATCTCTCATTTACTTAATTCATCTAGAAAAGAATAAGTAGCAACTTTCTATTCTTGGAATATATTTGTAGAGTTTATTAAAATGAATTATTCTGAATTATATCAAAGAAGTCAAAAAAATGTTATATACTGCCTACCTAAATCTAGATAAAAAAATAAATAACTATTTTATGTTTTTAATTATATGAAATGTGGGGGTTAAAAATGTACTATGTTTGCACTTTATCTCCAATTTTTAGCCTTTAGAATTGTGAGAAAAGAAATTTCTGTTGTTTAAGCTATCTGGTTTATAATATGCTATTATGTTAGTCTGAGCAAACTAAGGCAAAATTTATATGGAGCAATAATTAAGACAGTCACTTGTTCGATTAAGAACTTACTTGCAATTTCAAATGAGAATAATGGCTGCTGAAAGTGTTCAGTGTTTATTGACACCAGAGAACTAATAAATGAGCTAACTTATATCATATCACACACACACTCACACACACATACACAATGTTTTTTCTTTGTTGTTATAGTCTAGCCAGACTAGGGCTCAGAGTAAAATTTCAGAATGTATGCTAAATTACGAAATACTATTCTGAATTTTATTTTGAGTTTATACGCTCTTATAATTCAGGTTCTCTTAGTATTAAGATCTTTAAAGAAGAAATTCATAATATAGAATCTCAATGAAACTCATGTTGAAATATGGCATTGATGATGTAATACCACTTAATTTAATTTATACAAATATAAGTTAAATTCTCATTTAGAAATAATTAGGAGAAATCTATTTTTATATTAAAGTAACTATTTGAATATCAGTGAAGATATTTTACCAAGATAATGCATGAATTAAACATTTTTATTCATATGGTTCTCTTAGTTGGGACATCTTGAAGGCAACATCTCAGGCATAAAATAAATTTTGTAAAAGGTGTAATAAAAAAACTTTACTAGATGAATCGTCCTACTCAATGACATAAACATAAGGGAAATAAGAGTCAAACTAATGTAAGAACAATTTGGGAAATTAAAATGCCCATTATGAACTCCACATATTCAGAAATTCTCTCCGTGGAATATTTTTGATAACATCCAGTATAGACTTGATAAATGTGCAGGAAAGTTATAAGCAAAGTAGATCTTATATAAATAAAATTCATCTAATAATACATTATACATTTGGATTGCCCCAAAAGATACAAACACAGTAATACTCAGTGGTCTAGCACCATCCAAAGTTACCCTCAGATTCAGGATTGATAAAGTCTTGAAGGGCTTTTTGGTCTTTAGAAAGGCCAAGTTAACTATTCTCTAGGTATTAGCTTATATATTTGGAAAACTCTATTTAGTCTTGAAAATTACAGACTCTAGTTAATAGCTAATTGATTTCTTCAATTAAAGTTTTGCTAATATAGACTATGATGATGGTGGTTTAAAACTAATTTTTATTCTCTGATTTTTGATTGTTCAGAGTCTCCTCCATCATATCTAATGAAATACAAGTCACTTTAAAATTACTATGTGACTGTTGTGCTCTTCTAAGAGGATCATTTCTCTTAGCAAAAAAACAAAAATATACTTATTAATGAATCTCTTGAAGTATTTTATTCCAATATAGTAAAGTGCATTCCAATATGCCCCTTTAGTTTCTTTATAGTTAAAATACGGTATTTATTTTCTATTTCTGCATAATATATCATCCCAAACTGAATTACCAGTTTAAGAAAATGAATGTATTATTTCACAGTTTCTGGTGTCAAATATCTGGACATACTTTAACTAGTTTTTTTTTACTTCAGTGTCTCTCACAGGCTGCAATTAAAGTGTTGGCTGAGACAAAGTTGGCTTAATGTTTTACAGGACAGAATGTTAGCAGAGAGGTTTTGAAGCAATTTCTCTCTCGGTTGCCAAGTGGGCCTCTCCAAGATGGAAGCTTATTCACTAAAGCATAAAAGCCAAGAGGGCAATAGAGTAAGTCTACTAGCAAGAGAGAAAAGTCACAATTTGTGTTAACCTAATCATGGAAGTTGTGTCTTATCAACACAGTTGTAGTCCACTGATTAGAAGTAGCTAAAGAGAGATTACACAAGTGGGTGAATATCAAGAAGTGGGCATCATTTGAGGACCAAATTTGAGAGCTGCCTATCAAAATACCTATAAAGTTTCTCAATTTCTTTTCATACTTTGTATATCCTTTATAGACAAAATAATCTTACTTCATCTTTTAAATTAAATTTATTGGTTAATAAAATTATAAAGGTTTCAAGGTACTGTTCAATAATGCTTTATCGATATATTGCATTGTGTGTTTACCACTCAAAGTCAAATCTACTTTCAGTTTCAAATAGTTATTGAAACAGTTACTGAACTTGAAGTAAATAGATTGGGGGAAATTTAAATACAATATAACTTTACTACCAGAGTTTTCAGCAAAACAATGAATTAGCAGTTGTAAAATGGTCTTTAAAATAAGAGAGTCTTTAAAAAAAGAGAACCAAAGGAAGCAATTCTTTTTTCAGGTTTTGAAAACTATGGGAATACAGATGTCTAATAGCCCTAAGCAACTATATTTGTGCTTTATGTGAGTTTAAAAAAACTACACTCAAATAGATTGCTGTAAAGTAATAAGGGTGCTTCTGAGGGACTGTTAATACACTTAGCTGAACAGGCCAAAGATAAGGAAAGAAATACAAAAGTAATATATATTAGCTTGTTACTGATGAAATAATAATAAAATTAATATCATTATTAAATGTAAAAATGGCATACTATTTCCTACATAATGTTATATTTTGTAAACATTAATTGATTTCATTCACACAATAACACCACAGAGTAGATATTATTACTATTTGCATTTTACACATGGGAAAGAGAGGTTAAGTCACTCACAAAGACATGACTAAGCTGAACTTGAACTCAGGCAATATTTCTCCAGTCTCTAGAAAAAACACACATCCTGCCTCTACTTAATAAATACTGATAATAATTTAGTGTTTATTTATGTTTCTGGTTAATCACAATATCTATATGATACAAAAACTATTACTGTTTTGACAAAACTGGCACAATGGGAGGATAGAGTGCAATCCAAACTCAACAGCCATTAAATTTAGAAAAAAAACTGAAAATACAAGATCTATATCTATACTGAATTTAAAAGGAAATTAATTAATTATAATTACCCTAACCAAGCAGTTAAATGAAAAACAGATATGGTCAATTAGATATTTTTGGCTTTAACATAACTGCTTCTGAAATGTTAACATAAAAATTCAAATAAGATTAATGCATAAAACTTGTCCTAATAAAAGGATTCCAATTTAGATTATAATTAACAGTTAGTCAGTAGAAACCACTGTTAATCTATTTTCATTGTTTCTATAGACTTTACTGTGGAAAAGGAGCCGGGACTAGAAGGTATTTTCAGACAAATAGTGGATGAGAATTTCCCAAATCTAAGGAATGAGCTAGAGCTTGGAATTCAAGAAGTCAACATAATACCCAATTATCTCAACCCCAAAAAGGCCTTCACCAAGACACATTGTGTTAAAGTTATCAAAAATGAAAGTAAAAGAATTCTCAGGGCAGCCAGAGAGAAGAAAATGGTAATTTATATTGGAAAACCTATTAGCTTATTCTTGGACTTCTCAGGGCAAACCTTACAAACAAGAAAGAATGAAATCAAATATTTAAACTATTAAGTGAAAGGAACTACCAGCATAGAATAACATATCCAGCTAAGCTCATCTTAAATACGAAAGAGAAATTAAGACTTTTCCAGTCACACAAAAAAATGGAATTATTCATTATGAGGACTGCACTACAGGAAATACTGAAAGGTGTCAGCTCACCTAAAACAAAATGACAAAAAATATTAAAAATTAGGAATAAAGTAACTATTAGGCAAGTAGAAGCAAAGAAGTGAAATCTTGAATAAGAACAGGGAATCACAGGCTTAAATAATAAGAAGAGAATAGCTATAGCAAGATAGTAATGAACATTCAACATACATAGGGGCAAATTGAAATAACAATGACTGAAAAGGGAAGGATTCAAATATCCAAATTCACAAAGAGGAATGGAGATAAGACACACGCACAAGAAAATGGACAGCTATATATATATATATGACACACGCACAAGAAAATGAACAACTATATGTGTGTGTATATATAAACTATCCTTTATATATTCATAATAGTAACCATACACCAAAGATTCAGAACTGAAATATATATCATAAAATAGAAGAACCAGAGGAAAAAGACACAAAAGCCAACCAAAAAAAAAAAAAAAAAAAAAAAAACAAAACAGAAACACAAGGACAAAGAAGCAATGGAAATGCTGAGCTACCAGAAAGCAAAAGATATTTCAATAATCACCTTAAATGTAAATAGACCAAACTCACCAATAGAAAAGCACAGAGTTGCAGATTGGATCAAAAAACAAAACCCAACCATAAGCTGCCTCCAGGAGACACATCTCAGATTCAAAGACAAATGTGACTCAAAATGAAAGGGCAGAAAATGATATTCCAAGCAAATGATATTCTTAGAAAAGCTGGAATAGACTACTAATATAGGGCAAAATAGACTTCAAAATTAAAAATGTAAAGAAAGATATCAAGGGACACTTCAAATGATAAAGGGAATCATGCACCAAGAAGATATAACCCTTATTAATATCAACGTTCCCAATCAGGAAGTCCTGAAATATGTAAAATAATTACTAACAGAACTAAGGGGAGAAACAGACCAAAACACTATCATCATAAGGAACCTAAATATCCCACTGCCAGAGATGAAAAGGTTATTCAAATAGAAAATCAATAAGGAAATAACATCCTTAAATGATACATTAGAACAAATGGATGTAACAGAAATTTACAGAGCCTTCCATCCCAAAACAGCTGCTTATACATTTTTTTCTAGTGCACATTAAACCTTCTCAAGAATTGACCATATACTAGGACACAGAGATAGCCTCAACAAATATAAGAGAGTTGAAATCATACCAACATTTTTCTCTGATCATAATGCTTTGAAGCTAGAGATCAACTGCAAAAATAAATCAGGAAGAACCACAAATACATGGAGATTAAACAACATGCTACTGAAGAATGTCTGGGTCAGAGAAGAAATAAAAAGAGATCAAGAGATACATGTAAATAAATTATAATGATAGTACAACATAACAAAACTTTAGAGACATGTAAAAAGTGGTCATAAAAGTTCATATCATTACAGGCCTATCGCCAAAAACACGAATGAGCCCAAGTAAACAACCAAACTTGTTGTCAAAAAACTAGAAAAGAAAGAATAAATGAAGCCTAATGTCAGCAGAAAAAAAAATGATCAAAAATAGAGCAGAAATAAATTATATTGAAAAAAATCAATAAAAAATTAATGCAATGAGATGGTTCTTTGAGAAGGTTAATAAAATTGACAAACCCCTGGCTAAACTCCCTAAAGAAAAATGAGAAAGAACACAAATAAACAAAATCAGGGATGAAAGAGGGGAAATTATGACTGACATTATGGAAATACAAAATATCATACCAGAGTACTATGAAAAAAGTATATAATAAAAAATTAAATAACCTAGAAGAAATGGACTAGTACTTAGAATAATACAGTCTTCCTAAACTGAATCAAGAAGATCTAGAAAATCTAAATAGACTGATCAGCAGTATGAAAATTGAAACAATCATCAAAAATCTACCAAAAAAGTAAATATCGAGGACCAGATGGCTTCACCAGTAAACTGTACCAAACATTCAAAGAATATTTAAAACGTATTCTCCTCAAACTCTTCCAAAAACTCAAAGAAGAGGACATACTTCCCAACTCATTTTATGAGGCCAATACTACTCTGATACCAAAAACCTGGAAAGGATAACACAAAAAGAAGAAAACTACATACCAATATCTCTCATAAACACAGATGTAAAAATTCTAAATAAGATAGTAGTGAACTGAATACAGCAACATATTAAAAAGATTATACCACAATCAAATGGGTTTCATCCCAGAGCACAGAGGTGGTTCAACATATGCAAATCAATTATTGTGATATACCACATAAACACATTAAAAAATAAGAATCAAATGATCATATCCATAGATGCACCAAAAGCCTTTGACAAGATATAGCATCCACTGATGATCAAAACACTTAACAAAATCGGTATAAAAACAAAGTACCTTAACATAATAAAGTTCATCTATAAGAAACCCTCAGCCAATGTATACTTAATGATGAAAAACTAAAAATCTTCCCTCTTTGATTAGGAGCAAGGCGATGGTGTCCACCATCACCACTGTTATTCAATATAACATTGGAGGTACCTGCAAGTGCAATCAGACAGGAGAGATATAAAAGGCATCCAAATAGGAAACAAAGAAGTCAAGCTGTCACTATTTGCAGATGACATGATTCTCTATATAGAAAACACTATTTAAAACAATATGCAAATGCAGTAAAATCTCTGGGTGCAAAATCAACATTCAAAAATCCATAGGGTTTGTATACTCTAATAATGAAGTGTCAGAAAAAGAAGTAGAAAAAATAATTTATTTTGCAATTTCAACAAAAAGAATAAAATATCTAGGAATAAATCTAATGAAATATGTGAAGGACCTATATAATAAAAACAACAAAAGCCTATTAAAAGAAATTAAATAAGATACAAAGAAACCAAAAGAGGTTCTGTGTTCTTGGATTGGAAGAATCAACATAGTTAAAATGACCATATTACCTAAAGCATTATATATATTTAATGTAATCCCTATGAAAATCATAAGCATTTTTTAAAGAAATAGAATAAAAAATCATCAGATTTGTATGGAAGCACAAAAGACTCTGAATTGCCAAAACCATTCTGAGAAAAAAGAACAAGGCTGGAAGCATCACTGCCTGACTTAAAATTATACTACTAAGCAACAGTAATCAAAATGGCATGGTATTGGCAGCAAAACAGACACATGGACCAGCGGAACTGATTGAGAGTCCAGAAGTAAACCTGTATTTATATGGGAAAATAATTTTTGACAAAAAAGCCAAAAGGTACAGCAGAGAAAGGAAAGCCTCTTCAATAAATGATGCTGGGAAAACTGATAAGCCACCAGCAAAAGAATGAAATTAAACTGTTGTCATCTACTATAAATAAAAATTAGCTCAAAATGGATTAAGGACCTGAATATAATACCTGAAACAATAAACTGCATAGAAGAAAACATAGGAACTAAACTCAAGGATCTTGGAATTAAAGAGGATTTTATGAATTTGACCTCAATGTCACGGTAAGTAAATGCAAAGATAAATGAATGGGACTACATCAAACTAAAAAACTTCTGCTCAGCAAAAAAATAAAAAATAAAAAAAATATGTCAACAAGGTAAAAAGATAATTGTCCAAATGGGAAAATAAATCTGTAAGCAATGCCTCCAATAAGGGCCTAATATTCAAAATATACAAAGAACTCATACAACTCAATAACAACAACAACAAAAAATGATCCAATCGAACATATACTTCTTCCTAAAGGACATACAAGTGGCCTACAAATATGAAAAATGCTATCATTGCTAGCTATTAAAGAAATGTACATCAAAACCATAATGAGATACCATTTTACACCTGTTAGAACAGCTATAATCCACAGGGCAATTAATAACAAATGTTGGAGAGAATACAGAGTAAAAGGAACACTCATACACTGCTGGTGGGACTGAAAATTGGTACAGCCACTATGGAAAATAGTATGAAGTTTCCTCATAAAACTAAGAATTGATCTACCACATGATCCAGCAATCCCTCTACTGGGTATTTACCCCAAAGACTTGAAAACCCATATCCAAAAAGATATTTGCACACCAATGTTCATAGCAGCATTATTCACAGTGGCCAGGACATGGAAGCAACCCAAGTGTCCTACAATAGATGACTGTCTAAAAAAACTGTGGTACATATATACAATGGAATGTTACTCAGCCATAAGAGATGAAAAACTGCCATTTGTGACAACATGGATGGACCTTGAGATAATCATGCTAAGCATAATAAACCAGACATAAAGGGAATCAGACATAAAAAGTTGAAAATAACATAATATTACTTATTTGTAGGATATAAACCTAAAAGCCACAAATAAACAGGACAAACAAACAGAGATTCATGGACATGGTCAACGAATTAGTGTTTACCAGAAGGTAGGGGAAAGGAGAGGAAGAAGAGGTAGACAGGGTAAAGGAGGTCAAATATAGGAAGGTAGTGGAAGGGCAAAGTGCATAAAAGGGATTAAATATGTGGTAGCTGAAAGAAACTGGACTATGGGTGGTAAACACAAAGTAGAATATATAGAATTATATAATGGACACCTGAAAATTATATAATTGTATTAACCAATGTTACCCCAATTAATTTAATAAAAAATAAATAAAAACTGAAAGTAATTCAACTTAATCCTCCTACTATACTGTAACTTTTATTTTGTTATAATTTTAACATACACAGACTACTGTGAACTATTTGAGTCAGTTGGAGATATTTTTCTTACCAATAAAAATCTCTTTGTACATGTCCTAAGAGCAAATACCTTTTCTTATATAACCATACTAAAATATTAAAATCTGAGATTTAACATTTATAAAATTCTGTTATTTAATCAACCATACTTATTCAAATGAACTATCAATTATCAATTGTGCCAATAGAAATTTTAAAATATTTTTTGGTCCCAAATCCACCCTAAACAAATATATCACATTTTTCTTTCAAGGTCTTTGAAAGCTATATTCTAGTAGTCATACAAAGTCTATATACTAGTGATTTTATGGAATGTCACAAAGTTTGGGTTTGTCTGATATTTCTTAATGATTAGATTTGAGTTTTGAATTTTTTGTCAGGAATATACAAAATCTGCTTTGTTTATTTCTCAGTGCACCATATCAGTATATACATGTTGGTGATATCCCAATATTAGTGGTATTAAATGATCATTTATTAAAGTGATATATAATAGGACTTTCCACTAAAATGTATTATTTTCTTTTATAATTAATAAGTAACAGGTAAGGATATAGTTTGAGACTTTATTGTGTCAAAATCCTGTTCCTCATCAAAGTTTCTTACACTAGTTTTAGTATCCATTGATAATTTGCTATCTTCAATATAATATAAACTGTAATTTCTAGTGTAAGAAGAAACTTTCTTCCCATCTTCATATATTTGGTATAGAATTCATGAACCCTTGTTTTATTTATTGGGCTATTATCTGTTGCTATCATTATTATTTTGGTGCCCAAATTTATCACATATTAGAATACATATTCTTTATAGTTTCAATTAATTGATATTAGTTGAGACTTATCATATGGGCAAGCAAATGGCCTAACTGATGAATGTTCTATAATCACAACAACGTGAAATGATAATATTTTATGTTAATTTAATCATGATATTTGATAGTGTTCAAGTTTTCGACATTCTTACAAATTTTTTTCTACCTTGTCTATTTGATGAGAAAATAGTGTTAAAAGTTTCCAAATTAGATTAGATGTCTATTTTGCCCTTTATTTCTCTTAATTTTTGCATAGTATATTTTTAATTCTGTTATTAGATATATATGTATATGTATATGTATATGTATATGCATTTCTGATGACTTAACCTTCTATCATTAAGAAATGCTAGTCTTTAGCTCCGGTATACTCATCTTCAAAGGTATTTTGCCTATTCTAAGAGCGCTTTTCCAGCGCTCTTAATCTTAGTATTTACATACAATTTCTATTTGCATTCTTTTACTGTATACATGTCTGTATATATATATATGTGTGTGTGTGTGTGTGTGTGTGTACATACATATATATGTATATATGTGTGTGTGTATGTATGTATATATATATATATATATATATATATATATATATATGTAATTAAAATATACTACTCTTAGACAATTACTACAGTTTGGTTTGAGATTTTATCCGATCAGAGATTTTGCTGCATTTTAGTTGATATATTCCATTTATATATAATGTAATTTTCAATACTGACCGTATCAATAATTTTTCTAAATGTTTCCTTTGTTTGGTAGGCTTTTCTTCCCTGTTCCTTGCTTTCAGCATTTTGAAGATTAACCTTTTTTACTTCCATTTTAATTTTGCTATATCTCCTTGCATTACATTTTTGTAGTTTCTCTTGGAATTACACTACACATCCTTAACTAATATATTCTACTTCTAGTCAATGTGTTAGTACCTCACTTAGAATCTAAAAACCTTGCAATGGTATAGTTTTATTTCTCTGTTATTGTTGTAATGTAGATATGAATCTACCTAGATTAAAGACATACTATAAGGCTAATTTTTTTATTTATCTGTCATATATTTACTTAAGATATTAAGATATAAAAAATGCAGTGGATGTTATATTTATCCATATATTTACCATATCCGGCATTTTACTTTTGAGTTTATAGCTCTCTTATCTATCTGACATCATTAACTTCCTTAAGCAATTCTTAAATTGAAAGACTTCTGAATACAAATTGTCTTATTTTGAAAATTTTGAAAATATTTTTATTTTACTTTTAAGAATTTTTTAAGTGTCATGGGATTACTTTATCAGCTAAATTAGCTATCTTTGGCCCTTTAGACATATTTTTATTCTTTAACAGGTCTGTTTCAGTTTTGAACTTAGATCTAAGGAAAACCCTTTATTCTAGAGTACGTTTCTTACCTCTAATGCATTGTCTATCTGTAGCTTTAATTGAATTTCTAAGTTACTCAATGAGACTCTACATTTTGGTTGGGATTAAATCTAACATATCTCATGACTGCAAAACTTTGTCACTGTTCATCTTTTAGCCTCATAAGCTCTATGAAAGCCTCATTTGGTCTCTAAATGTGCTAAGATATGTAATGAACATCCAAATGACTTTTGGAGAAGCTCTCTGTGCAGGTATCATTTCTTAGCTACTTTGGTTAATGCTTACAAGCCTTTTATGTAGCTTAGTACTCTGAGCTCTCTCTTGCTTCCACACAGTAATACTCACTCTTTGTTCATGTTCTCCCTCAAAGTTTCAAAGCAAGATGAATCCCAAGAAAAACAGGGCAATTGTGGGAGGAATTGGGGGCTTATCTCAAGGCTCACAGTCTAGCACTATGATGTTCAATTCTTGAAAATTATTGTCTCATATATATTTCCAACTTTTATAGTTACTTTTGGAGGAAGAAAATGTAAGTCTGGTACAGAATACTACATCATGGATAGTGGTGGAAGTCTTTTGTGCTATTTTTGATTGATAAAAAGTAAGGTATTACCATTTATTTTTGAAATAAGTATTAATTCAGAATATTAGAGAGTTTGAACCAAGAGAAAAATAGATATAATATGCAGATCTTTTGATAAAAATATTAGTGAATTAAACTTTGATATTTGTGTATAAAGCTCAGTTTTGTGCTTCTCCTTTATAAATGTCCATTCTAATCGTTAGAGTACTGGCTAAGTTGTTGTAACAAAGAAATTCATTGTACAATAAATTAAATATTTTATACTCACATTAGTAGACTAAATGTAAGTAGAACATGGCTAATGGTAAATATTACTGTCCTTAAGTCAGGACTTCCAAGATTCTTCTAATCATTTGAAGCCAAAGAAAGAATAAAAAATAGAGTAAACAACATTTTTGTTCAGAAATGTACTTTGAATGAATTTTCTCATATCACTTTCAAAATGTATATAGAACTCAATTTAGTTATGTTACATAACACCTAGCTGTAATAAAAAGTAAAAAGTATAGTTTCTTCTAGGAAAGCCATGTGCCTGGTTAAAAATCAGAGTATTCTAGTAATGAATAATGAGAACAAACAGTAGACTGTGCCATATCTCCGATAGTTGCAAATTTATTCATCAGTTCCTTCCGGGTCTTAGAGCAGTTGCATTTAATTATTTTCTCATTTTTTTATGTAGAAAAAAGGGAAGGACTTTGGTGTGGTGAAAGGGTAGAAGAAATCTATATTTAAATATAAAATTTCTATTTCTGTTATATACAGGTGATTACCTTACTTTTTTATAATGAATATATCAAACTCTAATTCAAAGGTTTTTTTTAGAGGATAAACTGTATCTAAATTATAATATAGGTTTTAGCTTATAGTAGGCACTCAAGATTGTCCTTCCATGTTCCTT
Organism: Cynopterus sphinx; assembly: GCA_030015415.1. NCBI lineage: Eukaryota > Metazoa > Chordata > Mammalia > Chiroptera > Pteropodidae > Cynopterus > Cynopterus sphinx. Next base: position 96,462,411 of record CM057382.1, on the reverse strand, counting down.
CTCAGGTGTCCCTCTTCTGAGCACTATGGAATTTTTAATCAAAGATATAAAGTTTGAACCAGCAATTTTGTTGTCTGCTTTCTTGTTTTATATAAGATTTTGGGGTTTACACTAGTCAATTAACTATACAATATTTCTGTTTTATATTTATCAATCAACCTTAAATGCAGACAATTATTCTGACAGAAGTAGATTTGGTTATTAAATATTGTTCATATTATGCTTATAGTCTTATGCTATTTAATGCAATATGAATTCAGTTAATTTATATTCATATTACACATAACTGCCTTTAATAGCTTTAATGAATGGAGCATTTTATGGAATAATATATGTCTCCTTGAATTTCTAAGTCTGACTTTAGTAAACAGAAAAGAAAACAACATATTTTTCTTTCAAATAGCTTCATTTGTCATCAGCAGTAGTTCTCAACTGGGAGCGATTTTAGCCCCAGGGGATTTTGGTAATTTCTGGAAATGATTTTCATCATCACAACTTGTAGGTAATGTTATTAGTGGGTGAGGATACAGATACAGCTAAACATCCTATAACGCTCTAGACAGCCATCCACATAAGGAATTATCAAGCCCAAAATGTCAATATATCCAAGATTGATAAGCCCTACAATAGAAAAAATCTTTTAACTTTGTTATTCTGTAGGAAGTGAAAGTGATTTTTTCAGAAGATGTAAGAAAACTAAATTTAGGTCACATAATAGTGGGAAGACAATTTAACATGTGTCAAAATAGATATTTAAGAGAAAGATTAAGTTTTTTTTTACTCACAAAATAGTAAGCATGGGTAAGTATGTTATAATTGATCAGTGATCACTTATGTGCAGATAATGCCTATAAAAATGCTTTGAAATATTTTTGTTTTAGTAAGTATTAATTCCATCTCATTCACTCCAAGGCAGAGATCATGATTGTCTTACTTATAGTTGTGTCTTAGGTACTAGTTGTGTACCTGGAAGACAAATCAAGAAATTATTGTCTTATGTAGGTATGATTCAGTTAATAAACATAATATTAATAATCACATTTATACTTCTCAGTTGCTCAGTAAAATATTTTTTTTCACAATTGGTTAAATAAAAAGGCCAAATTAATAAGATGCAGTTAGCCAAAATTGTGAATTTCTAAGGTCTGATTTTTTAAGATTTCTCTCATATGCATAGTTTTTTGCCAATTATTATTAGCTATTAAGGAAAATTACTTTTACTCCAATGACCAATAAACTTTTTACATTTCCTTATATTGGAAGGCAAAAAATGGAGATTTTAGCTGTTGTACTCCTTGAAAACAATACTTCTATATTAGTGCCAGTATTTTTCTATTGTCTTATTTGATAATATAATTTTGGGAACTCTTGAAGCTGTTGTTTGAATCTCCTGTCGCTAATGCATGTGACTCCCTATCATCTAATCCATTTGTCTTCAAGATAAATTATTAGACACATAAGATAACATCCTGAGATTTTTCTTAGTATGTTGACCACTTCTGGTTATCCCTAAAACCATAATAATTTATGTATTTTCAAGTCACAATGACAAAGTATTGATTTAATATATACCTTCTAAGCATAGCAACACATCCCCTTGTCTATTTTGACATGTCTTAGAATGTTAAATTTTCTCTCTTTAACATTGCTGCTAAGCCATTTTTCTTGACAGTGGTTAACATAACTTATATTAAGACTAAAACTAAAAGTTTCATTTTTTACATACGATTAACTAAAAATTTTTTCTTTGATATAGCAGTGGTTGTCAAATATTTTAGCAGAATTCTTTCTATTTAAAATAAAATGTTTTTAACTACTTGTATATAAAAAGGCACTATTGTATTCTGTACTGTTATGACTTAAAGCATAAAACAATGATTAACATTTTTGAAAATAATAAGGTCATTTTAGCATATGTAAAATTGATAACATGGGTTATAGATACAAATATCTCTCTATTTTTACTCAATTTATTGCAATTAAGTGTCTAGAGCCACAAACTATTTGTAAATGATAACAGATTGTTTTTAAATGTTTTGCTATGTTATTTCATCTTGTGGCAGATTGTCATTTCCAAACAACTGCCAGAGAAATATTTCTAGTTTCAAACATCCGTACTCCCCAAAAGTGGAATTCATTTTCTTGTTTCCTTAAAGATGAATAAAACTTTGCGAATGACTTGATGAATAGAATCTGTAGAAATGATACTCTGTGACTGAAGCTAGGACAGAAAAAGTAATATGGCTTCCTTCTAGGTAGATACTCTATTTCTGTAATCTTGTTCTTGAAATTCAGTCATTGTGCTGTAAGAAAGCCTAACATAATCCATAAACAGTGTCACTGAAGAATTGAGATGGCCATTTCACACCTAGGATCTGACACCATATATGAGTGAACAAGATTATATAGTTAAATTTAATCCCCAGGTTTCAATTTTCTATCCAGTTTATACATTACTAACTAGAAAGTCATTTAGTGCTGTTTCTTATCTTAATTCTTGATCCACAGAATTACTGAGACAAAAAAATAAAAAGTAGTTGTCTACTACTACTAAGTTTGGGGTGATGTGGTAATGTGTTATACAGTCAGAGAAACTTAAATTGATTTTGTTCCCCAGAGCAGCCAGTGCTATAACAACAACAACAACAACAACAACAACAACAACAACAAACAACAACAAATGTCAGGAGCTTTAAGACCAAGATCCTGAGAGGATCATTAAGAGAAGCATGATAATCCTTAAGGAAGGACACTCTTAGGACTTAGATGAAAATGAAGAAAACGTTATTAAAAATTAAAGGAAGGGGTCCCTTTTATGTAGTAGCTTAAAATTTAACAATAGTGTTAACTGTGGTGATATGAAAAGAACTAAATAAATCAAATGATCTAATCAACAAGAATAGGCGAAGGGTTAAAAGTGCTATCTGGCTTCTTGCTACTTATTGGATAGTATGAAAAGGATCAAATAAGTTGAAGAAAGATTTGTTAAATATAAAGAAGTCACAAAATGGTAGGTTTGAATAGAAACTGCTCTCCTCCCTTACCTCTTCAATATTTCCAAATTAAGAGATTTAAGTGTAAACATAAATCCAGGATAGAACTATTTATTAAATTCTTTGTTAGGATCCCCCACCAAAAAATGATAAGGTTCTGCTTCAGAACATTATTTACTCAAAGACCCTCTAATGAGCTTAAGGGCATGATTCTTTTATTTATTTATTTGTTTGTTTGTTTGTTTGTTTGTTTATTTATGTTATGATGACCTTGGTTAACAAAATCCATTAAGTTTAAGGCATACAATTCAATAGTAAGTCATATATATATATATATATATATATATATATATATATATATATATATATATACATTGCATCGTTTGTTCACTTCCCATAGTTAGATTTCTTTCTGTCACCACATATTTGACCACTTTTACTCCATCTAGCTTTCCCCTACCCCCTCCATCCCTACCCTCTGGTAACCACTAGTCTATTGTTTATATCTATGAGTCTCTGCTTATTTGACCTGTTTGTTGCTTTTAGGTTTATATCCCACATATAAATGATATCATGTGATTTTCAACCTTTTCTGTCTGGCTTATTTAACTTAGTATGATTATCTCAAGGTCCATCCATGGTGTCTCAAATAACAGTATTTCATCTCATCTTATGACTGAGTAATTTTACATTATATGTATGTACCATTGCTTCTTTATCCAATCATCTGTCATGAGACACTTCTGTTGCTTCCATGTCTTGGTTACCGGGAAAAATGCTGCAATGAAAATTGTTGTGCAAATATCTTTTTGGATATGGATTTTCAAGTCTTTGAGGTAAATATCCAGTAGAGAGATTGCTGGATCATATGGTAGATCAATTATTTAGTTTTTTGAGGAATTTCTATATTATTTTCTATAGTGGCTGTACCAGTTCGCAGTTCCATAAGTAGTGGCATGACTCTTGATTAACCCATTTCCTGTTTAGAAAAAAAAGTGCAGCTCACTGACAACATTAATTTAATTTTACACAAACATAGTCTTTGAGGCTGAAGCAAAATCTGACTGGTTTTCAATGTAAAAATAAAATATAAAAACTGTTGGAGTTGTTTCTAAAAAGAACTTGTCTCTGATCCTAATGTAACAGAAACATATACATAAAATGGATTCATCAAATGAATCTTCAGCTAATAACTACACAAGAGCAATGTTAATATCAAGTGTAGGAATGCTATATTTTCTAGGATATGACATTTTCAGCAATTGAGAATTTACTATATTTTGTGAATGAAAATACCACTATTAAAAATAGAATGTTGTAAATTGGATGTCATCTATTTCCAAACACTATCAATACACTAGAGCAATGAGAAAATAATAATAAAATGATATATTTCGTGGCAAAATTTAGGGGTAAAGTTAGGACTGTGGATGTGGGAATTTTGGTTATAAATAAAGTAATAAAAATTCAAAATAATTTTTAAATACTTGTATTAGAGTACAATGGCAATAGGTTTTTGATCCCTCAGACTTTAAAGGGCAAGAAACAAGTTAGGGAAAAAAAAAACAGTTACAAAAATGACCTACTCTTTTTATTGAAAAGGAACTGTGTCTCAGATGATAGATCAGGAGCCCAGAGGATGGAACCAAGAGCTATTGTGAATCATTTGCAGTCAGGAGGGCTGATCAGTATTCAAGAAACTGCCAACACATGTCTATATATTTCAGAATTGCTATGATCAAGTGACTCCTATGTGCTTCACACTGTTTATTTTCTTTTTTTTTTCTCTCGATTTATGAAAGAACTATAATGGATATCATGTCTCTAACCAACCATTAAATGTTGGGTATAAAAAGAAAACTTCTCCTTCAGTTTATAGGTCTGTACATGGAGAAAACTGTACTTAATTAACATTATACATACCTGGATCTAGTCTATACCTGAGATATCCTAATGTGATGATAGTTTGGGGGTTCTTCAGGGAAAGGTGAGTGTACTTTGCATATAAAAAAGAGATCATCATGTGGTCAGAGGGACTGTGGAAGATTGTATTTTTATGAAAATGGTCACAGAAGTATTTCTGGTTCCTCTTCCAGAAAATTGATACTTCTTATTAAGAAATGAGATCTGTTTTTCCTCTCTTTGAACCTGGAAGGAGATTTATACCTGTTCAGTGAAGAGACTACAGAGATACTGTGTTACTTCAGACTAGTTAAACAAGCAGTACAGTTTTTGGTCACCCATTTCTCTCTTGGGACACCAAAGTAGCCAATGTGGAGACACCGCATGGCAAAGTCCATGTGCAGAGTAACCAAGACTCTTAGCTCATAGCCATTATCAACTATTAGACTTGGGAGGAAATGAAATATGTAATTCTAATTCCTAGCTTTCATGTCACCTAGCTGAAGTTACAAATATCATGAATGAGAAACAAGCTATCTCTGCTCTGCCTTGTCTAAATTAATGACTCACAAGATTTTTGAGTATAATAAATTATCATTTTACATGGTTTAGTTTTGGGATAATATGTGACTCAGCTAAAGTAAACTCTTTTAAAGGTTTAATCCAGAAACTAGAAAGAGTGTAGGACATTTTTTCCCAATTTCATTGAGATATAATTGATATATAACATTGTGTAAATTATGGTACACAACATGTTGATTTGATACATTTATATATTCCAAAATGATTACCACCATTAGTTAATACCTCCATCTTGTCACATAATTATCATTTCATTCTTTTTAGTGAGAACACTTAAAATCTATTCTCTTAGCAACTTGCCAGTATGTAATACAGAATTATTAGCTATAATTATCATGTTATATATAAGATTCCCAGAATTTGTTAATTTTGTAATTGAAAGTTTGTATCTTTTTAATAATATTTTCCTATTTCCTCTATCTCTTCAACCTCTGGTACTCTGTCTTTCTCTGACTTTGGTTATTTAGATCATTCATGTAAGTAATCACACAGTGTTTGTCTCCTATTATCTTACTTTACCTAACATAATGCCTTTAAGTTTCATCCAAGGTGTTGCACATGGCAGGATTTCCTTCCTTCTTTGTAGCTTGATAATATTCCATTGTGTATGTGTGTGTACATGCGTGTGTGTGCGTGTGTGTGTGTGTGTGTGTGTGTGTGTGTGTGTGTGTCTCACTATGTCTTTATCCATTCATCTATTGACAGACACCTAGGCTGTTTTTATAACTTGGTTATTATGAATAATGCTGCAATGACCATGGGGGTGCAGATATTTCATGAAATAAATTAATAGCATTGTATAAACCTGCTCACATTTCTTATTTGTTAACTTTAATTTGAAACAAGGACATAGTACCTTCAATCAGTTGAAAATTGCATTGTAAAAGTTTATCTTAAAATATGTATTACCTATTTCTCCAATTTCATAGTTTTAAAAACATTTCATTTTCATTAATTTACTTTTTTACTAAAATTATTTAGATAATTTTAATTATCTAAATGATTAATAAAAGTCAAATAGGATTCAAATGTACAATTCACTAATACATCATATATTAGGTAGGACTTCTAACACTATAGTGAATAATAATGATAATTGTGGATAGTCTTATCTTATTACTGATTTTAGAGGATAGGTTTTTAGTTTTTGACCACTGAGTATGATGTTAGCTGAGGGTTTATTGTACATTACTTTTATTACATTGAGGTACTTTCCTTCTATATCCATTTTATTGAGTGTTTTAATCAAAAATCGATGCTGAATCTTGTCATGCTTTTTCTGCATCTATTGATATAAAGTGTGATTTTTATCCTTGATTTTGTTTATATGATGTATCACATTGATCAATTGGGATATGTTAAATCATCCACGTGCCCCTGGAATGAAGCCCACTTAATCATGGTGTATAATATTTTTAATGTGCTGTTGTCATCAATTTACTTTAACATAAATTTTAAAATCAATCTTTGGAACTGAACTTGTAGTAGTAAACATGGCAATATTACAAACATATGTTTGTTGTATTAAAAAAAATCAGTAAGATAAGTAAGACCTAACAACATTATTATATTTGAGGAACCCTTAGGGAATTTATATCATCAATTAAAGTGGTATTTTATTTCATTTAAATTCAGTATTATATTTTTAATTTGGACAGAGCCAGTACTTTTAAATTTAAAATAGTAAATTTTGCTTTTCCCTTCCCATATAACAACAAATGAAACTGAAAATTTATAAGTTAAAGATTATGTCTGGAAGATTTTCATATTCTATTGTATTATTAAATGTTCTTTTGAAAGGTGCTAGCAATCTTCTCAATGACCATTACCAGTATTTGAAATATGTACTATTTGCTTATCCATATTTTGGCCACTGCTTTTGTATCAGTCACTTACTTTTTTTCTTGATCTTTTATAATCATTGTCATCTAAGAGAGATCATATTATAGGCAATGTGTCTCATAGCTTGTTAAAATCTTTTTAAAGAGTAGAGTATTTATTCTGTTATCTCTCACTCATTTTTTTTTTTACCTGCATAGATATACAACATAAAATTAAGCAATCTGATGACAATTGTACTGTTGTCCTGTACTACATGTAGGTCATATACTCTTATTCTTTAAATTAATTTAATAAAATAATAAGATTTTGCATCTATATTTATCTCTTGTTTGAGACTATATTAATTATACATTCTTAATAAGCAGAAATCTTAATCTTCATTTTGAAATTCTACCACATCTGGATTTGATAAAGTTTTCTTTCAGTTATGTATTTCTCTTACTTATTATATTATTTATTTCATGAAATGATGAATTGTTAACTAATTTTAAATGCTAGAATAAAATCATATGCACCATCTTTTAAGATATTAAAAACATCTGACAGAAAAAAGATTATTACATTTTAATGTATTTACTTATATGTATACATATACACACATCCATTCACAAAATATGTTGCTAAATATTTCAATATGATATATTTCAAAATGACTTAGTGACTTATATCAAGAACTTATCAAAGCTAAAATGCTTTAAAGGCATTTATTTTTTCACAAAAAAGTTTTCAAGTTAAAAAGGAGGGAGGTTTTAATGTAAAATACATACACACACATGAACGCTTGGGTAATAATTGCTTGCATAATTTTATATAAATAACTTGTGCAGTTTTAGTCTAAAAATTACACAGAAAAAAAATAGAGAATTTCTAATTAAGTTTACACCCATAAGAATTACAAATGCATGTAAAAAATTTGGTAGTCTTTACAACTTACATGTTTATTCTTTAGAAATGGTGAAATCAGACATTCAGATGTGCTTATATGTATATAAAAATCTAAGAAAGGATACAATAATTAGATTACTAATATGTATCTATTTATTTATAATGTTTTTAAAGTAAACATTTTCATGTTTCAAAATCCAAAAATATGACAAGATATGTAATAGATAGCTTCACTTTGTAAATTATTTCCTATCAATTATTCTCTCTTCATCTTCTATTCATGACTTAATCTTCTCTACTTAGTGTCTACATACCCTTTACTACCATAGTAAAATATTTTTATGATTTGTTGTATTCTTTCTTAGATGTTCATATACAGATAAGCATATCTGAATGTATGATTTCACCATTTCTTTTCCCCAAAAGGTAGTATTAACATATTGTTCCATTCTTTGTTTTTCAACAACAGTGTATTTGAAGTTCTTTCCATATCCATAGATAACTAGCTCCCTGGGTAATAAGGTGGCATAGTGGGCTTTGATAAATTTTCACACATTACTTAGGATCTGGAAGTCTTCATGCTTACAAAGGGTTATATACTATTCAGGAGTTTTGGAATGTGGAAAGTGCCCCCTTTACACATTCATCTCTCACTAAATACAAAATGATATATGAGTAGAAAGTAAACCAGGATCAGACTTATAAGCAGCATGAACTGTAAATCCCTGCTCCAATCTGAATTCTTACTGGTTTGAGTTATTTAAATCCAACCTCTGGCTAGCAAATATGCTCAGCTGACCCACCAGCAGCCAAAAAAGATAACATGAACAGACTAAACATTAAAAAAAGAATTAAAAAAAAATCAGCAAAGACATTAATGGCTATGTACTGTAGAGGAGACAGTTTCTATATTGGTTCAGGAAAGTCATTAAACAAAACTAAAAACAATGAAGAATAATATCTGTAAAGAGAAATCAGCATCCAGTGTTACTACAATATATTATCTAAAATGTCTAGTTGTGAACAACCGAGACAACAAAATACAGCAGATAAACAGGAGAGTGTGGCCATGTACAGGAAAAGCAAAATTAGTGAATTAAAAGAATGTTCAAGATAATCCACTCCTTAGAATTCACAAACAAAAACTTCAAAACGGTTATTAAAAATATATTCAAAGATCAAAGGAGTTAGAGAAATTGAGAATATCACGACAGAGACCAAAAAAAGTTTTTAAAGGAAAGAAAAAGAAAATCAAGTAGAAATAATGGCAAAGTAGAAAATTACAATATGTATAATGAAAATTTTACTAGTTAGGTTCAGTAGAAGATCTGTGGCAAAAGAATCAGCAATCTGAAGCCAGATTATTTGATTTTATTCATTTCAAAAAACAGAAAGAAAAAAGAATGAAGAAAAAGAAATGAATGGAAGCTCAGAGACATGGAACACTACCAAACTGCAATACTTGCCATGAGAGTCTCAGAAGAAGAGAAATTAAAGGGGATAAATATTATATTTGAAGAAATAATAGCTAAAAACTTTTCATATTTGTAGAAAAATGTTCATCTACATATCTAAAATGTTCAATGAGCTAAACTCAAAGATTCACTCCTAAGACTATCAAAAGAAAAGGAAAAATCTTAAAAGCATCAAGAGTGAAATGACTCATTTATGATACATAACATACAAGGAAATTGCAATAAGATTAATGGCTTCTCACCTGAAACAATGGATACCAGAAGGCAAATAGTAAATGTATAAGGGAAGATTATAGACAAATCACGAGTAAAGCCCCAATATTTAGAAATAAATACTTATTTCCCAGTTGTTTCACTGAAAATTTCTAGTTTTTTTGGCTAAATAGTTTGTTATTATTTTTTACCATTTTCAATGTGAATATTCCCTCCCCTATCAACCTTGCTTCTATTTCTGATAATATCATAGTGAAAAATTTTAAAACATAAAGGAACTAACAAAGCACATGAGTATTATACTTGTATGTGTGTGAGCAAAAGAATATATTATTTATGAAAACAGGTTTAAAAATAAAATTTTCCTTTATTTGTTGTAATCATGAGAGTACTAAGTAGCAATCTATATAAGATCAGGGATCACACTACAGGGGAAAATTGCATTACAGATTGCATACAGAACACATTTACTTGTGCTATATACTTAACTTTCCAGTCATGTTTACTTGTTTCATATAGATTCCTCTATTGTTTTTCTATGTTCTCTTACTTCAAAATGTTCATGGAACCTTAGTTGGACATAATCTTCATCTTTGAAAAACTCTCCAAATAAAATAATAAAATAATTTCATATTAAGATTAAGCATAATTGACGTTTCACTAATAACTGAGGTGTTTATTTTTTGTATTCTGGAGAGATTGAAGTTTATTTCTGACATCCTTTAATCTTTATCTATTTCTACTACTTACACAAATTAAATTTGTCTTTTTTAAAGCTTTAGGGTACCATTAAATTAAATATCTTATTACATGTAACATGAAATGCGAGTAGAAAATATGTTTGCTATTAGATTTAAATAAAAGTTTAACAATTTAACTGTATTTTAGTTTGAATAATGGTTTCTTGTCTATTCTGTGAACTTGTTAAAATAACATGTCAACAAAAATGCTAAAAATAACATTTAAAGACGAAGCAATAAATTCAAAAAACTTCTTTTAAATTTAATTTTTTTAAATTTACTATATAAAATATGGTGTTATAACCCATGTTCTTTTCCAATATTGGATTTAACTTTTTAAACCACAGGCTATACATAAGTTTAGCATGTCAAATATTAAGATTAAATAGCTAATCAACTTCTAATTCTTTTCCAAACATAATCCTTTCCTTTTCATGACCTAGATATTTTAGGCTCAGTTCCAGATCACCACAATAAAGTGAATATGGTGATAAAGCAAGTTGCACAAATTTTTTGGTTTCTCAGTGCATGCAAAAGTGATGTTTACACTATAGTGTAGCCTACAAAGTGTGCAATAACACTGTGTCTAAAAAAACACACATACCTTAATTCAAAAGGGATTTGTTGCAGGAAAATGGTAGCCATCATCAAAGCCTTCGGTAAGTCGTAATCTTTTTGCTGGTGGAGGGTCTTACTTCAATTTGTGAAAAAATGCAATATTTTCAAAGTGCAGTAAATTAAAGCACAATCAAATGAGGTATGCCTGTACAGCATGGGTATGCTGAACAGAGGGGTGACTCATGGCCTGGGCCACATAGACCAAGATGGCACAAGATGCCATCATGCAACTTGGGATGGCATGTGATTTAACACTTATGAATTATTCATTTCTGTGTTTTTTCATTTAATGTTTTCAGATGGCGGTTGGCCAAGGATAGCGGTAACCACAAAAAGCAAAACTGTGGATGAGGGGAAATGGCTGTATGTTGGACTTTATGACTCCTCCTTTATTTTTCTCTTCTCTTCCAATGAGTTTAAGGCTCAAGAAGAACTGTTAGCAAGTTGATATGCTCCAGACATATCTGTAGCACCTTGAAGATCATCTAGACTTGTCAATGCATTTAAATTAAACTCAAATCTGACTTCAAGAATACTGTATAATATCGGTGAACATTTTCTTGAGTTGACACGGTGCATCTGGCAGGTAAAAATCTCTATGTGTCTGACATTTCCAGGGGCTGCTCAAAAATCTCACTCCTTGCTGCCATTGCCTTACATACACAATTAATAGACTTAACTTCTGGTTGGTAACTAAGAAAAGGGGGAGAAAGTATATAACATAATTAGAAATAAGACAAAGAAATAAACGATAAAACAGAAAAAAATTTAAATGTTATGGAACTATTTTGCAAAACTATACAATGATGTTTGAAAACTTTCATGACTGAAAACCATGGCTTAGCTTAAACAAACAAACAAACAAACAAACAAACAAACAACAGACACAAAAAACTGCTCTATATGTTTCAGGTAAATGTGTGCAATAGAAGTTACAATGAATACTGAGCACTGTCTGTTTTACTGAGTGATTGTGGGTGTTGCAGGGGCTCATCTTGGAGTAAAAAAATAAAAGTTCCTGGACTAAGAATCAGCATGTGTTAGATCAATGTGGTTACTTACTATTTCACACATATTAACCGAATTACCCTTAAGAAGTCACCTGAGCTCTATGTGCCTCGTTTCTATGTCTATAAAATTAGATTTATGATTTTACAGTGGTGAGCCTAAAGAAACTTTAAGTGAGATATACAAAGATTTTTCAACGATGTGCAATAAAAAATTACCCTGTTTCTCCTTCAGCAGTTTCTTAATGAAAGATGTAACATCCAATTTATGTGACTTCAGACCTGACTAAGGATTGAGTGAAAAGTATTTCTGGCATGCATGTGAAATTCAAAAGTGGCTCCCATGGATAGCCAATCAGTTCAACCAAGGAGGAATATCCATGGGCCACATGATAGAATGGTGGAGGAGAGGGATCTGATAGGCTGGCAGTGACTGAGCTCAGTCATCAGGATGCATATTGGCATTGGGGAGGCTAAGTGCCAAAATATATCTGGAAGGTTTTTCACTTAACGGGATGCCATGGCAGGGAAGGAGAATGAGAACTCCATAAACAATCATTAGAGAAGGACATGAGGCTGAGATCTGAAAGATGAGACACTGTCCAAAGTCTCATGGGCAGAGATGGTGGCTGCAATTTTGATGGATGCCATTCACACAGACGATGGGCAGGCCTCTGGCTTTGCAAGTTCTCCCTGCAACCTCAGACAAGCTTGTTAAAGCTTCTGACTGAACAGAGCAGTGAGCACACCGTCAGCTGTTAGGAAGCAGCTGGGCTGGGTCCGCATGGTTCTTTTGGGTTCACTTTGTGAAGTGTCATATATTAAAAATTAAATTACCTTCAAAGTCCAAATAAGGTACAGCTGTGTGACTATTGCCAGTTGCTGTGTTCCTAGCCTCTCCTTCCAGCACAGGGAGGCTAGTGTCTGGGCAGAAAGCCATCCTGCAGAGCACTCTGGAGAGGGCCTGGCCGGTCTGAGACTCTTACCTCACTCATCCGGCTGTGGAGCTCCTGTTACATACAGGGTAGAAACGAAGGCTGGGAGCCAGCCAGGCTTCTTACCTCTCTTACCTAGAACATTCGCCAAGGTGAGCAAAGCCAGGAAGATAGCCACATTTCTCTATCCCTATTCTTTATTTAAAAAGTATTATATATCCTACTTCTTTTAAAATAGCATGAGGACCACAGCACTTTAGGTTTCTTGAAGACAGCCCTACCTTGGTCCTCTTCTCACCCAGCCAGGTGAAGGACGTAGGCAAAGGATGGGTAAGAGCAGATACCGCCATGTTTGCTCCTTATAGAGACCTGTGAGTGAACCATTCTGGACATTGACTTATACATCCAATGGGGGATAACACCTTGAAGGACTGCTTTTATGATGATTAAGAAAAACATTAGAGTGACCATGACTGAAATGCAAAATAAATAATAGTTTCCATTCTTTCTTAAAATCAACTTTCTCCATTTATTTGTTCAGGGACTCAAAAAACCAAAAATCAAGAGTTCTCTTGTCTTTCCCAAACTTACATAGATATACATCACAAAAACTGGCCCTGTCTCCTCTCATTTAGTATTCTTTATAGTTTGTACTTTGTTATACTTTCTGCTTTTACCCTTTTTCTGAAACCTCTTTATCTGTTTAAATGACAAGTCTCCTTACTCATAACTTAAGATGTACAAGGCCAATGATAGTAAAATAGAAAGTGAAAAAAAGTATCAGAATGAGAAAGAAATCACTGTACTGAATCAGTAGGTCGATAGTACCAGTATTATAATTGAGCACTAAACACATGTGCACATAGAATCCCCATTGCTCACACGAGACAGTGTTCCTACTAGGAGACAGTCATCTTACTAAAGCTTCAAAAAAATTTGACAGATGGGTGAGGATATTGCCAGCTTTACTTATCCCAATAGCAGGTTCCATAAACACTTTGAATAAATGAATATTGTACTTTGTGCTGCTGACATTGAACAGAATAGAAAACAACAGTGATGTAATAATTTCTTGCTAACAATTATGGGATAGTTGAGCCAGGCACAGTGCAAATAGCTTTACACATGCAAGCCCATTTATTCCATACAAACACTCGATAGGGTTTCATCATCCTCATTTTATATTATAGGAAGCTGAGGCATCAAGACAATGAGTCATGGAAGGTGACTTGGCAATTCCTGTATAAGATGCTTTAAAAATGTCTATACTCTTTAGTCCAGTATTATCTTCAGGGAATGTAGCATAAGGATGTTATCCTAAATGCATGCAAAGACTATAGCTGTAGTCGTATGTATCTAAAACATCCAACAGTAGAGAAGTTGATTTTAAATATAACTGAGATGGAATATTGTGCCTCCATTAAAAATTGTCTTTTAAAAGGACACAAATACACAGACATGTTCATAGTGTTTTGCTATGTGGAAGAAAATGCAGCCTTAAACAAATCTATTGTGGCTTTGATTTATACACTTCCGGTGGACTATTAAACTCATTAGTGGGTGTAGCTCCCAGTTATTCAGGAACATCGGAGTATGAACACTTTAAATAGAGTCACTGGACAGTATGTATCAAAGTTTCAATCCTGTGATCCAACAAATCTACTTCACATCATCTGCCAGAGGGAAATAATCATAAGAATAAGGAGGCAAGAACAGTTTTATTTTTAATGATGCAAATTGGAAATCACCTTAATTTTTATCAAGAAAGAAGTGTTAAATGCTCTGATGTCTCCTATCTATGGAATTCCATGCAATTGTCAGAAAGACTCAGGTCCTAGCATGGAAATATAGGAATGTTTACTGACAGATTATTAGGTGGAAAAGCAAATTACAGGAAGGAAGGTAAAATTTAAGTTCTCCTGAAGATGTAATACAATATGTTGCTATGTTTGTATGAATATGAATCACTGCAAAGGTCTAGATTTACTCTAAGACAGCAGTCTCCAAACTTTTTGGCACCAGGGACCAGTGATCCTATGAGAATTTAATGCCTGATGATCTGAAGCAGAGCTGAGATGGTGATGCTAGCACTGGGGTGTGACTGTAGATATAAATGAAGCTTTGCTTGCTCACCCACTGCTCAGTTCCTGCTGTGTGGTCCAGTTCCTGACATGCTACAAACTGGTGCTGGTCTACAGCCAGGGGGTTGGGGACCTCTGCTCTAGGAGACATGTTGTATAATAATGGCTGCTTATTCTGAGATAAGAAATGAGGGATGTGCTGGTTATAAAGAAAGGTTTGTTTTAGCTGTAGCATTTGGTTCATTTACAAGAAAAATGTAATTATATGTTACTTGTGTGATTAAAAATAAACTAACATTTTGAATATTAAAGAAAAAATATATGAAAATATTGAGTGGTTGTCTTTGTATTTGTTTTTTAATTATATTGATTCCCATATCATTAAATTAAGAATCGAAGCTCTGATTCTAAAATTCTATACTTGATCATTTTTACATACGGTGTGTCCAGTGAATAATTTTAGACTGAAATTTTTCTCTAAAATATCACCTTCCCAATGCCTATCAATTACCATCTTCTTATACTGCTTAAATTTCTTTGAAACTTGGCGTGTGCATATTCAATCTTCCCACTAGAATGATAGTTCCATGTAGTGGGATGCCTGTCTTTAGTTTGCTGCAGCACATGGACTAGGTCTCACACATGAGGACACACAATGCATCAATAGTTGTTGATCGTACATATATGTGTAGGAAATAACCAGGAATGAGTTAAGCCCACTACAACACCATCAAGATTTTATCAGGTGGTAGGATTATGGTTGATTTTACATATTTTAAATGAACTATTTCTCAAGTTTTTTATTTGTTTGTTTGTTTAATGTGTCATCTGGGAGGCTTATTTGAGACAATTCCTGCTCTGTTCTGTGGCCCCATGGAATTTAGAGTGATTCACAATAACTTTCCTTTCCTAGTGAGTTGATGATCCTGTAAATTGGTGTGCATTTTGTGTGTGTGTGTGTGTGTGTGTGTGTGTGTGTGTGTGTGTGTGATTAGGGTGGCTTCACGAAGCTGTGTAGTGATGGCCTTTGTCTCTGTGTCTATGTGATCATGCCTTGGAAGGGCCAGTTATTCTGTTATTCTGCAACATCACAGTACTAAAAAACTACAGAAAATGTTAAGTCACAGCTGAGCTCTAAGAACTGACATCATAGAGAACAGTTCAGAGAATCAATGGCAAGTCTGAAACTATAGGAAGAGGAAAAATCTGTTTCTCTCTACCCTCCTCGGTTCTGCAGCTGGGTGGAAATTAAGTGGACAAAATACAGATTAACCAGTGAAAAGCCTACAAATTTTTAATAATGTGTGCAATGTGCATACATACAAGAGAAACTCAATAATGAGTAGTAACTCAAAGGATGATTAGAACTTGAGGCTCATGTAAAATATTAATAAAAACACCTAAGTTTGTAGAGATGTAACAAGACAAAGGAGCAGGAATTTAAGCTTTTGGAGTTGACAAAAGTTTGGAAGGTAAATCTATAGGGGAACTGATGGGAGAAAAGGATTGTTTTAGCAAGGCTTCCCAGGTGGATTCATCTGGGCTGATAAGAGTCCAGAGTCCCCTCTGGTGATTAAGAGAAGGAAAAAGAGCTTTTCTGTGTCTAATGTTCCTCACCTGTCTTCAGTTCAAGATAATCCATATGCCAACGCAAAATATTTTAGGATAGTATATTCAGGTCCCAGACACAACACGGTAAGGCATGAAAACAAATCTGCCTGAGGAAAAAGCGATCTCTTCCCCAAGTCCCCTCAGTTCAGCTGACATTGGCCACACTGGGCTAGAAGCCTTGAGGGATTTAAAGGAAATCTACGACATGGCTGTGTCTTTACTGCATGGCTCGTTGTTCTGAGGAGCTGCAGTGCTTATGAGGTCATGTTTCTGTTCATCGTTACCTGGTGTCCTTCATATTTCTCTAACTTGGGGTCTATGTGGCCTTCTTATGAGGATAGAGAGTTGATGTCAGCCTCAAGTCTTTATCTTTCTTTTTAAATTCGTGCATAAAAGAATTGTGTTCCATTTAAGTGAACAGAACATTTTCTTTAGCAAAGAGGCTAGAAATATTGTCAGGTGGGAAACGTCATTGCAGAAATGCTTCTCAGAGATAAAGTGAATTCCACAAAATCCCTTCACCTACAGAGCTATTCTAGGAATTTGTTCACAGAATCTGTAGAATGCAAAATGATCACAAAACAGTACATGTCTCAAGTCTGGATGAAATCAGGATAAATTTAGAAATTGTCTTTTCCTCAGTCAGACACAGATACGCCTAATATACCCGAGAACATTTTTTGTGTATTTATCTCTCCCAAACTTTCAGGTAGGAGATTTATTGTCTTTATACAGTTGGATTAAAATTTGCCCAGCACTGGACAGAGCAACTTGATAATTGGTAGATGTAATTTTATACAGATCAATGAAGCTTATTCACTTTTTTGTTAATATTACTATTCTTTTTGAAAGTTTTAGTGCCCTGCAACAGCTCTGGTATTAAAGGTGGAGTATGTCATGAACACATGTAGATTATAGTTTATCCCTAAACTGTGTCTAATTGTTCAGGTGTCTGTGCCTGAACAGTACGTTGGTGGGAAGTTTAAGCAGAAGTCAACCTGCTTGGAGAAGTGAAGTTCTCCTGAGAGAACTCACTGGAAGGTGAGAAAGCAAAATAAAAAACTGAATAATCAAGCTTTATTGTTGGGAAGAATAGATTACATAAATTGGAAGATATCAGTCATTTGGACCTCTCTTTCTTTAGATTTAGAAGGAAGAGGTCCAAATTTTGTTTCAACAAAATGCTGCATTTTGGGGCCTGAACACAAGTTTTTTATAATTTTTAAACAGAATTTTACACTGAAGAAATAGTAAGACAACCGCCGATTTGTTTTACCAAAGGGTTTATGGGTATTTTTGGATGGGGCAGTAAATGGAGCAGTGTCTAGTGAAGAAACCACACGTCCAGCAAGCAGAAGTGCCTCCTGTAGGAGGGCCTTTAGTCAATGAGTGACTGGAATACAGTCCCAACAGAAGCAGCAGTGGCAGTCAGAGGATGCCGTTGTTTGGACTTGTTCTACATGTGGGATGACCTGGGAAATTCAAGATATTTAGGTGGACCAAAAAGAAGGTAGATGTTTTACATTAGCCAGCAAGGAAAAGAGCCTGAGAAATTTAAGCTATCCCTCTTAATGGGCCCCTCTTCTAGGCTGGTGAGGTCTGTGGAAACTCTACTCACAGCAGCAGTGCTATTCGTAATTTGTTTTGACAGAAATGTGAATTACACACGTATGCTTTACACCCTCTGAGAACCACACAACGTATATGGATACTGTGTATCCAAAACTAATTTGATTGGTGGGGGGGTTGTCGTTCACCTGCAATTTTTCAGTTTACACATTCTAAGCAGGTTTTATTTCATGTCCCTGTTTAATCTCTGCCTTCACATTCCCATGTTATATTTCAGTCAACAGTAGAGTCTTTCTTTATCCCAAAACTATAACCTCTAAAATTCATAACTCTTGTATCCCCTTCCAAATCGAAATCACCTTAGGTTAGTTTTATCTAAATCAGTATCCTTATATAGACACAATACTGACACAGATATTAGACTTGTTTCTAAATATTTTGTAGCATTGACATTCCATATTATAGGTAGTAAATAGAAACAAGTGTTAGGTTTGATCCACAGTTGAAAGTTTAAAAATAATTTAGATGTTCAGAGACTAAGTTAGATATCACGGGTAAGAGTTTTTCTCTGTATAAGAAATTTTGATCATTGTATTCTTAGTCTTAGCAGATGTAATAGGTGAATACTGGGTGCCCCCAAATATTTATGTCCTAATTTGTAGAACTGTAATTATATTTCTTTACATGACAAAAGGAACTTTGCTTATATGATTATAGATATGGACCTTATGATGTGGGCATCATCCTATATTATCCAGGTGGGACCAATGTTATAATCAGTAATTTTAAAAGTGGAAGAGAGAAGCAGATTAGTCAAAGAGAAATATATAACTAAAAAAAATTTTTTTAAAGGCACAGAGAAGTGTAAAATTGTTGGCTTTGAAGATGGAAAAAGGAGACTAAGGAATCCTGAAATCGTCTAGAATAGAAGCTGGATACCAAAAGGAAACAGATTTTCCCCTAGAGCCTCCAGAAGGAACATAGCCATGACTTCACCTTCATTTTAGCCTGTGTGATGGTATCGGCCTTCTAATGAACAAACCTATAAGACAATAGATTTGTGTTTTATTAAGACACTAAATTTGTGATAAATTGTTATACAGCAAAATAAAATATACCAGATGAAATAATTTCCACAGAAACATTTAGTTTTTAATGAGGATTAGTATATATTACTATCATATAATAAATTTCTAGTTAAAATAAGCTCCGAACACATCCATCAATATCAATACCTTCTAAATGTAAGGAAGTGAACATTTGGGAAATTATGTTAATTGTGACTGGTCTCAGTTTGATTTTTAAGTTTCACATGAACACCAGTTGCTGCCGATCTCAAAATATACTCAATTTGTCTCTTTCAAATCTTTAACAGTCTTTTAGGATATTCCTACATGGTTTCCCATTTTAACTTCTGTTTGTCAAATTTATTTAATTTTTTAAATAATGTTTTTTTTTTCCACTAGAATAGTTGTTTTCTTGTCAGAACAAAAATTTGAGATGCATGTGCTTTCATGGAGTAAGTATAGTATGCTGTTACATTATATTTAGGACATGTTTTATTTCCCTGTGGAGATTATGCTTATTATAGGTTACTCACATTAGGTATCCAATCTATTATTTCATGTAAAACTGCTGTTACTACAGGTTGAAATCTAAAACCTACATTTCCCAGATTTCTTTACTTTTTTTCCAAAGTATTTTTATTTATACTTTGCAATTTTTATGTTTATTATTTTATATTCTCTCCAGAAACAGATTAGAGTTCCACTTGTGCCAAATTCTTGTTAACCATGCTAAAAGGTTTGTTGTGGGTTCTCATTTTGATTTCAATTTCCATTTTTCTAATAACTGAAGTATTGAGCATCTTTTTATGCATTTGTTTGCATTTTTCACGAAAACCATTAATAATATAAAAAGGCTCCCTATAGAATGCAAGAAGATATTTGACAATGATACATCTGATAGGGGATTAATATCCAAAATATATAAGGAACTAATACAACTTAAAACTGAAATGACGTATAATCTGACTAAAAAAGGATCAGGGGACCTGAATATACATTTCTCCAAAGAGGACATATAGATGGGCAATAGACATATGAAAAGATGCTCAACATCATTAATCATCAGAGAAATGTAAATTAAAACCACAATGAAATATTGCCTCACACCTGTCAGAATTGTTATCAATAAATCAACAAATAAGTTTTGGTGAATATGTGGAGAAAAGGGAACCCTTATGCACTGTTAATAGGATTGCAAATTGGTACAGCCACTATAAAAAATGTACAGAGGTTCCCCAAAATATTAAAAATAGAACTATCATATTAGCCAACAATCCCACTTCTGGGTATTTATCTGAAGAAATCCAAAACACTAACTTGAAAAAAGGTATAATCATCTATATGTTCTTTGCAGTATTATTTACAAAAGTCAAGATATAGAAACAACCTAAATTGTTCATTTATAGTTGGATATAAAATAGACTATTACTCAGCCATAAAAATTAATGAAATATAGCTAACTACAATGGCATGAATGAATCTAGAGGATATTATGCTAAGTGAAATGAGTCAGACAGACAGAGAAAAAAAATAGCATAGGATTTCACTTACATATGGAATCTACAAAACAAAATAAACAAAACAGAAAGAGACTCATAGGTACTGATGGCTGCCAGATGGGAAAGGGGTTAGGAGGTGGGGTGAAAAAGATGAAGGGCTTAAGAAGTAACAATTGGCAGTTGCGAAATAGTCATGTGGATGTAAGGTACAATATAGGAGACAGTCAATAATATAGTAATATCTATGTATCGTGTCAGATGGGTACTAGACTTATTTGGGTGATCATTTTGTTGTTATATAAATGTCTAACCTATATGCTGTACACCTGAAACTAATATAGTATTGAACATCAGCTGTAATTTAAAAATAAAAAAAAAACCTGTAATACATAAATCTGACAAAGGCCTTTTGTTCAGAATATATAGAGAACTTATTTCCAGCCAATGATAAGACAAACAACTCCATTTTTTAAATGAATAAATGATTTAAACAGATATTTCTCAGATTCCCTTTCAGCTAAGGTCCTGAATGCAAATTAATTTCCACCATTTAGATGTTGTCTAGGTATAGCAAGATGTGAAAGGCAAGAGTTAAGGAGAAACCACTTTCTTGTGGCTTTTGGCTATTGCTACCGGCAAATGATTCTCAGGAAATGTGAGGGTCCCCAAAAGCAGTTTGTAGGTTCCAAAGCCTACCTTCCTAGGTACTGACAAGCAAAGGATGCAGTGCCTTGAGCTGATGTCTCATTCCTGGGCTGCACCACCAGGGCACACTTTCCAGCCTCTTGAGCATTGGGCTCTGTTGGCAAAAATAGAGTCTCTTGTTTCTGGCATATTTCCAGTCATGATCTCAGAGGTAGTACTACTAGAATTAGTCAATTCTGTATAGGTGAGAGTTATTCCAGGAGACCCAGCTTAGAGACTGTTCCTTAGCCCTGGCAATGCTTTGGTAAGTATATAATTTCCTGTCTGAAATGTCTTCATGTTTAAAAATGTGTATGGTGATTTCTGTTTCCTGCATTAAACTCTGGAAGAAAAATTCATTCAGAAAATCTAAAGACACATTATCCATTAAAAACTACAGTGCTATTTGTGACAAAAATTGATATCTACTCTGTTATTAAATAGTTAATTGTAAAGCAATTACAGCACCTTAATTGCCAGACAGCCGCATCTATAAATTCATGAACATAATGTCTCCTAGAATTTTAATGCTTATATTTATTTCCGGGGCAAGGATTATACATATATCTGTAATCATTCTAAAGTATATATTAAATGAAAAATGATAATTTTTTACATACATCATGTCATTCAAATATCATTCTTTTAATAAAAGGGAAAAATCACAAAGTTAATACATATACAAGTGTGTAGGCATATGCACATATTTATATTATGTAGTAATATAAATGTGTGTATATATAACTGTATTAGTATCTCCTTTTATATAGAGTGGTATAGAGATTAGAAATATATTAAATGAGAAATGACATTGGATCTGCATTTTACCTTCTCTTTTTCTGAGTTATGGGTGATAAATGTAATTGATATCTCTCTAAATATCAAGAGAAAAAAACAATAAAAGGGGATATATATGAATATTCTGATTCCATCTATTTAGAATCAGTTCTGCCAACACTTTCTAACTTGAATGCCACTTTTTTTTAGAAGTTAGCCTTTTACTTAACTAAAGATTTATGAAACTTTTTGCATGCAGTCATTAAAACTGTGACCACCTCTCACTGTAGTCCTGTCATTTACTTTTCTGACATTATTAACTGGGCAAAGGCACTGTATATGGTAATTGTGTTCTCAATAATGAAACCTACTCAGCACACATTAAGCATTCATTTAGTCACTCTTTTTGAATTTTAACTTGAAGTTTGCAAATAGGTGTGCAAAACCATTTGAATCTGCAAAAAGAAGCTTTTATTACATTGGTATTTTTAAATCTGAAAAGCATTGTGCATTTACTAATATATATATTTTTTACACATTTTCTTCAGTCATACTTTATACTTTAGCTTCAAATCAGAGGCAAAACATTAATTTCTGGTGATAGTTTTATTCTCTGAATTCACTCCCTACCATTAAGGTATTTAAAATACCTCTCTCTGTATCAAATACTGAAGAAATTTCAATAAATTATCCTTGCAACATTTTATCTTTAACACAATAGGTCCAGGAAAGATCATCTTTATTTTTTGTGCGTTTTTTTTTTAATTTTTGGTCTGTAAAAGTTGTTATTTAAAGCACAGTTCATTCACATATTTCCCTAGAAATAGTTTTCAAGGTATAACAATTCTCAAAATTCTTAGAGTATAGTCTAAAGTTGTCAGGTAGTATTTTATTTTTTCCAAATAATTCATTAAGATTAATTTTACTGTTTTTTTGTTTGTTTTATTGTTATTTTGAATGACCTAAATTAAACATTATTCAGTCATACTGTTCACACATTGTTGAAATGAAGTCATGTTGCTATTATTTAATTGCTTCATCATTCTAAATTTTAGTATTAATTAAACAAAAACAATATTGTTTGGTGATATTTGTATTACAGCAGGGTAGTTACAAGAATATAAAATTTACTACCTTGGTTCCTATTAGTTATATTAATAGATTACATTATTTTTCCTCAATATTATCAAGTCTTTTTAAGATATATCACAAACTTTTAAGTATATTCAAGTAACCTGCCTTTGGAATGCCCCAACCTCCAGATGCATTATCTGGCAAACTGAATTAGCAATCCATGTGAGTGAGCTTGTCAACCAGAGAAAAGCAGATCGGATTGAGGAATCAGAACAAAAACCCGGTGAAACAAAGTTCTGGATGAGATAGATGAACCATTTAAAAATAATAAATAAAGCCATTGTGTTTTAAAAGATTAAATGAAGGGAAATAAAGAGAAAGAAAGCTTTGTGCATTAAAATTTAAAATAATGAGTAGCTGAATTAATAAATAAGGTCAAAGTCACTAAGGTATTGGTATCTGAGGTGCTTAAGTACAAGAAATATTTCAAAGAACTAAACACAAATATAAAGAAGGTACATTCATAAAAGAAACAAGAAGGGAAGTATAGGATATATTTTGAAGATTAATTTGGGAAAAGTATGTATTTCCCAACAAAAATAAAACAAAGATGATAGAGGCCAAAATCAAAATATAGTAGGAAAAAATGTTATTGATATAAAGGCCTTACTGATTTCTCAATTGGATTCCTGAGAACTTGCTGAACTATAAAGATAGAGAAAAATGAAAAAATAAAAACTTTTTCTAGCTTTATACAAGAGTAATAAGTAAACAACTTACATTATTGAATTTCCCATTAACAATTTTGAAAGCTTGAAGATATTGTAATGACACTTACAGACTATAAAATAGAAATAACTTGATGTTCAGTAAGATAAATTTCAGAGCAAAATAAAAATATTGAAGCATATACCAGAATCCAAAGAATGTAAAATCAGCATATTGTCTCTGATGAAGTTACTTGGGAAATGACTGACTAAGTTGACTAATTAAAAAACAAACATAGAAACAGGAACATCAACATGGAACAAAAATTTAAGGAAAAGTGACAGCAGTCAACAACAATCTTGGAACAGATACAAACTATTACATGCTTAATGGTACTTCTATCTTATGTAACAAACAATCTTCAAAATTGCACTGCTTAGTACAATAAAACTTTATCACTCTTTCACATATTTGGCCATCATGAGGGTTAGACATATGACTTTCTCTACAGTAATTCAGGTTCTTTACTTTCCATGTTACTGCCAAGCCCTAGAGTTCATTCCAGCTAGTGACTGGTGAAAAACACAATTAAAGATCTGAGATGAGATAAATTAAAGGTGTTGAATACTTCAGAAAAAGCTATAGTAGTTCAAAGTGTATCCAGAATAACTGAGTATATGAGAATGAGTGTAACGGTAGAAAAAAATTGGAGTAATTGATTTTGGAAAAAAATTTATTGTTAGTCTGAGTTGAGCAAAAGCAGTATGTGTTTTAATAGCCCTTATTTTATTTTTTCTTAACAATGTAACAATTTTATATCATATGTAATCCACATTCTCTAAAATGAGAGAGAGGAAGAATATTCTAAATGATAGTAACATAGCTTTAGATTATAGATTACTCAAAAATGTAATACTTAAAACTGTAACACAAAACAGTATTTCATTTTCAACTGTTGGAAAAGTCATATGTCAATTAGCCATTGCTAAATAACAAATCTCCCCCAAATACTTAGCAGATTAAAGTAATAAACATATATTTTTGCTAATAAGAGTACAGGTCAGTTATATTGTTCTGTCCTTGGCATGGTTTGTCTAGGCTTTCTCCTGCATCTGTAATTGTCCCTAAAATTATTTTTTACTTTTTTTCCTTGTTGGACAAGATATTTATTTATTTATTTATTCATTCATCCAACAAATATTTATTGATCTTTTATTTTGTGCTGATTATTGAAGTATAACTGAACTAATTCTCAATCCTACACAGAGCTATAGTCTAGGAAGACATACACAAACATAAAAATAACAAAGAGTTACTGAATGTCAATTGTTAATAAGTTCTGTGAAGATCTACAATATTATGTTGGACTGAGTAACAGAGGTCCTATTTGGTTTAGGAATCACTGAGAGTTAACAATGACATAATTATCTGAAATACTGGACTCTAATATCATATAAAGTATATTTGTATTTCATTATACAAAAATATTTACAGACTCATCTACAACATAACATGAAGTGTATTAGGAAATAAGATAATATAATACATCATTTGCTTTATTTCATTTATGTATCCATTAATTCATTAGAATGACATTCTTCACCAGTCATCTAATTTTGTACTGCTTATTACAACACACATTTTGGGAAAACATAAAAAAGATATACCCATATTTAACTCTATAGTTATGCTACCAATCTCCTTGATATTTCAATTTTCAGAGCTCCCTTGACTAGTGGGACTGGTATATCTAAGCTTCCTTATGCTTGTGACTGAATCTAACTTTAACTTTGAGTAGACACTATTTAGGTGTTACACTTTTTAGAGTAATGAGTACCAAAAGCTAGTAACAGAAAATAATTCATGAAAAAAATTATTTTTAAAGTTTTCATCCAATTATGAGTGTACCAGTGAAAAATAAATTTATTATTTTATAAAAATACAATCATCTAAATATCTACAGAAGTAAAAATATAAAATCTGCACTCTAATACATTGCTTCTTACTGCTATATAAATTAACAAATCATACTCATTGAGTGGGAAGATATCCATTCATTTTTTAAAGATGCTCTATATTATTTTTTTGTAATTATAATTCTGTAGTACATATTATGTGATAGAATATGTGCATAAGAATTTTAGAAAAATTATAACATTTTTAAGTTCTGATTAAAATAAATCATATAGCTGATTATCTGGCTACAATAGTGTCCTGGTAAATGCTATTAATTTTCATAAATTGAACCTCAAAGAATTGAAAGTAAAAATTACATGTGAAGGAACAACAAACAATTACCTTTGATTTCTATCATCTAGAACAGCAGGAGGAGACTATAAGCAAAGTTCATTGAGAGGGCCCTTTTAGAGTGATATAATATTTCTAAGCTTTAGCAAACTCAATTGTTGTCAGTCAAATGAGGCAAGTGGGTAAAGTAATTGCAGACTCTGATGACACTGACTACAATACCATAGGAGCCACCACTAAATAACAGCTTGTATCTTAAATATTCAAACACATTTCCTCTGTTAAAGCTAAATAAGAATTTATTTATTTATTTATTTATTTATTTATTTATTTATTTATTTAGTAACTTTCAATCATTGTTAGACAAATGCCTTTGCTTGTTTTTCTTTAAAAAAATGCAGGCTTTAGAAAGAGGTGGCATAATATGACAAGGAAAATAGTAACAAAGTAAAACTGCTTGATTTAAATCTTAGATTTGGCTCTTTCTAGTGACATGAACCTGACACGTTTTTTAATCTTTCTTGCACATTAGTTTTTTCAGATGTAAAAAATAAATATAAATATTTTAGATTTTTGTAGAGAACAAATGATATGATAAAAATAAAATAACTTTTATTATAATAATAGGATCATAACATTTATAATAAATAATGTATTTATAAATTTTATATGTATAGTAAAACATATTTGCATTTTAAAAATTTGCCTTATTATTAAAACTTTTTAGTTGGTAAAACATATTATTTGATTTTCATAATTAAATGCCTATTCTCTCAGCCACATGAAAGAATTATAACTATTTGATTAATTAAGCAATTATTTTTTTATTGATTAAATATTTAGTGGCACCTACTATGTTTCTGGTATTATTCTAGACAGTGGGATATATTAGTAATTATTGGAAATAATGTTAAAGTCTTAGATTTATTTTTCATAATGTCTTTTCACAATATCTTATTAGAAACATTTTAGCATATTTATATATATAAAATCAGGGAATTGCTGCTTTCTCAAGATTACTTGCAGAAAACTAGTCTAAGCATCTATGACCTTGAACAAAATGTATATGAAGCCCAGTTTTCAGATTTTGAACAACTGGCAGGGCAAGAGAATGATTCCTGAAAGATAGTTAGAAGGCAATTATCAATATTGCCACAGCCCTCTGACTGGGGATAATTATCCAGGCACAATGGAAATTCTGAAATATTTTAAAGTCAATAATAATAACAAAAATAATATATGTCAAAATTATGCTATATAGTCAAAGTAGTGCCTAAAAGAACTATTTTAACTTTAAATAATGATTATATTAAAAACAAACAAAAGTGTAAGATCAATGATGTAAGCTACCTATAGAAGCTATAAAAAGAAACAAAAAATAAACCTAAAATAAGTACCAAAAAATAATTAAATACAAAGCAGTAATTAATTAATCTGAAAACCAAAGTTGGCAAATTTGAAAAAATTTATAAAATGAGTAAGCTGACTGGCTTTATTAAAAAAAAAATAAAGAAAACACAAGTTACCAATTTCAGGAACAGAAATAAAGCCAGAGTATGTTTTCATACCCTACAGATATTAAAGAGAGAAAAGTAAATATGAACAACTATATGCCAGTAAATTTATAATATAAATTAGATAAATTTTTTGAATACATGTTATCATAAAGAAATACAAAACATGACTATCTCTAGGTTTACTAAAGCAATTAAACTTGTAATTATAAAAAATATTTACACACAAAAAACATTTTAGTCATAAATGGTGTCACTGGTAAATTATATCAATCATTTAAGAAAGAAATAATATTAGTTTTATACAAATAATTTCAAAATCAAAAGTGCAAAGAAATATTTTGTCTATCAGTTAGGAATCAATTGGAGAGGGAAACATTAATAGTGGTATTAAATGACAGATTTGGGATAAGAATTACACCTTCAGAATTTTGAAAGCTGATTAAAAAGCCTATGTATGACTATTACAGAGCTAATAGTGTTTTACCTGAAGTTGCTATGAATCAACAGAACCAGCACTCTGAGAAAGCAGGACATCAACTGAAACAAATCAGGGCAACATGGACCCTGGAAAAATTCAAACAGGCATCTTTTACCAGATGAAGTAGGTGATTTGCAAGAGAAGATAAACACAATGGAGCCATGCCTAATCCGAAGAGTTGAAGGAAGTAATTCAGGAGCTAAATGAACTCCAGACTCAGCTGTTACACACTACTAGGCTAAAAAAGCATAACATAAGTAACATGTGTAAGTTTCAACTGCATCTGGCACCATATATAAATCTTAAAAATCTATGACCTTGCTCCACTTAGCCATCTCCAATCCAGAATCACATACATAAGGAAATTCTGAAAAATCTAGTTCAAGTTTATGATTGTTGACACACAAAACAAGCCAATACTGTTCACCTCTTGGCAACATGACATTTATAACCATTTCTTCTAACCATACTTACAAATACTGACAATATCATAAACATGTTTCTGTATAGTGTGATATACCTTTCCCCGAAAGAGTGAAAACTTGCAAACAGTTTCTCCCAAATACACACCTCTTTACTTATGTTTAGTTCATAATCAATCCTCTTCTACCTGAGTTGTATTCTCCTTTGATATACTGTGCCCTAAATACTTAGATATAAAGTTGAATCATAAAAAAGAAGAAATAGTGGAAAAAATAACTTTAATATACCCACACATATATTGAAGCCCTCTATACTAAAAAATCAGAGAACAGTGCTGAATAAAAATAAAAGAATCTTTCTTCACCAACTTCAGGTTTTTTATTTCTGTGTTTTCATTCTTATGTGATTGGAAAGCTCTTGACATGACAATTGATTTGGCTGAGGGATTTCTCAACTTTCAAGACTGAGAAAATATCATTTTTCAAATATATCATTTCTAATCATAGACTTAAGTAGCCTGCTCTCAACTTTACACATTCTCATTAAACTCTGCTTTTACTCTTTTTATCTTATGTTGCAGTCACATCTATTTCTAAACTTTCTTGTATAAGATTGCTCAAAGTTAAACGTAATTGTCAAGGAGTGAAGAACAATATTTCTTTAATTAATCATTATAAATCTAGAATCATACAGAATGACTGAAATATGTTAGGTTTACATTTTTACTGAATGAATCTGAACTCTTATTTTCAGTCTAAGCCTTCTTTCTTTTTTTCTTATTCTCCATCTATTATAGGCTTAGAATCTATTCATTTGACCAGGCCATAAATCTTCTTACATTCTGATTTTAATAAGGCTCATTGATTTATCATTCTCACTCTTTTTCATGTATTTTATTTCTCAACTTTTCTCTATCATTGTCTTAGTTCAGATGGTACTACTTCATTCTTTTTTTACTACATATACCTTCAATGACCGTTACCTACTCTATTATAATAATTCCTTAGGCACAGAGGACTTTCTAAAGTTTTGTTTCTAACTATAGTTTTCTTATTTCTTTTACAGACTTCTTATTTTTTCAGTGTTTTATTCATCCTTTTGCTACTTCACCTATAACCTGTGTCTACATATATGATTTGTATTTGTCCCTTTTGTTTTTTAATGTGTTTCCATTTTTCACATAATCTTTCTTCTGTATGTATTATATGGTTTTCCCCTTAGTCCTTTCTTGGTATGGACAACTCTAATTGACCCTACGTAGCAAGGAGCCCTTTATATACTTCTGAGTGTTGCAGTATTTTATGAGTAATCTAATGGTCACACAAAAAGGAGATAGACAAACAAAACAAAGATTTTAAAAAGAATTAAAGCATCGTTTATGTTTTTATTTGATATATTTGTATATTAGTCATCAAAATGTTTACTCTGGAGAAAAATCAAAAAATTTTTTTGAAGTCCTTATTAATTACTCAAATGTAACGTAATAATTAAGAGTATGTTTTCAGGAATTACATTGTTTAACTTGAAGTCCTGACTGTCTCCTATAGGCTGTGTAAAACTGTTCTTTATAGTCTCATAAATTAATTCATGTAAATCATTTAGAATAGTGCTAAGAACATAGTAAGTTCTCAATAAATATTGCCTACATTTACTATGTGCTTAGCACTAAGGTCTTGCTTTGACCTTTTATATCATGGCCATATCTTATAAGGTAGTTCTCTGAATAGGCTTTGACAAGACTCATAAATTACCCATTTCATGCTCTATTGCAGTTATCTGTTTTACGAGATTCTCCACTAGATATGAGAAATTCAAAGAGAGGAATTTTGACAGTCAAGTTGCATGACTATACAGTGTTTAAGTATAGTATAATCTATAATTAGTATTGACAGTAAAAAGTTTTGTGACCTAACCAAAGTTATAGAATATATCAATAGAGTAACTGTGATTAAAATATGACTTTATCACTTAGAGGAATGTGTTTAATGTTTATATTAAAGTATACATAACCTAAATTTAGTGTTCACTCATATATTCTCAAGAAGAGATACTATTCACCAAATATTTTCAGTGGTCAGTAATTAAGTAAGGATGACTGTTCTGTACTCATTATCACAAGTCATCTCTGTTAAAATACTTTTACTAACTATATGTTGTGAACACTCTGTTTAAACCCTATTAATATACATTTTTGAGAGAGACATGACTCCTTATCTCAAAGTTTGAGTTAAAAAAACATATATTATGTGCATTAAACAAAGCGAAAATTTGATTCATATAAACATGCCTCTGCTAAATGTAAGTAAAAGAAGAATTTAATTCTCCAAAGATGCTGATGGTCTATATGATAACACTGATGAGTTTTTCCTGCTCTATTAGAAAGGAGGTGTTAGGAGAGGAAAAAAATAGAGAATTTATTTCAGATTAGAACGGTATGATAAAAGCTGTAAAGGCAAGTACAAAGTGTTCTCAGTATATAAAAAAAATGTGAATATAAGTTTTGTAATAAAAGTTTTGATAATATAAGTGATAAGATTGGAAAGATTAATAAACATAAAAATTAGATAAAAGATTTTAGTGAGATATTGAAAGAATTTAAGTGATTGACGTGAGTAATGTTTTAGAAAAAACACTGTTAAAAGTATGTTAGATACTAAAATTATTCTAAAATGTTAAAAAGTTTATTTAACAAAAATAATATTAGATGAATTGGATGAGGGAAAGTTGGAGTCAGGACTAAGCCATTATAGTAAACTTATAGATAATGAAGTTAAATCATGAATGATGAGGTAATTATTATACAAATTAGAGTAATACTCTAGAGTCCTCACATAAGCAATTAAGATTGAGAAACATACTCTTTTGACACCTGGTCACTCTGCTCTAAGTTCTCCAGCTTAATTTTTCTTGAACCTCTCTCTCCGTATTAAATGTTCTTTCTCTTGATTTGGAATTTTTTAAAATTTTTTACTTGCTTCTCTGTGTTTTAATAATTTTCTTGTAGTAGCAAGAAGAATCCATATACCAGAGTCTTGTGTGCTAATGTTAAACTTTAACTAATGTTAAAGTTGGAAGATTCCAAGAAAGTTGACAAGAATGAGAGAAGTTCTAGCACAAACAATAACAACAAAACAAACAAACAAACAAACAAACAAAAGTACCCAAGAAGAGCATCTGAAAAGTAGTTTTATATTGTCTCTCTTGATAATATTTTTCTCATTCTGCTACACCATTAAATGTAACGGATGTTATGTCAGTAGGGGGCTGAAACTGAAAGAAAATCATTTGATATTCTGGTAAGAGGGAGGTCTTATAAACTAAGTGTTGGGCAAAAAATATATATGTACATTTGAGACATGTGTATAGGACCCTGGATTGTTTATGTTTTATGGAGATCTACATAACAACAATGGAATTGATTTACACTTGTCAGATTAAGCTTAATTCTAAATTATTTTTAAATTTCAGTTGGTCATAATTAAAAACGAGAACAACAGTGATGATGTTTCTATTTCCAACAACTGTAAATACTGGCAGAGTGATTAGATAAATGATGTTCCAGGTGTATGATAAGGGTAGTATTGTCTTGCAATTAAATAAACAATATCTCAAATTCACAGATTACTGCTTCAGAATAATATCACAGAGAAAGGAAAAAAACCCTTATGAGCAGAATTTATGGTTCTACACGCATTTAACCTAAAACACTTAAAGCACCTAACTGGTAAGAAGAGAAATTGAATAAATCCTAACCTGTAAATTTCTTTCACATATGGAATTTTTAGACATTTGATGACATGGCCACATGTATTAATTAAAAAAACATATTTATTACAGAATTTTTATGATTGCCAATATATCATCTACATTTCTATCAAAATTATTTGACAAATAAATGTATTATTTATTGCATTTCATTTTAAATAGTTCAGTCAATAGATGTACCATTGTAGAATTTCTTATGCCAATTAGATTTTTGATTATTTACAAAACAGTAATGCTGAGGCTCAAAATTCTGAACTAAATTTTAATTACTAAAAATTTTAAGATATTTTCTAAAGCACTTAACTACTTTATGCAATTTATGTTGAAGCAAGAGCAGTTTGTAGAAACGAGACTATAGAAAATTAGTAGTAAATTTTATATTTATAAATAAATATTTTTCTAAAAAGATACTATTCAAACTTCATATTTAGAAGGTAAATGTGTACTTTATTTACTTGCAAATAAAAAAGTTAATAGCTATAGGTAATTTGGAGTAGTTATCTTTAAATTCATTCATCAAAATGCAAATATATTATGCTATGATTTATCAAAATTGCAATATCTTCCAACATTTAGAAAGTAAAAACAGGACTAGTTACTATGTTCACAAAGCAAGTAAGAAGTTATTCTCTATTTGAACATTAAATTGAAATATTGTGTTTAAATAATGCTTTTCTCACAGACAGCTCAAAGCAGAGTTTGCTCACACCACCATCATATACTTTAGATTTCCAATTAATTAGGTATAATGTGAACTTATTATTTCAAGGAGCTACCTTTATAAAACAGGACACTGCTATTGGTTTTTATAGTTACCAACACAACTGCTCCATTATTGTATATAAGTAATTGTGTGAGTCAAACTTATTTTCTCCCTTTACCATATGAATACTCTCAGATTATTCATCATATGACTCCTTAAATTTACTAGAGATATATTTATTTTTTAAAAAATTGAGTGCTATGTCTTCCTGCTGAAAACTGAAACCACTAAAAGAGTTCATTCAAGCCATAAGATGCTTATTTGGGAGCAAATGGAGCAAATTCATGATTTCACTTACTGCTTTGGAATACAAACTAAATTGAACTCATAAAATATTCTGCTTCCAATAAAATAGAACAGTATAATGTTATTAAGCTGTAAGAAAAAAAAAATACTTTGAAGGAACCTTAGTCCAAAATGTATTACATATGCATGTGCATATACACATCTGCCTCAACATAAAACTAGGATTTAGAGAAAAGGGAGACTTGGTAGCATCATATATTTCCAAAAAGAATATTAAAGGTCAAAATAACTTATCTGGGACTAGATGATGGAAAGACAGAATGAAGTGATTAGGGAAATGGAAAAGAGTCATTCTGGAGACATCAGGGGAATATAAGAAATTAGGAGTCTGAATGAGAATGAGCTAATGGTTTACAAACTGTAAATTAGATGTGGAAAATCTCCAATGCTTTTACATTTAACAGTCATACTTTCTGGCAGGATGCATATCAAAAAGTGGCGGCTGTATTATATAGCCACTGTCCATTATATTGAAACATTACTCCTGGTTATACTGTTTTTCCACCTTCTGTTATTTACTACAGTTAGGTCTGAACTTACTTTCTTTAGGTTTGTTTGTTCCTGTTTTCAGTTGCCACTGTTCAATCACTTAAGAGAGAAAAAAAAATAATGGAGAAATTTCATGGCTGTCTGTATCTATTATTCTTCTTGATGCAGGAATCTGATATAAATGAACTCATTCACTATGCCTAAAAGATGTCTCTTCCCTGCTCTTGTTATCTTTGTCCATATGCAGAAATTTCAAATAATTCCATACTTACTAGAATTTCTCCATCGCATCATTTACTCTGCATCAGAGAAGATAGGAAAATGTGCCAGACTTGTAACTTTAGGAGAACAGTTTGATCATCTTCAGCCTTCTTTCTTTCTGTCCTTTCTATGGCACCAGTTTTCCCTCAAAAAACAAAAGTTTTCTTCTGCTTTCAAGACAGATCTTACCCATCTCACCTACCTACATACACTCTCAGCAGTAGATTTCAATTCTCTAGCAGTCTCTGTGATTCTGTGAGTGAATTTACATTAGTGAAGCTTCTGGTATGAAGTAGCTATTTACTCAGAATAAGACTATTCAGCATCGTTGGCAGTATTGTTGACATTTCAATTCAGCTTTAATCTTTCATATTATTTGTCATACTGTTATTTACTGGACCTCCTCAAATAACTCTCAATTCAAAATGTATTGCTGGGATCTCAAAATGTGTCAGTTATTGTGCTAAACATCATGAAACATATAAAAATTATTACAACAGGTCATTCATCATGCATGAAATTGTAATATTCAAGTATTGTACTGTTTGCAAGTAGATAGACATATAGCTAGATGCTTGAACAAATAAATTAAATACCTAATTATATTTTGGACCAGGTAGAAAAGTTTCTGATGTTCTAGGTACTGTGAATCATGTCAGAGATATAATGAAGTGGAAGTCTTGGTTGAAAAGTAATCATGGCACAATAGGAACACAGATAAGAGACTACACATTACAAAAGGACATGTACTATGAGATATGCAGTGACTCTGGAAATATATCTGAGAGATATCTAGCACAGGCTAGGGGAGGCAAGTAGAACTGTGAAGACTTCCTGGTGTAAAGTCACTTCTGATTTGCTTCCCCTAAATTTGTAGAATATCAGAGGAGAGGAGATGCTAAATGGAGAAACAATAAAATGTCATGAACAAGTTACCTTAAAAAATGAGGAGGCAAATAACAATTTTCACATATATCATGCTTTTAGCAGAGTTTATGTTTTTCTGAAGAAGCTGGGATTAAAATAAATTAGTACTTATTGAAATTAGTGAGGTAGTGGTTAATTATAAATTCTACTTTATGCCAGTCTTTGAAAAAAAAACAGGCAAGAAAAAATATGCTAATATGCATGCATATTGACAAGGTAGGGACATATGAGCAAGCATGTGGCATGGGACCCGAATAGAAAAGGTAAGAGAAAACACATTGTCATCTGGAAGTTTAATATTTAGAAGGTAAAACAAAACACACAGTCAAATTATATTAACATGGCATAATTAAAATGAATGTTATCCCACCATCCATGATTACTTTACAAGTAATTGGAAAAAATAAAAAATGTTTTTGGGAATTCAGAGGACTGAGAGATTATAGTTGACAGAAGATGAGGCAGTTTACAGGAGAAACAGAATATCAATGGGATCCTTAGATAGACCTTGAGTAGTTAATTATGTCTATGAATGTTTTTGTTTGCACAAGTTGACACATTATGACTGCTTTGAGGATCAATGGAACTGTCTTAAAATATACCTTGCTTGTAATACTTAATTGTTAAAATTAACCTCATTTCATCAAAATTAATTTATCTCTATTTAATTATTGAAATCAAACTCAATTTTTCTCAGATCAATTTCTTTTCATTTGTAACAAATTTTCGGATTATGTTATTTGAAAGATGGTGATGCTTCTGCAGGAAAAAGTTGGGTTTATTTGTTTTTTATGCTGGGAGAGAGTCATGAAAACAAGAGAGCATGTTGTTACTAGAACTCTTTTCAACTATAAATTATTTTTTGAAAGATGAATTTTATAAAAAGTCGATATTCATTTTTATGATCGAGAGGGGGAAAATAATACTTTTTTCTGTTCATATTCTATTGAGTTGTTCATCTTAGCACTATTTACTTTAAAAATACTTTGATTCTATTAGCACTAATTTCACTATTATGAAAGCATACCTTAGATGTTTTTAGCTGTTCATTTTTAAAGTAATATATCCTAATATAGACATAATGGAAAATATGCTGAAGATAGAGATTTTTTTTGTGCTTCAAGAAAGTTGGTAGACTTTATGGACACATTACTTTGTCAGATATTCCTATGTGCTCTATTTATTTTTTATATTACCTTGGCTGAAAACCATCCTGTCCCATTTATTTACAACACTGAAGTTGGATAAGTTATTTGATAACATTTTTTTTAGAGACACCTGGTAAATCTGAATAATTATGTCCAATAAAAAGGGTCCTTGGAATTAATAATTTACCATCAGCCATGGTAATAAAGTTTGTTAGGAACTCATTTAATCTTAAGGCAAACTGTCATTTAAGTTAATTGACTTCTGTTCCTTTGTATTAAATAATGAAGCTATGGGTTAGAATTTTGTACTATTTTTTGTAATACTTGAATTGCAATTTTAATTTCATTTAAAATGTTTGTTTCCCCTCAGAAAAAATGAGTAAAATAACCTTATTAACTTTAATTAATTATTAATTTATTAACTAAAATAACCTTATTACTTATTAACAATGATAATATGAAAGAAGAAAAATTTGGCACTATAATTTTGTCTGGCAAATGAAAAAGAGGGTTTACTCCTTCCTACAATGAAACACATCTGGTTGGTAGACATATTATACATTATACATTCTCTTCTTCCAATGAATACATGTGATTTCACATAAAACGATGCATTTATTCTGAAGTAGAAAAAAGAATGTATTATTTTATAGACAGGGAATTTTAAGCAAAGTGTTTCTAGCTGGAATGTATAGAATTATGTTGTTGAAACACGTACATTCAAACACACACACACATATAAGGACCTGATTTTCTAATTTTTATTTTGAAAAAAACAAAAAAATTCATATGTTGTCAAGGACTTTATTATCTTTTTTAATTCTTTTTTTTCCTTTAGTGTGGAACTTAATGATATAATGAGATTCAATTGATATTTTAATTATATTTGTATATAAACCTCTAATTAACTATATCTATCTTTATAATGTACTTATGGATTTCACGTATTTGACTATACTAGAATAGATAAAGCAATACTGAAAAAATATAAATATAAGATAATTAAGCTTACATCTATTAAATAAGCTTATAGTTATTCATATTCTTGTTCTTATAACATATTTATTTATAAAGGTAGCCAATATTAGAGCAGGTAGAACAACAATCTAATTTTAAAAATACAAAAAACAAAAAGAAAAATTCTTCTAAATTTTTACATATTTTCCCCCTTATTTTATTCCTCTTGGTAAGAAGTATTCAAAGTGAAACCAATAACTTGTATCTTTTTTTTCAAAACAACTTTCATCGATAAATATTAAGGTATAAAACATCTTTCAAGTTGCTGTTCTCCTTTCATCCAGATGCAGTTTGTCTTAACTCTAGACTTTTGAGTTATGTAATGGTGTCACTTGTAATATATAAAATGTCAAAATAACTTCCTCATTTAGGTAAATCAGTGGAGAAAAAAATCAAATTTGTGTGTATAATGGCATTGAAGTTAAACATCTTGTCACCTGAAAGACCAGTTTTTGATTTAATTATTACTATAGATAATTAGAGGAAATAGGATGCTACGTAATAAAGTAATATTATATTCCTAAAACTACATAGTTTGAGGGTGTTTATTGTAAATTTGAGCAAGAAATTAATGAGAATTAAATATTGCAAAGAAGTTGCATTATCTCACACTTCTGTAAAAAAATCTATAACCTCAAATTTAAATATATATAAAAAGTAATTTTATGTTTACAGAGGAAAAACACAAAAATTCAGACAAAAGAGTTACACATGTAGAGTTTAATGTGTTTACTATGTGCTGTTCTCAGATCTTAAATTTTTTACCTCGAAGTCTTCACAACTACCTTATGGAATAGTTATCATTATTATGCAAACGAGTAATCTGGGGCATGGAGAGGTTAAGTAATTTGAGTGATTTCATTCAAATGTGGAGTTAGGTTTCTAGAATTTGAGCTTTTAAACACCATGTTATTGCAGTTAAATTAGAGAAAGTTTCAAAGAATAATTTAAAATACTCATTTGTTCACCCCAGTTATTACCTCTAACTGAGAATGCATATAACATTGTGTAAATGTGTGTGTGTGTGTATGTACATATATAATTATAGATACTTACTTATATACAATATAGATGAAAAGATACATAGTGTACATATAGATATATACATAGTGTATATAGGTATGTATACACATTTCTATATGTATTATACACACACACATTTTTTTAATAAAAATAAATTTGTGTCTAACATTTAACCAGTGTTTTGCATAAATATGTCTTGGAGAATATTCTAAAATATTTACTCAGGGGAATTGTTTTTTTTCCCTGCTCTTCACCGAAATCTCTGGGTGCATGCATGATTATCTGATGATTTTAAAGGAAAAGAAAGTCTATAGCCATTTTAAGTTGAAAACATTATCTTAATTTAGTAATTTAAAACATACGGTTCTGTGTAGTGATTTTTAAAGTTTAGCATGATTTAATGTTAAAGCTTCTTACCTCTTCAGCTAAGATCTTCCGTGGTCAGGGAACCTGAACTGGTTAAGTAACCACCTACTGCAGTTATTATTAAGTAACCATTGATACTCTTGGAGCAAGCCTATTTTTACCTTTGTGCATGTAAATACCACCATTTTTCCAGAGAGAGGAGTCACATGGAATGAGAGAATGTTTTTACCTTCTACTATATAATAATTATAGAAGTGTGTAAATAAGACAAGTCCACACAAAGGAAATTATTATATCTAGGTGTAAAAAGGAGGAGGTGGGGATCATTGGAAGACATCTTTTTGGTTTCCTACCACAGAATGTGTCCAGTTAAACCATAGCCCAAGAGGAGGCATAAACAAGATGTCCACAGACTAGTAAGAACCTTATAGGCCAAGATAGATGAAAATGAACAGCTAGATATATTGTAGAGAAAAAATTTTCTTTTTCTACACTTGTGATAAAAAGCTTCTCCTTTGTTTTAAACTTCTGTTATAATAGTGACTTTATTTGTGTTAAGCAGGTAAGTAATCTAGAGATAATTACTGAAGTCAGCCATACAAATCTAAAATATCCTGGAAAGTCCATTATAGAGATGGTCTTTGCAATTAGTAGTTATGTTAGCACCTAAAAATGTAGTTTTATATTGTATGTATTATTTATTTAACATCAATGATATATATATACATATATATATACATATATATATATATGTATATATATATATATTCCTACTGTATATTCAATAAGATAGTTCCAAATTCTCTATCTCTATTTTTTTTTACCCTTTATGGGATTTAACCCTTGTCCTATTTAGAAAAAAAAAGTGTGGCTTGTTGCCAGCATTAATTTAACACCATGCATAGGAATGTTATGTTTTCTAGGATTTGACATTTTCAAAATTGAGAATTACTACATTTTGTAAATAGAAATACCACTACTAAAAACAGGATGCTATAAATAGTATGATGTCATTTGTTTCCAAAGACTATTGATATATTAGAGAGATGTGAAAAAAATAATAAAAGCTATATATTCCATAGCAAATTTTGGAAGTAAGGCTAGGAATGTAATCCACGAGTTATCTCTGGGTAAATGTTGCAGCTGCAAATGCCAATGGCGAGTCATCTCCCCACAAACGGGAAAGGGTTAAGAAAAAATTTAAGGGTATGCTTCTCACTTTTTGCATTCTAGTAGATCTATTTGTTTTAATTACAACATGAACTGTGCCATTCCACTCCTTTTCTGTGTTGATCACAGCCTGGAACTCTATTCATACACATCCACATCTCATTACCATGCTCTCACTACTTCCAAACTTTATATAAATAATGCTACTAGTCTAACTTCTGTTCATCCTTTATCTTAAATAATTTCTCCAATATTCTAATTAGTGATAACATTACATAAGAGCACAGTAAAAGGTGGCCTTAGAGATGACTCAAAAGGCTTTGTATTATTGTTTTTAAATGAGTATATAAAGGCATACTAGTTGATTCTTTAGAATCTACTTTGACCTGGGAAGACTTGATTGCTTTTCGTTTGGTTATACTTCTTTTCCAACTCTACTTGTTTATGTAGTTTCTCAAAATATCAAAAGTGATTTTTCTAAGACATTTATTTGTCAATGTTAGAAATATGGAAAGAACATGTTTATTTGCCTTTATTCCAGTCTTCTTTGAATGCCATTGTTTGTGCAAACTGTGAACAAACAAGATTTCACTGTTAATTAGCATTTAAATAAACTCCTGTTTCAAATATTTGCATATTCTGTATAAATTAAATGCAATAAGATTTTAGTAATGTAATGAAGGAAAGAACTATAATCCTCAATTAGACACAAACCCAGACTTAACTGTAGTATTTACTGAAGAAACTATTAAACGTGCCTTTTTAACACACATTAAGGATACATTTGTAGTACACATAGATATTAAAATAGTTTCTCCAAGAAATTTTGAGAATTTAGGTATAGCGACTAACTAGAAATGATTTTTTTACAAACAAGAGTGTAGACTTTCTCAAAGTCCTAGTTATATTGTTACAATTCCTAAATAGTAGAAAGTCCTCTCAGCATGAAAATTTATTAATCCTGTACAAAAATAAAATGTGAGAATGTCATTTCCCAGAGAAATCAATGAAAGTATGACTGATTGTGTACATGGTTGACCTGCTGTGAATAAAGTTGAATTTGTCCACTTGTCCATGTTAGAAAATGTGACAGAGAACTGTTCATATATCTACTTTGATGATAATCTGGTAATTTACTACAATTAGTAAATATAAGCAGCAACAGTTCTTTATTCAAATATCAAAATATATGTGACACAAATGTTTAACCATAGGAACAGAATGCATTAAAGTGTGAATCAACATGGGCTATAAAATGAAGAATAATTTAGTTATAGATAATGTGATAATGTAGAAATGTAATTGTACCTAAAGTTTCACATTTAATGAGTTATAGGGATGAGAGCAGGGGAAAGGAAACAGAAAGGTTGAAATTTTGAAGATGATAACAATATCTGCAAATATTTTAAAAATAAAATAACTTTTCAAGTGACTAATGTACTCATATACTATGATTTTATGAGCATATGTAGTGAATGCTCACATGCCACTCTTCACTGAACTGAAATTTATTAGATTAAGATAGTTATTTTCTGTTTTGTTTTCAAAAGAACATGAATTTCCCCTCCCTGCCCATATTTGTATCTAAGAATATCTTAATGATAACTCTAATGGCCTTGAGTCTTGGAAAGCAGATTAAAATAAGGCAATACATTTTGGATAAACTTCAGAATTTTTTAAGAGTTATTTATAGCCTCTAATACAATGAATTGACCCATGCTTGTCAAGACCTAATAATCATTAAGGAAATTAAATATGAGATAAGGAGACTAATGAAAATAGCAGGAATATAACTATTGAGATAAAGCAAGCAATATTAGATTTAAGTCATCAGCGCATCACATATCTTTTTGGAAGAATACTATAAATCAGTGTTTCATACTATGACATCAATTAAAACCACGGGACTTTGACAGAAAGACCACCTGTTCCATGCCTTATAGCTCCTGTCAGAACATTAGAGAACATGCAGAGAGGAAGCCGTAATAGGCAATACTTCAAATACATATAAAATAGCAAAATTATAAATAATGATATAGAACATGGAAAATGGTAAATAAATTTCACTGCTTTCAAATCCTTAATTTTGCCTTTACCTGTGTATATACATTTAACCTTGTTGTGCAAATATCTCTTTAAACAGGAGTATTTGAAGTGATATTTAAATTGAATTTTGAAATATTGATTACATTTTTAAAATAAGAATGCAACATTCTCTTCATCTATATCACTTTCCCATGTATTTATTTTCCATGATTAGCTTGTTTAAAATATTCCTATAAGTTAGTTTGTATATTTATAATTATTATATTTGTATATATTGTTAGGTAACCACATATAAGTTATGAAACTAATTTTTAAACTTATTTTAACTCTTTCTGAATGAATTTTTGAAGAATAGCTCAACTCCTTTATTAAGAATGTTTTATATGACTATATCTTCACACCTAAACTACAATGTTAAGTCATGTATTAGAGCAATAGAAAGTGATATAATTTAAGTTTTGGAAGTTCATCATGTTACAACAGTGAACATATATGACCCAAAGACACATGTAATTTTTGTAACTTGGTAACTCTTTTGAAGTAAGTGGAAGGAAGTGAGGTTGATAGGACATTTTACTTAGTATGATGTGAGAAGAAACCTTTGAGATAGAAAAGTAAAAGATTAGATGAAAACTATTCTTAGCATTGCTTAAATTCTGCAAAGCTCTCTGTGCTATGCATGAGTGTCTTAATTGTGATTAGATAAAATAATATTAATTTAATGACAGGTAATATTTTTACATCTATCATGAGACATTCCCTATCTTAACTGAATTTCTGTTATTACTTTCTTTTATATTTACCAGAAACACTTTTTAAAACATTCTTTTGGCTTGCAAAATATATACTTCAGTTAGTTGTCAATTTTGTGGTTCATTGGAGTGGGAGTATTTTCAATTTGCATCAAGGCAAATTGACACAAACCAAGAACATAAACATGAATGAGTATAGATCTGTAAGTTGATCTATTTCTTTCATTGAAAACAATAATAAATGAATGAGCATTGAAAACTTTTTCTTTTTTCTGACATCCCAGAAATTCTAGGCTTCTAGAAATGGATAATCTAATAAAAAGATATAAATGTTTACTTGCTATTTTACAAATTCTAAGTTAATAAAAATATGTAATTTGAGATTAACAAAACTAATTATTTTAACTAAAACGTGATATGTAGTCCTCTGACAAATGGAGAAAGTCATTAATTAAAGTGAAGTCAAGTACATAAAATTTAAAAAAAAATTTAACCACATTTAAATATTAAGAAGCATTAACGGCTAATGAGAGCATAAATATATTTAGACCGTTTGCATAATATTAATTCAATATCATTTTACTTCAAATAATGCATGTAAAAATACTTTAAAAATAAGTAAAAAATTGTAATGGTTAAATTTGCCCAGTCTTTGCGATGAACTTGATTTTATTTGCAATTTTGGAAGATATTTTAAGAAATCATTAACTTTTCAGTAATAAAGCAGACACTATTTGTGACTTATAAAACAGCCATCCCACCCTAGCCCCATTTTTAAGCTAATAGAAACTCACTGTTGCTCAGTCTTCAGGCCAAAGTGAGTTCAAAGATAAGATTTTCTCTAGCCTCAGAGAATAAATCAATACTAGTCTGAGATCATTGAAACACCACATCCTTTAGAAAAATTTGCATACTTTATTCACCTATATCTTTTTTGGCAAAATGGAGATTCTACTGGAAGGCATGTGTTACTTGAGATTTAACTGACCATAATAACCATAAAAAGAAATATTAAACGAGCTTGCTCACTTAGGTTCATTATCTCTACCTCAGCTTCAGACTCATTTTTTATTTCTATTGCAATTGTGTTTTAGCCAGTTTCCCAGTACTTTTCTTTTTCATTTATCTATCTATCTATCATCTATCTATCTATCTATCTATCTATCTATCTATCTATCTATCTATCTATCTATCTATCATCTATCTATCTATCTATCATCATCTATCATCTATCTATCTATCTATCTATCTATCTATCTATCTATCTATCATCTATCATCATCATCTATCATCTATCATCTATCTATATCTATCTGACTATCTATCTATCTATCATCTATCATCTATCATCTATATCTATCTATCTATCTATCTATCTGACTATCTATCTATCATCTATCATCTATCATCTATATCTATCTATCTATCTATCTATCTATCTGACTATCTATCTATCTATCATCTATCTATCATCTAATCATCTATCATCTATTGACATTGGTTAACAAAATTCAATAAGTTTCAGTTGTACATTT
The DNA here is from genome assembly GCA_030015415.1 of Cynopterus sphinx. Classification (NCBI taxonomy): domain Eukaryota; kingdom Metazoa; phylum Chordata; class Mammalia; order Chiroptera; family Pteropodidae; genus Cynopterus; species Cynopterus sphinx. The sequence continues at coordinate 96,417,916 of CM057382.1, read as the reverse complement.
TAACAGTAAGGCACATATATATTTACACTGTGTGTTTACCTCCCATAGTTAGATTTCTTTCTGTCACCACATACTTGACCCCCATTACCCCACTACCTCCCTGCCCTGCTCCCCTGTGGTAAGCACTGGTCTATTGTCTGTGTCCATGAGTCCACGTTTGTTTGGCCTATTCATTTGTTGCTTTTAGGTTTATATCCCACATATGAGTGATATTCTGTGATTTTCAACTTATTCTGTATGGCTTATTTTGCTTAGCATGATTATCTAGAGGTCCATTCATATCACAAATGGCAGTATTTCATCCTTCTTATGAATGAGTAATATTACATTGTATATATGTACCACAGCTCCTTTATCCAATGATCTATTATAGGACACTTGAGTTGCTTCCATGTCTTGGCCCTGGGAATAACGCTGCTATGAATATCAGTACCTTTCTTATTCCACCCAAATTCACTTCCTTTACAGTTGGTAGAGTAGTATATTAAAAATGCAAATTTGATCATGTCAATCCTATGCTTAAATTCACTCAACGCTCCCCAATTATTTATGATACCCCATCTTCATCTTTCAACAGGGTGAAAAAATCTATACAACATTTCCTTTTCTCCAGGATGGCTAAAATGATCATTTCCCATTATAATGCCAGTGTATGTGACTTCTTCGAAGAATGTGAGTGTCTTGACTACAGTGATAATTTATTTCTTTCTCTATAATCGGTATACAGGACAGCATACATTAAATTAAAAAAGTATAATAAATACTTTCTAAATAGTGAAATTAATATTGTAGCTGTAATTTTTTAAAGGGAATTATTAACTTTAATTATTAAGGTTTAAATAGATCTTCAATCAACAAGGAAAATAGATTTAGGGCACATCTTTTGTCTCAGGATGCAATATCATCTATGTCTGTGGTACAATACTTTAAAACTATTTCACACTCAATTCTGTAGGTAATGTCAGTGTTATCAAACTTGATATGAAACTCTGAGAGGAGATTTTGAGCTTCAGAAATTTTTACTTCCCTTGGGACATGAGAAAGAAAAATTCTGAAACATAGCAAGTCATGGTTTTCAGAGGATATGGTCAAAGAACATTAAGCATCCATTATTAGAAAAATTACTTATTAACTATATTATTCTATTTATTTTTAGTGTCAGTTCATTAATTTTTCATGTGCTTCAATTAACTTTATTTCAATGTCTTTTTTTGTTTCTAAGTAAAATTTAATATTTTATTTTAAGTGTAAATTTCAGTGAATTTTTAGAAAATAAACATACCAATTGCACCATCATTCTGATATAATATTTGAACGTTGGCAAACTTCAAGGAATCCTCTTATGCCCTCTGAATTATTACTCCATACAACAATAAACATTCTTCTGACTTGTAATCATGAATTAGCTCACATATTTTTGAAGTATAAGTAAATGAAATCCTACATTATGTCATGTTTTATGTCTGATTTCAATTGCTTAACGTTAACTTGTAAGATTTATACACATCATTGAAGAAAGCAACATTTTTATCATTTGTTTATAATATTACTTTGAAGAGATATTTCAATTTTATCCAAATTTTAGGCTAGTAGAAATAATCTAATGATAAATATAGAGCATGTGTTTTGGTACAGACATATATGTATTTTAATTGTATCTACTGGTCTATAAGGAATGCATAAATCCAGTTTAATAGGAAAAGAAATATTTTTCCAAAATGGCTTATATCATTTGTTAACTTACACAAAGTATATGAAAGATTCATTTATTTACATTGTTGCAAACGATGGCAAAACTTCTTTTTAAAATTATCATTATTCTGTTTGAGAGTGTAACACAACTTGGTTTTAATTTTCATTTCCATGGTAACAAATGAGGTTGAACAAGGTGCCACACATTTATTGACCAATTGAATATCATCTTTTGAAATATTAGGTGCCTAGTCAAACTTTAGTCCATTTTTTATTGCATTTATTTTCTTTTTTATATTGATATACAGGAGTTTCTTTTACTTGCTGCACTTAAATCACTTGTCAGATACATGCTTTAGAAATTATTTTCATGACTGACATTTTCACACTTAATTGTGCCTTTTGATAAATATAATTTCTTGCATTAAACATATTTCAATCTATCAATCTTTTTCTTCAGGAACAACACTATTTGTCTTGTTTAAGAAATCTTTGCCTATGCAAGGACATAAATATATTTTCCTATGTTATATGAGTTACTTTTTTCCTTCCCAATTTATGCATAATATCTATTTAATGTATACCTATTTATGTTGTAAAGCAGAAAAATGAGGTACAATATGCACTATGTGTGTTTAAGTTAAAATTAAAGTTAATTTAACTTCTCTGTCACATTATTCACATATTGATTACTTAACAACCATATGTGGCTAATTGTTAACATATTAGAGATGTATGTACAACATCTCCATCATATAGAAATATTTACATTGTGCTGGTCTAGAGTCAATTTTTTCCCCTCATAATTATTTAATTGACCCAACATCATTTGTTAAAAATACCATTCTTCCAAATTCCATTTATGAAGTATATTTGTCATAAAACAACTGCCAATATATGTATAGATTTGTTCCTGTGTTCTCTATTCTGTTTCACTAAGTTATTATCCATTCTCATGACTGAACCATATTTGGTTCATTATGTAATTTATATTTAGTACTTCTGTTAGTATAAAGTCTACAAATGTTTCCCTTTTTTTTCCCCAAGAGTTTTTGGCTATTCTTAACTCTATGCATTCTCACAAAAACTACAGAAAAGTTTGTCACTCTCTACAACCACACACAATCTATTTTATTTATATTTTGTTTATTTTTGGTATTTTAATTAATCTAAAGATCAATTTGAGGATAAATAGCATTTTACAGTATTTGATTCCTCCAACCCATGAATTTGGATTCATTTCATTTACTTAGGTTTTATAATTCTCTCAGTAATACTCTGTAGTTGTCTTTATTACAGATGTCTTTTTATCTCTAAAATAATTGCATTTCCAGGTACTTGTTGTTGATATATCATTACACATGGTATCATCAAAAATGTTAACTATCTATTGCTTATCAATGGAAATATGATTTATTTATTTTAATATAAATGTACTGTGTAACCTTATGAAGATCATATATTAATTTTAAAAATGTATAATTTTTAAATATTTTATAATTATATAATCATGTCATCTGCAAGTAATTATTCTTTAATTAGATTCTGCTCAGGATGTTTTCTTTCTTTCTTTTTGTTTGCTTTATTTCAATTAATTAGACATAGTTTAGTGTTGAATAAATATGTCAATAGTGAAGGTATTTTTCTTGCTTCTGAAGGCATCAGAGTTTGTCATCCCAAAATTAGCTTTTTGGACTACTGATTATTTTAATCTCATTATTTTTAATAAATAAAAGATTCTTAAAAAAAACTTTGACTCTCTCCCTTTACTTGTCTAGAGGAGTTCTGATAGAAAAATCTACTTCAGGAAGGGAACCTTAACATATTCACCTTAGCATATAAGAATTAAGTGTAGCAGACAGAGAGAAATCTAGCAAAGCTTGTTCGTTGGACTCCTTTCTGTGTCCCCTTGTTTCTGGGTGGTCCATTGAGAATTTTTTTTTACACATATTTGCTCTTTCTTTTATACCTAAGAATTGCTTATTTTTCCTTTGAGACATTTGACTCCTGATTCTTCTTTGTCCAGAATGGCATATAAATCTCAAATGCCCAATGTGTCCTCTGGGCTCATATTTTATGGGAGTCCTGTATGCGTAATAAATTTAGCCATTTTCTCCTGTTAATCTGTCTCATGTTAATTAAATTAGTCCAATTAGAAGAATTTAGTAAGGTAAAAGGAAAATCATTTTTCCTCCACACTCCTGATCTTAAAAATCTTTCACTGTTTTTTTTTTTTCTATAAAATATTGTGACCAACACTGAAAAACTCTGCCCTTATCTCATATACTTTACCTTAGCATTGTGGTCTATAAGAATATCAATCCTCAATATTTATATCACTAATGAGGAGGGGTTTCTGTTGAAAGTTTCCAAACCCAGACATTTGACAGGCTTGAAAATACCAGGAAATTAATACCTCAAGGAAACTGCCATTAACTTCTCACTTTCCCTTGAGGTTTGTATTTTGAAGAATTTCCCAGAGTTTCCTCATTAAATTTAATTTAAATTATCTATTGTATTAGCCAACTCAAAAACATACCCTATATGGAATTTCTTTTTTACATTACTTTTCCTAATTTCTATTGGCATTTTCTATGTTACTCAAACACACTACTTTTTATATGTTCTTAGATCTTGTCTCTGCTTTCACTTTTGAGGCAACATAAATTAGAGGAAGTATGATTTTTTACCCCTTACCTTTTATCAGATTAAGGAATTTCCATTTTCACTTGTTAAAGTTTTTTTTTTTTCATGAATCAATGTTAAATTTAAACAGTTGTTTTTCTCCTTTATTCTGTGAATGTGGTAAATTACAATGATTAGTTTTCAAATAACCAGTTAAATTTGCATTTCTAGAATAAATACAAGCTGTCCATCAGGTATTATTTACTTTATTAAGTAAATCACATATTTAGTTTGCTAATGTTTTCTTTGGAATTTTTATATCTATGTTTAAAGGAGATCAGTTTGTAATCCTCCTTTCTTGCAATGTATGTACTATATTTTGTTATTAAAGAAAAATTGGACCAAATGGAGTTTAAAAAGCAAGGAAGACTTTGTCAATGACTACTTCAATAAGGGTCAAGACATTGCAATAGGAGAGAGATTAAACTCAACTCCACTAAAATAAAAAGCAGAAGAAGTTTTAAGTATTGGGAGAGCTAGTGGAAAAGGGAAAGGCTGGTCAATGTAGCTAGGCTATCTTGTTTGCTAAATTGGTGCTGAGGATAGATTCCTACAGACGCTAGAAGATAGGGGTATTATCTTTACTGATACTCCACTTCGAGGGATGGTTCCCAAGAACTTAGAAAAATTATTCCTGACTATAAACTAACAAGATCCTGGGAGATGATTTGCATCTCAAAGAGACTTAAAAAAGATTGACAATAACAAGTTCTCTAAAGTGAATGCTCTAAGAGAAGGAAAGTCATAGCTGTAACCAAGGAGAGACCTATCTAACATTTAGTCAAGCTAAGGGGACAAATGAAATTTCACATGTGGAATCCTCCCAAATTTTCTGTGAATCTCTCTTTAAGCTGATTATAACATGTATGCTTTGGCTATAATAAAACTGTAATTATAAACATTTTTCTATCTTCAATGCTGTGAGTCATTCTAGTCCATTATCAAACCTGAGGGTGGTCTTGGTTCCCTCAAGTCTGAAATATCTGGAACACTGTTGCCTTAAGCTTTAGTTTGATTAATTCCAATGTATTTCACCCATGTTGATTAGCATATTCAATTTTATTCTTTTACTTTTCTTCTAGTGATTACTCTAGACTTTTTAATGTGCTTGACTGCTTAGTATTCTTCTATTTCAGCACTGTAAGTAATGGCTGCTTTTAGATTTTGTCTGCCCAAATTATTTCATTTATGCTTCACATTTGAAGGGTATTTTCAGAGAGTAAAAATCTAGGTTGATTGTATTTTCTTTCAGTATGTGAAACATATTGATACATCTATTGTCATCTTAATTACATATTTGTATTCTGTTGAGAAACCAGCTATGTTATAATTACTGCTTATTTAATTATAATGTGTTTTATTTCTGGTTTTATTTTAATATTACTTTTTGTCTTTCATATACATTGTTTTACTATGATATACCAGAATATTGCTCTGTTGTGATTTTATTGTTTAAATTTGTAGTTTTTTTTTAATCTATGGATTAATAGTTTTGTCTATTTTGAATTATTTTTGGCAATCATATATTTATATATTGCTACTGTCCCTTTTTTTTATTGTTCATTGCATTTGGGGAATCCCAAATACACAAACATTCAACTTTTTCTCAAATTTTAACATATCTCTTAACATTCTTTCTGGTGTTTTCTGTTGTGGAGTCTGGAATTTTCTCCTGGTCTGTTTCTCAATGCATTGTTTTCCTTTGTAAAAAATAAAATATACAATAAATTAGGGAGATATGATAAAAAGAACATTTATTAATAAAAATCATCTTAATGAAAAAAGATGGATCTAGGAATTTTTTGAGCCAAACTGACATGGGAGTCATCAGTAAATTTTTTTCTCAGATTGCAAAAGTTCAGTGCTTTCTGGAAACATTGGTCTAGATAAAGTTCAACATTGTCAATTCTAGCAGGGTTCAATCTACTTAATAAACTCACATATTAAGTTATTAATTCCCCTTATTTTGTTTCTCAGTCCTAGTGTATCTACTTAACTTTTTAATAGATTCTACTTTTTAATGAAATATGACATTTTGTCATTATTTTCTTGAACATCTAAACCATAGTCATTTCAAAGTGTTTGTATAATATCTCCAACAGCGATGTTATCTATATCTATGTTTATAATTTCTATTTTTCTCAATATGGTACTCTTTCTTGGTATAATGGTAAATTGTTATTGATTTTAGTAAAATTTTAAGAACTCTTTAGGATATTTTTATTTTTAGAGATTTTTTTACCTTATGTCAGGCCCTTTGTGTAGAGTAAGTCATTTCTATCCTATCAGTAACTGCTTGACTCAAGGTAAGTTTGTAGTATTTATAAGGTTCAGTGTACTTTTCTTTTGCTTTATTCTCTTTAGAAATTCACAGGTTTTTACTGACTCCTCTTCCTCAACTTTGTGATTGAATGATAAGACACCCTAAAACTTATTTTTGTTTTTTATTTTTTAATATTCTGTCTTTCAGAGTCTCTATTCCAGTTTTCCCTGAATCTCTCTTCTTGCAAGAATCTCACTCCTAAAGATTGACAGCTTTGTCATATTTATGATGCCTTTGAATCAAAACTTTTTCTAAATTAATTTTTATTGCTTTTCTAGGTATTTGTAAGAGGCATCCCTACTTCAGGCTACTTCATCATAGCCAGAAGAGGAAATCTCCTTCCATTTATTCTTTTGCTATTTTCCTTAAGTTGAAACAACATTTAAAAAAAATATTTGAAAGATTTAGTGACCTCCATTTGTCTCTCAATGATTGTGCTCAAGCATATTTGCTAAAATCTCAAATTTTATTCAGTCTTAAAAAGATAATTTGTAAAAGAATCATAGTAAGATGATTTTTTTAACAAAGCAACTGGACTGAAAACAGCAGTTTTTTTATAGTATTTAGTTGTTTTCCTTATGTTGTTACTGCTTCCACCCATGAGTTTAACTATTATGTGTTTTGAATAATTAAAAAAAGATCTGCTGCTTGTTGGTTTTGGATTTGTTTGCCTGACATATTGAATTAAATATTCAGTTAGTGAATGACATATGGCATTTCTTCACTGAAACATGGCAAATATGGCTTTTTCTTGATGCACAGACCTTGTTTCCAACCAATTTTATGAGCTGTGCAGGATAAGTGAATTCAAGAATAGATTGTTCAAGATTTATAAATCACATAAATCACATACATTTGATGTTTGTCTTCCATCACAAAGTAAATCTAGATTCAAGAATAATAAATATTTATGGAGATAAGACCCTTTTCAGAATTCTAAATTTAGAAGCCATATGCTGGCTGTTTCTTTGTAACTTTATTATATCATCATTAGTTTGATATTGTTCAGTTTACATTTTTCATGACTTCTCACTAGCTCAATTTTAAATGCACACCACTTTGATAACCAACAAAATATCAACTAATTTAATAATGCATACTAATATTATACCTACATGACAAATAAATAAGGTTTTGTGTTTTAATCTCAATCTTGGGAAATTTAACATAAAATTTTATCATGTATCACTCAGGTATTTCTCTATATTTAAGTTCCTCAATAATGATAATGTTAAAAATACAAGTGAAAAAAAAGTCAATGGAATCATAATAAATGTCATTTTCAGTAAATAAGAGGAAACTGGTTAAGAGTGATAATAATTAACAAATTTTTCTTATTTTTTAATGTAACTCCACCAGGTAATCAACTGGTTACCTGCTCTGATAATAATGTAAGGTCTAATTCCTATAGCAAGTTTTACTCTATAACACTCATTGTGCTTCTTATTCAATGAATGTGGTGAGTCATAATTAAAATTAAATTTGAGTGTATCTTTGAATCTGGGCAGTGAATGTAGAGGCAATTTTCATAACCTAAAGTGCTTTGAAAAAACATATTGCTAGAAAGATCACAGTCTTTGATAAGATGGCTAGTGTTTCCTTCATAAAAGTAAAAATATATCTTCTTAGAAACTAGAGGAAAGAGATAATTGTTAAGTAGTAGCAGAAAGGTTAGCAATATTCTCACCTGTAAAAATGGATTATTAATAGTGAACAAAGTATTTAACTAAAGAGTTTCTTAAGCAAAGAATTAAAGGTGCTGACTAAATTCTATTTCTAGAAAAATGTTAGAGATAAATCGAAGGATAAATTGTTAAGCAAAAAAAAAAATGTCAGAACCTGATGAATTTGAAAATTCTCACCCTCTACACAGATGAAAAATGATAACAAATTGTTTCCAAGCAAATATTAAATCCAAGACACTTTTCAAAAAAGCATGGTCTAAATATGAGGTGACAATGAGACTATAAAATCTTTTGTTAAAATCTATGAATGCTCAAAGATGGTGTCTCAGAGCACTGAGACAGACAATACATTTTTAAGGAGTATAATGTATGCTTCATGGGTCTCTCAAACAATAGATCTTCTAAGATATTGAGGGTGTTGTCCCTCAGCTGTCTCAGAAAGCAAAAATAGATTTGTGGATGTGGCCTTGTCAAGGAATGAACACCAGTAAGATTCCTAGAATACCTACAGAGTTTTTTTAAAAATAATTATATTAGCATAAATACTGCCAGCTTAGTCTGAGAGGCACAGATAAAATATAAAGGAAAAGGGATTGTTGCATGCCCTAAATTCTACTATATGTAAATGAAACTACTCAGCTGTTCCCATGTGCTATATTTTGATGAGAAAAAGGCAAATTTGCTTCAAAAAGTTGAACTGAGAGTCATGGAGAATAACTCCTAGACAGAAATATTGTGTACTAATGAATGTCCAGCATCAGCAAAGCTGATTTTTAAATTTGCTATGGATGAGTAACTCCTGTATGCCCCTGTTTGTTGCCTGTAGCTGATACATCTTAGAGTAATTTGTTACACAATAATAGATAACCATATTAGTCAGTGTTCTCTAAAGAAACAGAACCAATAGACTATAGAGATATATATATAAGAGAAAATTTATTATGGGAGTTGGCTCATGCAGTAATGGAGATTGACATATCCCATGATATATCATCTGCAAACTGGAGAACCCCCAAATTTTGTGGTATAATTCAGTCCAAGTCTAAAGATCTGAGAACCAGAGTTGGCTGCTGATGTAAATTCTGGTAATTTTGGAATTCACAGGCCAGAAAACAGGGAGCTCTGTCTCAGGGTTGGTTCAAATAGATATTCCAGTTCAAGAAGACAGAGAATTTGTCCTCCTTTCACCCTTTTGTCCTATTCTGTTCTCAATACATTGGATAATGTCCATTCAATTTGGTAGGGTGGGAGCATCTTATTTACTTTGTCTACTGATTTTAAACGCTAATCTCTTCCAGAAACATTCTCACAGATACACATAGAAGCAACGTTTTACAAGCTATGTGGACAACCCTCAGTCCAGCCATACTGACTCATGAAATTTACCATCGCAATACCTAATATAGGTATCAATATGGCCAATTATAAGAGAGCCAGAGTAGCTGAATTATCTCAACGTATTAGCAAAAAATGTACTCACGCATTTACCTCTTACATATTTTGCAGCACCTTCCTTCCTTCCTTCTTTCCTTCCTTCCTTCCTTCCTCCCTTCCTTTCTTCACTTCCTTCCTTTCTTTTTTCCTTCCTTCCCTCTCCCACTTTCCCTTTCTCTCTCTCAACTTTCTTCCTTTCCTTCTCTTCCTTTTTTAAAATTATTTTTATATTGTTATTTTTAAAAAATATTTGTTGGACTTCTTTCTTGTGTCAGATGCAGGGAATTCCTCAATAAATAAGGCAGAGATGTTTTAAACTTCTTAGATTCAGGTAGGAGAGATACAAATCCTATAATTTGAAAATAACAAAAAAATGAAAAATATGTATGGTAAAAAATAATGTAAATTTAAGTCATGATGTTATAAAAATCAATATAACATGAAATGTTTGCTGTGATGGGACACCAAGAAGAAATTTTAGATAGGGAATTCAGAAATACCTATTTTAAGAGGTAACAGATAAATTCATTCTTGAATTATGCCAAGAGGTAGAAATATAATAGCCTTGAAAAACAATACTCAGGCGGAGGGATCTGCCTGTACAAAATCTATGATTGTATTTCTATCCCTTTTATGTTTCTGTGGTCATCAACAACCTTCAGGCTTTCATTCTGGTAAGTGTTATTGGTCCAGGAGTAAAAATATGACAGCCCTGATGAAGTGGGGTCTGTCTTCTCTTGGACATGAACAATAAAGCACATTACATTTTTAAAACAATGAAAAAAGCGAGGGCCTGGAAACAAAGCCAGTATGATGGGTAAGAAAAGGAAATATTATGCAGGAAAAAAAAAAAAACAAAAGTTTTGATGTCATTATATCTGAAGCCTACATATTTATAACCTTCTATTTTGTGAGATAATTCTCACAAAATATGGCTTGCAGCATATTTTCATAATTTGGTCAAAATCATTTGTATCTGGTTCATTTTCAGTTCATCTATTCCACTCCTATGAATTTATCACATGAGAATTCTCTGTTGAAGTATATGATTATAAAAGATATCACAAAGCACCCCAAAATTTTTTTAAATGTTTAAGTAGGTTAAATGAATACATTTATGCAAGATAATGAATATCTTGCTAATGGTAACAAGTAGTCTCTTTTCTAATGTTCTTGTAGTAAAAGTAAAATTTCAACACTTGCAAATAAATAGTGCAATTGTATCAAAATTCATCTTTTATTTCAATAATTATTTTATCAATTTGTATTTTATGCTGAATGAGTAAACAGAGTCAAACTCTTTTGTAACTATATTGAAATTAGAAATAAGAAGAAAGTGGAAAGAGACAGAAATGGAGGCTTATTCTCAACACTTTACTTCATATAGAATTACAAAACATAAAAATCTTAAGCTAACAAAATGAATCAGCAGATTTCTGAACATAATGTATATGTTTAGACCTCTCATCATTTGGCAAATATTAAATTGTGATTCTTTAATGCTTTCATTGTTTCAAAATTCCTTCTGGGGAAGTTTTGTCCCCATTTTATAAAATGATTTGGGAATATAAGCTTATATTACATATGATTTTGCATATTTCATGGTTATAAAAGTATATTATATCAGAATCTTAAATGTGAAAGAATGATCTAAATAAAGTTGAAGAATTAAAATATTAATATATGTGAAAAACTCAATTTTTTCAGAAGTTCTGTTACATTTATATTTCTTTAGAATAATTATTGACCTCAAAAGAGAGTAATTTGAGAAATATGGTGAATTAAAAGTAGTTGCCTTCCTAAAATTACTTTTATATATCATCCCCTTTATTCTTTTTCATTTAATGTTAAATTCTACCTCATCTTTCTCTCTTTCTCATTCTCTCTCTGTCACACACACACACACACAATCTAAAGTACAATTTATAAGGAACAATAAAAATATTAATTATAAAGTTTTTGTACCAAATAACATAATAGCTAAAGATTAAAAAAAATCATTTAGAAAGAAACAATAATTAGAATAAAATGCAGCTAACTTGGAATACATCTTTCTATGACTGGTACAGACCCTACTAGACAAAATTTAACATTTAAAAAATTCAGTATTTTAATCAATGCATTTGATTTTATAAATTCACATATACACCAACAATCAATATACTCTTATTGGGGTATTCTTTTCTACCACAGCTATATTTGTTATTATAAGGTATGAAAGATAGAAAGCCTAAATGTCAGACCTGCTTTTATTGAAGTCTAGACTTGTAAAATCTTCTCATTCTAGGCTATACTCAAAGCAAGTAGCATTCCAGTTCATCCAGTAAATAGGTCAGAACAGCATTCTCAAGTTTGGAATATGCTGTAGAATCCAACATGGCCCTTTAACTACTAAGCTTGCTTTCTAGAAGGAGTAATTAAGAGGTGCATTAATTTATTCTATACTTTGTAGGGGATTTCAATCATGCCCCAACAACCAGACTCCCCCAAAACTTCACTAATGTGATATATTTCTGAATTCAAAATGTTTATCTCCCTCATTGTCAAATAATGTCTTACCAAGGCTACCAGTGTACTTGTCCAATTCTTATCCTCTGATATGATTCATGGATCAATATGATGCTCCATAAATTGTACATTATATATTTTATAACATTTTCCTAGACCAAGACTGTAAATTCTTTCTATTGATCTTTATTTATAAATGTGAATTATTTTCTTTCTTCTGACCTCATAAAAATAAAAAAGAGTGTTTGCCAGATCAAGTTCAACATACTATGTATCAAAGTCTGTGTTAAATTATACTTCAAAAAGATACCATTTCTTATAAAGTAACTACAATTAAGGCCACTGACTGGTTAGGTTTGAAATAATCCATGACATGAACTACCAGACGTTCATAGGCCTATGTGTGACACATGAGTCTGATAGGAGATCTAAATAACACTGTGAGTCCTAGATAACAATGTCAAATTAATATCCGCACTACTATCAGCAATAATTCTTGAAAAATCTGGGTATTCTATTTTTCTCCAATGCATGGTTACCTGAGTAAATTACCATGGTTTCTTTTGTGGAAAGACAAAGCTAATAACTTCTCAATGTACTTGCCATGGTATTGTAGGGTCCTCAAAGGACCTGATTTATTCATAGTCCTAATAGTTACAGGTCAGAGAAATAACTCAAATCTAAAAACTTGGCAAAACAGTGACTTTTCACTGAGCCTCTAAGTTTTCTGATCACCAATACTTGATTTCATTTATAAAGCAAACAATAACCTTGTTGGTTGTTCATCTATCTTGCCTCTAAGTTTTACCATGTCTTTTACCTATTTCTATGGCTTTCTGAATAAAACCTCCTGCTGGCTTACCCTCTGACTTTGCTGCCTTCTATAATATGTGTACCCACTTGGTTTTTGATAGATAATGGCTATCTATCAAAAGATAACAGAAGATAAGATAGTGTCACACCTTCCTTTGCTCTCAGAAAATCCAATTTTTAACAGCATCTCCTGTTGTCAGTCACGACCCGCAGAAACTAGTAAAACTGACCTGCTAAATTATGCTGGTGTATTCCTTATCATTTTGGTGAATTGGTGCTTCCCTAGTCTCTATTGTAGAGCACTGACAGCTGTGTTTTCCCCAGCCTCCCAGAGTGTTTCTGCTCTGGCATGTTCACTTCTGAATTTTTGATTCCTTCCTTTACCATGGCATTTCTGATATTTCTACATTACTTATGTGGCCCAAGTTTCTAAGATTCATCTTGTCAGCTTACAAACACTATTTTTCAGGTCCTTTTCAAAACATTAAATCTTGTTTAATGGAATGATATTCTTATAATGATAAACTCTTTCTTTTCTGACTTGATTTGCTCCCCCTTCTTTGATTGAGTACCCTGAAGATCCAGCCCCATTTATAATTTCCCTTCTCCTATTAACACATAATAGCTAAATCCTGCATCTGTCTCAGCATCCAGTATGTAGTCCCTTTTAAGTGGGTCTGGCATAGCATGAATAAGTCAGCATAATTATTTAAAACTTGTTTTTGTACTGGTTTCCAAGAGTGAGGAGGGGAAGTGGAAACAGGAGCCAGGAGACTAACAAGCATTTTCTTATAACTTACTTCCTCATTTATTTCCTAACAGGCATTTTCTTGTAGCACCTCTAAGTCATAGACTTCAAGTGCAGAAGAATTTCTACTATACTTTAAGAAGGGAGAGAGCCATATCTACAGATCTCCATATTCCTGGGGAATGTATGAATTCAAGGTTCTCATTTGGATTTTCCCAGATGTCTCCCACTCAAGTCTAGTGTTTTTATTTCTTCTCTAGCATATGTTGATCTTGACATTAGAGATCTGGTAGGAGTCAGAATACTAAATTCTCCGATGATCTGTAACATTTACTATTTAATCCTGCTCCAAACCCTTTTTTTTTTTGCTGTGATGAGGTCCTTGTGTTTTCACATCTTGCCTTAAATTGGTGATAATCTCCCTTTGCCTCTCACATTCTCTCTTCAGTAAATCTGTGTTGCTTGGTAATAGTCACCCTAGTTAATTTTCCTTATAGGTAAAATTTCCCTTATGCCTATCAAGAGCCTACAGTACGGCACTAACTAGAACATTCCCTTATACTAGTATCCCATCACAATTCACCACTGAGAAAAGTAACAATTACTAGATGTGTTTCCATCTCCACCTGGCAACAAGATGGGATACTAGTATAAAGGATGTAGTGATCTATTTCCAAAATTTAATTCTAGGTTCTACTTCTCAGGACCATCCAGGCTCCAAATGTCTTAAATTTTTTTAGAAACAGACCTTGAGATTGAGAGTGTTGCACAGATAGTTTCTTAAAGAGTGTCTTGAAATCATCAAGTGATAAAGGCAGGAAGAAGTGACAAGGAGAAGATGAACCATGATGCAGTGGCTACTGAGACTAAAGCCAATCTTTTGTGAAGCTCTGAAGCTGGGAAGGTCATTCGGGGTTGTCCTAAATTGGAATAATGGGGATGAGTTGGTTTCCCTGCTTCAGTCCAGTACTTGCCATCTGTCATCTCATGGGAAGAGGTAGAGGCTTTGACATTGCAACTTCTTTGGGCTAAAACCAATTCATAGGAAGAAAAATATTTGTTAATTGTTTGAGGGTGCTGGATCATCCCCAAATAAGTAATCTGGTTGGAGAATGAGAGGTATTCACCACAAAAAGGAATTTGAGAAACTAATGGAAAGATTAACTTTCTAGAAAAATAATAATACATAAAATTAACCTAAGAAATAGAAAACTTGTTTAGACCAAACACTTTAGAGAGATTTAGAAAGATAACTTAAAATGTATCTTGAAAGATACCAGAATAGATGGTCTTAGAGCAATGTTAATGAGAATTTTCAACTATTTTTATTTTAAAAACTGTGATAAAAAATAGCCACAAAAAAGCAGGAAAAATAAGGGTAGTGGAGGAGAATATTTAATTCAATTAAAATCACATTTGTATAAAATAATCAAACATATGTCAATGAAACAAATAAGACAATTAAGAAATATATCTTAGAAAATTTGACATACATAAAGAATATTCATATACATGTATGTATTTTAATTCAGTAGGCAGAGGATAGATCTAAAATAATTTGTACTAGCAAACTAGTTATCTAACAAGAAGAAAATGAAAATTTGTACCCACTTGTGTAGAATGAAATCTTCATGTCTTAAACATACAAATCTTTTTTAAAAATTAAATTCTCTTAAGAAAATTTAGGAAATTACATTTGAAGAAATTATCTAAGATTTAGACCCTGAATTTATAAAATAAAAAGTAATCACATATGATTAAAGTAAAAAAACCTTTCAATATTTAAGTATATAGTAAGTAAAATAAAAAGGCATAGCAATACTGGAAAAAAATAATGTGCAATGCAGACAACAAAAAAATAATAATTATAATATAAAAAAATAATCCAAACTTTTAAGAAAAATAAAAAACAAATAATTGTTAAGAATATAAATAGATAATTCATAAAAATTCAAGTTAAAAACAAAATAATGTATATTCAAATTTACATTTATTATTATAGAAGTACAATTTAAAGTAGCAAAGATATAAATTGTACCCAGCAAACTGACAAAAAATTAAGATCCTAAATATTCTAGTGATTTCAACTTATTTATATATCTATGTGAAACCAAGTTGTTAATGGTCTGATTTTGTTAAAAAGAGCAAGTCTTTACAGAGATATCATTTAACTTGTCTCTTACTTATCATATCCCAGCTTCTCTAACCTGTACTTTGATATTTTCCATGTTTTATTTCAACCTTTTGTGATCTCATTTCATATAGGGGTGAGATAAATAATATGTTTCATGTCTGTGTTCAACATACTAAATAGTTTTATTCAGTGCTTATTCATCCACACACTATCATTTGTCAGTTTGTTGTAATTATTACCAGACATCAATTTATAATATTTTAAAATAATGAATTAGTTCTAGAAAGCAAGTGTTTGTTTAGATGATCCTATCTAAACATGTAGAACTTCCTTTTTCACTTCTTATGCTTTATCACTATATTTACATATTTATCTTCTCTATCTCTATTATCTATGATCTATCTATCTATCATCTATCATCAATTTATCATCAATCTATCTATCATCTATCATTTATCTATCATCTATCTTATCTATTTAGAAAGGCATTGATTTTATTCTCTTAAGAGTCAGAAGGGAGAAAATTGTATCCATTTTAATTGACCAATATTATTTTGACCAGAAGCCATAATTTTACAGTGAGTTCAATTAGTTTATCAAGTTAAAATTAATAATTTAAGATGAACTCTTCAAGAGGCAACTAGTAAGTTCGCTCTGCAGAGATCAATGAAGCACTCTCTTTTTTTTGAACTCTTAATAGAGTGAATATATGGCCTACAAATATTTGTATCATTATTTACATATTTATATTTTTAACACAAAAGAGGTGTACACTAAGTCCATAATGCTATCCCTGATTTATTGTGTTAATCCATTGGTGCAACAGATATCCATTAGGGTAAAATTAATTATATTTAGTGTTATATTTATTATTTTCTGTTTGTATCCTTCCCCTTTATTTATTTTCAGCCATGGGAAATTGATATATACCTTGGATATTCATTTTTAATAGTTTTCTTAACCTTCTTTTCTGCTTAATTTTGAGCTCCAATTTCTTAACAAAACCTGTCAATTCAACATAGCAGTTTGCATTAAAACAGCATTTGTTTAAAAACTGTAGAATTTTTCAGCTTCATTGAGGTATAATTGACAAAATTAAAAATTTTTAATGATTTGATACACATTACGTTGCAAAAAAAAATCTTTCCATCAATAAACTTTATTTTCTTTGCTTAAAATAACATTTAAAAATATGTATATGATTATATCGTCCAATTATTTGATATTTTATATTGCTTCCTCCTACCTACAGAGACAGACTTTGTCATATTATAAAAGATGCTCTAAATTATTTGACCCCTATTTACTTTCCCAATGGCATTTCTCATCATTCTTCATATAGAAGCAGATCAAGCCTAAAGCCATATATATAAACTTTTCTCTACTGTGGAAACAGTGTGAGTTTACTGTTATTATTTTGTATTTATACCTATCTCAATTGTTCTTTGAGGTCTTTTATCCTCTGAGAAACCTTTTTTTAATGACTCATTTCTCTTTTACCATTTCAGACCCGTTTTGACCACACAGTTGTGTCACTTTCTATATATTTCTATCATAACAATTATCATATTGTATTGCAACATTTATTTTACTTGTTTGCTTTTCCTATTAGACTTGATTTAAAAAAAAAAAATTACCTTTATATTACTAGTGTCTGGCACAATGCCTGAAATTGATAGGTACTCAATAAGTATTTTTAGTAAAGGGATTATGGAAGAAAATAGAGTATTTGATAACACACCTATAATTTTTTAAATGTGTATGTTAGATATATTTATTATTTTCGTAGTCATTTGTTATATATATCATATGCCTATGGAGGGTAAATAAGAAATCATATTAATAGGCTGTAATTCTTGTTGGTAATAACTACTTTGTGTTGCTTTTGGATCATTTTATTATCCCTATTTTACATTCTAAATGTTCTTACATTTTACAAATTAATAAACTAAGGTTCATTAATATTAATTAAATGCTTAACATAGCGCAAACTATATATCACCCATTCAGAAAGATTAAGATACTTCCCCATAGTTACATTATTAGTTTGTGTTTCAGCTGCAATGTGCTTTCACTAAATTTGAATATGTAGTCTAAAATAAAATTTGATATGTGTAGTGAATAAATTTTGTGTGGAAGAAAAATGGAAGAAAATTTTTATAAGCAGTGAGAGTTTTAAGTTAACCACACTTGACATTAATGTAATATCACCTAATTTGGAGTTGAAATTAAAAAGTTTAATGATCAGAAATGATTTTGTGCTTTTTCACATGTGGTTGACCTCTTTCATTTCTGCTTTAGAGATGCACTAAAGAATATTTTCCAGGCTGTAACATCAAAAAGGCAAATGATCAAGAAAGAATTCTTTCTATTTCTAAAATATACATGCTAATAATTATATAAGTATTTGGGTAAATGCACACACACACACATACACACATGCTTATGAGCATACCTGACTCTCTCAGGCATCCAGAGATCCAGAATAGCAGCTAATTTAGATTAAAGTTAGCTATCTTTTTTTTCAAAACCCAATCTTTTAGATTATATGAAGTCTTAAATTCAAGTTATATAGTTGAATAAATGTATTAATTGCCCATTTGATTTCTAGGAAGAAAAAAAGCTTGAATTTCTTTGGAATCTTCTTTTATAAGAGAAATTAAATATGCTTTTTTCAGTAGCTTTGAAACAAATAGAAAAAGGATTATCTCCTAGTAGAAATTAAAAAGTAACTTTTGTTAGTCAAAATTTGGAGAAAATTATATTCAAGAATTAAAATAAATATTTCTCTGAACTTTTGATTTTGCTGTATACTGTTAATCTATTTATTAAATGAATGAACTTAATTTTTTTTATTTTAAGGAGAGATACTAATAATAATAATTCTTATATTTTTATCATTACTGATTATAGTTATTATTTGTTGCTTCTGAATCCTATTTTTTAAATATATTTTATTGCAGTATAACAATAAGTCTTATGTAGGTTAAAGCCTGGGTAATATTTAGCCTAACTTTTCACAGTGTTTATTTTACTAACCTAGGTGTCATTATTTTTATACAAGTTCACTATAAAGTTGGAAAAGTGAACTGATATTTAGATGAATACAATGAATGGCTTCTAATCTAAGAAGTCTTTAAAATCAAATATAGAAAATAAATAGATTAATGAACATATTCTTATTGTTTATTTCCTCAAGAAAATTACATAGAATTTTTTTCTGGTTGTTAAATAGTAAACTTTCAGCACTCTATACTATCAATCAATGGAGAATATTTTTAAAGATTTAAGATATTTATAAAATTAACCATAAAATGTACATAAAGTAACTGGAGTATATTATATATTCTTTGGATCAGTAAATGACATTGACCTTAAAATTTCAAAACATGATTTTTTTTTAGGTCTAGAGTATATATAGAATTAACTAAAGGCAATGATTTACTTCCTTGAAGGTACAACATGCCATGGAATTTTCATACATCCCAAATGTTTAGATGACATTCAAGTTCTCCTAGGACTTCTCATTGTTTCCATCTTCCTACTACTGAAAGCAAGTGTAAAGTTAAAAATCCTAATTATAATAATGGAACAGTTTTTAAAATCAATATGTATTTATTTGTTTTAGATAATTATGTTCATTTAGGAAAATATTTTTCCATGTAGAATGTTTAAACTTTTATTTAGGTATAACACACATGTTGAAAAGCACTGAAATTATAGGTATACAGATTGATAAATTTCTTCAAATTGAACACATCAATGTAACCAATACCTACATAAAAAATAAGAAAGCAAAACACCTAAATATAAGAACAATAGGAAATATTGCTAGCATCTCAGAAAATCCCACATGCCACATTATACTCACAACCTTCCCCCAAAGTAACCACCCCCTGGACATAATATAAAAATACAGTTGCTTGTTTTTGACTTTTACATATATTAAATCACAGGATTTTCTTTTTGGCTTCTTTTGTTCTCATTTTTGATTCATGTATATTGTTGTATGTAACTGCGTTTCTTCACTGTCATTACTGAACGGTGAGGGTAAGCAGAGTTTGCAACCTAAAATATGCCTTTTGGGATATTAACTATTTTAAGCTGGTTATTAAAAATAAACACACAAACAAACAAAAGAACACACAAAAACAACCCAAGAAAAACATTTGTCCTTCTTCCTAACTACATTAAATAATTTAGATAGAGAACCAGCTCCAAGAAGAGAAGTAACATCATAAATTCCTGTAGTTTAATCTGACTCCTGTGTAATATAGACAGGAAAGAACTTAGAAAGTCCCTTATGATCAAAGTCCTTTCTGTGTTCCATGATTTTAAGATGGCCCAACAAATATGTATTTACTAAACACTAACTCTTTACCTTCCTTATAGATTGCCTCACTTCTCTTTGAAGTCTCAGACCCTTAGCTCACACCCTGTCCAAAATGACATATATACCTCGTTTTGCTTTACTGTCTAGATTTTTTATGTATATGTAAATCCTAGCGTGCATGTATTAAAACTTGATTTTCTTCTGTTAATACGCCTCATGTTAATTTGATTATTAATTTGATTATTAATCTAGGCTGAAGAATTTAGACATGTGGAGGGACTCCATAATAGCATTTAACTATGTGATCATATCATAATTTATTTATATCATTTACTATGGAAGAATATTTGGATAATCTCAGGTTGGAGCTATTACCAATACGGAGTTTGTGAACATTCTTGTGTCTGTTTTATGATGACATTTTTGTTAAGCAAGTAGATAGGCATAGAATTTCTGGGCTCTTAGGTTTGTATATAGTCAGGTTTTAAAAAATATTGCCAACATTTTTTTCTAATATGGTTGACCATTTTATACTTCCTTTGGCAGTATAAGTACTGTTT
This sequence comes from Cynopterus sphinx, assembly GCA_030015415.1. Classification (NCBI taxonomy): domain Eukaryota; kingdom Metazoa; phylum Chordata; class Mammalia; order Chiroptera; family Pteropodidae; genus Cynopterus; species Cynopterus sphinx. The sequence continues at coordinate 96,397,001 of CM057382.1, read as the reverse complement.
GTTTCACTTTATCTGAACTTAACATTCTGGGTGATACACCTTTAGTAGAAAGTTCACAATGAGTAATAAAATTTAGTTCTTATTCCACTTAGAATATTCTGCTTTGTAAAATACCTATTCAAGTATTTTGTCTAATCTTCTATTGGATTTCCCATTTTGGTTTTAGCTAAATTTGTAGTGGTTTTTTTATATATTCAGAATAGAATTCTTTATCAAATGTGTAGATTGCAAATATCTCCATGTCTGTCACTTTTCTTTTTCTTGTTGGTGTGTTTTAACAGTCTAATTTTTAATTTCATAATCATTGTGGATAGTGTTTATAGTATCCTATAAAATATCTTTGCCTGCTTCATGATCATGCAGACATTCTTCTATACTTTCTTTTTAAAACCTTATTATTTTACTTTTGCATTGAGATCTGCAATTCTTTTAAAAATATTTTGTGTTTATATTATAAGATAGAGGTGTTTTTTTTTCTTTCTTTTTTTACATGAACATTTATTTTCTTTGTAACACTTAACCAAAAAGTCAGTCAGTCCCACATTTTAAGGCATGGTCACCTTTGTCATAAATCCCATAATCACATTTTAACTCAATATATATTAAACATCTGAGATGACAAATTTATAATTGTAAATGCTTAAGGAGAAATTATAAAGATGAAATAAAAATCCTAATGAGGAGAAAGTCATATTAAGGAGTATATTAAATATAAAACAGATTAATAAATGTTATAACAGAATCATTACAGAAGTGCTAATGAAGGACTACAATTATTTTCAGTAGGTAAAAAAAGATTTTTTGATAGTCATTGATGTATGAGAATGGAGGAAAGCATGAAACTAGTTGTCCATTCATTGCACCTCGATTAGGATGTATGTGTAGCAAGAAGTGGAGGAGCAACTGGGGGTTGAAGACTGGAAATCATTAATAGGAGAGTATTAATACAATGCCAAACCAAGTTTTTTAGACTGATTTTACAAGCAGTTATTGAAAACTTTTAATGAGAATTATGTTTTATGGATAATTGTACCAAGAAGTAGATTTCTAGAAGATGTAGAAAAATAGCAATAAGATTTGAGGTTTTCCAGCTCACAGGAAGAAGCCAATTGGCCAAGACACAGAAATGAAAAATAAAGGAACAGGCAGATTTTTACAAATATTTTAAGGTCTTGATGACTTGCAGACTCCTATGAGAACAAGGTGGCAGAACTTCTAGCTTGAGCAACCATAGATTTAATGTCATTAACAAGATAGCACAGGATTGAGGGAAGTGCAGAATCACAGAAGAATGTGGATAGGACAATGACAATCTCTGTGTGACATTGTAATATTAATTTTATATTTGAAAGAGCCATAGTTTTAGTGGCAAAATTTGAACTCATCTTCAGAATTAATCCTGAAAATTAGAATTAATATTGAAATTACATGATGAATGAGTATGCATTTAATTCAAAGAAGAGTAAGAATTGAATCTGTAGAAAGCTCATGACTGTTGATTTTTAACTACTAAGTTTTAGAATAATTTTTTTTTTGAAGCAAGGTATAAACAGAACAGTTTGTTTCTAAGAAAGTAGGTGTGTGCTTAGAATGGAAAGGGAAGAAATACAGAGACCAGAAGGAAGAATATAAGAAACCTGAGGATCAAAGTCATCACTGAAGAGTTGAGAGGGGGCAATTGTGACTTCACAAGTAGAATTCTTATATATTCTCCATTATTTTCCATTATGTTCAGTGGTTATCTGTATAAAAATACATATAACTTGTGGGTAGATCTCAACATGTTGCATTAGAATCTGCGATCATTTCTGTCCTATGGAAATTTCCCATGCTGATTTATAACAGTGATGGAGTAGGTGCTGCTGCTTGCTGTCTGAAACTTAATGGATAAAAAGCCTTTCTCTAATTTAATTCTTTCTTTTTAATTTCTATTATAAAATGACACTCATTGAGCCTATTTTTTTTTCTACAAGTGGATAAAATGCAAACGTAATTTTTAAAAATCATTATTTGATTCAGTAGCTCTTGATAAAGATGATATTAAAAATTTCAAAATAATTATTTTATTCTGCTTATCACTAATGATTTCATCCTACTTATCACTGCCCTTTACTCTTAAATCAGAGTACTTTCTGTCAGTATCACATGAGTAAATACTGTGAAGTGCAAGTTGAACTTAGGGTTGTCTTAAGAAATTTGAGGTAAGGGTTTGGAGAGATTTAAAAAAAAGTAAACTTTATCCAAGAGAAACTTACTTAATTCTGAATCATCTTTGGAACCATAAATTTGTAAGGCATTGTTTTGATACATAGGTTTTTCTGACAAACTGTTGAACATCATGGTAATGCGTGTGAGTCTATATATAGCTCACTTAAAACTATGCTGTTTATTTTATTTATTTTAACCATGAGTAGTTTTAAAATAGTGTTTAAAGTGTCTTATAAGTTTAAATAAAATACAATATTAATTAGAAATGAGTACTTATCTTTTTCTCTTTCTCTTCAGCTTTCCTTCCTTTCTCTTTTTTACCTCTTTTTTTCCTTTCCTTCACTTCCTTTTTCAACAATTCAATCTAAAAACATAGGATGTATTCAAGTAAACATTAGTGCATGAAGGTATGAGGAGCAGTAATAGTCTCAAGATGGGTGTCAGTGTCCAGGCAGGCTGAATAAAGCATTTAGATAAAGGATGGAGGATGCAGGGCATAGAGACAGATTAGTATGGTATGTCAGAACTTGACTTGAGTGTGCAAGTCTTCCACCAGGGAACAAACCAATGGACACTATTAAAACCTATACTTCATGAAATGACATTAATGTAACACACATTCCAGTATGTTCAGTAAGATCTTTAATGGGATAAGAAAATTGTCCAAAGTTGGGTTAGAGGTGTGACTGACTCAGGTTTAGGAGTCCAATAGGAGTAGTGAGAATTACAATACAACAAATTATATCAAAGTAAGGTGTTGGAGCTTACTTGTGTAAAGGGGAGTGTTTTGTGATATGGCAGCTGGCTTGACTTATTGGAGACAAAGAGGGCATCTGAGAGGTGAGGTGGCCCAGAGTAGGGTGTCAGAACCCAAGAGAGGTAGAAAAGGTGTCCACGCCCTTTCTGTCTCACTTTGGTAGAGTTGGCTTTATAGGGAATCATTAAGTTCAAACAGAATGAGAAGAGCATTCATATAGCAAACAGTCTGGTTTGGGGTGTCAGAAGCTGTTAAAGAATTTAAAGGCTATCAGTGCATGATATCAGAGCCCATGCAGGAAAGTGAGTTGGCTTGGAGTGTTGAAAGTAGCCCAGGATGGGATAAAAAAGGAAATGGTCTAAGAGGGGTGCCAATTTAATGTATCAGAGACTGAGAGGTATAAAAAGAACATTCATACAGTGAAGCAGCCCTGTACAGAGGCATAGAACCTAAGTGAGGAGAGGAGAACCTATTCAAATGAAGCCAGAACATGAGTGCTGTGAGAAGAGTATCTGTATAGGACAATGGTCTGGAGCAGGAGTGGGTGTCTAGTAGGGATGAGAGGAAAGAGGCCAACAAAAAATGAATTAAGTTATCTGAAGGGATATCCTTAGTAATGGGAACATTGAAACAGTGCAATCTATAGGATAAAATGAGCAGTACTTTTCTTTCAAAGATGTATAACCTAAATCTAAAAAATGTGGGGAAATGTCAGACAAACCCAAATTGAGAGATATTTTACAAAGCAGTTGGCCTGTAATCTTCAAAAAATGGCAAGGCCATTAAAGTCAAAGAAAGTAAGAAAAGTTTCAGATTGATGGAACTTAAATGCAACTGAATACAACTCATGTGTCTCAACTGGATTTTTGCCATAAAGAACATTGTTATCACAATTAAACAGACCTGAATAGGATCTTGGGATCAGATGATAGCAATGTACCAATGATAATTTTCCGATCTTGATGATTGAACCAAGGTTATGTAGGAGAATTTACGTGTTTTAAGTAATAAACATTGAAAGAACCAGGGATGGTGCTGCATTGGGTCAACAATTTTTCTCAAATGGTTCAAAAAAAAAGTATTCTTCAAATTGCATTTAATTTTGTGGTAATTTTGAGATAATATCACAATAAAATAAAAGAAAAGTAAGTGAAAAGCAAAAAAAAAAAAAAAAAGAAAAAAAACACAAGAATAAAAATAAAATACTATTCTAAAGGTAAAGATAGTTTTAAAATTTTTTATTTAATATAGGTACCTCTTAAATGTGGTTTCATTCTTCTAGCCAGAACAGAAAACCAATATGATTGTTCTAAGTGTATTCTAATGTTTTTCCAGTTCTCCTCAATTTATCTTTGTGTTTTACCAAAGTTCTGTAACATTAGGTAAACAAATAATATCTAGTTAATTTTTCAGAAAATTTCTAAACAAAGTTAATCTGATGTATATAGTGTAATTTGTTCAAACTCTTGAATCGCATTAAAGTGATATTAAAGAATTTTTTAAGTAACCTTTCATATCCAGATAATAATTAACACCTAAAATGTACAATTTTAAGTGTATGATCATCTCTACTCTTTATATGTTTATGGATAGTCCCTAGATTTAAGAATAAGAATTGTTTTGGATATTTTGAGTTTCTTTTCTTAAAAGATTGCAATATGTATATAAGTAGAAGTGACAATATCACATTGTAGAGAAAATACAATAAAATCATGAAGGCAGATGAACAATATTTAAATTAAAAATTTTTTTTCTAATTCTGCCTTTGGACAAACATCATTGTCATTTTGCTTTCATTTCTTCCATCATAAATGGGAACAAACGTATCCAACTGGCAATATATTAATGATAATTATCTTTGGAGATCCACATATATATAGGGATCTATAATATGTAAAGAATCTATGATATAATGTGCCAGGGGATGAATGAAAAAGAAATACAGAGATGTATATATCTAGATACATAGATAATAGATAGATGGAGACAGATAAATTGATCAATATATAAATAGATATTAATCCATCCATCTCTTGGCACATCATATCACAAGCTTCTATATCTCCATAGCTTTCATAGCTCCTATTTGATTGTTGCTATTTTTAAAGCCTTCAATTCTTAAAAATACAGAATAAGAGTACATGCAGGGTGGCAGATAATTCTATGATATTATTAAAACATAACAATTGTTAAAATATCTCCCTAAAGTCTATGTATAGGTGGTCTGCATATAGGAAGATGCAACTGAAATGACTAATAATCCCATCCAGTTGCTCATTATGCTTTCCAGTAGATACATGGAATACATTGTTAGGCTTATCTGACATTGACATTTGAAATGGCTCTCACAACTTCTACTGTGCTAGCCAGGTAGGCATCCTCTAAAAATAATTTTTGACTTGTACACAAATGAATGTTCAGACTTGTGGATTCTATGGATAATAATAACATTGAAATTTGTTTGAATATATGTTTATCTCTGATGATATATGCCTCATTTTAAGGAGAATGTATTTTGTTAATATGGAGTCTATTATGTCAACATTTTGAGAATTAACTTACAATTTAAATTCTAACAAGGGAGATTGCTTTGAAAAAAATGTTTTAAAGTCAACAATAATGTTTTGTAATAGCTAATGCATGACATAAATTGGGATGTTTATATATTGAGTCCATGTAAAGTGATGTAACTCAGAATCTATTATATTCTAATAAAAAGTATTTATTTTGAGTAGATTAGGTAGAATTAGATACAAATCTGATTATTCTATACAGTTATGAATTTGAAATAAACAATCACCTATTCTTATCTTTATTTATTTCTTATTTATGTCTAGTATTTGAGAATTTTCAATTATATGCCAAGCCTTAGAACCTTAGAGTAAAATGTTGATAATTTCTCTGACCTCAAAAATTTTCTATTTTCTAGAGAGACAACCTGTAAACAGATATACAGAACCAATATATGTGCCATGAGAGAGGTATGGGATGTGCATAAGGTGCAAGGAGTGTCTGTCAGAGACACCACCACTGACCAGGGTAATAGACAGAAGCTTAGGGAGACATGGTAGGAAAGCTTCTCTTTGAATAACTGATAAGAATTATTTTAAAAGGAGAGAGCTCAGTAGGGTGATCCACTCATGAGCAAAAGTATAAAATTAAGAGAATATCTCACATTCAGGCAATAACATGACGTTTAGTTTAGCCAGATTACAGATAGGTAAGGGGGAGAGACAGAAGGTTATCACCGGTCTTTTATGGCATAATAATAATGACAGCCATATAATTTTTTATACAAACAAGGACACATTTTCAGAGTCAACTGGGACATAATCAATGACAATGCTGGTATAATAAGCTTAAATCAAGACAGTTGTTTTGTTTGTTTGGTTGGTTTTTGTTTTGTTTTTTAGCAAACTAGACAAATGATTACAAAACTTATTAAGAAGTTTAAGCTTTATCCTAATGTGAAATCTTCTAAACTTTTCAATCAGATTTTTAAAGAGTATCTTGTCTACTGCAGCAATAATCATAATGGATAATATGTACATAGATCTTAGACCTTTACAAAGTTGAAATAAACTGGAACATATCTGAAGCAATTTTACATAAGTAAATTTTCCAGTAGCTAAAATGCTGAATGGATTTGTGCCTTCAAATTGAAGAAAGTGAGATACACGGGAAAGCTACATTGGCTTTCATGCCAGCAGGGTACTATCAGGAAATTACTCCACTGAATGAGTTAATGGAGCTTTCAAACTTACTCAAAAAGAATGTTTTGGGTAGAAAGACACTGAACAGGTCTAGCTTATAATTAGTGTATCTGCACAACCCACAGACCCTAGAAAATGAAATCATATGAGTTAAATTGTAGAGTCCTTGGTATATAGTAGAGATGCCCTCTCATCACTTTATTCTGTTTTGCCTAGTTAGCACTAAAAATTCATAAAAGGCAAACCATAAAGTCAGTTCTTTCTATGTTTCTGCTGATATTATCTGTGAATGGTTTTATTGTTAAAGGCAAGTGAGAGTCTGACAGTTCTTCACTGATAGCTTCATAGCAGCCCATATACCCTGCCTGATGTACTCCGGTGAACCTTGATTTTAACTTTAAGCTGTTAAACAGATAGTGGGTCTTTCAGTGGCTGGATTAGCCAGAGAAGTTAGATAATTTGATATTGTTTTCTCACTTATTCTATAGACACATTTATTCTGGTTTTCAGATTCAGTTGGTAAGTTGGTCTGCTTTCTAGCTAGATACTCTCTTCATAAAGAAAGTTAACAAATTTACTGATCAGAAGGTAGTTTATAGGTGTGCCATATTCTATTTCACATTTTAAGAATTGTCAAAATGGAAAACTTTCCAAAGGTTCGATGAGCAGAGAAACAGCGGGTGACCCAGAGATCTGTTTCTCTAAATACAGGTGTAAAGCAATTTGAAGAAGTTCCTTATGATGTACGTGTATAAAGAACCATGCCACAGATAGACACCATTAGAGGCTTTTGCGGAGACCCTGTTGTGACTCTCAGGAGGAGCTACTGAAGAACTTCTGGTAAGAGCTTCTGATATCTGTGCCCCGCAGGTAGTGATGCCACTGACATTTGCTGGGAACTGTCACAGGTAACAGAAAAAACTAGTGAGAGGCATTCAGGAATAGTCACAGAGAAAACTGACATATTTGCTGGAAATGAATAAAAGAGCTGATGAAAACTGCTATCACTGAAAGAAAAACAGGTAGTCAGCTGCTTAAGGGACAATTTTTGTTAAACACTTCAGAGAATCCAACGGGGTATGAGGCTATAAACTCTTTCTGGGAACATAAACAGAGTAAAGTAATTTTGAAACATGAGACCCAAACTAACAGCAAGTTATATTAAAGCGTTATCAAAATTATTGCTCTTTCAGAAAATTCTCCTACCTTGGCTTTGATTAACCCAATTACTTATTTGTGCAATCATTGCCAAGCAATCAGATAGCCAGGTATATTAATGTGATTTACATATGAGGAAATAATTCATTACTTAACTAGGCTAATTTATTTCTACTTTCTAAATAAATAGCTTTGACAATTTAAAACATATAAACCATTCAGTTAATTTAAAATTATAACAATAATACTTCAGTAATTTTAATGTTCCAAGTTTTATTTTCTCATGATTTTTATACTATTTCTTGTGTCTAGAATTATTATTTTTCTCTACTCTTTATCTGATTAATTTATATTTATTCTTCATTTGTCTGCTTAAATAACACATCTTCAATATAGATTTCCCTCACAATACTTATCACTCAGCACTCTTTAATTTACCCTTAAAGTAAATATCAAAAATATGTAATTTTATACTTACTTATTTATATTTGTTCTCTCTAGATTGTTAGCTATATAAAGGCCTGACCCATATCTTCTTTGTTTTTCAGGGTTTACTTAATGCCTAGAAGAGTATTTGCCTGATTTGGTCATTGGTAAACCTTTAACATATAAATAATATCTGTTTACAGAGAGGCCACAGTAATTAAAATCATCTCCAAAGTTACAGAAAAATATATCTGAATGGTAAGAATATAATGCTTGTTGGTCAAACTGAACATCAAGCCTAAAGGACTAAAGTATACAATTCCGTTATATACTTTACCTTTCCATTCCCCAGTCCTCAAATCCACCATTTTACTTGAAGGCTGAGCTAAAGGGACTTATCTCTAACTGAAAGGGAGATTATGTTTAAAAACTGTGCTAGACCTTTCTATGAAGATTGACCCTGTTAAAAATACTTGCCTCAAGCAGATATGAGCTCTTTGGGTGACAGCAAACCTTCTTAAAATCACCGTATTTTAGCTGAGGAAGAGATAGGTGGAGGACATACCTTCAGCATTCTCCTCCAAACTCCAAAATAAATACCAAATGCTTAAGAAAAATAAAATAAAATTAGTTATTTTTGTTAGTTTATTAAAATATTTAATGAAATGTATAAAAATAGCTCTTAAAATTTACATTTTGGTGATCTGTTTATACCCAAAACCTGATCACAAAATAAATATAATGACATTGAGGAGAAAGAAAAGAGTAGTTTTTTCTGTATTATCTTATTTTCATTGTGAACTAGAATTGTTGATTAAGCAATACTTTGAGACTCAGAAAGGTTGGAAAAGATATGTAAACCAACCTCAGTTTGATTCACCTGCCCCAATGTTTTACATCATTTATTTAATCAAAAGATAATTTTGTTACACAAACAAGTTCGCCACATATGTAAAAAATAACAAAAAAAGTATACTAACATTTTCTAAAAATAACAAAACAAAACAGAAAAGACAAAAACATGCCCCTTCAACTCTTCCTAGTTATTTATTCCACATTTCTTTAATTGTAAATAAAAAATGAAATACAGAAGTAATTCCATTTTTTGCATTTGCTAATAAGCATAAATGTTCATATAAATGAAGCTATTGAAGTTCATAACAAATCTAAAAATCACTAAGGCATATTAAATAAATGCAATCAATATTCAAAAGTATCTAATGCACTGATTACCAAACTATATAACTCTTTCAGTCACCTGATAATATATAATTATGAATAGAAATGTCTAGATTTTGCATAAATTTTAGATATTTAACAGTAATAATTCAGGAGAAGACAAATGTGTATAGCTGGCTATAAGATTAATATGAGACATAGTACACTATAAATGTTACAAATAAGATATATAATTAAATTGTATTAATAGAAGGATAACGTTGAGGTTATAAGAAATACATTTCCCATTGTATTTACTACCATTCAGCATACATCTGGAATACTGTTTAATTTGAAATTTTATATTTTAAAAACTATACTGTATCAAAAAATTATACTATATAACAACGACAGCAATATGGATGGTAGGAGATTAACTCATTTAAACAAGTGAAGACTAGTTGGTTTTTAAAAGAGTAAAACTGAGAAGAAATGTCTTTTTTCATATATTTTAAGGCCTGCCTTATAGAAGTCTGTTATAGCTCATTTTCATTGTTTTCAAAAGCATTATAGGCATATGAAAATAATTGGAAAGCATATTTTGACTCAGAAAAAATTAAAAACCTATAATAAAGTGTTAATTCCTCGAATACAGATCCATATCTTAGCACATCTTTATATAATTTTTAGTACTTGGTATGTTGCCCTTCACATAAAAGTTCTTCAAAAATGAATGTTGAATCAATGAACATATTTACAGACAAGCCTGAACAATAATGAAATAGTCAACAGTGCTGGAAAGTAAGCTTTCTACTATGGAGAATACTAAAAGAAAGACTAAATGACTATTAAATTGGAGTGCGATGCAATATGTGATTGTAAAGTGTGCCTTATTATCATGTGTGACTTCTAAAATCCATCTAAAAACCACCTTATTATTTTATAGCGTATCATGTTATAAAAACAGTTTTAAATGGAAAATTGGCATATTTTGTTCCCCTGCATCTTAGAATAGAAAGATATATTGGATAAGAGCACATATTTTGGCATAAGATAAAGTTATTTCCAAACCACATAAAGATTATAATTTGCATTGTGGTTGTTTCCATCTGTAAATGTGGATTATAACAGTAGAAAACATTCTAAGGGTGTTGTGAGAATTAATTGAAACTACATTTTTTATTATTTATTTTTTTTTAATTTTTGTTTTTCAATTAGAGTTGAGGTTCAATATTATTTTATCTTACTTTCTGGTGTATGGCCTAGTGGTTAGACATTGATATAATTTACAAAGTGATCCCCCTGATTAGTCTAGTACCCATGTGGCACTATACATAATTATTACAATATTATTGACTATATTTCCTATGCTGTGCTTCACATCCTCATGACTATTTTGTAACTACCAATTTGTACTTCTTAATCCCTTCACCTTTCACCTAGCTCTCCAGCCCCCTTCCCATCTGGCAATTACCCATTTGTTCTCTATCTCTTAGTCTGTTTTCATTTTGCTTGTTCACTTTATTTGTTCTTTAGAATCCACATGAAACTGAAATCTTTCTCTGTCTGACTCATTTCACTAAGCATCATATCCTGAGGGTCCATTCATGTTGCTGCAAATGGTAAGAATCCTTTTTCTTACTGAGTAATATTTCACTGTATACATGTACCACCTCTACTTTATCTAGTTGTCTGCTGATGGGCTTACATATTTTGCCTGTAGTGGACATTAGGATGCATATATCTTTTCAAATTAGTGTTTTAGTTTTCTTAGGATAAATATCCAGAAGTGGGATTGCTGGGTCATAAAGTAGTTCTATTTTTAATTTTTTGAGGAACCTCTAAACTGTTTTCCATAGTGGCTATACCAATTTGAAATTGCACCAACAGTGCATGAGGGTTCCCTTTTCTCCACATCCTTGTCAACAGTTGTGGTTTTTTGATTTACTGATGATGAACATTCTGAAAGGTGTGAAGGATATTTCATTGTGGTTTTCATTTGCATTTCTCTGATGATTAGTGGCATTGAAGATCTTTTCATCTATCTATTGGCTATCTTTGGAGAAATGGCTATTCAGGCCTTTTTCTATTTTTTTAATTAGATTGTTAGGTGTTTTGGTGTTGAGTTGTATGAGTTCTTTATAAATTTTGAAACAAATTATTATTAGATGTATCATAGACAAATATCTTCTCTCATTCAGTAGTTTATTTTTTGTTTGCTTGCTTTGTGGATGTAAAAACTTTTTAGTTTGATCTAGTCCCATTTAGAAGGTTACTTGCCTCCATTTTGTTTAATTCTTTTTCTGGAGTTTTCTCCAGTTCTTTCATTTGAAAAAACAAACTTTTTTTTTTCCACATGTTTATTAACTCTATATTTGTTTCTATGTATTAGGAAAGTTTGCTACATCTCCCAGTCTTGGGCAGGTGGCCTTATGTAGAAGGTGATTTGCGTGGCCCAGTGGTACAGTATCTCTGGTCACCTGTACCAGGTGCTACAGGAGTGTCCTTTGTGTGAGTTGTGTGTGTTCTGCCGTAGTTGAACCTTGATTGTTGTGGATTGCCAGTGGATAAGATTGACTCTAGAGCTGACTGGCTATGAAGGTTGTCCATGCCCACAAGGCATGAGCTGCTGTGTTGAGGCTAAACCCAGAGAGTGAGATTTGCCCCAGCAGGCTTCCATGTCTGTTGAAACTACCCTTTGGGAGTGCTGCTTATGAAGCTAATCGGGTGGTGTTTTGTTGTGGTCTGATCCCAGCTCTCTTTTGGAGGAACTCCTAGGTAGGTCAAGGTCAGTTGCTGCCTGTGACTCCCTGAAGCTACCTGGTAAGAGTTAACAAGCAATTCACAGTTGGTTGCTTCCTGTGCTGGACCTGGAGGCATGTAGGAGAGCTTACACTGCAATCCAAGGCGAGCTACCACCAGTACCAAGCCTGGGTCCCTTACAAAAATGTTCTGGGCACCCTAAGGCCTGAGAGGCTGCCTGACAACAGCCTGTAAGGCTCAGCAGTTTAAAGGACTTTTAAATAATGCGTGAGTTGACTCAGACAGCATCCTAGGAAGCCACTAGGGTTAAAGCAAGGAGATTTTACTTCACCAATACAGATTCAGATTTGGCGCTAGTGCGGAGTCTGTGGCCTCTCACAAAAGTCTCAGATTACACCAATGACAGCTGCTGCCTGCCTTGGGCCTAGAGACTCCCAAGATTTGTTCAAGAGTTACTACACCTTTAGCCAAAGTTGGTTGCCTCACATTGAAAGTTTCTCTCAGGGTGGCAAGCCTTGTTGATTACTGTTGAAGAAGCCTCCTGCCAAGACTACAGGGTGGGGATGGTTGTCCAGCTATGAAATTTCCACCTGCAATTGGCAATTTTCAAGTTGGGTGTGGTGGAGTGAGCAGTTCTCTCTGGGCCAACGCAGATTTGGAGTTGGCCATATAGGTCAGGGCTCAATGCAGGCGACATACCACTCCTTTCTAGGCTGCACAGAAGAAGAGCTCAACAAAGAGACAATGGTGACTGCCCTCCAGCCATCCCCCTTAAGTCAACAACTTAGTCTTTCTATATATGTTTCTGGCACCTCTCACCTTGGGTCCCTCTGCGAGAGTCTAGGATGAGTGCCTGCAAGCAAGTGAATCTGTGTACTGGTCCTTTAAGAGGACGCCTCGGTTTTCCTGCAGCCTTCCATCTCACCCAGACAGTTGGAATCATACTGATTTTTACAGCCAAATTTTGCAGGGACTTCTCTTCCTGGCTTTGGAACTCTGGGCTAGGGAACCCCTGTGTGGGTCTAAGGCCCTTTGCTTTTCTGAGGGGACCGTCACAACAGAAATATTTCTCTTAATGATTAACTAACACATGTGGGTGCAGGGCTCCCCTGTTTTGTGTCTCCCTCTCTTCTATGACTCTTGTTAAAGTCTCAGGCACAAAATAACTTATTTGTATAATCCACCTCTTATTAATTACTTTCTTATTTCATATGTACTTCAGATAATTCCTTTGAGAGGACAAATGCATACTTTTGATTATATTGTCATTTTAATCCCACCCATTTATACTATTACTTTAGCAGGACTTAGAAAAGTACTGTTTACAAAGCAGATAGTAATTATGTGACTAGAATGCTAGACACTAAATACTTAAGATTTCCAGTACTAATTACAGAAGTGTAAATCAGCATCAGTAAGGACACAAGTATATTTCTCTTGTATGCCAAGGAAGCTTAGCAATGTGTAAAGTCTAACTGGACACTAAATACCTATAACATTAGAATCCTCTTTTCTGCTTTACCACTTTAAATTAACTATTAGGTGGAGAATGTAAAAAGATGATAGAATACAATTACCTTAGAAACAAAAGGAATGTTCTTAGACTTCGAGTCAGTATTTATTAACATACTGGAAGCTCAGTAAGTCAAGAGGTGATTAACTATCAGGCTAAATAATGGCAAACTTATGGAAGGGTATCCTAATCAAAGGAAGAAAAGGGCAGTGTAGTCTGAATGAGAAAAGAAAGAAAATTCAAAATATGAGAAAGTCAAGAATGAAGAGGAAAAAGTTAAATTTGTGAGAGAAAATGTTTGATAGCATATTTTCCTCAGAAAGCTATGATGTCATTTGACATGTTATTTAAATCTGTGGGAGATAAACTTTATAGTTGTGTGATATTAATAATAACACTAAAAATACATGAGAAAAGCTGTAAGTATGACTAAATGTAAAGAACAATAGATTCAACTACACCAACGAGCTAGTTGAAAGTTACCAAAATACATAATTATCATTTAGTCTTTAAACACAAAAGGTCTTAGGAAATTGTGTAAATGTTCATCTTTGTACATGCCAAACCCTGCAATCTGAAAATAAAAGACTATACTTAATATCAAAACAACTAAATTTTCTTTATTACTCAAAATTAGCATTTTCCTTTATTTTACTGGAAATCACAAAAGAAAGGGAAATTGACTAAATGTCTCTATGTTTTATATCATTAATAACCCTACGAATAAATTTTGTTTGGCAAAAAAAGAAGCACAAGTTTGAGAGTGTAAATTGAATGTGAATTCCTTTTGTTAAATATTGATTGAATTGATTGCTGATTTCCTCGTACCTTGCAAGTCAGTATTTACGGTTGGATTAAAAAAAAGTAGCCCGCAGATTTATATCTTCTTACACATTATAATTTCACATTCTTTACAGTTTGAGCAATTCTATTATTTTTAGCCACTGAAAATGGTGTCTGAAAATGGCCTAGTTCAGAATTGCCCACAACAACAGCACACATAGTTCTTTCACACCATGTATTCGAAATTTATTTAAAAGAATGAAAGATACATGCAAAACTACATATGTGGTAAAATTTCATAGAACTACACACACACTTACACGGATGCATAAAAGTATGTGGATTATAAGATATGAGTTTCCAAGTTTTGACGTTGGTCTATAGTTTTATAAGAACCTGAGATTTAGATAAGCTTGGTGAAGAATACATGGGTCCTCCTTGTATTTTTTTTTATTTGCAACATCTTGTGAATCTACAATTATTTGTAAATAAAATCTTTAAAAAGTGGAAGAGAAACTGAAGATAATATCCACCAGAAGAAAAACTTTAACCTTGTTTAGAACTGACTAAAACTGAGTAAAAGAAAATTTGTGAGTAATTAGCAAAAATTAACATTGATTAACTTGCAATTTAGGCAGTGATGCTAATTTTTAAAGTATAAGTACTTTTGGTTATTTGAAAGTGCTATTACATAAAGGAAGTCATAAGTAAGATCTTTAGCCTTGGAATTCAAGGCTAAATTAAATTTTAAAAGTCAAACAAACAAAGAAAAACTCCAACCCTATATGTATTTGAGAATTCACCAAGTTTACCTCAAAAGTATATGAGACTACTTTATGTTTAACCAGATTCGTGTTGATTCCCACAAATATGATATTTCAAAGTGTTGACCCTGAGAAAAATATATTTGCTAAAAAGGACTCTTCATGATTAACTGGACTCAAATTCATAACCAGAGTCTAGCAGCCATTGTTTACAGAAGCCTCTCATGCTTGCTGCATTTCAGTGAGAGGATAAAGACTGAGTTTCCAAGCCTCCTGCACTGTGCTCCTGCGTCTGGGCCCACCCTTACACCAGTTCTTACAGAACTATGTTTCAACCAATTGTACTAAGACTTTCCCCATCCAATCAGAGCTCTGCAACTATATTGGCATTTGCATATCCACTGACCAATTAGA
Organism: Cynopterus sphinx; assembly: GCA_030015415.1. Lineage (NCBI taxonomy): Eukaryota > Metazoa > Chordata > Mammalia > Chiroptera > Pteropodidae > Cynopterus > Cynopterus sphinx. The sequence continues at coordinate 96,381,344 of CM057382.1, read as the reverse complement.
ACAACTCCATTTGGACCAATCAGGACAGTGCTTATGGACCAACCAAACTGTGAGGATTTGAAGTCCTTCAGGGACTTCATGCAAATATTTGCATGAGGATGGATTACTCAGGGACCGGGAACAAACACTATAGAAACCAGCTTCACCTCTGTCTCTGTGGAGCACACTCTCATTTTGTATCAAAAGGTTGTTTTTCCTCAGCCAGAGCTATAACATCAGAACTGGAGCTATAAAACTGGAGCTGAACCTGTCTTGTGGAAACAGAGCAGAGCTTTCTCACCAAGGAGAGTTGAGCTACCTCGCTGAAATGGAGTGGAGCTCTAGCACCGGCACTTCCTCGCCCAGGCTGCCTCACCCAAGCTGTTTCACAGCCACGCTGTGCTGTTCCACAGCTGTGCTATGTCATAATTAAGTTGTATCACTATTGAGCTGACTCACAGCCTAACTGTTAAATAGCTGAGTCATCACAGTTGTGCTGTTTGCACTGAATAAAGTTTCTTCCCCTTTATCTCATCCCAAATTAAAGATTCCTAATGGAATTGAATTGGCACAGATGACCTTCAGTTGACAAAACATTAACCTATTCCTATGTTTGGAGGAGCTTGACAATTGAAGCCCCTTCTTGCTTTCCCTCTCTCTTTTTCTCTCTCCAAATTTTTGATCTGATTTTTGTTTGTTTCTACATTTTGTTGATAGACTAAAAATTTGTTTTTGAAAATGGCCTAAGTTTTTACTTCAATTGTCTACTATTACCCTCTACTTTTTAAAATTGAAACACTGGCAACTCATTTGTTAATTCTCAACAAAATGTAATTTATTGGTTTTTAAGTGCCTCCTAAAGAGGAAATTATAAGTTAGAGAATTCAAAACTTTTGTTGATATACTGTGTGCAACCACTCCTCAGCCATCTTGTCCTCTGTGAGGATATTGGCTGGTCAATCTATTTTCTTTTCTGGGTATGAGTTAACACCAAACTTAATGACAACATTATCCTCAGAGCTTCAATTCTTCTTATCCAAAGCAACCCATAAACATTTGGTTTATAATAAATTGAGAATAGATTTCTGAAGTTGGACTGATAGAAACAAAAACTTAAGCTTAGACACTAAACTTAGTATCTTGAAGTCTAGGGTTTTTCTTCTGTAGATCAAGATGACAAGACAACATATCTCATATATTTGTTTTAATATGTAAGGACTAAAGGAAAGATCTCATATAAAATCCTGGTCCAAGAACTACAATATAATGTATATGTGTGTTCTTAAGGGCAACTAAGTCTCAGTATACTGGCTGAACCAGTTCTCATCAGCCTTAGCTAATTAAAGCAGGTTTGTCAACACAGAACAGAGAGGTCCACTGACCTAAAATAGACAATCATTTCTGTTTGCAAACAAGATGGTTAATTTTGTGTGTCAGTTCAACTAGGGTAAGGATGCCCCAGATAGCAGGTAAAGACTATTTCTGGGTATGTATATGAGAGTATTTCTTGACAAAATCAGTATTTGTATCTATAGGCTGAGAAAAGAAGTTCAGTGAGGGTAGGCATTATTCAATCTGTTAAGGATCTGAGCAGAAAAGACTGAGAAAGGAAAAGTTGTTATTTTTGCTTGAGGCATGACACCATCTTTTCATGTCTCACATTGGCTTCACTGGTCCTCATTTCAGGCCTTTGGAATCAGACTGAACTATGTCACTGACTTTCCTAAGCCTCCAGCTTTCAAACAGCAGATTATGGGACTTCTTCGCCTCCATAATAGTGTAAGTCAATAATTCTCTCTCTCTCTCTCTCTCTCTCTCTCTCTCTCTCTCTCTCTCTCTCTCTCTTTCTCTGCCTCTCAATCTCTATTATCTATCTATCATCTACCAATCTATCATCTATCTATCTATCTATCCATCATCATCATCTATCATCTATTTATCTATGTATCTATCATCTATCTATCAACCTATCTATCTAATTTATCATCTATCAACCTGTCATCTATCTATCTATCTATCTTTCATCTATCTATCATCTATCTGTCTATATCTATCATCAGTCTATCATCTATCTTTCATATATCTATCTATCTATCATCTATATCTGTCATCTATCAATTTATCCATTTGATTTATCCTATTGGTTTTATTTCCTTGGAAAACCCTGACCAATACAGCAGGAAACAGTAATGATGATTCTAAACTTTTTATATTCTAAGTCTTTGCTTGAAATAATGAAAATAAATAAACAAAAACAAAAAATTATTGCTATGCCTAGAAGCTCTCAACATAACATTCGATAAAGGTAATTGATATAACTAAAATCTTAAAAGAAATAAAAGTAAATCCAGGCCTTTTTTTAGTCTATAAATATGATACATACACAAAATAAATAACTATAGCAAAGCACTGTAACAGGATACATATTCTGGTACTTACAAAGTTAAGCAAACATACATCACCATACAGTTGAGCATTTTAAGAAGACTTCACACAGAAAAATAAATTTAAAGATATCTGTAGGAAAATAACTTTATTCTTTACCCGCTTTTGATAAGAATCTAATGTATAATATTATTGCTCTTCTTTTTTTTTTTTTTACTTTTCCCTTTCCATTATTGTATTCTATTTGCTTCAGAAAAGATGAAAATAACATTTTCCTATATAAACTACAATAGAGAATAAGACATTCTTGCTTTACTGGTGAAGCATAAAGGAAAAAAAATCAAAATAAGAAAAACTAAACTAGCTTTACCAAACTAATTATAGCCATTGCCTTCAGGAGATAATATTTTTTTTTGTTTACAATAGAGTCATCAATTTATCAATATAGATATATATTCTGGGTGACCTTGCCTATTGTAATGTGAAAATATCTTAGTCTTTCATAAATATATTTATCATATTTTCAGCAATGTAAAGTTTTATTGATTTTTAAATAAGAAAAATTGAGCCTAATACTTCACAGTATTTGTGATAGATTTTTCTCTGCATGTAAACTGGATATTGTAGTCATATAGGATATTTGATGGGCTTAAATAATCTTTAAGAATATTTCCACCATAATTTCTATAACCTTATTTATTTTATATTGGACATGAAGATCTTTTATATATGAATGAACAACATTGATGCATTGCTTTTGACTTCTACATGATTATATAGATTAAGTAAATATATCAACTACCTTTCTCAGTGTCTTATTATGCTTATCAGGTCAAATATGAGTGATACAGAAAATGTGTCATTGTCATTTTCTTCACAGAGCTTATGCTTTAAGTAAAGAGACATGATTAATGTGCGTGGCTTTCTATTTTCAAAGGACACCAACCTAACTTTGCCTTCCTATCTACTTCCATTTAAGAAATAAAACTTTTTGTGACTAATAGAAGAACAAAAGACATTGCACATAAAATTCTCTAGCTGCCAAATATTCACAACTAATTTTCAGTGTATATCACCAGTCACTCTCACTTTTTCCTCATCTCAATGGAAAAGATACATGCTTTACTTCCTTGCCACTCACTGACCTCTAACACCTATCTCTCTTTTTATATCTAGTCAGTTCTAGCATACCTATTTCTCCTAAGTGAGGGCTGGAATATAATCCAAGACATAGTTGTCAAGGTCATAGCTTAGTAACATAGATCAACTAAAAAGTTGAGATTTAATTATAAAAATACTTTAGAATTATAGTAAACTTTTCTTTCCCTAAACTTTACTTCCACACTAACAGGGATCTAGAATTACAAAAATGACTTACTCTTATTAGTAGGAGTATTTAAGGAAGTGGAAATTCAACAGAGAAGACAAAAATAAAATCACTAGAGGATCTTGAATTCTGTCTGACACCTACAACTATTGTAAACATTAGACATTGTTAAATCAACCTTAACTGGGTTAACATGAAGCCTCACATTAAAGACCTATTTACTTATGTTCTTTTTACTCAATCACAGTTAACGTTTAAAAACTTATAAAGTATAATAAAAGGCAAAAAAAAAACAATCTAAAGAGACAAAGCAACATCATAAAACAACAGACTCAGATATGACATAGATGTTAGAATTAGTCAATAAGAATAATAAAATAATTGTGATTAATATTTCAAGTTCTCCAATGGAAAAATTAGACAATATGCAAGAACAGATGGTTAATGTAACCATCTGTTAGAAGTCAAAAATGCTGTAACAGAAATGGAACCTTTAATAGACTTATTAGTCAATGAGACATGTCCCAGGAAAGAATCAGTGACATTGAAGATACTTCTGTGAAAACGTCCTAAAGTGTTAAGAAAAATAAGAATGAGTGAGGGTAGAGAAGAACAATATCCAAGAATGCGGACAATTGTCAAAAGTATAATTATAATCGGAATATCAGGAGAAGAAAGAAAGGAACAGGAGAAATATTTGAAGTAATAATTGACCAATACCAAACCACATGTTCCAGAAGTCCAGAGAACTCCAAGCATAATAAACACAGACAAACACACACACAACACGAGCCTAGGCATATCACATTTAAACTTAGTGATATGGAAGGCAAAAAAAAAGATTTTGAAAGAAGCCAGAGGAGGATGAAAACATTTATGTATTAAGGAAGAAGAAAAGAACTATAGTGGGCTTCTCCTCAGAAACCATGCAAGCAAGAATTGGATGTATGGAAATATTTAAAGTGATGAGAGAAAAAAAATACTAGAATATTATATTCAATGAAATTATCCTTCAAATGTGAAAGAGAAATAGTTTCTCAGACAACTCAAATCAAAAGAAATTAATAGCAGCAGGTTTTCTGTGTAAAAATGAATGAATGAATGAATGAATGAATGAATAATGTTTTAAAAAGTGCTTTAGGAAAAAGGAAAAAGATACAGGCCAAAAAATGATCTATATAAAGAAATTAAGAGTGTCAGACAAGGAATAAATAATGGTAAAATAAATGTTTTGTTTTTTTTATTGTTAATTAACTTTAAAGATAACTGTTTATTTAAAGAAATAAGAGCAACGTCAGGTGATTTTAGCATATGGATAAAGAAAATGATAAGAATCTGAAAACATCAAATAAAAGATAGAAATTGTCTAAGTGTACTAAAAAACAAGACCCGACTATCTGTTATCAATAAATATTCAGAAGCCAAAACTAAAGAGACAGAGAAAAATATACTATATTAATATTAATCAAAGGAGAACTGGAGTAGCTATATTAATTTTAGATAATAATGATTTTAAAATAATAATAAAAACTATCAGGAATAAGAAGGGGCATTTCAAAATGATAAAGAGGTCAGTTCTCAAAGAGAACATAACAATTCTTAATGTGTATGTACCTAAAAACAAATCAAAATACGTGAGGTAAAAATTTATAGAACTGCAAGTAGAAATAGATAAATCTACTATTACAGTTGAGACTTACCCCTCTTCTAGTAATTGATAGATAACACAGGCAGAAAATTAGTAAGGACATGGTTGATCTAAACGGGACACTCAATATGATCTAATTGACACTGTAAAATGTACATTATTTTCAAGTTCACATGGAACATCTGCAAAGATAGACCAACTTCTTAGCCATAAATCACAACTTAATCAAATTAAAGAAATAGTAACCATATAAAACATATTCTTAGACCCCATGAAATTAAACTAGAAAACAATAGCAGAAAGATAGCTTAAAAAGATCTAAATATTTGGAGTTTAAACCACACATGTCCAAATAACACATTCGTCATAAAAGTAACATGAAAAGAAATTAAACTGTATAGTGAATTAAATAAAAATGAGAATACAGTTTGTCAAATGCAATGAAAGTACTGTTTAGACAAAATTTTATAGCATTAAATGCACATACTAGAAAATAAGAAAGACCTTAAAGCAGTAATCTAAGCAATAATTCTAACTCCTACCTTAGAACACTAGAGAAAAGAAAATAAATTTAAGATAAAGCAAGCAGGAGGAAAAAAACATAAAAATTAAGGCAGAAAGCAAATAATTTTAAAACAGAAAAACAACAAAGAAAATCAATAAAACCAAAAATTACTTTAAAAAAATGTTATAAAATTGCTAAAGCTCTAGTTAGGTTAACAAACTAAAAAAACACAAATTATCCATATCAGAAATTATACAGAAGTTTTTATTAATGATCCTCTGAGGGGGAGGGAAGGATAATAATGATGCACTAGAGAAATTAGAGAAAATAGATTAATTCCTAAAAGATACAAATTATAAAGTCTGCCTAAGGAGATACAGACAATATGAATGATTTATATCAGTTAAATAAATTAAATAAATATTAATCTCTCCCAAAAGGTACTAGGCCCAAGAATAATTCATTGGCAAATTCTACCAAACTTTTAGGGAAGAAATGATACTAGTTCTCAGCTCTCTTCCAGAAAATGATAGTGAGAGGAACACTTTCTAACTATGAGATAAGCATTAACTTAATATGGAATGCAGATAAAGACATTACTAGAAAGGAATACTAAAGCCTGATATTTATCATAAAAATATATTCAAATATCCTCAAGAAAAAAATTTTAAAATAATTCCCAAAATGTATAAAAAGAATTATATATCACCAGCAAGTAGGATTTATTCTGAGTATGTAAGTCTGGTTCAACATATGAAAACCAATTAAAGAAGAAAAATCACATGATTAACAATTAAAGCAGAAAAAGCATTTGACAAAATTCAATACCTGATAATGATAAAAACTCAAAAAAGTAAGAATAGAGGTAATTTCTTCAACTTGATAAAGAACACTGAGTTGTAAAATATCTATAGCTAACTAATATTACACTTATTGCTGAGAAACTGAATGCTTTCCTCATCATGCCTAGTGGTGAGAAAATGGTTGCTGTCCTCAGACTGGGAACTAATCAAGGATGTCCTCTCTGACAATTCCTATTCAACATTGCACTGAAAGGCCCAATTAATGCAGTTAGATTAGTAAAGGAAATTAAAAGGGTTCAAATTAGAAAGAAAGAATTATAATTATTTTTATTTAAATATGACTTTATTGTCTATTTTTTAAAATCCCAATTTCTTAACAAAAAACAAAAAATTCCTGGGACTAAGAAATGAATATGGAAAATTGACAGGACATAAGGTTAATATATAAAGTTTAGTTGCTTTCTTATATACTGGCAAATAAAATTTGAAATTTGAGGTCTTTAAAAATATCATTTTTCATAGCTCCCAAAAGTAAAATATTTAGAAGTAAGTCTAGCAAAATATTTACATCATCTATAGATGAGAAACTACAAAATTCTGATGAAAGAAATCAAAGATCTCAATAAATGGAAAGATGTTTCACATTTATGAATCAAGGACTCAATATAATTGACATAAAGTATTGCTCACTTGATCTATAAATTCAATTCAATCCCTATCAAAATCTCAGGAATGCATTTCATAGATATAGACAAACTGATTATAATGTTAACATAAAAAAGCAAAAGCACCAGAATAGCCAATAAAATACTGAAGATGAAAAGAATCAGAAGAATTACACTACCCAATTTCAAGACTTACTAAAAAGTACAGAGAAAAATTAAGGATGGTTTTAGTGAATAGACACATAGATTAATAAAATTGAATACAGAGCCCATAAATAGACCCAAACAAATATAGTCAACTGGTCTTTGAAAAAGAGAAAAAGATAATTCAACGAAGAAAGAATGGTCTTTTCCTTAAATCCTGGAGAAATGGGAAGTCTTTATGCAAAAATTAAGTCAAAGTGTTTATAAGCGTAAATGTAAAACAGAATCTAAAATTTGAGGTAAAAAAATCTATTGACTTTGGGTGTGACAATGATTTTTAAAATGCAATGAAAAGCATGAGCCATGAAAAAAAATTAAGTCAACTGTACTAAAATTAAAAATGATCACTGTGAAAAATGCTGTTAAGAAAATTCAAGTAAATCACAGATGGGGAGAAAATATTTATAAAAACTCCTATGATAAAGGAACTTTATTCAAAATATATAAGAAACTAAAATATTAATGATAGGAAAGCAGTCTAATTAAAAGTATTCAAAAATGTGAATACATACCTTGTCAAAGAAAATATACAGATGGCAAAAAGTGTGAAGATATTTGTGTCTCATGACCTTAGCAAAGTAGAGTTTTAATAATCAAAAGAATAGAAGGACCTGTTCTGTCACTATTCCTAGCCACATCTGTGATTGCTCAGTGGGATCATAAACAAAGTGGCAGTAGTGGCAACGATATAAATTGTGCATGGGCTCAGCAACATGGACTTCTACTCATCAAGACTGACCTGGCTATAGCCACTGCTAAGGTGTCCAATCTGCCGGTAGTGGAAACCAACACTAACTTCACATTATGGCACCATTCCTGGGTTGATCAGCCAGCTACATGATGCCAGGATGGACAGCTTCCATAATGTAAAGGGCAGCATTTTGTTCTTATAAGAGTAGAGACTTACTCTGGATATGAATTTGCCTTCCTGGCACACAATGCTTCATGAACTTAGAGAATGCCTTATGCATCATCATAGTATTCCACACAGCATTACTTAAGATTAAGGGACTAATTTCACAGCAAAAAAAGTGTGGCAATGGGCCTATCCTCATGTAATTCACTGATCTTACCATGTTGCCTACCATCCAGAAAAAAATGATTTCAAACAATAGTGGAGTGATCTTTTAAAGATTTAATTAAAAGGTCAGTCAAGTAGCAATATTTTGCAGAGTTGGGCAAAGTTCTCTCAGAATCCAAAACATGGTACTGTTTCCCCCAAAGCTAAGGTTCATGGGCTAAGGGGTCAAAAGGCAGAAACAGAAGCGTCACTACTTGTTATTACCCTTAGTGGCCTACAAGGAAATTTTTGTTTGTTTCTGGTTTCTATGATCTTATACTCTGCTGGCCTAGAGATCTTAGTTCCAAAGGCAAGAATATTTCCACCAGGAGGCATAACAATAATTCCATTGAGCTGGAATTGAAGACTGCCACTGGGCCACTTTAGGCTTCTCAGCATTTTAAACCAGCAGTCAAGGAAGGGAGTCAATGTGCTGGTCTGAGTGATTGATTCTGACTTAAAACAAGAAATTGTACTACCACTCCACAACAGAGGTAAGGGAGACTATTTCTGTAACACAGGAGATCCCTTAGGCTGTCTCTTAGAGTTCCCATGCCCATAGAAAAGTAAGACAACTTAATCTAGGCAGGACTATTATTTACTCAAACACTTCAGGAATGAAGGGTTGGATCGCTCCACCAGAAGAAGAACCATAATGAGCTAAGGTGCTTGCTAAAGGCAAAGAGAGTCCAGAATAGTTACTGGAAGAAGTAAGAAATACCAGCTACAACCATGTGACCAGACACAAAAACAAGAACTGTACTTATGAGTATTTCCTTCTTGTTTTGTTAATTATACATTTCTATTTGTGTGTGTGTATATAGATCTTTTTTTAACTTTCTTCTTATTATCTTGTTATTTAACATAAGATGTATTGACTTCATAACAGTATTTATGTCTTATTAATTTTACACCATTGTATTTAAATTACAGAATATCAAGGTAATTTTACTTCCTCTTGCAGGAAAGCAGTTTGTTTGGGGGTTGTAAGCAGGATAGGTGTATCATATTAGGTGTGATTATGACCTTGTTATTGTCTTTATTTTGAATTAAGTATAGTTTAAGGAGATATGTATGAGTGCCAAGTTGACAAAAGTGGACTTTTTATGATTAATTTTGCATATCAACTTGACTGGAACATGAGGTTCTCATTGTTTCTACGTGTGTCTGGGAGGGTGTTTTTTGAAGAAATTAGCATTTGAATTGGTGAATTGTGTAAAGCTGGTTGCCCTCTCCCACGTTGGTGGGCATCATCCAATTCTTTGAGTGTCTAAGTAGAGCAAAAATGCAGATGAAGGAAGAATTCTCTCTCTCTTCCTGAAGACATTTTCTGCTCTCTATGGAGATTTATATCATTGGTCCTCTGGTTCTTAAAACTATACCATCAGCTTTCCTAGGTCTCTAGCTTGTAGGACTTCTCATTCTCCTTAATCCCACAGGTCACTCTCTTATAATAATCTCCCTTGTGATAGAAATCTCCTGTTGGTTTTGTTAATCTGCAGAACCTGATTAATAGAATAACCTTTTTCTTAAGAAATTACTGATAAGTTATGGCACAAAGAGGGATGCTACTATATGCAATCTACTCTCAAATGGTCCTGAAAAAAAGTACATGAATATATAAAAATCTGTGATATGCATGTACACACACATACACATCCATATATAATACATAAATATATTTATAATTTTATATGTTTATAATGATAATTGTGAGTTAAAAATGGAAGAACTACAGAATCTGGTAATATTTTAATATAATAATATAGTAATAACTATATCATTATTTATTTATATCTAATGATATATATTAGTATGACTACTTATATATATAATTATAATTTTATAATTATTAAAATATATAATTATGTAATGATAATTTTATGACATTATAATATAATTATAACATGTTATTATTAAATTAAATTATACTTACAAATTTCTGTAAATTTCAATCTATTTCATATATATTTTAAAATTTAGTTACATTATTTGAAGTTATTATATATCTGGTAAATTAAGAGCCAAGAATCAAAACTCAATTTTCTGGTTTGATTCTAATGCTTCTTTTGCTACACTAGAGTTTATTTGTTGATTTTTCAACAAATAAAAAAGACAGTCTAGACAATAATAGGGAAAACATTCTTAAATATATTGATTTAATTCAAATCTCAAATTATCAAAATTGAATTTGAATAGAAGTGGTAAGGAAACTCCATTAGATAGAATAGTACAACATATAATCAGAAGTATTTTGAGGTCAACACATAGACAATCTTTTAAGAAGAAATGTATCCCGTTAAGTAATAAAACTCACTATATTGTTAAATTTGACTTAACACCTGCCTAACAGCTGGGACTGAATGATTTACTGCCTTAAGAAAATGTATCTCATACAGAAGTAGTCTTGGAAATGAATAGTGATTTACCCAAATAGTTTTAAGGGCATATTTTTTAAAATCTTTTCAGCTGACATTCCATTCCCAGATTCCACCTTATTATTTTGCTTAATGTGTGATGCACGGGATTAAAAAGATGCCTAGGGTCAAAAATGCATGATTTTTGATCTCTTTGAGCTAAGAAAGCAAATTGCTCACTCAGTCTACTCAACTATAGTACACTCTAGGGAAAAGAACAATTGATGTAACATTGAAGTACCTGGGTTCTATTCTCAAAAAAGCTACTTTTACTGGTGAGACTCATAACTATTCAGTTTTTCTTTGAGATATTTTGAACATTCATAAAATAAGATGGTAAGACAAAATCATCTTGCATGTCTCTGTTCTTTTTTTTGTTCTATTTTTCTTTTTTTTTTTTAATATATGTCTTCAAATTACACAAACAAAATGAAGAGCAGATTCTTAGTGTGTGATATATTAGAATAAAATGTAATATCCAGGTTCTCTGGGGTGATAATTATTACAGGTCTCTAAGAGAAATGATGTTATTGGTGTCTTGATATGCCTTCCATTATGGACAAAATGTGTGTATTCCCCTAAGATTCATGTATTGAAATCCAAGCCCCTCCCAATGTTATGGTATTAGAAGTTGAGGAATTTGGGAAGTAATTAGGTCATGAGGGTGAAGGCCTCAGGATTGAGATTAGTGCTCTTATAATAAGAGACACTAAGGCTTACCTCCTTTCCCTTGCTTTCTCTACCTTATGAGGAAACCTTGGAAAGTGTTCCCACTATATCCTAACCATACTGGCCTCTTGATCTCAGACTTCCCAGTCTCCAGAACTGTGAGAAATAAATATTTGTTGTTTAAGCCACTCAATATGGTAATTTTTTATAACTCCAAGCTAAGATACTTTCCTTGTACATTGTAGAATTGTTTTTACTAATATATTTCTTGTTGATTTTCACAGCATTCATGAGTTAGACAAATATATTGTTCTATACATTTATATCTTGAGAAACCAAAATAATAATGAAGACATTCACACCTTTCACAATCAGTATTCAGACTTAGTCTTGGCTTTTAACTAATTTAGAATGCCATGAGATCATATGATGTGTATGTGCATGTGCCCACACATCTGCACAGGTATATTCACACATGTCTAAAACTGAATATATGATGGAAAGGAAACTGGACATATATTCAATTTTTTTTAGGTTTTATATTACAGCAATGAGTGATATACACACAATGTGAGCCATTAAGAAAAAATGTGGAATATTATGAAGCTACTGAAGTCTACTTTATTTTGAGTGAAAATGGAAAAATTTTGTGAGGTCGTTACTTTTCACTTTAAACACGATAATAAAAGGGATAAGTCATATAAAGTTCTAGGTGGTGGGTGGAGAAAGGAGAGCATAATGTTCTACAAAGAGGGACCATTATATTCTATGAAAAGTGAATAGTCTATGAAATTTAGGCCTGAAGACTAAGATGAATAAATGAGAAATGTATCAAGTGATGCAGATAAGACTGAAAAGATAGGCATGGTTTATATAATGTATCTCCTTAAGAACTGTAGCAGTTAAATTATATTTTAGCCTAAGTATGATAGAAACCTTTTGAGAGTTACAGGAAATAGAATATTTATTTTATTTTACAAATATTCATTGAGCATGTACTATATACTATATGCTAAACCTTGCTATAGAGTCTAAGATATATTAATGACCAAAACCAGGTGAGCAATGATAAGACCTAATTAATGTTTTAAAAAATTTCTCTGTATGACTTAGGGAAAATGGATTTTAGGCTTTTAAGAATGGAAAAAAGAGGTAATTGGAAAGCTTTTTAAAGTATGCTAAGAGAGACAATACTAGGCTTTAGGTAAGCAAGGTGAATAAATTTAGAACATATTTTAGATAGATTTTACAGGACTCTCCTTGGAACTCTGGGAAACAAAAAATTCCTTAGTAGGTGGCTTAAAGTGTGAGTAGAAGGCTGATTTGTCAGGATCTGTGCCCCTTTTTATTTTGTCTCAGATAGCTGCTTTTTTATCCATTTATGCATCAGGGATTTTCTTTTTCAAGTTTATATATTAAAAATGTGTTTTGAAGCTTTATAAAAGCTATGTAGACCAGTGCATTAATATATGTAAAGTCCCTACTTATCACTGTGTCTGCATCAAAACAACTGGAATTTTGTGTTCAAAATAACTGATGGCTATCTCTATCGCATTTTATATTTAAACATTCTTTTTCTTCTCATTAAATCAGAGATATGGAAGTTTCTTGGATCTTTAAATCTTTATATTTATTTAAAGTTATCCTCACTTCTCTATAAAATTATTTAATTTAAAAGTTCTATAGATTACAAATGGATTTAAATCAATCCAATGTTTTCCTCATTGACCCTACACACCCTAACCCACCCACACTCATCTTGCAGTAACCCCTTTATAACTTATGCTAGTTTATAACAACTGCATCTCCAGTTTAGGCATAAATAAACATTATATTTATAAATATTTTTTTTACTATAGAAAATCATAGTTTGCTAAGCCCAGATTCCTTTTCAGGACTTGGTTTTATAAGTTCTCAACAGTATTCTCTGGAAATTTTCTTTGATTACATAGCCACTTCCTAAGATCATTCTACCTTTTTGGAACTGGCTGCTTAAAATGACTGATCTATGTAGGAGTGCATAACTCTGTTCCCTTACCACCTGAGGATAACTCTGAAAAGCTCCCTAGGTTTACAGATTCCTGTGGGGTTACCAGAGGCATTGTAACTACATTGAAGCTTAACTTTTCTCTCTGCCCCATTTTGTTTCCATTTCTTACCCCTCAAGTGTTATTTCCGCAAACATTTCTAGATAAATTCCACTTACTGAGAAACCCAAATCACAAAAACATTAATGGTGATTACACTATAGCAGTTTTTTTTTAAATAAGTTTTTGTCTACAGATATGTATCTCTATATAAGACTTAAGACGATGGCAGAAGGTCTATAAACTAAAATCGTTCCTAACTTATAAACAGATAGTGCTTCCCCTAAATTGTCTATAATTTTGAGTAAGAACCATCTGTCATGGCAGAAGGACCAGAATATTTAGGTTTTGATTAAAAGAAATCAATTACCAGAGATCTGTATTGTCACTTCTTCTGTCCTTTCTAGTCTTCTATTTCTCTCACATGGTCCCTGAGGACTTGCTCATTATAGAACTGTGGTCTGAATGTTTGTTTTTTATCCCCCCTCAAGAATAAAAAAATTGGGAAAGTAAATTTTGTGCTTGCCTGAGACCATGCCCACTCTCTTGTCATGTGATCCCAAGAAATGGGTGAAGAAACTCCATAAGAAAGCACCGTTTTCTTTTCTGTCTTAACAAAAGCAAGATTTCTTACCTTATTTTCTGTGCCTCAGTTTCTTGACTAATTTCTGAACAAAAAACACAAAAATTAAATATTTATTTTTAACATTAAACACAAAACCTGAAATACTCTATAGAATGTTCAAAAAGGAATATTTTTCTCAATTTTTATTTTTTTAACTAATTAATTATTTTTTTTATTTTTTTTTAGGTGAAACAATCCTTGGTTGACCTCACAGATTGCAAGGAACTTGTCAGTTTACAATCCCTTATTTTTCTTTTTTTATGCCTACAGCACTGGTCTTCCTAGGTGGTCTCCCAAGTATTAACCAGGCCCAACCCTACTTAGCTTTCATGATCAGATGGGATGGGGCTTGTTCAGGGTGGCATGGCCGTAGACATTTTTTTAACTTTTAGCATTGCCTTACCAGATGGTAATATTTTACAGTGTTTAAGGTAAAGTTATTTTGTAAAAATTCTCTTGAGAAAATATCTAACTGAAAGATGAACTAAAGTGTATCAGCACATCTGACAAAATGCCTGTATCTAGTGCTACTCTGTGGGAAGAGCTACCAAAATCAGGACTTGGGGGGAAATAGAAATCTGAAAATTTAAGATTTAAATACATGCAGGGATACAACATGCAATTTGACTTTTGGAATGCTGATAAAAATATATCCAAAGTAGCTTTGTGTCTTTATAATCTATAAGAATCAGTCTTCATAGAGAATGTTCTTTTTGCACTAAATACCCCTTCAAGAAAAAAAAAAAAAGTGTTAAACACTTAAGCCACCTGAGGGAAAACATAAGTGGTGGCATCTAGTATTCAGTGAACTCTTTTATATTCCGTGGCAATTGAAGTTTAGCAGTAACCAGATTTGTAAGAAATTTGTGAAATGTTTCCTTGGGCAGATTTCAATTAAACAAATATCTAATTTGTTGTGTAATTATAATCAGTTAAATAATGCCACTCAACTCTAATGAATAATGCAGTGTATTTTATTCATATGAACTGAACTGAACTGATTTTCTCTGACTTCTCTCGGTAATCTGATATTTGGTCAGCTAAAGAAGGTTTAAAAAAATTAGTTCGTATTTTAATTTAGAAATGAGAACAATGCTGAGAACATTTACATTATGATTAAAAAACTTTATTCATTATATCAGGTTTTAGATTAGAGAATAAGGGGCTTTTTCCATTTTCATGTTTCATTCACCAATTTTATGTTATAAAATTCAGTAGTACTCTGATCACTTCTATGTGGCTGATCACCTCAATCACTTACAAGTTGAATTCTAAGCACTGGATAAGTTTATAAAATGGGCAATTTGAGTCATAAGAGTAATCAAAATAACTGGACTATAAATGATTGGTCTGGTTATTAGGTCATCTAAGCAACCATATTGGATAACTGAATCAGCAATCAAATTTCTCTGCTCAGCCACCCAAGCAATTGGGCAAAGCTAATCAAGTATCTCAATGACCATTTCCATGTGCTTTATAGATACCCACTGTGCTTCTAATCATACACAGCAGTATCATTTGTATTTCTGTTCCTATTTCTTGTTTTTCACGTAGTTTACTTTTCTACCCTATTTATTTTATTGTTCTTTGATTATTTTTCTTAAATGTATAAGTAGATGCTTTAAAAAGAATACCATTAATTTACAGTTTTAATGTCTTCATATAATAGCTATTTATTTTACAACATTCTAGGGAACATTAAGCATTCAGAATAATAAAAGTGGCACTTTGTATCTAGTTGAAATTTACCTATTTAAATAAGGAGACTACCAAGTCTGGTGTCAGAACAAATATTCTACAGCTCAAGAGAGTGTGCTGCTGTCAGTGCAGCACGATGGGGATTTTAGGCAACTTGATCTTTTTACTTTGTTCCCAGAAGCAAAAATACTGACAACCTGAAGTGATAAACTGTTACCATCCCCACACCAGGATTGTATATGCGATTTATTCTGAAAATATTTTGCTCACTACAACTTTTGGCGTTAACGAGAAAAATGGAAATGAATCTTATGTTTAAACTATGTCCAGTCTGCTTAAAGTATTTCCTTTTCTTTACTCTTTGCTGTTTTATTTTAACAAAATACAAGGAAAAATAAATAGTAAAAGACAAAACAAAACAAAATATAAATAGGTACATAAGTACATACATATACATATACATATACATACAAACACACACACATATATGTGTGTGTGTGTGTGTGTGTATATTCTGTCTTAAATTATTCAGCAAAAGAGCCAAACAGTCACTACATAAAACTATTACCCAGTTTTTTTTTTGAGTTAATGCAAGAAAATGGTTAGATTCACTCAATGATTAGCATCATACTGTATTATTAGATACTTAGTGCTTACTTCCTTAAGTCACATATGTATTTCTATACATGAATGTTACCCCAGTAGAAAACTTTTGTCATGACTTAAGAACTTATCTTATAATTTTGTATTTTTGTCAACTTTGTGCTGCGTTGGATCAAATTTTTTGAAGAGTGAACACTGAAAAATCATATTCAATCATAAATTAATGCTTCAAAAATTGTGAATAATTGAATAGCATTTTTCTATTAAATAATTGTTTAGTGCTCATTAGTAATGAAAAGTTAAAATTTAGACATCGGAATGTTGTAGCCGCCAGCCCTCAATAGACACATAGACCACCAGAAATCAGTAAGTTATAGGAATCACACTCTTTATTCAGCCAGCTGGGTCTGACAGAGGTATGCAGACCCCAAATTAAGCAGCCCCAAAATGTAGAGGTACAGGGTTTTTAAGCCCCAAATTCCATTCTTCATTCTGTCTGAACACAAAAGTCTATTTTTCTGTCAACCCACATGTCAGTTGTGCTAGCAGGGGTACATAAGCAGAAAGCTTATTGTTAGAATGTTATGTTCCCATGGGTGATAGCCAAGTAGTAATTTTCTAGCCAGCACAATAATGGTTAACCTAATTGACTCTAGAATAACCTAATAAGACCACAATAAAAATATTTTAATATTCTATGATCACCATAAACACCTTAGTAGACTAGCTAAGAAAAAACAATTATCATATTAACATAATGTCCACCAGAAATTAGAAAATACATATATGCTCTGAAAAGAATATTGGCTGCATAAGGGAATAACTTGGCATTTATATGGTGCTATTTCAAACATTTTTTTTCTATTCTCTTTAGCAGACATTTGGGAATATCACTTGTCTCTTCAATACCATGGAAATACTTGGATAGCTAAGAGATTAATCATTAATTTTATTGTTTAATACAAAGCACAAAAAGAATATTTCAAAAGATGTAATATATATATTAATATATGTATTAAGGCAAACAAATTCATCCACAAATTTACAAGAGTTTATTGAATCACTTATTTTTCCTAGAAGGCATTCTAGAAAAGCAAATTATTATATCTGGTGGAAATTAAGTGAGAATAGAGTATACAAGGTGTGATGATAATTAATATAAGTGATTTCTAATTAAAATTCTTTTCTTAAAACATCGTAATGCTCTTTTATTTTTTGTCATATATAGGTATTGTAAGTAAATGCTTATGACTTATCTATAGATTACGCTCAGTATTTACTCATGAAGTTTTTCAATAAGATCTAGATGATATCAGGGATACTTGAGCACTTAAGAACAACAAAAAATATCTAATATGCTATACTACAAAACTTCTTAGCTCATTTTTTCCCTGTAAATTCACTTCATGTTCTAATGAACAGTACATAATTATAATCAAAGTTATAGGTCTGAATTAAAAAAAATTGTTTTTATAAAAATGTATAGCTCATTCTTTTTGGTTTTCTAACTAAACCCAAGGAACAAATTTCTTAATAAGGAATGGTTTATTTTTTTCATTTTAGTGGAAATTTAAAATATATATACACATAAATAAAATCATATGGTATTTATCTTTCTCTGTCTGACTTCTTTTACTCGGTAACTGAGTGAAGAGTTAAAGAAGTACAAATTAGTAGTTGAGAGACGGTCACAAGATGGAGAGCACAGCATAGGGAATGCAGTCAGCATTAATGTAAAGGATAGGTGGAGAGCCAGAGGAGTTAAAGAGCCATTAGGGAAATCATTTTATAAACTATATTAATGTCTAACCAATGTACTGTATACTTGGAACTAATAATAATGTAAAATTAAAATATATACATACAAAAAATAGCAGTAAAATACAACCCATATATCTCTTACAAAACCTCAAAAATTATAAACTCTTAAATAATATATATTTTCTCTAACACCAGCCACAAGCCCTTCTATAATATTGAAAAAATTTCAAAAATTTTATAATTTTTGATAAATTAGCCATTAAATGTTTATAAATGACAAGGACTACACTTTTTAAACATAACTCCAATGCTGTTGTTCCCCATAACCCAGATAAACAATAAAAAAATAATACCTTAATATTACTGTATTGACATCACTCAAATCCTACTATAAGTTTTACCTTTGGTTCATGTTAGGATTAGTTATTGTGTCACAAAATATGTTTTAATCCTTGTATCACCGTGCTTTTTTTATTCCTTGCATTTTTTTTTTATTTTTTTAAAGCCAGGTAAATTTTTCATAGGCTTTCCATTATTTTGATTTGCTTCCTTGTCTTATGTCTTGACATACTTTTCTCTTGATGTAGTTCCCCAAAATGCCATTTAAATACAGAAAAATGAATATTGAATTAAAAAGTTTGGCAAAGCTATCTCCACAGGGGGTGTGTTATATATTTTCATCAAACAGTGTCAAATGTTTCTAGGAGCCTTTGATTATCATTGTCTAGATTTATTAATTCAGTATGAGGTACAAAATTCTTTCTTTAGTTATGAGCTGAAATATTTCTATAGGGAGAAACTTTCTCTCTTCAAACTACTTTGTCACCCTTAAATAAATTCATAAAAGAAAGGCAAGATAAATGATTCATTCTTTCCAATCATTTGTCATTTTTCTGAATGATGAGTTGATTTCCTGGTATATTACAAAGGTGATCTAGAAGTAAGGAGTTTTGTTAAAGAGTCATTATTAATTTAATATGTTTGATGCACTATAATTTATTAAGTATTTACAAACTTAATTGATGATCAAAATGTTTTTGGTTTAGTCAATAGAAGCTGATTCTATTTGGATAATCTTAAAATGCTTCAGAAAAGATTGAAAACACAAAGTTGGTAGAATGAAAATTTGAAACTAATTGTCACAAAAACATTGCCTTAAAAAAAATCCTCTTGGATCTAAAGATAATGAAAGAATATCTTGGACCATTGTAAAGAAGAAGCCAGGATAAACCTATTTTTTTTTCTTCATAGTAACAATCAATGCTATAAAAACCACAAAATATTTTTTAAAAAGCAGTGAAAAACTGTGTACACATTCAAACTATAATTCATTTAAGAGGCAATAAATATACATTTTTGAAATACATTAGCTAAGGATGTTGTTTTCTCATGAATTCTTAAGAAATACCTGTAGTTGAAACTTAAAGCAACAAATTTATTAAGAGAAAAATTATGGCCAAAAAACTGGAGATAATCCAAAGCTAATATAAAAGTATTAAATAGGAATTTAAATAAGATGATAATGATAGTAATATTGTTATATAACAAAAAATAATATTATAACAGCTACATAAAGAATAAACTACCAATCAAAAAAGTATTTAGAAAATGGCAAGCTAAAGTATAAGATGATATGAGTATGATGATTTCCTCAACTATATTGCTAGAAATAAAGGTCAATTTTCTATAGTACCCATTGATTATGTTGGACAAAATTAAAGATAAGAAAGCTACTATAACCAGTTTAATTTGTATCTTTTGCAGAGAAAAGAAATAGAAAGAGAGTGGAAAAATATATATACTAATTGTATCTGGGCTTATATAGGAGATTGATGGATACGGTCTAAAGAAATAGAGGATTAAAAGGTAACATGTAAAATTAGATTTATGAAGTTAATTACTAAAACTACAAATGGTACAAACCCAATGAACAATCAGAATAAATATAAACTTACTCATAAATACAAGAAAATAAATTTTTGTAAATTTTTAAAATTTTCAAAGAAGAAATTATAATAAACATATTTGACACAATAATCCAATGTCTATAAAAGAAGATACGTGGTCTGCACTCAAAGTAAATTGTCAGTCTTCCCATGGTTACAAGACTTTCTTAAGGTACTTTAGAAAATATTGAAAACATAATGACTGGGAAAAGTATAGTAGGCAAATAAAAAAAGAAAAAGAAAACAACAACAACATAATTATTTATTATGTTAAAATTAGGCAAAAATATTGAACACATTTTAAAATGGCACTTTATAAAAATACTAGAGGAAGAATTTTTAATGGGATAAAATAATTAAAGATATTTTGCAACATATTATAGAACATTAGATTTCATAAAAAATACAAGAAATACAAAGAGAAATAGAAACATATTACTAATATATTTTAAAACGCTATCATGATCCTTGATTGATTAGACAGTTTAAAATAAATAATATTTAAAGGATATATATGACATAGTTCATAGTGTTTACTTAATTTAAATGCACTGATAAATGAATCTTGAGAATAGAAAATACATTATTACATTTGATCATAAGCATTAAAAAACTCAATAAAAAATAAGAATTAAAAATTGTGCAGTCATTCTTTTATGATGAACTGAAAAATTATAATTAATATTATCAGTTGTAGAGATAGGTTGCCTATCTCTATGTGTGGTTGAATGTCTTGGGTTCAAGAGATTTTCCTAGCTCTTCTTTAGGGAAAAATTTAATTTTTACCCTTTATGTAGAAGTAAAGGATTTTTGTCCTATTTTTGGGGGGGAAAATTCAGTTTTTTTCTTGTCTTTGGAGTGGGAATGATATTCTTGAGATTTCTACATGCTAAACAGAAGGAAATCTATAAGCAACTATGTTTGGCTTTGTTTTGCAGAAATAAGTGACAGAAACTGTTTTGAAAATAAAGAAAGATTAGTGCCACAATGAATTATACTGGTTAGTACTTTTATCTTGGTATGAGATATTTGCATTCATTAATCTTCATTAATCTTCACTGTGTAGTGATCCTATGGAATCAAAATGGACCCACCACCCAAAATTTTGTTTGAGCGTCAGAAGTGATATACCACACATGCACAAAAAGGGTATAAAAGTTTTTATTGCTCACAAAATGAGTCTTTTTTAGGGAAGTAGAGCAGACCACCAAGTAGGTCTGAAAATGGCTTGAGAAAGCAGGGAGAGAACATTGGCTTGGAATGTATTATTTTTAGGAGGTGGGGCTAGCCAGGGTCCCATGCATAGTCTAAGATTTCATGGTTTGTTGACACCAAGAAATGGTGTGTGGTCTCTCTTATCAGTTTGCCCAGATGTAGAACAAAGTGTTTTGAATAAGCTGTTTTGTCTTCTGTATATTAGTTTTTATTTTAACTTTTCTTGACTTACACAAAAGGACATTAAAAAAATGATACCAGAAGGATCCAAAGTTCTTTATAAATACCTCTAGAAACTCCTGCAAGAGCTGGTAACACTCCAGTACAATATCTACCTGTGTATAAGAGCACTTGAACATTCTTCACAAGCATCTTAGGAACACCAGAATTATTCCCAATATAGCTGTAAAGTTTTATTTATCTTCTGTGCTGTGCTAGTTAAATAAATGATTCCAGAATACTTTGGGGATGCCTGAAGTTTATAAACCAGTCTATTTACTCAAACACTTGCATGACTACTATAAATTCCCTTAGGAATTCTAAATCCTAGTGTTAATCTGCCTCCTAGAGGCTTCTTACTTAAGATACTTCCTTTTATTCTGACATGATAGAGTTTCACTGTCAGTTTTTTAGATGTTTGAATATAGGATATAAGAACTGAAAAATTTCCTTTCCTTCTAGATTCTGTGGCTGGTCTGATAATTAAACTGACATGAGGCAAACTAAAAAAAATTTAATTTCATTTGTATGGAAGTCCATAGCAATCTGAGACCCTCAACTGTGATCAAAGCAGGCAGCTTTTTATAACTTTTAGACAAGGAGACAATAAATTTGTGAAGGAAACAATAAATTTGTGAAAAATTTACAAAAGTGTTTGTGCTTGGGGTAGCAAATTAGTGATGGAGTAATGAGATTTGTTTATTTAAACTCCTTGGCCCTGAATTCCCTATCTCTGGTGATAAGGATGCCTTCTACCCTCCTAGTACAGAAAGGGTAACTTCACATGAGAAATTTATATCCTGCTGTCATGGGAACAAAGGAGAGTCAGAGTGTTCTTCTTTCACTGGCTCTTTTTAAAGTAACTTTAATTCATAATAATCAATATGCCAAATAAGCATATTTGGATGGCATTCTTTCCCCTTTAAGGGATATTACAGGAGCATCAGTGGTAATATGCTAAACCATCATCTGACTTAAACATGCCTTCCTACTTATTCTACGTTTTGTTTTACCATTGCTTTATTACCAATAAATACATATAAACCAAAAGCTTGATTGAATGAATGAATGAATTTACTAGTTGTCAAATGCAGACATGACTTAAGCTTTCTTCTTTATATTGCTCATAAATAAATATCACATATTTATAATTTCTGTTTTGGTAGCATGGAAGACATGAATAAGTATTTAATATAACCTTAGAATGAGTTAAATATGCTTACATTATATATGCACTACAGCAATCACTTGAGGATTAAATTCATCTATTTCTCAGGAAGGAAGTTGTATTAAGATAAACAATCAGAGGGATCAAATACATGATACTGATTTAATCTCCTATACATATGAATATAGTCATGATTAATTATAATATCATATTCACATTTAGAGATAAGTTTAGTAAATTATTTTTTTCACTACATTATCCCTTGATCATAAATATTATTATAACTTTCGATCTTTTCCAGCTTTGATATGTTTAGTCTAGCTTATGTAAATATATCAACTTTATTACTATTTGAAATTAAAGTGTATTAATTCAAAAGTCCATGTAACCAATTAATTTGAAAAAGCTTATTGGATATCATATAAAAACACATATGTGAGATTACACAAACAATCATGTAAACTTTCTAGGGGGTAGTGTTTATTTTTTTAAGTATACAGGGTAGGTTGTAGGTTACTTATAAAAGGTAACAGCTACCTCAGTATATTTGTAATCTACAACAAAAATATAATTTTTTCTATTTGTTATTCTGTGGCCCTGATAGATGACATATTCAAGAATGTTTGTTTCCTTGTCCTTAATGTATTTTGAAGAGTTTTTTTTAAAGTCTTTCTGTTATACCTATTTTGATACTACTCAAATATGAATAAATATTGCAATTCATTTTATCTTTTAATTTTTTATTACTTCTGTGTATTACTGGAGAATATCATGAAACTTTATTTTTTCCAAAATAACTTGATACACACATTAGTCACTTCCTTATTTTTTCAAAAAATGCTAGGCTATCTTTCTGTGGATCTTTATTTAACTCCTAGGCATATTTCCCAAAACACATATATATATATTTTTCCTTCTCAATCCTTAGGCTTGGGGTAATAGGAAGCAGGGGTGGGAGCACGTAGTGTGAACAGGGCAACTAATGGTTAGGTCTTTGGGGGCCTTTGAGGCACAAAGATTTTAATGTAACACTTAAAATTTGGAACCTTATAATACATTGTGTGTCCATCTTCAATCATTTCTTTTTTTAATTTTTGAACAGATAAATAGGTATCCCTTTATTGTAGAACCCAAGCCATTTAATGTTCCTCCCTTTTTATCTCTTACCAAATACCTGGAAGTAATTTTTTGTATCAATTATCTCTGTTCTCTTGCATCATTAGTCTTTCTAAGATCACACATATAGCCCCATGTCTCCTCCTAACTTTATTACCACTTCAAAGAAAAAGAAAAAAAATATGAGATTTAAATTTGGAAGACAAACTTTTATGAAATAACTCCACTAATTACTAGGAACATGACCTTATCTTTTATTACATCTTTCAATCTTAGATATTCCTAGGTGTATTACTAAGCTTGATTTAGGGACACTTATTCCTGAAGAACCAATCAGATATGATTTGGTGGGACATCTTGTCCATTCAGTGATTTACACTGCCTAGATTTCCACCATTTTTTAAGACCCAGTTTCAACATGTGATCTGTAGAAGCAATAAATGAGAAGAAAGGGCAAAAGTCATTCTGTAAACTGTTTCTGTCAGATAGTAACACACACCATTTGCATTCTCATTCTGTTTATCTTTAACAGAAATCTGATTCCATCCTTACTAGATTTCAGGTTATGACATGAAGAATCACATGGAATATTTGCTGAGCAGTAACAATGCATTTTTTGTTTTCTCCCGCAAATGCAACTCAAGAAATTATCACATTCCTATACATGTTGAATTTTCATTTGATTTTTATAAAATAGTATTTTCTGTAAGTTAAAATAAAACATAATATTGTACAGAATTTTTGATAATTTTCCCAAAGGACTAAGTTGTACATTTTTAGCTAAGAGAAGAAACACAGTTGAAGCTATGCACTCTGGAAGAAGCTTACCTCAAAGGGTATTTAACACAATATTATCAATGATAAAACAAATACTTTTCATTAGAAAAACATATAAATGATTGTTATGATAATGGTGATTGTTTTTTCTGACCTATGAATCACATATCAGTTCATTTTAATAAGTATGTTTAATTTGGAGCAATCTAGAATAATTATTCTTCATATAAATTTCTTGATTGTCTGAAGAATTTCAAGGAAAACCTTTTATCACACTGCTAGAACAGCAGGACCACATTCACATAATGGGGATACTTTCATGAAGCAAAAGATTACCACATTCTTTGTTTCTTGCTGAGAAAGTTTTGTTTCTCAAACTGATTCAGAGTTATTCATTCATCAATTTTCTTATTTACCACTGAGTCAAACATTGTGGGTTTAAAATACAGATATTTGAAACTGTTCCATGTACATTATAGTCAGGGCAAAGATAGAGCCTCAGGAAGCACATAAAAATTCACCCAAACCTTAAATACAACTTGTCCTTATACAACATCTACAAACACTATGCTAAAATAACCTAAAATAAATAAAGCCCTCCAGTCAATTGCTCAATTGCACATGCTGTTCGTAAGTGGATAAATGCAATTAAGTATCTCAATGCATCAGAGTTTTGATGCACCATTGAATGAATAGAACATAACTCTTAGTGAAGAGATTCTTTTGATAAAACTAGAAAATTCTCTAAATATAAATCATGTTCCTGGGTCAATTATTTCGTACTCATTATTTCACTTAGTTGTCATGTTTACTGTTTCTCAGATTGCTTTCTTCATTCTAAATTAATAACAACAAGGTGATTTCCCCCAAAAAAACTTCTTACAAATTATATATACATAATTTTGTATAAAAACATTTGCATTTTTCTTGCCTTGAAATGGACAGTTTAAAATGTGTGCCGTCAAACTTGGTTAAGTAATAATAATGTACACTCTTAATCACAAAACAGTTTTTGTTACTTCTTTCCTTGAAAATTTAGTCAATTATTTAAAACATGATATGATTTAAAAACATCTATTATGACCAAATACAAATTTCAATACTTTAGTTCAGCCTTTTTTTGTAACATAAACTTATCTAATTAAACCATTCATCTGTATTGAGTTACTCTACTGGTTTTATTGTATTCTCTATCTTCTGTTGGTCAAAATTAGATATTTGTTGAACATGTGGTTCATTCACTTAAGAAATATTTTAGGCATATACAATTGCCAAGATATTAGGAATTAACAACTTCATAAATCTATGATATATATTCAGTATCTTCAAAATTTTCACCAGTTAGTATAAGACATACTTCTAAGCAAGTAATTGCAATAAAGTGTCACAAGTCCTACAATAGTATTCAGGACAAGATTTTAATAGAGTTATAAAGAAGGAAGGTGGAACATGTACACTAAGAGGTGATACCTGAATTTTGTTTTGAAGGATACAAGAATAGAGTTGACTATACTAACAAAGTGAAGAGGTCTATTATTCACAGTGGCCAGGACATGGAAGCAACCAAAGTGTCCTGCAATATAGGATTGGATAAAGAAGCCATGGTACATATAACACTGAAATATTATTCAGCCATAAGAAGAGATGAAATACTACCATATATGACAACATGAATGGACCTTGAGATAATTATGCTAAGCGAAATAAGCCAGACAAAAAAAGTTGAAAACTACATGTTATCACTTATATATAGGATATAAAGCTAAAAGCAACAAACAGAAAAAATAGAGACTCTTGGACATGGACAATAGACTAGTGGTTACCAGTGGGTAGGTGGGGAGAAGGTGTTAGGTTCACAGAAGGAGGAACACACAAGGTCAAAGGCGTTAAGTAAGATTTATTGTAGCATAGTGACAGACTGGCTGAGCCAAAGATGGTGTCAGCCCCAAATGCAGCGGGACTTGAAACTTATATGGGGTTTGAGGCAGGCCTTTTTGGTGGGAATATTTGGGGCAGGTAAATTGGTGGGGAAGGGAGGAAAGTCCAGTGAAGTGGGAAGTGAGCATGTGGCACGGCTAACCTAGATGAAAAGTCTGGTTCCCACTCAAAGGTAAAGGAGAAATCTGGTTCTTACACTCAAGAGGTGGGAGCATTTAAGTATAGAAATTGGGCACTCCTGGACCTAACAGGGGGAGGTAGATGAGGTAAAAGGAATAAAATATGTGATGACAGAAAGAAATCTGACTATGGGTAGCAAACACACAAAGCAGCGTATGTGCCCCTAACTATACACCTAAAACTTACTGAATTTTGTTAACTAATGTCACCATAATAAAAATAAATTAATTAAAAAGAAGGTAAAACAAAATTGCATATAGAGGTATGTTTTTACTTTTTAATATTCATTTTGAATTAGGTAAATATATTTCTATATACACATCAAAGGAAACACAAATATTTTTATAAAAATGTTTCCCCCATATGAGAATATGCAGGTTATGTTCTGAGATACAATAAACTATTTTTTAATGATCTGAAAAAAAAATGAAGAGGTGTATTGCTTCTTACTAGAAGGTACATATGGGAAGTCATAAAAGAGTACCATGATAGGAAGTACAGGAATCAATACTTAATGAGAACCTCCTGTATTTTGTCATTGCTAGCTCATTTCATTCCCAGAAACACCATGATTTTTTTTGTCTGCATTTTAGAAATAATTAACAAGTTTAAAGATGTTAAGTAACTTTCACAAGATTGCATGTATATGTTGCATGAATATGTTGGTTAACTACCTGCAGCCCTCACTGTATGACTATAACTCTTTCCATACATTTCTTTCTGGGGATGACTCATTTTTGTTCTAACTGAAGAAACATTTACATATTTTTTGTTTCTCATTTAATGCTCTTAGTACCCTTTAACAAGGAAATCACTTATGTTTTCTCTTCCTACGGGGCTGTTTCTTATGCTTCTGAAGGAAGACCCACTAATGCTCAGTGGGCTGTTATATTCAAAGGGCCTCTAACAAGATCTGATTTTTTTCCTATTCGTAACACACATTTCCAGATTGAGGCCACATTGTTTCTGCCATCATCTACTTTATCTTAAAATCAAAGTTCTCTGTTCAGCATCCTAAATATTATCCTTAAATTATAAATTTCCTCTTGCCTAAGTTTTCCTTGGACTATTTTTTTTTTAATTTTCAATTTGTTGCCTACCCTGGAACTTCAGTTTATTGTGAATTTGTGAAATTAGCTGTCTTAATAAATCCCATTTCTCTGCCTTTACAGTATCACTTTTTTACAACTTGTACTACATATAACTCCCCTCTAGAGTACTGCTTTTCCTACAGCTCTGAAAAAGCTAATTATTTTCCAAGAAGCCCCATAAGAATGAGCCAAGAGATAATCACATTTTAAATTAATTAATTAACTAATTAAATTTTAGCATACCTTGTTATTACAAAGCTTCTACAAATTATGCTAATTTTTGACATTCAGATCATTTTATATTCTTTCTAGTTGATATTATCTATGTATTTTATTTCTCTAAAGCCACTGAGTAGTTCGATAAATTTTTTTGCAATTTTTTCTTAACCATTATTCTGAATCACCTACCCTGCATTCATTCATGCAGTCTTTCATTTCTAACCTATCTGTTTAATCAATATTGCCACAAATCATCTATCTAAATCACCCATTTCCTAGATTATTTTCCACATTTATTCTCATAAATATTTCATAATAAAGACATTTTAGCAGACAGGAAAGAAGTGATACAATTCAATGTAGTTTAAAGAGGATCAAGGAGAAAAATAAGAAATGTTTGCATTTGTCATTGTGTATACTATCTTGACCAGAAATATACCCTCATTTTTAGAAAAATTTGAGTCAAATTTTAGTTTTGTTCTCTCAAACCACCAGGAAAAAAATACATATAAAGACATTAAATTTTTTAATCTTCATTTTTTTGGATCTTTTTGATGTTACAGTTCCTTTATAATTCCTGATAAATTGTTTTCTGATGTCTCTCATTTTTGTCGACATTAAATTATGGTAAATTTTTTAGAAAAACAATAATTTTTATAAGACTTTATGAGTGAATTCTTAGTAAATGCATGTAATATTTTAATTAAAATATGCTGTAAATTAATTATTTTAATTTCACTAACCTTCAAGCTAAAAGTTCTCTTTCTCAGAAAAAGTAAACTATTCCCATTTCTTAAAAGACTTAATAGCTTTGTATTACTTAGAATTCGTCTATTCCATCATTTATTTTCTACACTATACTGCAGGACATTAATTGGAATAGTATGAAGTATTATCATAAATAATTAAAGCTATCCAATAAAAGTAAATGAGCAAAATCTATTTTTTAATAGTGTTTTTTCCCTTTATTTTATTGTTTTTATCTTATTAATTCTAAGAATTCACCATTTTCCCTTTGGGTCTCCTAGATATTAAAGAAAAAATTTCAGATATCATTAATACTTAATGTCTGGTTTCAGTTCTTATTTCTCGCCACCTCAGCTCTTAATTTGTCCACTGTTTAGTTTTCTGATCCCCTCAGTGGGTCAGATATGATAATTTACAAAATGCTTTCACTGCTTATGAGAGATGGGGAAACTTTATAAATGATAAAATATGGGGACATGTAAAATGTCCCTATAATACAATCTGCCAAGTAGTAAGTTCTCAACAAATATTTTTTGTTGTTGTTATGAATATCACTATTTCAGAAAGGAAAATAGCTTGTTCAAGGAAGAAGCTGAGTTGAAAGGGATAACTCAGCACTAATTTTTTAAGTCATTTTAGGTATTTTTAACTAGTTCATTAATAATCACAACCAATAGTAAATGTAAGTAAATTCTAAATTTAGCTCAACCTGGATTTATGCTTGTCTGTTATTTATTATTAATCTATCCACAAATTATGTAAATGAGAATCTAGCAATCACTGATTTGGTCAGTGTCAATCCTTATTACTCAAGATTCTATATTCATAATTCTCCCATAAATAGAGCTATTGACCACACCATCTACTTTGCATAATTTATGTTAACATTATGGTTCGTTTATTTTTTTTAGCCACTAAAACTGTCATGTGTGAAGACAGTGATCACATTTCCTATAATTAGTTCATGCGTTTAAAATATGAAAATAATTGTGTAAGTAGATATAGTAGTGTATTAAAATAATGCTTCCTGTTTTCTAATTTCATTCAACAAAAGATAATTCCTTCCAGTGTACTCTACTTCCAGTGTACTGTACTCATTTTGTCTCAAAATTGCAAAACTTATTACATATGCAATAGTTACATAATCTAGATCCCTACCCTAGAAATCCCAATCATTTTTTATTTATTTAAAATACATGTAAAACAGATGTGAGTCATTCACCAAATATAAGATTTTAATGTAAATATAATTTAAAAACAATGCAAAAAATTATACCAGATATAAATAATTGATATTCTAAATCAATTATGTTGTGTTTCTAGGTACATGGAAACCTTATGAATGGAAGTTCAGACTGGTTTCTGGCACAGCATTCATAGAAGTTTTCATCTAATTTCTTCTATATGGTGCAACTCCACTCTCATTTCTCAGGAACAATCATTTTTGGCCACCACCAAATTATCTTTGCTACTAATATATGCCTAATTTTTATAGAATAATTGTTTCTTATTTCCTTTAGGACACCTAAATACTATTTCAGTTTTCTCCTATTATAAGTTTTTATTGTTTCATTAACTAACTTTTGAAACTTATTTGGTATTTAAAGTTACACTATAGTTGAATAATTAGCAGCTGACTTCCTTGATGCAATTGTGTATCTATCTAGAAGACTGGAATCCAAATTATGCAGTTACTTGGCTTAGTTTGGCAACAATAATTGTTAATTTAGTTTGTGGCTTGTCAAAATAATGTGGGGACATTAATTTACAAGTGATATAATTTTTTTGTTTTAGTTTCTAGCACTTTAGATGCATTTTTTCATAAAATTATTTTTTAAACCAGTAAAAATGAATAATTTACAATTCTTTATACCTCAATCTGATATTTAAAATAATAACAAACATTTATTCAGCACTTATTTTGTGTCTGACTGCAACTTGTTGTCTTTTTATAGTATAGCTTTCTAAGTATCTTTTTTACAATTACTGCAACTCCATAAAATAGAAGGTACAGCTCTTTCCAATTTATAGCTTAACCATGTGAAAATTAAGGAAGCTAAGTATCTAGAAATAATTTGAAACTTGGATTGCTATTTAGTCAGTCTAACTTAAAAGTCCTCTCTTTGAACCATTTTGTTATATAACTGCAAGTTATCTAATGGGTCATAGCTACATCCAGAGAGATGAGAGTGATGATATAATAACTTTAACAATGAGATTTTGTATTCTATTTGTAAAAGTTTAGTTTCATTATATAAAGAAGTCAAGGCTGTACCATTATCATATGGCATGAACTACTTGGGTCATATAATAACAAAGATTACATGAAAAAGTCTTTATAGTAGTACCCACTTATTTGCTGTTTTGTTTTCACAGTTTCAGTTACCCTCAGTCAATCACGATATTAAAAATATTTTTTAAAATTTCAAAACTAAGCAATTCATGAATTTTTAATTTTGAGTAGTGTGATGAAATCTTGTGACTAATGCTCTATCTGCCCAGGATGTCTAC
This sequence comes from Cynopterus sphinx, assembly GCA_030015415.1. Classification (NCBI taxonomy): domain Eukaryota; kingdom Metazoa; phylum Chordata; class Mammalia; order Chiroptera; family Pteropodidae; genus Cynopterus; species Cynopterus sphinx. Next base: position 96,349,781 of record CM057382.1, on the reverse strand, counting down.
ACTGTATATGCTACCTGACCATTAATCACTTAGCAGCCACCTTTGTTATTAGATTGATTGTTGTGTGTCTCAGTGTTTGTGTTCCAGTAACCCTTATTTTAATTAATAATGGCCTTAAGGAGCAACCTGGATATTGCAAAGAGAAGACATAAAGTGTTTCCTTTAAGTGAAAAGGTGAGTACAGTAAAATAAGATATTTTAAGAGAGACCACATTCATATAACTTTTATTACAGTATTTTATTATAATTGCTCTATTGCTTGTTATTGCTAATCTCTTACTATGCCTAATTTATAAATTAGACTACTATGGGTAAGTATTTATAGAAAAAAACATGGTACATATAGGGTTCAGGCCTCCATTGGGAATCTTAGAACATATATAAAAAGTGATTATGGATAAAAGGGGACTACTATGTAAAAATAAAGTTTCAAGATAGCCTGGTGTTGGATAATATGCTGTTTTTTTTCAATGGAATTATATCTTCTTTCTTTTAATATAGTTATTCATAGAAACAATGATAATATTTTTATAGAGAAATATTAGAGATTTTAGAAATGCCAAATGTCATTCCCAATAGATTTGAGCTTGCAGAGTAGGAGAAAAATAAAGTTTATGTAGAGTTTGTAAATGGAAATAAAAATGCTGGATAAACTATTGGATGAGGAAAAGCTTACATTTTTGTTTATTTAAATGACTAACTTGAGTAAGGGATATTGTCTGAAAGCTGCTGTCATCAAAGCTCTCTTTAATTCTTTTTAACGACTACATATACTTCACCCTGGGCATGGAGCAGAAGCCGATGGAAATGCTGTTTCTTTTCTTCAACATTCTATACTATTACTTAATGTTTTATTGGAATTGTAGGAATTCGATACATAGTACAGCGTTCCCCTTTCTACTTTTTAATCAAGTGTTAAATAAGACATGGGAAATAGCCAATTGGTGATAAACAGTCAATTATTATTTTGATAATTTCATTGGAGAATAATTTATTGTGTGTCTAAAAGAGCTGACTACAACTACCTATTCTTACATCTCATCTTAATCTAGGTCTAGGGAGAGCTTGCCTTAACAAAAGCTTACATCAGAATTGCTGAAAACATGTAGCCAGAATCACTTTCTTATGGCAACCCAATGTAGAGGGAAAACAAGAGTGAATTTTAATAGCTTAACTCAAACAAATTGGGTGTTACATAAAAATCACATAATTCTAGAAGGAAAAAAAAAATAAATGGAATAAAGTAAAGAACATTCTTTTCCTAAAAAGTACAAGGTTTACACTCAAAAACAGTAAAAAAGGAGTTGGTGCAATATTATGTCATGCATGGTTGAGTTTGCTATGGTAGTAGAGATAGAGTTAAATTTTGTTAAATTAGTTATCTAGATATGGACAAATGGTAGATATTAGGCTGAACTTTTTAAGTATATAAAGGTTAATAAAAATTAAATTATCCTTCATCTTTATGAATTATTTAGAAAAGAGATATGTATTTAACATTAAAAAATAAGTAGCCACACAACCCGTGTCAATGTAATAGTCTCAGTAAGTTTGACATATTTGTTTAAATCTTTAGCCAGATTTTCACACAACTCATGTTGAGAACATGAAAATGGGTTGTAATAATTTAATTAATTTTTACTATAATAGTACAGAATAGTTTTATAATTAAATTCTACTTTTATTGCAAAAGACCTTCAAATTTTCTGATTATATTGTAATTAAAAAAATGTGTAGGAGTTTGGCAAATTGGCCAAGTAGGTTATCCATTTTGTTAAGCAATTTTTCATCTGTGAATGTAGTTCAGAATTATGCTATAACTTGTAGCTTTATTTATTATAAAGATAAAACATTAAAATAATATAAAAACAGTCTGAAAATATATTTTGAAAATGCAAAAAATATTTGAATAAAATGTTTTATAAACCATTGAAAAGCTAGAGTAATGTGGAGAAATGCTGCATAATACATGGTATTAAAAGTTTGTCATTAGTTAAATTTGGCAGAACTTTTTAAGTATTACTAGATGTCAGACACTGGAAATTAAATAAAAGAAGTGCTCTGTGAGAAAAGTAAATATCTAGGTGGAGGAAGATGAGCTGAATAGAGGAACAGTACAAATCAATGAAGACTTCAGGTTTCTAGTCTGATGTTTGAATGGATAATGGCCCCACTGTAGACAAAAACAAACACAGAAAAATATACATGATTGAAAGGGGAAAGTAAAATAATTTTGTTTGGAAATGGTAATTCCACACCAGATCTATTCAGTAGGAAGGTTTGAAATTTGAGATAGGGATCAAATCATAAATATTGGTTGTGAAGTTATTAACATGACAGAATAATCAGAGAGAATGTGGATATTTAGAAATGAGAGAGGAAAGATAGAATTTACAAACACTAACTTTTAGAAAAGAGTATTGAAAACAAATTTCCAATAGAACCAGTGAGAAAACCAAGAGAGAATAGTGTCTTGAAAGTCCAAAGAAATGGTTTCAAATAGGAAAGGTCAAGAGTTTCAAGTTGAGAGAGAAGTCAAGAAAAGAATGGGCAAAATGTCTATTCATCTATTATTTAATTGTTGGGCTTGGCCTTTCAGATTTGGAATTATGAAAAGTCTCTCTGTTCCATGGTCACTCTTCAATATAGGATGCTAATTACATGATTTTCTGTGAAAGTAAGCCCAGTTTGTTTCTGTGTGCAAAATGACAACAGAATGTTCCATATTGGGAATAAAACAGGAAACACTTTCTAACCATTTTATAAAATGAATGTGTGGTATTTAAAATAATGTAATTTTTTTCTGATAATGGTACTTTGATATAATCTTTAGAATTATAATTCAATTTATTCTATTTGTCCTCATTCTTCTTACTTATCACATAGTCATGATAGTTGCTCTTTCTATTTTCCAAGTATATTGAGAAGATTTATAAAAATCATTATGCAACTGGAGAATGGCTTGTAAAGGACAACTAATTTCAATCTCGGGGGGTAAAACCAGGAGTGACCATTTAAGGAGAAAGTAAAAGGACCCATCGATGCTCTTTGAAAGGTAGACTGGCAATTAACATGAGCAAGTGTTTGAAAAAAAAATACATAGCATACAAAGTATTCATTTAGACAACAGAAAATAAGTCTGTGGAATTTGTTACCCCAAGAGGTATTTGTTTATTTTTTGCTTGTTAGAATGAGTGGGTACCATGTCCATTTTATGTACATTCCACTTATTCCTTGGAGTTTTACATAGTATCTGACATGTGGCTGATGGTTAATTAGTACTTATTGAATAAAAGAATGATATACTAACTGTAAAAATAAAGATATAGTAAAATCTAACTGTTCTGTGATAATAGAGATTAATCTCATTCTGCTCTTTACCTCATTTATAGTAGTTTTCATAAGAAACCTAGGGCTCCTGGGTCACTCCTTGTTAGGTTCACCAAAGGAGGAACACACAAGGACAAAGGGGTTAAGCAAGGTTTATTGTAGTGGCTCAGCCGAAGATGGTGTCAGCCCTGATTGCAAGGGGACCTGAATATTATAAGATACTTGAGGTGGACTTTTTGGTGGGAAAATTTCAGGCAGATAAATTGGCGGGGAGAGGAGAAAGGTCCAGTGAATAGGAGTTGAGCATGTAGCATTGCCAACCCGATGCAAGGTCTGGTTCCCATACAAAGGTAAAGAAGGAGTCTGGTACTCACACTACAGGGGTAGAAATAGGAGCCCACAGGATCTAACACTTCTTATTCTCTATATTCTCATTCTCATAAAACTCTGTTATTTATTTATTTGTTTTGTCAATTCACACTTTCCCTAAATTAAAAAAAAAAATTATTCTAAAATGCCATGTTTAAAACAGTTTATTTTTAGTAAAATATCCTATCTCTACTCAACCTCTTGCTTGAAAGTTTCCTTTACCTTAGTACTCCAAGTGACTACCTTTTGAGAACATGACTTCCCACACAGCCCATTCCAGAACCAATTATTTTCTTCCTCACACATTCTATTCCATTGGACCTCAATGCCAGCACTAGATACTAAGAATCTAGACCATTCTCTTTTTTCTAAAATGTTCCAGGTTTGAATTTCATGTCTTCAGACTATACAACCCATTAGTATAAAGACTAATTATCAGTTCTCACCTTGGCCATTCCTTCTCATCTCTAGCTCACTCTCCTTTTCTCTAACATTATCTGTGCTATTCCTCCACTCTTCCATAGCCACTCACTCTATGGCCATTTCCTAGATCAAGCAATTGCCCAAAATAGTAGCCAAGAGCTACATGAAGGCATTAATTTAATTAAAATAAGTTAGTTTTGTAGCTACACTAGCCCCATATCAATGGCTCAATATACATATTTGTTTGTGGTTATTGTGGCAATATGAACATTCTCATCATTACATAAATGTTTATTGGACAACACTTCCCTAGACCCTTTATTTTGATAAACATATCACCTCCATACCCTCCAGTTTAAATGTCCATCTCTTCAGCTACTAATTTGTTTCCATTTTTATTTCTTCTGGTGACATGATTTCTATGATGTATAACTCATTTACCAAATCAAATATTTTTTTTTTATTATACACATCATGTCCTTATTTCCTTGCAAGTAATATCAAATCACTTACTCTTCTCTAGTATGGTCAAATTCTTCAAAGACAAGTGCAGACTCCTAGCAGGACTTATGCAGCTGAACAAGATTGACTGGCAAATAAATGCTGAATGACTTCACATTATAATTATGACTAATAACCTCAAGTGGAGCCTTGAGTTTCTGCCTGAGATGGTATTATATTTTCCAGATAATTTTAGTCTGCCCCTTCCTTAGATGACCACTTTATAACTTTTCTATCTCTTTTCTTCCTTCCTCTCCTGTTAATACAATCACTGTTCATATTTTCAGATGATGTCCACTTATGCATGACTTCCTCTCACTTAATCAAAGACATTGCTCCAGTACTTCTCATCTCTCTCTTTTCAGAATAACAGACATTTCCATCAGTCTACAAAACTGTAATATGAGTCCATCTATATCTATATCTATGTGCCTTTCTAAAACAAAGAGAGAAAATAAAATAAGCAACAGATAAAGTCTTTTCAGACTTTATTTCTGTTATTTTTTAAAACTTTGCACTCAACATGTTAACAACTCCGGTCTTCCAGCTCCTACCCTTTCATTTTTTCATAAATGCAATAAATTCTGGCTAGTGCTTTATATTTTGAAAAATTACTGTTCTCACACTTGCTTACCACATAGTGAAATACAAGTGTCAGTTTGTAATTCTGTTTCTTAACGCATTAGCAGCTTTTGACACAGTTCCATCAAGTGGAAGACTTGAATGATTTGGATTCAGGATCAAAACCCTCCCCTGTTTCTCTTTATTTTTCATTCACTTCTCTTTATCACTTTCCACTGATAGTTTTTTCTCTCCCAGTTGTCAAAATTTTGTGTTGTTCCATCAGTCAGTCCTTGAAACATCTCTCTTCTATTTTCATTAATTGGCTATCTGTTAACATATAGGTTAATGCCTTTAACCTATATATATGATGACAAGTCCTATATTTTACAGCCTATGAACATCTCTTCTTGCATGAGTAATAGGCAACTCAAAGTTAGCATACTGAAAATAGCTCCTGATCTTCCTCTCCAATACTGTTCCTCAAATAGACTTCCCCATTTAGCAAACATTAATTCTGGTTAGTTGGACAGTATTTTTCTAAACCTTCTTATTTCCAATAACCACATTACTTCCATACTCTCATATTAAAATATCAACTCTCCAATTGTGAATTTGTTTATATAATTTTTTTCCTAATGATCTGATTTTAATGACATACTATTCATTTATCATCTAAATATTTCACTGTGGCCCACATCATATCTTTATTTACTTGTGGATGGCAACTTCCAGTTTCTCTGGTTTGGTATTGTCTTGATTTCTACTTCCTTTTTTTCTCTCACTGCTTTCATCTAGTCAATCATATTGGCTCTATTTTTAAACTATTCAGTATTGGAACAGTTTTTACCTCCATTGCTACTATCATAAATAAAGCTACACAAATATCTTAACTTTATTATAGCAAGAGCCTCTTAAGTAGTCTCCATTCTTATATTCTTGCTTCCCACCCTAGCCACCAAACTATAAACAACGCAAGAGTCAGATAGTCCTTTTGAACATAAGTTATGTCACTCTGTGTCTCACCCTGGAATGGGTTCCTTTGCTTACATTGTTAGGATCTACATGATCTTTGAGTTACTGTTGCTGTTGACTCTTGATCTCCATCATCTACTATTCTTTCTTATTATCCACTTTTCTACTTGCTGTTAAAGAACATACCAGGAATATCTCTGCTTTAGAGTTCTTTAACCTGCTGTGTCTTTAACCTGCTGTGTCAGTTCTACCAGATACCCACATGGATTCCCATATCACCCCCCTCCACTTTGCTCAGGTGTCATCTTATCACAAAGTAAGAGCACAATGTCATCTAGCCAAGAAGTAAAATCGCCTGATTTAAAATATCAACTTTATCCCTATTTCTTTCTCATCTCCACATTCTATGCTTTATTCTTCTACATGATACTTTTTATTATCTGTTATATGTTTCAATTTTTAATTTGTTTTTATATGTTTTCTCCAATTGCAGAATACAAGCTTCCTGGGAGCAACAGTTTGTTGTCTCTTTCTTTTACACCCTTCCATCTAGAATCATAACTGGTAAATAATAGATGCTTGCTACATATTTTTCAAATAAACACATTCATAAACAACATAAGTATAAATATTTAATAATGGGAACAGGAAACATTTCACATTGAACTTTCAAGCATCGCGGACAAAACCTAGGTTCCTTACCTTTATCACTTGAATTCTTTCTCTTCAGAAAGCAATTGGCTTTTTTATGCCATATAGTCCTAAACTGTTGATAAAAAAAAAAATTCTCCCAAAAACATGGTTGATAGAGAGTAAATTTTTATATAATTCAATATACTGTACTATTCTCTTTACTTTCATGTTCTTATCAAGTTAGCTTTAAGTTTCATTTAAAAAGATGTTTGCTATTAACGAGCACAATGAGATACAGATGTTTGCTGAAACAGTTTTACGTTCCTTAATTTTTAAAAATTTTACACATATTTTGTTAAATTTATTTTTAATTTATTCTTATGCTATTGTAAATAGAATTATTTTACTTATTTATTTATTGTGGTGATGGTTAACAAAATAAATTATTTTCTTAATTTTATTTTCAGATCATTTATTCCATTTAGTGATTTGATTGAATTTCGTATATTAATCTTGTATCCTGCAACTTTGCTAAATTTATTTATTAATTCTAATTAGTTTTAATGGAGTTACTTAGGAGGGGTTTTCATGCGCAAGATCATGTATTCTGTAAACAGAGATAGCTTGTTTTCTCTTCTAGATGTCTTTTATGTCTTTATATGCCAACTGTTCTGGCTAGAACCTTTAGTAAAACATTAAATAAAAGCAGATATCTTTGGTCTGTTCTTAATCTTAGTGAAGAAGCATCCAATTTCCACCATCAAGTATGATGTTGACTGTGGATTATTCATAAATGCCCTTTATCATGTTGAGGAATTTTACTTCTATTCATAATTATTTAAGTATTTTTATGATCAAAGGATGTTTAGTTTTGCAAAGTGCTTTCTCTGCAACTATTAACATCATGTGATTTTTTATTTGTTATTAATTAATTGATTTTTCCACTGAAATTTTCTATTTATTTTTTAAACATATATACATATATTTTTATTTATAGTTGACACAATATTAGATTAGTTTCAGGTGTATTACACAGTGATTAGACATTTATGTAAATCACAAAGTAACCATCTTGATAAACTCAGTACCTATTTGATATGATACATAGTTATTACAATACTGCTGACTATATTCACCGTGCTATACTCTACATCCCTGTGACTATTTTGTAGCTACCAATTTCTACCTCTTATTCCCCTCCCTGCATGACTCATTTCCCAAACTGACCCCTCGATCTGGCAATCATCAAAATGATCTCATATCTATGAGCTTGTTTCTGTTTTGTTTGTTCATTTAGCTACCCTGTTCTCTAGATTTCACATGTAAGTAAAATCATACAGCATTTGTTTATCTCTGTCTGACTTACTGCACTCAGCATAATACTCTCTAGATCCATCTATGTTGTTGCAGCTGGCAAGATTGCATTCTACTTTATGGATGAGTAACATTTCATTGCATACATAGATATTGCCTCTTTTTTATTCAGTCACTGATGAAAACCCAGATGACCTTCTTATCTTGGCTATTGTAAATAATGCTGTAATAAGTGTTTGAATTCATATGTATTATTGAATTAGTGTTTTGGGTTTCCTTGGATAAATACTCAGTAGCAGAATTATAGCCTTTGTCTGGCATAAACGTCACTATCCCAGATTTTGTTTTTTCATTCCCATTTTTATGAAATATCTTTTTCTATCTCTTTGCTTTCAATCCATGTGTGTCTTTTAACCCCAAATGAGTTTCTTGTAGGCAGCATATGTATGAGTCCTATTTTCTTATTTACTCAGCCAGCACATATCTTTTGATTGAAGCATTTAATTCATTTAGATTGAAAGTAATTTTTGATAGATATGTAGTTATTGCCATTTTATTATTCATATTGTTGATTTTTTTTTCTTCTAAAAGAAGTCCTTTTAACATTTCTTGTAATACTCATCTGGTAGTGATTAAGTTCAACTTTTTCATGTCTAGAAGCTCTTTATCTGTCCTTTGATTCTAAATGGTAGCTTTGCTGGGTAGAGTAATCTTGATTGTAGGTCCTTGGTTTTCATCCCATTGAATATTTCCTGTCAATCCCTTCTGGCCTGCAATGTTTCTATTGAAAAATCAGCTGACAGAATTATGGGAGCTCCTTTGTAGCTTTTTTTTTCTTGTTGCTTTTAAGATTCCCTCTTTGTCTTTAACCTTTGGAATTTTAATGATGCCGTATCTTGAGGTGGGCCTGTTTAGGTTCATCTTGTTTGGAACTCTCTGTGTTTCCTGGGCTTGGATTCCTATTTCTTTACCAGATTAAAAAATTTTTTCCATTATTGTTTCTTCATATGGTTTCTTAATCACTGTTCTTCCTCTTGTTCTTCTGGTACCCCTATAATGTGAATGTTGATATGCATAATATTGTCCCAGGGTCTCTTTAAATTATCCTATTTTTTTTTTTTTTGGATTCTTTTTTCTTGTTGCAGTTCTGATTAGGTTTTTTTCTGCTACCTTATTTTCCAATTTGCTAACTCAGTCCTCTGCTTCATGTAATGTTATTGAGTCTCTCTAATATAGTCTTCATTTTGGTTATTATGTTCATCATTTCTGACTAGTTATTTTTTATATTTCCTATCTCCATTTTTGTTTCTTATCTCTTTATTGAAGTTTTCACTAAGATCATTCATTGAACATTCCTATAATCAGTGTTTTGAACTCTTCATCTAGTAGATTGCCTGTCTATATATTGTTCAGTTTTTTTTTTCTGGAGCTTTGTTCTGTTTTTCTCATTTGGAACATGTTTGTCTCTTTATTTTGTCTGCCTCTCATTGTTTCTATGTATTACACAGAGTTGTATGTCTCCTCATCTGAGTAGAATGACCTTATGTAGTAGATGTCCTGTGAAGTCTGGTGGTGCCATGTCCCTGGTCAACTGAGCTGGGTGCTCTAGGTGTGTCCCTTATGTGGGTTGTGTGTACCGTCCTGTTCTAGTTGAGCCTTGGTTTCTGTTTGCATTTCAGTGAGAGGAACTGACCTTCAGACTGATTGGCTGTGAAAACTGGCTGTAACTACAGTGGAGGAGCTGTTGTGCAAAGGCTGACCATATGGAACAAAATTCACTTTAGCAGAGCTCTGTTGCCTTTCCAGTTTTTCCTTTGGGTATTTTGTTTGTGGAGGTGATTCAGTGGGGCTCCGGTATAGTTTGAAACTGATCACCAGATGTGCTGGTTCTGGGGCCTTTTGGGCGGGGCTCTGACACAAGTCAATTTTACCTCTTGCCTGTGCTCTGCCCAGGGCCACTTGTTTTGAGCTACAAAGTGATTTTCAGATGGTTGCCACTTGTGCTGAGCTTCGAGGTACCTGGGAGAGGCTAATATGCAAACCAAAGCTGTTTTCCAATAGTGCTGGGATTTGGGATGCTTAGCAAAAGGTACGGGGCATGCTGAGACCATATACTGCTTGTTTGGGATTTGTGAACTTTTGAGAGATTTTACAAAAGTCCACAGCATGAGCCATGTTTGTATGGAAAAGTCACTGGAAGTGGCTTCGGTGGGTCCACAAGTTTGATGGAGCGGGGTCTAAGGGAATTATCAGAGCATAGTGACCAGTGTTAACTAGGTTGATGGAGACTCAGATGTGGCTGCTCCCTGAGTGAGGGGAGGGCTCAGGTAAGGAATAATGTTTTCTACTAGCACTTCTGTCTAGGAGAAAGCTGCCTCTCTAGCCCTTACCCAGAGCAAAATATTCAGTTCCTTCCTAAATGTCCCTGGCACTTTTTAAGCTTCTGGCCCAATGTTGGAGCTCAGAATGAGTGACTTCATCAGTAAATAAGTCTGTATGTGAGCCCTTTAAAAGGAACACCTGGGGCTCCTACCACCCTTTGTCTCACTCAGCCACAGTATTTGCTTGTTTTCACAGTAGAAGTTGTGGGGATTTCCATTCCTGGCACTGGAACCCTGAACTGGGAAGGCTGCTGTGGGGCTGGGTTAGCATAGCCAAGATATCTCTCTTGATTCTCAGTTACTACATGTGGGTGTGGGACCAGCATATTTTATGTCTCTGCCTCTCCTACCAGTCTCAAGGCAGCCTCTTCTATATGCCCCCTGTTGTAGGACTTCTGTTCAGAGAAACTTCAGGTGATTCCCAATGATGGCTGTTTTGTAGTTTCATTGTAATTTTGTTGTGGTAGTGACATGAGGCAAGCACAGCATTTACTTACTCCGTCATTTTGACCAGACTGTCTTAACTTTTTAAACTTCTATTTTTATGTAAAGTCATAAATCAACATAGCAGTCACCTAATCAAGAATTTATTAGGTATTGTTTTTAAAGATGCTTTGACAGTTAACTATGATGTATATAATGCATGTTATTTAATACCTATTTATTTTGTATGTGGATATTTTAATAACTCTAAGTAGAAGAAATATATAACTTTTTAATACATTAACATATATATGTTATATATTTAGTTTATATGTAAAATTCAGCCTTTTTTATTCCTTCTCTGTTTTTTCTTAAAAATCTCTAATCCTTGAAAAAATATAAAACACTTTTTCTTTTTAATGATTTTAATTTTTATTGCTACTTTCTGATTACAATAAATTATATGATTCAAAATATCACTATAATTTTTGTGGTTTCATTTCTTTTTAAAATTTTAACTTTTGAACTTTTCTCTTCAAACCTCACTAGTCATGAAAATAAAAATTAAATTGAAAAAGTTTTTATATATCTAAACATATATATATATATACACACACACATATACATAATTGTATGCATAATTATAAGTGCCACGTGTCAATGTTAAATATGAGCTTTTTAATCTAAGATGGTAGATGCAAGCTCTTTTCAGGAAGGAATATCTGTGTCTTATTATTATAATATTGATTTGAGAGTCATTTGTCCTTTTAATCAGTGTTTACTTAGATTCATTTTTTTATTTTTTATTTTTCAGCTAATCCTTATATGGATTTAAAACAAATTTTTATTTCTAAATTTTCTAAAAGTTGTAGAGAAATGTTTGAAATTGAGAAACTTTTATTATAATTTCTGTCTTCAAACTAATGAGAAGGAAAAAGGAAGAAACTGATATACTAATCAGGATATAAAAAGACTCATAAAATTAATGAAGAAATCTCTGTATAGTAATAATTTTAGGACCTAGTCATTGCAAAAGAATCATAACACTGTCTCCAATTTCCAAAATTGTTGCTTTCTAAATTATTAATTGTATTCAATTAATACTCTTTCTAGGCTTCCTAAAAACTTTTTTAACTACTAACTAGAAAAATAAATGGCTGAAAACTTGGCATCATAATGGTTATAATTATAGCCAATTATTTTTGGTGAGATAATGAATATTAAGATAGGTGAAATGACTCAGTCATAATTTATTCATATAATTTCTTTATGAAAATACATAATGATTATTTCTCTAATAAAATATGTCATTATATATGGAGTTACACATGAACATATTTATATGCATATGTACAAGTATACATGTGTGTGTTTCTATTTCTTCATTTCATTTAGTTTCTTCCATGTTATTTATGGCAAGCTTTTCCTTTTGTTTACTTGTGATGACTGACAATAATATTTATTAATACATCAAAAATGGAGCATCACTAAAATTTTCATATGGTATGGTTATTCTGAAACTGGGCCCTAAAGCATCAGCAAGAGCAACATATAAGATCATTTTAGAAGCAAATGCTAACTCCAATTACCTTAGCTGTGCTGAATCAGAGACTGAAGATAGGATTCAACAATCTATGAAAGTCTGTATTTTAAAAATCTTCCAGGTGGGTGATTCTGAGATATGCTAAAGTTTGAGTGTTAATACTGTATGGAAAAAAGAAAAAGCTTGCTGTAATTGCTTTCTGGGATATTTCCTAATTCTCCATGTTACATATTTTTTCTCAAAATCACCACCACAAAAGATTTCTTTTTTTTTTATTATTATTAATTTACACCCTTTATCTGAGAGATTTCACCCACTATCTTGGGTTCAGTATTCAACGATTCTGTTTCTTGTGATGCTTATCTCTACCTCTTCTTTCTTTTTTCCCTCATCCCTGTAAATGGACCAACATTTTCTAGTTCATGATGCCAAACTTTTCATTTCCTCCCATTTCTCTATATCTTACGTCTGATAAGGAAACTATTTGAATTATTTTTTATCTTTTAATCTTAATATGTGTCTTCATTTTTTCAGGCCTAGAAAACACAAAATGTATTACAAAATGTCTAATCTTCACTACTATTAAAATACAAAAACTGCTTGTTAGAGTAAATTGTACAAAAAGTGAAAGGCAGCATTTTAACCATAAAATATAAATAACTTTAACAAAACACTCTCTTCTCAATATTGTACATTTTCATCACCCTTAAATTTCTTTTTTACCCATTCTCAGTCAGCCTACGGAACACTGCTGTTTTGATATTTTGCTTTTTACACTAAATTACTGTTATTTCTTTTAGAACTCCATATAACTAGAAACGTGTAGTACATAGCCTTCTATTTTAAACATTTATGCTTACCCTTTCATGCATCAATAATTTCTTCTTTTTATCTTTATGAAATATTTCATTGCATGAATGTACTGCACTTTCCTCCTATATACTACCACCACAAACAACTAATGACCTTCACTTTGAGTTAGATTTTTCTTCTATATATTTCTACTGTATCCTATAATTGTTTCATCTGGGTATTTTTATGCCCCATAATACATGGTGAAAGCAAGTATAACATAATGGTTAAGGTCCTTCATCTGGAATATGAATATCTAAATTTGAACTCTAGTTCTTCAATTTTTAAGTACCTCTATAATTTTAGACGAGTAATACATGCCCTCTGTGTCTCAGATTTCTTAATTTTATTTTATTTATTTCCTTTTTTTAAATTTATTTATTTAAATTAATTTCAAGTTACAGTACATTGACATCTATGTAGTTCATAAAACGATTCCCCCAATTGCTCCTTCCTTTTCTTGGTACTTCACATAGAGATTTCTTAATTTTAAAATAAATATAATAAGTACATTATTGATTATTTAATAGAAAAGTTTACAAAATTAAGAACATAGAAAATAGTGTAACACATATATAAATTTAAATTGTTAACTATATTATTTTATTGTATATTTGCTTTTTCATAATACTATTCACTAAGCATTATGTGGGCAGAGATCAATGTTATTATATAACTAGAATATGGCAGGCACCAGTTCACATTTGTTTAAGAAATTGATGGATTGTATTATTATAGAGCACACTGGGGTAGAAATTATGGCAACTTAACATATATTGCTCATGACACTGTTGAGAAGAAAATTTCTTACTTGTGACAAATATTGTAATTGTTTCTCAACATCCATTCTCCCATTCTGTGTTGTGGTTACAGATCTCCCCGAGGTTTTTGACTTAGCACACCTTATGTGTCTGACACGGTTTCCTAATTTACCTTGCAGCAGTTGAGGCTTTATGACTACGTAATTACCAAATGAATAGGATGGAATGGAGACTTACAACTTCTGTATGTATGTCATTTGTATAGGAGATTGCTTGATCTCCACATCTGCTTTCCTAGTCTTATGGGCTGAATGCTGGTGGGGTCCTTGTGAAACTCCTTAATCATGTAGATGAGGTCCATACTAAGGGAAAACAGAGTAACAGAAAAAAAAAAAAAAAAAAAAAAACAGAAAACAAGCTCTCTAGATAATCATTTAGAGCAGATTTTCCTGAGCAATTTGTACTGTGTGTATACCTCTGGATTGTTAGGTGTGTGTGTGTGTGTGTGTGTGTGTGTGTGTGTGTGTGTGTGTGAGAGAGAGAGAGAGAGAGAGAGAGAGAGAGAGAGAGAGAGAAATCTATTTTGGTTACGTCTGAAATTTTTTGTGTCATTTTGAAAGTAGCTTAGTTTGTACCTTAAATAATGCACTAGTTCAAGAAGAAAAACATGTAATAGTCAGAAGAATCTTGAAGAACATTGAATGAATACACTATCGATTCAGTTATCAGGGTTAACTTTGAGAGTGATGCTCCAAATTTGGGTCACCAGAACACTGCTGCCTTCTCTACAATCAGAAAAATATCTGCGGTATTGAAAAGTTTCTACTATAACTGCTAGTTTCCGATCCGTGAACAGGTGCTGTAACCAAGAAACACTTCTAATGCTATAATCAGAAAACACTCATGATCAGGAAGCTATTACTCTCAAGAAGGTGGCAATGAAAAGTCAGGTGTCTTTATGTTGGACTTACCAGCCAAAACATTAACAGAATGTGGCCTCTGAGTCTCTGTGCACTCTAAATCATATTGTAATGTCCCCAATGGTGAACCCTTAATTATCCATAACTCTTCCTGTCTGTGAAACTTTGTATTTATCTTTCCAGCTTCTGCAACATGAGAAATTTCTTCATACTAAAAGGAGTTTAGAAAAAAATGTTGAACACAAATACCCCCAATTCTCTACATAGGATATGTCTTGATTTTATAACTTATAAACTGTGTTACCATGGTCACTGAACTCTGTGAAACTAAAAATTAATTGTCTTGCTTAAAATAAGAATAGTATCAGTGTAGTGGGTAATTATTATATATGAGTAATTTAAATGAATGACAGAAATGTCATGATGGGTAGGAGAGAAATTGTGATTACTCTGTTAGAAGTTACCCGCACTATATGTGAAATGATATATATTATTTGAAGGTGGATTTAGGTTGGTTAAAAATGTATATTGAAAAATTTTAACATTTAAAAAATTCAATACTAAATAACTACTTCATTAACATAAGACTTACTATGTGATTTCATTTCTAAATTTTTTGAGGCTTCTTTTATGGTTGAGCTTAATATTTGTCTTGCCAACCACTCCTGTTATTCTTGTAGTGTTCTATAAGTATTGTTCAGTTTGAGTTAGTTGTTAATCTTCTTCAAATATTCTATCTTTGCTCATTTTCTATTTTTCTATGAATATTGGACTCTCCTTAGTTATATATTTCTCTTTGTACATTCAGTTATGTTAGTTTATATTTTATGTATTTTTTAAAAGTTTTGATAATAGATTTATACATATTTAGGTCTAAAATGTCTTTTATTGTTGATGACGACTTTACTATAATATTTTTATTATATGATTACTATGAAATATCTTTTTTCGCTTCTGATAATACAGTGCACCCGGAAGTCTGTTTCGTCTGATATTAATATGATTGTCTAAATTTTTTATGATTTGTATTTTCATGACAACATATTTTTTTAATATTATTACTGTTAATTTATTTTTATGTTATTTTAAATGCATATCTCCTTTTAATGGTATGTAGTTTGATTTTTCTTTTTCTCTTTAAAGTGTTTAGCCCATCTATATTTAATGTCATTATTATATTATTGAAATTACGTGTAACATCTTGCTATGTATTCTATTTGTTATATCAGTTATTTTTTTTTAATCCTTTTGTGATGGTTAATTTTATGTGTCACCTTGATTGAATCCTGTGGCACTCAGATACTTGGTCAAATGTTGTTCTGGGTTTTTCTATGAGGAAGTTTTGGTAAGATTAAAATTTAAATAGGTAAATTGTTCTCTCTAATGTGGGTGGGCTTCATCCCATCACTTATATCCCCAAATAGAAAAGACTGACCCTCACCAAAGTAGAAGAAAATTCTTCCTGTCTTCCTGCTTTTGTACCTTCAAGAAACATTGGTTTTATTTATTTATTTATTTATTTATTTATTTATTTATTTATTTATTTATTTATTTATTTTACCTTTAGACTCATATTGAAATATGAGTGATTTCTGGGTCTCAAGTTGACAATCTTTAATTTGGAATCCACCATCAGTTCTCCTGGGTCTCTAGTTTGCCAGCTCACACAGAAGACCTTGGGATTTGTCAGCCTCCATAATTATGAGTCAATTCCTTATAATAAGTTGATCTTTATCTCTATCTATCTATCTATCTATCATCTATCTATCTATCTATCTATCTATCTATCTATCTATCTATCTATCATCTATCTATCTATCTATCATCATCTATCTATCTATCTATCTATCTATCTATCTATCATCTATCATCTATCTATCATCTATCTATCTATCATCTATCATCTATCTATCATCTATTTAACATCTGTCTATCTGTCATCATCTATATCTATCTAATCTATCATCTATTATCTAATCTATCATCTATCATGTGTCATCTATCATCTATGCATCTGTTCAATTTCTTTGAAGAATCTTGACCAATATCTCAGCTGTCCTATCTTCATTTGGACTATTTGAGAAATGCTTTATAATTTAAGTTTATCTCCTTTATAAATTTATTAGAATTGCTATTTATTTACCTTTTATTTATTTATAGATGCATATATTTATTTATTTTAGTGATTTCTAGAGGGTTCACAATATGCATTTGGTACATTCAATGTTTGTTTCTAAAACTCTGAGATTTTTCCAAAATTTCTTCTCTCTTTTCCTTCAGTTTTAATTAATTCTTTCTAATCATCACATTTTCTTTATTTCACATTTCTGGATCACATGGACTTTTTTTTTTTAAGATGCAAAGCCTTTGTCATTCCAAGTAACATACACATATAGGATCATTATACCCAACTGAATAAATACTTCTTTCACCTACCAGAAATTCATTATCATAATAATCTCCCCAATAAAAGCAAGTCATTTTAAATTTAGATTATTATACCTCTATAGTGGTCCTCTTCATATCCACCCATATGTATTTTTAATTCCATTACCAGTGCCTAGATTAAACTAATTTTGACCTACACTCTTACACTGTTACAACTTTCTAAATGTGCTTACCACCACAATAAGAGAGTTGTAGTTTCAATAAAACAAAATGAAATGGTCTCTTCATGAAACTTTTGTTTTTAATTATTTCTATGCCAGAGGAAAATGTTCAACTGGGGTTTCTGACAAGAAGGTATCATTTCAAACAATATTTTCAACTACATTTTGTAGACTTTGAAATAATTTACAATGGTATCATCATTTATAAAATTCAAATTACACACACACATTATTTTTGACTGTGGCCACACCAATGTTTATTACACTATTAACTCCATTTAATGTGAAAGTCTCTGATGCCTTTTGTTTCTGTTTATTAGTAACTGAACACAGAAACTAAGTAAACTCTCTATTTCATGCTTTTACATATCAGTTGTCACTGACAATTCTATCATGATCTTTAATCAACTTTATAGTCACATTAAGTAAAATGTAATTTCAGGACTGTAATTAAACAGAAGACTTTACCATCTCATTTTATTTCATCTTCTCTGGGTACTGCTCCTGCACGAGAGAGCTTTATTCCTCTGTATCAACCACAGGACCCTGCAACTTTTTTCTTTAGAATTTCCTCTTCTAAAACCACCCAATACAGTTTTGTCAGCATAATCTTCCAAAGTTTCAGAGCTGATCATGTCATTCTCCTACTGTATCTAAAATAGTCCATGACACATTTTTGCCTGCAGAATAAAATTCTAACTTCTGGTTCTGATATTGAAGAATGCGCATAATCTTGCCACTGACTTCTCTGTGCAGTATATTTTCTATTATAATAACACTTGTGTCCATATGCTATATTCAAGATAAACCCCACATTAAGCATGTTTCCTTGGATCATTTTCTTTGTTTACTTTTTCCTCTGACCGAAATATCATTCAATTTTCTCTGTATGTTGAAAGCCTATCCTACTTCATTTCTAATGAAGTATTAGTCTGGTCTGTAATCCTGATTATGAAACAAAAAAGTTGCTTTAAAAAGAGTTTAAAAATTAAAAAATGGGTTGGGGAAGATCAAATAATGGAAAAGAAAAAATATTAATTCATTCAACTAAAAAAATATAGCATTTTATAAGCAATATCTGGCTCCAGATATTCAAACAATAATAACAGATCAAACTGCTTTGTCCTAATCTTTTTTTTTTTCTAAAGTGCTTTTACTATCAGAGGAGCTCTATCTATGTTATGAATCTTAAAGTTGATGGTTAATAGTCTCATCAATGAGAAGGTGATTGTTTTCTTAGAATCTAGAATTAGATCTAATTGGTTTAACTCCAGTCATGCTCTCATCTTAAAACAATAAATGTGCTCATTTGATTAGTTTGGGCTTGGTCATGAGTTTATTTCTATAGCCAGAAAGTGATACAAAGGAGGAGGAGAGTGAGTCCTACTAAGATCACATAAATTGAAAGTGGATTAGAAATGATTCCTCAAAAGAGATTCAGAATATTATTATTAAAAAAGAGAATAGGCACTAGGCAAAGTCAGATTCCATTACAATGGAATTCCATGACTGTTTTTTATGTCACTCAGGATAAATAATTTTTTTACAGCTCTTAAGACTTATATTCACCCAGGTAATGCATTGCATTCTATTGCTACTATGGTATATAATACATATTCACATTTGCTCTTAGAATGAATGTTCCATTTGGACATGGCTTTTTAAAAAAAATTCATACACTTAGTGTAATATTTTATTCAAGCACTCATTACATATTTATTGCATAGTATTTTGTTAAAGCTTCTCTAATACATTTGTTTATTAACAGTAAAGAATATTAACTAATAATTACTTTGTAAATATATTCAAATTACTATTGTAAAGATGAAGTACAGTGCCACATTGACCTCCAGATATTTTGTGCAAAGAAGCCTGAGATTCTTGACTTTCTTCTTTTCCAGAAGAAGGTAGTTACTTTCAAGCCTTAAGGAGAATTAGCAATAAATGTATGTTGACTAAATGAGAGAAGAATTATTAACCTTACCATGAATAGTATGTATTTCATGTGGAATTTTATTTAATTTTAGAGCTAGGTAGAAGAGCAATGACTTATGAAAATGTGAGGCATTCAGAGAATGTTATGATAAAATGGTGGCTGGTATGAGACATAGTGAAAAAGATTACTAGCTGACTTGTATGCAGGGAAGAGAGTCAGAGTATACATTAGTGATAGAGGATCTACCTAGGATATTCTTGGTTTGCCAAGATGTAACTATGAACAGTGCTCCCTTTATTTGTAAAAATGTTCTGGTTTTCAATGACAATTTATGGTCAGTTTATGTAAGCAGAAACCCGAAATCCACAAGTCATATTGACACCCTTTGTATACGAGAGCTCCAACAATTAAAAGAATGAGACATTATTTGATCTATAGGAGCCTATATGAACCAATGCTCTAGCTCATTAGTGAGAATCCTGAGAATCTTTGTAAAACTATATAATTTTATGTACCTATTTTGAGCACTTTTTAATGGGCTATTTAATTGTTGTTTAATATTGAAATTTTAAAATTAATTTTTTATATTTGCTGATATAAATTTATTTCCAAAAAGGAAAATTATTGGTTTATGTTTTAAATCAGTATCTTTCTCTCTCTGTATGTATTGTGTGTGTGTGTGTGTGTGTGTGTGTGTGTGTGTGTGTGTGTGTGTGTATTTAAGACTTTCTTCTCTATTTTCCAAGAGAAATACTGGTAGGTGAAAATACCAATATTGTATCCTTAAACTTTATTTGCAGATTTTAAAGAAGGTGGATGAAAGATATTCTATGTGATGCTCTAGTCTAAGACTTTAATGTGAAATGATTGTTATAGATATCTAAAATGTTTTGTAAATTATCATTTTAGTTGACTTTTCAAGGAAACTGAACACAAAGATCTTATTGATACAGCATTCTGCAGATTGATCTTATCTCTTTAGATGGCCATTTGAAGTAAAATGATCCTTCTTCCACTTTCAAGGTATTCAGAAAAAAAGCAGAATATTTGTCATAATATTTGCTTAAACATCCCACCATAGGAATGTAAAATATATAATGTGAAATTACTTTTACTGAAAGGTAAATCTCTAAGTGGAAATTGTTTTCAAAATCTTAATGAAAGCACACAAATTATTAAAGTCCAAAAATTAATTAATTGTGTATTCAGTATATCTGATTTGATGAGGATTTTGTTGATTATGTTAATTATTAACTAAAAATATTATTATCTGTCAAAGGTCTGTTATATGAAAGCAGAATCAAGTAATTCTGAACTCCTAGACTTTGAGTTCTTCATAAACAGATGGTAAAAATATTAGACTAAGGTTGACACAGCTGCAGCTGAACTTGGCAGCTAAAGTCCTATAAGTGGTTTTGTTTAAATCTGATTTAGTTGGACGTGAAAAAATAATTAATATTAGACCATATTCACTTGAAGTCATAAGTCTAAAAAATATTTCTAAGTGTGGAAGAATATTTTCTGGAAAGAAAAATACCCTTTTATTGTTAATTACTTTGGAAAGTCACTAATAATAGGCCAAGATATCTAAGGCTTTAAACTGAAGGTAAGAAAAATATTTTCCTAACTTAAAAGTTGGAGACAGTTTGGCCTACCTGGGAAAGTTGGGGAAACTGAAGCACATCCATGACTGTGGAGGAGACAGCATGACACTTGGACTTAAGGAAATATCATGTCTAAGAGATAGTCCTGAGAGTAATTGGTGTCCATGAGATAGATTTAAGTTATTAACCAGGTGACAGTCACTTTTTTTCATTATTTCTGAAATTTCAGTAAAACTCATTATTACAGTGGGATCTCTGCTGGAAAGTGAGAGATTAAATAAAATGGCCAGGATAAAGACGGGGTGTGAAGACAGGGGAAGTTCTTTTTCACCTAACCCAAATGCAATTCCTCAGGGCTGGAATGTCTCTACCAAGAACAAAGATATTCTGTGGGTCAAGATGGCAGGTGACAAGGATAGCAACAAAGGCAGAGGAGCCTGATCCTGACTTTCTGTGGAACAGAACCATGTGATTGACTCAGAATTGACTGAGAAACTCTCTGAAGGATGTTAGTCTGGAAAAAAATGAAAAGAAATAAGAAAACAAAAATATGGAAATTGGATTTGAAGGCAAAAAGTTTAAGCCTCTTTCTAGTTGTAAACAATGAAATAAAGAAGGTAAATAACTTATGTTTTGACTGAGATCTTGGTATAGATTTTTATTCTGAAGCTTCAGTCCTATCCTGATGTGTCTGAAAATATTCTCTCTAATGTGGTGTCCCATAGTATTAAAAAAAGCAGGTTAAAATGTGAATGCAAAATAGATATGAAACTTTCATCTCATTTAGAAGATCAGTGAAAAGCCAGTATATGGTGCTCTCCCATCAGAAGGATAAAAGATGAGCTTCTCCTGTTGAGATTCAAGCCTTCTGCTCTGAATAACTGAAAGAAATCCTTCATCACTACTGAGCTGTTAGGAGTAGCTCTCCATAGGAAGCTTTAGGACACTCTTCAGCCCTGGCTTTGGAACAGCTTTATGTATTGTTAAACATTGGTATTAAAGATTAAGCTGGTGTTGAAAAAGAAATTAAATGTCTGCCATGGAAATGTTAAGATTATAGGGATTTTGTTCCTCTTTGTATAATATTTTCAGAGACATTTCGCTTGCTTATTGCACTGGACATTTTATGTCTAAACGTGGTTGCACTTGGGCATACAGTACTAATTTTTTTTCCTTCTTAATGTTTGTTACGAAGTGTTCTAGAATTCTGTGCTATGAATACCTGGAAGAAACTATTGGTGATAAAACAAGAGAAAAAAGTGTCAAGACTCTATGGCACAATGTTATCTGAAAGTTTAAAATCATGATAAGGTAGTATTTACATTTGTGAGAGATATTAAAAAATAATAATAATAATTATACAAATGAAGCCAGCTCAAAATGGACTCTGAGCATCCATCCCAGAAGAAAAGCCTTGCATGTCTTGCTCCTTGAAACTTTAAAATGTTTGAACTAGACCAAATAATCTTTGGACTGTGCCAAACCAACATTGCCTTACAAACTGTTTTTAAAGCTAACAGGAAAGCAGACCTCCTGCCCACAAGGACTGATGGTTTTGGACACTCTTTAGAATCAGTAACCAGCCATGTACATCTAGAGCGACTCAGCCTATTACACCAGTAGCAATTACTTCCTCAGCTTATTAGCAATGATAGAAATTTCTTCAAACTGTTCATGTAATTATTTCTCTTTCTCATAAAAACCCCTTGTCTTTACCTCATAGTCAGAATACTATTGTGGTTTCTGACTTTGTGCTTACCAGAATTGCAATACTTTATGATCCTAAATAAACACTTTTTACCTCTTCGTTTGGCTTTTTATCTTTAGATTAAGAAAACCTACGTGAAGTCCTTTATTGATCAGAGTAAAATTAAGAAATATGACATGCAAAGAGGGTAGATTTATCCTACATTGTGACAACCACTTTATAAATAATTTTGTCAAAGTCTGGACCTGATTTACCTCTCCAGTCTTGACTTTTGTCATTCTCTTTTTATAGTGTGAGATACTGCCCCGATACACTTCTTTAAAAATATTTGAATGAGATATGACTGGGTTTATGTTTGGTTTTGTTTTGCCTTTATCTTTAAGTCTTTTCAATTATTTCTTTTGCCTTTCCTTCAGCTGACCACATATAAAATCTTACTTTATGACTTTAGACGTTTCTTACACAAAACCTTTTCTTTATCATCCCAGCCCTGGATAAAATGTTTCTTCTCTGCGCTTTTTTTTTTTTTTGGTTTCTTATACTTCTTTACCATCACATTCATTATTATTTTTATTCACTCATCTTACAAATAATTATGTACTGTTTGTGTCCAGTCAGGACTATTGAAAAATATGAAATCTCTCTTCTTACTGAGGTTCTTTTTGTAGTAAAATATTAATATTGAATATAATACATGAACAAATAAGACTATGTTGAAAGCACTAATGACAATTATTAAACAAGGGGATAATTATGACTTTTCTGAAAGCACTAATTACAGTTAGTGGTTATTAATTACTATTAGAGAAAAAAACAGAGTGATGAGAATAATAACAATCGGTATAATTTTGGTGGTCAGGAGATATATCTTTAAAGAGGTGAAAAATAAGTAAGGAGAAAGACTCAAAAATGGAAGAATATAAAAGAACATGTTTATCAATACAAGAATTAGCAAATGAAAACATAAATTTAGGCCCTTTATTCTTAAAAACAAGTTTGGTATAAAAATAGAAATGAATAGAAAGTTAGTTTGTATTGGTGTTATTAGTAAAGAGAGATGAGATGACATCAGAGTGATGAGAAATTAGAAAATATATTGCTTCCTGGTGAAGCAATATTATTGTAATTAAAATTTTATTGTAATTAAAATCTGAAGAATTGAAACATAGACGTATGATAGGAACAACCAATTGTATCTTAACTATCTCTCTCTCTCTCTCATTCTCTTTCTCTCTCTCCCCGACCCCTTCTTTTCCTCTCCCTCTCCTTTAGTTGAGTGTATCATTGCTCAGATTTTCCAATCTCTCTTGCAACTAGCTTTGGACATTGCATTTTGGCCCAATGGCTTAAATGGTTTATAAGCAAAAGTAATCTGTACAATTTATCAGATTATCTACTTAAAGTTCAAGCTCTTTACTCTAAACTTCTTTCCATCTTCCTATAGGCTGAACTGGTAATTGGAGATAGACAAATTTATGTAACCATGCAGATGAGAAAAACACCATAGTAAAGAATGAAATAAAATAAAGGATTTGGTTCTTTGAATGACATTAATTGCAGTCTCTCTGCCTGCACCATGCCAGTGATCTTTAACTTTTATCTGATATATATTTTAGAGGGTTTTCTTTTTTGCTTTATTTTGTTTTTGTTACAGCAGCTCAATGTAATTTGTGTTTTTTGTTACTTTAAAAAAAATAATTTCATTGAGATACAATTTACATACCATACAATACGTTCAAGTATAAAATTCAGTGGTTTATAGCATACTCCCAGCTATGTGCAACCATCACCACAGTCAATTTTAGAGTATTTTTACCCTCTCAAACAGAAACTCCATGGCCTTTAGCTACTGCCTTCCAATCTTGCCATGCCCTATCTCACCTTGAAACAATCCTTAATCTTCTTTCTATCTCTATAGATTTCCTTTTTCTGTACGTCATGTAAAAGAAATTGTATAAAATTTGGTCTTTTGTGACTGACTTCTTTCATTTAGCATAATATTTTCAAGATTCATTCATATGTCAGCCTGCATCGGTATTTTTTTTATGACTAATTAATAATCTAACATATGGACATACCACATTTTATTTAACTATTTTTAGTCATGGATATTTGGATTGTTTCTAGCTATTGGCTGTTCTGACTAATGTTACTATTAACATTCATGTACAGGTTTTGTGTTGGTATCTGATTTTATTTCTCTTGGGTATTTTTCTAGGAATGGAATAGCTGGGTCATATGTCAACTCTATTTTTAATTGCTTGAGAAACTGCCAGACTGTTTTCCAAAATGGCTGCACCATTTTACATTCCCATCAGCAATGTATGAAGGTTCTAATTTCTCTATATCCTCAACAAATCCTATTACTATCATTTTTATTATAATCATCCTAACGAACATGAATGGGTATCTCATGAGAGTATGAATTGTATGTTTCTGATGACTAATGATGTTGACAACCTTTTCATGTGAATATTGGGCATTCACATAACTTCCTTGGAGAAGTGTTTATTCAGATCCTTTCTCGTTTTTAAATCGGGTTATTTGTCTATTTACTACTGAGTTGTAAGAGGTTTTGAAAATATTGTTGATTCATGAGGTACATGATTTATAAATATTTTATTCTCTTCTTTGGACTGCATTTTACCCTCTTAAAGATGTCCTTTGAAACACATACCATTTTTCAAAAATTGATGTTTTTCTGTTGTAGTTTTGTACTTTTGGTGTCACATCTAAGAATCCTTTGTCAAATCAAATATCATGAGAATTTGCCCCTACATTGTCTGTAAACACTTTTATAGTATCCTTTCTCTTTTTTATGTTAGCCTGGCTGGAGACATATTGATTGTATTGAACTGTTCAAAAAGCATCTTTTGGTTTTATTGACTTTTCTCTATTGATTTTCTATTTTCCATTTCAATGATTTCTGCTCTAATTCTTGTAACTTATTTTCTTCCACTTACTTTGAGTCTAATTTTCTCTTCTTTTTTCTATTTTTATACCATTTTTAAATTTATTTATGATTTAAAATTTTTTTTCTTACTTGTAAAAAGGCATTGCTTTTACTGTATTAAGGAATGCTTTTATTGTATTAAAGAATACAAATAAATAAATGACTAAAAATATCTTTTTATTATTTATATTTGACTTTCATTGTACCAAAAATTTACAAGTATTTAGTATTACCTAAGTGCAGAATTAGTGTTCCTATGTGTTTTACTGAAGAAATGGAGTATCACAGATCACCTACTTTGCTAAAGACAGATCAAGGACATAAGCCTAATTCTCTTTCTACTATATTATACTGCCTCTCCCTAGTAACAATGGAAATGTCCCCTTAGATGTAGCTTTAAAGAGAATAAAAATCAGTGTTTAGAGAAAGAGAAATTTAACATAAATGTCCTTGACTTCTCAAATTATCTGTCTTAAGAATATCTGATATTCTCAACTGTAGGTTAAAAAAATCAAAGATTAAAATGTATATTTTCATTATCCTATATATTTTTTATTTTATTTTTTCAGGGCCAACTTTTCCTCATCATTTTTAAATAAATATTTTATATATTTTTAAATAAATATCTTAATAATCACTTGAGCTTTCCAGAGATTCCCTATGTTAGACACATCTGTGATATTCAATCTTTAGGAAATAATAGGCTTGTTTTCCCTTTATATTTAAATTATTTTCTAAACCCCAAATCTACAATAGCAACAGATATGTATAACAAATTGACCAAATTGCTAAAGGTTAGTGAAAAAATTTGGGTCTTTGTGGAACAAACTCAATTTAAAGCTTTCTGTCTGAATAAGACCTGGAGCAACATTATTATTATTATTACTATTACCATTATTATTATTATTATTTTATCAATATGCTGGAGACTGTTTAGTACACAGAAAAGAATCAAGATGAAGTAATAATATTCCACTTGTGTTACTTAGGCATTTCTTAACCTTATTAGTAAAACTCTACATTACAGCATTAAATAAATGATTATCCATTTGCTAGGAGAAAAAAAAGAAAGAAAAACAAAAGAAAAGCATAGTATCCAAATTTCTTGGCTTAAAAAGTCATACAACAGCCTTATGATTTCTTGATAGCATGCCTATTAACTGAGAAGATGAATTCAAGCTATTCCATTAAGACAGTTTTCTCAATTTTTAAAATCCTCTTTACTCAGAAAGCTTAACTCAGTTATTAAAAAGAAAAAAAAAAGAATGGAAAAAATAAAAACTTTCTGTTTTAAAATGGCACTTTGACCTGGATGCCTTTCTTATCATGTCAGGAGGACAGCCCTTTGCTGACATCCTTTTGTTGTTGCTGTTCATCACATTTGGGCTATTAGCAGAGCAGATGTTTCTTTTTCACACATTTTAGAAGTCACTTATGCTTCATTTCCCTCACTGTCAGTCTCAAGTCTTTCACACTGAAAGGTGTGGCTTACCTTTCTCTGTTTTTCTCTGCACAGTTCTGTAAGATCTTCTCACTTCCTGACTGGCTGTCATCTCTTATCTTTACCAGAGGCTCCTCAGTTTCCCTGACTAAATAGAAACTACTAAGGGCCTAATTGATTCATTCCATTCATCTCCAGGGCGTTACTACCACTGATGAAAGTGTTTCTTTTTTGTCACTGATTCTGAAATACATTGCTGCAACTTTAGTAAGGGGGACAACTAAATTCATTCACCATTGGATATTTGTATCCTAAACAGAAGTAGAAACCATTTTTTGGAGAAATGCCAGCTTTTCCATGCTGAAGACATTTGAAGCCACTAGAAAGGTTTCTGCTATCCCAAATAAAGAGCTTAACTTAATCGTGAAGAATATCAGTAGGTACCTTGTTATTTGTTTTAAATACATAAAATCATAGCATGTTAGAACAGAAAGTGACTGGAGAGGGCCTATTATTCAGTATTTCTGAAAAGAAAACTAAGGCAAGTTTCTTGTTCATCCTATTAATAAGCTCTTTCTACTTCTGTATATTGCCTCCTCTCCGTAAAGGGGACCTTTAGAGATTTCACCACATATATTTAAAAAGAAATGGAATATTGAATAAGTTTAATGATTAGAATTAAAATGAGCCTCATTGAGATCTCTAAAAATTATTGAATAATTAGCATATGATCATTTTACAGTAGGGAAAAAAAAACAGGATGAGCATAGAGGGGAGAAAAAGAAGTATACAGTTGTTATAAGCTAATGTGTAGGTAGAAGCATGTTAAATAATATTTAGTTTGTTCACTTTCATTAGAGCTCACTTAAAATTAAGATATAAACTGTTTTACAACTTCAAAGACTTTTATTTAGTAAATTATGTGTGTCAAGCACCATCTGACCTTTAGAATAAAAAGTACACTTGTTTACAAGGAGCCTAGATTCTAAAGAGAAACACACACCACACGCGTACATGTGCACAAACACGCATGCAGTGTGCACATACACATATTCTTGGAAAAGTAAACAGATAAAAATCCTAAGCTATTATATAGTTGTATAAAATTTAACCATTCAGGATTGATATTTTTCTTTATTATTTTAAACTGTCAAGTGTCTAGGTAAGATGACTCCAGAAGTTATCTGTATAATCAGCCTAAGTCTAAAATGATTAGAAAAACTCTATATTTGATTTACTTTTCATCTCTCTGTAATTTAGAATTAAAAACCCTTGTATTTTTCTTGAACTATGTTAATCTGATAGTATTCAATCTGTCACAGTCCATTATTATATTTCTTGGGCCTGAATAAAGACAAATTGTCAATAAATATGACCTATACAAAATATTAATACACTAAACTAAATTAATTTATACAAAATATGTGGACAAATACATGAATGAGTAGGAAACAAGCAGACAATAATAAAGATATGCATGAGTATACAATGAATACATAAAGGACATTCTGTCAGAAGGTTGACAAATTTTTTAATACAATGAGAAGACACTAATAGAAAGACATTGTGTGAGTAAGGTAGAGTGGGTTGTAAGTTGAGTATAAGGCATTTTTTTTTCAAAAACAGGATTTTATTTATAAAATATATTAAAGAGTTCAACAAAAAAAGACTGCAAAACCACCACAATCTTTTACATCTCAGCATCACTTACCATAGTCAACAAATGAAAGTCTCACTATATTCAACTATTATTCATTAAGTAAAAAAGAGGTCTTTTAAATCAAAGTATTTCATTTTATTATTTATACTGCTAAAAAAATTGCCCAAATCTAGTCTGACTGTGACACTTTGGTATTTTATAAAGTAATGTTCTGTACTAAAACTTAGTGACACTGAAATCTCTCAGAGTGTATTTATGAAAGCTAATTCACAGAAGTTTGACAAGGCAAACTTCAAACCAAATTAAGTGATCCCTACCACAACGCTGTAAACACTAAAATGTAACAGGAGTGCTATTGTAACATATGAAACTTTGGGAATGAAGAACAAATTTAAAATATGTTTAAATATAAACTTTTGTGGTAGAAATTTTTTGACATTACCTCAATTCTTTTAATTTTGGGGGGAAACAATATTTAAAATGTTTATGGGAGCCAAACGAATCCCCTAAGAATCTCGATTACTCTTTTTTTGATCTCTATGGCAGTGAGCTTAATTGATATGCATCTTTTGAGGGCCATTATTACTCAGTCACATATATGAAATATGTAAAATAGTCAAACTCATAGAAACAGAGAGTATATAAATGGTGATTCTTTAAAGTAACATTATATATTTCTTTTCCTTTATATAAAGAGGAATGGAAAGGCACTGAAAAAAAATTTAAGATAGAACACTGGTATTGTTAGATTTGCCTTTGAAACTAGTACTTTGGTGACAGTGTGAAGTATTAGAAGAGGCTTAAAGTGGATACATTGAAGAATTTTTTAAAATGTAGACAAACACTAAAGTGGTGGGATAGGTAGTAGTAAGAATGGAGATTTAAGGAACTGGATATTGGGAAATGATCAAAGGCAAAATTATTAGTACTTTGTGATAGATTAGGCATATTCATTGAAAGATGGTGATGTGGCAACGGTGACTCCTTAGTTTCTAACTACCATAACTCAATGAATGAGAGAACTATTTTCTAAGATGGGTAATATAGGAAGAAAGATACATTTGAAGCTATAGCAGGAGAGAGATTGAAGGTTCAGTCTTAGAAGATCTGAGTGTCTGTTCTTCCTTCCCCGTTAAATTATATTCTGTCCTATTGTCTCTTTATTCTTTATTTGTTTTCTTATTACTTATTTACTCTTACCATACTTGTCTCCTTATTTGTTTTTATCATTTTTTTACTCAAATAGAATTAATTTGTGAAAAGAATTAAATTACTTCCTAAAATTTAACATTTTTTTCCTCTTCCATCCCTTCAAATGTTTGTTAAGCAGTTACTTTGTTCCAAAAATGAAGCCAACTGCTTGAAAGACAGCAGCTGTACTAGATGGAGTCCTGGCAACCACTTAGATTCTAGGGACCATTGCCAGGACTAGAATCCAGATATTAGTCAGCACTCTTCCAAACACCATACCAAATCCTAATACTAATACAGACCTGCTTTCTAACAAAACTGAAAACTAGAAAAATAAATTATCTCAGCAGAAGTATTGGTGGAAATAATAAAAATAATGCATGGAGGCAAAGAGGAAATAT
Organism: Cynopterus sphinx; assembly: GCA_030015415.1. Classification (NCBI taxonomy): domain Eukaryota; kingdom Metazoa; phylum Chordata; class Mammalia; order Chiroptera; family Pteropodidae; genus Cynopterus; species Cynopterus sphinx. The sequence continues at coordinate 96,319,292 of CM057382.1, read as the reverse complement.
AAAAAATTGATTAAATGAGATCTGAGATGACTTCGAAGCTTACACAATTGATAGAGTGGAAATAAACATGATTTTTCATCTGTTTTGGGAAAAAGTATAGATCTTTGGAACTTTGAATTTATTGATACAGTGGAAACTAAGTAAATTAGTATCAGGATACAATACTAAACTAAATTTGAGAGTGTTAATTTATATCACTGTTAAAAAAATTCAGTTGCTTTTTTATATTGTGTGAATTCTGGGCATATTTAGCTATTATTTTTTAGAAGGGAATGCTCCAGGCAGAAGTGAAAGAAAGTAAGCTATTTCTTTATGATGTTTAAAGAAAATAAACTAAGAACAATATATAGTTTCCAGCACATGCTAATTCTGTTCCATTACTTAATTAGTTTTTATACTCTAAATAATATCATAAGTTACAACTTGGGTTGAAATAGCTGTCTTATTTTATTTTGTTGGCTTTGTTTGGTTCTTCATGGGTTTTGCCTCATGTGCCAACACATTTTCTGAATGAGAGAAGTTTCTGTAAAATACATCTTATTTTTAATCTTGTAAATAATTTATGAGATGACTTAGAATCACATGAAAAACTTAGCAATACCTGAAATGTCTTGTTCACCCAATGAAATGAAAAAGGCATCACAACATGGTTTTATCTATACTCTTCATCTTCACCTTACACCTAAGCTTCATAACTTAAACTACTCAACATCAGATTGTGATCCTGAAAATCTCCATCTGTTAAGTTTCTTCTATTAATATTAATTTAATAATTACCATTGAATCCTGATTTTTATTATATTATTCAAATAAACTGGGATATATGGACCATTTCTTTGATTTACTGTAACTACAACAAATAATAATACACATCTAATAGAAATATTGCATCTGAAAGGATTTAGTGCTTAGATTAGGGAAAAGAAAAGAGAATTTCTTCTTTATTTTGAGACAACAGAGTAGGCAGAAGCTGAATCTAATGTGGAAGAGAGCTTCACATGGATGCAAACTGGTTTATTCATCAAACTGAAGTTTTGGATGAGAGCAATAAATAAATCTATTCACCTCTCATCTTTAGAGGATACCTGTGGTGCACTGGGAAATGACTTCAATAATTGCATCCAGACTTTCTTGCTTCAACTAGCACATTGCATATTAGTCCTTGTGGAACTTCTGGAATTATTAACTGCCATGAGAAAATTTCCATCATTTTTCATGGAAAGAATAGAAATTATATATATATATATATATATATATATATATATATATATATATGTATGTATGTATATATATACACACATATATATATGTATGTATATATATATACATACATATATACATATATATATACACATACACACACACACACACACACACACACACACACATATATATATATATATATAATCACTGACTAGATTAAACTGACAAATGGCAAGGAGGTGAAAGTGAAAAGAGAAGGATGTGAACTCAGATTATGGAATCATTTTAGGGGGGCATTGGAATCAGGGGAATGCATAGACTTTATAAATATTGCACCATCACTTCTTTGTCATAAAACATTTATCATTTAGGAATAGGAATAATCACAGAAGTGCAAGACATTTATCAGTGGTGTTTAGTATTTAGGATAAAAGCAATGATTGCTAAAAATAAAACCCTTAAAGGAGAATTATCTTTTCCAGAGAAAAAAAGTTCCACAAAGACATAACTTTTGGGGGGAGGGATGGTGAGAAGAGGGTCAGAGTGTGATTGCATTAGGTAAACAAGATGACATTGTTTAATTTGACAATTTAGAATTTTGATAAAGTAAACCAAATCTCATCTTTTGTCAAAGAAACACTATACTCTGGTGACAGTTCCAGTTTCAGCTGACATATAATTATGACTTGAAACAAGGTCTCCAGGGCACCTTGTCAGGTATTCCCAGAAAAATTAATCTACTCCCACAGCTTCTGAATGCATGAAGTAATTTTGAAGTCTATTCTTATTTCTTTTGATTTCCCCATCCCTCATAAAGAATATGCTATAAAAACAAATCATTGTTAAAATATTTATTGCTTGGTATAAAATCCATTGTGAGGAAGAAATGTTGAATAAGAAATAATATATATACAGCATATGTTCAATACTGAAATTAAAGACCATGGTTAAGTATGTATGTATACAATAATGGGAAAATCAGAACACTTATTTTTTGCACCAAATAAGTCACTTCCTTACTCTATGAACTTCGATAAGTATACTGATTTCCCTGGGTCTCAGTGTCCCACTTGCAAAATGTAGGACAACATATTATAATGGCCAAGAAGATAGAGCTTAGTATCAGATTGATTTCTGTACAAATTGGACCCATCCTATACTTGTGTAACCATGATAACATTTCTTACTTTTCTCCTGCTTTGAATTTCACTATGTAAAATGAGAATAATAATAGTAACTTCATTAGAAAAATGAGCTTTGTCTTTTTTCAAATCAGATATGTAAAAAATCTAGAAAGCATGAGACTTTCTGATCTGCCTACTCTTGTTCAAATATAAAATCAGAAATGTTTCAATGATATTCTCTTTAAAAATCTTGGGAAGCTACATATAAAAATGATTTCATCTGAACCAACTTTGTCATGGGCAAACCACCTTAGAAATAGAAGAAAAGTATTGCATTCAAATAGTTCTAGAACTAAAGCTAAACTTAACATACTGTTAACTACAGAATTATTCCAAATTCAAGTTGAACATAAAGTTTAACTGTTTCTGTTTTCATAATTACATAGTTTAACTAAATTATTCAACTTACTACTTACTCTATCATGAATTAGTAATCACTTGTTATTTAATTCGTAATATATTATTTACTTTTGCTAATGTTCTCACACAAAATTATAAAAGAAAAAAATTTAGTTTTTTAAAATTCAAATATTTGTGTTTAATTAAGCCTCTTCTTTGTCTCTATTCCTTATTATCCATCTCTGACTCTTTTTCTCTTTTTACTTCTACCCTTCAGTTTGGGAAATTTTTAACACTAAATTCAAACCTATTTCTTGGTACTTTATAAAAAATTAAGTAAAATAAATTTTCTTGGGAGTTTCAGTAGATAAATATAATGATTTTTACCATAACATTTGAAAAAAATTTCCCATTTGATTGGAAACAACAATACAGAGAGAAAAATGTAACCATTTATTTCTTATAGCCATATCACTCAGTGACCATAATTAAAAGCATTGACCTAACAAAAAAGAGCTCATTATCTGTTTCCAACACTGAAGTTTCTATCACTAGCATTGCTTCTTAAGAGACAGCTGAGCTTATTGAAAAACACAGTATTTGCTTTGACCATTCAAAAAAGAGTGCATCACACTGAATTATAAGAAGTAAACCACATTTTAAATATCAGGGACAACATTATCTCCTCTGGGGCGAAAAATTACCTGAGTCCAACTTTGAATTTTCTATCAATATTCATACACTCTGCTGGCATCTGGGCTGGTACTAATTGTAGACAATAAAAAATGACACAGGAAGGCAAGTCCTGCCTCTACTATCATTGGGTCTCTAATGTAACTTTGTTTAAATATTTAATTATAATTTTTCAAAACATTTGTCTTAACTTTTAAAATTCTGATTTGATAGGCCCCCACATATAAAACTTTACTTCATATAAATTTTGAAGTATTAAACATGTGTAGATTTTGAAATATTATAATACATGCATCAGCATATTATTATTTCAATTATGTAAAACATGGGTTTTAAGTTAGAGACACATTTTTAAGGTAACTAAAACAATATTTTAAACCATATGAAGCAACAATGGCATAAATAATATTATATTTAAATTCAACAGAATATTCTTCAGGACCACATTGAACTATGAGGCAAAAATTATTTTATATATATGTCAAGCAATTTTCAAGTCAAAATAAAATTAATATTTTTTGAAGAGTTTATTTTACTTCTTAATTTTTTTCTCATGGTTTCTCACATAATTAGCACTATTTTAAATACCCTCCCTTTTCTAGAAGGATATATATATATATATATATATATATATATATATATATATATATATAAAATCTTATAAGCACAGGCAAAAATTCAGAATAAGATAAAAGATGAATATGTCAATGGTTTTGTGTTACTTGTTACTATAAGAGTATTCAAGCTTTCCAAGTTTTGTTTCATTTTATATTTTTTTTTTGTAATCTTTTAGTTTGAAAAAAATAATTGTAATAGCAATGAATATATACATTTTTAAGAATCCATGACAAAAACATATATTTAAATGTTTATGCCTAAATATGGCAGTGGAAATCATAAAACAAGTGGATCTAAGTATTTTAAAACCTGAAATATATAAATGCGGTTTTCAATTCGACACTATCATATATACAGTATTAAATGTTTACCTTTAATTCAACTTATCTTTATCATAATGGCATCAGCTTTATAGTTAATTACATTAAATTTTTATATAATAAATGCAGTTTTAAAACAACCATTAAATAAAATGGAAAAAGCTTCCCACAGTAATTATTTTTTAAATATCTTCAAAGATCAGCATAGTTCCTGCCATATTAGACATTCAGCCTGGGTTGACTACAGAATTCTAATCATTTTCCAATTAAGTGAAAATAAATATATTTTATTATGATGAATTTAGTAAAAGCTGATCTTTTTTCCTATATGATATGATTAAGAACCAATAGAGAAACAAGAAAAATGTTTAGGAGCTCTGACTTTGCTTAATTTCCTAGATTGTTTTTTTCTTCTTAGTGATTTTTTATTTTAGGTTTAATTCTCCAAACTTGGCTTTCATCATAGCAGCAACTTCATAAAATTTTTGTAAATATTATTGGAAAATTTTATATAAAACATTTATAATATATAACATTTAAAAATTATTCAATGTTTACTAGCTGTCCTTGTAATATAATTCGTGCATTATTCAGTCTTACCATACATAAAAATAATATTTCTCCTTGCTTTGAAGATTTTATTCTTCTGTAACTCAGCAATTTTATTATTTACTTTCTTTAGGACCAATATATTTGTTTTAATATATTTATTTTTGTTTAGTTGATATTATGCTTGCCATTATGAATATAGGATTTTATTATGTGTTTTAGATGATTAATGCTAATATAAAGAAAAATATTTGGATTTTCACATATTTGTATTGTAGTCATGGTCTTCTAAACTCAATACATAAGTCTTGTCTTTTTTTAGGTTTTGAATTACCACTTTATTCTTATTTTAGTTTTCTGCCTCTTAGTTCAGTATTAAGATTTTTAAGGACAATATTAAGTGGTTATATTATTTTCCTTAATATGACAATAGTGACTTTACTATTTCATAGTAAAATAGATATTTGCTATTGATTTGGATGTATTCATTTACATGCTATAGAAACATTTATTTTCCTAAGTGGTCATTTAAAAAAAAAAGGCAGGAATATATACATTTAAGACATAAAGATGAATATATTTACAATAGAAAAAAATTTGCCATCTTTTATTTTGTTGTTATGCTTTACAACACAATTGAAAAAACATGGGCAACTTTCTGATCAGTATTAATAAATACATATTTGATTAATATGTAGAAATTTTGTTTGTTTAATCAATATTTTAAATTATTAACTAGACTACCATTTTGCTATACTATTGTCTACATTATTGATCATAAACTGTAGTGCCATTTTGAAATAAATCCTATAATTATGATGTTTTATTCTACATTTGAAGTAATAAGACCTTATCTTAGTCATTTTGGGTATTTTGGGTAACTTACATAACAAACATTTCTTTCTCACAATTCTGGAGACTGAGAAGTCTAAGATCAAGATATCAGTTGAATTTGATGTCTGGTGAGAACTTTCTTCCTAATTTGCAGATGGCCACCTTTTTGCTGTATCCTCACATGGTGGAGAGAGTAGGCTCTGGTCTTTTTTTTTTTTTTTTTGAGGACACTCATCTTATCATGAGGGCTTCATTTTCATGACCTTATCTAAGCCTAATTACCTCCCAAATATCCCACCTCCAAACAGCATCATATTGATGATAAGGTTTCCCATATTTAAATTTAACAATTTCAAATAAAAATTTGAGAGAGACATATTCAGTTCATAGCAGACCCGCACACAAGTTTCTTTATAAAATTGAAAAATTCCTAATTATTCATCTGAATTTATAGCCACACAATCTTTAGATTATGTCAAAACTGTTATGCTGTTTTTAAATAAAAAGTCCATAGGACGGGCTTTGCTATAGACAAGTGGCTCTCCAGGGAGGGCATTTTGCCTCAGGTAACATTAGTAATATCTGAAGACAGTTTTAATCATTACTATTGGATTGGGCGGGGGGCAATGCTACTTGCTTGTCATGAGGCCATGGATGCTAGTAAACATCTGCAACACACAGGACAGCTGCCTACAACAAAGAACTATTCAATCCAAAATGTCAATAGTACCACTTTGTGAAGCCTTAATATAAAGAAAATTAAGCTACAATTTGAAGTAGCGTGTTGTCTATCTTATTTGAAGATAATATAGAAATTTGATATTGGTTCTGACAAATGGCACATTTCTACTTTTTTTCCCATCTTTTTGTAAGTATAAGGAAGAATCAAACAAGAATGATATCGATAATTTAAAAAAATCTTGTGACTAGTTAGACTTTCCCAACAACTGTATCTCTTTGTACTGTAGGGTTTTATGGGACCAGTCACATCTGGCTCACCAATCATGGGCTCTGTGTAACATACCTCTGAAGGTGTTCCACACATGAGTTATGAATAGTCATTGATATTACCTTCATTTATTTTATTCTGTTACCATTTTCCTAAAAACTTTTATAGGGTTTTAAGTAATACTTTACATCTGTGTTTTGCTCAAATAAAATTTCATGGTTGAAAAACATTGTATGGCAAACTAAATTTTTATTTAAAAGGAAGCCAGAGAAGCATGTGGGGGTCGGCGAGAGGACTACAATAAGTAGGTTCAAAGGGAGAACTGACTACTTGAATTATATATTACAGAGTACAAAGTGCTCAAATGATAGAACCTCAGATTCAGCATTGTGCCTCATCAGAGATGCTATGTTTATTTAAATAGAATAACTGCAGACTTTGGTAAGGAGAACATAAAAAGTGTCAGCTTATAAGTGAGTCATGTTTTAAATGATGACATAAAGTCAATCATGTATATGCTTATAAATTTCTCCTATCAGATTTTGGCTGTCAAAATTAACAAATGAAACATCACTTAAAACTGGCATATTTCATGACATAGATGTCTATTCTTTTACCACTAAATTATGTCACATTCAAAAATTGAGACATGTAATTATTAATATTATGTTTGCTATTTTCAGGAAATAATACATGTAAAAGAAAAAAATCTTAGCACTTACTAAATATATCTGCCATATATCTTGAGTATTCTTAAGAAGTACAATTTTAAATATTTTATTAACATCATCATTTTCAGACACATAGTATGTGTACCTGCAACATATGAATAAATATTCTAAATAATTTTTCAAAAATTGTTTTCTCCATATGCTTATTCTTATTTTTAAAAATTTTCTGTCTGAAACCTATCTTAAAAAAATCTACAGTTTCTATAAATTCTGGTGCATAAGAAACCTACTATCTAGTTATTTAAAGCAAATAGCCTATATCCTTTTTCAGTGTGAACAAGGGACTAGTTTGGTATAAAAGGCACAACAGAAGTATTTTCTCACCCTTTAATGTTAATGTGGTGTGTGTGTGTGTGTGTGTGTGTGTGTAATGGTGAGAGAGAGTGGAAGAGAGAAGATCAATTTAGAAACCTTGTCCTTTCATTTATTTTGAAATTTATTAATGCTTTTTAATAAATTTTAATATATTTCTCCATTAGAAAGTTGTTTCTTTTTGTAAAATTTATCTCTATGTATGTTTTTGTTGTTGTTTCCACTTGAACATGAAACTAATTTAATGACAATCTTTCACTGAATGTTGCAGGGATGTACCATTGTTATATAACAATTTATGTCCAATAATCTTGCTTACTTTACTCGCTAATGCTAAAGGAATGGCTTACTTGTAATTTCCTATAGGGTTAACTATAAAACCTTCCCTGGTATTTAACCATTTCCCCACCCCTGGAAAATGACACATTCATATACAAAATTATATTATTTGACTTTCTAACACTAAATATGTTTGTTAATCTTTCTTTTATGCATTCTATGTGTTTTCCCATTCCTTAAGGATAAAATATTTGAAACATTTTCCAGCTTCAATAATTCTCCCTGCTGGTATGTGTAACATAGTGACTAACGTATTCACTTAGGTTCAACTTTTAATGTTATATTTTTCATTTTGCAATTTTATGCTTTTTTTAAAATCTTGATTTTTATTTGCTCCTAATTTTTTCTTATTTCAATCTTCTTTATATCATGAAACATAACATTTCATTTTTTATATATGAAAAATAAGGGTAATATTTGAAGTATTTGATTCTGCTGACTCATTTGTGGTACATTCTTACTATGTGTTTATAATTATAATAATAATAATTGTTATTATTAATATTTCATCCATGTTACCTAGGACTTTATCTCAGGGTTAAAGATGAACTTTTTTAGAGATGAATTGTCTCTTCATCTGCTTGTTGCCTGAGAGTTATTCCAATAGAGAGTGATAATAATGTAATTATTTTCACAATGATTTTCAGAACACATAGGTAGTATGATTTCAACTGCTAACTTGCATGGTGACAGGCTTCAAATTATTAATTTTCAAGAGAAATATTTCTCATGCTTTTCACACCAATGTTAAAACATACAAGTTTTCTTGTTTGCAGAAGGTTTATATATCTAGGAGAAGGTATTGTTCACTTGATGATAATTTGGGAAAGATTTTCTACTTTATAACTTAAATGTAAGATAGCATTTAATTTTATCTCCTTGCTGCCAAACATCATATAACTCTGAATAAAAGAAAATATAAGGTCATCAGGGTTTGGCAGATACTAAAAGGGAAAGGTTACTTTTAAAGTCTGCTTTCTACCCATGTTTCAAATTTCATTTGTCTGAGGTTACTTTTTTAGTAATTGGAAACTTTTTTAAAAAACATTATTTTTCCCTTTTTACTTTAACTGTTTGATTGTGTAAGTCAGTTAAGATCAGTCTTACTAACATTATGTACTACTAGAGGAAACTCTTCATCCCTTCTCTCTCGGGTTAGTCCCTAGTTAAGTTTACACATGGAAATGTAGTGTCCTTCATATTTTAAAATCTTCGTCTAATCTCTATCTTTTCTTACCTGAAGGTAGTTTAATGAACTAAATATCTAATAATCACCTCGATACTAGCATGGCTATATTCTGCTTCTTTTGAAATGACCATTAATGCAGTGCCTGGAATTAATGGTAGAAGAACATTGTAGAAAACAATGGTAGAAGACAAATGGGGGAAGATAAAGTGAATAATTTCATTTACTGTATATTACTTTTAAAATAATTATTATATATCTAAAAATAATTCAAAATAACATTATAATATATAAATTTTGTGTTAAAACTAGAAGTTGAAGAAATAAATTTGGAATATGTTAATCAAAAATATTATTTAAAGGCATGGGATTGTATGAAATATTGCAAATAGAGAGTGTGAATAGAGAAGAGAAGATGATACAAGATTGGAGACTGAAGCACTCCCATATTTACAACTAAGTTAAGAGGGAGCTTCAAAGACTCTTTAGTAGAACTGAGAGCAATAGAGTTTATTTTGATCAAAGTAGTGTGAACCATGCTATGATTCAAAATCAATGGTCAAATAAATGTAATGTCCTTAAATATGAGGTTTTATAAAAGTTAGAAATATTAAAAAACTGGGCCAAACTGTCTTTAGATGATTCACATGACTAGTGAAATTTATATGTGTGCGAGTTATAAATAAATAGAAGTGCTATTAAAGATATCTCACAATGATATTAACTAGACTGCGATTATTCTGTCAAAAATCATGTTATTAATGTAAGTAACAAAACTTGTTTCTCAACATGAAAACTTATTTAAGAATGCTTCTCTATCGTCAGTAGATTAGAGCAAAGAACACCAAGGGACTGAGTTTCAAGCTTCATCCATAACTTAGTGAGTAGAAAGACTGAATCTATAGAAACCACTTAATCTTTCTGTGCCTCATTTGACCTATCAGTCTAATGAATATAAAATGATGTTAACCTCAGAAAGGATGAAAAAACTGTGTAATTCACTATCTCATAATAGGAACTGGTAAAAAAAAAAAAGAGTAGATTAAAACATTCGAACGGTGATATTTAAATAAAGAACTTTTGGTTTGGATATTTTTTAAAATTTTAAGTTATTACCTTAAAAAAATTTTAGTACTTTAAAAAAAAAAGATTTTATAACTTATAAAAACTGATAACGGTAGTCAAATAATGTTAGCAAAAGGGGAAAAAATCTCAGGCTGCTTTTAATATTGACAGTTACTGTAAACTGCCTCATTATAAGGAATTGTTTACTTACATGATTTGTGAATAGTGGTTTTACTTTGTGGATGTTGATATTGTTATTTCTAGCTTTCTTTATTTGTTGTTTCTTCAGGTTGATTTAACAACAGATCTCTAGTATTTCAGCAATATTATTCCAAAGAACTTGTATATTGAACAAGTCACCACTTGTTTAACATAACGTATCTTTTCACTGTGACTTAGTATTTAAAAGGTAAATCTTCTTTATGTATTACATATGAATTGCCCAAATTTATTCATCCAATAAAATTGGAAATGTAATATTCTTAGTAATGAAAAGCAAGGTGAATCTTGAGAGTTTCCGTCCTCTTTAATCCTCATTCGTATTTTCTTAGAGACAATAATACTGGGCAACTATATGCCACTTATGGAGGCAATTCTCCCTGAGAAATTAAAATCTTTATACTTACCATTATGTAGTCAGTTCAAAGCAATATTTTTTTCTGTGTGTGTATTGTTTTGTATTTCCCTTTTGCAGTTGAGGAGTTTTTCATGGACCAAAGGAAAACTAAAATTATTTCTTGAACTAACTAATTTAAGTCATTGGTATCAATGTTATAGATGGTATAAAAAAGAATTATGTCAGAAAACATAAAGATTTTAAATATTAACAGTATTTTAAGATGAAAAAGAATAGTCTAATTTTATCTTTGTTTTTTTTTTTGCAATTTTTCTTATTTTCATATTCTGGTATGTTTGCTTGTTTTTTTCATTATAGAAATATCAGGTTCAGAGTCTTTCTATTTACATTTGCATTCTAAAAGACTATATTTTGTGGATTTGATGTATGATACTCTCTTTGTTGCTGGCTATTTACACTATTTCCATTTTTAATATTGTATTTGATACTGTAATAAACATCTGTGTTTTAAACAACATATTTAAGTCCTAAATCTGGGTACTTCAGAATGTGACTATACTTGGAGGTAACATCTTCTTTAAAGAAGTTATTAGAGTTAATGAGGCAATTATGACTGGTGTTCTTATAAGAAGAGGAGGTTAGAACACAGATATAGGTACAGAAGGACCATGTAAATACAGAAGAAGGCCACCTACAAGCCAAAGAGAGAGACCCTAGGAGAAATCAATCCTGCTGACTCTTAATCTTGACTTCTAGCCTCTAGAATGATGAGAAAATAGATTTCTATTTTTTAAGCCATGCAATCTGTGTTATTTTGTTATGACAGCCCTTGCAAACTAACACACTTACTTTCAAATTTTGGGTGTATATGCCTTTGAGCAGAATTTCTAGGTCATATTTTAAAAATAAAAATTTTTATTTTATTTTTTATTATATGTTTATTCTGTGTCATATGTTAATTCTACATTTGGATTTTTGAGGAATAATTCATTCTCTTAATAAAAATTTGAGCACTTAACCCATGCCAAGATTTTGAGCTATATATTCAGAAAGCAAGGTGAACACCACATATTTCCACTTCTTTTAGAGTTATCACTATCTAAATATTAGAGAATTATAAAACAAGAAGCTAGATGCAATGATAGAGATATTTGAAAGATATCAGAGTTTAATTCATCCTATCCTTGACATTGAATTTACTTTTTTATATTCTAAATTAATAGATGAACATGGCAAAATGTTCTTAGATTAGAATCTTTCTACAGTACATTTTTTTAAAAAGTCACAAATTCTTCTTTCCTTTAGCTATACTCCTGTAACGTGAAGGTCTTCACATCAAGAAGTAGTGTCTTTTTTTCTACTTCATAAATCTGTCTTGGTTATATGACTTGCTTTAGCCAATGCCACATTAGGCAAAATCATGTAAACAGTCTTGAAAAGTGCTTGTATATTGAGGCTTACTCTTTTGAAATAGTTAAACTCCTAAAACCACCATCTGAAAGAACCTAAGTTAACCTGCTGGAGAATGAGAGGCTACACAGAAAACTGAGGCAGCCCAGTGGATACCTAGCCAATTAACAGATATGTGTGTGAGGTTATTCAGAAAAATTCAGCCACCAGCCAAATCTGTTAGTTAAATACAACAGAAGTATTAAAGAGCCCTCAGAGCTCACTAGAACCATACCAGATCAGAACTGTTCTGTTGATCCACAGAATTATGAGATGGATGAAATGGTTATTTTCAATTGTTAGACTGTTAGGCAGCAGAAGTGAACATTTTTATTACCAGCTACTTTGACAATATTCCATATAATTTAATTTATTTTGTTGTTAATTGTTCCTGTTCTTTTGACTATTAATATATTAATTTGCTCTAATCAATACATATTTTATATTTGTACAAGTTTTTTCATGACTTGAATCATTTTCTTCAATATTCTACTTCTAAGCTTTAGTGCCAATTGCCTAGAAATTAGAACACTCTAACTAAATATTTGTTAAATGAATGAAAGAGCTCTTATAGTCAATATATATTTACCCTTTGCACCCTATAATTTGATTTCAAATAATTTTCCAATATTTTAATTCATTTTGTTGTGTGTGTGTGTGCAGAATAAAATAATATCTCTGCAATGCACCATAGCTATTTATTTTCCTCTGTGAATATACTTCTATTATTTCAATCTTAGAAAAATTATGCTGTCACCCAAAAAGGCAGTATGATAGAACAATCACAAGGTTTACATTTTTTGCTTCCCCTCCTTCAGGTGCCACTATTCCATACCCTGATATGAAGTGTCTGCAAACCTGATAGATATATTTTATCTAACATTTTTTTCTGGCTGGAAAGAGAATACTCAAAAGGCATAAAAAAAATTAAAAAATCTAATGTGACTATTAGCCAAAGTAGATTTAAGAAGAAGATCCATTGCCGGAGACAAAAAGGAATATTTTAAAATGATAAAAGTATCAGTTTGTCCAAAAGACAAAACAATTTTAATTGTGTATGCTCTTGAAAATAGAACTTTAAATATATAATAAGTAAAATTTGACATTAGTAAGTAGAGAACAGACAAGTTCATAACCTAAAGAGTTTAATACTCTTCTATTATTGTTTCATTGAATGAATAACCTAAGTATAAAGAAGAATTGAAAAAAAGAAATGTTTGATGTTTATAATAAAATACCTCAAAAATATATATCATTCAAGTACTTATGAAACATTTCATGATTACTTCTATAGTTTAAAAAAATATGTTAAAATTAAACATTTATTTCAAATAAAAGTTAATAATACTACTAACCACAGGATAAAAATACAAACTTAGTACTGATACAGCACATCTATGAAAAACGTATTGAATATCATGTTCATGGAAAAACATTAACAGGATATCTTTACATTAAAAAACTATATTAAGATACAAATTAACATAACTACTAACGAATGTCAAATTTGAAGTATTTGCTGATTTCATAAGGTGATAAAAACTAGAAAATACATTAGTCAAGATCAAAATTCTCATCACTTTAAAAAGTTATGATTACTTAAACTAATAAGAACTAATAAAAATGCAGTAGAAAGCTAATTACAACATCAGCATACAATAAATAATATTTTTCATATACATTATAAAAACTAAATGAAAGTTACATAAGAAATTAATTTTACAGTAGGAAATATGTGTCAATATACATATTACCTAGGAATAAATTTAGTGAGAAATATATAGAAATAATCTATTAATATTTACTATACTATATAAAAGAAACAGAAACTTAAAGAATTATTTTTAAAGCACTGCAAAACTCAATATTTACATACCACAATTCTTCCCAGTCTGTGCTGTTCAAAGCAATATCAATCAGTTTCCTCTAAAATATTTTTTGGAACATGATATGTTTCTAGAGTTTATCTGCAAGGCTATATGGAGTGGAAATAGAAATGGAAAAGAAACTTTTGAAAAGAGTTTAATACTTTACCAAACTTAGGATCCTTGTCTATGTTAGCTAAACATATGCTATTTATCTAAATATATGATAATGTTAATTCAAACCAAAATATTGTGAAATATAAAAATGAAGTAATGGAAGAGAATAGTAAGACTAAATATAGGTATTATAGTTCAAATTTGGTTAAATTTTGTCTTTTAACATTGCATTGATATTATATGTTTATATTTATACATATGAATGCCTAATTATATCCAGAGATTTCACCATTTGTGGTTGTGTTGTCAGGAACATGATCACACATTTTTTGGTAAAACTGGTATTAGAGTATAGTTGTCATACAATATTATATCAGGTATATAACATAATGATTCAACATTTATATACTTTACAATGTGATCACCACAATAAGTCTAATACATCTGTCTTTGTGCAAAGTTATTATGTTGTTATTGACTATATTCCCTGTGCTTTATACCACATCCCATGGCTTATTTTATAACTGGAAGTTTGTGCCTCTTATTTTCCTTCACCTTTTTCACCATCCCCACCTCCATGGCAACAATCAGTTTGTCTTCTGTATCTACAGTCTGTTTCTGCTTTGTTTTGTTTGTCTGATTTCACTTAAAAGTGAAATTATATGGTATTTTTCCTTCTCTGTCTGACCTATTTAACTTAGCATAATACCCTCTAGCTCCATTCATGTTGTCACAAATGGAAGATTTTATTCTTATTTTTTTTTATTTCTGAATTTTTTATTGTAAGCATGTATGTATAGAGTACATATATAAAATGGTATCTATATCTATATCTATACCTATATCATCTATATACAGAGATAGAGACAGAGGTATAGAGATGATAGAGATAGAAAGAATATCCCACACCTTCATTATCTATTCATTTATAGTGACTGCACTAATTTGAATCCCACCAACAGTGCCTGAGGGTTTTTTTCTCCACATCCTTGCCAGCACTTGATATTTGTTGACTTTTTGATAATAGCCATTCTAATAGGTGTGAAGTAATATCTTATTATGGTTTTGATTTGTATTTTATTGATGATTAGTGAGGTTGAGTATCTTTTCACATGCTTTTAGCCATCTCTATGTCTTTGAAAAAAATGTATGATCCCAGACTTTTTAACATTATTGTTTGTTTTTCTTTATTGGATCATTTGACATAATGTGAAACCTTACTTTTCTGAAATAATACCTTGATTTTAATGTATATAGTGCTTTTGTTACTAGATTTTCTGTATTCATATTTTTAACTGAGATTTGTCTGGTGTGTATGTGTGCAATGCACATATTTCCTCATATGCATCTATAAGCATACTCAGGCACATGCATTTTTAACATTCATGCTGGCTTTATTAAAATAATTTCTATTTTTTCCTAGTTTTCTTTACTTTATATCAATTTTTTATATTAAGAGAATTATTTGTACTCTTACTCTTCAAAATATCAATCAAGAGGCTTTATTAGAGATGGTTGTTTGAAAAAACTCACATTTTAATTTGTTTATTTGTATCAGTGGTATTTCAATATTGATTTCTTTCCAGAGTCAGTTTTTCTAATTTTAGACTATATAATTTTTTTAAAGATTTGAAAATCACATTTTATTTTTATTTAATATTGCACTTTTCATCAATAATGTTTTTCTATTGTTTTGTTTTCCAAACAAGTCTTCCATATTCTGTTATACAATTGCACTTTTAATGTAGCTAAATATTTTTAACAAAACATTTTAATAACATAGATGACTAAGTACTCTGTGTAATTCATATCATTAAATCAGTTTAAAGTTCAAATAAAAAATGAAAAACTGGTATTAATTATCATCAAATAATTTATCTACAACAAGAAACCAGTGAGTGAGATGAAGTGTAAACCAACCATCTGCTGTATTTCATGTTTTTGAAATACACTTGTTTCCTTCATCATAATGCTAGCAAAATTCTATGCAGTCATTAGATAATTTTCTGAGCATGATGTTCTTTCCAGATGTAATTTTATGATCATCATGTTTTTGTTTCCTTTGAAATGTATTCAGTTAGTAGAAATTTAGTGAATGTCTTCTAAGTACATTGCTCAGTACTGAAGTTAGTAATTTCAAAAATAAATGTGAAATATGTCCTTTACCTTCTGGGAACATTTATTGTGCATGGGCATCAAAGAAATAAATGTGCACAGGAAGAAATTGTTAACAGTTTAAATTTATATATAATATGAAGTATAAAAATATATGATACAGTAGATAAATGCCATAAATAACAGAATAGACCTACAGATCTTGATTAGAAAGATAATGAGAATCTGAACTTGAACTAGTCATTGAATAATAAGTCACTTTTGGAAGTCAGGGAAAACAGAAAGGTGATTTAAAAATTAGTTATTTGAAATATTTTTTTTAAATCGCCTTTTTGTTTTATTCCAATAAAATTCTGACAATGCTGGCTCAATAGAAAACTAAGAGATTACTATGCAATTACAATGTATTTACAGACCTTAATTACTTTAAAACTGCAGAAGCTTTTGTTGAAATTTGTCTTTAATTAGGGAAGAAATGGATTACTTTTATCTTTACTTTTTTTAATGAATCATTTATTTTTCTTTTCAGAAATATATATTAGATATCCACTTTACACCAAGCACGTATATAGAAAATTGAACAAAGCCAAAAACAAGAAAATTACTCTGGCTATCACAGAATTTGCATATTTAGCAATAAGAATATTGATTTGAAATAGAAATCAAATAATGTGTATTTCATGACAGGAGATATAACTAAGTCAAGTATTCATAAATGGCCACCTGAATATGAGCTTGAATGTCAATATATGTATTATAGAAATATTATAGTATCTTTAGTGTAAAAAATAATTGGAAAGAATAATTCTAGACACAGAGAAAAATGTAAAAAGGTTTGGAGAACTCCAAACAGATCATGTTGGTTTGTAAGAATGAATTAAAGGTGAGGTCGGAAAGAATGAATAGATTAGGAAAACCTTTGAGACAGACACACTTTCTGGCCCTTATTGACTTACTGCTGTGAAACCAGGGAAAAGATATAAATAATATCTTTTCTAATTTCTGGTTAAAAATTCTATTAATTCATTGTATGACATAGGGGGCATCCATTAAAACCACTTCGGTTGCCAACTAAAAAGACTTTACTGTATCAGAGAGAGGCAGGAGTCGACAGACTAGGGTCCATGGGCCATATTTACCCTGCCACATATTCTTGCAAATCAAATTTAATGGCAATACAGCTACATCTATCATCAAAGTTAAATAGGTGCATGTGAAACCATATGGTGTAAAAAGCCTAAAATAATTACAATCAATCTATCCCTTTACAGAAAATGTTTGTAGAAGTGGGGTAAAATTAAATAATGGCATTCATTAGAGTTTACTTGGCTTTAGATATTGAAGACAGTGTTATCAGGACTCTAACACTGTATCTTTCAGTTTTGCTTTTATGCTGGATCCTTTTTCATCAGGCTCAACAGCTTGCTAAGCTGGAAGACAGCAGGTTTACTGTTCCAATTTAGAAGAAGAGTCCAAAGAGAACAAATCTTTCTCAAAAATTTTAGCAAAATTCAAGGAAGTCATTTTCTCCATTCAGGCCTGGAGGTTCTACTTTTAATAGATAGGCTCATGGATGGGAAAAGATCTACAATTCACTTGAGCTTTAATGAAAGATTTGGAGTCTCCATAGAAAAACCCTGATCTTATTAATATTCATATCAGTAAGTAAAATTAACATAGGTCTTATACATTGGGAACACAGGAGGAAAATCTAGCATTGACAAAAAATAAATTTTGGGAAATAATTTTTGAGAGAAAAATCAATGTTAGTTATAATGAGACATAGAAAGAAGAGATACAATAAAAAAAATCTAACACTCATGAAGTGCTACTATATGCTAGTCTTGGTTTTGACATTTGGAGGACTTTTCCTATATTGATTTATTGCTGCTATACAGTGGATAGGAAAATTGAGGCAAATTGAAGGTATTGCGGCAAATTAAAAGGAAATTATAATACCGTTGCAGATATTACCACAGTGAGTGGCTGCAAACATCCTAAGCAGTTATAAGAGTAAGAAATAATAACAGCCATCTAATATGACTTATTTACTGTTTGATAGACACTTTGTTAAGCACTGTAATACAAACAATAAGATATTGTTTTGTGTGCTTCTGTTTCCTAACAATACATATTTTACAAGAAAAAAAGTATCCTGTTGCCAATTATAATCTGCTATGACTCAATACAAAAGGGACTAGAAAACACTAGCTTTCAATACCATATGGTATAAGCAAAGCATGACAGGGTACTCTCTTTTAAATAAGTGCTGCATGTTTAGCTCAACTTTCTCTATATTCAGAATTGACCTATGAATTGATTTCACACTGGCGATCTCTTTTTTTCAGTGTCACATAAGTTTTGGGGGAAAGAGAAACATATCTCTTTATCTGCTTTGATGTTCCCTCTGTACATACAAAGAAAATTTGAATTTTGCTGTTTCAGAGAAGTAAGATTAACATTTGATTTCATAAATGTAAATGATTCATTATTGAAAGTAGAGGAGAGGAAGATTATTACAGTTAGAAATATTGAGTTCTTGCAAAATGTCAAGTATTCTTCCTTTAACAGTCTTTAAATAAGCCCTCATTACTATTTACCTATTTTCAGCAAGGAAATTCTCATGGTCACTTGGTTCCCAACACACCCAATAGACTGTAAAGACAAGCCTTGAATCCATTTGGATACAGCTAGAATGGCATGCTCAAGTGCTGCCCCCATGCTGTCTCCACGGAACCCATTTTTTACACAGATGCAGATTATTCTCTTGTATCAGCTGAGGGAATAAAAAAAAAAAAAAAAGGAAAGGAGGAAATTATGATACCTTTCCAGATATTACCAGAGAAGAGACAGTGGTTGCAAACATGCTATCCAATTATAAGAGTAAGAGATTTTTGAACTCACTGGTTCCAGACTCTCAGAGTGCAGAAAGTGGAGTCAGTCAGACACTGGCTTTGTCCTCCAACTGTATAAACAGGCTGTGGACTGCAACAGGAAACTCAGGGTGTGTTTTTCTACCTTTGACACCTGGGCCTACTGTTAAGAAAGAAATTTAACAAGCCTCACCTGTGAAAGAAAGCAAAGGTCAACTTTCTTAATGTCCAAACTTGTGCGAAAAATACTGTCCTCATAGTTCTCACAGTTATAGAAACACAGGCACAGAATTAAGCCTACTTATGGAAACACAATCACAGAACTAAACATATTTACATTATTTTTAAATGACAAGAATGTTTTAAATGTTACAATGAGATAAAATGCATGGAGATATGATAACAATCTTTCAATAGTAAAGATAACAGAAATAGTCAAAATTATATATGTCAGATATGTATATACGTAATAAATATAAAAATATTTTAAAGTGTTTAGAACATGATCATTAGATTGATGTTAAATATTTTATTTAGATATAAATAAACTTATTTTTATGATTATAAAAGAGAATAACAATTTTTGTAGTTTTTGCACATTTGTAAGCTACTTCCTGAAACTCTAAAACCAAAACTTAGTCTTAACTATATTATCACATTAGTTTTTCTATTCAGTTATGTAGTTTAGATTAGCAGTCCCCAAACTTTTCAGCACTAGGGACTGGTACTCCTATGAGAATCTAATGCTTGATTATCTGAGGTAGAGCTGAGACGATGATGCTAGCCCCGGGGAGCAGTTACAAATACAGACAAAGCTTAGCTGTTTGCCCACAGCTCATGTTAGCTGTGCAGCCTGGATTCTAACAGTCCATGGACTGGTACTAGTGTGCAGCCCAGGGTTTAGGAAACCCTGGTGACCTTAGTGGTATCTAAAATTTATACATGTAAAATTTATCAGGATTCTAAAATATATTTATAATCTCAGAAAAGAATATTAAATAAAGAGGTAATTAAAAATAGCAATAATAATAAGAATCAATAGCAATAATAATAACAAAAATTATACTTGAAATACCAAAAACTTGAGACAATGATGTTTTCTTTTAGATTGGATAAGTAAAATAATTGCTTCAGTATTTGATTTCAATTTTTTAAAGTAGACTTAAGATCTGACCTGGGACAGTTAGAGGTATACAAAGTAGATAAAATAACAGCCCAGGAAGCTGCTTGCTATGCTCACTTTTATAATCTAATTCTGACAAACTTATATAGTCATATGTTCTAAGCTAAAGCTAACATAGTTTTGTTTTTTAACCTCAGAAAACAATAATTGCACCTTTGTTTTACTTGAGGTATTATTATCAATCACTTTCAAATATATCCTATTCAAAGAGATTTCAGACCATGACACTGTAAACATAAAAAGATAATGACTGTGTTTTGTGGTAAGCATGTTAATAACATACAGAAATAACTCTAGTTCATTGAAGCAGATTTGGGAAAGGATAGCATTGCACTGTGTTTAAGGTCACTAATATAACTACACCGGTGAATGGATTTGTCCTATAAAATAATTAAAATGTTATTTAAGAGGTAACATTTAACACTTATTCTTTATATTTTACTAAGTTCCAACCACATCTTCTATTGTTTTTCTTGGAATTTGACTTAGTTTGGGGAACCGTCATTTTCTGACAAGGGTTAACACCAAGATTTTTCTGCAGTGTTGTTTTACTAGAGAATTTGAAGACAGTTGTGATGGAATTGCTTTATATCAAACTTAGTTTGCTTGGAGGAGAATATAAAGCTCCCAGGAATGCTGTTAAAGAGGTGCATTTCAAAGTAATGCCTCGCCAGTTATAAATGTTGGTATTGAATTGAATATGCCAATATTGCTGAAGTGTTTCTTTCCATCTACTATAAAATATGTTAATTATAAATGTTTGAGAAGCAATTTTTACAAAGGAGAATCTTCTATTGTTTTATTTTTAAAATATAAAGAAGTAACTAGGTTTTATTTTTATATTACAGTATTTAAATGATTGTTTTTATACTGTTTCAAAAATAATACAATAGTCATCTCCATTAAAGGTCCTATTGATATTTATTTTTTAAATTGATATTTATTTTTTAAATATCAGATATATACGCCTATCCTGAATTAATGTGAAAGTTTTAGTGTTTTCTCATAATTTTTACCAATCTAGAATTATAACTATGAAGGAATATATATATAATTTTTCTAAGTCAAAAAGGTTAAAGAATCTATGTGGCTTAAGAAGACCAGATTCTCAGTACACAGATATAGATGAATTAGTCATCAATGACTTATATATATTTTGTATAGTTTGGGTGAATTTTATTAATTTGCATAATGAAGGAAACTTCAGCCTGTTGTAATCCACAGGAAATCAATCATCTCATGTACAGTGTTCACTTCCCAGCTTTGGAACTATAATGCCTGGAAATGATAAAGTAGTTCCCAGAATTTTGGTGTTAATTACAGTGTAGAACATCACTGGGGCCTTTGAGAAAAAAAATCTGTCTGAGATTTATATTATATTGCTGACTATTTTAAATAGAGTTGTAACTGTATAAGAAGGATTTAAAAAATAATTTTAGGTATTTTTTTACTAGGTTATATTAAAAATATGTATTTTATATTTTTGTAAACATGTTTTGGAAAAAAATACTAATCCTAATAATTATCTTAAAATTTTGGATTCAGTGTTGTAGAGAATATTGTGAAACTGTCCAGATTTCATCTCTGAGACCTCAGTTTATGGGAATAAAAAGACTGAGACCGTTTACAGCTTCATCTCTCAACCGATAATTGCCCTCAACCATAGAGAATTGGTTGCATAGCTCAAGCTGATGTCCTTGATAGAATGTAGGCTGAAGCCAATTGCTTTCCAATGGAGAAGAGGGATACAAAGTTCCAAGTCCCATGACTCAGTTTTGGACAATGTGGAAGACCCAACCCAACTCCAGAGCTCCTCATAGAATAAACTGAATCCTCCATGGTCACCATATTGTTGATCAGCTTTTTTTTGCCCTCTGCCTATATGTGAATTCCTTACGTCTTAACTGGTGTATATCACAAGAGTACTCCACAAAGAAACTTCTGACTGCAACCCTCCATTTCATAATCTGTTCCAGGAATTCTATGTAACATAGTTATGCCTAGAGTGGACTCTAAAATGTGGATTTAGACTTGTACCTCTTGCCAATGTATTGGGTATTCATAAGAGTACATGTTAGTTTTGTTTACCACAAACATGTTCTTTCAAGAAACCCTCAAAGTTGCCTTGTAGAACATCATTTTAAAGTTAAGATTTGTGAATATTTTATTTATTATTCAATATCCTGAATAGCAGAATTCAAATGAATCTTTCATTCTGTTTTGTATAAATTCTATTGTTTATTGTCAGATTCAATAATTTATATTTCCATGCATTCTAAAATAGAAAAAAACCAACATAAAAATAAATATTTTGAAAGAAGTCACCTTGTTGTCCCATTTTAATCTTTAATTACATGTAGAAATATTGTTATTAACAAAAACAATAAAGGTAACAGAAGCCATCATTTATTCACTATCTGATACTTGAGAGCTTCAGATAGTTTCTCTTATTTAATTTGCACCCCAATCTTTCAAGAAATGTTTTGTTATTGACTAATGACTTTTATTTATTTAATCAGCAAATTGAAGATAAAAATTTTAAAAGATTAAAAAACTGACTTTAAAAAGTTTAAGTAAATGACAAATGCCAAAGAGATAATAAATGACACAAGGCAATATCAAACCCAAATTAGATGAATTCCAAAACTCAAGGCCTTCCTATTCTACAAAGGTTCTTAGAATGTAATAAAATTAATAGTTTGGGACACATTTATTTACTCAACTACATCAGAAAAAAATCACATGCAGCTAATTTATATTTAGAAAGAGGAGAGCAGGAAAAAAAAAACAGACACTGTTCAACACACTTATTCTAGTCAGGTGGTGGGGGGAACTCAGTGGTACCCCTTTCTAACGTAAGCATAAGAGCAGTATTTGTTTTCACAGAGAACAGTCTCAAAGATCCAAGGAAATCTTCATGGATACAAATAGATGAAAAATTCTTCTTTCAGACATAATCTGAATAGAATCTTTTTTTCCCTCCCCTTTTTCTCTAAACTACTGCTGCAGTAAGACAAAATAAAAATAAGCATGAGTGTTTTCTCTACCTTGTTAGATTTTTTTTGTTTCTATTATTTATTGCCACATTATAAACTTCCTTGTTAAAATGTGACTTAAAATAAAAATAATTTATCTTGTTCATGAAAATTCATTTTTGTGTAATGTAAAGCCAATGTGAATGCTTGTCTATATGTCAAGTAGGTCAACTGAGAAAGTTCAACTGGGTTAGAGGTTTGACTTCTAAGATGGCTCACACACATAAAGGATGGAGGCTGTCAGCTAGCATCTCAGCCATGACTGTCACTCAGGAATCTCAGTTCCTCCTCAAACGGGAGCCTCTTGTGCTCTACTATTCTACCATCCCATCCCCCCACCCTAATCTGGCATTACAGTTGAGTCCTAAAAGCAAGAGTTCCTCCAGACAGGAAACAAAGGATGTCAGTCTTAAAACCTGGAAACAGAAATTGGAACAATATAACTTTTACCCTATTCCATTAGTCAAAGAAATCACAGAGATTGTCAGGATTGAAAAGGGGATCGAATTTACTTACGCGAGGAGGGTCAAAAAATTGTGCCTATTATTAATCCATTACAGCCTTGGAGAGTAACAGGGTGAAATCTAATTGGGGACATTCATGTAGTATTGTCTTATGCAAACTCGAAGAGATATGCTTTCTATTTGTTTTTCCTCTTTGTTGTAAGCTCGTGTTCTCTCTCTCTCTCTCTCTCTCTCTCTCTCTCTCTCTCTCTCTCTCTCTCTCTTCCTTTTTCTCTCAGCCAGTATAAGAAAAATAATTTGAGTATACTATTTTTAAAATGCCTAAAATCTCGCACACAAACATATAACTTAAAGCTTCCTCTCAATTTGGAAAGTTCTCAAGTTTAGTGTTCTACATAAAGAAAAAGTTGTGATTAAAAAACTCTTTGAGGAAAAAAATAAAAATAGCAGATAAAATAAATTTTAATGGCACAAGATTTAAAATTTTTTTTTTATCATTACATATCTTTATGGCCTATGTATTTTCTGGTTTGTCATAGGCCTTCCACTTCCAAATGTTATTCACTTAGTCCCTTTATTATCTACATGACCCCTGAATGTATCTAAGTTTGCCATCCCTGTCATTGTGCTATAATGGCCAAATTCTAGCTAGTCATGAAAGGGACCTGACATGTCCTTTACTTATGCAACCCTTGAAAACGTGTGGCCATAGCAGTTTTCAAAAATGCAGAGATCCTGTTCCTGGCAATCTCCTTCCCTGAGAACAGAAAGTGATTCATATACAAAGCTAATTCAGGCTTCTCCTCTGTTAAAAGACTTGTATAACTGAATGCATAATCCAAATAATAAATATATAACAAATACTGAAAATGGTTTCAAACCAGTATTCACCGCTATTTCTCTCATGTGTAAAGTTGTTCTAAATGAATCCAGACATCCACTTTTCAAGATAAAAGTGGGATTCAAATCATATAATCGTTTCATTGTATACATGATGAATTTGAGGTCTAGGAAATTAAGTGACTTGTCTAATTACATAATTTATGGTAAAGGCAAGGTAAAAGTAAGGTATCTTATTAACATTTTGTAATTGTTAGCAGATAGCTAATATTTCAATATACCAGCATCAATACAGTCAAAACAGCTTACCCATAAATATCCTTCCAGTTTTTAATATATAGTTTGGTCAATCAATTCCTTTTTATATAGAGACATATTTAAGGACTGGTGTTTATTTATTTGATATAATCTTTAGTATCCCTTTTTTTAGTTTATTATTTCAAAGGGAGCATAAATTTGTTTGAGAAAATTAGCATTTCCAAGAATTGAAGCAAATTTTAAAAGTGAGTGTGTCTGTGTGGGTATTCTCTCCAACTTAGTATTCTCACATTTTCATGAAATATGAAAAGCAGCTTTATGGAATTAATCTATTTTCTTATTTAAATTGAGAACAGAGATAGGAAATTATAGCTCCTTTTTATGAGCTACAGTAAGATGTCAAGTACAGACTTTAAAATCTCAGGGAATTGGATTAAAACCCAGTGATTCTTGCTACTTTGTTTCTCAGATTTCTCACCTAGCATAGTGGTTTGGAGATTAGCAGTAATATAACCAATTTACCTGGAACATTAAAGGATCTTAAATGTATATTAGCTTTTTCTCATTGGTTTTCAGAAAATTTAACTTTGTCTTAGCAGATTGTGTAAACATTTTAAGATGTTAAATACAGAAATGTGTACTAACATTAAGCCATAATAAAAAACAGAAATACATGTGATTTAATAGCTATATTCCTTATGAAGAGCCAGATATGCGTGCAGGAACTACATCTTCTACTTAGATGATGTCTTGTGAGGAACAAATAATGGTAATTATTAAATTGTAATGGCTTCAGAAATCACTGGAATTTGTATCACTTAATGAGGAGGTTCTATCAAATAGACAAGTTTCAACTGATTATAAATCTCTGAGCTAATACATCAATAGTTTAAAGGTGACTAACCCTCTAGTGTTTTTTAGCTCTATTACACTAAAGTCTAACAATTATCACTGCCAGTAGAAAGCATTATGAAAAATCATTTTAATTGTTATTCTGGTCATTTTTTAATTTTACTTATTTTTAACAAAGAAAAATAGTAATTTTAGATATGTATCTAATTTTAAGGGAATCTTTAATTCTGTTGAGTTGATTGGAGCAAGATCCATGAAGCTCTAGTCAAATCACGATTTTTTATTACAAAGACATATCTCCTTAAGTGAAGAATTTTTAAGTAAAAATAATACCCTAACAAGTGAAATCTCCTATTCTTCGCATTAGTCTCAAGGTGATCAACAATGGTCCTTAGAAATACTAAAAAATTATTTTTAATATTTAGTATTTAGTGAAGTGGGAAAGACATTTGCCTCTTTAGTAAATAGATTAAAAAATAAACTTAACTTTTTAAATGACAAAATAGAGACTATGTATATCAATAAAAATCTTTATAAATATTAATTTAAAAATTCACTTTTATTTTCATTTTTTTAAAATAAAAGTAGTAATTAATCCAATGTTTTCAACTCACAAAACACTTATATCAATAGTCTCTATGCTTAGAAGTTTCCTGCTAAATCAAAGAATTTTAGAGTGAAATTAAAGATATTTGAGACATAATATTATACTTCTAAATGTGCAAAGAACCCATGATGGAAAAGATATTTTTCTAACTAAAAATTCTAACATTATACTCAAAGATCCCTTCTAGAATGTATAAATAAATTTCAAGACTGATTTTTCTCATCTAACACTTTTTTCCAGTTGTTTTCTATAATATCATTTTTACCACATTTTGAGCTTCTTAAAGAGAGGGACTGTATGACTTTATTTCAATTTTCTATGCCAAGTACATAGTTGATACGTTCTCATTTGTTCAAAAACTAATTTCCACTCTTAAATACCAGTCTCCTAAAGGCTAAAATAATCAAGACTCTGAAGCAAAACTTTCTTGGCTTGTATCTCATACCTATTGCATAATAAATGTATATCTTAGCTTATGTTCAAATACTAATAATTATATTAATTTTCTAGTGTTCTGTGAAGATTTAAACTATTAACACATGTAAAAATATTAAGAGCAATGTGAGAACCAATAACTATTAAACAAAAGTTGGACAGTGAAGAATAGAGGTTAGGAGAATGGACTTAGAAACCCAGTTCCTGAGTCTGGATCCTTGCTTTACCATATTATCTGTGTAATTCTGTGCTAATTAATCTCTATGTGACTCAATAGTCAGTCAACACTCATCAAATAGGGATAGTAATAATAATAATATTTCTACCATTTAGAAAAGTATGTGACACCTATCATTTTCAAGATTAGTTGTATATCTCAAGGTATATTCCAAACAAATGTTCTTATTACAAAGGAAGTCTTTCCCTTTAAACTACTATATAATTTGCTTCCTCAGTGTGCTGCGATGGAGTTTATGCGAGCTTTGAAGGCCTACTCTACCTAAACAGGAGAAGACATCTTTCTCGTCTGCATCCTGTTTCTGAAAGGCTTTAAAAGCAGGGGTACTTCTATAGCAGGAATAGGATCCACCACAGATAACTTCAAAAATGGAGAATATCAGAGTTCATCTGTTTTAAAGAAAGGTTAAATTTTAATTATGAGTTCAACAGAGAGAGAGAGAAAGAAGTGAAATAAAAAATAATGTTTAGAAACTTTAATATTTGTGGCGATTTCTTTTCCTCAAGTTAACAATTCATCTACAATGCTGCACAATCACTTTACTCTGGGTATGCAAATGTGTTTTTATTACTAGGCCCTTACATCATGAAAACAGTGGAAGAGGACCTTAATATTATACAAACTGTCCCTAAGTAGCCATGGATGACATACAAGTCTCCAAACCAGGAAAATTTATTTGCTTCTATGTATATTAAGAGAAAACCTTTAGATAGGCAGAACAAGTCTATATAAAAGAAGCATGCCCTAGAAAGAAAGTGTCACAGAACTAGTCTTTGGATTCAGTCTAAAAGATCTTTATTCTATTCTCGTATAACTTGACATCTGGATACCTAGGCCAAAGGCCTTCCTTTACTTTCTGCTTCATTTTCCCCATCATGTCAATTTTTAATTTTTCTTCAAATATTGATTCTTGATGTAGCTTCATTAAAGTACCTACTACTGATATGACTTTCTAACAATTTTCCTTACCCTTTTTGACCATGATTTTGACAGACCTATACTGTATGTTGGCTTTGACAAGTTGACATAGCGCCTTCCCTCTAAGTTTACAATTGTTTTCTTTTATGAATCTTCAGTGGGGGATACTACAATGGGTTTAAGTGACAACTTTATTCTTGGAGAATTCAAATATAGGCAAGCTGATCTAATGATTACTGAAAGCATTTTTTCCTAGAGCATTTATTACTACACTGGGGAAACATACACATTTGTCAGTTATATTGCCATTCACAATATAAAAAGTTATATAAAGCAAAGTAATCTGTGATGCTTATATTGAAAGGGCAATGCC
Organism: Cynopterus sphinx; assembly: GCA_030015415.1. Classification (NCBI taxonomy): domain Eukaryota; kingdom Metazoa; phylum Chordata; class Mammalia; order Chiroptera; family Pteropodidae; genus Cynopterus; species Cynopterus sphinx. The sequence goes on along the minus strand of CM057382.1, from coordinate 96,290,771 downwards.
ATAGATTTAAAATGTTTTATTTAATAACAAGGCCAACATCAGGCATTTCTGACCGAACTACAACCGGGAACCTCAACTGAAATTAAAAATTCCATTTTATTACTGAGTGTTATGCCCTCTCTTAGCTTTACCACATGTCTCAGTCTTTACATATTTCTGAGCTCTATGCTGTCCTCACATCCCATTTCATTCTAAGGCAGTGTGACTGGTACAGAGAACTTAATGTAATGATTGATTTCTTTTGTAATTTGCATTGAAATGTCCAGGAACAAAATTATCAGTGTCACAATAGCCACATCTAACAGCTAAATAGCTATTCAAAATCACCTACCCAAGTCTTCAATAAGACAATATTCCTGTTTATCACTGACAAGGTAACTGACCCCTTTCTAAAACAGATAAAGTAAATACCTACCCAATTTTATTTCTTTTTTTTGTTTGTTATAATGAAGATTATATTATAATTTCCAGTCATTATGATTATTGAGTTCAGATTTTAAAAACCTAGTTTCAATGCAGTTTGTACAATTGAAAATTAAATCAAAAAGTCAGAATATATTTAAACATTTTGACAAAAATTTATGTCTAAATAACATAGATAATAGAGTAAAATTAACTCTCAAACAGCATTACCTGTAAACAAACTCTTGAACTCTTAAGAACTGGGTTAAGATCATGTAATGGGTTTAGAACTGGGTTAAGATCAAGACAATGCAAAAAAATCCATTGTTAGGGAATATCCTGCCTGTTTTTTGCACGTGACGAACTAATGATCTCTTCTAAAGTGAATCCTTGCTATATAGCATTGCGCTTTGCCAACAAACCTCCAGCTTCTTTCTGAGTTGCAATTTTTATGCTTATATTATTTTTTTTGTTCCCTATCTCTTCAATTATTAGGACTAAACGTGACTATTCCTTTTATTCCTGTGATTTTTCTTGACATTTCTCTCTGCTTCTGGTACAGCCTATGTCCAAAGGATAATATATGAAACATCATATTGAATATTAGCAACACTTTTCATTTATCACCTGTATAATAGACAGCGGAGGAAATGTCTAACTGACAGCTGACAAAGCTTTTCTTGTCTTCAGTCCCATGGCACAATTCTAACAGTTGCAGTTTTCCCAGATGTATATAGATGCTGACTGTGCTAGCTGACATGCTGTTCTTAGCAAAATGCAATGTGTTCAATCAAGCTGGTAGAGCCAGAGTCCATAAATTTATCATGCAAATGTTAGTGGTGAGAGAGCCTTTTCAAAAGATGCTGATGCACACACAGGGAGCTAGGTTTGGCTCCTATTTCCATCCAGACAGTTCATTCAGTGATGCTGTTGACTTCAATAGCACCATGGCTAAGTTTCTCATGACCATTCAAAACAGTGGTAAAATTTGTTTAAAAAAGCAAAATTATATGAAAACATTCTTCACTTATAAAATTAGCACACACCAACAAAGATTTTCCAGGCACATTATATATGCTACTTCATTGCTACAAAATGGACAACGCTTAATGAATTTCATTGTGACAGATTGAAAGATATAAAATATATGTAAGAATGTTACAACTCCTCTAAATACAATAAGAAAAAACTCAAATTTAAAAATAAAGTTTATCTGTTAATAAAATATGACTGTGCTGTTTTCCAAAATAAAGATATCTAATTTAGATTATTTGCCATAATTTACCTTTGTAAATTATCAAAGTTATAAAATAGTTTCTAACATTTTGTATCTAAAACTGCCCTAGAACATCTAAGAATGATGACTACCAGAATCTCTCATTTTTCTGAAACCAAATAGTTAAAAATATACATAGTGAGTGCTGAATGTATCACAGTAATATTTCTTAAAATTATTTTGATTTTTTAAAACTGGTGATAATTGAGAAAACAATATATTTAATATCTTTTGTTAACGTTGATAACTTGCATTTGCCATGTGTTAGTAGAAATTAATATTTTTTGAGATCACTTCATATGTTGAATGCTATGGCATCTCAAATGTTTTTTATTTAATTTTTTACTAGAAACTTCTGATGTAAGAAAGTTTATTCCCAATTTTTCTTAATTGTTCTTCTAACTCTGTTATTTTCTTCTCCTCAGGATTATTTAGTATTTTTTTTTCTATTTTGTTGAATCAAGGAATTTTTTAGTCAATTAGACAGCCAATCAATATAGAAATCATAAACTACAAAATCTGGTGCATTTTCAGCTGGCTACCTTGTGGTTTTGCTCTTGATCTGGACATGTTGTAGCAGATGAGATGAGGAATGCTGAATCTGCAAATGTTGTTGAAGATGTAAGATTATTTTCTATCATCTATCATCTATCTATATCTTCTATCATCTATCATCTATCATCTATCATCTATCTATCTATCATCTATCTATCTATCATCTATCTATCTATCATCTATCTATCTATCTATTTATCATCTATCTATATCTTCTATCATCTATCTATCTATCTATCTATCTATCTATCTATCATCTATCTATCTATCATCTGCCTATATCTACCTACCTACCTACCTACCTACCAACTACCCTATCTATCTATTTATTTTTATGGCTGAGTGATATTCCATTGTATATAAATATTATTTCTTCTTTACCCATTAATCCATTAATGAACCCCCAGGTTGCCTCCATAGCTTGGCTATTGTAAATAATGCTGCAATGAAGATATGAATTCATGTGTCCCTCAAAGTAGTATGTTGGAGTGTTTCAGGTTTCTATGGATAAACACCCAAAAGCAGGATTGCTGGGTTCTTCTTTATCTTTTTTTATAATCTTTGTCTAAAGTTTATTGTGTATAGTATAAGTGTTGCTACCCGAGCTTTTTTGTTTCCATTTCATGAATATCTTTTTTCATCTCTTTACTTTCTGTTTGTGTCCTTTAATCGGAAAAGAGTCCTTTGTAGGCAGCATATGTAAGAGTCTTGTTTTCTTATTCATTCACCCACCCTATGTCTTTTGATTGAAGCATTTAATTCATTTATGATTAAAGTAATTATTGATAGATATATAGTTATTGGCAATTTATTATTATTTTTTTTATTATTTTTTTTTTTCTTAAAGAAATCCTCCTAACATTTCTTGTAACACTGAACTTTTCTAGCTTTTACTTGTTTGGGAAGCTCTTTATCTGTCTTTCAATTCTAAATGATAGCTTTACTGGGTAGAGTAATCTTAATTGTATGTCCTTGCTTTTCAGCCTTTGATTATTTTATGCCAGTTTCTTCTGGCCTGAAAAGTTTCTGTTCAGAGATTAGCTCCTAGTCTTATGGGAGCTCCTTTGTAGATAGCTAATTGCTTTTCTCTTGCTGCTTTTAAGATTCTCTTTGTCTTTAACCTTTAGCATTTTAATTATGATGTGTCTTGGCATGGGCCTCTTTGAGTTCATCTTGTTTGGGACTCTGAGATTCCTGGACTTGTATGTCTATTTTCTTCAACAGGTTAAAGAAAATTTTTGTTATTGTCTCTTCAAATAGGTTTTAAATTGCTTGCTCTCTCTCTTTTTGTTCTGATACCGACCCATATGATACGAATGTTGGGACACTTGATGGTGTCCCAGAGGTCCCTTAAACTGTCCTCTTTTTTTCCTTTTATTTTACACTGTTCCTATTGCATGTTTTCTGTTACCTTGTCTTCCAAATTGCTGATTTGATTCTCTGCTCCATATAATCTACTGTTGATTCTTTCTAGTATATTCTTTATTATAGTTATTGTATTCTTTATTTCTGACTGGTTCCTTTTAATGGTTTCTATGTCTTTTATTATGCTTGCTATCTCTTTGCTGACATTCTCACTGAGTTCATTCAGCATCTTTATAACCAATGCTTTGATCTCTGCATCTGTTAGATGACTTTCCTCCATTTCACTTAGTTCTTTTTCTGAAGTTTTTTCTATCCTTTTATTTGGGACTTGTTTTTTTTGTTTTGTTTTGTTTTTTGTTTCCTCTTTTTGGCTACCCCTCTTTGTTTCTATGTACTAGGTAGATCTTCTATGTCTCCCAGTCTTAGCAGGGTGGCCTTATGTAGTATGTGTCCTGTGGGAACCAATGGCATAGTCTCCCTAGCCTCCTGAGTTGAATGCTCCAGGAATGAACCTTGTGTTGGTTGTGTGTGCCCTCCTGTTGTAGTTGAGCTTTGATTGCTGTTAACACATCAGTAAGTGGGACTGACTCTCAAGTTTACTGCCTGATAGGATTGGCCATGACCGTAGTGTATGAGTTAATTTGCTCATTCCACAGAGCAGAATTTGTGTCTTCAAGGTGATGTCTTACGAGACAACCTGCTTTTGGTGAATTGGGTGGTGTTCTTGTTCTGGTTTGAAGCTGAACACTGGGTGTTCTGGTTCTGTTATCTCCTGAGAAGGGCTCTGGTTCAGGCCAAGGTCAGGTGCTGCCTGTGACTGATAGCTGGGGCTTTCTGGTAGGAGCTACAAAGTGATCATTGTTGCTCACTGCTTGTTCTGGACTGGGAAACGCATGGGAGAGAGACTATGCTGTGAATAGAGGCTGGCTGTCACTAGTATTTATCTTGAAAAAGCTCAGCCAAAAGCCCACAGGACCCCTTGTCCTGCCATTGTCTCTCAGCTATTCATAAAGCTTGGCTACTGAAAAAGCCTTGAATGATGGTACAGGTGGAATGGGAGTTTAGTGGGGGGGATTCTCAAGGAGTCACTTGTATGGGGAAAAATTGTTTCCAACAGATTTTTTAGCTCTAAATTTGGCACTGGTACTGAGCCTTGGGACACTTTGCAAATACCTCAGAGCTCTCTGAGGCCAGCCACTTCTCACCTGGGGTCTGAAAATCCCTGAGAGTTGGCCATGAAAAATTTCAGTGTGGGTCAACAACAGGTGCCTGTCAGCAGAGAAAAATCCTCTGGTGGTGGACAAGTTGGGTAGGGCAGAGTCCCAGGGATTACCAGGCTGGTGTGAGAGCAACTCACCAGGCCAATAAAAGTGTGGGGGATGACTCAACCCAGAAAAGATGGCGTCAACCTTCTCCACCCCGTACTACATGGAATGAGGGCTTAACACAGGGACAATGATGGCTTTCTCTCTAGCCCTTGCCCTGAAGCTGTAAAACTCAGTCTCTCGCTGTATGCCTCTGGCACCTCCCCAACCACTGTTCCTCTACCAGAGCCCAGGGCGAGTATCTGGAAGTGAAAGAGTCTGTGTGCAGGCCTTTTAAGAAAATGCCTGGGTTTATAGCTATCTCCTGTGTCACTGAGCCAGATAGGATTCTAGCTGATTTTCACTGCCAGACACTGTGGGGGGCACTTTTGCTTCAAGCTGGGGAGCCTGTTGTTGGCAGGGGCCTCTCACTGTTCAGGGAGGACCTCTGCAGTTGAGATACACCTCCCAATTCTGAACCATCACACATGGGTATGAGACTAGATTGTTCTATGTTTCCGTCTTTCCTACTTGTCATGAAATAATTTTTTTAATATCCTTAGTTATAGGACTTCCGTTCATCTATTCTTTGAATGGTTCTCCAGGTTGATTGTTTTATATTTTAGTTGCAATTTTAATGTGGTCATGGGAGGAGGCAAGCCTAGCATTCATCTGCTCTGCCATCTTGACCAGAGCCTCAGTATTTTTTTTTTTAACTATGTGACATAATCCCACTCCTATTATTTGCCCTAAAGAAATAAAAATGTAGGTTCATACAACATCACCAAAAATGAGAGATGCAAAGGTCTTTGAACAAATAAATAAATAATGTCTGGCATGGACATATAATGAAATACTATTCAGTAAAAAAAAGAATAAACTGTTGATAAATGCAGCAACTTAAATTTATCTTCAAGGAATTATACTGAGTGAAAGAAGCCAATGTTATAAGACATATTGTAGGCCATTCTCTAAATGACACATTTATCAGTCTTTGCCTGGGTTTAGGGGTGGGGGAGATTTTATTTTAAAGAGATAACATCAAGGTATTTTGGGGTAATGAAATGGTTTTGTATCCTTAATGTGTTGGTTAGTTACAGAAATCTACAAACGTGTCACAATCCATAAATTTGTATTCCAAAAATTAAATTTTAAAATATTTTGATTAAAAAAATTAGAAAACAAAAATGTAAGATAACTTTGGCAGAAGCTGAGGACTTTTCCTGTGAAATTAAAATAATTTTGTAAAAAGTATAATAATCCTCAAATATTTGAAAGATCATCATATGATTTATACAAAATTAAAAACCTAGAGCTTATTTTAAAGCCATTGCTTGTTTTATAATATGACTTATCTCATTTTGGTAGTATACAATTGTTGGGGATTCATTCAATAATTTAATTTTGTTTATTTAAAAACCAACTATTTAGGCCAACTACTACAATCAATATTCTACTTATTATAGTTTATAGAAAAATTCCTTAGTATTGCTAGTCATTTAGGGAGGTCCGAATTAAAGAAGATAAGTGGCTGGACTTCTTCTCTTCCCTCTGGCATTTTAAGTCTCTTTCTAAGTGAGTTTATTTAGTTAATGAGAGCTGCCAACATCTTTCAGTTTGAAAATTGGAGATCCTTAATACTTGAACACATGGCTCAACAACATTACCATTTTAAACTTGGAATAAGTATCATTCTCAGGGGAAAACAGTGCTTTGCTAAGCATTGGTAGGAAAATAATCATTAAAAAGTTTAAATTAAGTAGAAGATAGTATTTTGCCTGATCATTAGAAAGTTTTGTGAAATATAAGCACAGGTATTATTTGGAAGTACTTAGGATTTGTTTCTGCACCTCAGTTAGAATATTGTGATTCACTCTTGAGGGTTACTTAGAAGGAGGCTGTTTGACGTAGCCCTCCTATAAACTGCCCTGGTACCATCAGAGTTAGCAGTTGCCATCTAAAGACATTCAATTTGAAGTATTTATTCAAGAATATCTTCTCATGTAGCAAGCAAGCAGGAAAAAAAAGAATTATTCAGTAGAATAAGAATTACATTAATTATCGAGAAAAAGAAATATTGCTTTTCTATTTCCTTTCTCTCTCTCTCTCTCTCTCTCTCTCTCTCTCTCTCTCTTTTCCCTCCATGTACACAATCTCTCTTTCTCCTTCCCTCACTCCATTTCTTTTTTCTTTTTTTTTACTTCAGTATAGAATGGCAGAGAATAATAATCATAACATAAAAATATAAGAAAGGAATAAAAAATTAAAATGAGTAAAGATACATCACAAGCAAGAAATAACAATGATGGTGCATGCATTTTCCTTGTATTCTTAAACATGATTATCTCAAGTTGGTCTCAATAACATAAGTACAGCATAATTTTTTAAATGAACAATATGTGTGTGTGTATCTGTACTTTGCTTCCTTGAATTTTACCTATGATAAACCCATGTCAAATGAAATTAAATATAGATTTTTATCACTAAGTCAGTTCATTTTTTATTTTGGTTGTAAGCATCTCATCTCATACTCAGCTTTGATTCATTTACATTCTTTGAAAATGTCAAACATTATTTCAATTCTTTATTAAAACTCAGAGAAAAAAATGAAAATTTCTTCTCAGAAATCAGTGCAAGTTAACCACTTTCAGAAAAGATATGTTGGCCTATAAATGCATCACTGAAAGTATAATCACCAGAAAAAAAAATATTTATATAGTATATTTGTTGTGGAATAACCTCTGATAACATTTATATATAGAATATCTGTTTAAAAAATAAACATTACTGTGTTTAGAATCTTTTTCCTTACTTTTTTGCTTTTTTATATTCTGGCAAATGATAAAATTTTAGGTTTATATAACAGATCGATAGTTAATATCCTCCAATTTTATGCAGCCATTGATTTTGAATATTTTTCATGGTCATAGAGAGTCACCTTTTGATGGAAAATGAATTCTATATATTCACATTAAATGAGAGCATTCTAAGGCTAAAATATTGCATATATTATATATATGTATGGATATATACACATATATATTGGAAAATAGTTAACATCTCATTAGAAATATTTCACCTAAAAATATAATCCTAAATATTTTTTTCCTAGATGAAGATTGTGTCACAATGAAACAATTATAATATTGTACTATTATCAAGTTCTATATTTTTTAGGAACAAAAAAATTCAGTGTATATATTCCTTTTTTTTTTTCTTTTATATTGAGAAAAATAAATTAAATGAGGAGTACCTTTTCTTTTTATTCCTTGTATGAAATAGAAGCAGTGGGTCAGTAATACTGTCTTGAAGAACTATTAGAATCTCATTCATTTGTCTCCTCTGAACTGTGTCTTTTTAGAATTATACATTAAGAAAGACGACATGCAGAAGACTTCCAAAAAAAGAGTCAATTTGTCAGAATTTTACTGAAAGGAAGTTACACTTCCTTATATTCAGAGTGTGTAAGTAAGTTTAACACATCACAATCAATGCCTACTATATCTAATATTTTGCATAGAGATTATCTCTCACTTCTTAGTGATTGTCTAATCCCCTTCTCTCTACCACCCCATATTAGAAAGAACAATGATGCATTAAAACTTTGCCATAATCATGAGAAACAAGTAGAATGCAAGTGAAAGTTTTCTGGCCAGAACTTTGTGTTTGTTTCATCTGTATTACCAACATGTTCCAATTAAGAAAATTATTTTATGATTTATGTTTTGCTCAAGCTTGTAAAAAAAGATTCTTCAGGTTTTTGTTTTGTTTCTTTTATTTTATACAGTGAATAAAAAGAATCATAATCTATAAAACTTCCATAGATTTCATTGTTTTATGTTATTATGACTGTTTATAATTAAGAGTACACAGAAATTGGTTAAATTCACAAGGTAACATAATAGGATAGGGTCAGACTGAGTACAATTCTTTTAGTCATTAGTTTGCAGAAGTTTCTGCAGCTTAAACAGCTAGGATCCATAGGCTGACCTAGTGAGAATGGCACTGAAAAAACACCCAATACCCAGTTATCTGAAAATGATCTCGTGGGGACATAGGAACACTTAACCACATAAAACTTTTGACATGGAGAAGGTAAGAAAATAATCATAATTATAACAATTACTATTACTATTATTATTATATGCACACATAAATCATCTATCTCTATATAGAATATATTATATATAGTGTATATATATATATTTATATATGAGTTGATACAGCATATACAAATATATATACATAGAGATCTCTATATGATAGATAGATAGATAGATAGATAGATAGATATAGAATGTTTATTGATCTTTCTATATGTACTTGAGCAATTCATCAAGCCATTCCCTTAAGATATTTCATATCTCAACTTTGAGGCAAGAATATTTATTCCTATTTTACAGAACAAAATAAAGTGGCTTTAATTTGTCAAAACATAACGTGTGCTTCAGTAAGTAATGATGTTTCCAACATTTCAAATAATCTTTGCAGTTATGGAACTTGTACTAGTATAGATGCTATGACATTAAATCCCAATCTTGGACTTTGATATTAAATATGAGAAAGTATTACATAATAATACATTGTATTAAGCTAAGATGTGTTCATTACATTTTAGAACACTGAAGGCCTTGCAATCTGATGAGCACTATTTTATATTGTATGCCATAGTATGCTATAAACATAATACATGTGGTTTACTTAGTTTCATAAAATAATTCTATGATTTGGCTATCACTTAACACAATGTAGTTAAATCTAATCATCATGTTTTATTACCTTTCTCCTTATATAATTCTACAATAAAAGTTTTGGATACCTAACTCAAACTCTTTGATTATGTGGACCTCAAAAGTATTTTTAAAATAAAGTTAATATGTACAAAATTATTTTAATATCAATATGGCCATCTATATTGTGAGATTATTCCACAATTTCTGAAAATTTATAGGAATATTATAATCTTGCTACAAAATTGGCATGAATAAATACTATCAAAAACTATATTATGATTTCAGATGTAATATTTGATCCTGCACGTAAAATAAATGACTCTTTATTCTATGAAACAATTAATTTCTATTCACAGATATTTATGTGTGAAATTAAATATTTCATGCATTCATTAACTTTATAATTTTAGAAACCAGACACTCTGAGGTACACTAATCAACTTTTTCATTTGTGTGAAAGCTAATTCTTTAATGGGCAGTAATAATTTTTCCTGCCTAATGAGTCATCATGCATGCCCCGCATATTGAACACTTAGTCGTCTTTATTTCCATCATAATCAACAAAATTTGACTGTGTATTGCAGTATAAAAATGTTGATTTTGTGAATTCAATATTTAAATTCTTCTTTTTAATTATAACTGCATTGTTAAAAGTCAACATAGTTTTGCCTTTTTGAAGGCAAGTTATCTCCTCATGAATTCATAGCTTTTTCTGAAAGCACCCTTGTTTGTTATTTATTAATTCTCATTAAATACCTGCCAAAGTTGTAGAAATGAAATTAACTTCTCAAGATAGAAGTGCAAAATGACACTTTTATTATATTTGTATATGGATGCAATAAAGCAAAAATAAGTCACTTTAGATATTAAGTGCAGTGTATTTCTTTGCATACTAGTAAGTTTTGTATTTTTATAAATGAGAGGTAAAGCCACTGTGATTTTGCATAGAAAAACTGTGAGACAAGAATCTGCAAAAGCAAACTATTTTCTTAAAACTTATATTATAAACATACTCAATCGTTAGCTATATGAAATAAATTTATTTTTAATGAAATAAACATTGTTCTCTAGGAAATTACTATTCTTAAGGAACTGAATGAAATATATTACAAAATGTAATTCAATAAGCATGTCATATAAAAATAATACATTTCTTTCAATTAAATAAGTTTTCATCCACATATGAAGAAATCTAAATGTATTTACATAATTATTGTACTTTTAATATGAATATTTGACCCCCTGTTGACCCTAATTGTATTCATATTACTATCTTTTTCTCAGGTAAAATATTATTAGAAACAAAAGGGAAGCAAATCTTTTATTTTTCAAGAATATTCAAGTACTTAGAAGAAAAAAGTAGAAATGGTATTTGCAGGACACGTTACAGTTGAATGAACATTCTGGGTTAAGAGTGATGACAGCTAAAATAAAGAAAGTCAGTACTTAAAGACAATTCCCCGCCCCCCCCCCCAGAGGTATATCAACTAACCATTTATAGCCTTAGTGTTGTCTCTATAGAGATATAATTGTCAAATAAATTTCTTTTTCTACTGTGAGTTGTTGATCTAAGTGAATGCATGAATTTATTGCTCTGTGATCAATCACTTCATTGATAATAATATGGTGCTTTGTAGCAAATGCTCTTTTAAAAATAACCATAGATTAAAAACAAAACATGACTATCAGCTTGAAAAAAATCTTTTCATATTGTAGTTGCTAAAACTTCATACAGACTTAGTAGTGCCTTGTGATAATGAATATTTGTTTCTCATTGATATATAGTTTCAGATCTAACAAAATTCTTTGAAACTAGTTTATTTTGTAACATTGAAAAATGAATAATTTTTCAATGACCATAATAGTGTTCAATCCTTTTGAGAACACAGCTTTTTTTTTTGCATTTTAATAACATTTTGGAGTCCAAGAAGTATTTAGTTTACCATCAATTGTTCTCATCATATATGTTTACATCATTCCGCAGGTATCCGTGTGTTTAGAAAAAAATTATTAACTGAACTTTCCACAAGAAATATTTTAACTCATTTTCCTTAATTTTTCCATAAGTAGCCCCTGCACTTCTTCTCAGTATGGTGTTAGATTTTCCACAAACCATATTCATTAATAGGTTAATAATGATGGAGACCTCTTCCAAAATAATATTGCAATTTTAAGTTCTCAGCTCCATGTCTCATCAAATAACTTAGTGTATAGGAGTAGAGAGAAAGAAGGGTGATAATATCACTCATCATATGAGTGCATATGTGTGTGTGTATATGCATGCATGTGAAAGGTTTAATTTCTACAATTCTTAATATATATTAATTACTTGAAAGAGAGATTTCTCCTAACATGTCTTCTGTCGTTCCCATGTTAGCATTTTCAACTTTAGCTCCATTCAGTACTTCTCTTTTTGCCATATAGGAACAGTTTCCAACTAAGCATTTATCATGATTTTAATGTGCTTCAACACATAATTAGCCTTTTGAAAATAGCTTTAAAATCATAGAATACATTTGCAACTAAATGATGAACAACAGAAAAGTTATTTTCATTAAATTTTAAAAGTCTGAAAAATGATACCAAAAAATCAGGAATTAGTCTTTAAAATTGCCTATTTTAGAGAAAATCAATTTGGCATCATAAATTATTTTAAATTTTAATTGTTCTCATCTAAAATGTATTTGTTTAAATGCATTAAATATTTCTCTCTTTTAATGTGTATACAGAAATACATATATTTGTAGCAAATCCCCCCAAATATGTACTGTTATTCCCCAATTCTACAGGGTCAGCAAACTATGGCCAAAAAGGCAACCACTTGTGTTTGTAAATAAAGTTTTATTGAAACAAAACTATGTCCCTTAATTTACATATTGTTTGTGGCTGCATTCTTAGTAGCTGCAATAGACATCTTATGATCCTCAACACCTACATTGTGCACTTATCTGGCCTTTTAAGAAAATGTTTGCCAGTACCAATGTAATAAAAAAATTCTTTTTGATGGTGTTTTCTGAAATACTTTATGCTACAACATATGTTGATTTTCCAAGGTCTGCCAGCATAGCTGCAGCAGAAATTCTTGAAGTTTTACTTGGCCTGTGCCCCTTATTTAAGAACTCTTTCTGTAGTGCATTCACTGATGATCCTCATTCTGAGAATCTTCTTTCATACATCTTACTATGTGTGCAATGTAACACTAACTCTCTACAGCCAGTTGGATAGAAACATTTCTTCAAGTAGATCAACCTGATTTTTTTCCTCAGGTAATATAAAATAATTTATGATTATCTATAAGTTCTTAACCTGTAAAGTGATATATACTTTAAGGTTGAGGTGTCAAGTTAAGGATGTGATTTTGCACTATGATGTTGCACAAATGAAGAGAAATATCAGCAGGAAAAAAAGTATAAATAAAAATATATGTAAAAAGAAAAAAATGTAGAGAAAGAGAAGAAACTCTTTGCCTTGATTCAGAAAAACTATACAAATTATTTTTAGTCCTGCCTATGATATTCATAGAGATTTGAAGTCACTACATTTATAAATATCAAAAGAATTTGACTTAAAATAAAGAATTGGGCATTAAGAAAGTATTTTGATAAATTATAAATGCAATTATTAAATAAAAATAACTCATAAAAAATTAGGGAGATTAAGTCAAGAAAATATAAATGGAAAAGAAATGAGAAAAAGGAGAGACAGAGTGAGGTGGAAGAGAAGGGCAAAGAAAGAGGAATTATATGAGAGGAAGAAATGACATAGAGAATCATTTTAGGAGGACCAATATTCCAACTACAGGAGTTTCAGGAAGATATTATGAGTAAATATAAATACATAAAAAAAAAACATTTTAATTGGTCAAATTCTGCAAGGTATATTTTTTGTCTTTTTTTGTCTTGAAATCTGGAAAATTCCTATAGTAAATACATTACCCTGGCTTCAAGTCATCTTTGAATTATTAATTTAAAACTCACTTTTTTGGTATGGCTTTCTTTAAGTTACCAAATCTAATTAGATTAGTGCATGCCAATCTCATTTTCTCAAACCTATGCCAATTTCCTTCATAATATGTAACCTTCCAAATTTTATGTTTATATGATTGTGTGTGTTTGTTTTTTTTTAAATCAACATCTTTTGCCTTCACTCAACTTAGCTCTCTATGAGGATGAGTGCTATAAACAATTTTCATTGATCTCTATGTCTATCACTCCTCATCAAGCCTAATACATAACATACCATCAATAAGCATTTGTTTTATTCATCTTTGCAAAATGCTGAAATAAAGAATCTGGAATTACTGAATGAATTTTTAGGAGTTTTAAATAACTCTGCTATCTGACATATGTTTTAAAATATATGTGAAAAACAGTACCATCCAGGCCATTTCTCTTTTGTATTTTATACTTTTGTAATATGTGATGAGCATAGAAATAACTTAGTTTATTATTTTTCTATAAAAAAAATTAAGAAGTGAATGTTATTAAGAAGATGAAGAGTTGGAGTGTTCTTTTTAGCCTATCTTATTTTAAAAACATTGTTTATAACAATCTTATTTATTATTCTTGGAGTATCAGAATTCCCTATTTATGTTTCTGTTTATGCTTTCCTCAATTACAGGAACTAATCTATAAATATTAAAGTTGCGATTATCTTATAGATCAAAGGAAAAAGGAGTCATTGCCAAATTATTCAATCTACTTAATGGGAAAATAAATTTAATAACATGCATCTGTTATAAATACAGTTGTGTACTTGGAAACATCAACACTGACTAATATCAAATGCAAGTAGGTACAGACAACTGAATTAACATTGAAAAACAAAAGATTAGCTATAAAAAGTATGTGCAACAATGTACCATTATTATTGCAACTGTTTTGGTGATAATAAAAACATGGGAAAGATAAAATAAAAATTAATTTAGTGACTTTATTAAATGTAGAATAAAGTTTTAGTGAAATAAAGAAAAAATTTATGTCATGGGTTTCATTTTAGTTGCTGTATGTGTACAAAGTAAAATACTGCAGTACCACTAATAAAGAGGGGAAACTGACATGAAGTAAAATATAGCACGTTGCGATCAAGGATACTTTAGAGATAGATGCAGAACTTTATTTGTAAGCAGAAAGGAGAATGCCTCCCTTTGGGGGAATTTGAGAATATGTAACAGATGAAATTACATTTGACCTGAGTCTTAAATAATGACTAGCAGCTTTCCAGGGAAAAGGAGTAGAATTTTAAAGAAGAATGGAAGCATGTATTTAGGAATGGAGCAAAAAAAAAAAGCCAGTGTTGAGAAAATTTATGCATGTGTTTAAAGAACCTAAAGGTGAGAATAGTGTAGGTTATAAAGAGTGGGAATGATGGAAGATGAGGCTGAATTGCTTGGCTATGAAAACCTAGAACAAGAAAGGAGGTACACACTCATTCTATAGGAAACAGTGCTAATATAAGTCTCAGAATGGAAAAAAATATATATATATATATATTTATATTTCTTTAAAGAATATTACTTCTGAAACTTTAGAGTGGAGGAAGGTCTGCAGGAAAGAGGAAATAAAGGCAGGAACATTTGTTAGAAGGCTATACCAACCATGAAAAAAAGGGCTTGTGGTTTGATACGAAAGTAGCACCGTTCCTTTTTAAGAGGTTCATTTAGGAGATGTAACTGACATACATAGTTGCCAGTTTTAGTGTCAATGTCAAAGTTAACATGTGAAAACTGGGTTCTTATACTTCTATTTCCTTTAAATGAGAACAAACACTTTTCTTCAATGTGGTATAGAAGCAATCTCCAAGGGCATTACCATTATCCAACTTTACAAATCACAGCTATATTATTTCCTATTGTTGAAAAAAGATACTAATAAACATCATTCAGATGAATCAGCAGATAAGTAAATAAACTTGACAGCAAATTTTATGTATTCACTTGAAAAGAAATAGACATTACATTCAATGATTATAAAAAGGCATATTTAATGTATATTATTTATAGGTAGTATATGTATTATATATTTTCATATTTTTACTTACTGATATAATTTTAGATATAATTTTCATTGTGATATTATTGTTCTAGTGGTACTTTTCTCTTTTAAATGTGATATAAATGTAAGCAATTTCAAATAAAATAAAGTAAATTTTGCATTTCACCATGGCTAACCAACCTTCATAGGTTCTAGTTTTAAACACTAAAGTACTTTCTCAAAATAACAAAAACAAATGCTTTTCTTTATCATTAACTTTTCAAAGCCTGCTGACTTTTGTGAAATCACTGCAACTAGGCTCAAATGGTGTATGAAATGAAAATTTCCTGCCTAACCACTGCACTTAGGAAACATCATGACAATGTCTTACAATCAATGTTCTGCTCAGTTATTTTTTGTAATACTGAGGTCATGGAGTAAAACAAACTTACTGAAGAAGAGAAAAGGGGCAACTGAAACTTTTCTTCAAATGTTATTTTGATTTACTAATTTTCTGTATATGCTAATTAAAGATATTAGATAACTTGAAATAAAGTGCTGCTTTTATTGATCAACCATGAATGCTTCAATCCAAAAAATTGAATATATACTACAAGTATGTATATGAAAATATTTCTAATGGGTGAGCACCAGCCACAATGGCTATGCCAGAATTAATACCTCTACAACCCTGGTTAATAACTCTACCACTCTGGAGAAGGTTCTGCCCTTGTCTTTCATATACACATAATAGCGGATTTGGAAAGTAGGCACCCTTCTTAACATATGTCTATTGTTTTTTGCTGGTAAAATGTGGATACTAATTGACTTGGTTCATTAAGAGATATAACAACAGCTATAGTCAAAAAACACAGAACATAAACTCACACATAAAAGTGCTTCTATTTCCTCTTTTAGTACTCATTTTACTTTCTTTTCATCTCCATACCTAGAACCCACTGATATATAGCAGAAGAGATAGCATATTTCATTTTTAAGTGTGCTTTTCTAAAAAAAAAAAAAAAAAAAAAAAGCCTAGACATGTCATCTTTCATTTTTGTGTTTGCTTTTTTTCTTTTGAATTGCTCTGTTTTGTTCTATTTGTTCTATTTTAAAAAGCATTTAAAGAGAATTCACTTTTGTGTTTTCTAAGCCAGTGTAAGTACAGGTGCAGTGGAGATAGTGAAGACAGAAGTTCATTGAGAACTTCATTTGTTCTTGGTTTGATGCACCAAAGAAGGTAAAACTGGTGATATTAAACACTACTTCAATATTGTTTCTTTTCCCTCTTCATATCTGACAGTAAATAGGAAGACCAAATGAGCATTACCTGTTCACCTATGAGTTAATTTTGGTTTTCATTATTTTTTTTTCCTGTTTTTCTTCTTAAGACCTAGAATCAAGGACCAGGACATAGGTAATCCAGAATTGCCAAACTGTTGAAAATGTAAGGAACTGGACTATATAAATTGTGCTTCTTAGACAGCCCATAAGTCCCTTTTTTTTAAATGTGATATTTGATGTTATTAGTTCAAAAAAGACTGCACCCTGAGTCATAAAATGTGACAAATTTCTGATTTTCTAATTAGTGTGTGATTTTGCATGACTAAGTTGTTCTTTGTAAGTAGTACTATTTTTACATCTGTGACAATCAAATATGAAAATATCCCATATACTAGAAAGTTCCTTACAAATTATATTAGTTTTTTCAAGCCTGCTGTAAAAAAATACCACACACAGTGTAGATTGAAACAACAGAAATTTATTGTCTTAGTTCTAGAGATGAAAACTCCAAAAAAGAAAAAAATCAAGGTGTCAACAGGGCCTTACTCCCTTTGAAAAGTGTAGGAGAATCATTATTTTCTCTTTCTAGCTACTGGCGTTTGACTAGCAATTTTTGACATTCCTTGGCTTACAGGTACATCACTCCAATGTGTGTCTTTGTATGACGTTCTCCTTGTGTCTCTCACTTCACATGGCCAAGTTCTTATAAAACCAAAAATTGTATTAGAGTAGGGCCCATCCTACTCCAATATGACCTCATCTTGTTTAATTACAATAACAATCACCATATTTACAAATAAGTTCACATTCTGAGGTTAGAAACATCAAAATACATTTTTTGAATGAACACAATTTAATTTATAAGCATTTAAATACTATGCTGATCATTAGCTAAATTCTGATAATTTATGGATATAATTAACACTTTTCTTCTATAGGGAAAATGATAGTATGTCAAAAGAAATAATTATTCTTTGTTTTATGCCTACCATCACCATTAATTATCTGATGAAGCTATACTTATCACATACTGCTTCTAGCAAGTAAGGTTTGTTAGGAAGTTTACACTTTGCAATGTACTTTTCATATTCTTTACTTTTCATATTCATTTGATTCCTAGAATAATCCCATGAGAAAGAATCCATGGAAACATTTCAAATAGACTAAAGCTCAGACAGATAGTAATTTGCTCAACATTATAAAACACAAATGGCAAAATGGAAACTAGAACCCCTTAAACTCCAGGATAATAATCTTTTCATTCGGAATGTCTTCTTTCCTTCTCATTCCATATACACTTTCTAATTCCCATCTTTCCTTTGCTAATTGATTTAACTACCACCTTCACAATAATAGTGACTTGTAAAAAATGTTCTAAACTCCAAATTTGTATTTTCAAAGGCTCATGAGAAATTAGTCTAATGCCCTGCTGACATGAAAATGAAACAGATTTTAAAATGATTTATCTGCTCTCCGAAGCTAAGCAGGGTTGGGCCTGGTTAGTGCTTGAATGGTAGACCACCTAAGAATACCAGCTGCTATAGGCTTAAAGAAAAATTAGTAATTTCTCTTCTTGCTTCAATCTCTGTTAACAGAAACACTAAACACCTGCTAACTCAAAACAGAACCTTAACAATCATCCTTGAGTTCTCACTTACTACCACAGCCGCCCACTGCCTTTCCCCTATAGAAACAACAACCAAGCTCTAGAATATTTTCTCATCTATCTCTTCTTCTTGATCTATAGGTTTTCTATGTTTGTTCAATTTCCTGCAAACAGTTACCTAAAGAATTGAAAAGATTAACTGAAATCACTCTTGGCAATATTTTTTTTAAAATATGTGCTACAACACAGTAGCAAGTGAGGTATTTTACTAAAGCATTATATCACTTCATATTTAAAAAATATGTATATAAATTGTGTTTTATTCAATGTAGTATTGAAACTCCTTAGAAAAAAATGAAACACCTTTTAAATTCTAACTTTTCATATCCCTTTTTACTTCTTTTCTCACTATTTCCCTGCTATCTACTTAAACTAGGTTCTGGCTGATACAAATGTTTGCTTTTTTTCAAATGAATATGTTATTATTTCACAATCATCTGACATTTACTATATTAAAACAATATTCTAAGCATTTTAATTGCATTAACAAATTTTCATCATCTCAACAACTTCCTGAGGTAGTGACTATTATTTTTTATAATTTTATACATTAGGAAACTATATTTTAGAGCAGTTGCTAATGGACACACAGTAAGAAAGTCTTAGATTGAGGGTTTTCACCTAGTAAACTGCTTCCAGAATTCATTCCTTAACCACCTTGCTAAACGTCACTATATTGACATTATGTAAGCTGTATTTTTTGAAAAAATATTTTTATTTTTTTACCTCCTTACCCTATTCTTATAAGCCATCTTTGTCTCTTTGGCAAACTCATTCCTATTTCTCAAAACTTATTCAAATTACATTCCCTTTTCTAGCTTAGCCTATTCACACAGCAAGCAAATGCAATTTATTTCTTATGTCTGGCTATAGAAAAAACTTATAGCTTATACAACTATATTTTTTGAATTTTTCAAGACAGTAATATTACAGATTTTTGATTCTATTGTCTGACCACATGTCCAAAATTTTTGGAGTACAGCCATCATAATATCATAGGCTAAGTATTATGTATATGTTTTTCTTCTCTTTTATTGATGAGATTCTTTAGAATAAATGTTCTTTTTTACATACCATAAACTCCTTAAGGCCAAACACAATGTAAGATCTCAAAATTTCATGATTGATGGCCATACTACCCAATGAAATCAATAGATTCAGTGCAATCTCTAACAAAATACCAATGGCATTTTTCAGAGAGCTAGAACAAATAATCTTAAATTTATATGGGACAATAAAAGACCCTAAATAGCCACAGAAATCTTGAGAAAGAAAAGCAAATTTCCAGGTTTCACATTACCTATTATTTAACTACACATTAAGGCTACAGTAATCAAAACAGTGTAATACTGGCATAAAAACAGGTACACTGATAAATGGAACAGAATAAAGAGTCCAGAAACAAATCCATGTCTATACACTAACTTAATATATGACAAAAGAGGCAAAGCATACAGTGGGGTAAAGATCGTCTCTTCAATAAACGGTGCTGGGAAAATTAAACAGATACAAGCAAAAAAAGAAAACTGGACCTTCTTTTTACACTGTATAGAATAGACTCAAAATGAATTAAAAACTTAAATGTAAAACCCCAAAACTTCAAACTTCTAGAAGAAAACATAGTAATCTCTCTGATATTGCTACTAGTAATTTATTTTTGGACATATTTCCTTGGGCAAGAAAAACAAAAGAAAAAATAAACAAATGAGACTACATCAAACTAAAAAGTTTTTGTACAGCTAAGGAAACCATCAACAAAACAGAAAGACAATAGACTAAATGGGAGAATATATTTGCTTATGATACATCTGTTAAGAAGTAAATATCCAAAATATATAAAGAAATCATGCAATTCAAGAACAGAAAACAAATAGTCCAATTAAAAAATGGGCAGAAGACCTGAACAGATATTTCTCCAAAGAGGAAATACAGATGGCCAATAGACGTATGAAAAGATGCTCAAGGTCATTAACCATCAGAGAAATGAAAATTAAAATAAATCACAATGAAGATCTATGCAACCCCCTTTTAATGGCAGTACAATTTACAATATCTAAGATATGAAAGCAGCCTAAACGCCCATCAACAGATGATTGGATAAAGAAGTTATGGTTTATATATACAATGGAATATTACTCAGCCATTAAAAAAATGAAACCCTACCATTTGCAATGACATGGATGGACCTAGAGGTTATTATGTTGAGTAAAATAAGTCAGATAGAGAAAAATAAATACCATATGATTTCACTTATATGCAGAATCTAAGGAACAAAACAACCCAAACTAATCAAAAACAGACTCATAAATGTAGAGGATGATATGATGATGGCCAGAGGGGAGGGAGGTTGATGGGCTGGGAGAAAATGTTGAAGAGTTAAAGAAGTACAAATTAGCAGTTGATAGATTGTCATGGGGTTGAGGAACATGGCATAGGGAATGTAGTTAGCATTAATATACTAATGTGTAAACACAGAGGAGAGAAAGAGCAACTATTTTATAAATTACATACATGTGTAAACAATGTACTGTATACATGAAACTAATAATAAAATAAAGTATTAGAAATAGCAGGTGCTCAAAAAATGTCATTTCAGTCAACATTGTTTCATTATAAAGTTAATGAAATGATGTATGAACTTAACTCTTATTTATGTTACTTAGCTTATGGTAAATTGTTTTTATTATACTCAGTTTCACTTATAGTTGCAGAAACTATCAACTATGTTAAGTGAGGACTTATCATATGTCAACAACCATGATGCAGAATGAAAAACTGTAAGACCAAATAAGTGAATGTTGACAAAGTGGAACCTATGTTTGTGAATATCTTTGAAAAATTACTTCTTTTATTGTTATTTCACATTTTTTTTTTGTTTCTATGTGTAACTTCTCTAAGAAAAAATTTTGAAAAGTGACATAAAACATTTAGCTCATTGTTAAAACTACTTGTTTTATTATTATTTTTTTTAATTTTATGGAATTACTGATGCTCAAAAATATATTATGGAGTTAATAAAAGGCATAATTATGATTTGAACCATGTCTTTTGACTACAAATTACGTGTCCTATTACACTACAACTCACTGATATACAAAATAATTTGGTTTTAAAAAGTGAAAATTTTAGACATTACAAAACCTATATAAAACTATGGAAAATAATTGTAAAATGTACTAAGGCTAGAAACAAAATTGTTCTTTATAACATCTCAGTAATATGCATTTATTCAATCATAAACATTTTATAAATTCAACTGTTTTCACTTCCTATTTAGGGCTGTGGGGAAAAAATCTTATTGGCATTAATAATTATAAAATTTTATAACTGATGTTCATACACTTTGAAACATGTAAAATCTTAAAGGCATTTTGAATAATATAAACTAAAATAATGCAATTTTCTTTAGACAAAGAATATGTTTTTTCTAAAGAACATATTTAAACCAGCACTTTTGTTTGTTTTTATAAGACATCATTGCAGCATCTTTCTTTAGAAAATTATGTTGATGTTTGCAAAAATATGCCAGAACAAAAATTTCCAGACAAAGTCCAAAGAGGGCCAACCACTCTTATAAGGTTAGTATAATAGGAATTTCAAAGGTAAATTGCAAATGAATGGGTTCAAATACAGCTAAGATTATATGATACAACCTATGCAAAGCAAGATCAATATACTTCATTTTTTACAGCAACTTACATGACTTAAAGTTACTTTGTGTGTGGTTATTCATTCTGCAGTGCCTGTCTTCATGCTATCATGTACAGGAAGAAGTAAGTAGGGTAAACATAATCAGATAGTTTGAGCAATTTTATTCTGTACAAACAATATTACCTCATCAACAGTATTTATTTTCTTCCATGTAAAAAGTACTTCCCTAAATTATGAATATAATGTTCATGGAAAAATTCATAGTCTTTGAAATCCACCATTTGATTTGGAGACAAGACACACACATTCGTCAAGTTAAAATTAGATCTTAATGATAGTAATACAAGATAGTAGGTTGACAAGAATATGAGTTAATAGGAGTTTAGAGGAAAGAATGAAAGTGCAAGAACTTTAGAGTAGTTTCTTTGTGTTTACATGTGTATAAATGTGATATATGAGATATTATGTCACATATGAGAATGTGTGTGCTTGTGTTTGTGTGTGTGTGTGTGTGTGTGTGTGTGTGTGTGTGTGTTTTCTAGGTCAATGTGTTTCAATTTAACTAAATGTTTCTTGACTACCAAATGTGTATTAGGTGCTTGTTAAGTGCAGATGTGTAGTGAAATAAGGAAAGGTTAGGATGATGAATAATACAAAACAGCTCACTTAATTGTTTAGTAGATAGATAGATGGACAGACAGCAGACTGACAGTTAGAGGATAGATAGATTAGATATATACAAAGATGAATAGATGGATAGATAGATAGGTGATACATGATTGATAGATGATAGTTGATAGATGATAAATGATTGAAAGATGACAGAAACATAGATAGAGGGATGATAAATGATAGATGATAGATGATAGATAGATAATAGATAGATAGATAGATAGATAGATTGATAATAAATAGAAATATGAGAATGATGGATAGTGGAAAAAAATGAAAGAATGAAGGAAAGAAAGAAAAGTGGGGAAGACAAATTCTCCATAGGTTTTCTAACATATCAAAATAGAATTTGAATTCTTGAGCAAGAAATTTTGTCTGTTTCTTTAAGTTGTCATTTTATTATCATTATATATCTCATTTACAGCCAATTTTCCAAATGTGTAAATACCTTTAGAAAAAAATAGTGAAGTATATCTCTAGCAGAGAGTAACAGACTTAAAAAAAAATTCTGTTTCTTTCTGTATTTTCTAATTAAGTGTCTGAGCTGAAATTACTTTTTGAAATGATGTAAAAATTATTCTAACACTCGTTTTTCCATAATAGTGTAACTGGCTTTGTCATCAAAAAATTGTTGTTTAAACTAGACTTGCTATATGGTTATAAACCTCCTTGCTATATGGTTCAAATTCCATGTAAAGAATAATAAAACTATATATTTTCATCTTTGACTTTATATTTTAAATGACTATTTTTTATCTGATATAAATAAATAAAAGCAGTCAAAGGCATTTAGATTTTGATTTTAATTGAAAGCAAGTATGGCTTTGATAATGATCTTTATTATTATTATTATTATTATTATTATTATTATTATTATAGTCTCTAAGCTTATCTATAAAAATTTTAAAAATCTTATCTATGTCATTAGTAAATTGGTTGAATTAATACCTTTAAATAAGTATTAAGTATTGTTTATATTTTATTCAGTATTTTCAAGTTCACATCAAGACCCTATTATGTATGCAGTATATCAACTATATGAGTCATGGTATCTTTGACTTCTTCTTCACTTTCAACAATGTGTGTGATATTTCTTCCAGGTGCTACTTGACAATGTGAAGACAGAATATTTTAGCCAACTACCTCTGGAGAAGGTGATTATGTCTCGTGCCTTCAGGATAGTGTCAACAAGTTTATCATCCATCTTAATTTCTCAGGACATGTTTATCTACCACTGTGGCATGAAAGAAAGATAAATATTGTATGTTTTAGATAAACTTGACAATATGTAATATCCTTTGCACCTTACTGAATCTGTGTATTAAAGAATAAGAAAAAGAAAAAGAAAAAAAAAAGCCTCTATTATTTAAATAGCCATTTGAGAGTTTTCTTTACAAATTGTGACAGCAAACTAAAATTTCAAGAACAGGATTATGCTCCAACAACTATAGGTCAAAAATAGTCTACTACGTGAACATTCTCCTTCCCTTTTCAAAATATATTTTATCTGTTTGTTAATATTATTTTTGCAACTCTTTTTTAAGTTCTCCACCAAACAATAACTTTCTGGGGAATTAAAGCACAATAGCTGCTAAACTCTTATTAAAGAAGAAGCATGAGAATATTTTGAGTTACACTACTACTTTGATTTAAAGTCTAAATCATGTTTATCCTTTACTTAGAGAATAGAATATATGCCACTTTTAGATATCATAGTCTTAAAGAACCCAGAAATGGTAATATCTACACTGATTAATCTCAAGAACAACATAAGTCTCTATAGCTACTAAAATATTATAAAACCTATAGATTTATTTTAATAAAATAAATTAGAGGTTTATGCATGTTTCATCTAAAATAAACTTTCTAGTAATTTTGGTTTTGTGCTTCTGTAAATTATATTTAGGGCACTATATTTAGCCAGGCTCTTCATCTGTTCACATAACTTTCATGTAAAGTTCACATAATTTTACTGTGCTATAATTTATATGTAGTAGGTTACTGATGGGTGCACCTACCCTCATTTTATAGCCCAAGGCTCCTTCCTCCATATCAGTACCACTCAACACACCAGCACAGCCCCCAGAAATAGACACTCCACTCTTCAAGCTTGGCACTATCCAAGATTTATCCTAAGCACACATGAAATAAGAACTTTAGGATATCTATGATTTGATGACACCATTTAACCAAACTAAAATTTTTAACTTCTATCTGGCTTTCAATCATTGGCTTTCATATCTTACCAAATTTATATTTTATATATTTATAAAATATATATATTTAAATTTATTTTCTGAAAAGTACCATAGAATCATTTACCATATTTTAAACTAAATCTACAGTGTAAATAATGTAATTTTTTAGCAGGAGAGGGTAGGGATGAAGTGGTTGGATAGACTGTCTTATGCATTCAGTATAATGTGTAAAACCTCTGGCTGTAGAATCTGACAAAGATTATAATTCCATGTCCACTATTTGCTGACTGTGTGACTGACTCTACAGAAATTACTTAATTTCACTTATGCTCTACTTCTTCATCTATAGCCTATGGATGATAATGCAATCTATTTCAAAGTGTTCTCATAAGAATAAGTGAGATAAAACTGATTAACTCAGATATCTTTGGAAACATGGCAAAGTGAGAGAAGTACCCAGATCTCTGCCCTTGAAATAAGAATAAGCCGCATATCTAAAGCTCAACAAAAAACACCCAAACTTCACACCACCATGTCTGAGCATGAGATCTGTGCATAAGAGCTACCGCAAATCAGAACTCTTGGTGTCAGGTGGTGGACTGAGAGTAATAAAGAAGTTTCCTCTTTCAGCCTCCAGAGTTCGCTGTGGGAGGAAAGGATGAGGATAAGGAGTGGCAAGCTCCTGCATGAGTTTCCTGAACATTCCTGCCTGGAACAGCTGAGCTGCAGGGCCCAGTAATTAGGGCAGACACACCAGAGAAGTGAGATGGGACCACAGTGGAAAAACAGTTGACTTTACTGGCCCTGGTTGCAAAACCTATGCTGAGCTGCAGCTCCCAATCCCTAACCCAGAGGGACCCTTCCCTCATACCCTCCAAAAAAGGTCACCTCAGAGCTCCAGCGGAATCTGAGCAAACGCTGCAAAGACTGTCACTGACACTAACAGGGACTAAAACTAAGGGTAGCGAGTATAATTAAATGTCTACAAGAAAATTTAAAAGCGTTATTGAGACTTTATATAAAGCTGGATCCAAGAGGCTTATACAACACCTACTGGAAATTGAAAGAAAGGAGCCTTTTTTTGCAACAGGCTAAAAAGAGACCTTTATATAATAAATCTTTCCAGAAAAACAACAGAATAAACTTCCATTAATGCCCTGTCAGAGAAATAGTCTATTAAACACCATGAATAACCAGTGACAAGCATCTCAGAAAGAAAGAAAAAAATCTCTAGAAAATAAGCTTATTGACATAGAGAAAAGTGACTTAAATGACAGAGAATTCAGGATGGCACTTCTGAAAAAAAACAATGAGATACAAAACAAATCAAATCAACAATTTCATAAACTGAAAAAACAACTAGATGAGCAGAGCAAAGAGATTGAAACCCTCATAAAGAACAAATAGAATTTCTGTAGATAAATCCACTGCAAGAGTTGAAAAATGAAATAGCAATCTGAGTAATAGAGTCAACTAAATAGTGATATCAAAATCAGAAATCTAGAAATAAATCATAAAGAAGAAGAGAGAAACCAAAGAATAAAAAATAATGAAGGAGAAATTCAAGAACTAACTGATATTATCAGGACAGGAAACATAAGAATAATGGGCATTATCAAAGACGAGGAAAAGGAACAGAGATTAGAAAGCATTGTCGGAACCCGCCGGCCAAGATCGAACAGTACCTGAGGGGGAGTGAGGATTGAAGAAATGACAGAGACAAGAGAAAGATTCGGTAAGACTAACAGTCAATACTGCAGGCGCCAGTTTATTCAGCAAACCCTATTTATACATCATAATTGTGTGGGAAACCCACAAGTATGCATAAACAACTGCTGATACCTTCACAGGAAGCCTGTTGCTCTCTCAAGGCTCCCATCTTCCTCCCTATCGAGGTCATAGAACACTCAGCTCGCTCTCTGGAGCAACAGGTGCTTCTCAGCCACTACAAAAGTAGCAAAGTAATTGCAAACACCCTGCTGAGCAAACAATTCCTTGTCTACCCAAAGGGCAGCCATCAAGCA
The DNA here is from genome assembly GCA_030015415.1 of Cynopterus sphinx. Taxonomy (NCBI): domain Eukaryota; kingdom Metazoa; phylum Chordata; class Mammalia; order Chiroptera; family Pteropodidae; genus Cynopterus; species Cynopterus sphinx. The sequence goes on along the minus strand of CM057382.1, from coordinate 96,263,669 downwards.
AACGGCTCCCAACAAAGTGTCTTCAGACAAATAGTTGGCAAGAATTTCCCAACTCTAAGGAATAAGCTAGAGCTTGAAATTTAAGAAGTCAACAAAACACACAATTATCTCAACCCAAAAAGACCTTTACCAAGGCATATTGTATTAAAATTATCAAAAATCAGTGACAAAGAGAATTCTCAAGGCAGCCAGGGAGAAAAAAAATAGTAACTTATAAATAAAAACCCATTAGATTATCGTCAACTTCTCAGCACAAACCTTACAAGCCAGAAAGGAATGGAATAAAATACTTAAACTATTAAGTGAAAGGAACTACCAGCCTAGAATAATATACCCACCTAAGCTTCTCTTTAGAATGAAAGAGAAATAAAGACTTTTCCAGGCACACAAAAATTGAGGGAATTCTCCACTACAAGGCCTGCACTACAGAAAATACTGAAAAAGGTCGGTTCACCTAACACCAATGACAAAAAAAAATACATAATTAGGAATAAAGTGACTATCGGGCAAATAGAATCAGAGGAGTGCAATCCTTACTTAAACTTAAATAATAAGAAGAAAATTGTTATAACAAGATAGTAACGAACATTCAGCATGTATAGGAACGAATTGAGATAACAATGACTGAAAAGGGGAAATTCAAAGATCCAGCTTTGCAAAGGGGAATAGAGACAAGGCACACCCAGAAGAAAATGGATGACTGTACATATAACTGTCCTTTACATATTCACAATGGTAACCAAACATCAAAGATTCAGAACCATTGTATATAACATTAAAAAAAGGACCAGAGGGAAAACTCACTAAAGTCAACCAAAATAAAGAAAACAGAACCACAAGGATAAGAAAGCAATGAAAAAAGCAAGCTACCAGAAAGCAAAAGATAAAATGTCAATAGGAAGACCTCATACTTCAATAATCACCATAAATATAAGTGGACTAAACTCACCCATAAAATGGCACAGAGTTGTAGAATGAATCAAAAAACAAAACCTAAACATATGCTGTCTTTAAGAGACACAACTCAGCTCCAAAGAATAATATTGACTTTTGAAAAAGTGAAATGCTGAAAAATATTTCAAGCAAATGGCATTCTGAGAAAAGCAGAAATAGTGGTACAAATATTGGACTAAATAAACTTCAAAATCAAAAAGTCAAGAAAGATACTGAGGGACACTTCATAATAATAAAGGGAGTCATGCACCAAGAAGACATAACACTTATTAATATCTATGTTCCCAATCAGGGAGCACCAAAATATGTAAAGCAATTACTAACAGAACTAAAGGGAGAAAAAGACCAAAACACTATCATAGTGGGGACCTAAATACTCCACTGTAAAATATGGAGATCATCCAAACAAAAAAAAAAAACAATTAGAAATAACATCCTTAAATGGAACATTAGACCAACTGGACATAACTGACATTTACAGAGCCTTTCATCCTAAGACAGCTGCTTATACATTCTTCACTAGTGCACATAAATCATTCTCAAGAATAGACCACATAATGGGAAACAAAGATAGCCTCAACAAATATAAGAGAGTTGAAATCATACCAACCATATTCTCTGATCATAATGCTTTGAAACTAGAGATCAACTGCAGAAAGAAATCAGGAAGAACCACAAATACATGGAGATTAAACAACATGCTACTGAAAAATAACTGGGTCAGGGAAAAAATAAAAAGAGAGATCAAGAGATACTTAGAAACAAATGATAAAGATAGTACAACATACTAAAACTTTTCAGACACCACAAAAGAGATCATAAGAGGAAAATTCTTATAATTATAGTCCTATCTACAAAAACAAGAATGATCCCAAATAAACAACCTAACATTTCACCTTAAAAAACAGAGATGGGAGAATAAATACAACCTAAAGGCAGCAGACAGGAAAAAAATAATCAAAATTAGAGCAGAAATAAATGAAATTGAAAACAAACAAAAAACAAGAAAAAGAGGGAAAATTATTACTGACATCGCAGAAATACAAAGGGTCATACAAGAATACTATGAAAAAGTATATAACACCAAATTTAATAATGCAGAATAAATGGACCAGTACTTAGAAAAATACAATATTTCTAGATTGAGTCAGGAAGATCTGTAAAATCTAAATAGATTGATCAGCAATACAGAAATTGAAACAATCATTAAACCTACCAAAAAGTCAAAGTCCAGGACCAGATGACTTCACCAGTAAATTCTAGCAAATTTAAAGTTTTAATACCAATTCTTCTCAAATTCTTTCAAAAAACTGAAGAGGAGACAATACTTCCCAACTCATTTTATGAGGTTAATATTACTTTGATACCAAAATCTGGTAAAGATAACACACACAAAGAAAACTGCAGACCAATATCTCTCATGAACATAGATGCAAAAATCTTAAATAAGACACTAGCGAACTGAATGCAGCAACATATTAAAAAGATTATACACCACAATAAAGTGGGCTTCATCCCAGGGGCACATGGATGGTTCAACATATGCAAATTGATTAATGTGATATACCACATGAACAAATTAAAAAATAAGAATTATATGATCATATCAATAGATGCAGAAAGAGCCTTCAACAAGATACAGAATCCATTTATGATCAAAACACTTAACAAAATCGGTATAGTACCTTAACATAATAAAGGCCATTTATGACAAGCCCTCAGCCAACATTATACTTAATGGTGAAAAACTAAAAACCTTCCCTCTAAGATCAGGAACAAGGCAAAGCTGTCCATTATTGCCACTGTTATTCAATATAACATTGGAGGCCCCAGCAAATGCAATCAGACAAGAGAAAGATATAAAAGTTGCATGCAAATAGAAAACAAAAAAGTCAAACTTTCATTATTTGTGGATGATATGATTCTGTATATAGAAAATCCTAAAGACTCCACAAGAACATTACTAGAAACACTAAGCAAATACAGTACAGTCTCTGGACACAAAATCAACATTTAAAAATCCATAGCATTCATATACTCTAATAATGAAACATCAGAAAAAAAAGTGGAAAAAATAATTCCTTTTGCAATGGCAATAAAAAAAAAATAAAATACCTAGAAATAAATTTAATAAGACATCTGAAGGATGTATATAATAAAAACTATAAGACCCTATTAAAAAAATTGAAGAAGGTACAAAGAAATGCAAAAGATACACCATCTTCTTGGACTGGAAAAATAAACATAGTTAAAATGACCATATTACCTAAAGTATTAAATAGATTTAATGCAATCCTCATCAATATCCAATCTACATATTCTAAAAAAAATAGAACAAAAAAATTTCAGATTTGTATGGAAGCACAAAAGACCGTAAATTGTCAAAGTCATCCTTAAATATAAGAATGAGGATGGAGGCATCACTCTGCTCAACTTCAAACCATACTACAAAGCAACAGTAATCATACTACAAAATGGAATTGTATTGGCGGCAAAACAGACATGCGGACCAGTGGAACAGAATTGAGTCGAGAAGTAAACCCATATTTATACTGGCAAATAATTTTTGACAAAGAAGCCAAAAACATACAGTGAAGAAAGGAAATCCTCTTCAAAAATTGGTGCTGGGAAAAGTAGAAAGCCACCTGCAAAAGAATGAAACTAGACTATTGTCTATCGCCACACACCCAATTTACTTAAAATGAATTAAGGACCTAAATATAAGACCTGAAACAATAAAATGCATAGAAGGAAACATAGGAATAAAACTCAAGGACCTTGGACTTAAGATTTTATGGATTTGACATCAAAAGCAAGAGAAGTAAAATTTAAAATAAATGAATGGGACTACATCAAACTAAAAAACTTCTGCTCAGCAAAAGAAATCGTCAACAAAGTAAAGAGAAAACCGTCCGAATGGGAAAATATCTTTGCAAGCAACATCGCTGATAAGGGCCTAATATCCAAAATATACAAAAAACTCATATGACTCAATAATAACAAAGTAACAAATGATTCAATCAAAAAATGGCAGAACCTGAATAGTTCTCCATAGAGAATATATAAATGGCCAACAAATATATGAAAAGATGCTCAATCAACATCACTAGCTAATAGGGAAATGCAAATCAAAACTCCAATGAGATATCATCTCAAACCGCTTAGAATGGTTATAATCAACAGAAAAAGTAATAATAAATGTTGGAGAGGATGCAGAGAAAAAAAATCCCTCATACCCTGCTGGTGGGACTGCAAATTGGTATGGCCACTATAGAATACAGTATGGTGGTTCCTCAAAAAATTAAGAATTTATTGTCTACCATGTGATCCAGCAATTTCTCTACTGGGTATTTACCCCAAAGACTTGTAAACCCATATCCAAAAAGACATTTGCACACCAAATTTTATAGCAACATTAATCACAGTGGCCAGGACATGGAAGCAACTTATGTCCTACGATAGATGATTGGCTAAAGAAGCAGTGGTACATATGTACAATGGAATATTACTCAGCCATAAGAAGAAAGAAATACTGCCTTTTGCGACAATAATGAATGGATCTTGAAATAATTTTGCTAAGCAAAATAAGCCAGACAGAAAAAGTTGAAAATCACATGGTATCACTTATATGTGGAATATAAACCTAAAAGCAACAAATGAACAGGACAAAGAAACAGAGACTCATGGACATGGACTATAAGCTAGTGGTTACTAGGAAGGTGGGGGAGGAGGAGACAGACAGACAAGTTAAAGGGGGTAAATATAGGGTTTAGGGGGAGGATAAAGTGGGTAAAGGGTAACTGAAGGAAAAAGATAAATATATAGTAGCTGAAGGAAACTGGACTTTGGTAAACACACAATAGAATATACAGATGTTAAATGATATTGTGCAACTGAAAATTATATAATTGTATTAACCAATGTTATCCCAATAAACTTAATTAAAAATTTTTAAAAATTGTTTAGCTCTGTGCTCAGCATAAAGTATGTGTGAAATAAATGATGACTATTGTTATCAATTATTTCCCTGATTTTTTCCAAAGATGACTTCTCTAAGAGCAATTTAATGTCTCTCATCTTAATATTTTTATTTGGTTAAATAGTTTTGTAGCCACAAAAATGAAAATTCTTTCATCATTAATGTTTTAGAATCTGGGAGATATACAAAGAAGTAATAACATTTCATATGTTCACATATCATATATATAGACTGCCCTTTCCACATACCAATTTGCATCAATTATATATATATTCCATCTATATATCAATTTCATGTAAATAGACTAAGATCATATCATATTTTTAAAACAGCTCAATTTTTATATTTACTGTATATTTATACCTATTTAAATCATTAAAAATATGTCCAGCACTTTTTCATTATTCTTATTAAATGGAGTAGTACATTGGTGATATTATCATTATATGTGTCAGCAATTGAAGAAAAATTATATACTGCTGGCCTCTATTTTAGACCCAGATTATCAAAATTAACATTATAATAGCATTCCAGTATTAGACATGGATAAATTAGGTGCCTCTCCCTGTTACCTAATTTGTGCTACTGACTTTATAAACAAAAGTAGTTTATACTTCTAGCATCAAAGCAGCACACTAGACAAATTAGCTTCTTCATTTTCAGAGGTCAGGTTTATAATATATGAATTTCCATCACAATATTTGTAAATTACATGGGCTTTACAAACCAATACTGATAAAGTCTTAGAACCATTTTATTACTGAAATAAAACTCTAAAGTAGAAAATTGTCTAAAAGATGTTTTCATTTTCTGGATGACGAATTATACATTTTGAACAGACTCTTATTTTCTACCTCTATCTAAAGTAATATATCAATTTTCTAGCTTGTTTTAAAAACAGTATTTCAAACATGTCTTCTATTGTCACATTCCTGAATGTGTATTTGAACATAATATTCTTGATAATAAAAAATAAATTGAATAAATTGAAAAATATACTTTAACACTGCAAGTCATAGGTGTGTACAGTATTGATGCTTATATTTTAAAACATTACCTCTTCATATGGAATAAGTAAATTTTCAATATCTAATATTAGCAACATTATGAGAACTCTTTCACAGATGAGGAAACACCTAAATTAAAATATAATTTCAAAGATGTTATAGTTAGTGTCTAATTCAACCTTGCAAAAATTTGGATTTAAATGGCAAATAGATTGTCAGAAACAAATTATAGACTGCTTAATGGAAGACAAGATCAACTTGAAGAATGAAGGATAAACTGACAGTGTTTTCAATAACTCAGCTTCATTATTCTTAGCATGAAATAAATTTAATAATATTCTATTAAACAATTGAATTAAATGTTAATTTATTTCTCTTGTTGCATGTTTATGCCATAAATAGAAATAATTTCAAAAATTATAAAGGAGGTATTTAAAAGATGTTGAACTTCTGAAAAAATGATTCACTTCTCGTATTGGTAGTATTATGTCTTACACCCCCTTGATAATATCAAAATAATTAACTATGATTAATGTCAGTACAATAAGCCAACAGAAGCAATAGTTATTTGCCACTTATTATTTACTGTTATCATTTAGAAATATTATAATCTAGTACTATTGCTTCTCTTATAACTTGAATGAATTGAAATATAATTTTGAAAGAATAAGTATAAACTAAATGGCATGCATATGCTATGATAGTTATATTTTTTTCCTATTTGTGGTAATTAATGATATTAATGGTAACTTTTAACTTGATATCTCAGGCAATGGTTACTTGTGTTTATTCTTAGAAGGATCACTGAATTGTCATCTAAAATAACACCTGTATGGATGTGTTTGAATCTAGAAATTTATTTAGATGTTTACTTTCCATACTAGCTTATTCTTTACTTTTTCTCCAAAGTTCTAGTATATAATATCTTATTAAAAATTATTAGTAGTTAATGTATTTAAGAATTCATAATCTTTCTAAAATATAAAATTATATACAATGTAATACAGTTCATTAAAGTAAATTTGTTTTCTGCAAGTTATGAAGTAGCGACTCCAAAGCTTTTTATTCATGTATGAAGATGAATAAATATATAACTTTATTGCAGATAGTGAGAACTATGTCACTATTGGAGCAAGAAGTAACAAATATTATAAGTATTATCACTTATAATATTATAAATTACTTATTTCAATATTACTTTAATATTATAATAGCATATCATTCAAATACTTGCATTATAAGCAATATTAAATAATTACTATCACATTATCTCTCATATATTATTAACATAATAATACTATTTATTATATTATAACAGTATATTATTATATTACTTATATTATATTACAAGTAATAAAGCACTTATATAATACTTATAAGTAATATAATATTATACTATTATTATAAGTATCTATTATATAAGAATAATATATAATTACAGTATTATAATATTATAATATATACATATTATAATTTACTTACTTGTATTACTTATAATATAACATTACTTTTCTAAAATATTATTATGATATTATAATATTATAAGTAATGAAAAGAGGAAGACTAGAATAATCTCTGTGATACTGAATTATAATTAGAAGTATCAGCATCACATTATATATATCTATCTATATATATATACATATATATATGTATATATATATGTATATATATATATATAGGCATAGATTAGTATGGATGTGTGTATGCATAGTTTTGTGTATAAACACACAAACTCATTATATACACATCTATATCTATGCTTAACTCACTGTAAAGACCGAGGACAAATGATTCTCCAGTAGCAATGAGCATGACTAATGTCCAGATCATGGTTTCTAAATACCATTTTTTAATAAAAAGAACTAGGGCTATTAAGAGAAATACATGATTTCAGAGCTATTATAGTAAAAATATAAGATATAAGAAAAGGTAACAATTTCTTTTGGTATCAGAAACACAAAAATATTTTTAAAAGAATTAAATCACGTCAAAAGGACAAAGGAGCTAACCTGAAGAAACTCCTAAAGGCCAATCTTAAACAGTTGAAACAATAAATAAATAATGGTAGTTGAATTATATTCAATAGAATAAATAAATATCGATGAGCTCATACAGAAAATAAAAACTAAATAATAAATAAATGTGAGAGAGAAGGGACAGCCCCCATTATAAAAGAATTCAAATTAAAAACTAAGAAGGAAAGAGGCAAATATAAATCATTATTAAGCAACATCAGATTAATTATTGTCGCAGGCAAGCTCCACTCAAGAATGATAAAAATGTGAGCAGATTTTAAAAATCAGATATCTGTATAGTTATAATGCATTTTTCTCAAGATAATTTAATGAAAGAAATAATAGTAACATTACTGTGGAAAAACCTTAAACAACCTTAGAACATTATCAAGGTTAGTATCACTTGTAATAGATATGTCAAGATCATTCGACATATGCACTGAAAAGGACATGCTATCACTTCTGTTGTACTCTTGTCAAAAATGCAGAGCTGCAATCTAATCAGAAAATAGCAGACTAGTTCAAACTGAAAGACATTTCACAAATAACTTATTAGTTCTTTTAAAAAATGTAAGAATCATTAAAGGCAAGAAATGACTGGGAGTAATCACAGATTGTAGAAAACTAAAGAAACACAAGTTTATTTCATAAAATAAATTCTTTACAACTTGAAAAATTACTTTGGAAGTCAACTTATATGTTCAACAATAGTATTGCGTTTTTGTAAATGAATCCTCTGAATATTGATTTCATTTTGTTCAAAAACATTTGGAACTCTTCCATCAAAGTATTCGACAAATGTAGCTCAAGAACAATTCAACTTTCAAAGCTTTTAGGGAAATGTAATTACTGATGGTCTTCCAAACAGTGAGACACTGTACCGTATCTCTGTAAAAGGCAAGAGAACTAAACAAATGCAATAGAGAGCTCAAAATGCGTACAGGATTGAATGTGAAATTACATTACAATTTGAAATATGTCAACTCCTAGAAAAAGTATTTTGATGGAATTTATATTTCTAAATGGATAAATTTATCCTGTGATAGAACTGAATGAAACTGAGAAGACTGCATCTAAACTGGACAAGATATAAATAGTCATAGAGTAAATGGATTTAGGAAATTTGTCTTACAAAAATACTTGTTGAAGAAAGGTACTTTGAATGGAGACCAAAAGTGAATATCTATAAAAAAAATAATTAAATTAAAATATTCACACACTTAAATATGTTCTTATAAATATTATTAAAATATTACAATAACCTTTAATTTCACAGAATGTGGTCCGAGCTTACTAAGTACTTCAACATTGGTATTTATCAGTTAAAACTATTATTGTAAGCAGAGAAAATTAAATTAATGGTGTATATGATACCAAATTTAGTAACCATAAAATTAAACTTTGAATAAGATTACAAACAATTGTGTGAAACAAATATAAATACACTGAAAAATATACCCTTAAAGCAATAATATGGTATTAGTGAAGTGGTATTAGTAATAGTATAACTAAGAAATTCTCATTAAGAGGTCAATAATATTTTTAAGTTACCATATATGAGATTAACATTAAACAAATAACCACAGGTGTAAGTAGCCTCAGTATATATTTGTTGGATGAATAAATACCATCTAACTTTCTATGTGTATTCATTTTGTATTAAATTCTATTTATAATGCTATTTTGACAGTCTACTCAAATTTTCTCCAAATATGTCCTCCTTGCAGAGTTTTGTCCCCCACATCTTGAAATAATTGAAGTGTAAGCTTTAATATTTCCGCACCATATAATTACTAGATGTCTGAGTAATTTGGTAGAAGAAAGGTGATGAATAGATCCATATCCGTTATATATGATAAGCATCTTCTCTTTTAGAATTATTACTCATGTAGATCTATTCCTTTTTTATGATACTCAGCTTGATTGAACTACATATTTATTTCAAACATTTCTGTTTATTTCAAAGACAAATGTTACCAGCAGCTTTTTTTGTATTTCTCCTGAGGTAAACTAGGGTCAAATTTTATGTTATCTCTTGACTACTATGAGGCTACTTATTGTTCCCATCAATAGATTGCAATGTCATTCTGAGGTCCCAAGATATCAGCTCATATATCTAAATAAGCACAAGTCCCTGAGAAAAGACTGGAAGATTGTGCATTTATACTATAAAACAAGGTATTTCCTGAAAACTACACATTGTTGCATTATTTGCTTCTTTATATACACAAACCACAAATTTAGATTATTAAATCAAAATAAGAATTTTCTAAATGGATCTGGGAAGGAAAGATCCGGATAATTGGTTTAAGTGTGAAAATTGGTTTAAGTGTGAAAGCACTCTGGCATTACAAAAAAAAAAAAAAAGGCTTTGTTTTCCTACGTTTTACTACAGTGTGAAGTAGGATGCTATGGGGCTGCTCGAAGATATCGTTGAAAAAAAAAATGTAAGCTTCTAGGGAAATGTAGTTTCATGTCTTATTTAAGCTGGCAATTGTTTGTGTATATACGTTTACAAAAATCCATTGGTTGCATGCATAGGATCTGTGCATTCCATCCTGTGCAAATCTTTTTCTCAATAACAAAATACAAAATAGCCTCCTTGGAAAGTCCAGAAATTAAGCTATCATAAAAAAAATCTTTAAAAAATGCAGTGATGATGATTCCTATGACATTTTCATTTAATTCTCCAATAAGAGCTTTGTGCAGTGTCAGTATCATAGCAAATAAGGTTTATCAGAGACATGATTATTGCTAATTGAAAACTAATTCTCCAATAGCATGAGTGCAAGATTGAAGGTATAGGAGAATAATTATGAGAAATAACAATTCTATCAGAAGTGCTATTTATACAAAGAATTATTTCAGTCCCTAAAACTTTATATTCTGTTATTCCAAAGCAAGATAACCTAGTTCATATTATCTGGAATGCATATATTCTGGAAATAGATTTTTCTCTCTCCTCACACCCCCCATACCAGTAACAATCAACTTCAGAAGGAGTTTGCTTTTATCCAAAATATATTTGCATCATCCAAAATTTATTTACGTGGACTTAGAATATATAATTATTTCAAAGAATAGTACAATATTCCACTACTTTCACAGTACTAAGCTAATAAGAACTATACCATAGAAATGAGCAGGTACCCTGAATGTCTTGGTAGTCACACATGTGTAAAGAGGGTTAAAGATAAATTATTCAAAATTTATGAAGACCTACTATACTAATAAATTTTTGTGTTACTAAGTATTATGGGGACATGTTTGCATGTTCTCTTAAAATTAAAAGAAAAGTTGGATATCTTTTATATACTCTTAATAAGATATTACCTCTGATATCCTCTAATTCACTTTCCAGTTTTGAGTGAATGACAAAGTGAGGGAATATTATCTGTCACATACTACATACAGTACAAGTGACTTTTCTATTAGCTCTCAAGTCTTTGCAGATTCCATTGTCCTTGAGAATTCGGTAGCATACATAGATGCAATACTGATTGCAAGAAACTCAAAAAACAAAGTCATAGCATTGGTCCCTTACTTTTTGCAAAAGTATCTCTTGTTTTGAGAACATTTCTCATCTTAGCAATATTGAACAAACAAATAAATAAATAAAAGTTATATCTACAGAAGCTCCAGAGAATCTATCTTATTGGAACAAACTGGATCATAGCTCTGAATAAATCATTATGGCTTGAGAAATGAAGTGTTTTTGATTAACCTTCCTGAATTACATATACTCCTAAAGCTTAGAGTCAAGTATAGATCTACTTGACTCAAGTGGAAGCCAAATCAAACATGGAAGCAGTTTTGTGCCAGCAAAGATAAAATAAAAATAAAAGCAAATTCACTTCAGGTTTACATTTACCTGTCACTGCTTTTTTTCTGATTCATGAGATCCAAAACTGAATCTGGAGATCCCAAATTTTGTCTGAAAGGACATATCCTTTTATCTTAAAGGTAAAAGGTAAATAAACACTTGTATAAGTATTATCATACTAAATATTTTAAGAAAATTTCCTCCCATTTCGCACTTTCATAATTCTAGGCCATACCATTATTTTTTCCCAGCTAAACAAGAAACACTATCCACATCTGCTCTTTTATCATTTCCCCATTTCTTGTGCCCTTGACCTCCCTGCTCTAATGGTATAGGTGTGGAATGTCAACTAGACTGGGTATCCTCTGAGACCTAGCAAATATTTTACGATAATTTGGCTGGCATCTAAACCCCTTTTGTGATGCCAAGCAGATGAAATTTCCATTCATATAATAGGCATGATATGTTATTAAAAATATATCTTTTATATCTTATTTTTTTTATTTCTTGCTATCTTTTAAGTCAAGTGATTTTATAGATTACTTCAAAAAGGGCATAGTAATATAGATGGAGGAAACACAGAAAAGCTAAATATATTTAATCAAAGCATAAAGATTTTAAAATTTTATCACTTCATTGAAATTTATAGTGAACAAACATGGCAGTTATTTTGATTATAATTATCATTGTGCTGATTACAATAATCTGTATAAATTTTTCTAAAATTCAAAATCAAACCAACAAGCATCTTGTTTCTGATTAAACAGCTTCTTTTTAACTTTAAGTATTTCAAAGACATTTTCTTAAACTTTTTCAAAGTATAATTTTTGTTTGTAAAAATAATAAAATCTCAGTTTTCATGAACACTATAGCATGATTGCTGCACATGATCAATTTAACAGAATAACCTAAAATGTTTCTCTGAGAGTATAATTCTTTTTCTAAGGGTTTAGAAGTATAGAATATAAGTAGAATGAACAAGATCTCTCTACTTTCATATATTTTTACCTAGAGATAATCAACATTATATAGGGAATTACACATATCTGCAGACTGAAGCTGAAACCAGTAGGCAGTATGAGGGCAAGAGAAAGTTATGTAAAAATAACAGGAACCTTTGCTGATACTGTGTAACATTTATTGTAAAGATAAAGAAACAGTCTAGATTGATTTTGAGAGCTGTGAGAAAGGCATGAAGAAAGGTCCAGGAGATTAGCAGGAAGAAAATGCTTGTTTATTAAGTTCTTTCATTGTGTTAGGCTTAATCTTCCTTATTCACTGAATTTTCTCAGCAATATTTTGAGGTTTCTGATATTCAATATTTATTTCATGAAAGATAAACTCCAAAGGTTTCAGAATTAGAGTGGTCAGAACCAAGGAACAAATGGTAAATGCATTATTGTTTTCACAGCTAGCACCAATGTTCCTCTTGAAGGAGAATTTTCTTATTAAAAAAAAAAAAGGTTTTTATGGACAAATTAGGGTAGAAGACATGGTCTTTGGGAATACATGGGAGGCAAGAGCTCAAAACACAAAATAGAAATAATTAAAGAACAATATTTCTTAACAAGACCTTATTAGGCTGACTACAAGAGACTTCAAATTAAAAGACACACAGACAGAAAGTAAAGGGATGGAAAAAGATATGTCATAATGGACCTAGAGGGTATTGTGCTGAGTGGGGTAAGTCAGATAGAAAAAGAGACAAGCCATATGATTTCACATACATGTGAAATATTAAAAAGAAAACAAACAAACTAAAAGAAACAAACCCATAGATACAGAGAATATTTTGAGGGTTACCAGGTGAAAGGAGTTTGGGGGGGGGGAGTCAGTGAAAAAGAAAGAAGGGATTAAAAAGTACAAATTGGTAGTTACAAAATAGTCATGGAGATAGAAAGTATAGTGTAAGGAATACAGTCAATAGTATAATAACTGTGTACCGTGTCAGATGGGTACTAGATTTATCGGGGTGATGATTTTGTGAGTTATATAGTTGTCTAATCATTGTGCTATACATCTAAAACTAATATAATTTTGTATGTCAGTTTTAATTAAAAATAAAAAATATTATTTAAAAAGGTAAAAAGTAAAATAATTATAAAATTTAAAAAAAGACAGTACTTCTTATATAAAAAAAAATTGAGAGATTGTTACTTTGGTTTGCTGATGAAAGGAAGTCTAAAAAAGGAAGAAAAAAAACTATCAAACAAAAAAAGAAGTAAGCAAAGAATGAAACCAGAGAGTTTTTTGTTAAACTTTGATTTATATAAGCTAAAAATCCCAAAAGAAGAACATGAGTAGGTAAAGAAATTTGAGGAGCAAAAATTTTGAGAGCTTTTTTATTGTAATTATTGCTGGGGGTTGCTAAGATTTTAACATGAGTCTAGCTAGATTTTACATCTGGAAGACCCTGTGTGGAGTAGGTAAATTTATGTGAAAAGACAGGCCTTGAGTTTGAGGCCTTTCAGTTGTTCACAGAATTTTTTCTTTTTATCAATTCACCATATCTCAAGAGTCAGAGAAGGTCTGCAAATACCTGTCTTTTATTTGACTTCTTTTCTTAGCTTAATGTTAAAGAAACAACTTACAGAAAACATGATTTAGGTAAATTTGGTTTGAAATATTACTGAAGAATTTTTAAAAATTTAGACTGAATTAATGAAAATCTAAATAAAAATATTATTTAAAGAAAGAAAATTATAGTTTTATTTGTTTAAAATAAAGTGTTTCTAAATAGAGACTATGTCAGCTTATTTCAAAAAATAAATTTAAAAAATTTATAATTAAGAGCATCTGTTGAGTTATAAACACACATATGTTATAGCCTATAAACCAAGATTGTTCCCTTAAGTAACACATTCTTTATAGTACTACTTACAATTTAAATCTCTTTAGAAAAAAAAAAATTTTTCTAGGTTCTAGGTATATGTTGAGGTCCTACATTACATAATGATTAAGACCATGGGCTATATATCCAGAAGAATATGTTTCAAAGCCTGGTTCAGCTACCTTAGATCCAGGTGGACCTGGGCAAATTTCTTCCCTTCTCTAAGCCTTGTTTTCTCTTCAAAACAGTGATGTTTTTGCTATTTAGCTCTCTATAATGAACCACCCCAAGTTTAGAGGTTAAAACACCATTTTCTTATGCTCACAATTCCATTCTAAAAAGGAATTTGATTCTGGCACAAGGGAACTGTGGTCTCTCTTTCACAATATCTGGGCCCTGTACTCTGGTTTTTGACTGGATTCTGACAGTTTCTTCACGACCATGGCTGGTGTCATAATGCTCTGGGCCTCTCTATCCCCATGTAGCATCTCATTCTTCAGGATCTTTCTGTCACTTGAGTTTTTACACTATGGTTGTCTTAGTGATGTCACAGCATCTGATGTGGTGACTGGTTTCTGAGACAGGAAATAGAAGTTGCCCGGCCATTTAAGGGCTACAAGGAATGGCACAGTATTATTTTCACCATGTTCTTTAGTAAAGAAGTTACAGTGGTAGACCAGAGTCAGGAAGGTAGAGATTAGATTGGATGCTTTGATGGGAAGTGATAAAGCCTTGTTGCAAAGAACATTTCCAAGAGATATGTCATATGGAATAATGATTCCTATCAAATGAAGTTTTTGTGAAGTTTAAAAAATATATCAGCATGTGACACAAACTGAGAACTCAATAAATGGTGGCAGTTTTATTCAAGTGGACAGCTAAGTTTGGATTTTCATAAATTTTCAAATGGTAAAATTGAAATTAGGACTATTTTAAAAATAATATGATTTGTCTGTAGTGCTAAACAAAATAAAATACATAGTTCTTTGGGAAATACCAATTTTAGTTTTGATTACAGAATAATTCCACATTCCAGTCACCAGAGACAAAAATTAAAGTAGGTGGTCATGGAGTTAACTATTTGAAAGTAGAACTAGGTCTAGATACAGAGGGATGGCAGTGGTGGTGGTGGCGATGGTGGCACTAATTGTTATGAACAACATCCATATTCAGACATACCATTATTTGATTGAAAATACATTTCTCTCTTTTTAAAAGAACAACAATCAAGTCTAATATAAGATTTAAAAAATAACATGAGCTGAAATAAATATTTGGCAAAATGATACACTCATGTTTTAGTCTATCATTTTTACTGATATCTGACAAACTTTCCCTTCAGTTTTGATTTATTTTTTTGTTTACTAATGATAGTTTGTCAAAAGACACAAGGCTGAAAGACCAAAACTTAACCTTACTAATGTCAACTGTTTTAATTCATCAAAGATTGAAATGGTTAGTTTCTTTCTTTAATTCTTTCTGATAAATCTGGGTAAAGAAAAAATATTTCAGGAGTGTGAATCACACTTGAATTTATATTGGCACCTACATTTTTACTTGCATTGGCTTGCCACACACTTGTGGAAGTAAAACATTATTTGTTTCCAGTTTGGTGCTAATGTACATGACTAATGCACTAATAAATATTGCAAGAAAATCAATTCTACTTTCTAATAGTAAGGTGAACAGCAATAGCATTTTATGCAAGATCATAGGAGATTGAGCAGTAAACCTGAAAAGAGATGATTCTAA
Source organism: Cynopterus sphinx (assembly GCA_030015415.1). Taxonomy (NCBI): domain Eukaryota; kingdom Metazoa; phylum Chordata; class Mammalia; order Chiroptera; family Pteropodidae; genus Cynopterus; species Cynopterus sphinx. The sequence continues at coordinate 96,247,306 of CM057382.1, read as the reverse complement.
CCCTGACATTTCATTATTTCTTGGGATTTGTGCATCACCCTTAATGTACGGTAAATGTAATTTGAGGTTATGAATCTTTTTTATAGGCTTCTTTTATATCCTTAAAGTAACAAATCTCAAATTGTGACTATAGCAGAAAGCATTCACAGAATTTTGACTAGGGAACTAAACATTCAGAAAATTTCATTCTTCCTGGGGAAAATGTATAAATCCTATTTATTTTTTATTGGAATATATACTTTGGCAAATAATGGCTTACATATATTTATTGCTAGTAAAATTCTCAGAATCTGCCCCATTCAGTTCATTGTTTCTGCCAGAGAAGCATGGGATTGAAATAATAAAAAGGAATAAATGGTGGAAATATTAGTTTTAGCAGTAAATGAAAAATGATTGATTATCCCAGAATACTCTGTCCCACCTAGTTGTACTCTCAGCATCGTTTTAAAATGGTTCAGCACCTTACATGACAAATCCTATAATTCAGCCAAAAAAGAATCGATTCTCTTCAAAAGTTTTGAAACATATACAAAAGGAGCATTTTTTTATTCATTTCAAATCTGAATGTTACTAATTTATCTTCAGAAAAAATAATTGTTTACTTTTCTACATAAAAATACACAACAATTTCCTTTTGGTATAGATACATTGAAATTTAGAAAACAAATTGGTCTATATGTATGTGTGTGTATGTGTTTAATTGTTAAGTAAGAGTTTCTTTGAGCTACTATATCATTGTCAAAATTCACCAATCAAAGAACAGAAGGGATATTCTTGCACTCAAGCAAAGTTAGTTTGTTTAGCTGTCTTTGGCTAGGAAGAACACACATCAGAGGAAATCGGGGGGACCTCAGTAAGGAGAAATTGAAAGGACCTCTAGGGTTTGGGGTCTATTCAGTAATTATAGAAGTAGATGCCAGTTTAGGATTGGATATTATACAAATAATAGAAAATGTGTTGATTTAATGTTTAATAGTTTTTATGCAGAAGGAAGGAAGATTAAGTACAAAAGATGGCATTGCTCAGAAGAAGGGGATTAGTCATGTTTGCAGCTACGTTAGGGCTTTGACTATATCCTGTGAGAAACAATGTTTATATTCTAATGATCTGATTCTCAGCAGGGCTGATTTTCACTTATTATGTTGGAAAAATACAGAAAAAATTTTTAACCTGTACTTTATATTTTTCAGCTGTATGTATTTGTTAGTGAAGGGAACCACAAATTTTCTACCCTGAAGAGCTGCTTTTTGGAATATTAATATTAAGTTATTTATTATGAAACAATAGTCAGAAAGAACCTTTGAGCCCTCACCCTACTGCTTGTCGACTAGATTTAGACAGAAAAACCTGCTTTAGGAAGGGAACCTGGTCTTAGTCTCCTAAAGAATTTCTCACCTAGAATTAGACAGCTAGTTTGTTAGGTAGATACCCACTATGTTCCATTGTTTCTGAGTTGCCTAGGAAGAATTTTCCTGCCATGTAATGTTCTCCCTCTTCATCAATTACCTGTAAATCACCCATTCTCACTTCTTAAATCTAATACACCATTCCCCTTTTTATTTCTTTGTCCAAAAATGTCTAATATACCCAATGTTGCCTTCTTGTCCTTGGAATTTTCATGCTTATCTGAATTTCTCATGAGTGTATATTAAACTTTAATTTTCTCTTTCAATCTGTCTCTGTTAATTTGGTTATTGATTTAGCTAGAAGAACTTAGAAGGTGGGAAGAAAATTATTAATTTTTACATCCACATCAGGATTTTAATTTTCTTCAGAAAACAAAATTAGAAATATATCTGTTAAAACAGTTAAACAAAAACTACTTTAGATAGATAGATAAATAGGTAATAAATAGATGTAGATGTATGCTATATAATAAGGTATATACCTTTATTACATATAAATATTATATAGGCATAATAGATACAGATTATATATAATGTATTATCTGTATGAATTTAAGAGTCAGGCTATGAGCAAGCTATTTGTAGTTACAGTGAGATTTATTGTTATAATACAGAAGACATTCTAAGAATAATAATTTGCTGCACATTTCAACCTCTGTATTTATAGGGATTTGTTTTAAAACTATTGACAATTACAAAATACTCTTAATTCTAAACATAGGAATAAGGAAGTTCAATGCTGAGCCTCAGATATAACATAAAATAACCCAACAGCAATTTGAAATTTTCTGTAGAGAGGAAGACAAAGAAAAGACAAACAGGACTCCAATCCATCTGCTTTGAACAATCCTCACAGAGATACATATATAATATCTGAGGCCTTCCACGTGGACTAACATACCACCTTCTTCTTCCATACCTTGTCTTTTTCCTGTTCTTTTATTTTTCAAATTTCTTTCATCCTCAGTGTTCAGATATTGTTACTTTAATGATTTTACAGAAGTATTCCTGATATTGTGATAGTCAGCATATTAAATATATTTTTAAAAGGAGAGAGAAAGAAAAAAAGAACAATAGCAAAATGTTGCATGATCATTATGATGCATGGTCATGGTCTTTCCAAACTGATTTCCATGACTTTAGGAAGGTGTCTTTTGCTCACCATTAGAATCAATCTGTCACAGTATCTGATATGGTGTAGTATTCAAAATATTTGTGATATGAATAAATAAAGCCTGATGAAGAGTCTGGGTTAATGTATCATAATGAGGTAAGAGTTACAGGGTCTCATCCCAGAGCCACCAAAATGAAGATTAAGCCATGAACAATAGCTTTAACATAGTAAAAGTATGTAGTTTAAAATTTCTTGCTAAAATGGAAAATAAAGAGGATAGAGAAAGTCTCCAAAATAGGCATACTCAGAAGGACAGCTGATGTGACCTACAATCATCTTTGCTTCATTATACAGTCATTATAACAAATTACATTGCAGTCAAGTCTGTACCCATCATGCATCTCACTCTATGATAATACCAAACAGCCCAAACAGGGCAAAAAAAAGGGCATCTCCCTGATTCAGAAAAGAATCATCTTTTTTCCAGGAAGAGACCACCCAAAATCATTAATATTCCACTCCTTAGTTAGATTAATGAATAAAATTCCAAACCTACAACAAGACAATGCAACAACTCCCTCTTGAGCCTGCCTGCTCTCCTGAGAGTATACTTTCAGTTGGCAGAAGTCTTTGGGGCTTCCACTTTTGGCAGACTGCTCTCTTTTCTGAGAATATACTTTAATTTTCAATAAAAGTAGCTTTGATGCAATTGCTGGGCATCTGCCTTCAATTCATTGTTGCTATATGCCAAGAACCCAGGTGCGAGAGTTCGAGAAATCCCCAGAACCAGTAACAGTAATAGTATACTACATGTTGCAGTGGTAACAGAATCCCAAACCTCAATGATTTACAACAAAAATGTTCAGAAGTTGTTTTAAGGTGTAGAAGTTAGCACATCTGTTTTACACACAGAAGATCCTGGGTTCACACCCCAGTGGAGCCATGGTACATGGTCTACGGCCTTGACACTCTGAACAAGCTCGAGCTCTGATCTCGAAAGCTTAAGCAGGGTCAAACCTGGTTAGTACTCAGATGGGAGACCACTGAGGAAGACCAGGTGATGTAGGCATAAGGTCCAGGACTTAAAGTTTTGAAGTAATTTGAGAGATTAAACCCAGCTAATCTGAGAGATTGAAAACACAGATATCTCACAGATAGCCTGATTCAGTGTGCATGTAGTTTAAAAAAGCTGCATCTTATTACTAAAGAAATTTCCTCCCAGTGTTTAAAGCATGATAGACTATCAGGGCCTTAGTAAAATTACTGTGAATCTGACATATTCAATAAAACTCTTTTAGTCTGTTATAAATATAAATGGTTGAGAACAAAGTTTTAACCAATTTGAATTTTCTACTCTTGCTGCAGGTAGCAGCCATCTTTCTATAAGGAAATTTTATTGGTGACATTAGTGTTAAAGAGTGAGAATGTCAGTGAAGGTTGTGTTAGGTGAGCTTAATTAACAAGGAATTTAACAATTATTATAGTTTGCCAATTCAAAGAGAATGCATTTATGATGCTACACTTACTGTGCACAGTAAAAATGTGTTAAATAGCTGTCTCTCTCCAACCAATTCATCCATAAAGACCTCAAGAACCTCACCTTCTGCATGATGTTCTTTCCATTTATTCTAAAACCCATTGATCTCTTTTTCTGTGCAGCACTGTAGTGTGTGAACTACTGATATTGTTATTTAATCATGTGTACTATCTGGAACTGTTCCCAGGGTAACCTGGCCTTCTAAAAAAATTTGTACTCACCCCACCTTTAATCATTCTGATTAGAGCTAGCAGTTGTAGGAAGAGCAGCCACCTACTTTGCCTACTATTAGGAATTTACTATGCTACTAAAGGGAAGCAAGTTTTTGTCACCCTAAAGCTGCTTTTTGGGATATTGATTTTAAGCTGCTAATTAAGAAACAAAAGACTCAAAAAGAACTTTGACCTTCCCTTTATGTATTAAAAATTTTATTTTCTATTGTTATTCTGTCTGTTAATTTGATTATTATCCCAGTTAGAAAAACCTAGAAGGTGGAAGAAAAAAATATTAAACATTTTTAAGCCCCCAAATACACATGATATTTATTAATTAGTGAAGGGAACAAAAATTTTGCCACCCAGAAGCTGCTTTTTGGTTTCTTGATTTTAAGCTTTTTAATAAGAAACAAAGGACTCAGGAAGAAACTTTGACCTTCCCCCATTTTCTGTCCTAAAGATTTAGAGATATCTTCTTTAAGAAGGAAATCTTAGAATTCTGCTTTAGCCTAATTTGAGTTAAGTATAGTAAATAAGAGGACATCAGGTAGGCTCCTATTCGCTAGATATACCCTGTGTCCCATTGTTTCTGAGTTGCCAGCAAGAATTTGCCTGCCATACATGTTCTACATTTCCTCAACTACCTGAAAATCTCCCATTCTCACTTCTTAAGCTAACACCCCTTCTCCCACTCTCTCCTTTAGCCAAAATGTCTTAGATACCTAATGTTACCTCACTGTCTTTGCAATTTTCTTGCTTATGTCAATTTCCCATGTGCATGTATTAAACATTTGATTTTCTCCTCTTAATCTGTCTCTGAGCACTGTAACAAAAACCACCACAACAAAAATTTCTAAAGGGCCCCAGGAATGGCAATGTTTGCATTATATTTAGGCCATGATGGGTGATTCCAAAAGGCATTCTAGGTGAATGGCAAGTGAGGTAATTTTGATTGACACTTAGCTGCTATATCACTCTGCCTAGTATGCATGTGCTTACCCAGAATTTAGTCTGTTATAATTAGATTCATGAAATTTCAGGCATAAACATAGTACTAGAATGAAACTTAAGTTGTAGGCCACTTAGGGTAGTACCTTCTGCACAGGCATCTGTAGCTGTATTAAACCAGCTAAGATTATGACTCTCTGAACCTTTGTCTCTGGAGATCCTGGAGGGATTCTCTAACTACCAACAAGGTGTTCTTTGGGTGGTCTCTGGACTGGGTTCCTATTCCTGTTTTCCCTGTTGCTTGTCTGACTAGCTACCTAACAGTATTATCTTTCTTTGTACATGAGAGAAAAAAGTTGAGTAACTAGGGCAGGAGTGAAAGACTTTCTCAGGTCAATAGAATAAATAATAAGTGGCATAGTGCATTGGTTTGCTCAGGCTGCCAAAATGTAACAGGGTGAAATGTTTCTCTCCCCTCTCTGCCTTGGTTCCAGCATACATTTCTAAGGATATGCTAATTGACTGAAGAAGTTCTGCCTGAAATTTGAGTAACTTCTGGTCGGACTGGGAACAAAGAGATTTGGAGATTTCCTACTCTTCCTTAGATCCTACCTTTTGTCCCGCCTCTTCTCTCTTCCCTGAATATATAGGGTGCTGAAACTTGTATGTGTTCTTAAGATGGATTTGAGAAAACTAGAAAGCTTCTATCTTCTCATTGCAGTGCTGTTTCAATAAATAAAATCTTTTCTTATTTCAAACTCTCATCTATTAAATATTAAATATTTGATGCACAAAACTCATTGGCCTAGAGATTTTAATAATTATATTTAAAATCTTTAAATATGTTTTCTTACACAGTTAATTTTCTACTTTTCCACTTCCATCATGTTCTGCGAGATGTTGGCCTGTGAATCTTTTGCTCAAGAAGGTTGTTTTCTCCTTCACTTTTTTGAAAACAGCTTTATTGAGGTATAATTGAGATATTAAAATAATAGACATATTTAATGTATACAAACGATGAGTTTGGAGACAGGCCTATACCTATGAAACTGTTGCTGTTGGGTAGTTAGACAGATATGAGCAATGGACGGGGAAAGGAACAAAAGCCCTGCCCAGGGAGAGCCCAGAGACTGCCCAAAGAACACACCTTCTGTAATTAAAAAAAATAAAATAAAATTACTCCTGCATCCTGAGAGACAAAGGAATGGAGGTTCATAAACCTATAGCAGATTTAGTCCAGCCACAGATGCTTGCACAGAAAGTACTACCACATCCTGCTCATAACCTCAGCCTCATTATACCATCATTATAATATTATGATTATGCTCAGAAGTTCATGAATCTAATTAAAACAGATTTAATTCTAGGTAAGCACACAAGCAGTAGGCAAAGTATTATATTCCAGCCAAATGTCAATCAAAAATAACCCCACATGCCAATCACCTAGAAACACCTTTGTAACCACCCATCGTGGCCGTGATATTAATAGGCCTTCCCATTTGTGCACTGTTACGGCCCTTTTTACTGAAAACCCTTTCCTCACTTGGAGCATACTCTTTTATCTTTTTACCTCTCAGATTCCACAGGACTGCAGCTGTGATGATGTGCCCTTAGAAAGATGCAAGAAGGGGTTAAGACTAGAAGCCTCTATGCCAGCCGCCACAGCAGCCATATTTCCTGATTGAATACCTGGCAATTACATCGGTAGGCTATTGTTTAACTCTGTTCCCACAAGAAAGAGGAGGAGGAATTTATGGGAAACATAGTATAGGAACCTGAACTTTTAATGTTCCGCTTTCTGCTTCTGTTCCCCCGCTTACGCATTATATCAGACCACCATTTGGTGACGGGTAATGAATAGATGATATATAGATCCATTGTGATTAGGATATAGTGATTAATGGATTTTTGGGTATAAAACTGTGGACCTGAAATGGGTCGAGGCTGCTCCTTTGGAAGGACAGCTGCCGGCTAATAAACTGCCTCTAATATCAGAGCACTCAGGGTGAGTCTGGTTATTCCCGTCACAACACAGCCTTCCTTAATGTGGCCCATCTCCTTCGAAAATATACTTTTAATAAATCTTACTTCTTCTAAATCTCACTGTGCTGGAATTATCTCTGTGTCATCAAAACAAAACAAAACAAACAACAACAACAACAATAACAACAACAAAAAACAGAGAATCCCAACAATGGAGTTCAGATAGCCCCAATAGTAACAATGCATTGATCAAAGTAATAAACATATCTGTCACCTCCAAAAGTTTTCTCTTGCCTTGTTGTCTTGGTTTAAAAGATATATATCTTTCAAACAGAGAGAGAGAGAGAGAGAGAGAGAGAGAGAGAGAGAGAGAGAGAGAGAGAGAGAGAGAAAGATTTAATTTTAAGAAATTGGTTCACAGGGAGGAGGTTGGCAAGTCCGAAATTTAAGCCAGCAGACTGGAGGATACTCGGGGAACAGTGGATGTTGCAGCTTGAATCTGAAGGTAATCTGGAAACAGAATTTCCTTTTCTTCATGTGACCTCAGTCTCTTTTCTTTTAATGCAATCAACTGACTAGATAAGACCTACCCACATTATAAAGAGTAATCTGCTTTACTCAAAATCTACTGATTTAAATATTAATCTCATCTAAAAAATATCTTCACACAAACATTCAGCTGAAATTTTATCAAATAGTTCGCTTCTATGACATAACTAAGTTGACAAATAAAATTAATCATCACAAACTGAGCATGGTTTCAGAATTAGATCTATCTCTTCAGAAAGTGAAGTTTTTCCATTTTAATTTGCTGACAAGCTCAGTGTTCTGCATATAGACAAAGTACAATACTATTGACTGATTAAATGCATAAAATGACAGACATTCTTTTTTTTCTTTCTCATTTTAGATGGTGTTATTATTCTAAGCTAAATTAGAACCTAAACGTGATACAACTTTGGTTTGTTTCTTGATACTTAATGAGAATTATTTGCTACCAAGACTACCTAAGTCAAAGTGATTACAATCAGTTCTAAAGTTATATTTTGATTGCAATAAATAGATCAAATGTTCATTAATACTGAAGCCAGAGTGCTAAATCTACTATACTTTCCTCATTTATTTTTATTAGCATTTTAAAAATTTTAGATAAGACCTAATTGATTTTAACTACATTCAAAGAATCTGATTTTATTAGAATCAAAAACAAGAAATAGTGAAATATGCACATTAAAGGGGAAAAAATGTGTCAGGAGAGAGGAAGATAGTGGCGAACTAAGTAAATGACACCTGACTCTCCCATTCATTCACTCTCAAACATTTTGGTTTAACAAATTCTCCACTGGGCACACCTGTCTCCCTAACCTACTCCTTAAATCCTGCTACCACTGAGTGTTCTTTTGTTTAATGTTAAACAGTAAACATAAAACTTATATCTATGGAATTTCTGCTGAAGGATAATACTTAAATGTTTAATAGTTAATTTAAATTCTCTCTTTTTGATCCACTTTATAACAATACATGTAGAAAAAAAATAAACAAATAAAAAGGTTAGAGTTATGTCAGATAAATAAAATTAAACAAAGAAACCACCATTTCTAAAATTGTGTTTTTTAAGTATCACATGTTTTTTATGTAGAACCCTAATGTATTTATATTTATGGTATTTAGTGGGTGGTTTAAACATAAAGCTAATTTAAACTCTAATATTTCTCTTGTTTCCTTTTATTCATATCCAAAAATATAGTTTATACAGTCAGATTAATAATGTACTCGAATTTTTTTAAATTCTCATATTGATTTTTACATGCAATGTATTCATACACAATTTCCACATTAATGTTCCTTTGTTTCCAATTTAATAATGTCATCAATTAAAAATATTATCTTTTTATACTTAAATATTTATCTTTAAATTTGAACCTTCTATATTTTTTACTTCATGAAATATTGGAAAATTATCTGAAATATGTAATGTTTAAACCCTTACACATTTTTTTTAATGTATAAAAAACATAAGTAATTCCATACTTCATGCTATATTGATTTCGAATGTCTTTAGAATTGGTTTTAAAATGTATAGCAAATCTTTTCTTTTTCTTCAAAAATGTATGTAAAACCTAAAGAGATCTAAAATATTACTTAGAGAATATTAAATCCATTAGTTATTAATTTTTTTTAATTTAGTTACAGTTACATTAGTAGTCAACACTTACCTAGACTACTAGAAAATAATAAATCTTCATATGGTCTGTTATCCTCAAGAGATCATTCTTCACACTGACCTCAGGAGCTTTTTGAAGTGGAAATTTGATCACTTCCCTCCCTTGTTTAATCACCTTAGTAGAAATCTGACACTGATGATAAACAACAAAGCTCTAAGGAAATCTGGACTCCAGCTATACTCTTCCTTACCTGGCTCTTGGGCTTCTATCACATCCTTGACTTCTGGGCTTTACTCTCACTCACCTTCCTCTTATTTCCCGCACTGCAGTGTCATGCACATTCCCACAGTAGAGATCTGAAAACTGTTGGAAACTCGGGCATCCACCACCTACCTCCTTGATTTAGTTAATTGACTTTACTAGATCTCTCTTTGATCATCAGTTCTTTAGAGAGTCCTCCCTACAACTCCTTGATCATACAAAATCTTTCTATTATGAATTTCATAAAACCATTCACTTCTCTCATGTCACTTGTAAAACAAGTTTCCATTTACTTGAATATTTTGAATGTCCATCTTTTCCACTGATCTACAGGCTTCATGAGAAGAGAGCATGGGCATTTTGAACACCAGTGTGTATTTGGAATCTATCATACACCCAATGTATAAGTGCCTACTAAATATTTTTTAGTGAAATTAATAACTAAATATAATTATAAACTGTGATTACATGGTTTTGTGTTGCATTGAGGAACCAATAGAAAAGAATAAATTTTTTTAAGAAATACTTTCTTAAAGGAACATATAAATATAGTTTAATATAGAAAAAATATAGCATTTTTCAGAGGGGCATAGTACTTATATGAAAGTACTTATATGAAATACCAAGATTATATTTATATCATCTATTCATACCTAAAGAATCAATGATAGTGATTATGTATTTTAAAAATACTTTTTGTAACAGAGACTAAATTTTATAATATCCATCATTTCTGTAGAGAGTCAAATCTGAGCCAGACCTGTTCAAAGCATTGGCAAAGCCTTTCTTGGTTGTATAGCAATCTGCCAAGGACAGAGAAGCAAAAACAGTTAACAGACATCTGCTTCTAGTTTAGCATAGATAACTGGGTATAGATAGGCCTTGGGGAATTATTGCTGCCAACAAGTTTCAAGTCTTGAGAAGAAGACTCCCTCTCCTTCCTCAGCCTTCAAAAGTATATAATAGAAGTACTGAGCTTTCTTCAGGGTCACTGTATCTAAGCAAATTGCAGTGTCCACCTGGCCCCAGCTTTTGTATATACTATCTCTGCGTTTTTCTCAATCTTTATGTCGACCCCTCTTAGGTATTTTAACCCTCTAGCTGTGCAGGTCACAGAATTTTTTTCTTCTTTTTAGTAACTTGGACCATATCTTCCTACCTGAGTTTTAGATGGGCTCACGTCTGCCCAGCTAAAGGTATGTGAGTCCAGCTAAAGACTCATTTGCAAACCACCCCTGTAGCTTCCTGTGGCCATGTAATTAATTTTGCTATCAGTATATGAACAGAAGTATGGTGTGTAATTTCTGATTCTTGTCTTTAAAATAACTCTTTTCTTCTCTTCTTCTAATGTGCTATATGTGGATATGGTTCTACTAAGCATCTTCTGGCTATATGGATGAGGCAAACACCCTAGAGTGGTGAAGCAACAGGATAGAATCAGTCCCTGGATAACCTCACAGAACAGAGCTGACTCTCAGTCTTAAATAGTCCCTTCTGTATCTTAATATAAGAGGAAAAACAAACAAACAAACAAACAAAAAAACCCACTTCTGTCTTTTTTTAAGACTTAATTTAGCATCTCTTTATCAGATCTGCTTCGTTTATTTACTAACTACTAAAACACCCATTGAACTCTATTTATGTGAATTCATGTGACTTTTCAGCTGTGTAAAAATAAAACTCAAAATTTATAAAGTGATATTTAATCTTTGCACAAAAAATATAGACTTATAAATGTGAGGCATGTTCTGATAATCTCTGGATTTGCTCTGCTTTATGTATAAGCTTTTTATAAAAAGATTTAACACAAAAAGATTTAACACAAAAAGATTTAACAAAGAACTACACTGTTTGAGTTAGCAATGTTAAAACATATTCCCTATGCTGAAATCATGTATGCAGATAAGGGTTTTTCCTCAAGAAAGGTAAGAGGAACTGGTAGTCATGGGACATAGACTGCATGACTGTTTGGATCTATTTAGTAATTTTTTTTTTAAATCATTGATAAGACTAAAGTAATTTTTGCTGTGAGTCATCACATTATTTCTTCAAGATAGCCAATGACATCAAGGTAATGATAAAAATAAAACAATCATGCATCTAAAATAATGTGATTTCTCAAAAAATCACTGGTTAACATCGAATTCAGCATAAATGACACCTAGAAGAGCACTTTTCCACTGTCCCTTCCCTTTTACTAAAGCCAGATAACTTCTCTTGCTTCATTCTTCTCTATCACTTAAATGGCTTTCAGTCACAAAATTCATAAGATAGGTTACAATGTCTTATTTTATCTGAATCCTGAATAATTTGCTAACCTCATATTTTTTTCACATATCCTTTGACCTGTGGTATTTAAAAGTATTGGCCTTATTTTATAAATGTTAAAAAAAAAGGAAGAAAGGGTCAAGCTCTTTTCCACTTAGAAATTTTGTATCTGCGACCCCTCTTTATTAAATGCTCTTCTCAAAGCCTTATATCTGACTTTTCCATCTGACTCCTTCAATACCTGCTCAAATATCACTTTTGCAGACACATCTCCTTATTAATCAAACATATTTCCATTATTTTCTCTTATTATTTACTTATTTTTCCTCAGTGGTACTTAACAAATTTTATAATGGTAACATATTTGTTTACATGTTTAACTACGTTCCCTACTGACCTGTTAGTATTGCGATGGTAGGCACCACACCTCTATTATTCATCACTGATTTTGTGTCTTATCAACTGTAGGCATGCAATAAATTTCTAACAAACTACGCAATTACATAAAACCGAGAGAATTAGAAACATAAAAACACCCAAATAAAATAAAAAGAAAGTTAAAATCTGGTAAGCAGTTATGCAGAATAATAAGGAGAGGAAATAAAAAATGCTGAATATGTTTTAGGTGGAAGATATCTTTTTGGATAAATATAGCAACAAATACTACACCCTGCTAATGATGTTACCTTTGAAGAGATATTCAAGATTATCTATAGGAATAAATAGAAATAAACATTTTCTAACATTGGCTGATAGCAATATATCTATTATTTTGAGGATATGAGACTTTCATAGTCAAGATAGATAGAAGTCAGAAATAAAAAAGATAAGCTAAAGCTAGTATAAGAATTTGTAACAAGTAAAGGAGTTTATTTAAAAAAGACAGGAAACAAGAGAGAAAGAACTAGGAGAGAGAGCAAGCGAGAACAAGAAGGGAAGAGAGATGAGAATGACACACAAAGAGAAAGAGATGATTCTCCTATTCCTATCCTACTATGTGCACAGTATATTTGATGAGTCTGGTAGTGAAAACTTAATCCAATGGCAGAGTTCAGATTTGACTTCAGGCATTCTGTCTCTACATTATAGCTCTTAACCATGCTCCATCATGAAATTTGATATATGACTAATACCTGAGTCCCATCTTTAAATTTAATTGAAAAGAATTGGGCATGGCCAGGAGTGAAGAATATTATTCCACCTTTACTAATAAAATTGAAGCTCCTATTTATTATTGGGGTTAATGACATTTATCTATGGAAAACCAATTTACAAGTTAAGTATTATATGATGAAAAGGTATAAAGTTTTATGTTTTTCTTTTGTATATTATAATATCATATCTTCTTGATATTATATTCAAATATCACAGAAAATAACATGACAGGTATTACTATAACCTGACTTCCATATTATATTGCTAGAACTGACAAATGTGAGCGTTAAAGTAGATTTTAAGACACTATTAAGGTTTAATTTTCATAGACTGTTATAGTCCTTTGTTATAATTTGAATAGTGTATGCATCTATATATAGTCTAGATGACTATGTCTTTGATTTCCTTTTTCTTTTTTAAAAACAAACAGATTCTTATACAAAACAGCCAAATACATATTGAGTTATCATTTTACTGAATAAATTTGCTTCCTGGATTCTAAATGCTAAAACTATAGAACTACTTTTAGTTCTGATTTTAAAAAACTTCCTCAACAGGCATGCCTTCTGATAAGGTATTTCATTTAATAATAGAAATAAGTGAATATAATTTCTCTTGGAGAACTGGTTTAATTATATTTACAAAAGACATATGAATAAATTTATAAAAATCCTCTGATTGATTCCTCTATATAAAAATAAAAATATCATTCAATATTATGAAATAATATTTTTGTAAGCCCTCTATGTTCTGTAATTTTCTCTTCTCATCTTTCTGTCACTGTGAGGATATTTGCATGAAAATAGTTTCTCTATTGCTAAGTGGTCATCTGTTCCTGCTGCTTATTTCTCACCTGAAGTCACAATTCTCTGAATGTACATTATAATCATCTCTACATAAACCAATTTCAGTGTCACAAACAAAGGATTTGTGCCATCAACTGAGAAGTAAACAGCAGGAGCAGAAGAAATCTAAAAACTAAATATACCTCATTTTATGGAAATGTCCCAATTAATAAAAATTCAACTGAAAAGAAATATTTTAAGTCATGTATCAGCAGAATTATTTCTCAACAATTTTTCAGTTTTTCGTGATACTTCAATGTGCTTTATACTGAGGCTAGTTAAAACTGGTTTTTTCACTGTTAATTATGCCAGATGTCTTTTTATCCTTCTGTTTATGTTTAATAGTCTGTCCCAATTCTATCATTTTTAATTATCTAAAGCCTTTGTGCTAAGATTCATATAGAAGTAGTAACTCCTCCCTGGCATCCATTGACAGTGATTGAATAAAATGAAAAGACAACAGATGGTTATGAGCTGAATTGTGGACTCACATGGAGATTTGCGTGAACCTTAAATATCTATTAAAAATCATGTTCCATATTTAATTGTAATTTCACTTGCCATTTTAGCTCTTCTGTCATGATGCCATAAATTATAACACTTTAGATACTGTCTCATAATATTAAATATATTCTGGTCTAATTTTTTGGGGGGTGGCTAAAGTACTGAACAGAAAAAAAAAATAAGTTGACTTACTGCCTACTATATCATTATAGTAGAGGTCAAAAACAGCAAAATTTACCAGTTTGTGAAATAATTTTTTTCCTATTTATTAGGTCAAATAACATTTACTCAGCACCTAAAATTTATCTGACATTGTAGCAAAAAATAGAGACACCATAAAGGATGAGGCAGTGTCTTTATATGAGAAAGATAAATGAGCAAATGGCAAAATACAGTTTCATAATTTTCTGAGAAATTTATGCAATTGGTAAAAAGATCTGAAAAAGAAGATTCTGATTCTACTGGGAGAGACCAGAAAAGTTTCCTCATGGAACTAAAGTAGGATCTTACCTTGAAAGTTGAATAAGCTTTAATCAAGAGGAATTTGTGGGAGAATAAGGAAGAGAATAAGTAGAGGAAAAAAAAAATTGTAGATGGAGAGAGCAAATGGAAATTAAATAATCTATCCAGGTGAAGTAGCCTGGTATATTAACTTAAATTAATTATAGATAAATGTAAGAATTCTCAAATTTTCATGTGCATAAGAATAGCCTGAAGTGCTTGTTACATCATAGACACCAGGCCTTAAAACTTCTGTATTATGATTCAATTGGTATGGCCTTCTAACTTAAAATTTGAATTTCTATCAGGTTCCCAGAAATGCTGCTACTGCCATTCCATGAACCACCCTTTGAGACATAAAGGAAACATGGCTAAAACTTAGTATATTAGGTGAAACATACTTATGACTTCAAGATATTTTATGTAAGCCTTGAGAAAAAAACCTATAATAGATACACAAAAGTTATGGAGAAAAATATCAAAGTAATTGCTACAAAAATTATCAAATAACAAAGGAAGATAGCAAGAGAGGAAAAGAGGGACAAAATAGCTACAAAACTGAAAATAATTAACAAAATGCCAAGATAATTACTTTAATATAAATAAATTTCTCTTATAAAAAGGCATAGAGTAGTCAGATTTTAAAAAATCTAAAGATATGCTGTCTATAGATTTAATAATACACATGGGCTAAAAGTGAAAGGATTAAGAAAGATATTCTGTGCAAATGGTAACTGAAAGAGAGCAGAGACTTATACTGGGAAAAATAAACTTTAAGTCAGAAATAGCTATGTGAGACAAAGGAGATCATCATATAATGATAAAAGGGTCAATTAAAAAAGAAAGCTATCATAATTATAAATATATATGAACTTTGCATCAGAGCACCTAATTATATAAAGCAAATATAGAGAGATTTGAAGGGAGAAATTGACAACAATACAATAACATTAGGGGATGTCTGTATTCCATTTTCAATGATGAATAGAACATACAAATAAAAAATTAACAATCAGCCTACTTGAACACTATGAATCAAATAAACTTAGAAGACATATACAGAAATTTTCTGTCAACAGCAGATGAATACACATTCTTCTCAAATACACATGAAACATTCCACAGGCTAGATCACATGTGAGACCATAGCATCAAATTAAAAAGCATCTGCATGGCAAAAGAAACAATCTACTGGGTGATAAGGCAACCAACAGAATGGGAGAAAATAATTGCAGCCATATTTCTGATAAGGAATTAATATCCAAAATACATAAGCAATTCCTCCAACTCAAAAGAAAAACAATAATTTTTTTTAAAATGAGCAAAAGACTTGAATAAACATTTCTCAAAATGAAGACATACAAATGGCCAACAGGTATATGAAAAAGTATTCAACATCATTAATCATCAAGGAAATAGAAATCAAAACCACAATGAGATATCACTTGATAGTTGTTAGTATGCTTATTATCCAAAAGACAAAAGATAGTAAGACTGGGGAGGATGTGGGAAAAGGAAACCATTATACACTGTTGGAACAGATTTTAGTTGATACAGCCATTATGGAACAAACACGGAGTTACCTCAAAAAGTTAAAAAAAGAACTACCTTATGATTCATCAGTCCTATGTCTGAGTATATATTCAAAGGAAATGAAATCAGGATCTCAAAAAGATATCTTCGATCTTATGTTAAGTGCAGTATTATCTACAATAGCCAAAATATAAAAATCACCTAAACGTCCATCAACGAATGAACAATGGAATATAATTCAACTTAAAAAAAATGTGTCATTTATGTTATCATGAATAAACCTGGAGGACAATGTGCTAAGTGAAAGAAGCTGGACATGGAACGAAAAGTGCTGCATAATTTCACTTATATAGAGATCCAAAATAGTAAGACCCCCTAGAAGCAAAGAGTAGAATGTTTCCAGGATCTGGGGAGAAAGAAAAATTGGGAAATGTTGGCGAAGGGTACAAAGTCCAAGTAACACAAGATGTGTAAGTTCTTGAGATCTAAAATGTTACTATAGTGAACAATACTGTATTATATATTTGAAGTTTGGAGTGGGAGGATCTTAAGTGTTCTCATCACAAAAAAGAAAAAAGAAAGAAAACTATGCGGAGTGATGCATATGTTGAATAGCTTGATTGTAGCAACTATTTCACAATGCATATATATATATATCAAAACATCAAATTATACATCTTAAATATATATATTTGTCAATTATATATCAATAAAGGTGAGCAAATAAAATAAAGAAAAAAAAAAAAGAAAGAAAAAAGCTCCTTTCAGGAAAGTTATACAGTAATGAGAAGATAATGAGTTCTTTTTCAACACTGGAAATTTGGGCTCTAAAATTGTTCATAAGAATTTTGTATTTGAAAAACTGATAGTGATAAAGAGCTGAGACAAGCAGAAGTGACCAGTGATGTTAGAAAAACTTTATAATTAGTGTGTGTGCACTCAAATTAAAAAAAAATTTTTTTGAAATACATTTATTGTTATAGGAAAAACTTCTAATAGAATAAAATGGTAAATCTAAAATAATACATCAGCTTTACAGTAAATGTGCAAGATTCATATCAAGAAAAAAAAATCAACAATAAGAAAACTGAATAAATGTAGCCATACCATTATCCAACACAGAAAGACTCAAAAGTGTACAGATAATAACTCTTTAAAAATTAACCTACCCATTTACAGAAATTTCATTAAAATTTAAATTGGCTTCTTATTCTAAGACTTATGTGAAATATTAAATGTCAAGTGAATCATCTATCAAAATTATTGGTATAATATTTTGGCAGTGTGGTGTCTGACTAAAAGTAGGATTTTCTGGACTAGAGTGAGATGAAGAAATGGACAAATTGCATTGTAATGACTGAATATATATTATTTAGATCAAATCAGTTGCTATACAATTTTTACCTCTATGATCTTGAGCAAGCCCTCCCTTGCACCAAAAACAAAACAAAACAAAACTAAACAAAACAAACAAACACTTTTTCTTTTTTTTCTAAAATGAAAAAAAAATTCTGCCTCTAATTTCTAGGAATTTTATGGGGATACATTTGACAACTCTTGTGAAAGACTGGGATATAGTAAACATTGTGCATTTTCCTTTAATAATATAAAGATGTTTCCATGTCAATACATACACAGCTATTCTATCCTTTAGGAGGATATTTTGTGTTTTACTGTATTTTATCAGGTACCCAGAAGTTAGTGTCTAATGTTTTCAATTTTTAGACAATGTAAACAATGTAATGAGAATGTTTCATAAGCTGCCTTGAGCACATGAATGATTCTTTAACGCAAGTGAGAAAGATCGGACTAGGTCAAAGGGTCCTTACTTAAATACATTACAAATTGCCAAAAATCTGTTTAACTTTATATTATTATCAGAAGTATAGGAGTGTATTCAATTTACACACATTTCCCAACACCCTAAGCAACATTCATATAGTTTAAAATATATTTTCATATATTTTAAACTATATTGGTAAAAATTATTTCTTTTTTTCACTTGCCATGTCTTTAATTATGTACAGAATTGACCATCTGTTCATATATTTACTAGTCTTAATTTTTTTTTGTAAATTATTTCTTCAAATACTGTGCCTATTCTATTGGGTATGTTGTGTTTTTGTTGTTGTTCTTTGACATTTTCATGTTTAAATTAATTTTACTCTTCTTAAAAAATAAGAAAATTGGACATTTATTGTGTTTGTTCATACAGTATTTATCCCAGTTTATTTGTCTTTTAATTAGTGATTTCTCAAATCCATCTTTCCAAAGTACTGAGCTCAGGCTTCTTTTATGCCTAGGTAAGGTGAAATTGGGGTGGAGTTTGGCAAGAGATGATTGATCCCCACAGACACCGGGGTGCCAGTAGGGATTAGAAGATTGTACCAGTTTATGTGAATTGTGAATCCAATCACAAGTTTCCTGCAAATCTTTGATAAGCAATCATAATTTTTGTACATACTTTCCTTATTTCCCAAGGAAGGGCATGGCTACATGAAAGACTAAGTAGAAGTTATTAACCTGAAGGCCATGAGAACAAAGCAGGTTTGAACAAGACGGGGTCAGAGACATGAAGCATTTTACCCTGTGACAATCTTACACGTGTTATCACATTTACTTTTCATCACTTTGTCACCGTTGAGTTGAGGTGAAATCCAGCATTGCCCCAGTGGTGTGGGGGAGGAGGAGGATGACAATGGATAGTTGATAGTGGAGTGTGGTGGATTGTAATGTGGTGAATTGTGTGTTGTCCCTTGGTTCTTCTCCACAGGCACAGAAAAGAATGACAGGTCAATGAGATTGAGAAAAAGTAAGATTCATTGAAAATACATTTTAAAAGGAGATGGGCCACATTAACAAAGGCTGCAACCCTGTGGAATTTAGGAGAAGAAGAATTAAGGTAGTGCTCCCCAAAGGGAGGAGCGGGTTTCCATCCAGGAGAGCTGTAACAATGCAGAAATGGGAAAGTCTGTTTATATTTCGGCCATGGTGGGAGGGTCTAGATGATCTGTGAGGTCATCTTGACTGACAGTTGACTGCTATATAACACTGAATTTAGTCTGTTATAATTAGATTCATGAATTTCTAGTCACAGTTATGATATTATGATGATAGTATAATGAGGCTGAAGTTACGGGCAATACTTTCTGTGTATGCGTTTGTAGCTGGTTTAGTCAGAAACTTTTATGGCCTTTATGCTCTAGGATTTGGGTGGTAATTTATAATCCTAAAAAAGAGGTATCTCTGGGAGGTTCTTAAGGTCTTCAAGGGAAGTTTCTATGGTCACAGAACTGGGCCTTCACTCCTGTTACACATGCTTGACTAACTACCTAACAACCACAGACACTGATGGCCCAAAGTCATCCTTTAGTTTTCTTCAGATCACAAATAATTATTTAGTACCTACTATATGAAAGCATTGTTCCCAGAACTAAGATAAAAATTAAAAAAAAAAAAACTTAAAAACCTTCAGCCTTCTTGAAAACTCTAGGAGAGTAAGAAAATGAAGTTTATAAATAACAAATTCCACTGTTGGTTCAGAAGTTAAAGGCTACCAAAAAAAAGGTATAGAGGCCAGTAAGTGTAAAAGCTGCAATGTAAACCTAGGTTATCTCCCACTCTAATGATCAAGCCCTTTTCACAATATTAAAAGTGGATCTCTTTATATGAAAGACATTTCTAAAGCTTTAAGTCCTGCCTTAAATTTCCAGAGTACTCATGAAAGAGAGAGTGTTGAATAAAATTCCCTTTGGCTAGAAACAAGACTCCTTTGTAGGTTCAGGCTATGAAATGGGGAGAAGAGAAATTCAAGATAGTCCTCTAACGAGTGTCTTCTAAGCAGTATTTCTAAATAGTAGTATCAGTCAGCATGAGAGTGAAAGTGAGCCTATTAAAAATTATGCCTAGATAACAGGATATAACTCTCTGGACCTTTCCAGACCTATTATAACTAATAGTCACTCTATTGATCATTGAGGGCAGGATTTTGCTGACCTCTAATCAAAGCCAGTCTATACGAACCTGGAGAAAACTTCTTTCAATATAGCAGCTTTAAGGAATTCATATATTTTGCCCTGTGCTATCATTCATCTGAAAGCCTCAAATTCTTAAGAAAATTGTGAGGAAAGGCTTCTTGACAAGTGTCAGCAAAATTCATTGTCTTATACTGTCCTATGGGAAGAATAAACAAGTGAATAATCTTAAAAGCTTATACATAATTTTGCACCAGACATGTCAGATAGAGGTCACAGTGGTACCAAGTGGACCCCAATTCACAACGCTTGAGTGAAAAATTTCTCCCTAAAATATATAATATTTATAACACCAGGATAATGTCATTACATGGATGACTTCTTTTAAATTTCATGGAACTTTGACTACCATAAGGTCTCAGTGTATCAAGAATGACATGTAATCTTGAAATCTTGATTTGTGGGAGATGCCACCAGGCATTGAGAGGATGACACTGAGACCACCATCATCTTTTACCATCTCCTGTTTAGTATCATTCCAGGTCACATAGACACAAGGATTACAGAAACTTGAGAAATCTAATTTTTTTAGATATATGAATTTAGTAATCAGTAATGTAGTTCAGGAAGCTCAAATATTGTGTAGCTTCAAATAATGATATATGATGATTGATGTCATATATCAAATATGATCTCTGAATTCAGTTGGAAAGTAAGAAACAGAGTATATAATATCCTTGTCATCTGTCAACATTTTGTGAATTGCGGGTAATTCTATAATTTAACCAATGTAGTAATTTTTAACAATTATTATTTGGATATAATAGTCATCTAAGTTCCATCTGCAAAATAATATATCAACTATTCTTTACTCTTTTGATAATATAAATTGCTTCTAACCTGAAAAATAAATACCCATACAAACTCTTCAATTTTAGTTGCTACCACATTGATTTTTGATTTGTGATTTATATAGCATATTGTATAAATAAATATAGCCAAACAATTATGCTAAGTAAAATAAACGAGACAGAGAAAGACAAACACTGTGTGATTCCACTTATATATAGAATCTATAAAAAAGCAAAAATCATAAAATAGGCTAGAATGGTGAAACTGGAGGATGGAGGGAATGGAGAGATGTTTTTCAAAGGGTAAAAACTCACATTCATAAGAGATATGAGTTCTGGATAGCTAATATTGAACATGATGTCTATAATTAACAATACTGTATGATATACTTAGTTGCTGAGGGAGTAAATCTTAAATGTTCTCAACATAAAAAAATAAAAATTAATTATGTGAGACGATGGATTTGCTAACCAAACTTATGGTAAACATTTCACAGTATATACACATATCAAATTATCACCTTGTACATCTTAATAGTATACAATGTTATATGTCAATTATACTCCAATAAAGCTGAAAAAAATGACACATAAAACAAAATAGCCAAACATTGAAATACATTTTTTCAAGGAACAAAATAAAATGATTTTATATGCCTTTTAATATTTAAGCATACAAAATTACTTATGAGCATACAAATTGCTAATTGAGCTTCTTATCTGATTGAAAATAATCCAAATTAAGCAATTATAAATATACAAATATGTGAAATCATAAATTTCTAGCAGTCTGACAATGTCATAAGCTAGACCAGCTGTGGTAAAACAGAGAACTTATTGGCAACATTCATAATTCCATTCCTTCCACTATTTCCACTTTGTTTATGAGTTCATGGCCACCCTAAGGTAAGCTGAAGAGAGAAGCTAGAGACACAACAGGTTGAGTAATTTTATCTGCTTGAATTTTGAAAGCCTCATTTGCATAGTATGATCTCTGGTTGACATTAATAAGAAACATAAAGATCCACATGTTCAGTTGCATAAATTCATTCACATAATTCTCCAAGCTCTATGCCTCAGATCAACCAGCCAAGTTATACTCTATCTCCAGGTATTTCAGGGTATCATAATTTTGTTTTCTTCTCTCTTTAAGTTGTGTTAATACGAAATGTTCGATTAGCAGCTCTGGTGATTGGAAATATTTTCTTTCACCTCTGACCTCATAACTAACATTCATAAAGGCAATAAAATAGCAAATATTTTTGTCCAGCTTACTCTTGCATTTCACACCAACCTCTCTATAGGGACCCATATCCTTTCCTCCTACATGAGGCTATATGTATGACACTGTTGCAAAAGAGGTTGGTGGTATGAGAGTATAGAAAAACTATCTATGATTATGAAATAACTGCTTCTTCATGTCTTCTGTACCCGATCAGGCAGTTTTTGGCTGCATTGCTACCATCATGCAACAGATTGCTGCTAAGTCAGCCTAATGTATGCATGGGGAAATTGAATGGAACATAGCTCATGATGGCTAGCTGTGTTTGTCTAGTCAAGTAGTGTATTGTTATTGAGGGATCTTTCTCTACATTGATACCAATAGCTTTTGTAGAAGAAAAAAAATAGTTATCTTCTAAAGAGGATATGATCTGGTTTCAGACAACCAGGATCTATTCTGTGACATTACTGACTCCAATACCATCATTATATATCATAGATCCCTCTAGCAAGATTGAACCTATTAAATTTTAATTCTTAAGTGGCATAGCAGTTTTCCCAACAGCCTGAATATTCTTAAGAGAAGTCTTATTCTGGGCTTTACTTAAAACCAACAGCTGTTGAAGTCACCCAATAAGTGAGTTAGAAGAACATAATCAAATCCTAAGTGTCATGCCTCTTTCTTAGTGGTGGGAGATGCAAGGTGCAGTCACTTGCTTTTTATCATAAAGGAGAGAGTGGAGTATAACACAAACCACTAGCTTCTTAAAAAGTACACAAGTCTTGTTTTTTTTTTTTTTCTGGGATTTTTTTTTCTTGTACTTTTGTCATACCTGTGCCTTTCGATGAATTCTGTGGAATTCACCACTTTCTGTTCAAGTTTACTTATTATTATTCATTAATATAATGGGACAGCATAACGTTCTGCCAAAGAACAAATAGGAGGATTAACATGGACTTTTGTTATACTGCTTTCCTTGTCATGTAACTGCAAACTATTTTTAATCATCTCTAATAATGAGAATTAAATTTTCCATATATAAATAGCTTTCTGCTAAGTGCCAAAGTGTATACTGATCATCTTTAATGACAATTCTATATTTAGAAAAATTATCATGATTAGGGTCATCACCTGAGTTAGTTTACACATAATTCACTATGATTTATTTATTTCTATTTAATTGTTTTCTTGAAGCCAGATGAAGAAATTGAATTATATTATGTTGACCACCATGTATGCATGTGTTTTTGTTAATGTTGATGATCTTTGTATGCTTCCAAGGTTTCCATATCATTTTAGGTTTTATTATGAAAGGAAAAATCCTATATTTCATTGCTCTCATGTCAGGAGTATGTAAAAGCCTCTTGATCTCTCAATACTTTGCCTTTCAAATTTATCTCATCTCAGGTAAATATAGGTGAAAACTTTCATAACTGCCAGTGATTTTTATCTCCATAGTTAACACAAGATTCACAGCAAATTTAGCTAGATGTTCAGCAGTAAACATCTTTCCATTAATAGCAGAATGTCAATGATCCATTCCAAAAAAGTGTATTCTGCTTCCCTTTGTCTTACCAGAGAATCTTTCCACAAATGAAGGAGATAAGAATCAAACAGTTAAAACCATATAAAGACTTTTACAATTCTATACTTTTAAAAAAAACATTTGAAGCCAGTAGTTTTTATATTATTTTCTAAAAAAAAAAAAAAACACCAGAGCTGTACCTTACCCCTTAGAGGCTATGAAGGAAAGTTCCAGTGGAAGAAATTAAGTGGGTTCTCAGATATTCAATCACATTTTGAAATTTAGCAGCTTCAGTGCATTTTCTTTGAACATCAGACATTCTTCTCAGATTTGATCTAAAAGAAAGTGTGTTTTTTGTTATTTTAAAAAAACTTATCTGATCCAACTTTTTAATGTGTCTAACTACCAAAGCTTATAGACCATAAAACTATAATATGTCTAATATATCACATATTAAATATTTCCTTTTTAAAAGAAACTGATAATGTTTTCCACTAGTTCTTTATATCTTTTGAAAAAACCTAGCCAGTTAAATGAATAATCCTGACTTCCTGGGATGTTGCTGTTATTTTTTGTGTTTCTATAAATATTATATTGCTGAAGTAAAAGTTCTGGTTATATAATTTCTATATTTTAGTATACTTCATACTTCTTTTTCTTCTCCTTTGATCATTTGAAAATGTAGAATCAAATTTCACCGTTTATAAAAATTTTTATTCTGCTGCCCAATAAAATAACACTGTAGTTTATTCTTCTGGGAAATGTTTTTAAACTAATAAGCTATAAATGACAAATATCGAAATATATTTTCATTGTAATTCATCTGAAAACATAGAAACTTGTTTTGAATAGAAAGACTGGACTTAAATTTAGGAAGAAAGCCATGAAAATAATAATTATTTTTATAACAGCACACATCTTCACAACTCAGTGAGATATCCTGTCAAAGATATGTATAAGAATGTCTGTAAAACTAAGCAAAATGTGAATTAATGTTAAATGAAAATCTATAAAACTGACAAATCAGTTTGGAATACTATGTCACTGAATTAACAGTGGGACAAGAGAGAACGTATCTAAATTAAACATACAGTGAAGCAAGTAACCAACTCCAAAGCTAGGATAAAAATAAGTAGAATTGAATGCTTTGCAGGAACAAAATGGCAATAGACAGAAGAACAAATGGAACCAAGCATAGTGACTTTCTATGGCCTAGATATCTGTAACTGGAAATATCAAAAGATATATACAAAATCTGAGTAGAAAATAAAGTGGATAGTCACAGAATTTCTGGAAAGCAAATAATTTTGAAACAAAACAGTTAACATGGCTGAGTGTCATAATGATATGCTATTGTCTTTCGTATTTTTTTTTGGTAGTAACTGAGATGAAAGTCAAATTCTACTTAATGTTTCAATTTTAATTTTATGACAAATATTCTAGCTATATAACCTTGGGTAAGTTGCTTAACTTTTCTGAGTCTAGAATTCTTTGTATAAAATAAAGGTGCTAGACAAAATGGTGAAGGTCTATTTTATTTTTATTTCTCATAGTTTATTTTATTTTATTTTTACTATTTTAGGGAATTTAGGAATAGGCTGCTAGGTTTGATTACAGCTCCCTCAGTTATTAAAAGTACCTTCTTAATCTTTCTCTGCCTCAGGACTTTTAAGCATCAATTGTGGTTAACAAAAGTATCTATCTCAAATGGTCATTATAAGAGAAACAAATGAAATAATGCACAAAAGCATTTTTCACAAAGTGTATTGGAAAAGCATTCAATATATGTCAGCAAAGGTTGACTTACCAAGAAACTAACATAATTTAATCTTGAGGACCTTTATTGCTATGTTTTTCCCAATATTTTGTACCAAATTTTGAATTAAAACGGTGTATTGTTTTTAAAGTGCACCCCAAATATTGAATAAGCCGCTGAACCTCATAAAATAAAAAATAGTAATTATTATTTTTATTGCATATTTTAAAATTAATATCTACTAATGTAGTTTATTCAGTTAGTTATTCACAAAATAATACTTGGTGATCTTAAGAAGCTTGTTGTAGCTAACAAATAATTAAATTTATTATCTAGAATAGAATTAACACAAATGGTTTTCAAAATTATTATGTTATTATAAAATCAACATTGATTTCAAGGATGTATCAGCCTATTTTGAAGAAAATTGATGACTTGAATAAGTCAGCTGTTCAGCATGGCTATATGAGATCACTTTGTCTTTTTAGACCTGAAGTTGTGGTTACCATTATGAAAATGCAAGACTAAGAGAAAAGAAATCCCTATCTGTACTGGGTAATAAAAAAGTCAACTTGTTCTAATGAGCTGCATTTCTGCGGAGAAAGGAAAAATTGTATTTCTTTGTGCATGTAAGGCTAATAATTCTGTCTACCTCTTACTCCTGAATTACACAGAGTTTGATGTGATGCAAGATAAAAGTAAGCTTCTTATGCTCTTAAATTTCTGCTCCTCTAGCACCTAAAACCTTCTTAGAGCAGAATTCAGAAACCTTTATTTTCGGGATATTAAACATGATATTACCCAGATAAAGAAAACCAGTAGAGACTACAGAGTAAAAGGCAATTCCAGCAAAACTGCCAGAGTACAGATGACGATGTTGGCAAAGGGTTCTGATTCACTCTTCCTGCTTACTAGAGACATGACTATAAAAATGATTTAATTTCCCTGAGCCTCCGGATTTAAACATTTTTTAAAAAATTTGTCAAAATATGACATTTTCTGCTCTGCCTATCTCAGTGAATTTATGTCAATATCACATGAGAATATGAGTCACACCTTTTTAATAGAGAATCTCTACTTATATAAGAAGTTAAATAATTACTGTAGAACAGTCCAAATCTTATCTCTTGATGGGTCTTATTGACAGAGGTTTATTTTCTCAAAATATTGAAAAAAAAAAACTTTGATATAATTATTGAGGAAACTTTTAAATACTATAGTATAATTTGAATTCTAAATATTTTGAATAATTTTGTAAAATTAGTTCATCGTATATTTATCACCTAAGTTATTTAATTGATACTGACTCTGCTATTAGCAGTGTGATTTTAGGAAAGTTATCTTTTTCATTTTTTTTTAATCTATAAAACCTGTTAATAATGGTGATAGATGTGCAGAATACATTTCTAAAGTTTAGAAAGTTCCTGTCATATAGTAAATAAAATATAAGATTTGAAATTATTATTATGCTATATTATAATGCAAAGAGTTGTTTTAATGCACAGACATTTTTTACTAATAATGGAAATTTAAAATAACATAAAAATCCATAATTTCAATATCCCAACTTTTTTCACTTTTTCATGTTTCTTCAACTTTTTACTTATGTCCTTGAAAATTTTGATAGCATTGTAGTCTAAGGTTTTATTGTTTTATAACTTAACATTTTATTTAAACTTTTTCTGAATCTCCTCTTAATATCCATATCTATGTTTAATGGACATAATATTTTGCCCATTATATGACAATCAAATTCTTTCATTATTGAATCACTGTTTGAGATTTTGTTTTCATGTAATGAGTTTACCATACCATAGTGTTAGAGGCAAAACATTCAATGGATGTTAACCATTAATTTCATTGTTGTAAATATCACACTTTGTACTTATTAAAATAATAATAAACATAGTTTTCTCTCTTTACGTTATCATCTTAAAAATGTATAAGGCTGTAATTGTTATGTCAAATAATAAAAATTTTAATCAGTTTAAATAACATTGCCATACTGTTCTTTAAGGGGTATTATCTATTAAACATTAAAAAATATATAGGTGTATATGTTTTATAAAACACCTCAAATCGAGTTTATCATTAGTTTTAATTTTTGATGATTTAATAAATGCAAATAAAATAATGTCATTTTACTGTACATATTCTTAAAAATATTGTTTTTTAAAAATAATAGATTTATTTATCAGATTTTAAGTGTACATAAAAATTGAACAGAAAATACAAAGTTACTGTATACTTCCCACCTCCACAACAGTTCTCCCTATTTTTAACATCTTGCATTGTGGTACACTTGTCACAAATGATGAGCCAAATTTGATGCATTATTATTAACTAAGTTCATAGTTGACATTACTTTCACTCTTTATGTTGTACATTTCTGTGAAGTTTAAAAATGTCATGTGCAAATAAATTTTGATTTTAACTACCTTACTTTAGAATGTGATAATATAAAATAGAGATAGTACAAAAATGTCAAAAATATCAAAAATGAAACTAAAACTATTCATTCAACAACTAGAGATCTCCATTATGAATAGTCTTTCTTATTATTAAGCATTTTTATATTAGGAAAGTGATATATATATAGTGCATATATGTATATATAGATATACACATAATTTATAAAAATGCCGCTTTGACTCTCTTGTTATGATTATTGTTTTTGCCTTATGATCTTTCAAATGTAGTTTTTTCAATTACATTGTTAGTTTTTTTAACAATTTCATTTAAAAAACTTAATATATAAAGTATACATCATAAAATTCACCCATTTTAATGTAAAATTAAATGATTTTTAATAAATTTAATAATTAGTATATGTTATAAAACTTTCCATTAATCCAACTACCTGTTCATAATTAATCCTTCTGTGCTATGTCTGCTCCAGGCAATCACTAATTTACTTTCTGTCTCTGTACAGTTGCTTTTTCTGAATATTTTATATACATTTATTTATGCAGTATGTTATTGTAACTTTTTAAAATTCACAATTTCATTTGTTTTTATTGATGAACAGTATTTTCTTATAAATTTCTCTGTTCACCATTTGAGATTTTCTTATTCTTTTTTTTTTTTTGGCTGCTATAATCATTTGTCTTTACACACATTTTGATAACAAGCATCTTAATGTTAAGATAATTATTTTTAAATGGTTATTAGATGTAGTACATTATAGTTAGTTCACTTGTTCACTTGTTTATTAATGGGCTAAATGTTCTACTATGTGACTAAAAAGTCAAAGGAAACATATTTTATTTCCCATGTAAATTTATGGAGAAAAATGTATTGCTTTCTCCAGAATCAAGAAAATAACGAGAATAATTTTTTTCCTTAAGGGTTGTTGATTGAGATCATTGAGAATCAACTGAAGTATAACTGAACAGAAGTCCTATAACTGAGAATATAAAGAAGCTACATCAAGACTCAAAGGAAAGCAGAGACTCACAGAAGCTAGCCCCACATTCATGTATGGCAGTTAGAATCTGGAGGGATATCTCAGCCCAGATATACCCCTGAAAAGTGAGGAGACCCAGGCCCACACCAGGCTCCCCGGCCTGGAGCACCACTGTGAGGAAGAATAAAATCTGGCTGTGAAAATCAGCAGGGATTCCTTTCATCAGAATGAGACAGAGGGCTGCTAGAAACACAAGCATCCTTATAAAGGGCCCATGCATAGACTCACTCTCTTACAGACACTCATTCTGGGCTCTTGTGGAGGGGCAGCATCTCAGGAGGCACCTGAGACATATAAGGAGAAATTGAGTTATATGGCTTCAGGACAAAAGCTGGAGTGACATCTGCCATTGTCCCTGCATTGAGTTCTCCTCCCATGTAGCTGGCAGGCTTGAATCATCTTTCCTGTATTGATACCTTTCTCCAAACAGCCAAATCTGAATTTGCATTAGTCTGGTAATCACTATTTGCCTCACCAAACTTACACACCACAAGAGGCTCTTTTAGAGATTGGTGTCTAGCATTGGCTGTATCTGGTGAACACCACCACCCCATTCTGGTGACACCCTGAGACCCCACTTCACCCAACACACATACCCCAAGGCTCTTTCAGCAGCTTGTTCTTATGGGCAGATGGAAGGCAGTGGCAGACCTCAGGGAACACTGTGCCTTTTACTGATTGCTCCCAGGCTTGGTACTGGTGACAGCTGGCCTTGGTTCACAGCATGGTCTCTTCCCCATTCTTCCAGGTTCAGCACAGGTAATGGCCAATTGTGGATCACTCTATAGCTACCTAATAGCTCCTGGCTGAGCATAGGCAGTGACTGACCTTGGTCTGCACCAGAGCTCTTCTCAGGAGACCCCAGAAGCAACATACCTTGTGGACAGCTTCAGTTCACACCAGAGCACCACCAGATTAGTTCCGCAAAAGGCACACACAAAAGGGGTATTGCCAGGTTCCAGAGCCTTCTGTGGTGAATCTCCCTAATTGGTTCTGCCCCTATACAGTAGTTTGTACACTATACTCATGATCAATTGTCATAGAGGGTCAGCCTAAAGATTAATCCTACCCACTAACATGCAATTAAGGATCAATTATAGCGGGAGTACACACACAACCCACACCATGGACACTTCTGGAAGATCCAACTCAAGTGACCAAGAAGACTGTGCCACTGAGCCACATAGGGCACCTACACATGAGGCCATTGTGCCAAGATTGGGAAATGTAGAAGGTTTACCTAGTACACAGAAGAAAACATAGAGAGAAAGACAAAATGAAGAGACAAAGAAACATGCACCTAATGAAAGAACAGAAGAAAACTCAAGAAAAATAACTAAACAAAATAGAGGCAAGCAATCTCCCATACAGAGTTCAAAACCCAGGTTATAAGAATGTTCAAGGAATTCAGGGAAAGAACAGATGAACTCGTGAGAAGCTTTTTAAAAAAGTAAGCATAAAAAGGACATAAAAACCATAAAACAAAACTATTCAGAAATAAACAATATAATAACTGATTTTAAAAAATACACTAGGAAGGGATTAACACCAGATTAGATAAAGAGAATCATATTATTGATTTGAAAGACAAAGTAGCAGAAAACACCCAATCAGAACAATGAAAAGAAAAGAAGAATCCACATGAATGAGAATAGTTTGAGGAACCTTCGGGACAACATCAAATGTGACAACATTCTCATTATTTAGAGTACCAGAAGGGGAAGAAAGATAGTAAGAACATGAGATTGAAGACATATTTGAAGAAATAATGACTGAAAATCATCCTAACCTGGCAAAGAAAACAGTAATACAAGCCCAGGAAGCTCAGAGAGTTCCAAACAAGATGAAACCAAAGAGGTCCCTCCCAAAATACATAATTAAAATGTTGAAGGTTAAAGACAAAGAAAGAATATTAAAAGCACCAAGAGGGAGGCAGTCACTTACCTAAAAGGGACCACCCATTAGACTGTCAGCTGTGGGAATAATGCTGACTCTTATTAAGGCAGGTCAGCCACTTCTGCAAGCTGGTGGAGGGTTTAAAAGTCTTCATAAAGATATCATCCAGGGTATTCATCTGGATAGTCTTATCCCATATAATTGGGTTCCAGGTTTTAATAAGGTTCTGACTTTAACGTAATTGCCTACTTTGGTCAGAAATTTAGAAGTCATTGATCTTTGTGATTCTACCTGTGCTTCAGTCTGCTGCTCAGCTGTGCCTACTCATTTATTCCAGGAGATAGGTGCTTCTTTGTAAAGGTATCCTCAACTCCCTCTATACTTTCTGGTGTAGCTTTTAACAGTTTGTTCATGACTCTCAGTTTTTCATTATTTATCCACAATGTATCAACACAACTCAACTATAAATACAGACTTTACTATTCCTATAAGTGTTGCTCCTCTTAATATGTTGTGATTTATCATAAGAAATATGTATTTGGTCTTTTATTTGGGGAGAGAGGGGTTTACAGCACAGAGTGTTAAAACCATTGGAATTTCCTAGGTAATAAAGGTGTCTTGTTATGTAAATGAAGTGCCTTATTGATCCAACCTAAGGATCCAGGCTGTTTGCTAGAGGAGCCAATCAAGTGATTAGAGGGTTAGAATGTTCAGTTCCACCCCCTGACTCCCAGGGAGAGGAGAAAAACTGGTGGTTGACATCTAACATCGATGGCCAATGATTTAATCAATCATTTCTTCATAATGAAGCCTGCATAAAAAACCAAAAGGATGCGATTCAGAGAACTTCCAGGTAGGTGAATATGTGGAGATTTGAGGATGACATACTCAAAGAGGCCATGGAAACTTCAGACTCCTTCTCGGTACTCTGCCCTATGTGTCTCTTACATCTGGCAGTTATCTAGTAAGTAAAATATTCCCCTGAGTTCTGTGAGCCAATCTAGCAAATTAGTTGAACCCAATGAGGGGGCTGTGAAAACCTATGATTTATAGCTGATTGAGCCGAAACACAAGTACAGGTAACAAAACATTTGGATCAGCAATCTCTATATATCTGACTGAGATAAATATAAAACAGTTCTTAGTGATACTTATTTAAATACATAAACACTATTTAATGACTCAGAAATTAATGTGACAGTCCATTATTTCCCATAGAAATCTCTCATACTCTGTAGTTAAAACAGACATTTTCATTAAAAAATATACAAACTGCTAGAGTTAATGGATTTTCTATATCTTTGATTTATAATCCATAGCAAATAGTGAATAACCATAACTATCATGTCATAACTTTGAAGATAATTGAAGAATAGGGACCAGTAGATAACTTTCTCAATTACTCGTGTGACCAGTTTTGGTTGATTTGTAGATAACTGTAGATAAATTTACTCTGATGTTAATTCAGAGGCTGTCCCTTCCTGATTCTATTAAGAAATAATTACAACCACCATCATCATAATAAGTCATATGTTAAGCACTATTGTATATGGATTATATTCTACAATAGCTTCAAATCTAATTACTTCATTTCCACCCTGACCTATTTTCCACAATTCTCCATTTTGCAATGATAATTTTTTTAAAATTATAATTTGATTCTGCTCCATCTATTGTTAAAATATTTCAATAGATTTCTAGTCTCTTATGGTAAAGACTAAAGTTCTTGACATTACCTTTATGATCTGTGCTGTGTGTGCCTGCTAACATACTCTAGGCTCATCTCACTCCACTTTGCCTCTCCTTCCTTCTATTCACTCTGGCCTTCTTTCTGTTTCTACAAAATGTGCCATGTAGTACTCTATTACCCAACATGACTCACCCTCTCTGTTAGTTCCATATAAATCAGGAAGCATACTTGTTTTTTGAAATCAATTTGTCACCTGTCATTATTGTGCTATAAGGAATTAGTTGTTACTCTCTCGATCTTCCCATGAATAACACATTTAGGTAATAGTAAATCAAAAAGATTGAATCTTTTATTTCAATTACTAAGAGGCAATTATAATAGTAGAAAGAAAACTGAGCATGGCAGGGGAAACTATGGTTTTAATCTCTTCCACTCTTCTTCGATGTGACCTAATTCTTTGTTTATTCAACTACACATTTACTAAAAATAAAAATATATGATGTTGTGAGGATGAAATAATATGCTTTATTTTAACATAATTTATAAATTATTAATAGAGTTCAAGAAACTCTTTACATTCTGTTATTTAGAATAGAAAAGGCACTTGGTAAGTGCATATTGAAATGATCTAAATCTTTAATTCAAATTAACCCATGTAGAAATTATTTCTATGATAAAATAACAAAAGTTTTACTTCATGTTACATGTAAGCATTTGATTTAGCCTTAAGTTAAATGGTTATATGTATTAATGATTCATTGTACAAATATTTAAAAGATAGTAGTTCTTTAAATAATTTTACTCCAATCTAAAATTTAAGCATATATTTGTTATAAAATATAGAAAGTATAAGTTAATAAAGAGAATTCTTAATTTTATTATTTTGAGACAAACATTTTGTATTTTGCTCTATTTTCTTTTGATCATTTTCTTTTAAAGCAAAATAATATGGTTGGTATTTATATATTATTTTAAAATTATTCTGTTGCATCAGTCCATTACTTTAAAAAAAGGAATTCTTTTTGTATGGGACATATTGTTCCCCCACATTCTGAAGAAACTCAAATGCATTTCCTTTGTATCCTCTGCTATTTTGAGTATGAGATTATGGCATGTCAAAGAATAGCACCTAAATATGAAGTATTTGTCAGAGCATTGTCCTCTCCGACTGCAGATGTTGCCTAAAATTTTTTTTTCCTATTTGGTCTGTTTAGAAGATTAAAATGTCACTATCCCAATGTAATTTTCTGATAATATTATCTGCTTCATGATAATGACATACTGGATTTTCTGGAAGGAACCCATTGCTCTACCTGGCACAGAATGGACATTTTGAACTTGCTTTGTGAAAAATACAACTCTCATGTTTTATTTAAAATTTTCTGATTTAGTTATCTGTTCAAGTGTGTGTTCTGCTAAGAGAATCAAAATTTTCATTTTCTTAGGAGATGATTAATTTTCCCTCATGAGACTTAGGTGGCCTGTTCTTTCTTTGACTGAGGACCACCTAGTAAATAGGTTGTGATATTGTTTTATAAGTAACTTTTCTACCAAATCGTCTTAAATTCATTTAGGTGAAGGTAAGTCTCCTCACTTACTTCCACATATCAATATAAAATGATTGTCAATCACAAGTAGTAAAAACAGATACCCTACATTTGACTTTTTTGTTGTTGTAGTTATATAAAACATTAGAATATTTTAAGACAAAACTAAAACATGCCAATATATATAATGAGTTAGGTAGCCTTCTGTGTTTATGTTTATCTTGACTTCATCTAGAGTAATAGACACATAAAAAGTAGAATTTGGTCTATTGACTTTAAAACATCTAATCTTGATAAAGCAAAGCTAATTCATTTTTCCTCTTACCAACACACATGTATCATTTTTGAAAATGTTTGCATTCCTCAACAGTGTCCAGAGGAGGCACAGTTTATATACTAGTGCCTTTGATTCCATTTTAACAGTCACTGACCTCATCTAGGTTTTAGGTTAAATCCAGTGGATAGCTTTATTTGCTGGTATCATGAATGACTACTCTAGGAAAAAATAAAACAAGAAAATGAAGCCAGGATTCTGTGAGTGCTGCCTTTAGTTCACTGTAGGTAGTCAACCAAAAGATAGGAACGTTGCCTTTTCTCATGTTTACCAACATTTGCAATAGTGAACAATTGGAAAAGTAGAGATTTTCTTTTTCATCTGTATAAGAGACCTATATTTATAGCAGCCAAGACTTTTGATAAAGGTGATACCATCAAACAATCAACTAATTGGAAAAATTAAACTTTAGAAAACAATGCGGTCCTGTATTTCCCAGTTTAAACTCTTGAAAATTGTAATAACTTGTTAAGTTATTGGTCAGAGCAAAGTTAACAGCAATTTTAAAATCCTAATTACTAAAACATTATTTGTTAGGCATTCTAGTAGAACTTCTAAGCACTATCTGGTTCTTGAAAAAATTATTGTATGCAGTGGTAATGAAGTAGTTCCTGGAACCATAATGACTGTATAAAAATATCAATTAAAATATGTCAGCAAGGAAATAGTTTGGACATTAATCTTTTGTGGGTTTTCTGGATAGAAATAAGAAGTCATTATTTAATTTTGCTCCTAATAACAACAATCAAAACACAGCTGTGAAATACACAGTGCTTACCTTAGGAAACTTTTTTCCTCTCTCTCTTTCTGTGTGCATCCAAAATCAAAATTAGATCCACTTCATTGATTAAAAATATTGCTTCTAGTGATTTGCCAAAAACTGTGTTTTGAAATTTAAATTAGGTTAAGTATTTTGTAGCAGGCTGCCGCAATAATTTTCCAAAGCAATAAAATCAGTTATCAGAATTAATGATATATAAAATTCATTATTTGATGTTACTTACATTACCTTACATCTTCTTTTATCTATTCTTAAACGAACTCCTGTAACTCTATAATGTGTCTGCACTACATAATGCCCCTGGCTGCGGCAGAGAGAACAACTGAATTCATTATAATTCTTTATATATCTTATTTGTGTTCAGAAGTTGTGTGGAACATGTATAAAAAATAGAATAAACTTGGTAGCCTGTTATCTCTGTGAATATAAAATCCCCCTACAGTGGCAGTTTTCCCTTAAGTGGCCTTCCCTGGGGCTATCGGTGATGGAGTAGTTGGTGTTACCTGCTGAGTGAATGAAGCAGCTGCCACTTGAGAAATCAAGGAATTGACCCCTGCAGCTTAATGACCCTCTCTATACAACTGATAAGGACATGGGTCTCCCTTTCCTTGTTAGATCATGATGATAAATGAAATATTTTTTGTTTAAACTAGTCCATTATTCGTTCTCTCATTTAGCAAATTAGTTCTTCCCTAATTAAGCAGATATAGAGCACCTGCTGTATATAGGTACTGTGCCATGGACAAAACTATGGCAACAGAGAGCTGGTCTCTTTTTCCATGGAAACTGACTTATGAGAAGAAAGACACATAATCCTCAAAGCAGGAATTAATTTCTATAATAGCACGAATTAGGGAGTTAACAATTCTATCTCAGATGTTCACTTAGGACATTCCCCCAAGTTCCAAAACAGGATAGATTTTACATGCTGGTGGCTTTGTCATTTGCTCTTCGCTGTGAATGTACAATGGGAAAAATACAGTCAATGGCTGTTCAAATACACTTTAAAACATTCATCTTGCTTGATAAGGATGCCATCTAGGTCAAGTGACTTGCAGTTCTTGAATGTGTAATTTTATTTTGCCTGATTTTGGAGAAGTATGTTGTGAATATCTTAGAATGCTCCTAGGATCATTGGGCATTATAGAGAATGAGCTGAAGAACAATCAAAAGTGCACATCTGCTCTACCTACACAATTCATTCTCCACCACTGCTGTACTGACCATTCAAGTGTGTCTTTGTTTTTATCCTGCCATTCCTTTTAGCGCCTTATCCTTCGCTTTAACCTTATTTCAATTCTCTTTCAATCCCCCCAAAATTCTATAAAGTGGTGCTTCTTCATGTTATTATGCCACTAATATAAACACCTAAAGATATTTTGAAGTGCATATTTAGGGGAGGCCTTGAGAGTCTCCATTTCAAAAAAATTTTCAGGTAATACTGATTCTCATGCTGCCATAGTTCAAGTGGCAAATAATACCCACATTTAGTTTGTTCATTCATAATATATACATAAAAATATCTATTTTTACTTTTCTAAAAAGTTAATTTGGTGATGAAAGGAAATTTAACTTTGGGTGGTGAACACACAATGCCATATACATATAATGTTCTACTGAATTGTTAAAAAAAATTACCTTTTCCATAGACAAGGAATCCTGTGTAACATAGCATCTGAACAGAAGACTATCTAAGGCACAGAGAATGGAGAAGTGGCCCAAGAATATAGGATCTGCTGATTATATAATACACCCTACTATGCAGAAGCTTCTGGATAAATAAAATATTAGCATGGTCATAAATAAATAAATAAAGAATAAGTCCTCTATCAAAAAAAAAGTTAATTGGATTTGTAAACATTATTATACATATTTTTTAGGCTTCTGGTGGAAAATGTTTTAAATGTATAATAGTCATGATATGAAAATGGTGTACCTTTACTATCTTTAAAAAAAGAGCTCATAGAATATTCTAGGCTAAAATGTCATAAATATAAATCAATATTTGAAAATTAGAAGACATTGAACTTCTTGTTCAAATGGTCCTATTGATACCAGCATCCATAACAAAATAGTAGTTTGACCATCTATATCAATCTTCTTTTCAGGTTCAATTCTGTTCTGTGTCTTAAAAACTGATCCTTAGCACCTAGCACAGTGCCTTGCAAAGGATAAATACTTGGTATTTATTTTATTCATGAATTTAAAAACCAAAGAAACAATAACTGTCCTTCTAACCATCCCTCCTCACCCTCAGTAAATCATTGATTTTTTTAGTCATTAGTAAAACTCTGATCTAACAGAAATGTGATGAACAGTGTTTTTGTAATAGAAACCAAGACTAGGAAAAGCCTAAAAATATATTAGAAAATATGATGTGCCTGTAGGGATGACCAGATTGACATTTCTACATATATTTAGATGAATAGTTCACCTATTGTCATAAAAATAGTGATTCTCTCTGGGAGCAGAGAGGTAGTTGGATAGCACATGCGCCATAAACATTAAACTTTTAAATGTTAAAATCAAGGATCTCTGAGGACACATTCCAATATTTTATAATTTTGCCACAAAACTTGAATAATCATTGTGCACACTTCACTTTAGTAATCCAAGAACAGTGTAATTCACACATTCATCTTATGGTAATACATATTGTATTATTTAAATTGCCTGATGCTACACTGTTTATCTTAGGTTGTGTAGATTATAATGTAGATGAATTTTTTAAGGTTATAGGGGTAACATTGGTTAATACAATTATATAATTTTCAAGTGTACATTATAATTTGGCATCCACGTATTCTATTGTGTGATTAACACCCGGAGTCCATTTTTCATCAGCTAACATATATTTGATCCCCTTTATGCACTTTACTCTCTCACAACCCTCTTATATTTGATCCTTTTTACCCCGTCTACCTCTCCCCTCCTCCTCTACCCCATACCCTCTGGTACCCACTAGTTCATTGTCCATGTCTCTGAGTCTCTGTTTGTCCTATTCATTTGTTGCGTTTAAGTTTATATGCCACATATAAGTGATATCAAGTGATTTTCAGCTTTTTCTTTCTGGCTTATTTTGCTTAGCATGATTATCTTGAGGTCCATCTACATTGTCTAAAATGGAAGTATTTCATCTCTTCTTATGGTAGAGTAATATTCCATCATATATATGTACCACGGCTTCTTTAGCCAATCATCTATCGTAGGACACTTTGGTTGCTTCCATATCCTGGCCACTGTGAATAATGCTACTATGAACATCAATGTGCAAATATATTTTCAGATATGGGTTTTCAAGTCTTTGGGATAAATAACCAGTAGAGGGATTGCTGG
The DNA here is from genome assembly GCA_030015415.1 of Cynopterus sphinx. NCBI lineage: Eukaryota > Metazoa > Chordata > Mammalia > Chiroptera > Pteropodidae > Cynopterus > Cynopterus sphinx. The sequence goes on along the minus strand of CM057382.1, from coordinate 96,208,493 downwards.
ATCATACGGTAGATCAATTCTTAGTTTTTTAAGGAACTTCCATACTGTTTTGCATGTGCCTGTACCAGTCTGCTGTCTACTAGCAGTGTATGAGAATTCCTTTACTCCGCATTCTCTTCAACATTTGTTATTGCTTGTTTGATTGATTATAGCTATTCTAACAGGTATGAGATGGTATCTCATTGTGGTTTTGATTTGCATTTCTCTAATAGCTAGCAATGTTGAGCATATTTTCATATATTTGTTGGCCATTTATATGTCCTCCAGGGAGAAGTGTCTGTTTAGGTCTTTTGACCATTTTTTTTTTTTTTGACTGGATCATTTATTTGTTGTTATTGAGTCATATGAGTTTTTGTACATTTGGATATTAGGCTCTTATTGAAGGTGTTGCTTGTAAATATGTTTTCCCATTCAATTTGACAATTTCTTTTGCTGAACAGCTTTTTAGTTTGATGTATCCCATTCATTATTTTATGCTTTTACTTTCCTTGCCTTTGAGGTCAAATTCTTAAAATCCTCTAAGTACAAGATCCTTGACTTTAGTTCCTATGTTTTCTTCTGTGCATTTTATTGATCCCAGTCTTATAGTCAGGTCTTTAATCCATTTTGATTTATCTGGTGTGTGGTGATAGACAACAGTCTAGTTTCATTCTTTTACAGTGGCCTTCCAATTTTCCTGCACCATTTATTGAAGAGATTTTCCTTTCACCAATGAATGTTTTAGGATTTTTTGTCAAAAATTATTTGCTCATATAAATATGGGTTTATTTCTGGACTATAAATTCTGTCCTACTGGTTTGTGTCTTTGTTTTGCTGCCAATATCATGCTGTTTTGATTACTGTCGTTTTGTAGTATAATTTGAAGTCAGGCAGAGTGATGCCTCTAGCCACATTTGTTTTTCTCAGGATGGCTTTGACAATTTGGATCTTTTGTGCTTCCATACAAATCTGATGATTTTTTGTTCTATTTCTTTAAATATGCTGTTGGGATTTTGATAGGGATTGCATTATATCTGTATAATGATTTAGGTATAATCTTTTTAATACGTTGCTATATTCAGCTCGCTAGTATCTTATTTGAGGATTTTTGCCTCTATGTTCATGAGAGATATTGGTCTGAAGTATTATTTTTGTGTGTTATCTTTACCAGATTTTGGTATCATAGTAATATAGGACTCATAAAATGAGTTGGGAAGCATTGTCTCTTCTTTGATTTTTTGGAAGTGTTTGAGGAGAATAAGTATTAAATTTTCTTTAAATGTTTGCTAGAATTCACTGGTAAAGGCATCTGGTCCTGGACTTTTACCTTTTGGTAGGTTTTTGATGCAGCTCTTTGTTGCATTTATTTTTTCTATTTTTTGTTTTGTTCTATTTTGAATTTCATTTATTTTTGCTCTAACTTGATTTCTTTTTTTCTGCTAACATAAGGCCTCATTTGTTCTTCCTTTTCTAGTTTTTTAAAATGAAGTGTTAGGTTGTTTATTTGGGCTTGTTCTTGTTTTTGAGATAGGCCTGTAATGATACGAACTTTCCTCTTATGATTGCTTTTGCCATGTTCCACAATTTTTGATATGTTGTATTATCATTATCATTCGTTTCTATGCATCTCTTGATTTCTCTTTTTATGTCTTTTCTGACCCAGTTATTCTTCAGTAGCATGTTTTTAATCTCCATATATTTGTGGTTCTTTCTGACTTCTTTTTGCAGTTGATCTCTAGTTACAAGGCATTATGATCAGTGAATATGTTTGGTATAATTTCAACTTTCTTATATTTTTTGAGGCTATTTCTGTGTTCCAGTAGGTGGTCAATTCTTGAGAATTTTCTATGTGTACTAGAGAAGAATATATAAGCAACTCTTTTAGGATGGAAGGCTCTGTAAATGTCAACTATGTCCACTTGGTCTTATGTGTCATTTAAGGATGTTATTTCTTTATTGATTTTATGTTTGGATGATTGGTCCATATCTGACAGTGGAGTATTTAGTGTTTGGGTCTGTTTCTCCATTTAGTTCTGTTAGTAATTGCTTAACATATATTTGTACTCCCTGTTTGGGAACATAGATATTAATAAATGTTATATCTTCTTGGTACATGATTCCCTTTATCATTATGAAGTGTCCCTCCATATCTTTTTTTTTAAGTCTATTTCATCTAATATTAGTACTGCTACTCTTACTTTGCTCTGAATGCCATTTGCTTGCAATATTATTTTCTATGCTTTCACTTTGAGTTTATGTTTGTCTTTGGAGCTGTGTCTCCCGAAGGCACATATGGTTGGGTTTTATTTTCGATCTATTCTGCAACTCTGTCTTTTTACTGGTGAGTTCAATCCATTTATATTTAGGGTGATTATTGAATATGAGGTCTTCTTATAGCCATTTTATCTTTTGTTTTCTGATAGCTTTGTGTTTTCATTGCACCTGCCCTTATGTTTCTGTTTTCTTTATTTTGGTTGGCTATCGTGGGTTTGGCCTCTGGTTCTTCTTGTTTTATGTTATATATTTCAGTTCTGAAACTTTGGTGTGTGGTTACCTTTACAAATTTGAAAAGGATAGTTATATATATGCAATCATCCATTTTCTTCTGCATGTGCCTTATCCTTTCCCCTTTGTAAATTTGGATCTTTGAATCTTCCCCTTTTCAGTCATTGTTATCGCAGTTTGTCCCTATGCATGCTGAAAGTTCGTTACTATCTTGCTATAGCAATTCTTTCTTATAATTTATGCTTAATGCCTGTTCTTAGTAAGAATTGCATCCTCTCTATTTGCCTGATAGTCACTTTACTCCTAATTATGCATTTTGTTTTGTTTTGTTATTTTGTTTTAGATGAGCTGACACCTTTCAGTATTTCCTGTAGTGCAGGCCTCGTAGTGAAGAATTCAATTTTTGTATGTTTGGAAAGGTCTTAATTTTTTCTTCATATCTAAAAAAGAACTTACCTGGATACATTATTATAGGCTGATAGTCCATCTCACTTAATAGTTTAAAAATTTGATTCCATTCTTTTCTGGTTTGCAAGGTTTGAATAGAGAAGTCCAATGATAATCTAATGGATTTTTCTTTATAAGTTACTATCTTCTTTTCCCTGGCTGCCTTGAGAATTCTGTCTTGGTGAAAGCCTTTTTAGTGAGATAATTGTGTGTTCTGTTAACTTATTGAATTCCAAGCCCCAGCTCATCCTTAGATTTGGAAAATTCTTGTCAACTATTTGTTCGAAAACACTTTCTTGTCCCTGCTCCTTTTCCTCACCTTGATAATGCCTATTATTCTTATGTTTCCTCTCTTGATAGTATCAGCTAGTCCTTCAATTTATCTTTCATTATGTTTTATTCTTCAGTTTCTCTCTTCTTCCTTCTGATTTATTTCTAGATTTCTGTCTTTGATATCACTGATCCTTTTCTCCATTTGGTTGACTCTATTTGCCAAGCTTGCTATTTCATTTTTCAACTCTTGCAGTGTGTTCTTCATCTCCAGAAGATTCATTCTATTCTTTTTGAGAGTTTCAGTCTTCTTGCTCTGCTCATCTAGTTGTTTTCTCAATTGCTAAAATTGTTCATAATACTTGTTTGTGAACTCACTGAGTTTTTTCAGAAGTAAGATCTGGAATTTTCTGTCATTTATGTGGCACATTCCTATGTCTGTAAGCTTACTTTCTGGAGATTTTTCTCTTTCTTTCAGAAATGCCTTGTCGCTTTGATTGTTCATGATATTTAGTGGAGTACTTCTCAACCCAGGCATTAATGGAAGTGTATTCTGCTGTTTTTCCAGAAAGAAGATTTATTATATAAAGGTCTCTCTTTAGCCTGCTGCAAAGAAGGTGCTTTTCTTTTGGTTTCCAGTAAGTGGCATCTAAGCCTCTTGGGTCCCTGCTTTATATAAAGCCTAGATGTCTTTTAATTTTCTTATAGATATTTAACCACACTTGCTATTCTCAGTTTCAGTCCCTCTTCGTGTACACAACAGTTTCAGTAGTGTTTGCTCAGATTCCCTTGGGGCTCTGCGGTGATCATTTTTGGAGGGTATGGGGGTAGGGGCCCTCTGGATTGGAAGGTGGAGACTGTGGCTCAGCCTTGCTTTTGCAACCAGGACCAGTAAAAATCAACTGTTGTTTCTCTGTGTTCCTGGACTGCTTCTCTGTTTCAGCCCTGATGACTTGGCCCTGGGGCCAGCTGCTAGAATTTCTGGCACTTCCAGGCAGGCTGATCAGAGAAGTAGCACATCTTTTCCCCTCCCCTTTCCCCTGCAGGGAGCTCCAAAGGGTGTGAGAGTTAGCTTCAGTCTTGGCACCTTTTTCTCAGATTCCTCTGTGTCTCTGTGGTATTTGATCTCAGAGAGTAGGGGCAAGGGGCCCTCTGGGTTTAGGGTTGGAGGCTGCAGCTCAACCTTGGTTTTGGAACTGGGGCCAGTAAAAATCAACCGTTCTGTCTCTGCAGTCCTGTCTAGCTTCTCTGACTTCTGCCCTGATGATTGAGTCTTGCTGCTGGCTGCTAGAATTTCTGCACTTCCAGGCAGGCTGATGAGGAAAGTTACTGCAACTTCACCCCTCCCCCTTCTCACACAAGGAACTCCGGCTGCTGTGAGAGGTAGCTTTTTTTATTTCTCTGAGTCTACCCCCCAACACCCAGGGTTCTGATCTGTGGTAGCTCTTATGTGCAGATCCCATGCTCAGATGTGCTGGTAAGTAGTTTGGGTGTTTTTTTTTGTTGTTGTTGTTGTTGAGTTTTAGATGTTCAGATTATTGTTTCAGGGAGAGAGATTTGAAGACCTCCCTCACTTCGCCATGTTTTCTTCTGTCTCCGATTTTTTTTTTTTTGGCAGAATAATACAGCTTCTATCAAGTCCTAGAGGGAGGAAGGCACATCTGATATATCTATGTATTTTTAACACTTCACAGTGTTATGAATCATAGGAAGTCATAGTATATGTTGTTCACAAATGGATTAATTTATGATTTTCATAAACATTGCAGGTTCAAAATCTAGACATAAAGAAGCCTCTGAATATACATAAAGAATGAGTGTTGCTTTTAAAATATAAACTCTGAAAGGAAAATGTTTTTTTTTGTTAAAGTTCTGGTTAAGCAAGTTGTTAGAAATACTTCTACCAGAATACATAAGCTATCGTTTTACTCATTACATGTCTTAATTGGAAACACAAAAAATTAGCTAATATGCTGTCAAAGTCTATTGGGTTCTTAAAATCAACTACAGTTGTACAGTTGAAACAAGTACAAATTCATCATATTTCACTAATTTTCTCCTGAAATATTGTACAATTATGAGTGTTTGAATATTGCATTCATATTTTTGTTAGACTATAGAAATACTGCTAGATTAATGTAATAACTAATCAAATAGGTTTATCTTTTTTCTGTATTTAAATCAAATTTTGGGGTTCAGTATTAAGAAATCACCTAACCTGCAGATATTTGCTTTATTAGTAACAAGGTGTATTTTGACCTCACATCTGTACTATTCTTGTCGTATTTATTATTTAATTCAAACTTTATGTGGAAGTAATGGATACTATTTGTTGTTTTCCTAAGTCCATGACCATTGTGTGATGGAATTCTGAATGTTGAAAACAGCTCAAAATATTTTTCCAAAGTCATGTTGTTGGGTTGTTTTGTTTTTCTTGGTTTCTCTAATTCAAAACTAAAACATGTTACTGGAAATTTAATAAAAATAAAATAGAAAAAATGTAGTAAGTATAATAAAATATAAAAGATAAAATAGAAGAAAAACAATAGATTGTCCCACCACACAGGAGCAACTATAGCTAAAATGCTGTTATAGTCTATTATGTTTTTAATGAATATTTAAAACACTTGTGACAATACTGAAAAATAATTTGTATATCAGTGTAATCAATTAATAGCTATAGTATAAACATTTTCCTTGTTCATAAGCCACCTAACAAGCTTAAATGTAATCATCCCATTATTCTCTAGTTGTTGATATTCATCTTTTTCTTTTAAATCTCTCTTATGTTGGAGATTTAATTTGTTTCCAATTTGTCACCACCATGTTGTTGTGAATATTCTTGTGCCTAAATCAGTTTTCAGTTTCTTCATATAGACCTCACGTAGAGAAATTGCTGAATGCAAATTTACACAGCAAACTCAATTTCCAAAAAGTAACAGGAATTTAAATTCTTGCAGAATGAAAAAACTTAAAGACACTCATAAAGTTTTTTGTTGTTAAAAATGAAAGTAATAAGTGTTCAGTATAAAAAAGATGGAATATATACAACAATTTGGAGTTTTGAAAAATATATATAACTTACAGAAGCTTTGTATTCTTTAGTTTTACTGTTAACCTGGACTCTCTGCTCATCTTTCCTACAGTTATAATACAGTCCATTAAGTGAGGTAAGTGTAGTTTCCTAATTGGTATTTGTTCAAGATTAATTACTGGGATATTTATATACATGTTTCCCATTGAATCCCTTAAAACATTCATCTTATCTAATAACACAAATGTGTGTGAAGTTGCACTAGCTTAGAAAGAAAAAAATAAAGATATAAAATAACAGTTTCAAAAACAAAATTTCTCTGGCTTCACAATCACACCTTCTGTGAATTATACTACTTTTGCAAACTCTAACTCAAATATCTCAGGTAATTAATGCAGTCTCTATGGACCTGTCCAGCATCCCTTGCATTAGATTCCTAGGCTACTTCTGGGAATATAGTGATTTCCTCCCTCAGCCTGGCACATGGTTAATATCCCTTCATGTTGCTCTCACACAAAGCATTAGTTTATTCTCAGTGATATTCAGCCATCACTGTTTCTTCACATCTAATAAGTATTTCCAACTTAAAAACTTTTAAAGCAGATCTTTTTATTCCTCCTCTCTCTATAAATGTATTTCTCAGATAGTATCATTTATCTCAGCAAAGGACATTACCATGCACCCAGTAGCTAAAGCCAAATCTAAGAGGTCATCCTCGATTTCTCTACTTTTCTTACACTTGACATTGACTCCACGTCATCTTATCAGTTTTTCTCCAAAACATATTCCACATATGTCCACTTTTCTCTAGCTTCCCTATGTCCCTGGTCTAAGCCCCACTGACAACTTACGTAGACTTCTATAATTCAATCTGGCCTTCCTGTTTCTAATTCTACTTCAGAATTCCATTACACTGTTGTCCCAGAGATCTTTCCAAATGCAAATCATGACAACTGCCTGCTTGAAATCCTTCAATGGCTTTTCATTGCAAAGAGATACAAACTTTTACATCTTTCTCTAGCCTGAAAGGCCATACATGCATGAGCTCCTGCCTGAATATCTGATCTCATTTAATAAAGTTCTTGAACTAAGTCTACCTGCTCTACCTCCCTCAAATCCTTGAATGGCAGGCTCCCTGTCACTCAGATCTCATCTCAAATGATAATTTAAATGAAAAGAAAAAATTGTGTTAACATATTTGCACCATAATTTCTTTTCTACTTGACTTTTTATCACATACTAATGTCATAATTGACCTGAGTACAATAGCAAATATTAATTTATTTTATTGTCATGAGAAAGGTAAATTTTTCTGAGCAGGTTGCTTTTCTATGACAATCATTAAGTTACCTTAAAAATATTTAAATAAATAGGCCAAATTAAAAATTCCTGAGGAATTATTTTTCTCAAAAGTATAAATATAGATTTCATAACTTCTGGCATTTATTATTTAAAAAAAATGAATAATTTAGTTTTGTTACAAAGCCCTATATTTTTAGTTTTTAATATTGACTTATAAATTTTTTTAATTATTAAGATTTTAAAATATATGTCATGTTTAGGTTTTTAGAGATTTTCAATAATGTTCAGCACTTTCAAATAGCATATTCTAATAATTCATAACATCACAAAGACACCTTAATATAATTATTTTGTTAATTTTTAAAATTTTGCATTTACTTCTCAAGAGGTAAAGGAAACATTACAGTGAGTACTCTCTGGTTCTGATTCTTCATATTTATTAATTTATCCTTCATCATTTTAGTCTTTAACTCTTTTATTGTTTATTTTTCTTTGTTCTAGTGGTTTGATTGGGATTTAAGTGGCATCAGTTTGAATATTGTTTTTCAGTTTATTGTTACTTCTTATGTAAGCTACCTCAATTTTCTATATATATGGTTTCAAACACACATGAACATATATGATATCAGTGTACACACATATATCTGTATATATTTCTTTCTGACTTTATATCTATAATTTTTTTTTTTAAAGTAAGGTTTGGAGGTAATTAATTACAATTATGTAGTTTTCTTAAAAAGTAGCTCTTAGACTGCTTGTTTCTAAAACTTTATTGCATTAAAAAATCAGATCCCATTAGTCTCTAATATTTTATAAAAATATTTTTATAGTCAAGTAAATCTTAAAATATCTCTTACATCCCTTTTAAAAGGAATTTCATATATAAAATTCTCTTTAAAACGCTTTGTAAAAAAATACATTAACTTTGTCTAATCCATCATTTTTAAAACATATATATTAACATTCTATTTTGATAGTTGACTTTCATTATAAAGTCAATCATAGAAACGTCAGATATAATAACTTGTCTTGTTCAATGCTGACAAAAATTTTTTTCAGTACGTAAAGGAAAAAAGGCAAAAAATATTACTTCTCAGATTTCATCAACACTAGGGCTCTGATTAAGACTTACATTTTACAAATCAGATGGGAAAACCTTTAGCTGCATGAAGCAAAAAAGGTCCTCCACTGATAATTTTATTTTTGGAAGTTTATTTGCGGCAAGAGAGGCATAGAGCAGCCATGTTTACTGATGAGAATCATTTCAGAGGTTCTGAAGATACATGCATTGATAACAACTTTCTGTCAATTCAAAACAACTAACAGAGGCAGAGGAGACATGGAGCTTGGTTTCTGAGTCTATGGTTTGGTCTAGGGAATAATTTCTGGAAATTTAGGTTTGAATGTGTCAATTTAGTGCTCTAAAAGATTCTTTAAGCTCTCTATGTATTAACTAATCTAGTTCTACTTAAAGTAGATGTAAATAATTTTGTTATTTGTAACATTCTTTCTTATGTTTAGCAATTTTTGCCTAAATAGGATGCAGGCAACAAAATAGACTCTGAAGGAAATAAGAATCAGGGATGGTTATCTGACATTATTTGCATTGATGACAGCAAAAACTATCATCATTGGAGGATGAAAAACTGTCAGAATGAATAGTGATATAGAATACTTATCTATTTGATGGAAGCCCACCACTGTTGGACAAGGTATTACTGCTAAACCACTAGAGCAGAAACAATTTAAATCAGCAGCCCTTCAGGTCTTTTTCATAAAAGTTAAGGGGTTGATTGCTCAACAGAGACACACACCCCTAATATTATAATTCAGACATTTTTGTAGATTCAAATAAATCTGTATATTCCAAACTCCTAACTTCATGATGTTCTTCTGACTACAGAAGTTGCCTCCTTAAAAGTTTAATGAAGTAGTCCAAGCCCTGAATAACTTGTAATTACACAGCTTGCACTATTTACATTACTGATCTCATGTCCTATTTCTCTCATCTCTCCTTAATTACCTCTAGATTTATAACTAAATCAATTATTAGCTTTCTTAGAAGATTGTTTACAATATTTAATACAAAAAAAAAATCTTCCACACCAAAATAATTTCAAGATTTTATTAATTTATGTTAGCGTAAATCTTGGGATTATGTGTGAAAATGGATTCAGAAAGAACTACATGAGAGAAAAACTTTACATTTAAATCAAACTGGCTTTATCAACATGGATTTATCTACAATTCTATATCAAAAGTGACAACTCTTGCTTGTTTAAATAATGTCCAGACTCAATGTTGCTCAAGGCTACATTTAGGTGAATTGCTAGAAATTGTTCAGTATAAATTTGTAGGAAGCTATCCTGAAAGTCACACATTTTTTATCACATATTTGATTAATAAAAAGTAAGTAGCAGGTTAAAACCTATGGTAATCATGCTCATACCTTGGCACTTAGTAGTGGTATTTACTAGCTGGGAAGTTCTTAACTCTGAAATACTTTTAGTAGGATATTGCTGACACATTTAGAATTGTTTATGGTAAACACCATGAATCTATGAATCTAAAAAATGTGGGGGAAATGGTCCATGGAAGATGTCATTTAAACTATATAACTATTAGAGTATAAATGAAGATATTTCAGGACCAAAATGGCTTTATTTTTAGTAAAACACATCACTCACAGACCTCCTATGATAAATCTGGGCCAAGATTATGCTAATATTAAAAGCCAAGACATGGAGAATCGTTTTGGTAAACCAGATGTCTCTAGATTTCACCCAAGTTCCACTATTACTTGAGCTATTGAAAGTATTGCCACAATTTGATGTGGAGTAAAAACACTGATTCTGATTTAGTAGCCTGGTACTTGGTATTATATTAATATCATTGGCCAGAACTTGGAACTATGGGTCACAACTACTTGAAAAAGAGTCTGAACTCTGGATGGTCAGATGTCTCACTAAAATTAGAGAATTCACTTATAAATCAAAAATGAAAGCTTGGATATTGAGGCAGTCAGCTGTCTCTAACACAGAAAGTAGGGAAAAAAATCAGAGAGCTTTTTCAGAGACTTCTGAAAAAGGATAATAATGGTTCAGAGGGACTCGTCAGTCTGACTGAAATAGGTAAACTCCTGGTCTGAGTCTGAGTGTCCCGGTTGTACGTTCCCTTCTTCCTTCATCTACTTCAGTCATTATCAAGGCAATGGTTCTGTAACTTACATTTTATTCATTTGCTGCAATAGGCATAATGGCTTGGCCCTGTTTGTTTTCAGCACATTTAGACATTTGTTTTCAGTCAGATATCTGAAAAGAGAAAGGTAGTTTTGAGTGTGGAACTCTCTCCTTGTGTCCAGGATGTCTTTTGATTTTGCTGATATCATTTTTGAAAATTTTATCTCTTGTCATGTAATAAAATATTTATTCTTAATACAAGTTATTTTTTAAGTTTATTCAATTTCATTCTTTATTCTCAGTATATCTTTTAGTACATCTTAAGATAGCTCAGTTAGATATTAAGATCCAGTCACAAATTTGATTATTTGAAAGAGAAAAATGCTTGAAGAAACTCTAAAGTGTTGATAAAGTGTTGAGCAAGAATATATGGTAAGCTTGCTTATAAAATTAACTTATCCACTTGTTAAAATTATTTTTAAGGACCTATGTGGTATTTCCTATCAAGCCAAGAACAAAAACACTTTATAAAATTATTTTTCTGTCACATTATATTTGTAGTAAAACCTACATATCAAACCCAGGCCACACCTATCTTAAATATCTGGAGAACTAATAAGGTAGCTTGTCAGGGTTTATATAAATGAAGTATCAAAGAGCCTGCAGGGAATTAATTTACCATACAATATAAGAAAGAGACTAGACCCCAAGGAAAATATCTTTAAGAGCCAAGCAAGAAAATGTATTTACATGTGAGTAAATAATTAACAATCGGTCTATAGTCAATTAAAAATATAGGCCCAAATTAAGGACATTAAAACGTATATTAATAAATAATAAATACTGTCTATAAGTTACTAGTTTATAAACTCTATTTTGGATGTAAATATAAGTGGGCGACTATGTCTGCTCTAAGAAAAAAGTAGAGCACTATACAGTGAAACAGCAAGTAGAGAGATAAGCTATTTGGAAGGTCTCCTTGGGGCAGTGAGGACACCTCAGTATCAGCATCCTCAGAGCCAGCATCCACGGTGGGGATGGAGGCAATGCCCAGAGTAAGAAAATCCTCAGGCTCCACATGCATTTGCGCATCAGGACCTGGCATCTTTTCAGCAAAGACACCTGTGAGTACTGTTAGGCCACAGTGGGTGGCAGAAAATTTGGTAGCACCTGTAGCCAAACAACTCCATTAGTTGTACACCATATTGGAAGTTCTTTCAAATGATGTAATAGAAAACACTATAGTTCTTTCTATGTGCCACCTACTTACCAAGGGCTTACATATATTGACTCACTGAACCCTGTGATCTTGCTCAAAGTTACACATTATATATGCTGAGCCAAGAGTCAAACTCAAAGTGTGTGCTGTTAAACACTAAGCTATGCTGAGAGACAAAGTGTATATATAATTAAAGGAACATGTTAGAGATTTCCAGGGACTCCCAAAATGAATTGGAAACATTAGGAACTGGTAGGAATGTGGGTACCATAGAAAGGAAGTAGCACAACCATAGAAAGAGTCTGGGGTCTTTGATGTGAACTTAAATTCCCTCTTATGGTAGTGCTTAGGAAATATAGGTTACAGATCATTAGATAAAATGGATTCTCTTAGGTAATTCAAAGATAAAACATACGCCTATGAGCATAATCTTGACCAAATTTCTATAATAAAATTGAAATTTTTTTTGCAATTTAATCACAAGAAAGATGGACAGAGAACCCATATTAAAACAGATTCACAGTCTAAACTTTATAGTTAAAGACTCTCAAAAGCATGATACACTTTCTAGACATGGAAACATTTACTTATGCAAATAACATTGCATCTATAGCTACAGGTACATATTTTTTTAACACTGTAATCAATCAGCTATCTAGAAATTAATTAGCTATTAATTGCATGAAATTTATGTAACAAATGTAAAGAATCTGTTTCCAGACTGCGGAATTAATATATTTTATTTTAAAAAGCCAATTTATAGACAATATGGTAGATTTAGGTTGATCTTTTTATTGCTTAATTAAAAATAGATTAAACTGAGTTCCCATTATCATAAGAATCCTTCAAAACCTTATCTCCTAGAGTAGTGGTATTCAAACTTAAAAAAAAATTTACAGACCTCTTTTACTGAATAATTTTAACCACTACTCCAAAATATAAATATGTTAAAATAAATTGTATATGTGGGTGACTATCCTCATCTATTATACATTTTATAAACAAACAGAAAACTCAAAATATAAATATTAGAAAAAAGTAAAGATAAAATAAGTTTTTGAAAATAACTTTTTAATCACAAGAACTTCAAAGCATTCTTAACTCAGAAATTAAATTCCAAGATATAGCATTCTTTAGTTTTAAATATGGTGATGTAAATTTCTATTTCTGATAATCTGATTGTTTCTATCTGTTGCCAACCCATTATCAGACTTGATTAAAATTATTATTTTTTGTATCATAAATAACAAATAAAGAGCTTTAACTAGGATGTGTTAAATTTTATATCTGATTTTTTCTCAAAGTTTGTGTTTGAATCTTTGGTGCAGCTTATAATAAGCTATTTCCTTACAGGAATATTTAAAGGTTATTATTTTTGAGATTTATTTAGCTTAAAGTAGCTATTATAATCCATAAAATTACATCAATCTAGCATATGTACACTGTACTTTGTCAAAATACATTGAAAGAAGCTATAAAGAATGCCATTGTCACCTATAGCCTCAAGGAACTTCACTCTTTCTTAAGAATACATCTTATACTATACATCACATATGACCTTCTAATAAATACAGCTTTAGAGATGATGCCAGTGCCAGTTTAAGTATTAAATACTAGAAAAGCATACCTCCTTTAATATTTTTTAATTTAAAATTTGTATTAAATGCATACTTTTCATCTTTGACAAATACAGTTTAAACCATTGATATGTGATTATTTTAATTATCAGTCATTTATAGTAGAAAAAGGCACTAAAAAATAAACATACATATAATTTCATATTTTTACATATTTTGAAACACTGAGTTTCCTGTAAGCTATGTGGTTTAGTCATACTGGAGAGTCTTTTAGGTCTTTTGTCTAATTAAAAACAAGTAATTAACAACATATACTTTGCTTTCAAAATTCTCTGAAGTCAGACATTAAGAATCAGCAAGATATAAAAGAATTTATGAAAGCAGTTGTGTTTTTTATACTGTAATAAAACAATCTCTAAGAGTACAAAAAGTCATCCCATAATTATAGTCAAAAAAGTCTGTTTCCAAAATAGAAAATATATTCTACTCAAGAGGTTGACCTCTGTGATTGCAGTATTTTAGTAGCATTCAACTATTAAGTATATTTTATATTTTGATAATGGTATTGTATATTGCCATCTACTATTACTGTTTATCTCTGCAACTATAAAAACCTTCTACCTACCCTTTGATTAGTTGTGTACTATGCTCAACACCTAGAAAATTAGTGCTTCTATCTCTTAAATCAGAAATAATCAGACCTCAGTAAAAGAGATTCTCAATATCAATTATTCAAATTCATATCTTAAGTTTGTTAAGACACAGCATTTTATCCCTTCCTATGTAGCTAAGGCAGGGTGATAAAATAAAAATTATTTTGATTCCTAATAATAAGCTTTATTTAGAATATACAATGTATAACAATTTAAAAATCACATTCCACTTTTTCCATTGCTAGTGATTGGCTTATTCTAGGTCACAAACACTCTAAAGGATACATTGATGTCTAACAGAAAAGATTATTTTTATCTGGAGGGCCTGAATTTATATCAGAACACAAATGTTTTCTCAAATGGCATCAATTTTAACAGAATTCTACTATAGCTAACAGTATTCTTTTAATCTAAAAACTATATATAACATGTAATTTTCTAAAATTTTTGTAACTTAAACATGGCAATATGCAAATTTTGCAAAGATGCTTTACTGTAGCAATTTCGACCATTGAAAATACATGGTTGTTTTAGGGCTTATAAAAGGGAAATAAACTATAAATGTAATATTAACTTTGAAAGATAAATGAAAGGCATTTATATGACAAAGATGGACTTTACTGATTTAATCATTTTATAAATCATTTGTGCCATCCAGGGTATGGAAAGGAATTTGGCATGATAATAAGCAGTTTTATTTTGAATATGTGAAGGACACAGAGTAAATTAAAATTTGTTGACTTATCTAATACATAATGTAATTAGTAATTTAGAAATGTGTTGCTGCTGGATCTCCTGATTAAATGCAGCTCTCCCCCTCCACCCTAAGTGTGAGGTTTTCCAGTGATGAAATGCCCATTCAATATTCTCTTTGCCCTCTTTTCCACATCTGAATTACATTGCTTTAATTAACCTGTTTCTTCTTAGGTTATACACTATGTAATATTTTACAATAGGCTTTCTGCTTCTTTGAAAGTAGTGTAATTTCAATTTTAATAGCATTATGTTAAAGTAGTTTTTATTTCAATTTTATGAATGGAGTAATTAAGGCACAGGAACTTTAAGATCTCATTGATAAACTCCTGAGACTATCCACTGGGCCACATTTGCCACCAGATATTAAGTATAAATTCAAATAACAATACTCAATTTTCTGAGTCTATTAGTTCATAATAGTTATTCTACAGAACCCAGAGATATCACATGCCTAATAAATTCACATATGTTTACCTGCCAATGTGTTAACTTTTAAATACTCTGTGTCCAGTGATGGAGGTATTTTCTATGTCTTATGCTGAGTGAGCTGCCCCTTTAGCAAGGGACTAAGTTTTTAGTAGTGGATTTGTTATGAAAATAAAGGCATCAAGATGGGAGTGGAGAGAGGATAAATAGGTGGTTTCCATTAATGTGTGATGACCAAAGGAGAGTTCTTTCAAAGAGAGGAAGTTGTTTTTCACCATAGATAGAATAGTCGACCCCTTCTGGAGAGAAATAATAAGCATTTAAAATGTAAGCCTTAATGTGGTGGTGGTTCAACTCCTGTTTTATGTAGTCCACTGGTCATGCCTTTTCTAACAGATATTTATGAGTGCAGGGGCTTGCTTTAGAATACCTTCTTAGAGAAATGAACTCCGTTTTAGAAAGGCAAAGGAAGAAATCCCTAAGTGAACAATAAAAGGTTACAATGATAGATAGTGTTAGCTGAGTGAAATGACCAGAGCCCCTTTATAGCCAAATTAAAATGGTCAACGCCTGGAAAATCGGTACCTAATGCCTCCAATTCCAATATGTTGCTCTTGAAAGGCAGGTAGGAGAGAACCTAATGTAGGGAATGTCTCTGACCAAATATGGTTCTTAAAAGGTAAAAATCCACTGCTTATTATCATCAGTCCTCTGACTCACTAGGGATCCATTTAATTCCAAGAAATAGATATCTGACTTAAAGTTAAATTATAAAAATTACATTTCCATATAACGAGTAGTGCCCATAAGGAGAATTTCAGAGCTGTTACAGTAGTTGAACAAATTAGGCCTCACTTTCCTGGTATATTTTTGGTTTATTCTTTTTGGTTATAAGAATGCTGCAGTAGCCTCTGAGCATTACTTTTTTAATGACCTGAATAGGAAGAGGGCAAGGATTGTTTATTTACCTGCTTGCTCAGAGATGAAAACATTTCCTGGAAGCCCCCTCCTTATTTCTCTTTAAAATTCAAATGCCAGAAATCAATCATATGTTTACTTTTAAGCTATTTATTATCAAGTGGGGATGGGATATCATAATCTATATAGAGCAAATATGATTTATTCCCAGAGGAAGGAAATGTTGCCACCTACAAAAGAAAACAAACAAACAAACAAGAAAGAAGTAGGTACTTTTTTGATTAGTAGCTAATCCACATTATCCAGTCCACCATTTCATTTACTTTTTTTTTTTTCCCTCCAAAGCTTTCTTTCTCTATACATTGGGAATGTATTCTCTCCTAGCTTGAAGACATTGTTTTATTAAACACCAGTTGAGTTTGTGTACTGGACACTGCAAATATAAACATTGTTATGAAACAGATCTTAGTTGCAGATTTACCTTATCCAATCTGGAAGGTAAGATTTAAACAACAGCAAAAGGTTTTCTATATGAAGAGTCTGTCTGAGTTTAAATGCAGAGAAGATATTGTTCATGTGAAGGTCTGGTTGTTAGGTTGTTAGTCAGGCATGAGCTAAAGAGTCAAGACCCAGCTCTATAACCATAGAAAATTTCCTTGAAGACTTCCCTTAAACACCTCCTAGAAAAACTTTCCTTTCAAGGTTATAAATTACTCCAAATCCTAGAGCACAAAGGCCATTAAAGCTACAGATGCATGCACAGAAAGCATTGCCCATATCTTAAGCCTTATTGTACCATCATTATAATATTATGACTATCCTAGAAGTTCATAAATCTAATTAGAACAAACTAAATTTTGGGTAAAGCACATGCACAGTGGGCAAAGTATTATATGGCAGCCGATTGTCAGTCAAGGTAACCTCATATATGAATCATGTAGGCCCTCCCATCAAGGCCCAGATATAAACAAACCTTCCCATTTCTGCATTGTTACAGCAATCCTGGCTGGAAACCCACATCTCTCTTTGGGATATTATCTTATTTCTTCACCTCCTAAATTCCACAGGGCTGCAGCCTACCTTAGCATGGCCAGTCTCCTTCTAAAATGTACTTTCAATGAATCTCACTTTAATCTCAATCTCACTGATTTGTAATTCATTGCGATGTCAGTGGGGAAGAATGGAGGAACAACATACCATGACACCATCCACTATCCACCACCTTCACTTCTCCCATGCTGTGGGGCAATGCTAGATTTCACATGACCCTAGCAATGAAAAGGTGAAGAGGAATAGTGTGTGCAGTGAAAAGGAGAGCAAAATTATGAAGGACACAACTAACACACAGCTAATTTGCCTGGAGAAATTGTATGAAAGTTCATGTTTTGGGAAAATGTAGCTCAAGGCCAGTGATTTCTAAATATGAGGTGGTAGATTGCCTTTTTTAAATTAACTTTATAGAGTTATACATTAATGAATTATTATATATCAAATGTTTGTTTCTCCTTCAAAAATTATAAACTGAAGGCCTAATCCCCAAGGTGATAGTATTTGGAGATGGATCCTTTGAGAAGTAATTAGATTTAGATAAAGTCCTGAGGTTGGGGGTCCTCATAATGGGATTATACTCAAAAAAGAGATCAAAGAGAGTTCTCCCTTAAGGAAACATCAAGGAGACAGTCATCTGCAAGCCAGAAAAAAACTCTTACCAGGAATGAATTGGCGAGCATCTTGGTTTTAGACTCCCCAGCCTCCAGAACTATAAAAAATAATTTTCTGTTGTTTTAGCCATCCAATCTATAATATTTTTATATGATGGACAGAGCTAATACATAAATATACAAAAACAATGTAATACTTGAATAACCCAGATAAAGTTGAATAAACTAAAGATTCAACCTCAGAGCAGAATCATAGATGAAAAGCACAGTATAGAAGTTAGCTATCATCAACAAATGTTTTAAAAGGATTGAAGAATGAATGGGCTCTAATGATTGTTATGAACAAGAAAGCAAACTGCTATGTGAATATGTAAGAACTATAACATTGAGAAGAACTATAACATTGTGAGAAAGAGGGGCCATACCAATTTACTGGAGATTATAGCAAGGAAGAATAAGGGGGTGATTTATACATCTCTTAATCCCTATAATGCTGTGTGAGCTATGGGAAGAAAAATGTTACTGCTAAGAAGTCTGCAGGAGAATCCTTTGCCTCAGGGGACAACTATTAGTTATAGCAGCTAGGTAAAAGGTAGTTTCACAGAAGTAATGGAGATTTGGAGAAATTTGCTAGAGAGCCAGATTAGGAGCCAAATTAGGGAGAGAATTTTTTTTTGTTTTTTATTTTGAGAGTTTTCTTAGGTGGCTATAATCTAGGTCAGAGTGGTTTTATTGGAAGCTTTTAGATTCTACAATCTCTTCAGTTTCATATAACTGTGATGTCTTGTGTAGCTGCAGAAAATTGGTAGTCATACAAAGAAAGATGAAGTTATTGTTCTGGCTGAAAAATTACAGCTTGGTTATCCATGGCTCGGATAGCCATGGGAACATAGGCTATCACTCATAGGAACATAACATTCTAACAATAAGCTTTCTGCTTCTGTGCCCCGATTTACACAACCAACCTGTGGGTTGACAATTGGTAAATAGAAGAAAAATAGACTTTTGTTTTCAGACCAAATGAAGAATGGCCTTTAGGGCTTAAAAACTTTGTACCTTTACTTTTGGGGGCTGTTTAATTTGGGGTCTGTGTACCCCTGGCAGACCCAGCTGGCTGAATAAAGAGTGTGTTTCCTATAACTCACTAATTTCTGGTGGTCCATGTGTCTTTCGGGACTGGTGGCTACAACATTTGGAAGCCCCAGCGAGATCTTGGGGAGTGGCCCTGAGATCTAAGACCTGACTGGCCTCTGAAGCGGTTGCTGTCCCTGTTATGAATTCAAAAAGGTGGCGAGCGTGAGATTTTCCAGGGCCCTTGAATGCAGTGAGGTGGTCAAAGCAATCGTCAAGGACTCAACCTTTAAGGCACACTCTTTGTTCCCGGTCCCAATGGGAATCTCCAAGGCCTCGACGTCTGGATAAAAGATACCTTTCCATTTCTGTTGACCGGTCCTTGGGGGTCTGTGAAGAGACTGGATAGAGTCATATCTTTCTGACCATGGCCAGGCCATGGGACACCGCCTTCTGTGCCCTGTGATCGGGTTCTGTCTGTTGTATTTGGTCTTGCCTGTGTTGGAAATGACGGACCTCTCTGGGTCCACCTACACCCTAGTAATCATTCTTGTCTGAGTGTCTGTTTCTGTTTTAGGTGCAAGCAATGAGGGGGAAGCCCAAGTTCACAGAAGACACCCTTGGGGTGTCTCCTGCAACATTTCAAAGAAGGATTTGTAGAGAAAGCTAACTATGGCATAATGTTTTCTCCAGGCAGACTAAAAACACTGTGTGAAGTTGAGTGGCTGCCTTTTGAAGTAAACTGGCCTCTGGAGGGCTCTTTTGACAGGGATTTAACGAGGGATGTTTGGAAGATTGTCACAGGAGACCCGGGACATCCCAATCAGTTTTCCTACATTGATCAATAGTTAAACCTTGTTCAGAAACCCCTCCTTAGCGCCACTGGTGTGCCCTTTCTCTAGGGGCTTGAGTTTTAGTTGTGGGCATCCCGAAACATACAGCAACTAAATCTCCAAAACAGCCCGGTCCCTCAGTTCTCCAATGTCCACCAGAGGACAGTCACCTTTCTCCAACCCTATAATCCAGGACAACAGAGGCCAAATAGCACCACTTCACCTCCTCAGATGGCTAGCAAGTAACCCCTATGGGCCTCCTGCTCCTGCTTCAGGTGGGGCATCAGACGACACCAGCACCCTGGCCATTCTCCTCTTGCGAGAAGCACCACCCTAGGGTCATCACACAGACAGGCCCTTTATGGTTTAAGTGCCTTTCTCAACTAGTGACCTGTACAACTGGAAGGCACAGAATCCGCCTTTCTCTGAGAAACCTCAAGCATTAATGGGACTCTTAGAAAGTGTCTTTCAGACTCACTGCCCCACCTGGGATGATCGTCAACGACTTTTAATTACCCCCTTGACCTCGGAAGAATGAAGACACATTTTTGACTGAAACACAAAACATAGCTGTGGGAGGGAGGAGAGTTGAGGAAGCAGGGAAACAGATTGAAGAATTTCCCTCCACCCTCCCAATTCTCAGGCAGGAAGAATGGTATTAGATTGCTACCACCAGATTCTAATTGGGGAAATTAGGATGGCTGCTCGTCAGCCAACTAAACTTTCTAAGGTAACTGAAGTTATACAAGGAGAAGAAACCTCAGAAATCCCCTGAAGTGTTTCTTGAAGGAGATGTACAGGGTATACACCTCATTGATACTGAGGCCCCTGAAGACCAGTAAGCAATTAATATAGCCTTTGCTACTCAGACAGCCCCTGATATATGGCATAAATTACAACAACAACAACAAAAAAAAGAAGGTTTTGCAGGGATGAACCTGTCCCAACTTGATGAGATAGGTGTTCAACAACAGGGAGGCACTGGATGACCCCAAACTTATGGCTAAAATCCAAAGCTACTGTCATCAACCCAGCCAATCTGTTGCCAGACCCACACCTGAAACCCCCATTCATGACTGCACAGATTTCACTGACACTATGTGTTCCTTGCAGCCAGACCTCAAAGACTCCCCTCTGCCTGAAGCTGATGAAGTTCTGTTCATGGAAGGGAGCAACTTCATGCAGTAAGGAAGGAGGTATGCTGGGGCAGGGGTAGTAACTCTAACTGGCACCATCTGGTTACAAGCTCTTCCTACAGGACTTGTACTCAAAAGGCAAAACTCATCACCCTCACTGAGGCACTAAGATGTTGAAAGGATAAGGCAGTCACAATATACACTGACAACCAATACGCCTTTGCCACTGCACATGTACAAGGAGCCATCTACAAGGAAAGAGACCTTCTGACTTCAGCTGGGAAGGACATCAAGAACAAGCAGGAGATCTTAGCCTTACTTGAAGCCATATAGATGCCTAAGGCTCTTGCTATTGTTCTCTGTAAAGGGCATCATAAAGGGAATAGTCCTGAGGCTGAGGGAAACCAATGTTGAAACAGAGGCAAGAATAGCAGCCACAAGGCCTGTGGGGCACCTACCACATCTACTGACTATTGTCCCTTACCCAGAACTGCCTCCATCCCCAACCTATATGGCAGAAGAGAACATATATTTTCAAGACAACAGAGCCACTAGCAACCAACAAGATGGAAAAACTGGGCTCTCACGGCTCTTGGACTTTCCTCCACCAACTACAACAGACAACACACCAAGGGCAAACTAAGATGCTCCAACCTTTAGACCCCTACTTTCACTTGTTTAAAAGGAGAAAAACCACAGAGGAGATTGCCTCGTGATGCCCAGCTTATGCCCAAATTAATCCAAAGAAGGAGAAGTTAGAAGAACCCAGGTAGAGGGAAATAAAAACTTATCAAAGGGACCACTGGTAAGTCGATTTCACTGAGGTAACCCCAACAGTGGGGGGCTACAAATATTTACTTGTTTTTATAGAAACCATTTCAGGATGGGTAGAGGCCTTCCCCACCAGGAAAAAAGACTGCCTTAGTAGTTACTAAGAAACTACTACAAGAAATCCTCCCTTAATTTTGGTCTCCCTGGAACTTTAGGGTCAGATAACAGGCCAACTTTTTTAGCAAAGGTATCACAATTGGCTAGCTACTTAAATTTGCAATGGAAACACCACTGAGCCTACCAGCTCCAAAGTTCAGGCCAAGTAGAGCAAATAAATGGGACCCTAAAAGAGACTTTAGTCAAGTAAAATTAGAAACTTGTGGGATCTGGCTAGATCTTCTCTCCTTCACTCTTCTCCAAACCAAGTGTATTCCATATATTAATGCATTCACCCCATTTGAAAGTTTCTTTGGAACTGCCCCCCGCCCTTTAGTACCTAGAATAGAAAATGAGAAAAAGTCAGAACTACTTAACCTTGTCTTATTTAAGTATTTACAGGCCATTCAAAGTGTACAGGAGGAGATTTGGTCCCGTGTTCATCCTGTCCACTCAGCCCCAGGGGACAGACTTTCCCATCAGTTTCAGCCTGAGGATTCTGTGTGGGTCTGGAAGTTCACTTCCAAAGGACTAGCACCCAAATGGAAAGGACCCTTCACTGTCTACCTGATGATGCCCGCTGCAGTTAAAGTAGACGGCATCCCATCATGGATTCATCACTCGCATGTGAAGGCAGCACAAGAGTGGACAGCTCAGGAAGACAGGCCCTTAAGACTAAGACTCAAGTGTACATAAGTCTAACCCTCTGTTTCTTCCTTTTTTCCTCTTTAGCCCAGACATTCAACCAGCCACAACCAAAACTAGGAGCATCAATAACTTTGCTAATGACAATACACAAGGTCTTAACTTAAATAAGATCACTCCAGACATAGGCCAAGATTACTGTTTGTATCTAAACCCAAAATCCCCTTACTATGTTGGAGTAGGAACTCCCCTAAATTTAACTGAGCTCAGCAGGCTAAAACTTTAAGTCGATTCACTAGCAGAAGTAGTCTCCAAAACAGAGGAGGTTTAGATGTATTATTCTTAGAACAAGATGGATTATGTATAGGTCTAGGTGAAACCTGTTGCTTCTATGTCAATAACTCTGGAATAATTAGAGAAAGTTTTCTACTAGTACAGAGAAATTTAGATGCCAGGGAAAAACAAAGACTAGAATCAGACAACTCATTTTATAGGCTGTTCTAACAACCTTCCTATCTGTTATAGCTAGACCTTTAATCCTCCTCCTCCTCTTGTTAACTTTTGGCCCATGTTTACTCAATTTGTTTGCATATTTAAGGAAGAAAATTAAATCTATTAAACTTTTAGTATTACAAAATAGAGGCTATGAGCGAATTCCACATGAAGAATCAAGGATTTGATTTTCCGCTGAGGCCAGTGGGGAATGTGCTGTCTGGAAAATTACTGCCCATGGGAACATAACATTCTAATAATAAACTTTCTGTTTCTGTACCCCCATTTGCACAACCAACCTCTGGGTTGAAAGTTAGTAAAAAGAACAAAAATAAACTTTTGTGTTCAGATAGAATGAAGAATGGGGTTTAGGGATTAAAAACCTTGTACCTCTACTTTTTGGGGCTGCTTAATATGGGGTCTGTGGAACCTTCGCAGACCCAACTGGCTGAATAAAGAGTGTGTTTTCTATAATCACTGATTTCTAGTGGTCCATGTGTCTTTCAGGGGTTGGAGGCTTCAACATTATGATGGCTTCTCTTAACTCATACATTTGGTATTTTTAATCTACTAAATGATAATAAAATATATTTATGGTTACTAAAATTTATTAAAATTACCTTTTTTGAACATTTTCTTAGAAAAAAAGGAATACCACCAAAGGCGGTATTCAAATATTACATTTGAAGCATTTACCGCAGATTTACCTGGTAGCATTCTGAGAAGGCATGCACTTCTTTTAAAATCCAGATTGAGTGCTGTATTAACTGTTAAAAAGTAAACTAAAGCACAGTAAAATTTTTCAAATGTTACTTAGCATATGTCGATTTTTGGATCTAATCTGGCAGTGTCAATGAAAGGTGCTTTGCGTAGGTGCTTCAGTAACAGAAGCTAGCGGAGAGATTCTAATAGAAAAGGTAGGAAAGCAAAGCAAGGAAATGATTTGACTGGCTATAGCTTAAGCAGTTGCCTTATTTGAGAAAGGCTTTTTGGCTGTTCATGATTGGTTCTTTCTGTTTTATTTTCTTTTCTGTTTTATTCACATTTGAGGGCATTGACTCTGGTTTTGGTTTTGGCTTGCTTACGTAAGCTACCAGGGCATTAGAATAACCTCAGTCCAATGGCCTCCTTATTTAAATAATTTAACAATACTAATGCTTATATAACACATACAAAAAAATCTTTGTCATTATAATTTGTTGAGAATATTATTATTTAACTGATTTCATGTAAAGAATAAATATTACAAACCTTTCAAAACCTTTATAATTCATTCATTAGTCTGCTTATAGTGTGTTTCAAATATTTTATTTGTAAATTATAAGTTTGGATTAAAACCAAAGCAGTTTTAGTCAGATGTGTATTGTATGTTAATACAAATTTTTTTATTGATATTTGTCAAATTTACTCAAACAGCTACACTTGGTATTTACTTTGTTTTTACTTCTTTAATTTGCCTTGTTTTACTTTACACATTTACTCATTTTTAAAAATGCATTTCTTTATTTAAGTTTTAATGAAAATTGGTATTTTAAAAAGAATGACATTAAATGCATTAAGTAGTATAGATTATTTTTTGGACTAAACAATTATTTTATAAAATAATTATTAATATTTTTAATTGACTTTAATTCTTAGAATAGTTTTAGATTCACAGCAAAAAAGAAACAGCAGATATAGAAATTTTCTATATATTCCCTGTTCCCACTTATATAGAGATTCCTCCAACATCTATGTTCCCTGATAGTTACCTCTGTTACATCTGATGAACCTTTATTAATAAATCATTATCATTCAAAGTTCATACTTCATATTGGGGCTCACTCTTAGAATCATATGTTCTCTGGGTCTGGACAAATGTATAAAGGCATGTATCCATCATTATGGGTAGGTTCTCTGCCTTCAAGACCATTCAATATATATATATATATTTTTTTTTTTTTAAATAAGATGTATTTAGACATTTTGTTTTTATTGGTGTAATTCCATCTGTGTTTTTGCTCTCTGAAAATAAAACATTTTAAAAGATAATTATAACCTTCCACAGTGGGTACAGAAGAATTTAGAAGACTTTGTCATCTATATCACCATCTTTGAGTACATTCTTCCACACATAAGCAGTTAACTCCAGAAGAGGGAGCAGATGACAGGTGGGACATAAAGTGAATGTAATTGATTTGTGCAGGATTGCATCTGGGCAAATAACACCTTTTGACCCTATCTTGGAGAACAAGATAAAGGAGTTTCAGAAAATATTTTCTCTCTTTCTTGTTTCTTGAAACTGCACTATTAATTACCTTTCAAGTTCTACAAACTAATTTCAAATAGAAAGATAGTCTTTATCTTAAAATGTGGGCCATATAAATGTCACCAGATCAAAATCATGCTCATAATCACTCTATAAAACTATAAAGTCTGGGTATTTACTATGCAAGCCTTTTTCACTTGTCAAGGTGTTAGGTGACCTGATTAATTAAAATTATGTTTTTAAAACAAAGGCTCCTGACTTCCTTCATTGTTTTAAAACTTGACTTAATAGCTATCAGCCTTAAAACAATCAGTTTTCTATATCTATAAAATTATGTGAGTTAGGAATATATCTGGCATTAAAACTGAAAGTTAAATATGAATAACTTAAAATTATAAATATTTTTTGCAATGTTGACTAAAAATCTGATTGTAGTATACACAAAATTCTGTCAATTCAAATTGTCAAAAGAAGTTTCTGGGACTAAATATAAATTAAAAATTAGTAACATAAAAATATCTTTTCCCAACCAAAGAGAGAATTTTTTTTCTTTTAACAAATAGAAACAATATAATTTTGCATCCTATTTTAAGACTACCTATTGATGAGTCAAGAAGACTTGAACATGTTTAAAAAAATTAAGCCTAAAATCTTTATGCATTTTTTTAGGTTTTCTTCCAATATCAAAGATTCAAAATTATCCTATATCTCTTTAATGAGCCCTAGGATTGAAAATATAAACAGATCCCATGACTAACTTTTGCAGCTACAAAATGGGAAAACTCTTGAATTACATATTTTTATTATGTTTTATAGAAATATTTCCAAATAAAATAAAAGAGGTGAAATTCTGTTGAAGAAAACATATTGACATCAAGCTCTTTACTTACCATAATGCTATTTATTTGTTTGTTCATTTGTTTTTGCTAGTGTGGTAATTTCTTAGATAAACATATGGTATCCACTTTCTCTCTTCAATGTATCTATTATATAGATATTTACAAGGCTTTCCTTCTGAGTGTTTCTGAGCCCAGTATAATAAAGTATAAAATTTTTATTGTTATAACACTTTCTACTTTTTGACTGTTTAAACAGGATTTGGTTAATGAGCTATTACATGCATCCGCCAGTAACTCACTTCCCGCAAAACTAAAAAAAAATATTTTTTAAGATAGAATTATTTTGTTACAGCTAAAATAACAATTCATATAACTAGAAGTCTAAAGACTGATTATGTCCGAAAAGGCATATGATTTAGAAATATATAAACAAAGACTAATCTAACACAAACTATATTGGAGGGCTAAATCCTAAGTAATCAACTACATGATCTGTCTTTCCTACAGAGTTAGTTTCTCCTTTTTCTCCTTAAAACTTGGCTAGCTTCTTTTCCAGCATTATAATTTTTCTTTTGCCTGTCAGCCTTCCCATTAGATAGACTGTCCATCAAAGTCTAGAAATGTGTCTTGTTCTTTGTAGCCATTCCAATGCCAGGGTAGTGAATTATTGAATTAATAAAGATGAAAACATAAACAAGATAACATCAGTAAGAAAAATGTAAAGGCCTCATCAGTTTCCTAGGTACCTGAGAGATCCCTAAGTAGGAAAGCAAGATTGATATATGGGTTCATAAGAATAGCTGTTTTTATATGGAGGTGATCTTAATTCTCTGGCTACTCTCTGTTCCCTAATTTATTAAAGAATCTATTAAGAATCATTAGGCTGGTCTGTTGGGAAGAGAACATGAGAAACATGAACACGAAGCAAAGGTATAGGGGCACTCTGAACATAGGGAAATTAACAGTTCTCTCTGGAATCTCATATTTACCTTAAGATTACAAATTATGTTTGTATTATCATAAGACTACAAATTACATTTATATATCAGAAGATCATAAATTATGTTTATATTATCTAATATGGGACACATTGTGAATAATTTTAAATGATAATTAATATATAAATAAATACATAATAAAATTATTTAGATAAAAAATGAGATTTGGATGAAATCATTCCCCACTTGAGAAACAGGTATGTCTTACCTCTGTTTGTCATAAAATGTTAATCTAAATTTTTGAGAATTCCAAATGAAACATAGCTAATATTCCTTTATACATGAACTTTTATAGGGAGTACACATCCTCCAGCCACTTTCCACTCTATGTTACACTAGAGGGAGGACTTCTGATGTTTGTGGTATTTAAAGAAAAGTAAAATAATGGATTATACATGAAAATATATTTTGCCAAAAAAATCATGTCACAAGTTGTTTCTATTTATAATCCTTTTAAATTTTGCCTAATTTAGATGCTATAATATCATAGCCTTTTGCAACTTATTTTATTCAAGTACTAAAATAGAATTATTCAATTAAAGAAGGAACTCCTTCCAATAACTTTTTGAAAAAATAGAAAATATCTAATCTATAATTAATTTGGAATCTCAAGGGATTTCAAATAGCCAAATAATCTTGAAAAAGAATAAAGTTTGAAGTCATACTTTCTTATTTCAAAGCTTATTACTAAGCTATGGTAGTCAAAACAATGTGGTATTGGCATAAAGAGACACATAGACTAATGAAATAGAATAGAGAGCCCAGAAATGAACCATCACATATATGCTCAAATGATTTTTGACAAGGATGCCAAGAATAGTCGATAAAAAAAAGACAATTTTTTTTTCCACAAATTGTTCTGGGAAAAATGAATATCCACATACCAGAAAAAAAAAAGTTGGATTCTTATCTTACTCTATATACAAAAATGGACACAAAAAAAAAGAAAAAAAAAGAAAAATGAATCAAGACCGGAATATAAGTAAAAACTTCTAGAAGAAAACATAGGGTGAAAGCTTTAGGACACTAATTTTTGACAATAAATTCTTGGCTATGAAATCAAAAACACAGGCAACAAAAGAAAAATAAATTGTACTTCATCAAAATTAAAACTTTTGTATATCAAAGGCCACTATGAACACATGAAAAGTCAGTTTATAAAATTGATGAAAATATTTGCAAATCATACATCTGATAAGGGGTTATATCCAAAATACTTTTTTAAAACTTCTATAATTCAACAACAAAAATCAAACCACCTAGTTAAAAATGAGCAAAAGACTTGAATAGACATTTTCTCAAAAAAAAAAAAGATGTACAAATCACTAATATACTCAACATTATAAATCAATAATAAAAAAAATACAGATAAAAACCACTTCACACACATTAGGATGATTGATATAAAGCAAACAAATAATAGAAAATAACAAGTCTTGCTGATTATGTGGAGAAATTAGAACCCTTGTACATTGCTAGTGAGAATGAAAAATAGTATGGTGATTACTCAAAAAATTAAAAATACAGTTATCATATGATCCAGCAAGTCTACTTCTGGGTATACACCTAATTCAAATTAAAAAGTCCAAGAGATATTTGCATATCCATGTTCTTGGCAACATTATTCACACTAGCCAAAAGGTGGAAGCATCCCATATGTACATCGATGGATAAATAAATAAACAAAATGTGGTATACAATGAAATACTATTTGAGCTTAAAAAAGAAAGCAATTCTGACACATGCAATAACATGGATGAACCTTGAAGACATTATGCTAAGTGAAATAAATAAGTAAAAAAGAATAAATACTGTATGATTCCACTTGTATGACATTTCTAACATAGTAAAATTTATAGAAACAAAAGAATAGAATGGTGGTTGCTAGGGGTTGCAGGAAGGGAGAGTTGAGGAGTTATTGTTGATGAGTACAAAGTTTCAGTTTTGGAAGATAAAAAATGTTCAGAGGATGGATGGTGATGATATTTGGTGATGATATTCAACAATGTGAATGTACTTAATGCCAATAAAGTGTATGCCTCAAAATTCTTAAAATGATTAAAAAAAAAATTCTATTAAAGTTTTATTTTCTTAAGGGTGAGAAAAAGCAAAGCCCACTGATGAAATTTTAAAATTATGCTATTTGACCACTTCCTGTTTAATTTGTTTGACTTTTTTATTATCTTGTAAGAATAAACATCTATTTTACTTTAAGAGCTTTCTTTACATCAATTTTAGTAAAAAAATTTTAGGGTTTTTTGGCTCCATTCTTTATATTGATTAAAGATTTTTAACTAATTTTTGAAAAATGGAAACCAAAATTTAGAGTACTTGAACAAAACATAATGTTATTATAGCAGTTAGGCTAATTCACAAAGCAGTTTTCTCAAAAAGTGCAAACATTTCCAAAATCTAATTGATAATAGGAAGCAGAGAGAAAACATATTCTAATATTTACATTTTTATCTCAACATTTTATGTAGCAAATATAGTGTAGATAAAATATTTTTAAATTTTGACAATTGTACTTCTTAAAGTCACAACTTTTTAAATCCAATTTTATTATACATTCATAATAAACAATTGCAAATATATTTTTATTCAATAGTTTCTCATTTACTAATGATTATTTTTACTAAGATAGTGTATACAAAAATTTATATTTGTGTTATTATTACTATTACAAAGTAATTTAGTCTTGAATGTTGAATTTATATTAATAATCTCAATGATTTCAGATGTTTCATGTTTACCAAAGCCAACTTTCAAAAGGCTTACTAATTGACTCCATGAATTGGATGAAAAATTAAACCATTGCTGAAATAATTTTTTTCGGTTTCTATTTGAAGAATGTGTTTTTTTGTAAACTTCTGCTGATGCAATGAAGACAACCAATTAACATCTATCATCTCACTTTCACACATACACAAACGAGCAGTACTTTTTCAGAATAATTATTTGATTTAAGTGAAAAGTCATGTTTCATATAGAAATACATATAAACATAACTTCTACAGTTGCACTTACTTGCCTACATTATGGAGGATAATCTGCTTTATCAAGCTCTACTGACTTAAATGTTAACCTAATCCCCAAAATACTTTCATAACCACATCTAAACCAGTGGTTAACCAAATATCTAGGCACCATAGACTAACCAAGTTGATACATAAAATTAACCATTACAAATTTAGTGAATCAATAATACTGCCATAATGAATACAGAATGTATTTCCAAAGGGCACAATAATTTCATTTCTTGATATGACTGCCTCTTTCAACCAGGAGAGTAGTTTTGGCCTAAGAAAATAGGAAGCATGAGTCTTATTTTATTGTTTTGAGCCATCTTTCTAAACTATGTTCTGAGGGGCCTAATCTCTTTAACCACTTCTTTTGTAAATAAAATGTTATTGGATCACAGCCACACCCATTCATTTATGCAGTGTCTACAGCTGCTTTCATACTACAAACACAGAATCCAGTAAGTGTCACAGAGACTGACCCAAAGACTAAAATATTTACTACGTTTTTATTTACAGGAAATATTTGCAGATCTCTTGTCTAGTCAGAACCTCCATGTATTACCTGAACTTCCTAGAACTTAAAAATATGGAACAGATAAGGACTAGTAGAAGTAAAGCCATATTATTGGAAAATAATTTTATCTTGCTTTTACTCTGTCAAGCAATGAGAAATTACTTCAGTTATTACTAGAATTGTGCTCTCAATAATTTTGAGATAATTACAGTGTGTGCTTGAATAAAATGGGCATGAAAATGTCTTATTACCTTTAGAAATTGTAGCCAAGGTTTCCAAGGGACTACTTTTGTATTTGAGATATTACTGTTCATTGCAAGAGCTTTACTAAACATTAAAAAAAGCCAGAGTTACTGCTCTCAAGACTTGTAAAACATATCCTTGGAACAACTGCTGAATTATGCAAACTGTGTGTGTTTTAAAGTGTGACCAGATAGCCTATTAGGAAATTAACTCTCAACTACTTTTCCAGTTGGAGGCGACTTCAGCTTTTAATCACAAACTCACCACATCCCACTATATTTTGCATAGAGAATAATGCATTCAATAATTTTAGCTTCGAAGGCTAATATGGTCATGAAAATTCAGTGTTTGTAGCCACTCAAACTAATTGTTCCATTGAAAACATAATGGAGAAGCCATAAAGGAATTTCATAGATTTTTCAAAGTGCTGGAGCAATAAATGATCTCTCATGGTTCCTCTTTGAAACATTATTTTCTGTGCTTCACAGCTTTTACTAACAGAATGAGAATTATTTGGAATGTATTTATGAATTAAAAGAATATGGACATTTCTGACCAAGGCACAGATGGTGAGAATTATAAAGTTCATTTCCAGAGACAAGATTCAAAATATGAATACAGAGAAGTTGATAAGTGATTTAAAAAGAACTGTAGAGTGTGAAATCTTTCTAAGAAACATGTTATTACAATATTACCAGGTAATTCTCCAAATGTACTTTCATAGATCTCTTTAAAGATAGATTACATTATTTTTAAGATAGAAAATTGTTAAGCTGGTGCTTTTGATATCTGGGAAGCAATAGACAAGACAGTTATGCCAATATGGATGAGGAAAAAAATGGAATTACTTATATTGAGATAAAAAGTTATAACTGGTATATTTAGCTAAAACTGTTATTGTTGAAGACAAATATTAGCCCTCTCCATTTAATTAATCCCATTTAATTAGAACTATCTAGTCTGTGTTCAGATTATTAGCACTTTGGTTGTCAAATTTAGGTGAAGGCACAATTTTTATTATTTTCTGTTCTCTGATTATTGCCAAAATTCATTTGCTAGTTCTTGCATGAAGTCTATTTTTAAAATGTCTTTTATAAGTATATGTTACTTGACAACTATATATTTATGAGAATGGTTTTGTAAAGGAAGAATAATTCTAGTGATAGAATTCTAGGATGGCCTGCAACAACCAAATTCATTGAACAACCCTTGCATTTAATGTTTCTAGGACTCCTGAATATGATGTGATGTCACTCCTATGATTAAGTTATGGTACATAGCACAAACAAAAAGTAACCTGACAGTTTCAGAGAATGGAAGAAAGTTAATTAGCCAAGAAAATATATTAGGCAATTTTCTTAACCCAGAAGAAAAATAGATAAAATTCATAACTCATTTTAATCCAATTATCATTTAATTCAGTTATAATTTATAAGAGAAATTGTTGGGACTGGCTATTTATGACAAATTGAAGATAAATTTTGAAAATATGTCACATCATTTTGAGTAAAAGTTCAAAAATAATTGTTTGAGCTTGCTAAAATTGCTTTAGATTTTTTCTTCTGTTCTCATCAATATATTCTGTTAGATTGGTTTTTCCTATGAGCAATGATAAAATAAAATATAAAATCTGTTTTGCTATAATTTGCTGTATTACTGCCATCAGTCCAACCTAGACCAGATAAAATAACAAATAAAAAGCAACCTCATCACTTAAACTTTTAAATATCGATATACATAGCATTCATTCAGATGTACTTTTGCTGTAATTTCATTTTACTCATGAAATTTTGTTTATATTGCAGAAGAGCAAATTGTTGTGAGTATAATATTTTCTCTATATATTGCCTATGTGTTCATTTTTTAAAATGTACATTTTTATGTTTTTATTATGTTTATTGAAATATAATTTTAACAGTAAAAATTAGTGTTTATAATTTGAGGATACCTTTTAGCATTTTATTTTCTAGTTCTTAGTTTTTGTGTTTGTATGTGTATGTGTGTGTGTTTTCACAGAAGAATTAATCTATGACAGATTAGTTGAGAAAATCTGGTTCTTTTACATGGATGGTTTGAGAAAAAATATACAAGATTTTAAGGATATAATTTTTTAAATGTTACATGCAGGCTATTTTTTAAGTCATATCCAAATCTGATTCTTTAATATAGAACTGACTCAAGAACTGATATGGCAATGAAGGCCTGTGTGGACCACTCACAAATTTAGTTTTAAAAAGCAGGTAAGAATAAACGGATGATTTGTGTTTAATATTTATTACAGACAACTACAAAGGAATATAGCTCAAGAGTAATGGAAAGGTGGAGACATAAGTTTCTTAAAATATATTTGAAAATTATTTTGTGTAAAATTTAAAAGTATCTAAGGAAAATGCTGAATTGCAGAGGAAGTTCTCCATTGAGCTTCCTCTTAAAGGACCACATATAGCATTTGTAAAGAGAGATTCTTATAGCTATGTCTAAATATCAAAAGAGGCATAAGATATAAATACAAAATATTCAATTTCTTTTATCTGAATTTTGAAAAAAAAAGCAGTGAAAACATCAGTAGATATGGAAATCATTAAATGTTGGCACTTCAAGGGATAAAAGGTGTTGTTGAAAAATTTGGGATGATTCTTACCAACCCTGAGGCCCAGTACCATCCCTGCAAAATAGACATCAAGATAGCAGAAAAGGAATTATTGATTCAGTTGCTTGACATTAAAGATGCACATTTCTTAAAATGTCCTAAAATTTAGGTTTGAATGTTTCTTAGACTCATTTTAGCAAAGAAAACAGGCAGTCTCAAAAGATTCTGTAAAACTTACCAAGAAAGAATTGTGATGACGTCCCACGAAAACGTGAGGTGGGAGATAAGAATTATACAGTTCTCACTCTATGCTAAAGAGTAAAGCTGATGTGAACCTTAAAAATGAAAAAACCTCAATCAATAGATCTTTGACCTCAGATTTTGCATTATGAACCTGCATCAATTGGAAGCACTGGGGCAAGTTTGACTCCCTGAATTCTCTTCTCACTTTGTCATTTTAAGGCTAAATGAGGGGCAGTCCAGCCTGTGCAGCTTACATGTGATTTACTTGCATGTGAAACTAAAGAAGGAAAACCAGGAGTCACAGTTTAGAATACGCTAAAAATTAAATCAAAATGGAAATGCCAAGGAGGACTCCAATCGAAGGGAATATATAGGCAAAAAGAGTTAAAGATATGGACTAAATTTAGAGGTAAGGAAAGAGAACATGAGTAATTATAAAAGTAAGAAAATGGTAATAATGACAATAATAATAATGCCTAGCATAAATTAGTTACTTGTGCAAGGCATTGTCCTAGGCACTTTATGTATATTCAGTTACTCTTCTCTGCTTGGTTATGAGATGAACCTTGCTATTGTCAATTTTTTGTTGTTGTTTACAGATATACAGACTGAGGTACACTGAAGGTAATAACTTGTTCATATTTAAGTAGAATAAGAACTATCATGAAGTTAGCCTAGAGATATTTACTCTGGTTATCCTTGTGAAGATATGCTAGATTCATTTAAAGGGTAAAAGATGAAGCAGATAGACCAGCTACTTGAATTTAGTTTGTAAACATGTTTGAACAGCACACTAAGTTGAGATTTCATTGCATTTCTCTGCTTGGATATCTCTACAACTCTTTTAATAAGAAATAAAGAATAATCTAATAATTAGAGTTTTAAAAAATGCATTAGGTACCATAAGGGTTTAAAATTACTACATTATTAAACATGCCCATGCAGAATCTATAAGACTGTCAAGGGTTGTTTTAGAGGAGATTTCTATGTTTGGGAAAAACATTCTTAAGTGTACCCTCCATTTCAGAAATTTTATGGTTCATTCTTATTCAAGATACTGTCTGTTGAACAAATAGATACTGCTCTAATCAAATATGTGACAAATTATGGCTTTAAAAAATTCTAGCTTATGTTGTAATATAACATGCTATGTGGAATTTTTCCTAAAATTTAGAACAAAAGCCTTCCACATATTTTCACTTTGCTTAAAGAAACCTTTGCAAAATTAAACTGAACTCCAATTACATGTGTGTGAAAGAGATGTGAGAGATAAACTATATTGTGCATTTTCATTTTCTAATCCAGCCAGCCATTAGTGATTGTTGAAAGTTGATGTCTAAATTTAAAACTTATTTTCATCTCTAGTTGTCAATGTATCTTGGTATCTGTTTTCAAAAACTTATTATTGAATGTGACAGAACCAGAATAGAGGAGGTTGGCATTTAGTTTTGTCTGTTGGAAAATAAGCCAATTTATGTAGGGAGAAGAGTGTTAGATATTGAGGTTAGTTTTGAGTTTGCTATGCCTGAAAGATAAAGAAGACTTTTCTTCTGGGGGTGGTGGAAGCCTTTTTTTGTATCTCCCCACCCACCTAGGAAGTTATAAACAGTCTCAGGAATTGTTAGAAAATTTTAGATGGAGTTACAGATTTGCATCTATGTATAGATGATAATTGAGAGAATGGGAGGGAGTTTTTCTAGAAAATTAATGCAGAATGAGTTGAGACCCTAGCAGGAAACATACATTCTAGGAGATAGTGGGAAGAGAGATTAATATAACTAGGATATTAACATTACATGACTGAGGATTCCTGCTCAGCTGTAGAAGCAATGATGTAATCCTGGGAGTTAGAAGATAACAGTATTTGCCCCATGTCTACACACACTCCATTTTAGACAACTTATTTTTACATAAATCTATTACCTTTTTCTGAGCAATTATCATTCCTCCTCAAATAGTACCCTCCCCTACTTGCCACTCTTCACACACAATTGGCTTTTACCTGGACCTGGGAGCTAACAGAATATCTTAAAATGTAACAGATTTTTATTATTAATCTTTCTTAAATATTTTAATAGATTACCACCTTTCACTTAAAGCCAGAAGTTCTTCTAGTGTACGAACTCTACACTTGATCTGACCTTCCCCTCCAAACCTTAATGACCTAATCTCCTATTTTTTCCTAATTTCTCATACTGTATCAATGACATTGCCCTCTTCAATTTCTTACATGATACAAATATGCCTGCCTCAGCGCCTCTGCACTTTCTGTTTTTTACTAGGTTTAATCTCGAATCTTATATAATAAATAGCAGCTCTATCCATTTGTCACTCTCTAAAATATTTATTGGCTTAGTTTTTTTTTTTTATGGTACTTATCTTGACTCTATATGGTAAATATTTAATTTTTTATACATTATCTGTCTCTTTCCACTAAAATCTAAAGTCCCCGAAAGCACTGACTTTGTCTGGTTTAATCACTAACGTATCTATCCCATGACTAGAACAGATTCTGTAAACATGCAGTAAGCATAAAATAATAAAATCTTGCTATTTGCAATGTGTGGATGAAGGCATTATGCCAATTTAAATAAGTCATAGAAAGACAAATACTATATGATCTCTCTTATATGTGGAATCAAAAACATCCTCATAGTTTCACAGAATAAGTTAGTGGTTACTTGAGGCAGGTGGTGGGAGAAATGGGTAAACAGTTCTTATATCTGTAGATTTATGACGAACAAATTTGAGAAGTTTTCAGTCATCTCTTCAAATATTTTGATCTGATCATAATATTTTCACTTTCTGGAACGTTGATGACGTGATGTTAGATCTTCAGTTTTTGTTGTTCTGTAAGTCATGTGCAACATGTTCATTTGTTTTTCAACTTACCTTTGTAGTTCAACTTGAATAATTTTTATTGATTTATCTTCATGTTCACTGATTTTCTTTTGTCATCTCCATACCCTATTGAGCTCTTCCAGTGAGGTTTTGTTTTGTTTGGGATTTGGATTTTTTAGTTCTAAAAGATCCTTGCAGTTCTAAAGTTATAACTAGAAATACAAGTATTTTCTATTTCTTGACCAAGATCTTTTTTTTTTTTCAAATTAAATCTAAGAGTGCAAATAATTGCTTGTTGGAGCATTTTAAAGAATGTGGCTTTAAAATATTTGTCAGATAATTCCAATGACTGTGCCATCTTAGTGTTAGCATCTGCTAATTGAGATTTTCTGGTTCTTCTTATAATGATTAACTTTGGTATATATTGGTATATATTGGCAATTTAATTTTGATACTCTGGTTCATTTTTGACTCTCCTACTTTAGGAGACAGTCAACCTGTTTATGTTCAGAATAGTACCACTTTAGGTTTTGTGGGCTATGGTTCACATGTAAATTTAATTTTCAGTCTTATCCCACTGTTTGTTAACCAGAAGACAATTTAAAATCTGGACAGTTTTCCATACCATTAATCAAAGTATTAGTTGTATTGACTCTAGTTAGTTTTATCCATGGATCACTCAGAGGTAAGAGAATTTCATTCCTTTTATAATCTTTTACCAACTCCCTAGTAGGGAAGGAATGGGTTGACACCTATTTGTTCTATTTGTTGTAATTTCTTTGGTACCTAAAGGAATGGTTAACAGGATTTGTAACCTAGTTTCTATAAACAAACAAACAAAAACAAACAATAACAATAATGAGTGCATGTAAAAACATAAAATGTGGGTAATATCATAGTTTAATAGTATTGTATTAATTCAGTTTCCTGGTTTAAATAATATACTAGAAGATTGAAAAAATCTGGGTCAAAAGCATAAGGGAATACTATCATTTTTTTTAACTTCTGGTGAATTTAAAAATTAAAAAAATATATTTAAAAATAAAAAATAGAAAAGATATATCTGTGTATATATATTTTTAATTATATATAGAGATCTTAACATGATGGAATATATATGTGTGTGTGTGTTTAATGCAACCTATACCAAAAACTTAACAATATACATATGTGAACATAGTATTTAATATTGCAAAAATAAAAATTATTCTAAAATAATGAAAATGATGGATAATTGTGGGAGATAGTATCAGGAAAGGGGAGATTTTTCATGTTAAAATTATAAAATATTTTTATTGTTTCTTTTATTAAAGTTAGGTTGTGATATATTTTGAGAAAAAATCTCCTTTTAATGTACAGTTCAGTGAATTTTGACAAATACAGAGTCATGGAATCAATACCGCTATTAAAATATGAAACACTTCTATCACTCTAAAAAGTTCCTCATAATTCTCTGTAGTTAATTCTTTGCCTCCATTATCAAGCCCTGAAAAGCACTGACCTATTTACTGTCCAAATGCTTGTGTGTTTTCCAGAATGTCATTGAAATGCAATGATAGATTACATAATCTTCTGACCCTGGCTTTGCACAATTAGCATAATGCATTTGATTCGTCCATGTTGTTATTCTTAGTTTATTTCTTTTTATTGATGGTAACACTCTGTTGTATGATGGGTGTTCAACGCTTTCTTTTCCATTAACAACTTGTTGAACAATTGAATTGTTTCCTAATAGTGGTGATAATAAATAAAGTTTATATAAATATCACATAAAAGTTTTTGTATAGACAGACAATATTATTTCTTTTGAGCAAATACCTAGCAGTGAGCCATAGATGAGAATGTGTTGCTAGTCCCTTTTGCAAGGTGGCTTTATCATTTTGAATTTTTACCAGCAACTCATGAGATTTCCAGTTGGTCAGTTCACTCTCTCACATTTGAAATGTTCAGTTATTTTTTCTCTTTAAAACTACTTTAATAAGCATATTAAACTATCTCAGTGTGGTTTTAGTTTTCATTTCCCTAATGAGAAATGATGCTGAGTGTCTTTTCATGTGCTTATTTGCCATCTATATCTTCTCTAGAGGTATATCTACTAAAATCTGCTCATCTTTAAGTTGGGTTATTTATTATAATTGACTGTTGATAATTATTTTTATATGAAGTACATCTATAATTTACATGTACTGTGCATATATGTACTGTATAAATATTTATTTTTTTAAGTTTATACCTAGTCATTCTCTTCACTGTCTTTCAAATTATAGAAGTTTTAGATTGTTACAAAGTCAAATTTATTAGTTTTTTTCAATTTATGTTTTTTGTTTTATGGGTGTTATCTAACAAAAATTTTTTATTAACCCAAGTCTGCAAAGATTTTCTCTGATGTTTTTCATTCAGCAATTTTATAATTTTGAATTTTACATTAGATTTATGGTCCATTTTAAATTGACTTTCTTATATGCTTCAAGGTACTACTGATCTTAAAATAAAGACTATCTTTACCTTGTTCCCAACATTGAGAGAAACATATTCAGTGTTTCATCATAAGGGGTCGTGTTAGTTGTAGGTTTTTCAAAGATGTTTTTTTATCAAGTACATATATGAAAAAGTACATATATGCACAGTGCATGTAAATTATAGATGTACTTTATATAAAAAGCTAATTCTTACATTGTTAATAGTTTTCTTTTTTTAAATGATAACTTGGTGTTGCATTCTGTCAAGTGTTTTTTCTGTATCAGTTGAGATAATCATACTGTTTTATTCTTTAGTCTATGGTTATACAGTAAATTGATTGATTTTCAGTTGAACAACCTTACATTTCCAGGATGAACTCCTGGATCATTATGATTTTTTCTCCCAATGCCCTTCTATCCTCAGAGCAGACTTGTGCAAGATATAGGTCAAAATTGATGTTTTATATAGAGTTGACTTACTGATATTTTGTTGAAGATTTTTTCATTTATATTCATGAAGCATACTTTTCTATAGCTTTATTGTAATTTCTTGTTTGGTTTGAAACCAGAATAATTCTTGTCTTAAAAAAAATTCAGTTGGGATGTATTCCTATCTCTTCTATTTTCCAGAGAGGTGATGTAAAATTGATATTTTTTGTCCTTAAATATTAAGTAGAATTAATTAGTGAGATTATCTATGCTTAGAGCTTCCTTTGACTGAAGATTTTCAAATATAAATTCAATTCTTTAACAACGTGTACAATGGAATTTGTACATTTCATACACATTTACAAACATATTGTTTTAAATTTGTTTGTAATCTTCCTTTGGTTTCCCTTCAATATTTACAGAATCTTTAGCAATTACCTGAATTTTATTTCTATATTGATAATTTGTTTCTTTAAAAATGTGTTTTGAAACAATGTTAGATTTACAGATTTACAAGAGAGTTTCCTGTATAATCTTCACCCAACCTCTCCTAATATTAACATTTTACATAACCAAGACACTGTTACCAAACCTAAGAAATTAACATTGGTAAATACTTCTAAAATGATAATTGTATCTGGATTTCTTCAATATTTTTCTACTATTTTTATTTTTATTTCAGGATCTAATTCATAATCCTACATATTTACTTGTTATAATTTCCTTGGTCTCTTTCAATGTAAAGCAGCTTCTCAATCTCTCTTTTGCATTTTATGACCTTAACATGTTTGAAATGTTCTGGTCAGTTATTTTATAGAATGGCATAAATTTGATTTTACTGATGTTTCTCATGATTAATTTGAAGTTATGCATTTTTGTCAAGTATACCATAAAAGTGATGATGTGCCCTTCTTGGTGCATATTGGAGATATATATTCTCAATATGTATTACTGATGGTATGCAGCCATTCCTATACATTTGTGCCACAGAGGTTGTTTTCTACATTATTTTGCTTTTCTCTCAGTGATAAGCTTTTGCTTTTTGTTAGCGGGCGCTTACCGGTATGGTTTTGGTGAGAGTAGTCTGGCCTCATTAGTAGGGTTTCCTCACTGTTTCTTCCCTCCTTCCACCTGAGAGTCAAATATTTTAATCTCTGGTGAGTCTCATGTGGGAAAGAGTTTGTTTCTTCTAGAAATAGAAGATCTCTAATAGTATTAATATAGGCTCTAATAGTTTAAATATAGGATTCGGAGCTTAGGAATGCTTCTTGCCACTCCCCCAGGGTTATAAGCTGTTTTATTTCCATCCTTCTTCCACTCACAACCAGATGTTACCTGCAGAACACAAGTAACTATCCTAGACTATATCCTGATAACAGCAGAGTTTGCTTTTCCTCTCCTTAGCTACGGTTTTTTCAGTATGAGAGATGAATCCAAGCAGAGGGTACAGTTTTGGAACCTTTTTAACAGCAGCAATAAATCCCTTCCTATAGGCGCTGAGGAATAGAGGTTCTATTTTGACTCATCTACTCTCCACACTCCACCCCGCCACCCTTGTCTTTCTTATGAGCACCTATTGAAGAGCAGTGAAAAAGAGCTTAAAACATAGTGTTAGTACTACTTATTTCTGAAGTTGCAAAGAGTTCTATACTGTCACTCTAGACCACACTCATTCTTATCACAAATTCTTTAAAACATTAGCTCAATTTATTCTCATTTATCTATATTCAATCATATCTTAATTTCATGTTCTACTACTCATGATCCAATTCCTCTTTCTTTGGAGGAGTCTGTCTCTCCAAGTTTATAGTTCTTTCAATTTTTTCTCATGTATAGAGAGAGATTTTATTTACCCAGCTTTCTACATTCTAAAGGTAAGGAAGCTCTTTATTCTTTATAAATTATTTAAAATATTATTATAATTGTTAAAGTAAAGCCTAATTTTGATCACCTAAAAATAATAATATATAATTTCGATTTTTAATTTTTTTCAGAACTTTGTTAATATGTCTAACATACCACAAATCTATAATTTCAAAAGAAGTTATTGTGAGATGAATTTGTTTAAATTTGTTGGAAAAAGTGATCTAATGCTAATTTATTCTACATGAATGAAGCTCTAATAACAGTAAGATTCTTGCTATTGGATTTCCCATTAATCAGTCTTCCCTTAAAGAACTAGAGTGACTTACTGATTAGGAATTTAGAAAGAATAAACTGGGCATGTGTTGACCAGGCTGTCCTTTCTCTCACAATCTCTGTGCCTCTAGAAATCACAGATAGCATTCTGCTTCTCCATGCTACAAATTTGACTTGGTCAGGCTAACTGCATGAAAATCACTTCCTTGGGCTGATATTATTAGTAACTGGGTATAATTCTTCATTCTTGTGTTTAGTTAAGTGACACATTTGGATATCATATAAACTACATTCTCCAAACCAA
The DNA here is from genome assembly GCA_030015415.1 of Cynopterus sphinx. Lineage (NCBI taxonomy): Eukaryota > Metazoa > Chordata > Mammalia > Chiroptera > Pteropodidae > Cynopterus > Cynopterus sphinx. Next base: position 96,166,593 of record CM057382.1, on the reverse strand, counting down.
TTGCTATCAACAAAAATGGTAATATTTTATCCTCCACCTAATCAGTTGCTTTTTCTGAATTTTAAATATGTTTTTATAACCTCACCAAAAAAGATACAATTATTTATGGAGTGCCAGTATCTTTTGCAAGATGAGAAATTGCAAAGCAGAACACAAAATTTATAGGAGAGGCTTTTTATGGAGCTTGGCCATGTGGCTTTTGACCTTACACTTTAGGATTTGAGTAAAATTTTGAGTTTAAGATTTCTAGTGACTTACAGAATACAAATTTTAATCCTTGGACTATACAGTATTTTGAATTTGGTGGTGACTCCTATTTATGAAGGTTTTGTTCACAGCTGAGTGGCTGTTTATAAAAGGGAAGAGGAAGGCAAAGGTAATTGAACCTTGGGGAAGGCTCCTCAGGAATGTCAAGGCATTAAATAGAGAGGTAAATGGGTTTATGTGAACATAAGCAAATATAAAAGGAAGAATAGATTAATGGTTTCTATGGGGACTAAAAGGATATCTCAAACATGTCATGATGTTGCATGGGCCTTAGTAAGAAGATATAAATGAAGGGAGCATTCAATTACAAAAGCAGTAGAGCTCATGGGTGACCTCTCCAACATTGACCCTATTGGTGGCCAAGAAAGCATTTATAATTTAAAGGCCGCTTAAACAAACTCAGGCAGTGCCAGTTTTGCTGGCAGGCTATTGCTGGCCTGCAATACAGATGGAGAATTTCCTAGGAATAATAGCTGAAGCTAAGATTTGATTGTAAAGAAATGGATATTTTCATGCTTTTTAAACATTTATGTGCAGAACAATTTCTTTTGCAGTTAAAATGCAAAGATCTAAGTTTGCTTTTTCTACAGAACACAGGGGAATTTCCAGCTTTAAATTGTTAGAGGTAGGCTTATGTTGACATGACTAAATACACTGGATCAGATTTCATTCAACATTTGGGGCCTTAGAGGATTCTATGGAGGGATATAGGGACTTGTCTATCGCTCAGAAATTTAAAACAATATTAGAAGGTATTTTAAAGTGAGAGAATTTCTGTTAATGGATATATAGATACTGCCTGTACCCAGAGGGATTATTTCAATTTATAGAATTAAAAATAAAAGGAAAGCTATTTTGGGGAGCACATAATTGATGTTTAGTTCATCTCAATCTACCTCACCCTCCGATCCTTCTTGCTATGGCACAGGCTTTAGTAACATAGCAACTTTTGTTTAGAAATCAACTTAGTGTGATTTTTCTACCTGATACAAATGTGGGAACCTTGCCTGGGGGTGCAGATTTCATAGACTGGTTAGCTTTTAGATGTAATAAATATGTTGTAGCAAAATCAAATTCTTGTTGGGACTTCTCCTAATTGAATGTTAATCAGTTCATCACAGAATCCAGACAGCTGGCACAGTCTACTTAGTTCCAGACTGCCTGATATTCCTGATTTTGGGCTAAAACCAAAGATACATTTTTGTATCTACTCTTTTACTTCCATATGATTAAAACTCTGTCTCGATTTCAGTAATGCTGAATACTGAGTCCTGAGACAACTAGTGTAAACTTAGGTTGGAATTCTTTCCCAAATTGGTCATTATACAGCTAGTGCTCTGATCATCTTGTTTCTTAACATTTTGGCCTTTTTAAAATATGAATTATTTCCTTGTGAAAATGTATGATAATGTGTTCATCTATTGACCTGCAGTGGAGATTTGGGTTGTTTATACTTTGGGACAGTGCACTGTTGAAAAAAAAGAAATGACATGAATGCATTTTAAAAGGAGAAGACAAACACAAAGTCTACATGCATTGTTATCATTCCATTCATACAAAATTTTAGAAAATCTAAACTATAATGATAGCAGTTGGGAAATTTTACAAGTTCACTGAAGAATGCCATAAGAGAGATTTTGGAGTGAGAGTAGTACCATAATCGCTATGGTGATTACATGGCTATACACATTTGAAAAAATGTAATAAATTACATTTAAATGTACATTTAAATTTAGTAATTTAAAATATACTTAGATACATTACAGACTCAATGTTGAACCAATACAATTTCAGAGACTGAAGAAACTTTACCAATTATCAAAATAAACGCCATACCTGCAGCTTCAGAAAAAGAAACTGGGGAGAGTAGTATTAAATTTAAACTTACTTAAATATTTGGTCTTTAAACTTTTAAGTGAGAAGTGCAAAATAATTCTATTTTGAACTTAAAATATATTATTATTTTAAAATACAAAAAGATTAATATTTAATCTTAATTTCTCCCTGATAACTTATTAATTGGAAAAGATTTAATAATCAAGTTAGTTCAAACAACTAATAGTTATTACAACAATTTAAATTGTGTTCATAATTTCTTTTTTTTTTAATATTGGGTTTTTTTTATTATTTTGGTATAGATTTAGTTTGGAAGGTATATTTATATTGATTTCTTTAAATAGTTGGAAAGTTTTTTTTTATACCTTGTAATCTCTGGAAGAATTTGGATAAGATTGAGAGTTGGATAATCTTGTTAGTAACCACTTGTATGCTAACATATTTCAAGTACCCAAAATAAGGTTGGGAACAAATTTATTGGATTAATGTATTTATCCTTCATACTTAACTGTAATTGTGCTTCCTCCACATTTATTTCTTTGTGGATTCTTTTTCTGTGCAGCTTTTGACCACCGTCATCCATTTTGCAATGCTTTAAATTATTTTTGTGTTCTCTTTTTTAAGTTCTTGAGTCCAATACTTATTTTTATCCTTCCTTTTTAGTAATGAATATATTTAAACTATAAATTTTCCTCTGAGTATAACTTTGGCCATATTCCATTTTGACAATGTGCTGGGCTCATTAAGTTATTTTCTAAATATGCCGATTACATTTTTGTTTTTTTCTATGTACTCTGAGTTCTTTTTCATATACATTATATATTTTCCCAGTGTCTTTGTTTAATTGCTGGTAATGTAGTTTGTCCTATTTCTAACATTCTTGGATTTTATGGAGACCTCTTTTATTTTTTCTATTTTCTTGATTTATATTGAAATATGCTTATTTAGAGCTTCATATTCTTTCCTTGTCTGCTTGAACCCTCAGAGAAGACAAATGCACTTTTTCTGCTTTTTTTCTAATATTTCTATCTAGAATTCTTTTCATTTTATATATTTTGCTACTAATTATTTTTTACTTTGAATTTAATTTACATTCTGACAGTAAAACATGTGGCAACCGGTTCTTTTCATTTGCATCTTCTCCGTATTGCTCTCATTCCTTTTACATTTAAGTATTTAAAATAACTGTTTTTGGTGTGTCTGTTTTTAAACAATACGCAATTGAATTTTAGAACTAATAGTTAGATTTAATTTTATAACCCTGAGTATAAAGTTATTACATTTGTACATATACATATGCATATACATATATTGATCGATTTAGCATATAATTTTGGTTTTACTAATGTTATCTTATTTGATTTTCTGTTTTTACCATTTCCTAGCAATTGCCTTTGGTTTTTAGCCTGTGCTTTCTGTATTTTTGTTTCACTTGTTACTTTATGAAAATCTAGGAATTATAAAATGATTTTGTTATACAGTAGAATATTTTACTTGTTTATATCAATCCTTAATTATGTTTCTTGATATATCAACTTCAGAAACCAAGAAAAAAAATACTGACCTTGTAAAAACTAAAATAATATATTATTTATGTCTTCTCCTACCATCCTTCTAAAATTACTTTTTTTCATGTTTACTATTTTTATCTCAGATCTTTGTAAATAAATTATGAAAAATTTTGCATCAGATAGTAAATTTTCACATTATAAAATAATGTCATATCAACAATTAATTCAGGTAAATTAATACAATTCTGTGTTTTTATAACTGGGTTCAAAGCTAACACCAATATTTAATACTGTCATGTTCTGACTGTACTTTTTATATCTGTTTACTGTTTTGTAGTCTAGACAGTGATATCAAGTTGATTTTATTGAGAAATTATATAGATTATATATGGTTCCATAGAGAGGTTAATTGGAGTCTTTATTTTCATTAAATATGTAGGAGTTTGTTTGACTAGCATTTGTTTATTAATATATTAAAATATTTATTGATAATCTATTGACTATTTCTTTTCAAACACATTTTCAGTTGTCAGTTATACAACAGTATACAAGCATTCAGAACCTCAAACTTAATGGAGCTCTCACTGAATTGAGAATGTAATTCGTGTGTGCACACACACACACATATAATATACACATATAGACAGTATATTACATAGAGAACATGTAGACTATTTTTTGGAAGCATGGGCAGGATAGGCATCTGGGAGCAAGCAATCTGAAATCAGGCAAGAGAGCACCTAAGCAGTGGAAATATCAAATAGCAAATACAAAGTATCTGTGGTTTTAAAAACTCTTGGCTTTGCTAGGAATAACATAGAGACCAGTATGAGCAGAGAAAATTATGTGTTGGAGTACATTGTATGAGAGATTAGAGATAAAGCTTTGGGCCAGGTAATTTAGAAAAAAGTTGTTTGGATTTTTTAGGTGTGATTTAAGTCACGGCAGTGCTCTAGAAAAGAGGGATGAAATAATCTGCTTTAACTTTAAAAATTTTTTTTCTAGCCATTGTATTCTAAATAGACTTTGGAGTTACCCAGTGACACTGAGAAGGCTGAAATCAGTTTGTTTAATAATCTTATTTTTCTTTAAAAGTTAATGCCTTCATATATCATGCTCATGGGTAGGAAGAATCATCAATATTAAAATGGCCATACTACCCAAAGCAATGCATAGATTCAATTCAATCCCTATCAAAATACCAATGACATTTTTTAGAGAGCTAGAACAAATAATTCTAAATTTATATGGAACGTAAATGACCCTAAATAGCTATGGCAATCTTGAAAAAGAACAAAGTTGAAAGTACCACACTACTTGATAACAAACTATACTATAAGTTTACAGTAATAAAAATAGCATGGTACTGACATAAAAACAGATATACTCATCAAGGAAACAGAATAGAAAGCCCAGAAATAAATTCACACCTATATGCTCACTTAATATATGAAAATACCATGAATATACCATGAGGTAAGGACAGTCTCTTCAATAAATTTTGTTGGGAAAATTGGACAGATACATGCACACAAAAAAAATGAAATTGTATCACCTTCTTACACTGTATACAAGAATAGACTCAAAATGCATTAAAGACTTAAAAGACCAAAAGCCATAAAATTTCTAGAAGAAAACAAAGTCAGTAATCTCTCTGATATTGCTACTAGTAATTTATTTTTGGACATATCTCCTTGGAGAAGGGAAACCAAAGAAAAAAATAATAAATGAGACCATATCAAACTAAAAATTTTTGTACAGCAAAGGAAACCATTATCAAAACAAAAACAACTGATTGAACAGAAGAAGATATTCACATATGATTCATCTGATAAGAGGTTAATATGCAAAAATATATAAAGAACTCATACAACTCAAGAATGAAATAACAAACAACCCAGATAAAAAATGGGCAGAAGAGCTGAACAGATGTTTTTTTTTTCCAAAAAAGCACAGTTTACAATAGTCAAGATATGAAAGCAACCTAAATGCCCATCAACAGATGATCAGATAAAGAAGTTATGGTTCTTTATCCATGGAATATTACTCAGCCATTAATAAAATGAAATTCTACCATTTGCAAAGACATGGATGGACCTAGAAGTTATTACTCTGAATGAAGTAAGTCAAGCAGAGAAGATAAATACCATATGATTTTATTTATATGTGGAACCTAAGGAACAAAAAAGAACAAACTAAGCAAAAACAGGCTCAGTAATATAGAGGACAATCTGGTGACTGCCAGAGGAGACGGGGTTGGGAGGAAGGGGTGAAGGGTTAAAGTATTAAGTAGTATTTGATATATGGTCATAGGGGTGGGGAGCACAGCATAGGGAATGCAGGTAGCATTAACATAATGGCTATGTGTAGAGCCAAAGGAGAGAAAGAGCAATCATATGGATTTATATAGTTGATAACTAATCCATAGGATTGCTCCTTTGGCTCTACACATAGCCATTATGTTAATGCAAGGGATATACAAGCAAAAATAAATGAATGGGACTACATCAAACTAAAAAGATTCTGCTTAGCAAAAGAAACCATCAGCATGGTAAAGCAACAACCATCTTAATGAAAAAATATATTTGCAAGCAATGCCTCTAATAAGGGCCTAACATCTAAAATATACAAAGAACTCATACAACTCAATAACAACAAAAAAAATGATCCAATCAATAATGGGCAGAGTACCTGAACAGACACTTCTACCTAGAGGGCATACAAATAGCCAACAAATATCTGAAAAGATGCTTAACATCATTACCTATTAGAGAAATCCAAATCAAAACCACAATGAGATACCATCCCATGCCTGTTAGAATAGCTATACCGAAAGACTTGAAAACCTATATCTGAAAAGTTATTTGCACACTCACAGTGGCCAGGACATGGAAGAAACTGAAGTATAACAATAGATTATTGGCTAAAGAAGCTGTGGTACATAAAGATGATGTAACATTACTCAGCCATAAGAAGAGATTGAAAAACTGCCATTTATACAACATGGATGAAACGTGAAATAATCGTGCTAAGAGAATTAAGCCAGGCAGAAAAAGTTGAAAAGGACATGATAACACTTATATGCGGCATATAGACCTGAAAGCAACAAATGAACAGAACAAACAGAGACTCATAGTCATGGACAATAGACTTGTAGTTACCAGAGGGTAGCGGGGAAGTAGATGAGATAAAAGGGGTCAAATATGTGAAGACAAAAAGAAATCTACCTATGGGAGGTGAACACACAGTGTAAATATATATATGCCTTACTGTTAAAGTGTACAGCTGAAACTCAATGGATTTCATTAACCAATATCACCATAAAAATAAATTAATTTATTTTTTAAAATTTACATTTTTCCTTGTTACTATTGGGAACAATTTGAACTTTGGTGTCATCAATGGCTGGGGGTGGGGTAGGGGTGCTGCAGATAATGGTGTAGAAGTGTACTTTGTATTTTTCTTGGTTCTTCCTCATTGGCACAGTGAAGAATCACATGTCAGTGAAATTTAGAAAAGATTTATTAAAAATATATTTTTAAAAACAAAGCAAACCCAAGGAAGTATATAATTTTAATGAAGAGCTATAACAGAGCTCTGTAACAACATTCAATGACAACCAACAACAGCCATGCAGAAGTGGGAAGTCTGTATTATATTTGGGCCACGATGAGTGGTTCTAAAGGCATTCCTAGGTGACCCGCAGGTGAAGTCATTTTGATTGACAATCGACTGCTCTATAACAGTTTGTCTGCTGTGCACTACCATTGGGGTGTTCTTTGGCAATCTCTAGGCTGGGCCTCTCTTCCTTTGTTCCCCTATCATTCTGTCTGTCTAGCTACCTAACACCCTTCATTGATATTTCTATTTTTTTTATTTTAATATTTTCTGTTTCCTTGCCTTTGTTCCCCCCCACCTTTGGGGGTTGTAAACTAGAGTATATCTCTTTCAGATCTTCTTTGTCTGTCCTCTTTATTTAGTGTGTGTGTGAGTGTGTGTGTGTGTGTGTGTGTGTGTGTGTTCAATATAAACTGGTTGGTTTTCTTTTATCTAATTTTTTATTTATGTATCATTTTCTTAAATCTATTCTCCATGGAAGTAATTTGTTTTCTACACTATTGATCCTCCCTTTTCACTTCACTTCTACTTTCACTTCACTTATGGTATCAAATTTTGTTATTTCTCATTAATTTATTCTGTTTAGCTAACTCAATCTTCATTACAATCCATTGTCTTTTAATTTTTTAAGCAGAGTTCTTGATTTATTTATTTATTATTTGTAACTTAGAGTAGGAATGTAAATCTTTACTAAATCATTGTTTACAATTTTTCTTTATTTTTACATGATATCTGTATTTCCATTTTGTTTACTGTATTTTATTTACATATGTTCCTTTCTTTTTCTTCTTTTGTTTGGATGAAGTCAGTTTTATCCAAACCTAATTCTCATATTAAATGTTGGCTTAACGCATGGTCTTCTCATGATGCTCTCTTCTATTCTCTATATACAGACTCTTCCTAGTCCTGTAGCAAACCATAACCGTATACTAATGTATCCTAAAGTTATATTTTGATTTAACTGCTCAGTTGTATATCAAATTACACACTTTACATATTAGTTTTGAGGTCTTATTACCTATATCATTAAATAGTAGCCTTGTCAACTCAGTTGTCAGGATTCCTGTTTTAATTGGAATTAAATAGTTTATCTGACAGATAATATTCTAAGTTTATAGTATGAGGTTCTGACCAGTTTCTAACATTTTAGCATAAAGGTTTTTTTTTTAAAATCTCTAATAAATTATATGTTTTCAAGGATGGATTATTATAATTGTGCTGCCTGCTTTCCAGAAATCAAAATAGTTTTTAGTAGAAATAAGGAAAGCTATTACTCAGATTAATTCATTTTGAAAAAAGAATTTTAAATGCAAACATTAATTAATGGGACTTTCTATAAATAATTATTCTAATTTGTCCAGAAATAATATAATTAACTTATTAATTTACCAAAAATAAACTCTGCCTAAAGGATCCACATTGGTTTATCTTTGCCTGTTCAAGAAATGTCACTGTGAGGCTCAGAACTTGTCTTAGAAATGGCAAGGTCTATTTTGATAATTTTTATAGCGCATTTAAATAATCAAGAATCTATGTGATATTAAAACCTATTTTGCTTATGATGCTTATATCAGTTTCCTTTGGCTACTGTTACAAAATAACATAAAATGAGGGCATAAAACAAAAGAAATTTATTTCTTCATAATTCTGAGGCTAGAAGTCTTAAGTAAATGTCACTGAACTCATATCAAAGCGTCAGCAGTGTTCTCTCTGGAAGCTGTAGGGTAGAATCTGCTCTTTGCCTCTTCCAGCTTCTGGGGACTGCTGGCGTTTCTATTCTTATGGCCACATGACTCCAAACTTCAAAGCCAGCATCTTGAAATTCTCTTTTACTCCATTTTCACTCGTGTGTGTGTGTGTGTGTGTGTGTGTGTGAGAGAGAGAGAGAGAGAGAGAGAGAGAGAGAGAGAGAGAGAGAGAGAGAAATCTAATTCTTTTAAGGCTTACTCAAGGATATGTAAGTGTATTGTGTATTTAGAGTCCACCCTTATAATCTAGGATCATTTCCTTATTTCAAGACCCTTAATTAATTACATCTGCAAAGACCTTTTAAATGTGTAATGTAACATTTCTAGGTTTCAGGGATTAGGACCTGATATCTTTGAGAGCCATTTTTCAGCTGCCCACAATGATACCACAAGTCATTTCTAATACAATTCACTATCTACTTTCAACTGAAACACGTCTTTCCTGGTGTCATCATTCTTTCTCCCAAATATTGACTTCTTTTACTTTGCTGTCCTTTGCATTTTTAGTTCATAGAGGGGAAACTAGACTCTATATGTATGTACCAGCCTGCCTTCGATCATTCCCTATAAATATTCTTCTCTATAATATAACATTCTCCTACATCTTCAGGTTGTTCTTGATGAATGTATTTTTTATCTTAAAATACATTTTTAAAGGTTTTAGTCTAGCCTATTTTATTTGAGAAAAGGTGTAAGCATCTCTTATTTTATATAACAGAACATCCTATAGATGATTGATGTAATACTTGTCCTATGCCAGATTTTATAAACATTTCTATTAATATATTTTTTCTTACTCATTATATAATTTTCTTTGTAAATAACTTTATTTTCTCTATTGTGACATTATGAGTGTGTTTATTAATGAAGTATGTGTGTGTGTGCGTGCGTGTGTCTGTGTGTGTGTGTTTGTATGTGTCTTTATTTTTAAGCTACTCAAATAGGTTTGAAAATAAAGAAATGTAGCTTGCACCTGAGGAAAATTTTTAAAAAACATTATACACTGTTATCACTAAAGAACACGCTTCTGACACAGAAGTTTTTGTTATTATTTTAGAGGTTACCAGGAATTGTTAAAAACATAGTATTTGGAAATACTAACTTTGTAACTTATATATAAGTAAACTACTTGACTGAAATCAGTGAATCTTTATAGCAGGCATGAAAGAAAAGTAATAATTTACACTTTAAGAAAACTTTTATCTTCTGAGTTTTAATAATTGTAATACTCAATGACTTCTAAGTACATTTGATAGAATTAATTAATAATACGGTTTTGTAATTGAGTAACTGAAAAGAATTAACAAACTTGTCAAGGTTATAACAGTCTTTTGTATCTGGTCCAAAACTGTCCTAGGTCCTCATGCCAGTACATTTTTATGAGACTTCATTTATCCAGTCCAAATCTCTATTTTTTTTGCATTATTTATCACTAGTCACTGAAGGCACAGTGAAGACACATCTAAGACTAAATTCTGCCCACCATTATCTATTAAAATCATGTGAAAATTAACTTTTATTTGGCAGTAATGATGACTAATATTATTAAAAATAATAAATTTTAAACTATTAAATTTCTGTGAGATCCAGAAATCATTTGTAACATTGTAACTTAAAATTACTACATAATTTAGAAATTATTGTTTGTAACTGAATTTCATTTTATGTCAATGAGAAAATTCTTCCTAGTGATTCAGAAACTTATGTATTTGTCAAATGTTCAAGATTTTTAAACACATTTTGTCCGACCACTTTTACAAATATTTCAAGTTATATTTCCTAAGAATGAGTTGAAGTTCATTTTTAAATTTATTTTGAGTTAGCATAGTTGTAAATTTAAAAAAAACAGTTGTTGAAAATTAAGAAAAATAACTGTTTTACAGTTCTGTTTAATCCATATAATTACTTAGAGTAAATGGCTTTGTGTATGCATTTACATCATATATAGATTATAAGAATTTATACATAAATTGATTAATTTGGCAAAATTATAGACATATAGAATACATTAGTGAAAATTTCAGATGAAAATTTCTGCCCTTTTATAGATTACATTTGTAGTGGATAAAGGCAAAAAGAAATAATTATATGGAAAGATCAAGCAAACAAGAAGAGAGTAGGCTAGAGCTATTGCAACTTTAAGTAGTATCATCAGAAATGCAAACCAAAAGGTGACATTTGCGTAAAGGTCTGAAGAAGGTGATTGAGCAAGCCATTTCAATCAATTTTAATTTTATTCTGAGTAATATAAATTATCATAACAGAATTTTTAATCAGAGAGATGACATATGCTATATTATTATCACATTGGCTGCTCAGTAGGTAATATTTAAACATATTTTTTAAAAATGTTTTTATGGCTACCTAATATAAAAATATTCCCTTGGAGAGCTAACCCCAACATTTAACTTGTCTTTTTTCCTTATATTAAATACTTGAGTAACTCATCACATATATTAATCAATACCACGACTTTCTGGTAACTAAATATTTGGAAAAGACATCCTATTTTTAATAATTATTTTTGGCTAACTAATTTTATTGCTTTAATAAAGTAAGTCATCAGAAAATATTAAATTGATCCATATTATTTCCTGAAATATTATTTGCAAATTCATGGCATAATACTATGCTTAATTTTTAAGGGTGTAAAAATGGCCCATTTGAAAAACATTTGTGAAATTTTCACAGAATCATAACTAAATGTTGTTAAAGCAGACCAAGGAAGAGAGAAACACTACAAACGCATGTTGTAAGTATATATGTTAGATTGTAAAGGGAGAAAAAAAAAAAAAGGTGAATAAATAACTGGTACAAATGCTGTGAGGAACCAGGCAGGAATGGAGATTAAAAGTTTAGATAGAAGGCCTAGGAAAGGTCTTATTTAGAAGGTCATTTTTGAATAAAAACCTGGGACAAATCAGAGAACTGATCATGGAGATATAAATGGAAAGAGAGATCCAGGTAGAGAAAATATAAAATGTGCTTTGAGAAGAGCTTTTCTGGAGTCTTTGGGAAACATTAAGGAGGCCAGTAAGTTGAAGGTAAAAGCAAAGGAAGAGAAATGAGAGCCAAAGAAGGCCTGATAATGGTTGGAAACTTAAAAGAGGAAAGTCATATGGAGACTTAGAAGGTTTTGACTTATACTATAAATAAAAACAATGGTTTTGGTCAGAAGATTGGTATGACCTAACTTAGGCTTTGACACAATAATTGTGGCTGCTCTGTGAAGAACAGAGATAAAGACAGCTTGGCTATCAAAGCAGTGTATCTAAGATTTTTTTTAATTAAGATATAATTGACACATAATTTTGTGTAATTCAAGGCATTCAGTGTGTTGATTTGATGCATTTATATATTGAGCCATGATTACCACTGTAGCATTAACTAACCATGATATCTCATAATTATATCTCATCATATCACATAATTATAAGTATTTTTTTTGTGGTGAGAACCTTTAAGATTTAGTTTCTTAGCAACTTTGAAGTATATAATGCAGTATTGTTCACTATAATTACAATGCTGTGCATTAGATCACCAGAATTTATTTATCTTCTAACTGCAAGTTTGTACTTTTTGAGCAACATCTAAGATTAAACAAATAAATGACTAGCTTTGACAGCTGAGTCACAAACAAGATTGTATTGATGCTATTTCAAAATTTTCTTCTTTATTCTGAAAAATAGCAAACAGAGTGTTTGAAACCATATCCCATGTTTCAGATTGCATGCTGGAGATCTAAAGAACAGATTTGGCCTGTAGATTTATTTTGTTTGGCACATAACTCTTTTCAGCCAACATTTAAAAATTGGAAGAATTTGTATGAAATATGGTTTTTCAGATTATCTTGAAATGTTAGATACTCTGGCAACATTAGGTCCAGCATCAGACAACAAGCAAAAACAGGAGCTGGTTAACCACTGCCTAATTTACACAAGACCATGGGCTTTCCAATTTTCCACAATCCCTACAAGATTTTATTGTATCACTAATAATGAAGAGTGAAGGTAAGTTGCATTACATAATTAAATTTGCCTTTGGTTTACTTATGATATAGAAATTTTCAATGTACATATCTCTTTTAAATGTGGCAAAATAAAAGACATTAAAGAAAATGACCTGGTTCACTATTTATATTCTCAATTTATGAGGATTTGAGTATGTGACCTCTATATAGATGTTTTACAAAATTTAATTATTTTGTATAGGAAAATTAACACATTCAATGGAATTATACTTTGGTATTAGAAAACAAAAATATATACATTGCCAAAAAATAACATATTCTAACATGTCCTTCTTTAAGTTCTGAAGAAAATTATTATGAGTCTGGAGGTCTTTTCACTTTCTAGAACTATTACACTTCATAACTCTGCCTTCAGTCATAACTTTATTTGTGTTCCTATTCTTTGCTTAATTATATATACATCTTATTTAAATTATATAAACACCTTACTTAAATTCTGATGTTTTTTCTTGCATACTGAAAGAGAAATGTCCATAAAGAAACAGCATATTAGTTTAATTTTTTTCTTCTAAGTATTCAACTATAACTATTATAACATTATTTATAGAGAATAAATAACATATATCTATATTTCTATCTACTTAATACATTTGAATCTTATCACATTGATGGATTTAAAAAAATGTGAACTACTAATCTTTCAACCAATAGTGAATATTTCCATATTTTGGTTTGCATTCAAGAGGGAAAATAGAGAATAGTCATTATTTACATACTTAGAAGGCAGATGATTGCATTTAAATAATTAAAGGATGAACAAGAAAGTTCATAAACATAATAGCAAAATGATTAAGAGGAAAAGCCCTGGCTCTTAAATGAGGTAGATATAAGTTCAAGTCCCAGATCTGACCCTAAATATGTGATAATTTGGAACAAAGAGCTTAAACTCTCCATGTTTAAATTTATTCATTTATAAAATAAAAATAGTAATAAAGCCAGTCTCAGTATTAAATTTATTCATTTATAAAATAAAAATAGTAATAAAGCCAGTCTCAATATTTCATTGTGTTCTTGTTTCAATTCTCTTTCCCATATGATTCCATAATAGAATATCTAAATATTATTTTAGGACCTTTAATCATAAATATTCTTCTAAAAATATCTTAATTAAAATTCATTCAGTGGTCCTGGGAATAGTACTGACAAAATAGTATGGTAGAATATTTAATTTTTGCCATAAAAATCTAGATATTTATTTGAAATTTTATATTAAAGCAAAGCAATTATATCACTGATAGATTTTTTTTTTTACCCTAACACAAATGTTAAGTTATAGATTCAGTATCTGAAAATCCAAACTTATAATTATAGGTCATAGGAAAAAAGCATCAACTCCTAGGTGGCTTTGTCAGATAGTTCTGGTTAGTGATTTCCCATTGCAGTCTTCTATCAGACACTAACTTCAGAATGCTTATGTAACAAGTAGTCTATATAACAGCAAAGAAACTTTTAAAATTTAGGTTGTAAAAAAGAAGAATGTACAACGTGAATTCTCTACAAATAGCCAACGACCTGATAGCTTGGATTTCTACTTGACTCTGTGACACTGGAAAAATTACTTATTTTCTCTGTTACTAAATTTTTTTTCATCAGTAGAATTATAATATTAGTATATTTTATTTGATATATTCTCATTGAAATGAGACAAATTATTGACTTGGTTTGCATAGACACTGGCACAGAATCTGGGCTTAGTAAGTTATGATTATTACTACGTAAGCACAGTAAATATAAAGATATGTAATGAGAAGGCATTATAGGTTGAAATGTGTGCCCCCCCCCATTTCAAACTGTATGTGCTGAAGCCCTAACCCCTAGAATCTTAGACTGTGACCTTATTTGGAAAAAGAGTAGTTGCAGATGTAATTGGTTAAGAGGAGGTCATAGCAGAGTGGGGTGGACCCCTTATCTATTATGGTGGTTGACCTTATTTGAAAGAAAAATATAGAGACAGACACACAAATAGGTAGAATGTTCTGTGATGGATGATGCGGCAAAAGCAAAGAAATACCATACATTGCCAGGAAACTGCTGGAATCTAAGAGAGAGTTATGGAACAGACTTACCCCTCACAGACCTGAGAGGGATCTCTGCCAACACCTTAATCTCAGGTTTCAAGCCTCTATAATTGTGAGACAATAGATTTCTGTTGTTTAATCTACCCAGTTTGTATCACTTTGTTATGGAATCCCTAGTAATCCCTAGCAATACAGATAGTAAATAGCATTCATCTCTAAATGATGAGAAATTTTAATTTTCTAACTTATGTCACTTCTGTCAAACTTTCAAATTTTAATATATAGTACTTTTTAATGACCAATATATTATAAAAGTTATTCATAATTTAGAATTTTATTAGTAAAATATACTGATTATACTTCATATAGGACCATAATATACATTATTACTATTTTGTATGTATGGCAATATTTACACATGAAAGTAAAATTAGAATACAAAGTTATATCTTTTTCATTTTAACTAAAGTGAGTCAGAATTATGTTATTGAGATTGAGCCTATAGATATGAAAAGATTAGTGCTAAAAGACTCATTCACAGTTTTTTTTAATCACTAGCGTATGACACCAGTCAACGTAGCAGACACAGACATTGCTCCAAATAAATTACATATCACTTAATACCACAATGAAAAATGCTATTTATATAATCACTGGCATGTAAATCAAATTTTTAAAAATGCTTTCTCAATGACAGTATATAATATTATTGACCATGTTGAAGAGACTTTGACATTTTAATGTGGTAATTTGAAAACATACATTTTCTTTTAAGTAAATCAGCTAAATAATGATGTAAAAAAACTGCTTTTTTTAAAATAAACTTGAATATCATAGTCAACACATGGTTATAATCATCCCTCTTTAGATAACTTATTCATTTTAATTTATTCCAAGCTTGTTCTTATGTTGTGTTTGCATTGTTCAATCATAAATTATACAGTTCTTTTCCTAGGAATTGTTGTGAAGCATTCTTAAAGGTTTTTGGAAGGATCTCTGGTGGCTTTTACAAGCTCTGTTTTGTTTTATTTTTCTCCTTGTAGAACCTCCAACTAACAGCTGACTGCACAGCCTTCTATACTAGCTTTGGCAATTCTGAAGGAAATCAATATCAAAAAGGTTACATTAGTTGGCCTTCATTTTAGTTTTTCTTTAAAGCAGAGAAAGGAATCAAGAAACAGTGTTTAGGAATAAGTTCTCTTCACCAATCATCTTTCAAAAAGGAGCTTTATTCATTCTCACCATTCAGATACTTTATTGACATATTCAACACACAGGACTAAAATTTCTAGTTCCAAGCCAGTTTATATATTCCTCCCACAAACCTTGCCTCAGTAGAACTTGACAAATACATGTTCTAAACAATGCAACTGATTATGAAATTAAATGGAAATAATGAAAACAAAATGATTAATTCAGAGACTATAAGTAATCACCATGGGAGGCAGAAAATAAAAAGAGGCTAAAAAGTGAAAGAAAAGGAGAAATTTCACAAACCTGAAAACTCCTTTTTAATGAATGTATTAATTAAAATAGTGGTATCCTCCTTTACAAATCTTCATTTTCTGAATTTTAAAAAACACCCTCAAATGTAAAGTGCATACTATTAATGATGAAATGGTATGTTACTATTACCTGTAGCTATAACATTTTTCTGACCTTCTCAAAAGAGGCCATCTTGTTGAGGAAAGCTTGAAAGCATGAGAATTTTTTTTTTTTCGTATTATGGCATGCTATACAGAAGCTAGAGCATCAATTATAATTAGACATTTCATTTTAGAGCAGCACTTTGCCACCCATCTTTACCCTTTGCTTTCATAATGGTAGTTCTTTACCTTCAGGGCAACTCCAGTATCTATATCTTTTACTTTATAAATTATTTTCAGCTCACAATTTACTAAGAGAAAACAATTGCATCTGAGTGAAATGAAATAAGCAAAGCACCGATGAATGGCTCTCTTTATCTGTTGGTGTCTGATTACTTATTAATTCAGTGGCCAAGGCTGACTGCTTTGTTACTTAGGGAGTCAGTCCTCTAGTCGGTTTTGTCTCCATTCTAGCCAATGCTCAGGGTTCAGATTCCTTCTTTATTGCATTTAACACTGAGCAAACTGCTTCCAGTTATTTTGCTTTTATCTCATTACCTACAGACCTCCAAGATTAGAAGCATAATGCCTTATTATACATTATATCATTGGAACTTTGCCTCTCCCAAAATGAAAATATTTGCCATTGTTAAAATTCATTATCAGGACTCCATATTATTAAATATTTCACAGAAAACTCTGCTTCTATTATGTGCATGATATCCTCTTATGAAAAAGTGTAGAATGGCAACTATTACTTACTGATTCTTCAAATATTATTCTCATTTTATAAATATATCTAGAAAAAAATAAAAATTCTCTACATTTTGAAAAAGTATATAATGCATTAACAATATTAAATCAGCATAAGAAATAATTGGTGTATATTAATCAGCCAGGGTGAATTTTCATGTTAGATTTAAATAGACTCATTTAGCTGGAATATTAATATCATTACAAAAATAATGAATTATCTGTTATCTTTAATGACAGGGAAATGTGGTATTTAGTTAATCACATATTAATGTTATTGTGCATATCTTGTTTTTTTTAAAATCCAAATACAGTATTTTAAAATGCTGTTAAAATCATGCTGAAAGGAATTTAATAGGTAATGAGTCAGATATCATCAAGGTGTTTATATTATCATCATTCTAAATAAATGCTGAAATTCTAGTTAATAGGGGTCTGATGCCTGTAATACTAGATGAAAGAGAAGTAAAAGAAATATATTCATATTCCAATGCTAATAAGCATTAAAATTTCAGAATCATGGTTATATTATCTACTTCTTGAAGAAGCCCAGTGAAAATCTTTTGTTCGCTCATTCATCAAATATTTATTGAACATCAATAATAGGCTAGTCAGTTGGCTAAAGGCTCATAAATACAATAAAGGCTTATAAATACAATAAGGGATGAGACACAGTCACAGTCCTCAAGAAGCAAAAAGTCTAATGGGCAATTTAAGCAGGTAAAAATATGACCGATCTTACAAAAGACACCTCTCATAGTCCTGCAGTGTCATAGAAAGATTCATGGAGCCAGTAAAAAGAATGCTGAAGAACATTTCAGGCAGCCTGGAAACCAAGGGCAATGGACCACAGCAGAAAAAGCATATTAAGAGGGGGAAAAAATAAGTTTCAGAGTAAAGCATCTTTCAGATCAAAAATGCTGTCATAAATTACAAATCTGTTTAATTATGTTTATTTTTAAATATGACATAATTAGAAAAAATTTAGCTGAATAACATAAGATCAGTATTGTACAATGAACACAGAAGAAATAAGTATTTACTCAGGCCTTACAATATGACAAAAAATAAATTCGATAATTTAAAAAATTTTCATTTTATACCTTCTGCTACTTCTAGTTCTGATAGTAGAGATGAATAAGGAGGAGATGGGTCCAGCCCTTGACCTCAGACTACATAGTTCCTTGACTAGCTTTCTAAAGTTATTATAGTAATAACAAAGTTACCAAGGGTGCTCTAGAAAAATTCAAAGTATTTAATATTGTTAGGCTGAGTACATATAAGAAGCTATGGAGAAAATTTCCCATTAGTAAGATGGAATGAGAAATTAGAATGTAGGCTACATGGTTTATAGATATCACTAGGTCTACTTTATTTCATTATTTACTCATAAAAGATATTTTATAATTATTCAGTAGTTACTATGTGTCAGGTAATTCTATAGTCACTGGGTACACTGCAGAGTGATGAACAGAGGCTATATTCCTGATTTTATGGAATTTACACTATTGGATTATAAACTTTTTACTATGAGCCTCAATTTAGAGTTATCTGAAGTAGTCACATATGTCTAATGGGGTCAATTTATCAATTGTAGGAGTTATATGTAAGGTCATGAGAAAATTTTACAGAAAATAAAATGAAGGGCTGTTTTGTGAAACACAGTCTGAATGCATATCTTGTTTGCCTTTGAACCTTCAGTATGCATTTACATTTTTGAATTAGTTGTTAATGTTGAAATATTAGGAGGTTTCATTAACAAGCTAGAATTCTTAAATTTTCCTTAAACATTGGAAACTGACCAAACTGTGCTCGTGTGATCTCATGGAACCTCTGGGCTGTTTACTGGATAATATCTGCTCCTTTAGCAAAGTTGGGGCAGGGAAAGAACCCTTACTTTGAAGTGGAGACTCATAAATACAAAATTATTTGATATGACGTATTTATATATTTTTTAAAATTTATTTTAGAGCAATTTTCTGTTCACAGCTAAATCAAGAGGAAAATATAGATATTTTCAAATATTCCCTGCACCCACATGCATAACATCCCCTGTTATCAACATTACCACCCCTCCCCACCCAAGTTGTAGATTTGTTATAATTGATAAACTTACACTGACACATCATAGTAGCCCAAAGTCTGTAGTTTACATTATGTTTCACTCTCCATGTTGTGCATTCTATGAGGCTGGACAAATATATAATGGCATATATCCATCATATATCTATCTTTATAAATCCACCATCAATACAGAATATTTTCACTGCCTTAAAAGTTATCTGTATTCTGCCAACCCAACCATTGGCAACCACTATTTTTTTTATTGTCTCTTTAGTTTTCCCTTTTTCAGAATGATGTATACTTGAAATCAGATAGTATGTAGCCTTTTCAGATTGACTTCTTTCACTTAGTAATATGCATTTCAGATTCCTCTAACTCTTTTAATGGCTTGATAGCTCATCTATTTTTAGCACTGAACAATATTCCAGTATTGAAATGTACCATAGTTTCTTTAACTCACCAAAAGATATCTTGGTTGTTTCCAAGTTTGGAAATTTATGACTAAATAATATCCATGTATATGTTTTTGTGCAGACATAAATTTCCAGCTCCCTTGGGTAAATACCAAGAAATGGGTTAGATAATATGTGAGAGACTGCCAAACTGTCTTCCAAAGTGCCGGTACTATTTTTGCATTGTCATCAGCAATAGATAAGAATGTCTCTTGCTCAGTATACTCGTCAAAATGTGGTGGTGTTAGTGCTTCAGATTTTGGCCATTCTAATAGTAGTGCACTGGTATCTCATTATTATTTTATATTTTTCTGCCAGTTTTTGGCTTGTGTTCTCATTCTCTTGACATTGTCATTGACAGAACAGAAGTACTTTGATTTTAATGAGTTCTAGCTTCTCAATTATTTTTTACATGGATCATGCCTTTTGTGTTGTATATATAAATCCATTACCATACACCAGGTTATCTATATTTTATTCTATGTTATCTTCTATCAAATTTATAATTTTGCATTTTAAATTTAGGCTTATGATCTATTTTGAGTTGATTGTTGTGAAATGTGAGATCTATGTCTAAAGTCATTCTTTTGCAGGCAGATGTCCAGTTGTTCCAACATTTGTTGAAAAAAATTATCTTTGATGCATTGTATCGCCTTTGTTCCTTTGTCAAAGAGCAATTGACTGCATTTGTGTAAGTGTATTTTTGAGCTCTGTTCTGTTACACTGATCTATTTGTCTAGTCTTTTGTCAGTACCAAACTATCTTAATTACTGCAGCTTTATTATAAATTTTGAAATCAAGTAGTTCTTCAATGGTGAGTTGTATATTCTGGACCTTTTGCTGCTGCATATAAATTTTAGAATTAGTTTGTAGATAACCAAAAAAAATAACTTGATTAGATTTTGATTGGGATTACATTGAATCTATAGATTGAGTTGAGAAAAATTAACATCTTAACAAGATTGAGTTTTTCTGTTCATGTACATAAACTCTCTCTCCATTTATCTAGTTTTTCTTTGATTTCATTCATCAGAACTTTGTAGATTTTCTCATACAGATCTCATACATAATTTTTTTAGATTTATACCTTAATATTTTATTTTTGGGGGTGCTAATTTATTTTTTATTTTCTTTTTTTAACACCTACAGCACTTGGTATTCCTAGGTGGTCTTCCATCCAAGTACTGACCAGGCTCAACCTGCTTCTGAGATCAGATGAGATCCAGCACGTTCAGGATGGCATGGCCATAGACTAGGGGGTGGGGGTAATTTAAATAGTATTGTGTTTTTAATTATATATTCCATTTACTCATTTATTGCTGGTATATAGAAACGTGATTGATTTTTGTATGTTAGCCAGTATTCTATAAACTTGATATAATGACATAAGTTCTAAGAATTTTTTATTGATTTTTTTGAATTTTATACATAGATGACCACGTCATCTGTGAACAAAGTTTTATTTCTTCCCAATCTATACACTTTAAATATTTTTTTCTTGCCTCACCTGATCATCTAGGACTTACAGTACAATGTTGAAAAAGAGTGGTAATAGATGATATCCTTTTATTGTCCCCGATCTTAGGTCAAAAAGCTTCAAATATCTTATCAGTAAGTATAACGTTAGCTGTAACTTTTTGTAGGTATTCTTTATCAGGTAGAGAATTCTCTATTTCAAGTTAATTGAGAGTTTTTATTCTAAATTGGTATTGAATTTCATCAAAACTTTTTCTACAGGGCTAAAAAGATTATTTGATGTATTTATTTTAGTTTGTTGATATGATGGATTACATTTATTTTTTAATTTTGAAGCAAACTTGCATACTTGGAATAAATCCCACTTGGTTGTGGTGTATAATTCCTTTTATATGTTGTTGGACTTGATTTGCTAATAATTTATTTAGGACTTTTGCATATATGTTCATGAGAGACTTTCTTTCTTATAATGCATGTAGCTTTCTTTCTTATAATGCTTTTGTCAGGTTTTGTTATTAAGGTAAAGCTGGCCTCAAAAGATGAATTAGAAAATATTCTTTCTGCTTCTATCCTCTGAATAAAATTTTAGAGATTGGTGAATTTTTCTCTGTAAATGATTTGTAGAATTCACCAATGAATACATCTGGGCTTGCTGTTTCGGTTTTGGAAGTTTATTAACTTGGATCCAATTTCCTTAATAGAGATAAGCCTATTTTATTGTATTCTTTTTGTCTTAATGTCTTGTTTAGCTTGTGTCTTTCAAAAAATTAGTTAATTTCATCCAAGTTATCAAATTTAGGGGTATAATTGTTCATTGTATTCTCTTATTAATTCATTAATGCCCGTAGACTCTATAGTGATGCTCATTTACATTTTAATATTAGTAATTTTTAGCATCTCTCTTTTTTTCTTAGGTGACCTGGCTAGAGGCTTATCAATTTTATTACTCTTTTTAATGAATTTTCTTTGGTTTTATTGATTTTTTCTATTGATTTTTTGTTTTTAAAGTCATTGATTTCTGCTCTAATTATTATTTATTTTTTCTACATACTTATGATTCAATTTTTTCTTTTTTTTTGATTTTCTAAAGTAGAAACTTAGATTACTAATTTTAGATCTTTTTTTGATATATACATTCACTGCTCTAAATTTTCTTTAAAGCATGCTTTAGCTACATTAATTTATGTTTTAAAGTCATGCACATTTTATCATCCACCCATATTACACTTTCTCTTTGAAAACATAATTCAGTAAAATTAATGCAATGTTCTTATTATATGGTTTTGGATATTGCTAGCATGCCTAACTCTAAGGACAAAAACACTTTGGATAAGAAACAAAATGCTAAATTAATAGTTTTCTAAGTAAACAAAGATGGTTGTAAATATGGTCTGTGAGGCAGGACTATTTCTTTATACTACCAGAAATGTTCTTGTTTCTCAACAATGACCTTGCTCTTATATTTCTTCTAACCTATCACTGATGTCCATGGAAATGATAGAGCTAATTGTCCAGCAAGTTATCCAAACTGAAAAAAACATTTGGTGCACAATATTAAGCCCAGGCTCAAAAGGTTGTGCATAGAACATTTATGTATTCTGTATACCCAGTGTTCTTGTTGTTATGTAATCAACGGCAGTGGAGTACAACAACAATATTGAAAATTTTGAAATTGAATGTTCTTATGAGAACACTTTTATTAGAAAGCCATTTATTAAAAAATAAAGTAATTTAAATAATTTTTAAGAACCTTTTTTTGCTAAATGTTTTTAGTTAACCTGAAAATGTTTGTATTACCTAACATCTTAGCAAAAGCCCCAAGGACTCTAAAAGAATTAGAGAAGACTAAGAAAACCCAGGTTTCAGTTTCATCAGAATACTGGGCAGTCTGGGCCTAATGTTCAATGACTGTCACAGTTTTCTCCCTTGACACAGAAGTCAGAATTAAAAAAAAAATAATAATAAAGGTCTATTTCATGTGAATGCATGAATTTAAATGCCTTAAATCTCATTAAATAATTATTATTCGAATGAAAATATATTTGTAAGCAATGCCTCCAATAAGGGCCTAATATCCAAAATATATAAAGAACTCATACAACTCAATAACAAGAAAACAAACAATCCAATCAGAAATGGGCAGAGGATCCGGACACTTCTCCCAAGAACACGTACAAATGACCAACAAACATGAAAAAATGCTCAACATCGATAGCTATTAGGGTAATGTAAATCAAAACCACAATGAGGTGCCATCTCACATCCATTAGAATAGCTGTTATCAACAGGACGTGTAACAACAAATGTTGAAGAGGATGAGGAGAAAGAAGAACACTTACTGTTCCATAGTATACTTGAAACTTACTAGATTTTGTTAACCAATGTCACCATAATGATCAAAATAAAAAAAATAATAATAACTAATAACAATAACAACAACTAAAATTTAGATTGGGCTGACTTATCAAAAAATTTTAAAGAACCATTTTATTAAATAAATAATGAACTCAGTTCTATAACCAAAGATTAATCTTGTCAACAATATTTTTATTCAAAATTATTTTTCCTTTTTAAAATTCTAGGGTTTTTTTGGTAATAAACTCTTATTTCCTATTTATGTTTTCAGGTTCATCTTTAATACTTTAATCTTTTGAAATATACTAATATATTCAGTAACTGATCTAATAGGAAGCATCAGCATGGTGCTTAAAGGCAAGAATGCTGGATTCAAATACATTAACTTCTGTTTTATATAAGAGAAACTTCTCTAAACTTATCTATTTTATTGTTCTAATTTGGGAAACTTGCACATTGACAATATCTTCATTCTTTTGAAAATTAAATGTTAGCACATGCAAAGAACTCTGTGACAATGCACATTGATCAAATGATAGCTATTATATTAATTACGCAGAGTTTGAGTAAGTGTCTACTGTTGTGTGTTCTTACTGCTTATTATTACTTATAATGGTTGATTGATTGGTTTCTCTGTTTTATTATTGTTGTTTTTTTGTTGTTGTTTTGTTTTATTTTTGGTAGCAATCTCAGGTAGTTCTTCATTGATGAAATGATTTGCAGTCTCACCTTGAAAGCGTAGCCCCTCCATAGTGCTCTGCATTCCTTCTGATGTGTACTCTAGAGGAACTGCATCTCTGGCAATTACATAGCCTGCATTACTTGGCAAAACTATAACAAATTTATACACCAAACAAACTGTTTGTGCTGATGATTTTCATGAATTACTGTTTTATTTTTCCCCACATAAAGCATAAAATAAGACAAAAATGTGTTCTTGTCATTTCCTTTGATGGATTATATTTTATTCTATAATTTCTCACAAAAGATGGGTTTTTTTAGCTTTTTTTATATTAAAGCCAGGTTCTAATTTTTCTGTACTTTGTACAATCTGAAGATGTGGCTTCCTTTCCTCCAGATCATTCAATGTAAGGTGCTTGGTTATAGAGATTGATAAATATCCCACCCCACCCCTACCCCCAGGCAGCTGAGTGTCAATGAAAGTGTAGTTCCTTAGTTTCACACTTTTTATGTTTTGGTCTTTTTATGTTTTACCTTTCTTAAAATTTCAGCTATATATTTTTTAAAATTTACATGTAATTTTATCTAGTATATCAACATGTATGGTGAGAGAACTATTTTAGATAAACATATTGCAAGTTATAAAAATTATCATCTGGTTTATTCTTTAGGACAGTGTTTCAGACACTATAGACAAGAGTGATGGGACAAGAGTAAAGATAAGGTGGCCAATTTGGAAGCTATAGCAGTCACGTTAATGAGAAAGAATGATGACTTTGACTGGTTCACCAATACCAGTAATTAAATGTGGTCAAATTAGGAATATATACTGGTAATAGAGCCTATAGGAGTCACTGAAAGATTCAAGGTGGATTGAAGAAATAATTAAAAATAAAAGTGATTTCTAAAAGTTTGACCTGAAGAACAGAGTAAATGAGGTTAAAAATGAGAGCATTACTGAAATTTCTAATAATTAGGCTAGAGATGCACTAAAGAATTTCTGTAAAATTGATCATATTTGTTGGCAAAAGGGTGCATTATATAACACAGAAAGAGAAATGATTTATATGTGATGTCCACAGTTGCTGGAAATTTCAAAAGGAGAAGATTTGCGAGAATATTGACATAAATTCAGTGGAAGACATGCTAGGTTTGAAATGCTTATTGGACAATCATTTGAATATTTTCTGATTTTTTCTTTTTAGAAAAGGATTTCTTCCTCAGGGTAAAGTTCTGATCTAGAGGTAGAGATTTTGAAGGTATACTTATATTAATTATCTAAAGTTCTGAGATACAATGATAAATGATATGTAAACTTTCAGGAACATATTGTAGATATCTTACAAAGTCAGTAGCAGTTATGAAAAACAGAAACAAAATTATATCACCATATCAGTTTGGTTTCAAGTCTCTCCTCACATTCTGTTTGTTTTACCTATAACTTAGCTTATTTTCAAAATCTACACTTTGCAATAATGAATTCATTAACATGTACTTGAATTTTAAACCTTGACTTCAAACACTACTCTCCTGTGGCAAATAAACTGATTAAAATTAAGACCCAGAAAATTCCTCTATTAATCTGTTGTTCAGATGCTTACCTTCAATTTCTTGCATTATATAACTTTGCTTCTACACTGAAATCTGTAAACAACTACAGTATCATAACCGAACTTTGGCCAAAACACGGGAATTATTTTAATGATCTCCATATTCTCAAATTCTTCTCTTGAAGTATAGGGCACTCTCTAGAGAGCAAATTCAATAAACCTTGAAGAATGCATATGGAACATTATTTAAACTAGGAGCTGAAGGGAAGATAGCAGATGCTAAGGAGCACTGAGGGTGAACTGCAGAAATCTGCTAGGGACAACAGGCACATAAATGAAACATGTATCCACAGGATGGTAACTGTGGTCTAATGAGAAGAGTAAGAAAAGAAGGAACAGGGAAACTAGTTACCTGACAGAACAGTAAGAGCTCTATGTAACTGCATGGTCACAAAACTGGTATATTTATTCATTTAACAAAATAATTGTGCTTCTTAGCACTCTGCGTGGTTCTAGGAGTGCAGAGTTGAATAAGATTTTGGAAGGAGTACTGATCATTATGATAGAATTTATATACTCACAGTGACATTCAGTGGTCCACTGGAAGTCATAGGAAGAACATTTAATGCAAATCAGTGGGTTAGAAAAGACATCCACCCTCCAAGAGTTTAATCCTTCAAACATATGTTAAAGTTAGTCAGAAAAATGGAAGCAGAGAGAAAAGCATGTGTAATGGCATGAGAACAAGAAGAGAATAAGCACTCTTGAAATTGGGCTTCTCTAATGTGTCTATGATATAGAAAAATATGAGGCTGGAAAGGTTTTGAAAAAGACTGAAATATGAATAAGTTTGTGTGCTATGTCCAGGAATTTGCATCTTAATCTGAAAGTGATAGAGAGCCACTGAATTATTTAAAGCAGAAGAATGAAGAGATGTGCACGTTGATCATGCGGTAGATAATGTCATGGAGGGAAGCAATATCTATATTGGACTTTGTAAGTGAAACTAGTACTTAAGAAGTGGTGGCGATAAAGGAGGTATAGGGAGAATTTGCAAGTAGGATACCAATAATTAACCATTAAATCTCTGAAGTTCTTTGAAATTCATTCATAAGTGCTCTATATAAAGATATTTTTTCTGATAAAATGAATAAAGATTATGTAAAAATAAGTTGAATAACTAAGACCAATTAAATATACAAATCAGGTGCAATAGCTTATTCAATGAATAGCTACAGCGACAATGTCCAATGGAAATGAACTCTCCAGCAGAGTTCCTCTGTTAACTGCTTGAAAAAGAAGTAGCAGGAGATGACATGTTTCAGTAACAGTATTAATACAGATCTTCCAAAACCTAACTTCATACATGTAGAAAATTTAAAATTTCCAAATACATTTGATAGTCTGCCTTTATTTCTCAGGAAACATTTTAGAGATATGGCATGCTTGCTAACTTTTAAACTATCACATGATAATATTGACTATTACAAAGTGGACAAAATAAAGGCAGAAATATGTTGGCTTTATTACCTTTACTGTTATTCTTTTTATATATTTAGTACTAAGCAAAACACTGTTCTGCCATTAGCCGCTTTATTATCAGGATGACAGATTAAAATTAAATATTATATTCATTCATCTATTCAATTATTATATTAATAAATATTACTTCAGGGTTTCAGTGATGTGAATTACTAAGATAGAAATTATAAATATGATGATAAATAATGCAAAAAACTAAGTTATTTATTTATGGAGAGGCCATAAAAACAGAAACTTACAATAAAACAAACATAATAAAACAATTAATGCAATGGTATAGTGCAAGATAAGGATATAGAGACAGGAAAAGCCTTATGTTAACCTGGTAGGTAAGAGAATAGACACCAAATGTGTCCTGGATGAGGTTAGTATGTCTATTTTGAACCAAAGTAAGAATATGAATTAAATAGGTAAAAATGCAGTGAAAAGCAAATTCCAGTGGAATATTTACTAAAATTTATAATGTAGACAATTGGGGAATGTTAGCCTTTAAAAAATAGCAATTATATATGTGTTTTACTTTTATTCTAGTGGCATTGTGAAGGATGTATCAGATTGTCAAAAAATAGGGACCTATAGGCGTCCAGATTAAGGAGAATAATAAATTCTACTGAAAAAACCAAAGTGTA
The DNA here is from genome assembly GCA_030015415.1 of Cynopterus sphinx. Lineage (NCBI taxonomy): Eukaryota > Metazoa > Chordata > Mammalia > Chiroptera > Pteropodidae > Cynopterus > Cynopterus sphinx. Next base: position 96,138,477 of record CM057382.1, on the reverse strand, counting down.
TAAGTTCAAGGACTGCAAATTTGATTAAATCTGATAAATGTGGAGGTGGTTTAAAGTAACAACAGTGGAAAGTAATATATAAGGTTGAAAAATAAGGTTATGGAAGTAAAGGAATAAAAGAACAAGAAGCAAAAGATGATGGCTATGAACAACTACATATAAATATATTTGAAGTATTTGATGACATAAATAACTTCCTAGGAAAATACCAGAACAGAATAATACAAAAGAACAGCTTTATATAATTTTAGGATCTAAATCTGTAATTTTAAAATCTTTCCACAATTTACCCTCTAGATCAAGACAGTTCCACCTGTTAACTATAACAAATATATAAGTGATAAATACTGCTAATTTTTCAAAAACCTAGAGGAAAAAAAAGTGGAAACATTCCAAAAACATTTATTGAGACTTACATAACCTTGTTACCAAAACCTGATAAGAAGAATATTATAAAAAAATAAAATTATACACCAATATCATTCATGAACATGAGTGATATGTCAATATCTTAAATGTCAATATCTTAAACAATATATTAGCAATTTGAATTCAGAGATGCATAAAAAGAATAGCAGATATAATTTCTACTCATTTAAAAATATTAATAAATTTAATTTCTAAAATTAAAGATTATTTTTCATCAGTATACATAATTAAAAGAGTAAAAATGCAATTTGCTCAATTTTATAAGATATTTTCAGCTCATATAACCTATAAAAGTCTTATATCTAGCTTGCATAAAGTATTATTTTAAAGCAATAAACTATCAAGCACCCAGGGAGACATAAAGCCAGGGAGACATAAAGAGTCATTTCACAGCTAAACAATTCTAAACAGCTAAAAAATTCATATTCTTATAAATATGTAAATGTACTGAATTCTTATATAATCACAGAAGTGCCAAGGTGTGCTCAACTGACTCACCAATATTCAAATAGAAAGAAAAAAAGAATTCTAACAAGGTGTTGAGGATATATGGATCAGCAAAAATACCCATATGTGACTTGAAGGAATATAAATTATTAAAATTTCCTTTTGAAAGTTATTTGGCATTATCTATTAACGTTGAACATACAAATAGTCCATGAACCAACATGTCCACTTCTAGGTATTTACCCAGCTGACATCCATGTATACATTCTCCAAAATTCTTACTGTTGAATATTTATGGGAACACTATAATAGACAAAAAATTGAAAAAACACAAATATCCACAAAGAGTAGGTTACATAAATTGCTGTAAATATAGTCAATGAAATACTATACTGCCAAAAAAAAGCCACAAAGCATTTATAATTAATAATTGTTCACACATATTTAATGATCAAAAGAAGCCAGACAGAAAATAATATATCCTGGGTGATTAAATTTATATGAGCTCTAAAACACAGGCCTAATAAAGCTATATACTTAGGCATGCACACAAATTATTGCCATAAAATTAGGATAATAAAATTAGGATAATAAAATTAGGAGGAAGGATATAGAAATTGAGAATGATAATTGAAGTGTCTTTGGGAGAGGTAATATTCTATATCTGTATCTGTGTTCTGGTTATGTGAGTGAATTAACTTTTCTTTTTCTAAAAAATCATTGAGCTGTACATTTTTTTTCTGTGTATTTCTTTGTGCTATATTTCATAATGAAAAATTTTAAAAGCTATTGTTGATAGACATACTACTGTTGGTTTCTTTTTTTTTTTTTTTTTCAAACGGCTGAATCCAATTTGAAATAACCTTAAGAGTGGAGTAAAATCAAGTAAATTATCTTCTTAAACTGAAAAGAGCTACTTTTTTGTTTTATTATGAGAAATAAATGTAAAAATGTTGCTAAAAATACCTGGACAAGCAGGTTTTTTTTACATTTTAAATCTATTCTCTCAATTTATTTTCTCTTCTAATCTAATTATCTATATCATATCAAACAAATTTGCAGTCATTTTTAGTCTGTCTGTCTGTCTCTGTCTCTTTCTTCCCCTCCCAATCTACTTCAATAATTCAATTTTATTATAAAAATACTTAAGTTCTCCCTCAACTTTTCTATTCCTTCTGCCACAATAACTTAAAATTACTTGAATAATAAGGAAGAGTGGGCAGGAAAATAACATCAGACTGAAGAAAAATTGCTGGTAAGAAAGCTGAAGGATTTGATAGGAATAATTTCAGCAGCCAAAAAAAAAAAATGGGGTCAATAATAAAGCTTAAGGCATATCATTTTTTAAAAAATCAGTCACTAGAATAAATATCAACAGAGGAGATTATGAAAAAACTGTTTTTACCCTAATTGTAAGACACTAGGTTAACCTATTATGGTTTCACATTTACTGGTAGAAGACATGAAACTGACAAAAGAAAAAGGAGCAAGTAGCATGAGTTTCACATTCTTGTAAGTTTCTCTGTCATAGAGTAGGCAATACTATAGTGAAGGAGAACAGATTAGTGATTGTTAGGTACTGGTGTCGGTGGTGTCTTTACTGCAAAATGTGAGGAGAAAGCTGTTGGGAGTGATGAAAGTATTTTATGAGATGAGTATTATGGTATTTAAATACTTTGTTTTCTTTGTAAAAGTCAGAGGATTATATTTTTATGATTGGTGAATTATTTTCTATGTATATGAATTGTGTTTCTCAAAAAGAAATATTCATATTCTAACCCCTAGTAACTGTGAATGCAACATCATTTGGGAACAGGAACTTTGTTCACAGATGTTATCAAGTTAATATAAAGTCAAACTGGATTAAGATATGCCTAAATTAAATAACTGATTTCCTTATAAGAAAGCCGTATGAAGGCATAGGATACCGACACCAGAGAGAATGCTGTGTGATAAGAGAGGTATAAAGGATGGGAGTGATGCAGTTGTAAACCAAGATGTGCAGAGATCACTGGCAATTACGAGAAACTATGAGAGAAGCAAGCAAAAAAAAAAAAATAATAATCCTCAGAAAATCCTGAAGGAATCATCAATGCTGATATCTTGTTTTTAAACTTCTAGCCTTCAAAATTATAAGAAAATACATTTATGTAAACCACTCAAGTTGTAGTAATTTGTTACAGCATTCCTAGGAAAATAATATAGTGTATTTTATTCCAGTAAAGCTGACTTGAAAAATGACATAAGGGCATATTTTGAATATATATAAAGAGCATGGTGAAACATCATATCACTAATTGCTAAAGATTAGTAATAATTATTACCTTACAGAAAAAAAAGGTGACACATGACTAAAAATCTGTATAAAATTGTTTTATACAAAATCAGCTTATGTTTAGAATTAAGTTTTAGGTTGTATATGAGTTATCATAGTCTAACTGGTGTAATAAGTTGACTCTAAATGTGTGACATATTTGCTCTCCTAATAATACTGGATGGGTGAAAAAGTTGACAGTGATCCAACATTATGTAGGCTCTGCCATATTCAACAGTTTGTTTCCTACATTTCCTGTGGGGAAGCACAGAGGAGCACAGGTGGGACAGGTTTATGAGCCAAGGCTAGAATAGGTGCCAATCACTGTCACACATATCTCATTGGCTGGAACATAGTCACATGGCCATAACTAACTGCCAAAGAACCTAGTAAATTTATTTAGCTGTGTGCTAGCTCTTAGAGAAATATTGCTTCAGTTTGAGAGGGAAAAAACTTGAATATTCTCAGCTACAGAATTTCTGTGAAAATTCATTACTATCATACTAATTTAGACCGGGCTATACTGGTAGTATTAAAATTGATCTTAAAGTAGCGAATCACTTTCCAACTATAATCCAATGTGGACTTCTTAAAATGTAAGCCTCTTTATATCATTCCTCAGCTCAGTAGTCTTCAATAAATATCCAGTGTTGATTTAAGTGGAAATACTTTATACTTATATTCTTTTCTCAAGCCATTTAAGACTTCTTATAATACCTAAAACTCATTATGATCACTTTCTTCAGTACCTAAAACCTGTCATGCTTTTTCTTAGCGCTGAGTGTTTACATATCTGAAACATTCGTCTTTTTTCTCTATACCTTGTTAAATTTATAATTTAGGTCTAGTCTTAAAAATATTTTCCTTAAGGGATCTTTTTCCATTGATTCTTACACCTCAGGGTAAGTTACTTTTCTTGGGTTTAGACTGATACAAAACCCTGTACACACACCCTTTAGAGCAGCAGTCCCCAAACTTTTTGGCACAAAGGTCTAGTGCTCCTATGAGAATCTAACACCTGATGATCTGAAGTGGAGCTGAGACCGTGATGCTAGCACTGGGGAGCAGCTGCAAACAGACTAAGCATCACTCACTGTCCTCACCTCCTGCTATATATAGGCCCTGTTCCTAACAGACCACGGACTAGTAGTACCCATCTGCAGCCCATGAGTTGGGAACTCCTGCTCTAGAGCACAAGCATATAAGTAATTATTTAAAAATGATTCTTTTTTTATCTGTGTTTCCCAGTAAACCTTGTTAAAAGCAGAGACTGTGGCAGTTTTGTTCACCACTTCTTATTTCGGTGACCATCACAGAGTAAGTTGTTAAAAAGTTAATTAATGAAATGACTTACTCTGATGGAAGGTTTTCTAATTGCATATTTTTTAAAATGAATATTTACTAGAATTAAGAGAGACATAGCAAGGCAATCAAATGATCATATTATTTTTTGAAAAATTTTGAATTCAATGAGGTAGCATACCATTGGTAATAACCCACAACAGCACACACCTAACCCCTGCCTTCTTTTATAACAAGTGTATGACAAAACTGTAGAATGGAAATGAAAATGATAGAGACTTATTATTTAGTATAGATGTTATAGATTTTTAAGATGCTATTAATATTTTTAAATTCCTTGACTTCTATGCTCACATAAAGTTTTCATTAAGAAATAGAAATATTTCCCAGACACATAGCTGATTTCATACTCAAATGCAGTTAAAATATCTATAACCCACTGCCTCTCACCACAAAGCAACAGTGCTTAGTTGGGAATGATGAAATAAAGAAAATAAAACAACAAAAATATAAAGTTAATGCCCTAAATTGCAAAATTGGTTTTATTTAAATAATTTTAATGTTTTAAATGTGCATAAATATAACATGATATATAAGGCAGAATATTTATTTATTTATTAAGTATTGTTCACAGTACTTACTGCTTATAAATTATGAGACTATGTCCACAATTTGCATGAGAATATAATGCTCTTCACTGATATAAAAATGCGATTTATCATGGAAAATTCTATTTGGATATTGAGGATTCACTATATGTGTTTTCTCATATTTATAATTAATGAAAATATTCTACATACATATTTTGTTTTAAATATAATATTTTTACATTTAGAGAAGGATAGGAAAAATAATGTTCGGTCTTTTATCACAATCATCTTGCTTGAATTACACTCAGTTGTGGTGTGACTTTGGGAAACAGCTTGACAGCTCAGTGAGGTAATTTATTTTTACAATAAAATAGAATCATCAACAGCTGATTTTATAATTGTTAGAAGTAATTGAGAAAATGGTTTAATATAACCTGGAGTGTTGCCTATTATAGATACTCAGTATACCTTAGATTCATCCTCTGTTCTCTTGACTTTTCTTCTAATGTGTATGTCTTTATCTTATCAAATAAAGTTAAAGTCATCCTCAATACTTTTTATTCCTTTTATTGGTGTCCATAATTCCAAATGTCACCAGATTATTAATTCATCTCCAAAACTTTTCTTTAGTCTCTCTCTATTATTCTATTTCTGTTGTTCACTCGCTATTTTATGTCTTCAAAGCTTGCCAATTGATCTCACAATATCTTTTAATTACAGCTTCACTTCCTCATTTTTTCTGGTCCATAATTCTATAACTTAAATTTTTGCCTGCAAACTATTTCAATATTTGTGGGGATAGAAAGAGGTAACTAAAATAGCACTTCTCATAAATAAAATGTAGGCTTTGGAGACTCATTGGATGTAGGAGTTTAGGAAAGAATGGCATCTTAAATGAAAGGGTGAATGGTGACATGTTCATTGGTGTATTTAAAGTGGGAATATAATTTATTATAAATAATAATAGACTTGTGAATATACTAAACTTGATCCATTCCTAGATGAGAATGTCCAATGTGTGGCTTGATGTACAGTTTTGAGCTTAGAAGTGAAGTCTGAAGTGTAGAAAAAAATAGGGTGGTGGTAATTATTACAATAAAACCCATAGAAGTCTGAGATGTTAATTAAATACCAACTTTATATAAGCAGGCAGTAAAAGAATAAAAGAGGTAAGAATACAGAAAAAGAAGATAAATTCCTAAAATCCCAGAGAAAAGCATGTTTTGAAGGGCAAGATTAACTAATTTTCATAAATTTCACAAGAATAATAAAATGAAGTTCCAGAAGTTTCAATTGGATAAGAAATTATACATACGTAGGCAACTTTTAATAGAGTACTTTAGGCAGTGTTTTTGGCAGAAGTCTGGTTGAAAAATAAGATAATAAATAAGATGAAAAGATCAACTCTGGATCATTCTTTCAAGTAACTTGGTTCTCAAAGTAATAAGGTATACAAAGTACTACAAAGATGAGAGAAGAGTTTCCAGATAAATTTTGTTTGTTTAACAGAAGAGGTTGGAAAATGTTAATAGACATTTGGGAAAGGTCCAGGGAAAACTGGGAAGATAACTAAAAAGTAAATAATTAGTAATGCAAAGATCAAAAGCAGATACAAAGTTATCAGATTAAAATGGAATAGATACAAGTAATCACATAATTTTCTCCTTTTAGATGGAAAGAAAGGTTAACTGATAGAAAAAAAGAGATTTAGAAGCATTGAGAGAGGAAGTTGAATTTTAGAGCACATTGTATCCCAAAACTAGAATTATTATATTTATATCTTGAGAATATAAGCTCATGAGGACAAGGATTTTTTCACCTGTTGAACTCATTGCTATATTCCTGGAATTTGACATATACTTACTATTTATAGCTCAGTAATAAGTGAATTACACAAATATGATCTTTATAAAAATTCAATAGTTTGGTGAATACTTCTCCTGCTTCAGATGTAAAAGAATAGAGTACTCCATTCACTCCTATTATTTTTTGGACTAAGAAATATCGAGATAAATGAAAATTATAAATATGTATGTCACTCCCAATGAAAAGTACATAGAAGAGGTATTAGAAGAACTAGAAAGTAGAGATATTTCAGAGGTGAACCACACCAGCTGCCTGGAGTTAAATGCCAGGTCTTGGATATGCAGGGACTTTGATGGAGGGAGGAAAGGCAAGATAAGCTTTTAGTGAGAATGGGGTAAATCAACATAGACATAAATCCAGCTGATACCCAAACAAAACAATAACATATCTAATTTTGAAATATCCTCCTCCCCCAAACTTCAATGAGAAAAAGATAGTAAAAACAGGCATGGATTACTCATAGAGGGCACAGATTTCTACATTCTTATAGTTTCTTGAAATTGGAGACTTCCTACAGGTAAATTCAAAGTTGAAATCTAAGCCAATCACCCTCTTGGCTAAAGGCACTGATTAAAAAAAAAAGAAAACCAAAAAGCAGACATACAGGTTGGTTGAATAATGTTCATATTGGACTAACCTGAGGGAAACTCAATCTTATTGAAGCCTAGTTTAAAAACAATGATCATTTCCTTAATTATTGATGAACATAGAAAAGTTTGTATTCCATGTAATAAAAAATACAGGAAATTATTTTTTTAATTCTACTTTTCTTCTACAAAAATTTCTAGTATAAGATATTTTAAAATGAGATAGCCACCAAAATAGATAGAAAATGTTTTTTAAATCAACAAAAAAAATTACCAATATATTTGTAGCTAATAGTCCAACAACTTGGTTAAAAATAAACTATTTTATCCAATTATTAATAGGAAAAGATGCCAGCATGTGTGACTAGGTGAGAGATATCAGCAGAAAAACATAAACTATTTTTTAATCGAATATATTCTTTAGAACCAAAAATACAATATCTAGAAAACAATTGCTAACTCCACATCAAAATGAACATTATAGAAGAGTTAATGAATGAATTTAAAAGGTCAATAAGAATCATTCAACTAAAGAATATATATATATATATGCTATATATCTATGTATATAAATATCTATATATTCATGTATATCAAAAATGCTAAAATAGAACAGATTTGCAGTGACCCTGAGATCTTGAGACAATACTGAATTCTCAATATATGGATTATTGAGAATCCCAGATAGTGTTAAAAGTTTAGGTTACCTTCAGCATGATTAAGTTAAAAAAATCGACAACTAGGTCATTAAATGTCATAAAGCTAAAAACAAAATAAAAATAAAAATTATTAAAATAGCTAGGCAAAGATGCTACAGATAGCTTATATTTACATAAGTATATATAGGATATAATCATATTATATGATATAAAAAAATATAATTCTATCATTCTCTAAAGTATTTTTAAATTTGCATTATAATTATAGTTGACATACAATATTATATGTTTCAGGTGTACAGCATAGTGAATAGACATATACTTTATAAAGTGACTACCCAAATAACTCCAGTACTGATCTGGCACCATACATAATTGTTAGATTATTGTTGACAATATTCTCTATGCTGTACTTTATATCACCTTTACTATTTTTATAACTCGCAATTTTTACTTCTTATTTGCTTTCACCTTTTTTAGTAATACCCCAAAACTCGCTTCCATCTGTTGACCATCAATTTGTTCTCTGTATTCAGAAGTTTGTTTCTGTTTTGTTTGTTCATTGTTTGTTTGTTTATTTGCTTGTTTTAATTTGAGCTATAAGTGAAATCATACAGTTTTTGTCTCTCTGTCTGACATATTTCACTTAGCATAATATCCTCTAGGTTCATCCATGTTGTCTATAATTCCTTATCCAAGAGAATACACATACTTCAATAATAAAGACAAAATAAAATAGTATAAGAAATACAAAAACTGAAAGAAATTAAACCAATAGAAAACACTAATATAAATGCTATATTTTAAAAGAGATAATTTAATACTTGTCTAAAGTTAATTTAATGGTGAAATTTTAAATTTTTAATAAATAATGCTAAGTTAATTAGATATTATTAGGGAAAAACCTAATTTCTACCAATCACCATACATAAAAATTTACTAATCAATAGATCAAAGATTTAAGATAAAGGCTAAAATAATAAAAACTACAGAAAAAAATATGGATGGATTATTTTTACCTTATTTTCATAAATATGTAAGTAGTTTACCAAAACAGAAAAAGTGCTACTATTTGTTAAAAATGATAAATGGACATCATTAATATTAAAAATTTCTTCATCAAAGAACCTGGTTAAAAAACAAAAAGTCAACCACATGCTGGGAGACAATATTTATAATTAATATATTTGACAAAAGACTATATATAGAATTTTTACACCTCTCTAATAAAAATACAAGCAACTTATTAGGAAAAGCTTCGTGGCAATCCTTATAGGAGGACATGCAGGGAGGAGCCTTATGGGTTGGGAGTTGGGGGCTGAAGCTCAGCCTCAGTTTTGCAATGGGTGGGGGCTGGTAAAAATCAACTGTTGTTTCTCAGCTGTCCCATCCCACTTCTCTGCTTTCTGACCTGATGACTGGGCCTTAGTGCTAGCTGCTAGAATTTCTGGTACTTCCAGGCAGGTTGATCAGGGAAGTTGCTATACTTTCTCCACTCCATTTTCTCCTGCAGGGAGCTCCAAGACACTATGTGAAGTAGCTTCAGTCTCAGCAGCTTTTGCTCAGAATCCCCTGGGACTCTGCAAAAGTTCAGTCTCGGAGGGTATGGAGGCAGGCGTTCTCTGGGATGGAGGGTTGAGGGCTGCAGAGCAACCTTGATTTGGGAACTGGGGCTGGTAAAACTCAACTGTTGTTTCTCTGCTGCCCCTTCCCACTTCTCTGTTTTCTGCCCTAACAACTGGGCCCTGATGCTAGCTCATATTATTTATTTTAATTCTTGTTAACGTTCTTGCTTATATTTCAGTGAAACAGACATGACATATAATATTCTAATTATATCACACAGTTTTAAAAGATAAAATCATAAAAATCACAAGAAAAAAACTTAGGAAAGTGTGTTTTCTATTTTATGAAGAAAATAAATATACTTTTCAAAATTACTTGGAAAATTAAATGGCAGAGATATAAAATACATTAATTATTCACTAACTTACAACTAAATATAAAAATACAGAAATTTATATAATAATTCCATATAAAGAATAGAGGTACTGCAAGTATCTCCATAGATTTCCGATTGTAGGAAATTCTGAAAAGCTTGTGTACATTATCTGCACCCATAGATATTCTTCAATTAACAGGTTATAAAGAAGGTTACTAACCAAAAGACAATTTCACTTAAAAGATCATTCTAAAGTTCATGGTAGAGTGCCTGAGTCATTCTGTGTACTGACTGGCAACAATATTAGTGAGGCAGAAAAATTTTAAGCAGTATATGCTACCAATAAACAATGGTATACTGAAGTTACAAGAAGAAGTCACAGTCTCCAAAAATAAAATAAAAACGCTTTTTAAAGATTTGTTTGTATAATTTTATACATTATCTTATATAGAGATATGACACCTCGAGTTTTTATGTTCAGATATTCTTACATATCTTTTGTGAATGAAAGTTTCAGCATCATTGTTGAGACATGCTTAAAAATCTCCCTTTTGGGTTTTCATAAAAAGAAATTTTTAATGCTTTGGATTGGGTAAACAGTTAATCTATGTTTTGTTTTGTTGTTAACAGAAAAAAGTATACAACTTTTATGTTAATACTTTTACATGCATTGGGACATCATAGAAAATAATTGAAAAACTTAAAGAAATGGTTAGACTTTGGTGGTTATTTACTGTTTTAACAAAGGTCAATAAATTCTGGTGAAGGGAATAGAAAAGAAAATTTGAGCTTCTAGGGGTAGTAAATATATGGGGGAAACTTAATGATGGTAATATTTTTTAATATATTTACTTTATTTTTAAATTATAGGTGACATACAATATTATATTAATTTTAGATGTACAATATAGTGATCAATTATTCATATACTTACAAAGAGATCACCCAATAAATGTAGTGCCCATCAGACACCATGTATAGTTATTACAATATTATTGACTATATTCTTTATGCTATAATGTACATCTTCATGACTATTTTGTAACTACCAATTTGTATTTAATCCTTTCTGCTTTTTCATCCCCATCTCAACCTCCCTCCCATCTGGCAAGTATCAAAATGTTCTCTGTATCTATGAGTTTATTTCTGTTGGGTTTATTTACGTTGTTCTTTAGATTTTACATGTATGTAAAATTATATGGCATTTGTCTTTGTCTCTCTGACTTACTGCACTCAGCACAATACTCTCTAGGTCCATCCACGTTGTTGCAGGTGGCAAGATTGCATTCTTTTTTATGGCTGAGTAATATTTCACCATACACATGTACCACCTCTTCTTTATCCATTCATTCATTGATGAACACCCAGGTTGTCTTCATATCTTGGTATTGTAAATAATGCTCCAATGAACACATGGATTCATGGGGCCCTTCAAAGTACTATTTTGGGTTTACTTAGATAAATACCTAGAGTGGAATTCCTGAGTCCTTCTTTGTCCCTTCTTATAGCCTTTATTTTTAAATCTGTTCTGTCTGATGTAAATATTGCTACCCTATTTTTTGTTGTTGTTTGTTTTTTTCATTTTCATAAATTATTTTTTCCATCTCTTTACTTTCAGTCCATATGTGTTTTTCCAACTGAAGAGAGTCTCTTGTAGGCAGCACATGTGAGGGCCTTATTTTCTTATTCATTCAGTCCTCCTATGTCTTTTGATTGGAATATTTAAACCCTTTGCACATAAAGGAATCATGGATAGATATTATTGACATCATATTATTCATATTTTTAATATTTTTTTTTCCTTCTTAAAGAAGTCCCTTCAAACCTGTTCTGTAATACAGTCTTGGTAGTGATAAACTCCTTTAACTTTTTCTTGTCTGGGAAGCCAATTATTTTTTGTAATAGAAAGATGAAAGTAAATTTTAAAATATTTTCATAATTATGAATAATAAATTAGTACAATTGAATTATCAACTTAAATAAAGTATTAGAATATATATTTAATTGTCTATACTGTAATGAGTAGATAGAAATGATTAGAATTACACAATTCTCTAAAATTAGAATACTTTATATTAGCTTTATGATGGATTATCCTAGTGAGGACTTATTATTTACTTCATGCTTATTTCTTCCTCTATTATGTATATTTATCCACACTGGGTAACATTGTGCCAAATTTGAAGACTCTCAGTTTCCAATTCCTTCCAATTTTATTGGTACTTAAATATTTTAAAGATTTTTTATAGGAAAAACTTTAAATTCCTTTCATAGAAACTGCTTGGAAAGGTTTAGTTAAACAAGGAAATTCAATATTCACTAGGGTTGTTCTGCTAACTTCCCCCACAATAAAAACATTGTATAACTTTACCTATGTTACCTTTTGTCTCATGCATCTCAGGTATTTTATTCATACTGGAAAGAATGAATCTCTAAGGGCTCAGTGAATCTTGACTTTTAATGTGGATAATATATTCTAATGTTACTTAAAAGATGTAAAAGTCATGAGGTCAAAACTCTGCATCCTGGCTTCACTAAAACAAACAAATGAAAAAACAAAATAGTGACAGCTTGCAATCCTTTTTTGTTGCTTTATTTTCTATCTGAAAATCTGTGGAAATGAAAAAATAACTTAGTCTTGAAAGGGTAAGAGTCATTACCATAACTTTCTATACTTCATATAAAATTCAAAACAAAGTTCTATTTCAACTTAGGAAATTCACACATTTTACTAGGTATATCTTACTTGGGGACATTTAACAAGAGTAAAGACAGAAATTTTTAATTTTATGACTGGCAAGGCCAGCTTCATGAATTTCATTTAAAAATAGTGATTTTTTTTTCCTACTATTTAAACTACATTTTCCACTTCTTTGTTGACTTCTCAAATAGATGAATTTAGGCCTTGATATGCAGAAACAAAGGGTCTGAAATAGGAGAGATAACATATGTATTGCATAGCAAAAGTAGCATATTTCTGAAAGAAAGAATCCAGGATCTGTGAGGCTCAACAGTGTGGTTAGTGAAGCATAGCTGATGACCGAAGCAGGCTTGTCGCTAAGGTGCTCATTGCAAAATAAAAAAAATTTTAAAAAGGTGGAAGAGGTGGGTCAGCTACTCATAACCAGAACTTCCAAAATTCTGAACCAAATAAACAAGAAGTTTATATGCATTTATAGCAATGATGAAAACAAATAGAAAAAGTGGGGTTAATCGGAGAAAAAATATTTCTGAATTCATAACACTGTACTGTGCTAAATTATCTTTTCTGGTTGTTGTATAATGAATTTTAAATCAATAGTTCTAGTGTACATTTATATATAAAATTTTTGGTAAATATATTTTACTTTGTAATATTGTGAATTAAGCTATTGTAGCAGAAATTACAAATGCTTCAGAAATGGAAAAGAACAGAAGAGAAATTTTAAAAACCTGACAAATAGGGTTAAGGGTTTTAGAAAGGAGTTATCAAATTAACTTTTGTGAAGAGATATATTAATTTTGTATCATGTGTATCATTCATGCTTGTGGTATTTGAAAATATTTCTTTCTAAATATTTGACTTTTTTGATTTGCCATGATGTTGCCATATATATATTTTTCTCTAGGTTAAATGCAAATTCTGAAGAAGTGTGACTCTTCTTGAGATTTTAACTCATATCTTTCACATAGAGCTGAACTCCACCACAACAGCTTCTGTCTCGTTGCTTTTCTTGGAGTCTCTATAACATTTTTTTTCAGCCTTCTCTTCCTTTCCAAATGTTTGTGCTACTAAATGCTTTTCAACCAAGACTGAACAATGGGAATTATTAAGAAAGAGAGGTAAATCCTTATTCTCTAACCATCAAGCAATTATTAAGTTTCATTCAGTTTGTTACTTTATCATTTTTTATAAGCTACATCTCATGTGAGTGTCATGTGTGTGCACATATATTTTGTTTGATACATGGTTATGTCTATATGATACCAAAATCACTAAGGTATGGAGAAAATCTGCCAAATAAGATTTTTATATAATACTAGAGGCCAAATTTCTGTCTCTTGAAAAAATGATGTTAACCAGTCAAATCAATTTTTTTCCTTTGATCAATTGGTCTGTTGAGACCATTAAATTATTCAAAAGGATCTGTTCTTCTCTCAAAGATTTGATTAATTAGTAGTTTTCTCCCTTATTACACCATTAGTTTCTTTTGTCTAGAATCATTATATTTCACAAACATCTACATTTAATTTCTTTCAGTCTATTTATCTTAGAAACTGAGGCTTCAAAGTAGTCAGGATGACTGATTCCTTCACAGTTTAACCAGTGAGAACATGTGTATGGAGCTGTGTTCAAACAGATCCTTTTGTCTCTAGCCATGTATTTGAATACAAAAGAGACTATTGGGAATAAAGCTTGTAGTTCACTTACAAATAATATTGTCATGTGTCCACAGCTTCAGACAATCTCCTCAATGCCAGCTATATGTTGGCAATCAAAACAGAGTAGATACCCATCCAAATTTGTATTCACTTGAATATGTATAACCTTTTGCATATTTAATACAATGCAAATGTTTGCCAATACTGAGAATTTGGATGGATTTAAAGGTGGCATTTGAAACCCACAAAAAGATTTTTTATCAAAAAAAAAACCAAGATTGTCATTTAAATAGAAGATTAAAGGATATAACAAAGAGACTTACAATAAGAAAGAAATATGTACTGAGAGAGAAAATAGAAAAAGTTAGAAAGCCTTTTGATTAAGATATAAAATATTGAACACTTTGTATGTGATCACATTGTAAAAACCAAGAACCCTATAGAAATAATAGATACAAGCTGAAGGTAAGTGCAATATAATTTGAGAAAAAAAATTGATAAAAATATAAACTGAACAATGAATTACAAGTGTGTGAACTAAGGGCTAATTTATGTGGCAAAAGTATTTTTTAAAAGTTTGGGGGATGACATCAATAAGGGCTGATGTGGCAGGAGAAAGTTTATGGCAAATGTTGAAACCATGATAAATAATTAATACTTGTATAAGGTACAATTTGACTAGGTTAAAGAGAGATGAGATTGATTCTAAGTGAGGGAACAAAGGAAAAGTGGTAAGCATGGATAGCTGTTTCTTGTGGCTGCTGTAACAAATTACCACAAAACAAATGGCTTAACACACCAGAAATATATTTTCTCATTGCTCTTATGGCCAGAAGTTCAAAATATTGTCATTGGGCCAAAAAGTCTCAGCAGGAATTCCTTCCCTCTGGAGGCTTTAAATGACAATTTATTTCTTGCCTCTTATAGTTTCTGGTACTATTGATTTGTGGTTCTTAGTTGGTCAATGAATCACAATAATCTCTGCTTCCATGATCACATTAACTTCTCTTCTGTTTGTGTTCAGTCTCCCTTTGTCCTTCTCTTACATGGGCACTGGTTATTGCATTTGGGCCCACTCAGATAATCCAGGATAACCTCTCCATCTCAAGATCCTTAATCACATCTGCAAAGATCTTCGTTTGTTTGTTTGTTTGTTTGTTTGTTTGTTTGTTTAAAGTGACAAAGGTTCCAGAGATTGAAAATTAAATCCTCAGAATTTGGATTAAAAACTGGATAAGAAACTATGATTACTTTATAAATGACCTAGAAACACACACTAATTTATACTTGACAGCATAATAGGTGATGTCTCAATCTATTATGCCCGGCGGATCCCTTTTGCAATAACACATTAATCTATAAATTTCCTCTAGATATTTTTAACTTCCTGATTTTTAACTTTATTATAAGTGTATCATATATTCACTTAATCCCAAAAACAACTCAGTGCCTAAAATACCAATATATCCTTTTTTACAGAAGAGGTAACTGAGACATAAATAGGAAAGAAATCTGCCCAATGTCATACAGTTATTACCTGGAAAAGCCAGGATTAAAGCAAACAATTTTCCTCCAGATCCCTTGCTTAACAACTTAATAGCTTAATACCACAGCAGTAAACTGTCTTTTTAATACATCTAATATGGTAGCTGAAATATAGTACATGCTTAATAAATAACTTATTTTTAAAACTTTGACTCTCATTCATGTATATATTTACCTTTGGAGAATCTGCAATACTTTCTAAGTCTGAATTTCTTCATTAATATGATTGAAAAAATGAATCTCACTTTCTTCTAAACCACAAATTCTATGATGACACCATTATATATGGTTATATAATTCTGTTCAAAAGTAATTTAATTTTTTTCAATAAATTAAGCTATGACAATTCTCCTTTTTCTATGTCAAAGTATGTAATATACAAGCATTTTTTGTGGTGAATACTTGTAAATTAGGCATAAAACAAAATAATTACAGCCATATTAAGTAAATTTCACTTTCCTTAAGGCACAATTCATATTTGTCTGCACCAGAGTAACTCATATTTTTTAAGATAATTAATTCAAAAAAATGATCCTAGATCATAGCAACTTCACATACAAATTATTTGGCCTTTAGGTATTTGTGTCTCAAAGAGTACATTTTGATACATAAAATAAATTTCATATGCTTGAACGTTGCTCCAAAATTCAGTCAAAATAATTTGGTAAATTTTTTTTACTGAAGTCTTTCCAGTCTAATTATAATTAAATTTAACAAACATTTATTAGAATTTACTTTGTCAAGTACTATGGAAACTGTGCAGGGGGAAAATAAAAGACCAAACAGTCTCCAGAGTCCAGATTCTCATAGTTGTAGTTGCATAACCACATTTACATACCTACAAAACGTAGAGGAACATAAAATTGTGTGTGTGTGTGTGTGTGTGTGTGTGTGTGTGTGTTTGGAGTTGTTCAGGAAAAGACAGAAAAGTAGAGGTTATAAATTGCTGACAGTTCCAAATAACTGAAAATGAAATTGAGATCAATGAGGCACATTACACACCATTTTCACTGACAGCAACCACAGGGACATAGAATCATGCCCACTAAACTGGAATAATAGCATTACTTTTAGAAAGTTTTAAAACATTTCTAAAATTAATATTTTTAAAGTTCTATCACGCTGCTAAAACTTAGAATTATAATTAAAAGATTAAATGGGTAAAAAGAGACAGTGATAGAACTCTTCCTTGATCAAAAACTTGATCAAACTTTTTAAAAACAGTTATGAGCCAAACCAAAGTCAAGTCTCTGACACAATTACAAGTTCTAAATACAGGCTGACAAGGGAAAATATACGTTAAATTGGGATCCATTTACATATGGAGTTTATAGATAATGATGTCAATATATATCTCTAATTTTTTTTAAAGTACAGAATGTAGCCACACCATAGAAAACTGACAAGGCTTTTTGCCTTGGAAAGGTGGTCTTATCATACTATGAAGGCAGTAAAATTTTCTTGATCTGGATTTTAAAATTGCAATAGTGTTCTAAGCACTCCAGACATAAAAATCTGCTTGCTTATGGAAGTAGTTGATTTTATTGACAAGATGGATGCAGTTATAGAAATCCCACTAGTTTTTACTTTTAAGATATCACATACATTCTGCTATAATGATCCAAAGTAAATGTGGCTCAAATAAGATGCAAGTTGATTTTTCTCCAATGCAATGATGTGAGGGAAATCTATGCAAAAATAATGAGCTAGCATCGTGGTGTTACTGACACAGACCCTTGTGTTTTGTGGCTCTGCCATCTTTATAGCGCAGCCCCCATTTATGTGGTCCAAGGTCATTCATTGCATTATCTGTACTCTTAAAGATAGAAGAAGAAAAGAAAGGATGGTGAAGTGGAACTGTTTTCTTAAGAATAAAACCTGAAATATCTACATACATATTCCATTGACCACTCCTTTATGTGGCCCACTTAGATGCAAAGAAGGTTGAAAAATGTTGTATTCCAGTTGACTGCTATATGTCAAGCTACAATTTCTATTTTCTACAGGAAAACAAGAAGACAGATACTGGGAGAGAACTATCAGCTTCTCCTACAATTGTCTCATTGTATTGAAGACAATATTTCTTGATAATTCAAAGTCTCTGACACTCAGGAACTAGGCTGATTCACTTGATAATTAGATGACAATGTGAGGTTTGGGGAGCAGCTCAGAACCAAATCATTGTGGAAATATATACTGTTCCCTTCAGCTGAGGCGAAATGGTATTAAGTTGGAGAGGAAGGGTATAAGTTTCATCCTTTTCTGTAACCTATCCTGAGATAGAGATTCTGAGTCATTTTAACATGTGTAATAACTTTAATTTGTACTCCGAGGAAACATTTTCTTATTATTATATAGAAATGTAAAATATAAATAAAGATGACATAATTCTAGAGATTTTTATATGGACTTTTCAAATATTTAGTTTGTCCTTTCTGATGTTTGTTAATTTTATTGTACCAATTGCTTATATATAAAAGACAAAAAATAAATAATAATAACAGTTTTAAATACAAACAGGGAAACTAAACAGCAGTATAATTTGTCAAGGGGCTCTGGCACCATGTTGTGGACTTTCCAAGGGTCTCCCATACCTGACACAGAAAAGTAGGTGTCTTCCCACCTGAGATATGTTTTGCTATGTAAATATATGCAAATATTTTAGTCTATGAAGATCTAATTAATATCGGTCATGTAATCCAGTTTAAGATCTTAAACTAAAAACCTAATTCTGAAAATTAAAATAGTAAGGAATGACAAAATAATTGGGGGGAAAAATCTATCAGCCTTAGAATTCTAGACCCGGTGATTTGTTAGTGTTTTGTGATATTTGGCAATACCCCAGGTACAAACTAAAACTAAAGCTGAAATTCTGCTCTTGTTACTTGTAACAGTAGTGAGAGGGATTTTTTTAAAACTGAAGTCTTTTCATGTCACTTTGATGAAAGCCAATGAAGTCCCACTTCCTTCAACAAAAGCCCATCTTCCTCTGGGCTTCCAAGCACTACGTGCTCTTTTTCTCTTTTCCTCTGATTTCATCTCTCTTCCTGGCTTCGTTAACCAGAGATATTTGTTCCTTCTACTATTTCTGGAACACACCAATTCCTAGAATTCTGCCTCAGAGCTTTTGAAATTGTTGTTCCCTCTGCCTGGAATATTCCCCCAGATATCTCTAGGACTTTCTCCTCTTCATTATATCTCTGCTAAAAATATCAGCAGGTCAGAGAGACATTTCCTGACTAGTATGTTTTAAAAATATATTGCTGTCACTCTGCCCATTTAGGCTGATTTATTGTTTCTCTTCTTAGCATTTGTGCATTTAATTCATTATTTATCATTCTTTTTGTCCCACTAGAATATAATTCCCATGAGAGAAATGACTTTGTATGTTCATGTGCTGACTCTATGAAGCTTAAAGAGTATGTAATGATTTGTGGGCCCTCAATAAATAGCTGTTAAATTTTAAAAAATAATAATAATAAAAACGTGATAGAATTGTTAAGTTGTTAGGCAGGCATGAATGACAGGAGCTAAAGCCCAGCTCTATAACCATAGAAACTTCCCTTGAAGACCTTCCTTAAGGACCTCCTAGAAATACCTTCCTTTTATGGTTATAAATTATTCCATATCCTAGAGCACAAAGGCCATAAGAGCTTCTGGTTAAACCAGCTACAAATGAATGCACAGAATGTACTGCCCATAACTTTAGCTTCATTATACCATCATAAAAATATCATGATTATGCCAGAAAGTTCATGAATCTAATTATAACAGAATGAATTCTGGGTAGGCACATGTAAAGTAGGCAAAGGGTTATATAGCAGCCAACTGTCAGTCAAGGTGACCTTCCATAGGGATCATCTAGGACCTCCCTTCACTGACCAAATAGAAACAGACCTTCCCATTTCTGTGTTGTTATAGCACTTCTGGCTAGAAACATGCCTCTCCCTTTGGAGCATATTGCCTTATCTCTTCACCACCACAGGGTTGCAGCCTTCTCTAGGGTGCCCTGTTTCCTTCTAAAATGTACTTTCAATAAATCTTACATTTTCTCAGTCTCGCTGACCTGTAGTTGTTTGCCTTGTCAGCGGTGAAGAACCAAGGAACAACACACGACTCCACTGTCTACTGTCCTCTTCCTCCTCCCCCATGCACCTGGGGTGAAGTCAGATTTCACATCACCCCAAAGGTGAAAGAATTTCTAATAGAAAGGAGCAGTCAGTTGTTAGACAAACTTCCCTTGACATTGAAGACAATGAATGACTTGACTTAGGTAACATTTTCACCTTTAACTTGGCTCTGTGTTATCCCACAGAAGGCTTCGCTTATTAATTTTTTCACCTGGCCTAACAGTGACATATGTAATCCACTGCATTTTTATTTTTTCAAGTATGATTTGAAGCTGAACTAAATCTTTTCATTTTATATTGATAAAAGAGAGCTTTGTCTCTAAGACCAGTATCTTTATAGAAAAAAAACAGGCCCATGTAACTGTCTGAGTCATACACAGCTAAAGAAGTGCTATGATAAATGAAGTACCCCTATAAGGAGAAGTGGCTAGAACCATAAGTGCAAAAAACTATGCTGTGACAATGTCCCACTGATTATAGAAAAGACCCATTCTCCTGGCTATCCTCAGCCCAGCCTCATTCATTTTGATCTGTAGTACATAACCAAAGTCATGAGATACAAAAAGCCAGTGTCAGAGGGTTACTTTTTTTTTTTTTTTTTTTTTTTTTTTGTAACTTCACTGACAGAAAGCAAAGGAAAATAGAGCTATTGATGCAGCAATAGAATTAATAGAAATATCAGCTTCAGTCTCCCTAGGGACACACTACCCCAAAGTTACAAAATACCATTTTAGTAAGGGATCAAAGTAATTTCAGAAGGTATTGAGAAGCCAGACAACATCCTGCTTAATTTATTAAAGTGCTTGAAGTTCCCATTTAAAGTCTGGTGAAACAACAGTAAATATTTGCAAAGTAAATTAATCTGTACCCAGAGAATTTTAATAAATAAAAGGTCAAAAGAACACAGTACAAAACTTTTAGCTCTCACCATATACTGTAAGATTTGATTTCAAAGGAGGAAAAAATAACATAAAGGAAATAAAAATACAAAGAGCTGTTAAAGAAAATCTGCCCCTATTCATTTTACATGCATACTTTGAATTCAATTTGAATCATAAAATGGTCATTTCATAAAAATTGCAGCAGGTAATTAGTTACCAAAACATAGACCTAAAGTTTCCATTTTGATTAGTAATGGCAAAATTAAAAAAAAAAAAAAAATTTAGATGCCTAGGACCAGAAGAGTTGAATGTTTATTTTTTTAAATTGCAATGGGGAGTTAGAGGAATTTTCAGTTGGAGAAAGTTTATCTAGGAAGAAGCTAAATTCTTTATTTCTATGTTTTATCTGTCTCCTGAGTAAAAACACATATTCTAAAACTTTACTGAATCACATGACAAAAATATTTATTGTGAAGTACTGTTTGCACATTTTTGGGTTTATTTCTTTTCATTAAAAATCAAATAAATTTTCATGATAAAAATTAGAATTTACCATTAATTATATTAATAGTACTGAAAAAAATGGCAATAGAATTTCTACAGGCTGAGAAATTCCCCTTGTGACAGTTTATATTCTACATTTATAACTTGAAGCAATCATGAAACAAAAAACTAAAGCTCTATGAATGGTTAAAAGCTAAGATGGCTTCAGGCTAATAATATACATCATTCAATTCATACTGGATATCATTTATGGGAGGTGGCTTATCATGTGTTTAACTGAACTTGGTACTTACGCCCTTTGTATTGTTTTTCCTTTTTACATGATTGACTTTAGTCAATGCTACCAAAAGCTTAAAGGAATTCTCAATTCTTTCCTTTACACCCACCAAATCACTCAAAATTTTTTTTATATTTCTAAAATCTTAGTTCTTTTTATTAATATCGCATACTATTGACCAATTTAAGTATTTTATTTCTCAATACCTCATCTATCTTTTTCTCCGGTTATGCTGTACTCGAATCAATCATCTACCCCAAGGGCGGTATAAAAAACCTTAAATGAGCCAATACCAGAGCTCTCGGTGGTTCCCTATCACAGTGAAGTCATTTAGCATTTAAATCTCTATGACAGGCCCCTCCTCCTTCAGCTGTTTTAGGGTATGCGTGCTGGACGTTTGGTGCATACCATGTCTGAAATTTAATATAACAATAATAATAGAAACTGCTCCTATAGTTCCTTCTCTAGACCAGAACCTGTTCTAAGCAACATGCATATGCAAATGAATTTAAATCTAGCAACAGATCTATGAGAGATGTACTATTATTATCCCCATTTTAAACATAAGAGAACTGAAGTGCATTTATTTTAATTCATTTACTCAACTAGTGAATTTGGGAGCTGGAATATAGACCCAAGCAGTCTGGCTCCAAATTTCATGCTGTTAAACATTTTTAATTAGTTATTTATATTTATTATTTTAAAACCAAACTTGGAATTCCCATCCTCTAGAATACCTTTCATGAGTTATGAACAATATTAGGTGCATGTCTTCTCTACTAGAGTCCTTGTGTTTTCACTGAAATTTGTTAACATTAAAATCTAAATTGTTCTACTTATTTGGGCCAGATTATTTTCCTGTGTAAAGTGAGGATAAAAATAATATTTACTTCACAACACTTTGTTGAGAAATATTTAATATATGTGCTTACCACAAGATAAATACTGCACTAATACATTGGCTCTGTTTATTTAACCCATGTTCAAAGCAATTTTTTATAATAAATATCAATTGTGAGTTTAAATCACTTAATTATGAGGATATTTCAATATTAATTTTACTGTGCTTAGTATTTTTTTGCATTTAATTTGGGTTTCTTTGTTTTTATGTATGTTTTATTATTGTTCTTTATGGTGAGAAACTCAGTCCAACAAAACAATACATTTAAATCACAGATATTAGTAATTTAGACATCATATTTTGGTAAGCTAAAGGAAAATTTCCTGAGTGTTTTATTTATTTAACCATTGTTGATAGCCTAAGGAAAAGTACAGAGAATCTTCTGAGAAGAGAGACATATCAAAACATAACAAAACAAAACAAAACAAAACAAAACAAAACAAAACAAAAACAAAAACAAAGAAAAACAGGCTTATTCTGAGGGCCGAATTATTAATAGTATAATTTTTTTCAGCTAAGTCAATTCCAAGTGCACTCTACTGGGTCTGGCAGCTGTTTGGGGTTTATACGTTAAGTGTTTTATGCCTTCCTATACACATACTTCATAGAAACTTTTGTTGATGGAAGAGTTTTTAAAAAATTACTTGTATTAACATGTAAATAATCTCATCTTTCCATATATGTACACACATGCACACACCCCCACACACACTTAAACACAAACACTATAACAGTAGCTTTAGCTATAGGATGGAGACATTACATGAACCAGTATTCCTAGACTGAATCCTGGTTTTTGCTTTCCTCACCTCCAGTTTGAAAACATCAGCTAAGGAATCTGATCATTTTGCCTAGTGCCTGTCAGCAGCTTCCTGGTAGAGTGATTCAACAACAGACTCCTTCTTTTATATTGAAAGAATTTCCTAGTAAAGGTCAGCTATTTACAGGTAGTTTAGCCTTGCTACTATCCAAGATTTTCATTTCTACATTCCTTTCTGTTTTCTTAGGTCACAGAAGCCATAATTACTAATGCCATCACAGTTGGAAATACATTTAGATTGTCTGAAAAAATTGATTCCTGCTGTCCCAGTGTTTGCTCTGTTCTTTTATTCTCTTCACATCAGACTTTTCTGTACCTCTACTCAACAGACCTTGAACCTCAGGTAATGACATCCATATTATATTACATTATAGTGTTTTTCTCTCTCTCCCCATCCACACATACAATGATAACGTAATATGTAATATTTAATTTTTGTTTCATATTATATGTTCATATTATGATAGTCTAAAAATAGAAAAAAATTGTAGAAATATATGGAATTATGTTTGGACTTTTAATTTTTAAGAGTATTTTTAAATGCATGATTCTCATTTTTCTTGATATTCGCTTACTCATTCAAGGCATATATCTTATGCACCTGCTGAAAAAAACTTCTAGCTTGCCAACCTTTTTGCATTTTATGTTCTACATTTGAATACTTCTACAAAAAAAATATTATTTACACAAAAATTAACTGTAGAATGATCAAACTAAACAATATAGATTATCATGGAAAAACTTAGAAAAATGCATTTTTTCCCCTAAGTAAAAACAATTTATTGGGCTACATATATTACATATAAATATGTATATTAATTTTTCTAGTAGGAGAATGGCAAAAATAATAATTAAAAGCATGATTGTCATTTGGGTGGACAACTGGGCTATAAGTTACTATAAACTCTAGAAAAAACTCTTTCAAAAACAAAAGTTTTTCCAAAATACCTCTCTTTATTAATTTGGAACAAAAGAAATAAGATCAATTGGCTGATTTTAAATCAGACTATCAACTACCTAGAAGGATTACATGTAGAGAAACAACAAAATAAAACACATATACTCCAAAAGTGCATTTTTAAAGAACAGACTTCATGTAATTAAAATTAGTTATCTTATATTGCCAGTAACTATTTTCAAAAAGTGTCTTCTTCGTTCATGTTTTGAAGACACAAAAATTTAGTTATCTAATAAATGTATATAGTTTTATAAATTCTCTAATATATCATTTTAAAGGGAATAAATTATTTTTTCTCTCAGAATAATTATATGTGAGGATTATACCAAAGACTTTGAAGTATAAAATAATAAAAATAGTTTTATCATTTTAGCATTAAATACATAGTCAAACACTGCAAGAGTTGTTTCTTCCTTGGAAAGTAAATTACATTCTCTCACATTCATTTTTTATAGATATTTATTAAGTTTTTAATATTCTCCAGAAGCTAAAATTGTAAAGACAAACAGTTGAAATAGATTATTCAATATTCTAATTTGAGGGTATAATTTCAACATTTGTTATATTAAAACAGACAAATATGATGAATAGTAGTAAAGGTCAAAAATGCACAGGTCATTGAAATAAAGAAGTGATATAACTTAAAAGATACTATAAACTAAAAGTGTATAAGGTATTTTAATATCCAAAAATTAAAATTGACTGAATTTCTTTTTTTGAGATAGATGAGGAATATTTATAAGATCTAGATAAAATATAGGTTATAGATTTAGATAAAATATGTTATTTTATCTCAAGTTTTGTTTTTAATGGTTTAGTAATAAAGTTACTCATTACTGCCAGAATTTGTGTTTTTTTTTTTTTTTACTCCAAGATCTTATACTTAGCTATTTAAATACACTAAAAGAAGTTGGTTATTTTTAAGGCATTTTATCTAACATTTATATCACCATAATGATGGCTACATCAACTGTAATGTATTTTGTTGAATTCTATTTCTTTATTAATTCAAAATAACCTCTGTCATATTCTCTAAACAGGGAAAACTAACAATACATTTTCTAAGTAGCCTTTTTGAAATAAGTAGAAAACAAAATAAAAATATAAAACTATTGTTTTTAAGCATCAGTTACATTTGTATTCTCATCACAAACAAAAGTAAAGAAAGAGTTTATTTCATCTAAGTTTTCATCTGTCTAGATAATTTGCATAATAATCTTCAGCATAGAAGATGATATACTTTCTACTGAAACCATATCAATTTCTATTAAAGAAAATTAGAGTAGCCAAATGATAGCTGGTTGACTTTTTTTGTGTATTTGTCATATACCATCAAATTACCTTCTGCCACTGACTTTCTCATTTTATTGAAAATATTGAAATTTCTGAAATTTTCACAATCAAGCCTGTAATTATGATAAAACACCTTGTAGTGGTATAGTTTAAAAGCCTCAAAAAAGTTGGAAACATATCAAAGAAAAAAAAGACAAATTAGCAATAAGAAGCTTGTCAACAATGGAAGTATTGCCAATATACCCAGAAAGGGGCCATGACTAGCTAATCCAAAATTTCAAAAGACACTTAGACATTTCTTCTAATTATTGTAACCAAGTTTAACCAAAGAACTACAGCTAATTATTAAATAATATAATCTATGTCAAGCATTTTCATGAAAATGGGCCAATGTTTTTTTACTATTCTTATTTATATAAAGTATATATTAATTAAATTGTTTGCCTGGGATTTAAATTTTTAGCACAAAACAGAAATTAAAAAAATAAAAAAGTATTTATTACAGTAAAGTAACTAATTTAAGGTTTACTAATAATTTTAGTACCCACTAAAATACTTAAATTCCCAATTACTTTTAAATATCTATTATAATACTTTTTACTCTTTTTTTCTGTTAAACATACTTATTTCTATTAGAGAAAACTTTTGTTTTCAATCTTAGTGCTTGCTACAGAGAGGTATTTCTTATAGATAATTGCTTCCAACCAAATTATAATATATGTGCATTTTATTCTTATATTAAATAAAAATAACTTTACAATATTCTTTCAACTGAAAACACTCTAAACATGAACTTGCCAAAGACTTCTTCCAATAGATTATGGCAGATTTAGAGAAAAAATAAAGAGTACTTCTATTCAGTCACAAAAATATTCCCCTTCAAGATGTCAAAAAAAAAAAATCAATCTGAAAGTTTATGTAAAATTGTTTCACATGTGTTGTTGTTAGACAATGGCTATTTCTACTGTTATTACTCACATAAATCATATAGCTTATGCTGATTAGTTCTATTTGATATAATTTATACAATATATATAGATAGCAGATGATAGATAATAGATGATAAATGAGAATGATAGATGATAGATGAATGATAGATAGATGATTGATTGATAGATAGATGATAGATAGATAGATAGATAGATAGATAGATAGATAGATAGATAGATAGATGATAGATAGATAGATGACAGGTAGATAGATAGATGATAGATAGATAGATGGTAGATAGATGTGTATGTGCCATTATTTTTGAAGTAGTTGCTAATTGCTGTTTTAGGATTATTCTATACAATGCAGGATATATACACACACATACACACATACATCAAATATTTCCTCATACCATAGAGATTTGCAAGAAAGCAAGATTGATGAGTACTGAGATAGTGTAGTCTAAGCAAGAGGTGAAGAGGTAAGATTGGGATAGATTTGTCTAAGTAAAATGGACATGTTAGAACATAGATCTTCTAAACAATGTATGATTTGCTGATTAAATATAGTGTGTGTGTGTATCTGTGTGTGTATACAAACACATGAAAGAATCATAGAAAATAGGTTTAGATAGATATAGATTAGATGATTTTTTTTTAATCCTGAAAGCTGGACAAGATTTCAATGTGATAGGCAAATCACTAGGAAAATCACAATATTAGATAACTGATATTAATTAGCAATACTTGGATGGAACAAAGAAATTTAGCTAGTTGTTAGCAGTTCTCAAGAATTCTCATATCACTGATATGTCTCCATTAAGCAGAAACATTTTTAAATGTCTTACTCTTTGATTTGGTGGAAGAAAAGGCCAAAATACAAAATGAACATTCTTCCATAAAAACAAGTTATCTACAGATATTTTAAAATTTGAGTAATCATCAAATTATCTTTAAAAAATACACAAGTGGAAACAAGAAGCTAACAATTATGCATAGTAGATGAAAATCACTAAAAATTAATTTGACCCATTTTAGATTTATTTATATTGTTTATAAATTTCTGTTTTTCTCAAATAATCGTTATAATATTTATCTCATTTAAGAAGAAATATATAGAGTATAATTCTGCTATCTGCAGAGTGAAGTGTTTTACAGACAAATTTTATTTTCTTCAGTAATCATTTCTACAAAAGAACAATTTTAGAATCTTTTGCACATCTCTCTCTTTCTTAGTTCACTATATTTTCCTAAATCTTACATTTAAAATAAGCAATATTATTAAATTTATTTCTCCTGTCATAGTTCATTCAGGCAGCTATAACACAATATAGGTTGGAAGTCTAAGATCAGGATGCCAACATGGCTGGGTTCTGTTGAAGGCCCTCATCCAGATTGCAGACTATAGACATCTTGCTGCATCCTCACAAAGTTGGAGTAAGATCTCTCTATATATGCTCTCTTTTATAAGGGCACTAATCTCATTCATGAAGGCTCCTCCTTCATGATCTAATCATCTCCCAAAAGTCCACTTCCTAATACCATCGCCTTAGGGTGTAAATTTCAACATATGAATTTGGGGGTGGAAACAAACATTTGGACCATAGCATTTATATACTCATCTACTGACACTGTCCATAGTGTTCTCTTTTGGACTGCTTAACTCAGTTGATATTTTGTTTTCAGCTGAACAAAAATAGTTGCATTCAGAATAAAATTGCGATAAAATTTTGTCAATTAAATGCACTTAACTGAGCCACCAAGCTCATTTCTAATCGGCTAGATCCATGTTGCTCATTGAATATGCAATACAAAGGAAATTATTGGATGAGGTTTAAAATCGTTAGCAGCTTTGTTGGATAACACAATTTAGAAAGCAGTACTAAAGCTGTTTGGAAAATCATTGGAATCAAGAACTGAATAGAAATGCATCAACTTTATGGAAAATCAATTCAGTAGTCATTCTAGTGATCAAAAAAGTAAGCATGAAAGAGAATGTGAATATATCAATTTAAAAATCTTAGTTACTTAAGTAGATGATAAATCTACAAGTATGACTTTCTAGCTTTAGTCCAGAAACTGCATAATCATTTATGAATGTGAGGACATGTATTACATGACCAAACCATTCCAAAATCTTAATCATTTGTGACTATCTTAAAGACATTTCAGAGTGTATCTTCATATTACTATGTAGCGATTATATTAATAGCTTATATTACTATAAGCTATTAATGTTATAATAGCTTATACTTATTGCTTAATTTTATACTAAATACGAATAAAATTTTTTAAATTAAGTGTCTGTTTCTGCTACCTTGTCTTCCAAATTACTAGTTCATTCTTATGTGTTATGTAATCTAGTGTTTACTCCTTCTAGTATATTCTTCACTTCAGTTATTGTGTTTCTCATTTCTGATTGGGTCCTTTTTATGGTTTCCACTTCCTTTTTATACTGACTATCTCTTGAGTGAGGTTCTCACTGAGATCATCTATTCTTCCCCTATATTACTTATATGTTTATATTCAGTCTTAATTTAGGAAAACAATTGAAATAAAAAGTTCATTGGAAATTAATTTCAATATTTAAAATATTATACTAGTTAAAATTATATATGCATGACTTTAGTTTAAAATGTGAAAAAATAATATAAATAATAAATAAAAATGTATGATTGAAGCATATTACTAAAGCTTGATGTTTGTAACTGCCATTTTATGATGAAAATTCCTGAAATTTTAGCCATTAGTAAAATGAATGAAAAATCAAATTATAAAAGTCAGATTCTGCCTCTATATACAACTATCAACTCAGAATCAAAGCATAATTTGACAACTCATAAATTGCCAGTGAGAATTTTGTTGTTAGGCCAGCTCCACCTCACACTATTGTCAAGAAGCTTCCTCAGCAACAATCAACAAGTCTTGGCTGGAGCACCTGTGGAGACACTTTCATTGGCAGACCACCAGCTGCAGAATTTCTTGGGGGTCTCCAGGCTTGAGGTGGGCAACAGTTATCCTGAGACTTCTGTTAGTGGCCACAGGCTCAGAGCTATCAACAAAGCTGAATCTGTGCTAACCTGGAGAACACCACTTGTCCCACACTGGTAACTCTCTGAGATTCCACCTCATTCGAATTGAGTACTTCCCAAGACACATTCAGCTTCTGAGCCTTAAGAGGCAGGAAGTCAGCCTCAGGCCTGGGAGTGTCCTGGGTCTCTTGATGAGCTGCTCTAGTCCCAGCACTGGCGGCAGCTGGCCTCAGTTTGCAATATGGCATCTCCCATGAGCATCCAGGTCCAGCAAAGGCAGTAATCAGCCTTGGATCACTTTGTAGCTTGTATCAGGTAGGCCCAGGCAGTAACAAGCAGCTGTTAACCTTGGCCTGAATGGGAGTCCCTCTCAAGGAGCCCCAGAACTAAAATACTTGGAGGTTAGCATTAGACCTCAACAGAGCACCACCTGATTAGTCCTATAAGTGGCACACCCAAAGGGTAGTCTCAACAGGCACATGAGCCTACTGGGGCAAATCCCACCCTGTGAGGTCATATGCTGTAGGCATGGCCAATCCCCACAGCCAGTCAGTCTGAGAGTCAACCCCACCCACTGATGTGGCAATAGCAATCAAGGCTTAACTACAATAGGAGGGCACACACAATCCACATGACAGACACTTGTGGAGCACCTAGCACAGGTGATCAAGAAGACTAAGCCACAGAGCCATCCAGATAAGACTAGAAGACATAGCAGATCTGCATAATTCATAGAAACAAACACAGAGAGGCAGCCAAAATGCAACAACAAAGAAACATATCTGAAATTTTAAAAAAAGAAAAAAACAGAAGATGACTCCAGAAAAATAATAAAATGGAGGCAAGAAACCTACTAGATACAGAGTTCAAAATGCTGGTTATAAAGGTGTTTGTGAACTTAGTGGTAGAATAGATGATCTCAGTGAGAACTTCAGTAGAGAGGTAGTAAGCATAAAAAGGGGCATAAACCATTAAAAAAATCCAGTCAGAAATGAGGAATACAATAACTGAAATAAGAATAGACTAGAAGAAATCAACAATGGAACAGAGATTAAATCAGCAATTTGGAAGACAAGGTAGCAGAAAACACCCAATTAAGGCAGCAAAAAGAAAAAAAATAATAATTTTAGAAAATGAGGATAGTTTAAGGGGACTCTGGGACAACATCAAGCACAAAAAAATTCATATCATAGGGATACTAGACGGAGAAAAGAGAAAGCAAGTGTTTGAGAACATATTTGAGAAAATAATGTTTGAAAACGTCCTTAACCTGGTGAAAGAAATAGACATACAAATCCTGGAAACATAATAAGTTCCAATTAGGATGATTCCAAACTGACCCACAACAAGGCACAACATAACTAAATGCCAAATGTTAAAAGACAAGAAGAAAATTCTAAAAATAGCAAGAGAAGGTCACCTAGTTAATCACAAGGGGCCTTTGATAAAATGTCAGCTGATTTCTTAACAGAAACTTTTCAGGCCAGAAGAAATTAGAACAAAATATTTAAAGTGATAAAAAAGAAAAGACCTAAAACCAAGACTACACTACCCAGCCAGGTTATCAATTAAAATAAAAAGTGAGGTAAAAAGCTTTTCAGACAGGAAAAGCTAAAGGAATGTATCACCACCAAGCCAATATTACAAGGTATGTTTAAAAAAAAAAAAAAAAGTAAAGAGGGGAAAGAAGAAGAAAAAAGAACATAAATATGAATAGTAAAATGGCAATAACTATATACCCAACAATAATCACTTTAAATGTAAATGAGACATATAAATTAAATACTCTAATTATAGTATTTCATGTAAATTAAATACTCTAAACAAAAGACATAGGGTAGTTGAGTGGATAAGAAAACATACATATGTTGTCTACAAGACACCCACTTCAGACTGAAAGACACAAACAGACTGAAAGTAAATGGATGGTAAAAGATATTTCGTGCAAATGGAAATGAAAAAAAAAAAACTACTGTAATAATGATTATACTAGCAAAATAGATTTTAAAACAAAGGCAATAATAGAGACAAAGAAGGACAATACATAATGATAAAAGGATTAGTCCAACAAGAAAACATAACCCTAGTAAACATTTATGCAACTAGTATAGAAACATACAACATATAAAGCAAATTTGACTAACAAAGAGGGAGAGATTGATGGTAATACAGTCATACTAGGAGGTTTTGACACCCATTGACACTAATGGACAGATCTTCCAGACAGAAAATCAACAGGAAAACAGTGACTTTAAAGGATACATTAGATCAGATGAATTTAATTGATATTTTTAAAACATTTCACCCCAAAGCAGAAAATAGACATTCTTCTCAAGTACACATGGGATATTTTCTAAGATAGACCACATGTTAGATTACAAAATAAGTCTTGGCATATTTAAAAATATTGAAAATTATATCAAGCATCTTCTCTGACCACATTTGTATGAAACTAGAAATCAATTACAACAAGAAAACTGAAAAATACACAAACTTGTAGCGGCTAAATAGCATGCTACTTAACAATGAATGGGTTAACAATATCAGAGAAGAAATCAAGAGATACCTTGAAGAAAATAAAAATAATAAAACACAATGACCTCACTTCTCTGGGACACAGAGAAAGCATTTCTAAGAGGAAAGTTCATAGCAATACAAGCCTATCTCAAGAAACAAGAAAAATATCTACAAATCTCACCTTACATTTAAAGAAATTAGAAAAAAGAACAGCAAACAAAGCCAAAAGTGAGTAGAAGAAATGAAATAATAAAAATTACAGCCAAAACAGACAAAATAGAATTTTTGAAACAAAAAAAAAATGAAACGAAGAGCTTTTTCAAAAAGACAAAATTGATGGAGATTTAATAATATTCATGAAGAAAAACTAGAGGACTCAAATAAATGAAATCAGAAATGAAAAAAAGAGAAGTGGCAACTGACTCAACTGAAATACAAAAGATTATAAGAAAATACTACAAGCTATATATGGCAAAAAATTAGACAATCTGGAAGAAATAAATACATTTCTAGAAGCATGAAATCTTCCAAGACTGAATCAAGAAGAAACGTAGAATCTGAACTGATTAATTACTACCCACAAATTCAAATCAATAATAAAACAAAACTCTTAACAACCAAAAGTCCTAGACCAGATCGCTTCACAGGTGAATTTTACCAAACAGTAAAAGAAGAACTGACTCCTATTCTTAAACAATTTTGAATTTCTGAGCTCATTTTACAAGGCCAGCCATCATTACCTTAATTTCCAAAACAAATGAAGATATTTAAAAAAAGAAAATTATTGGCCAATATATTTCATAAACATAGATGCAAAAATCTTCAAAGAAATATTAGCAAATTGAATTCAGCGATACATTAAAAAGATCATATAGCATGACCAAGTTGGATTTCTTCCTGGGATGCAAAGTTGATTCAGTATCCATAAATCAATTAATGTGACACACTACATTAACAAATTGACAGATAAAAGTCATGTAAAAATATCAATAGATGACGAAAAAGCATTTGACAAAATCCAGTATCCATTTATGAAAGACCTCTCAGCAAAGTGGGAACATACCTCAACATAGTAAAGGTTGTACATGACGAACCCACACCTAACGTTATACTCAATGGAGAAAAGTTAAAAGCATATTCCTTAAGATCAAGAACATGACAAGAATGTCCACACTCACCACTTTAATTCAACATAGTATTGGAAGTTCTAGCCACAGAAATGAGACAAGAAAAAGAAATAGAAGACATTCAAATTGGAAAAAAAATATATAAAACTGTCATTATTTGCAGATGATATACTATATAGAGAGAGCTCTAAGGATTCTACTAACAAAACTGTTAAAACTCTTAAATCTTAAAAAGTAGTGGCATACAAAATTAATATTAAGAACTTAATTGCATTTTATACATTAATAATGAAGTATCAGAATGAGAAATTAAGAGAACAATCTCATTTACAACTGCATAAAAAATAAAATAAAATATCTAGGAATAAATTTAACAAAGAAGGTAAAAACCTATATTCAAAGAATTGTAAGTCATTGAAGAAATAAATTGGAGAAGATGCAAATAAATCAAAGTATATACCATGCTCATGGATAGAAAGACATCATTAAAATGTTCATACTACTCAAAGCAATTTGGGTAGATTCTATGAAATTTTTATCAAAATACCAATAAAATTTTTCAGAGAACTATACCAAATAATTCAAACATTTATATGAAATCATAAAAGACCCTGAACAGCCACAGCAATCTAGAAAAGGAAGAACATAGTTGGAGGTATCACACTACCTGATAATCAAACTATATTAAAAGGCAATAATAATCGAAAATGCATGATACTGGCACAAAAATCAGACACATAGATCAATGGAACGGAATAAAGAGCCTAGAAATAAACCCAGACCTGTATGGTTAATTAATCTATGACAAAGGAGGCAAAAATATACAACAGTGTAAAGACAGTCTATTCAATAAATGGTGTTGAAAAGACTGAACAAATATATGCAAAAAAAAAAAAACTGGATAGATACAGGGGAAAATAAGAAAAAAGAAACTGGACCATCATATAGAAGAATAAACTAAAAATGGAATAAAGACTTAAATGTAAGACTCGAAATCATAAAACTCCTAGAAGAAAAAATAAACAGTAAATGATCTGATATTAATTTACTAATATTTTTTTCTGATACATATATTCTCATGCAAGAGAAAGAAACAAAAAATAAATAAATGGGACTACATCTAGCTAAAAAGTTTTGCACAACAAAGGAATTCATCAACAAAATAAAAAGGCATTCTACTGAACTGGAGAAGATATTTTCTGTAACACAACTAATTAGGGTTAATATTCAAACTTTAGAAAGAACTCATACAACTCAACAACAAATAAACAAATAATACAATTAAAAAAATGGGCAGAGGACATGAATAGACATTTCTCCAAAGAAGACATACAGCCAATAGACATATGAAAAGACATTCAACATCTCTAATTATCAGAGAAATGCAAATTAAAACTACAATGAGATGTCACCTCACACTTGTCAGAATGACTACCATTAATAAATCAAAAAAAAAAAAAAAAGAAGTGTTGGCAAGGATGTGGAGAAAAGAGAACCTTGTGCACCATTGATGGGATCGCAAATTGATGCAGTAACTAAGAAAAACATTTTAGATATCCCTCAAAAAATTAATAATAGAACTATCTTATGACCCAGCAATTGTGCTTCTGGGTATTTACTTGAAGAAAACCAAAATACTAATTTGAAAAGATGTATGCATCCCTATGTTTACTGCAGCACTATTTACAATAGTTGAGATATGAAAGTACCTAAGTGCCAATCAATAAATGATTGGATAAAGAGCTGGTATATACGTCAATGAAAATTTATTTAGCCAAAAAAATAACATCTTACCATTTGCAACAACATGGATGGACTTAGAGGGAATTATGCTAAGTGAAATAATACCATGATTTCAGTTATATGTGGAATCTAAGGAACAAAATAAATGAAAAAAAAAATTAAAACACTTATTGATATAGAAAACACACTGGTGATTGCCAGATGGGAAGAGGGTTTGGGGGCATGAGTGAAAAAAGTGAAAGGAATAAGAAGTACAAATTGATAGTTACAAAATATTCACAAGGATGTGAAGAATAGCGTACAGAATATAGTCAATGATATTATAATAACCATGTATTGTGCCAGGTGGGTACTGAACTAATCAAGGATCACTTCAAAAATTATATAAATGTCTAACCACTATGCTGTACACCTGAAACTAATATAAAATAATATTAAACATCTACTCTAATTAAAAAATAAAAATTAAAAATTAAATAAATACTTAAAAATTATGGTTTAATTTACAACCTCCTGGGGGACTTATTTGACAGTATATAGATCAGTTTATAGCCATTCAAGCTATTTCTTGCACTCATATAATATTTAATTTGTGATTAATTAAATAAATTGTCATGCACCAGGTGTTAAAAATTTTATTTTAATATAGAACTTTTGTGGATTTTATTGGTTGGTTGGTTATTTTTTACAATGAGATGAAAATAAGGCTTTTAAAAAAGTCCTGAAATCTGACAGAAAAAAAAAAAAACTGGATTATCAAATCTGAATTCTGAATGGACAATCTTGAGTATGTAAAATGTGTAAAAATAAGACAATCATTATATTAAAATAGTTCAACATACACTACACTATTGTTTTAATTGTAATAATAACAATGAATTTTGCCAGAAGCCCAATATTTTATCAATGGCTTTAAGGAAAATATTATAATTTTTATATTTTTATTGGCTTACATCACAAAATCTGTAACTAATCTCAAAAGCCAGGCCTTATGGATAAAAATTCATGATTGTGAAACTCATTTATGAAAGATTTTTTGTCTTGCTTTGTTTGTTTTTAGTGCATTTGTGCCAGTCATATTGCCATAGAGACTTCTTTTTATTTCCTTAAGAAAATACTAAATTAGATTTTTAAAAAACTGTTAAAATTGCAAGAAGAAAAAAAACAGGAAAAGATTGTAGGCTTAACGAAGTTGGCTGCTTTTACATTTTCTTCTTGTGATTCAATTTCATATTTATCAAATAGAAGAAAGAATATAGCTTAGCCTACATTAAAATAAATGGATAAAGTTCTATTAATGTCTATAAATATTTTTGAAAATGTATTATAAGAAATAAACATTACTTTTCTCATTCGTTAAATGTATATGCACTGACTAAAACGGTTGTCACAAGGTATGCATATGTATGTTTAAACTTAAATTAATAAAATTGTATTGAAATTTATTTCCTCAGTCACACTAACCACATTTTCATTATTTCAGAGCTGCACAGGGCTACTGGCTAACATTTAGAATATTCCCATCTGGACAGATCTAGAGAGTCACTAAAAATATCACACTTAAGAATTGTGTTATAGAAAACTCATATTTCTCACTTTTAAATATTACTTTTTTCTTTTCTACTACCCATGCCAGTTGGATAGAAACACAATCTAGGTATTTTCTAGGCAAGAGAGAAATAAATATATTTATCTTTTCTTTTTTAAATTTTTGATGGCAGTAACAGCTTAGAACTATCTGCAACAAATAGGACACATTATTTGTCTTTAAAAATATAGAATCTGTTAGCATGTTGATACTGATTATACCTTTTCATGTATTTCTGGCACTGAGAGTGTTATTCTTTCCCTAAACCCAATTAAAATTATAGTAAAGGAATTATTAAAATTAAAAAAATAAAACTTAGACCCACAGTCTAAGAGAAAGATATAACAGGAGAGAAAGATAATAGAGCAAGAGATGCTATTAACAAGATTTTCATATCAGGCATGTAGATAGATAAAATGAAGCAGACCTGAGACAGTCTGCAATGCATTAATAGGAAAATAAAGAAACAACATAACCAAGAATCCGTAAAAACTTTAGGGAAGAAAATGGATTGTTGGGCTGAAACATTTACACATGGAAATAATTAAAATTGATAATTGTATCCATTCAGCAGATTTTGATCTAAGATAACAAGATAAATCAGAACCAGTAAAAGAAGTACCTCTAGTATTTTGTTTTTCAAGTAAATATTATAGACTAAAGGGAAAAAACTGTGGAGATGGTTACATATGTGAAAAACAAATTTTATATACATAAATATATATTTTTATTTATTTATTTATTTATTTATATTTTATTTATACATATTTATATAAAATATGCTATATACATATATGTATTAAAATGTAATTAATAAATATTCCAGGTAAATACAAAATAAAATGCTCATATCATATAGAAAATATATTTTTTGGAAGAATACTATCAAAATGTCATTAAGGATCATTTTGACCTAGAAATTGATGAATGTGTACTGTCAATGCCAAAGCTGATCAAGAAGGGAAGGTTTTGGTGGTAAGATGCCCTTTTAGAAGAATGGAGGAGGGGTTGACATGAGAATGAAAGGTAAGTACCAACTTTATTGTGAGGAACATGCTTCTGTGCTAGGGAACTGCATGGGCTCCACATATATGTCAGAGTACAATAGTGGCATTCTGTCACACATGCATTCTACAATAAACTGAATTATGCTTATATGAGCTGGGTGCAGGTGCCCTACTACACTAATGTAACATTCTAAATCTGGGGTCTTATTCCCAGCCAGGAGCCTGGATCGCAGCTAAACCTGGAACCAGCCAGGTCCGAAGCCTACAGTGTACCTATAAATTTTGTATTGTTTTTAATGTTCTAGTAATCAATACAAAGATGATTACTTTTTGCTTTAATATATTTAGCAACATATTTTTATATTATAGGACATAATTTTATATTGAAAATATATGCCCAATAAAATAAAAGATATCAATCTATATTTCAAAAGTAAAAAGTTTCAATAATATTAATATTCTTTTACTTCTTGATTAGGTTGCATATTGGCTATAAATTTTTACTTATCCTTCCTCTCATACATGGAGTTCAGCCTGTGTACCACGTATACTGGTTGGCAGCACTGCCCGAAGGCACACTCAGATAGTTCAGTGACCTTCTTAAAAAGGCTTATTGCAGGTAACATCATTTATCCTGATTGTCTGAAAATATGAATGTTTGACCTATACTTTTGGCTAGTCCTTTGCAATAACAGATGTTTCAGCTAAGTGTCTGGCTGATGTTATATAGTGGGAGATTCGAGATTATTGTTGCTAGGTATAATGTTACTATTTGAGAGAAAACCTATTATCTATAGATCTCTATAGTCATTGAAATGTGTGTTGTGGTTGGAACAGACTGATTGAATGGAATGAATGTTGAATTCTATCTGAAACTTCAGCTAGCAGTTTATTTTTAATTTATCCATTTAAGAAAATTTTCACTGAGGTTCAGGTCTATAAAATTTATTACTTTCAATTGGATTACGTATTGTTGTCTCATACTAGACTGTGTTGATTAAATCATTTACAAGGTATGACTTATATTTTTGCCCTAATTAAGAGCTAAGCTTCTTCACTATGTAAGGTAAGAAACAGGAGGATAACTAAAAACAAGAAGAGGACTTTCCAAAGGAAGCTAATTATGAGTCTGCTCAAGAATAAAACTCTTTAGTCCAGTAGTATAGAGCATGAAGGGGATAACTTAGGCCAAAAAAAAAATGTTGCCATTAAATATACATCTTCAAATTTCCTGATAGTAAAACTGAGTGCAGATTTTTAGTTTATTCTGTGATGCAGTTGGATCTAAAGGTATTTAATTGGATCTAAAGGAATTTGGGTTAGTGTGGTTTAGGCAAGTTGTAGAGATTATTGAAGTCCTCTTGGGAGAAGTAGAATAAACAGTTCTTATCAAATTAGGTATTAGACATGGCCCAAGACAAAATGTATTCAGCACAGATTCTATTCCCACCATGGTGCTTTTCTCCCACATAGAGAAGTCACCTTAGTACCAACTTCTCAGGAACCATTACTCTGCTGTTCTTCCAAAGCCAGAAATGTCTTCTTTCAGAATTCCCATTCCTTACCACTAAGAAAGACTTGTTTCTTGTGGCCCTTACATTCCTTAGGCCATTTTCTGACTGCTTAGTTGGTGGTCCATTAATTTGACAAATGAAGATTTCACAATGCTGACTCAAATTCATTTAAGCTTTTGGGCATCTAAACCAAATTTATAGCAGATCTGTTGGGGATATAAAGAAGAGGTATGAATCTAATTTTCCAATGGCTAAACTAACTGGATTGGTGGCCATTTCTTTCTTCTCTCACATATTAAATAAAGAGCCTGGAGGGGCGTGAACCTCATTAACAAGTGTTTTGTTTTGTATTATTTGGTTTTATTTTCTTTTGTTTTTAAGTCAAAATATTCCACTGTTTCTTCTCTTGAAGTTAATATAAATATAACACTATAATGCAAGGGTATGTAGCTCAGTCCGAGGAGTCAGGTTGGGGTATGGTCTTATTCATAATTAAGTGCTCTTTATTAAATGTAGCTGTTGCTATATACTTATAATTTAATACTGGTGGTTTTTTTTCCTCATTAATTATCACACAGGCAAACATTCACAATTAAAAAAGAATAATTGACAGTTTAAATAATTTTAATCTAATTATAGTAAAATTAGCCCTTTGTAGATTTAAGTAATGATTGGTGTATGTGTGTGTTATGTGTTTAAATATTAAGATGTAAAATAATTTATGCTTAGAATTCTAAGATAATCCATAAATTGACATGTCTATAAAATTCTAGTGCAATATTTTTTATTAATAGTCACAATATGCCTATTGAAAGCTGATTTAGTTAGTAAATTATTAGTATTTCCATGCAAATGTAATCAAAATCCTTTAAACCAGCTAATTCAAATTGCTTAGCTTTGGCATTATGCTGAAATGTCTTTTGACATTTACCTAAAGTCTTTTGAAAAGAACCACATTTGATGTCACTTAGATTAGTCCACTATAGTTATCTAGAATTGTCGATCCAGATGCTGTTATATGATCCAGAATGATTTACTTGAAGATTTATCATTGCCATGTTCAGTTTATATAAAGACATATAAACACATAAGACAGGACTTAACTATAAGGCAATAAGTAACAAGCATGGTTTCTTCTTTCATTTTAGGAGTGCATACAAAATCATATGAGATGGTTAATGTGAAAAATCAAAAGATAATATTTTATATTAACATTTTTATGTAATTATCTCATTATTTTCCTATATCAATATAAACTTCTTAAGCTCTTGACAGTTTAATATTAAAGGGAAAAATCAATAAATCAAATGATCTCAGGAAAGAAGGAATAGTTAAGATTTTTGTTACTAAGAAGTGACTGGAAATGACTCAAACTGTATATTGTTAAGTATATTTTAGGTAATTTATTACTTTATAAGAAATAATTTCACTTGCTGATCAATAAACGAAGTATCTTGATTTAGAACTTAATTTTTTTTTTTTTTTTAGTTTTGCATTTGCTCAATGCAATATACCAAAATCACTGTGGAATTTTGATATTGCAGATCATTTAAGTATCTTTAGCCAGCAACCTATATCCTAAAAGCAAATATATTTTTTCTGAGATATATAATCACTGGGCCACACCAATGGATGTTTACTCTTAGAGAAAGTTAATTTTCATGTATTATGAGACTTGGCTGAGCAGCAGCAGTTATCTTTATTCTTTTTCTTGTCTTCCTGTTTCATTTGAGAAAGGAATCGGGGACTAACCATAGGATTTTCTAGAGTGTCAAATGATGCAATGACTTTAAAATATTTATTAAGTTTTTAGGTCTCAAACTTGCTGGACTAAGTAGTACTTCAATTTTATAAATATCTTCAGTTTTTAAATTGCTGCAAAATATGGCCCAGAAATAAAGCAATGCACTGTCAATGGAATGCCCTCACAACTTTTCTACTTATTTTTAGTCATTTTCTAAATAATTTCTTGGTGATTATAATAATGGAATAAGTTTTTATAATGAGATAGCTGTCATCCACCAAACAAAGACAGGTTTGGTTTTGAAGTGTACAATGAAATTTTAGCAGCTAGAGATGTCATGAGTAAATTATTTGCATTGTTTTTTATTTTTTCTTTCTATTTCTGAAATGCAACAATTAATTCTTGGTTTTCTTTTTACATGATTATCTTGAGAAAGATAGTATCTTAAAAATCATCAGACTTAATTTCTATGATTTTTATTTTTTGTAAATGACATGAAGTTTCAGAAACTTTCTTTGCTTGGTGAGTGGGAAACCATGCTTACTTCATTTAGAATATATGTAAGCATACTGTATAGAAGGAACAAATACCAAATTATATAAATTAAGTTACATGACTAACACAATTGCTGAGATAAATCAACTTACTCTAAGAAATATATTTTGCATTTAATAAGTATATTGGTGTCCCCAGATAAATATATACTTGTTATTTAAAAATAATGTTCAAATTGTGCACTCTTGTTTTAGCTCTAGTTAATACATATTTGTTATTTTTCAAATTGTTCAAACGACATTTTGATTTTAACTGTAAATAGTAACATAGTATTCTTCAGAATAATAAATGATGACATATCATTAAAAGAAGAAACCTAGTTCACCAACTATATAATTACATTATTTAATGTTCCAAATATTAACATTCCAACGTCAACAATAGTTCACACAATCATACACATTCACACACAAACATGGCATCTGCTGGAGATAGATAAGTAATGAACAAAAACTTATGTGTTCTAAGATGGAACTATGATTTATAATTGTTTCAGAATATGGTAGAGGAGCAGCATGGATATATAATTTAGTTGAATGTTCTCATTTTGCAGAAAAAAAAAGGGGGGGCTCCGAGATAACTTAGTGTGAAAAAAGAGTAGCAGTTCAGATTTTACAGATGTTCCATTTCCATACCAAGTGTTATATAAACACAACTTTATTTCTTTTTCAATTGTGGTAAAAAATACACAACATAAAATTTAAATTGCTTCAGAAAAATACCCCACAGTGGGATTGCTTAGTTATATATGGTAGGCCTATTTTTAATTTTTTGAGAAAACTCTATACTGTTTTTATTTTTTATAATGGCTGTATCAATTTACTGTCTCATCAACAATGCATGAGGGTTCACTTTATTCCACAATCTCTCCAACCCTTTTTTGTTGATTTATTATGGTTTCTGCTACTTTATGGATTTATTTATTAGCTGTAATAGTTTTTTGGTTGAATCTTTAGGGTTCTCTTCATATAGTGTCATGCCATCTGCAAATAATGACATTTTTACTTCTTTCTTTCCAAATGGGATGCTTTTAT
Organism: Cynopterus sphinx; assembly: GCA_030015415.1. Taxonomy (NCBI): domain Eukaryota; kingdom Metazoa; phylum Chordata; class Mammalia; order Chiroptera; family Pteropodidae; genus Cynopterus; species Cynopterus sphinx. Next base: position 96,095,877 of record CM057382.1, on the reverse strand, counting down.
TTATTTTTCTTGTGTGATTGCTGTGGCTAGGACTTCCAATAATATGTTGAGTAAAAGTGAACATTTGTCTTCTTCCTGATCTTACAGAAAAAAGCTCTCAGCTGCTATAATACACTGTTCAGTATGATGTTACCTCTGGATTTGTCATATATGGCTTTTATTATGTTAATTTATGTTTCCTCTATCCTCAGTTTGCTGGAATTTTTTTATTTTAAATGACTATTAGATTTTGTCAAATGCTTTTACTGCACTTATTTATATGATTATATAATTTTTATCCTTAATTTTGCTTATGTAATGTGCTATATTAGTTTATTCATGGATATTAAACCAACCCTGCAACCCAGGAATAAATTCCACTTGATCATGCTATGTAATTCTTTTAATGTATTACTGAATTTAGTTTACCAATATTTTGTTGATGATTTTATACCTATGTTCATCAAGGATATTGGTGTGTGTTTATATGTGTATGTGTATGTATATTAGTATATGTGTATGATGTATATATGCATATGTATATGTAATGTATATGTATATATGTATATGTGTATGTGTATGTATATGTATTTGTATTTTTTTTTTCAATGTCTTTATCTAGTTTTGATATCAGGGTATTGCTGGCCTCATACAATTTGAGAGCCTTTCCTCCTCTTCAATATTTTGGTGTGGTTTGAGGATAGATATTAATTCCTCTTCAATGTTTGTTAAAATTTGCCAGTGAAGTCTTTTGGTCCAGAGCTTTTGTTTGTTGGAAGTTTTGAATAGTGATTTGATTGTATTAGCAGTTATTTGTCTGTTTAGATTTTCTGTTTCTTCCTCATTTGGTCCTTGAAGATTGTATGTTTCTTAGAATTTATCTATTTCTTCCAGGTTGTCCAATTTGTTGGCACATAATATTGCATTATATTTTCTTATAATTCTTTGTATTTCTATGGTGTCTCATCTTTCATTTCTGATTTTTTTAAAATTTGGATTCTATATCTCTCTTTTTAAAAATAAATCTGGCTAAAATTTATCAGTTTTGTTTATTTCTTTTAAAGAACCAGCTCTTGGTTTTATTGATCCTTTTTATTGATTTTTTAGACTCTTCTAAAATTTCACTCTGAGATTTATTTTTTCCTTCCTTCTAATCACTTTGAGCTTTGCTTACTCTTCTTTTCCTAGTTTCTTTAGATATAAGATTGGTTTTTTATTTGAGATTTTTATTTTTGTTTCTTGAGGAAGGCCTTTATTGCTATAAATTTCCATCTTAGAACTGCTTTGGCTAGGTTCCATAGATTTTATGTCATTGAGTTTAATTTTCATTTATCTTAAGGTATCTTTTGATTTCTTCCTAGATCTCATTGTTAATTCATTTATTGCTTAGTAGCATGATTTTTAAAATCCAGGTTTTTGTGTGTTTTTCAGTTTTCCTATTGTAACTGATTTTTAATTTTATACTATTGTGATCAGAGAAGATGCTTGATATAATTTCAATCTTCTTAAGTTTGTCAAGACTTATTTATGGCCTAATGTGATATTTTCTTGAAAATGTTTTCTTTATAATTAAAAAGCATATATTCTGTTGCTTTAGATGAAATATTCTAAAAATTATCAATTAAGTACATCCACTCTAATGTGTCATTAAAGGCCATTGTTTCTTTGTTGGTTTTCTGACTGAATGATCTATCCATTGATGTGCAACAGAGTGTTAAATTACCCTACTATAATTGTGTTACTGCAAATCTCTTCCTTTATTTCTTTTAAGATTTACTTTATACATTTAGGTGATTCTAGGTTAGACACATAAAGGGTAATGAGTTATAGCCTCTTTTTGGATTGATTGCTTTGTTATTATGAAATCCCCTTGTCTCTTTTTACAGTCTTTGTTTTAAAGTCTGTAGTGTCTATTGTGATCTCGGCTTTTTTAAATTTTAATTTCCATTTGTATGAAATATCTTTTAACATCCCTTTACTTACACCCTGTGTGTGTCTTTCAATCTGAAGTAGATCTCTTGTAGGAAGTATATGTATGGGTCTTATTTTTTTTTCCTCTATTCAACCACCCTGTATCTTTTTATTTGAAGCATTTGTTTTATTAAACTTAAAGTATTTATTGATGAGTATGTAGTTATAACTACAATGTAGTTATGCCATTGTATTAATTGTTTTCTATTGTTTTTTGTAGTTCTCTGTTTTGTTTTGTTTTGTTTTGTTTTCCTTAATCTCTTGCTCTCTTATAGTTGTTGACTTTGTATAGTGTCATGTTAGAATTCCTTTCTCTATATTTCTTATACCTCTCTTATAGATTTTTGGTTAGTGGTTACCATCTGCTTCATATATAGCAACCTATGTTTATAGCAGTCTATTTTAAGTTGATGCTTGCTTAAGTTCAAATACATTCGAAAATCAATACATTTTTTACTCTCTCCTTCTACATTTATGTTTTTGTCATTATTTTTACTTTTTTAATTGTTTTGAGTGTCTAATTGTGTGTATCCTTTAATTTATTGTTGCAATAATACATGATATTTTTACTTTTGCATTTAAACCTTTCTACTAGCTTTGCAGTTGGCTGATCCACTGCTTTTATTATGTATTTGCCTTTCTTAGGAAGAATTTTTTCTTTTCTATATTTTTTTTTCATATTTTTTATTTTTCTATTTAAAGTAGTCCCTTTAACATTATTATAGTACTAGTTGAGTGCTAGGAAACTCTTTTAGCTTTTTCTTACCTGAGAAACTATCTTTTTTTGAATTCTAAATGACAGCTTTGCTTGATAGAGAAATCTTACTTGTAGGTTTCTGAGCTTTATTACTTTGAATTTTGTGCCAGTTCCTTCTGGTTTGACAAGTTTTTGTTGAGAAATCAGCTGACAGTCTTATGGGAGCTCCCTTGAAGGTAATTAACTGCTTTTCTCTCACTACTTTGAAAATTCTCTCTTTTACTTTAAATTTTGTCATTTTAGTATGATGTGTCATGTGTGGGCCTCTTTGTGTTCACCTTGTTTGTGACTCTCTGCACTTCCTTGACTTGTATATTTATTTCTTTTGTCAGGTAATGGAAGTTTTTCATCATTATTTCTTCAAAATCAATTTTATTCCCTTGCTCACTCTCTCTTCTCTTTTCTGGTACTCCTATGTATGAGTTTTGATACCTTTATGTCATCTCAGATATTTGGAAAACTTTCATTTTAAAAAAAAATATTTGCTATTTCGATTGTGTGTTTTCCACTACCTTGCTTCCAGATTGCTAGTTATCCTATATTTCATTTAAACTTCATCTAATCTGATATTTAGTTCCTGCAGTGTATTCTTCATTTCAGTTATTGAATTCTTCGTTTCTGACTGGTTCTTTTTCTATTTTTTATGTTTTCTAACTTTGTTGAAATTCTCACAAAGTTTATCTATTCTTCCCCTAAGTTTATTGTACAACCTAATAATCAATGTTTTGAACATTTTAGCTGGTAGATTGTTTGTCTCTATTTTCTTCAGTTCTTTTCCAGGAGTTTTCTCTTTTTGAGACATGTTTATTTCTCTCCTCTTTTTAGCTGACTCCTTATGTTTCTTTTTATGTATTAGGTAGATCTACAAGTCTTCCAGTCTTGTCAGAGTTGTCTTATGTAGTAGGTGTCCTGTAGAGTTCAGTGGTGTAATCTCCCTGTTGACCTGAGCCAGGTGCTCCATGGTGGCTGCTTTGTGAATTGTGTGTGCCCTTCTGTTTTAGTTGGGCCTCAATTGCTGTTGACATTAGTGGGTTGGATTGACCCTCAGGCTCACTGATTTTGAGGCCTGTGTGACTAAAGTAGATGAACCGTTGTTCTGGAGCTAATCCTATGAAGAAGGAGTTGCTTTAGTGGGGCTCTGGTATTAGTTGAGTCAGCCTTTTGAGTGTGTCGTTTGTGTAGTTGGTTGGGTGATGGTCTGGTGTGGTCTGAAGCCAGTCACTGGGTGTGTTGGTATGGGGCCTGTTAGGAGGGGCTATGGTGAGAGCCACATTCAGCCTTCACTTAGGCTGGGCTTAGAGCCTCTTTATAAGAGCTATAAAATATTCTGTAGTTGTTTTTCACTTCCACTGGGATTGAAGACCTTCGGAGAGGCTACAGTGAAAATTGAGGCCATTTTTCATTTGTGTTGGCTTGGGACCCTTATGGATACTACAGTGTTAGCTAAGGAAAGTTACCACTTGTCCAGGGCTTGTGGCCACTTAATTAAAGATATATTCTAGGTGAAGACTGGCTGCTACTAAGCCATGCTTGGTGCCACCTGATGAGAATGACAAGCTGAGACTAGTCACCATTTCTACTGGGCTTGGGGCTGTTTAGCAAGAGTTACAAGGCACACTGAGGTTGGTTGCTGCTTTTCTGGGATTTGTGGATCTTTGAGAAATTTTGTGAAAGTCTGCAGCATGGATCCAAACAAACTACTTGTGTAGAGGAGCTTAGCCACAAAGAGTCTCAGGCTGGATGGGCAAGTTGGATGAGGTAGGATCTTAGGGAATCACCAGGGCAGGATAAATAGTGTTCATCAAGTTAATGAAGATCACAGACTTGGTTCCCACTTGTGCCTGTGTGGATGGGGGGAGGGCTCAGCAACGTACAATGGTACCTGCCAGTGCTTCCATCCCTAAAGACAGTTGCCCCGATGCCCGCCCCTCCAGCCCTTGCTCTGAGGTTAGTTAACTTTGTATTTCCCTATATGTCTCTGGAGTTTTTTGAGCTGCTGTCCATTTGCTGATGCTTAGAGTGAGTTTGAGAGTAGTGAGTCTGTGTGTGGGCCCATTAAGATCTATACTGGCCTAATCTCTCACAGACCTTTGTCTCTCTGGGACACAATCCTCACTATTTTTACAGCCAAATGTTATGTAAACTCCTCCTCAAGCACTGATGCGCTGGGATGGGGAGCCTGGTGTGAGGTTGGAACTCCTCACTTCTCAGATGGGAACTCCACAGCTGAAGTAGCTCTTATAATTATTAATAGCCACACTGTGGGTGTGAGATGCCCATTCTGTGTTTCCACCCTTCTATCAGTTGTAACATGGCTTCTTCTTTATATCCTCAGTTACAGGAATTCTGTTCAGTTTTCAGGTTGTTCTCAATGGTAGTTGTTCTATTATTTAGTTATAATTTTGATGTGATCATGAGAGGAGGTTAGCACAGAGTTCACCTCTTCTGCCATCTTGACCAGAAGTCTCTCTATATAAATATAACTTTTGAACACATTTCTTGTATATGTTTACTTTGTTTATTCAAGAAATCAAAGCTTAGGAAATAAACAGCCTATCTAAAAATGAATAGTTAACAATATAATGATATCACCTGGAGGTCTTTGACTCATAAACCTGTGGTCTTGAGACTCCAGATTCTGCTAACAATGTAGAAACCTGGAAAGAGCATCATTCTCACATTTCTATCAGTAATAACAACAAAATCCCTGAGCAATTTACAATTCACTTTAACCCATCAGATAAATGCAAGGCAACCAACATATCCAAATTTAAACAAAGACAGGCAACTCCAAGAAAGGGTAAATGCCTTCAGGCACCAGTAGTAAGTATTTAGCTAAATGAAGAGTGAGTGTGTGATATTGAGACTATATAAAATCCTGGATGTTGCAGACACACCTGGATTTTGAAGCCACTCTCACTTTTCTACACTTACCCCACAGAATGCTCACAAATTTTTTGGAGACTGAGCAGGAGAACAAGGACCATGTTCCCCATGATCCAGACAGGGGAAAATAGTGTCTTTAGAAAAATAACAAGTTACAGCTGGATTATTTTCTTGTCTCTCTACAATGGAAGAAATGCCTGAAACCTCTGGAGAATGTAAAAAAGTTCTATCTCATCTGTAGGACAATGGTGGTCCATTACATCTGAGAGACAGAAAAAGAAAATACTTTCTACCCGTGGCTGAGCAAAAACATGCTATGCTATGCTCCAGACCTACTGCTGATAGCTCACCAAGCTAACAGATATTGACCAACAGGTCACAGAAATTAACTGTTAGAAGAAAACAAGCATCTGCAAAAAGATCCTCTCTGAGGCAGAAATCAAGTCCTAATTCTGAGGCTGGACAGACATTTAAAAAAACTTTAGGGCAAATCAACCCCTGCAATAAACACAAGATAGCAACAGAAGGATTCAGAGCATGTGATTTACTGAGGATAAAAATACCTACAAAAAATCCTAGATCAAGTATTTCATAGGTAGTCTAAAACTCCACATTAAAGGCCTCGTAGAAAGACATGCCCATTTCTGTGCATAAATCTATGTATCTTAGTTTTTACTGATCTACACAAGATCACTATGGTTTAATAATAAAAAAATAATGTAATATAAAAAGATATCAAAATATCAAGAGCCACAGAAGTCAACAGAACTATGGTTAATATGGTAAATACTGAAAATGGTGAACAACATGTATGATCAAATGGATAAAATTTCAGCAAAGATGTAATAAAAAAATATCTGAAATATCTTCATTTTAAAACTATAAACTATGATGAAAGAAAATTAAAAAAAAAATTTAGTAGAGAATTATACTAAGTGCTGAATTGAGTTTCTTCCGGAATTTATATATTGAAGTCCTAACCCTTAGTACCACAGATAGTGACTATGTTTGGAGGAGTCTTTAAAATGTAACTAGTTTAAAATGAGGTCATTATGTTGGGCCCTAATCCAATATGAATGATGTTCTTATAAGTAGAGGATATTACGACACAGACACACACAATGAAAAGACAACATAAAGATGCAAGAAAAAGACCACCGTTTATGAGATAGATAAGCTTCTGAAGAAACTAACCCTGTCAACACCTTGATCTTGGACTCTAGTCTCCATAATTGTTAGAAAATAAAATTTTGTTGCTAAGCCAGTCTGTGGTACTATGTTATGGTAGCCCTAGCAAATTTATAAATATAATATTATCATGGATTTGAAAAGGCAATATTATTAAGATGTCAGTTTAACTCACACGATTCCTTAGCTGCAACAAAATTTATATGAATATTCTAGTAGGAATTTTGTAGATATTGACAAGCCAATTTCAAAATTATACAGAACTATACACATAAGAGAACTAAAATATCCAATATGATTTGAAGAAGAACAAAGTGAGAAGACTTGCACTACCTAATTTAAAGGGTTTTTTTCTCTTTTGTAAATGATATTTAAAAAATTGAATATTCACATATAAAATAATGAAATTGGAAGACCATTTTATAACACAAAAATAAGTTAGAGTAGATTAAAGATTTAAATCTAAGATGCAAAACTTTAAAACTACATAAGCAACATAAGCAAAAATAAATAGGACTACATCAAACTAAAATTTTTCTGCATAACCCTCCAAATAATCAGCAAAATAAAAAGACAATTTAGGAATAAAAGAAAATAGACAAACTGTCTATCTGATAAGTGGTTAATATTCAAAATATATGAAAAACTCAATAGCAAAAAATCAAAAAACCTCATTTAAACATGGGCAAAAATCTTGAGGCATTTTCCCATAGAAGACATACAAATGGCCAACAAGTATAAGAAAATATATTAACACTAATTATTAGGAAATGCAGATCAAAACCACAATTAGACATCACCTCACACTTGTTAGAATTGCCATTGTCAAAAAGACAAGAAACAACAGTGCTGATGAAGTTACAGAAAAAAGGGAATCCTGTACACTATTGGTGGGAATATAAGTTGGTACAGTCACTATAGAAAACATATATATATCCTCAAAAAATTAAAAGTAGAATTATCATCACATGTAGACCTAAATTTAGATATTTTATATGTCTATAATATCACATTTAAAATTAGAATACAATAGAATACAATAAATCTGGGAAGAAAAGACATATTTTAAAGCTGCACTAATGAAGACCATGTGGTATTTGGGAAAAAAGAGGCAGAGAAATTAATGTAACAAAATGGACAATCAGAAATTGACCCACACATGTGGTAAATTAATATTCAACAAAAATGCCATTCACCTTAATTAACAAAGGATAGTCTGTTTAAAGAGATGGTTTTGGAAAAATTAAATATTCATATGCAAAGAAAAAAGTTGATCTAGATTTATACCATATTTTCTATGAAAAATAAAAGATTTATAGATTTAAAGATAAAATATAAATATCTAAAAATTTTAGCATAGGGGAAAATAATTGTGATCTTGGGTTAGACAGGATTTTTTACAAACTATAACAGAAGTGTAATCAGAAGTTTTAAATTAATAAATATTTATCAAAATATATCAAAAGTATGTTAAATTAACTAGTTTTTTAAAAATGTAAACATTAAAAATGAGAGGTTCTATCTATTAAAAGACATGCTTAAGAAAATCAAAAGATGGATAACATCTATGAGAAAATACTTGCAATCACATATCTGATAAAGAACATTTCTAGATTATATAAAGAATTCTCTAATATCTGTAGTAAGAAAACAAAACCTCAATAAACAAATTGGCAAAAGATTTCAAGATACATTTCACAAAAAATGTTATATAAATGGTTATTAAACGAAAACATGCTGACCATCATTAGTTATTAGAGGACTGCACATTTATACTCCGATATGTTATTACTGATTTTATAAAGTGACTAAAATAAATTCACTAATTCCATAAATAAACTGAAAAGCTGACAATACTAAGTTCTAGCAAGGATGTATAGCAACTGGAACTCTGATACATTGCTAGTAGAAATACAAAACATATATGAAAAACCATTTATTTTCTCTTATTTAGTTAAACTTATATGATTCAACAGTTTCACCACTAGATATTTACCCAGTTAAAATGGAAATACATATTATTATAAAAAATATGCACATAATTTCACTACAAGATATTTACACAATGAAATTACATGGTCTCATAAAAACATGCACATGATTTTTAAAGCAGCTTTATTTATAATTGTTCACATTTGGAAATAACCCAAATGTCTCTAAACTGGAGAATGAGAAAATACAGTGAATTAAACTTGTGTGATTGAATTTTACCAAGAATAAAAGAATGAACTACTGATAGACCATTGGCATCTGAAATGATTTATATAGAGTGTAATAAGCCAGTATAGACTGTGTGATTTTATTTAACAATATCCTTGCAAAACTAAAATTATCAAAGAAGCAAGGGTCTGTTATCTAGGAAGATTTGGTGCTGAAGCCCCTTAAAATAAATGGCCAAGTTTCAAGGTCCTTCAGTTAAAACTTCCCCACCAGCACTTTCATATACCTGTGCTCCCTAACATCTTAAAACTGTAAATAAAAAAGGGGTCACATACTAAACCTGAGAAGTTCAGCATGATAGGACCTACAAACTCAGAGACCAAACATAACTACATCGAATTGTATGAACATAAAAAAATTTCTAACTAAAAGCAAGTCATGGTGAGTAGTGACATCCTAGGCCTGTAGATTCCTTGACAAATGTCAGCTTTATATTGAGTCTGTTTATTGTCCCTTTGCATCTAAATTAACAACTCCTTTGAATGTCAGTGTAATCTTTTCCAGACCCCTCAGGGCATACCAGAGCATGAGACCACAGAACCCCTCATTATCTTCTTCTGGAATGCCATCTCTATGTGCTATAAATGTTAATTTGAGTTCAAAGAGTTTCCTGAGTATGTATATGTTAAATTAGAAATTTAGAGATGAGTAGAAAACAGAAAAAATGGTAGGAAATGGTAAATCAGGGAAAATAAGCCCTGAGGTGTGAGAAACATGGTGCAAGAAGACTAGAGTGGGTGAGATGGACCAAAGATGAATAGTAACTATGAGGAAGTAGGGAGGAAGATCATGAATGTCTGGACAAGCATAACAGCAGTACAGGATTTATCTCAAGAACAATGAAAAAAATATTTTTCTTAAATGTCTCTTGTTATTTTCGCCCATGGCTGGACAAAGGCACAAATACATCAGCCCTCACACACAATAATATACCTAAATAATTATTTATGGTGGTCTCCAATCACCCATAATTCATGAGAACTTGGAAAGGTGGCTAATCTGATTTGAGATATGCTATATGAGTAGAATACACATTTAATTTTAAAAACTTACTATCCAAAAAAGAATATGTACTATTTTATTAAAAAGTGTCATATTGATTGTATGTTGATGTGATAACATGTCAATAAGCTTAAAATAATATGTAATTAATTTTGATTTTTTTTAAACTTTGCTAGAAAACTTAAACTTACATATATGGCTCCTATTTGAGGTGTGGATTATATTTCTGTTAGACAGGACTGATCTAAATGAGTTATAATGATTATCCTACAGGGCTGGCAGTAGAGCTGAGTAATTAAAAGATTTGCAAAGTAGGTGTCTGGTTAAAAAGAGCACACATATTATAACACTTATGATTCAGAGATATTTCCTCTGCCATTCTCTAAGCCTAGGAAGTAGTTGCCATTTTTAAATTTGGTTTGACTCAGCTAGAGCATTTGCAAGAGTCAGTATTCCTCAATGGGAAATTATCATGATTTAAATATGATTCAGTATATTCTATATTTTGTTAACTAACTTCTAAAATATTAGTTTTCTTCATAAATGTGTGTGTGTGTGTGTGTGTGTGTGTGTGTGTGTGTGTGTGTGTGTCTATTTCTGGTGTTCTATTTTTCCTTTCCCAAGATTATCTGTTCTGTGGAGGTAGATTTATCTTCCTTTGCCTCACTTGAGCCTCTAGTCCAGGTATTTAGAGTTGTTGCAGATGGTCTCATTCTAAAAGTCTAGATTTCTTATTTCTGGGCACAGTTTAGACTGATTTTGCAGAATGACTGCTTCTCTCTCTGGTACCACTTCAAAAAGTAGGTAGGTACTATCCTATTGCCTCAAATAGTTTTTTTCCCTCCTCTTTTTCAGGTCTTCTACCCATTTTTTGATTGGATCATTTGCTTTTTTGTTGTTATTGAGTTCATGAGTTCCTTGTATATTTTGCATGTTAGGCTTTTATTGGGAGCATTGCTTGCAAATATATTTTCTCATGGTTGTCTGTTTACCTTAATGGTTGCTTTTGCTGAGGAGAAGCTTTTTTAGTTTGATGCAGTCCCATTCGTTTATTTTAGCTTTTACTTCCCTTGCCTTTGAAATCAAATTTATAAAATCCTCTTTAAGTCCAAGGTCCTTGAGTTTAGTTCCTATGTTTTCTTCTATGCATTTTATTGTTTCAGCTTTATATTCAGGTTCTCTCCTCTTTTTCAAATTATTGTTTTTATAGGTATAGGTGTAGGGGCAAGAAAATGTTCTAGGTTGCATGATCATTTTTTGACTTGATTTCTTCATCAAAAATGGAGTGATTTTGATACCTTTACCTGGTCATTATTACGTGCTTGAGGTTTGGAGTCTAGCATATCTGATTCTTCAGCCTTCACCACATTTATTACACAAAGAGGATTATTTTATTTTTTAAAAGAGCTAATCCATTTGATATGTTTAATATTCATGATAAAATCTATAGCAACTTTTTTTTCTCTTATGCATAATGTTAGATTATACAGAGAAACATTTCTACTCCTTCTCTGATCAACTTAAAGCCCCACAAGGTCCCAGACTCTCCAATAAGATACTTAGTGTACTTATTCAGAGAAGTGCTTTATATTTCAATTATGGATCTTCTGACAAATTTTCTATGACTGATTTTTAATAAATTCCAAACCTCCTGGAAACTTTCCAGCAGTAGAAGTCAATATTAGCAATAATGAGAAATAACAGAATTCTAATAAAACCTGTTTCTCTAAAAGGCTAGCACAACTCTTTTGGTCATTGACACTTTTACTTCTTATGTATTCATGGAAAATTGACAGATAAAAATATTAAGATGCCTCTGATGCCTCTTATCTTCTCTTATTTTCCCTTTCTGTGTATTATGGATTGTTTCTTCTAATTAACGTAGACATTAAACTTACATTTTGACTAGAACCTATTTCTTTCACAATAGGTAGCAGTGACAAAGGCAGGATCGAGGAAAATTGTGGATCAGCTGAATTAGACCAAGGACAATATATTTTGTTTATCCATTCAACTTTCTATCAACATTTGGAGTATTTTTATGTATAGGTTATTGTAGATAATGATACTATGAACATTGGTGTACACCAGTGTTTGAGTCCCTCCTTTGAATTTTTTCATGTATATACCTAGAACTGAAATTGTCAGCACATATTGTATTCTGTTTAATTTTTTGAGGCAATGGCATCTTGTTTTCAATAGCAGCTACACTGTTTTACATTTCTACCATCCATACATGAGGGTTCTTATTTCTCCACATCCTTGACAACAGTTGTTTTTTTTTTTTCTTTTTAATAATAACCATCCAAATGGATGTGAAGTAGTAACTTGTTATGGCATACATTATTATATTGAATATTATTTGAATTTGTTTCTGGATGTTCTATTTCTGTGTCTTTTGTTTAAAGATAACAAACTAATCAAACTGAATATTAAAGCATAATCTGATTTTGTTGAATATATACTAGAATGGCCCATCCTATGTCTGGAGCTCTAGGCTTTACTGTGTACGATGCACTTGCCCCCAAGACCAGCTGCCCACTGATGTATCTATATATGGGATTTACTTTCTCTTAAGTGTCACCAAGAAAAAGAAATGTGGTTTAATAATATTAGTTAAAATACTTTATCTTATCAAGACAGGTAAATTTTAGTATCTAGTACTAAGAAAAAATTAGATGTTAAATATTGCTTATTTTGACAAGACTATTTTACTCACTCTTTTCATTAATACACTCCAAGTTAATTAATAAGTTCTCCCTGATTAATCTTTAGTACTGATAGCTGTGATCATAGTCATGTTTGTTAAATTTTTTTTTTTATTATTTTCCTGGCTTTGTAGTGTAGACTTATATTTAATTGGTTACATCCTACCCTAAGTAGATTTTATTATGAGAAATAGAGAACTAAGTAACTTGCCCAAACCACAAAGCTATTAGGAGAAATTTAAGAATTTGACTTAAGTATGATTCTAGAGTCTTACTGTTAACTCATATTTTATACTTTTACCTCAAATAAATTGAATTAAGTCGATGTACTACCTGTGTCTCTTTTTCCCCTACCCTCATCACTATCTTATCTAAATTTACCTTTATCATTATTAGCATTAAATATTCATTATTTAATTATCCATACAAAATTTAGTATTAAGGAAAATGGCTGGGCTGTGGTGGAAAATAATTTAGTATATGAAAGACTTTAAATAATGTATTAAACAACTTACATATTATAAAAGAAAAATGACTACAAAGACACAGAAGTTGTCATGAATCTATTTAAAAGATTTTATCAGCCTCATTATGGTATCACCATCTTGTCATTTGCTTTTCATGTGACCTAGCAATTTGCTTAGTTACTGTGTCAAGTTGTCAATTTACATTTATTTATTCTCAGCTCCAAATATACTGCATTTTCCTCAACAAGGTCAGCACTCTTAAGCTTATCCTTTCTTGAGTACTCTCCCTTATTCCTAGGGTACTATATAGAGTTTTCTTATATCATAATTATTCTATTATAGCTAACAATTTTTATTTTAAAATACTTTTTAATTTATTGTGTGATTTCTATCTCATGATTGGATCAAGATGACTACAGTTACAATTGTTAGTGATATAGGGATATATTTTAGGAGTCATGCCATGTTTCCCAGTACGTGGTTCCTCAGTGTAAAAAGTCTGCTGATATACATAGGCCCCAAATTTTACCAAATTATAGTTATGCAACATTTTATTTTTATCTTACATGCAATAATGTTTTTTTTAATATTTGAAAATGATGGCTTCTGTCTCACAAGGATTTAGGATCAGAGGTTAAAAGATAAAACAGCACAATAATGGAATTATCCCATAACAATTTATAATTTCTTAAGGATGAGAAAATTTGCATAAACTTCTTACTCAGAACCTGCCAGGAGACACCTAGGAATGATACAATACTTCAACTTCAATATTGCTGCAAGTTAATGAATGAACAAGTGACGTTTATATATTTTTATTCTCAACATATTATGTCAGGTAGTAAAGCATGCAGGAAAGAGTATTTCAAAATTCAAAAGGCAGTCCTTTTCAACTGACTTTTTCATTTAAAACATCGTTTTAATGTGTGAAACCTAATGTGTGTTTAGGTTTAATGTGTGTTTCCTTCAGGGTATGTTTTTGATTTAATTAGTGTATAAGATTTTAGATGGAAGTCAAAAAACTCAATCTATCACCTCTTCTCAATGGTGATAGCGACTTGCTTTGACACTCATATACTCTTTGAGTTCCTTGGAGCTGTAATTTGAGATACTGAATATCACTGTTTTAGGATATTCTTGGGATATTTCTCTCAAGTTTCTAAAACATGGGAAACTATGTCAGATAGAAGGAACAGTTTGCTTCCAATCAGAGATTTAACTGTGAGCCATAATGGTGCGGAGCATGCTTTTGGCTTCCACTTGGGATCTGAGTTCAATTCTGGCTCAACCATAGAGACTCCTTTTGACATTGATGATAGGAATCTTAAACTATATGAATATACAATTGGGGAATTAAGGTTGTAAAAATGAAACAAAATAAAATGCTTTTTAAATTATTACATATCAGTAAACTTAATTGTCATAGTTACAGATAAAATGCAATGCATGTAACAGAAATGTAATTTTGTTATTCTTACAATTTCAAAAAAACTCCAGAGAAAGGAAAGCAACTGTTAAAAGATCCAGATAATCCCCAAATGCCATAAGTTACTCAGTGGAAATCTTAGCAAGCCAGTTTGAGAGCAGCACATAAAATAGGGAGGAAGTTTTCTAGGATGCAACAAGACCACAGTTGGAAGTGTTTAAGTTTTGAGAATTGCTGAAATGAATCAACTAAAACTTCCTTTGTACTTCCTAGAAGTACGAAGCCCAGGTTTGAGAAGAAATTCTAAAAATAAAGTCTAAATTGAACAGAACAGGTACAATAGGGGCAAAAGAAAAGTGAGACTTAATAAAGTTTGAGGAGGGGATGAAGCAAACATTTTTTACACATGGGAAAAAAATAAGAAAAATGACCTCTAGATGATGAAAGTGAGAAAATTGATTTGGCCCATTCTCTTCTGAGAGTGCAAGGAAACATATGTTCTCAAGTACATTGTGAGAATAATATAGTCTCACATAGAAATGACCAAATATTCATTAGCAGGGGGACTGATTGAATATAATTTATTATATTCTCATAACAAAGTACTATGAAAATACAGTTTTAATTTTTTTTTTAAAAAAAGGATAAAGCCTTTATATACTGCTATGAAGTGAACTACAAGGTTTATTATTATTTTTAAATCATCACGGAGAAAAGTGTGCATAGCTAACATAATGTATAAAAAAAGGAATGTATCTATTAGGGCTGCTATAACAATAGTAGTATACACTGAGTAGTTTATAAACAACAAAGATTTATTTCTCAGAGTTCTATAGACTGAGAAGTCCAAGATTATGGTACCTGCAGATGTGGTGTCTGGTGAGAGCCTGTTTGCTCACTGAGAGCTATATTTTCACTATACTCTGACATGGTATAAGGGAAGGGATCTCTTTGAAGATATTTTTTTTTAATTTTTATGTTTAAACTGGGGTTGACATACAATATTTATTTTTATTAGTTTCAGGTTCTGTGGTGTTTCTTATAAAAGCCCTAATCCGAATCATGGAATCTCCACTCTCAAGTCCTAAGCACCTCCCTAAGGCCCCACCTCCTAGTATTATTATTATATTAGGGATTTAACATATGAATTTTAAGGAGAAACAAATATTCAGTCTGTAGCAGAGAGGGAGCTACAAATGTGAAATGTGGATGTGTATACACACACACATATACACACATACACACAGTTATGTATATTTACTCTAATAAAAATAGTAAAACTAAAACAATAAATCATAACATGGGGAAATCTTTTCTTCAGGAAGAGAGAGAACAATGTGGAGCAGAGCAGAGATAGAAACTAGACTTTTCTGAATATACTATTTCCGTAGTTCTGATTTTAGAACTAAGAAAATATTTTACATTAAGAAAGTCATCTTCAAAAATAAAAAGTAAACTAAAACAAACCAACTTAACTTTATATGCAGGTTGCACACCACAGAGATAAACTCTTTCAAGAAACTTTGAAATATAGTAATTTAGCTCTACATCCTAGTGTGATATGAGTTAAGATCAAAAAAGTTCTGCAACATAGCTTATGTTTTTAGAGTGATAACATTAATAATAGTTCTGTGATTGTTCTTCTGAGACAGTTGTATGTGCACTTTGAAAAAAGATAAATGCGTAGTTGTGGTGGTGCTATTGTGAGCTGGGATTTTTACTGAAGGAAAAATGAAATAATAGTTATAAAATCAATGAGACCAAACAAAGATTTGATAGTCTTGAATTTGCACTGAAAAATGTCAGAATGTACTCATGAGATATTTTGTCTTTTATATTATATCACATACACATATATTATGTATGCACATATATATGTATGTGCATGTGTGTTTGTATATTGATCAAGATAGCTTTAACATTCCCCTCAGCTTGACTGTGCTTAAGACAGTTTTCTTTCTCACTATATGCTCAGACCTTGTTTTCTTAGAATATTTACTTTATAAAACCTTTAGTTGTAAATTATTTCTCCACCAACTTGGGTTGTAAATTTCTCAGCCTCTTATTCATTTTACAACTCAGGAATGCCTTTCTCAAGGACCAGGGAACTATCTGTTTGAAATGTAATCATCAAGAAAGAGCCCCTATTTCCCAATTTCTATGAGAGCATGGGAACATAGCATCGATAAGCACCAATTAACAAATACAGATGTCCTAGTGACATTGATCAATTGCCATAATTTTTCTAGTTCTTTTTCAAAAAACCCAGCACTTTTGTTTCAGCGCAGTTGTGTTTAAGCTCTCTTTCTTATTTCAATAGTTCTGAGTAGGTCTCTTGCCTATTTAACTTCTGTGACTTTTATTTGGCAGCACACACACATACACACATGAATGCTAAAATTCATTTTAAATGTTTTTATGCCATAGCTCTAAAATTCTTAGAAATAATTCTTAAAGAGAAAACCACAGGCCCAAAATGGTGTCACTTGTGCAAAATGGTGTCATTTGTGTGCTAAAGCCCACAATACCAAACCAAGATTTAATACTTAATCATCAATCTGGAATTTCCTGACCTACACAAGTGAAGTAATCTGCCTGATAAGAGCCCTTTCTCTAAGAGAAGGCCTGAAATAATCCACTCTAAACTTTTTAGTTCCACCCTCTTTTTGTCTATAAAAGTGCCACTTTTTGAAGTTGGAACATTCCTTCAAGGCTTATTGAACTCATGTCCCCAGGCTACTGTCCTCAGCATAGCCCAAATAAAACTTTCTTAAATTTACAGTGGTTCTTTACACAATATCTAGTCTGGTAGCAATGAATAATCTTATTTGTATATTATAGTCTCAAAATACCATTAAAAACAAAAGAACAAGAAAAAGCTTGGAGAAATGGTATATACCAAAACAAATATCACAAAGAAACATATTAAAACTATTAAAAACACCGAGATTATGTCAAACTGTTTCAGGAACCAACATAATTGGGTCCCGCTATTTGCTGATGGTGAAATAATTTGAACATAAGGATATTTGGTTAAAACAGAGTATAATATCTAATTCAAGAATCTATAATGGACTTGAAAACAAAAACAAACACAAACAAACTAACAAAAACCTCCTCTGTCACATTTGATTAGTGCTAGGGAAATACCTCATTATTTTGTTAACTGGCAAATACCCAAAGATATGTATATATAATCTCTTTATCTCTATATCTATATCTATTGTGTATTTTGGCTTATAACTGAGGAAAGAATCCAGTGATTATAATAGAATCATTTTGCAGTTTCTAGTGAATTAATGAAGTGGTGTTTTCTAAAATAGAGCATTGATTTTTTTTTTAATAAAAAATGCAAACATCTATACATAAAAATTGACTTTCAGAATGGCCATGTGATACTCTTGGTTAACTAGTCTCTCACACACAAAAAAAAAGTAAAAAAAAAAAAAAAACTGGCAAAAAACAGCTAAAATCAACCATTTCAAAACTTTGAAAATTGACCAAAATACACCAAGTAAACTGAAAGGTGTCCATCCAAAAGAAACTACTAAAACTCTATAAGATTGCTATGTCTATGGTATTTGACTTGTGACTACTTCCCAGACCCTCCCTCTTTATCTCTATATCACAGTAGCTGTGAAAATCAACAGACTCACAGCCATATGAGGATTTATCTCATTCAGAGCTTCATTAAAAGTTCTATACCTAGATTATAGTCTATATTTAGTCGAAACCAGCAACATTCTGGAAATCTCCTTTCTCAGGGTATTGTGGCTATTGATTTGACTCAGTGATCAATTCAATTAAAACAAACAAATAACAACAACAACAAAAAAGCCCTCTATTTCCAAGCTATAAAAAATGATAGCAATCTGCTGACAAGGTTGCAGCATACACAGTAACTAGAATCCAAGTGAAGAAATAAAGAGTAGAAGTACTAGTAAAGGTAATTACAGAGGTAAAATAACAGACAGTATAAACATATTTTTGTTGGTTAATCTGGTCTTCTATTAAATACAAAATACAACTTCTTAAAGCAATAATAAAACAATTATGTTGATTACCCATAAAAAATGCAATTTCTATAGAAATAATAGCACAAAGGAACAGAAGAGATGTGATGATGTGCCCCTAGAAAGAGGCAAGAAGGGGTTAAGACTAGAAGCCTCTATGCCAACCGCCACAGCAGCCACATTTCCTGATCTAGTACCTGGCGATTACATCGGTAGGCTATTGTTTAACTCTGTTCCCACAAGAAAGAGGAGGAGGAATTTATGGGAAACATGGTATGGGAATCTGACATTTTAACATTCTGCTTTCTGCTTCTGTTCCCCTGCTTACGCATATCAGACCACCATTTGGTGACGGGTAATGAATAGATGATGTATAGATCCATTGTGATTGGGATATAGTGATGAATGGATTTTGGGGTATAAAACTGTGGACCTGAAACGGGTGGAGGCTGCTCCTTTGGAAGGACAGCCACCGGCTAATAGACTGCCTCTAACATCAAAGCACTCAGGTTGAGTCTGGTTATTCCGGTCACAACAGAGAAAAAGTTTTGTGGGGAGCAAAGGCTTCTGTATACCACTGAAACTAGGCTAGTATTAAAAAAAAACTAGATTGATTGCTAATTGTAATGTGAATGAAAAGGGGCTCTACAATAAATCTGACTAGCTCAATGACCGAAGTAACCACACAGGTGATCTGATCATAAATTCCTAAATGGGCAGGTTATAGTAGGTAGTAACACCCCAAGCCTATAACTTCTTTAGTAAAAGGATTACCATTACCTTAAGCAAGCCCTGCTCATTTTTCTTGTGCACCTGCCTCAACACAACTTTGAAATGCCAGAGCAATCTGCTTTTTCAGCCACCTGGGAGGCATAACCACCCTCAAGGGAGCATATAGTCATGTTAACTATACTGTAAATCAATCATAGAGATTTCCCCCTTGCTTTCTCTCACTTTCATGTAATTTTTCTTATTTTCTTACTTCCCTTCATAATGCCAAATGTATAAAAAGAACTGTAAAACTGTCATTCTGCAGAGTATTTGAGATCTTGCTTTCCATCATGTCATCAGTTTGGCTTGAGTAAACTCATAAAAATTCTCTACAAGTTGAGACATTCTTACATCGATGGTAATATCAAGGTAACCATCTTAGTCTGCTTCAACTGTAAGAAAAAAAATACCATATAGACATTGTGGCTTATAAACAACAGAAATTTATTTCTCATAGTTCTAGAGTCTGGGAAGTACAAGATTAAGGAATCAACAGATTTAGTGTCTGGTTAGGGTGTTTCCTGCTTCATAGATGGCCATCTCTCTCTACCTCACCTGGCAGTAAGTGGGGGATCTGCCAGGCATCTGTGATAAGGGCGCTAAATCCCATTGATAAGTGCTTCACCTCCCAAAGACCCCACCTTCAAATGCTATCACATTAAGGATTAGGTTTCAACATATGAATTTTACGGGAGACATAAACATTCATTCTATAGCATTCCACCCTTTACCCCAAAAGTTTATGTCCCTTTTTTTTGCATGCAAGTACATTTATTCCATCTTAACAGCCCCAAAAGTCTCAACTTGTTCTGGCATCAACTCAGAAGTCTAAAGTTCAACATCTTATCTAAATATCATCTAAGTCAGTTGTGGGTGAGACTCAAATTATAATTCATTCTAAGGCAATTTACTCTCCAGCTATGAACCTGAGAAAACAAGTTGCTTGCTTCCAAAATACAGTGGTAGGACAGGCATAGAATAGACATTTTCATTCCCAATAGGAAAAATAAAAAGAAAGGAGTGACAATGCTCAAGCAAGTTTACAGTGGACAATACATAAATGTAAGAAATAAGTCTACAAAATTCCTATAAAACATCATAAAAGTAAGTCTCTGTTACCTTGGTTCTTAGAACAACAAAAGTACAATTGACAAAAGTAAAAAGAATCTTCAAAATTAAAAACTTTTGTGCTTCAAATTTTTTAAGAAATACAAAGGATATCTCACAGAATAAAAAATATTTGCAAATGACACATATGTTAAGAAACTTGTATCCAGAATTTATAAAGAACATTGAGTTACCATACAGCCCAGCAATGCCATTTCTATGTATATATCCAAAGTTAACAAAACCATATGTTCACACAAAAACTTGCATACAAATATTCACAGCACAAATATTTATAATAGCTAAAAGTTTTAAAAAGAAAAAAAGACAAATCATAATAGAAAAACAAGATGAATCATATCCAAACTACAAATATTATTTATATTATTTGGCAGTAGAAAGCTATGATTGTACTAACTAGTACATGCTACAAAAAGAATGAGCCCTGAAAACACCATGCTAAATTAGTCAGTCAGAAAAGACACAAACTGCATAATTATTCTTTTAAAAATATTTAATTTTAGTAAGTATATATTTTAAATATATAACTATTATTTAGATACAATGTACAATAGAGGCATATTTATAAGGACAGAAAGTAGATTAATTGTTTCCTAGGAGAGGCAGATGAGGAGACTGCTAATGTGCATGAAGAGTATTTTAGGGATGATGAAACATCCTGAAATTATGGTGCAGCTTACGTGGCTATATAAATATGCTAAAAACTACCTAATTGTAAACTTTAAATAAATGAATTTTATGGTATGTGAAATACATATATTTATAAACATAAATATATATTCTTCTAGTAAAATAGTTGCCACTAAAGTATCAACATTATTTTCCATTATGGTGGAATATTTCGGCTTACTTAGTCAAATATTAAGATTTAATTATCATAATGTAAAATAAATATAACTTTATACATCTATTCTAATAGTCTATGTAAATAAATTATTAATTTATAAGTGAAGAAACAACTTCTTTTGAGTGTATAAATACATAATTTTAAATAACCTAATACTTTATTGCAGTAAGCACATTTCATAACAGATAAGAGGATGTCAATGAATGTTTGAAAGTTATACTGCATAATTAAGAAATATCATAATTTAATACAATAAAAGTTAGAAGTCATTAGCAACATATGTTTAATTTGTACTTTATTTTTTCTCCAAGTTTATAACTGTTTCAAACATTTAATATATTTTCTTTGTTATATATTTTACTAGATACTCCATCCAAATATTTAATATTTATTAATCTTATCCTAATCTAGTAATCTCAGTTTATCACATTTAAGTACCAAGTAGTTTTAGAAGTGTGTATGCAGCCACTTTGACTTCTTGTCTGTGTGAATTTAGACAAGTTATTTAACTGCATTTTAATATAATCTCTTTGGGTTTAAAAGGGGAAAATAGTAGTCTATATTATCGATTTATGTGAGGACAAAATTAACTCAAGTATGGAAAGAACCTGATGTTACCTGTTATTTTTTCTACTTATAGACAATTTCATGAGTCCCCTTATTGCTCCTACTGGCAATGTGAGTCCACCTAACAAATATCTCAACACATTACTCATTACAGATACTTTCATAGTATAGGACAAATTCCTAAATGTCCTTTACCTGATATTCTTATATCATTTTAAAAGTATCTATTAAACACATATAATAACAATATCAAATTATCAAATTATCCTATTATCTGACACACTTTGATTTCCCTCTTCTTCTCTAACCTCCCTTCCAGATTTCTCTGTATTTTAATTAATAAGTTTTGTAAATAAAACTATTGAAAAACTAAAAATTCTACTTAAGCTATCTATCATACATTGGAATTGACTTTAGGGAAACTGTATTTTGGAGAGCAATTATGTTCTTCTTCTTTGATAAGCTTAGATGATGACCAAACCAAAATAATTTTAAAAAATTACAAAATGCTTGCAAATAATATTTTGGCTCATTTACTTCTTCTTTTTTTTTTTTTTTTTTTTTGCCAGGGGTGTTCCCTGATGTAGGGTGCAAATGGATCATAGTCCATGCATTTTAGCTCTATTTTCCTCCTTTATATTTTCAGATTATATGAGAAAATATGCATGACAAAAGAATATTTCACAACATTAATTATCTGAGAAAGGGATGGGTATGGGTACTATAGTCACTTTATACTAAAAATGTGCATATAGGTTTCCATTAAACTGTGTTGCAAAGCATTTATACATTTTAAAGTATATCTTCCCCTCTATTTGACTCAATCTATGACCATACTGGGAATTGTATATCATTTGGTCAAGTGTATTCTAAGTAGTATTTGTTAAAAAGAAAACTTAAAAAAGAAATGGATCTTAAAAAATTTTGCTGACCTGAAATGTCAGTAAATTAGGCATCAAGAGCACAGTACTTTTTATGCTTTTATATTTTTTGCTCTGTATTGTTTTATTGCAGAATATTTTATTGTAATAGTCATTTCTGAGATCACACTTACTTTTATGACTTTAATGTAATTGGAATATATTGTATCAGTAAAATTTGACTTATGAGTTGAAATAGATATATGCATGAGTATTTCTAAATGTCATTTTACTAGTTTATATTTTATATAAATTACAGGAATGAATCTCTAAAGACAAATCTCATGAACTTTCATTTGCATAAAGCTTCTTTTTCAACTGACAGGATAATAGGACATCACATCTTTGCAGACTACACAATTCTAAAATGTGGGAACAAGGAGCAGTTAGAGAAAAAATAATAGAAAGCTAAAGCACACCTTTAAGTAAAGTTATTAAGTGAAATATAGATGTAAAAATATCCAGATCATGAATTCCCAAAGTTACTGAACACATGATTGTGATTTCTTACATTTTATTCTAAATATGTGTGTGTGTGTGTGTACACACACACACACACATACACACACACACACATATGGTAGAATGCCATTCTGTGTTTTTAATTTTTAGTTCCTTCACTAACACTTGTCTTCAGGGAATAATGTCTAAAAATCTATGCACCATCATACTTTTTAAGAGATTTTTTAAAGGATCAAAATAAGCAAATACATGTTTATTAAAAACAAGTGTTTTTTTTTGTTTTTTAATTTTTGAAAATTGAGATATAATTCACACATTTTAAAACTCATCATTTTATAATGTAAAATTCAGGAGTTTTTAGTGTTTACAAGGTTGTACGAACATCATCACTAATTACAGAACTTCCTCATCATCTCCAAAAGAAACCTTTACCTATAAGCAGTCACTTTCCTTCCCCTCTTTCCTGATCTCCCGGTACCCAGCAGTCTACCTTTTTTTGTCTCTGTAGAGCTGTCTAATGTGGAGACTCTATATAAATGAAATTATACAACTTTGTGCCTGACGTTTTTCATTAAGCACAATGTTTTCAAAATTCATGCATGGTCATAACATATAAAATTATTTCATCCCTTTTTATTGTCTTAAAAAATATTCCATTGTACAGATATACCATATTTTGTTCATTCTTTAAGAACAAATGGACATTTGGGTTGTTCCCACTTTGGGGTCTTGTGAATAATGATACAGGTATTTACTTAAATTTTTAATATATTCATCCTATATTCTAAAATTAAGAAACTGGATGTCTGATTTATGTTTACATATAATTGGTTTTAAGTTAATAGCAAAAAAGTTTTTTAATGTTATGAAATCCAATCCTAGAGAGAAGATTATATTCAAACTTTTTAAAGCCCTTCATATTTAGATTTAAAAACTCATAGAGAATTTTATTATTTTTTAGGAAAATCACTGCTGTTGCTATGGCTGCAAAATTCATTTATCGAGATCCTATAAAATATAAATATAATAAATTCCCCCCTTTTCCTTTTTGGAATACTTCAAAGTAAAATAAAATGAAAAATTTTAAAAATAGATTTTGACCAGTACATTAGTTATTTCCTTGCATTAATTTTTAAAGAGAAGCTAAATGAATTAAGAATTTAATACATAAAATAAAATCAAAGAGAACTTGGAAAAATGACAAGAAATAAATAATTATAACAGCAAAACTAATGAACAGAAAATAGAAAAACAGTAATTTTGCTAAACAAATTCTGAAGGTTGTCTTAAGATCAAAAACTTATTTTCTATAAATCATATGTATACATACACACAAACATACATGTGCATACTCATACACACGCACACACAGTATGACTTCCTTCTCTTTCTTGTATCTTTTCTCTTCTTTACAATCAAGTACTCTGGACATTCTGAACTATCTCTTTCATATCAACATTGATGCTTTCTAAAATAATTCCCATTTGAGACCCCATTTTATGTCTGCCTCCACATGCAAAACAGCTTTTACTTTTTCTAACTACTGTTTCTAAACTTTTTAATCTTTCTCTTTTTAGCATTTACATTTTTTTCTAGATTTTGCAACAACTTTCTCTTTCCCACTCAAAATTAGTTAAGTATTAACCCAAAAATTTGTTATCAAAGCTCTTAATGCCCTTTAAATCAATTGCTTTCTTCTTTTTCTGTAGTCCATCTTCTTACTGGAGACTCCTTTTCCATCCTACTAACCATTGTCTCCTCAATATCTAGAACTATACTTAAAACATAAAAAAAGTATTCAAAAAGTATTTGATTTAGAAATCAAATTGATTCAGAGATGAAACAATAATAAAAGTATAGTAATATTTGTTTTGTTTCTAGGATCCAAAATATTAGCATAATGCATTTAATTGCTTACTATTTGAGTGCTTGCTTTGTCTAAACACAGTTCATTTATGGGTCATCTCTTTATCTCATGTGCAATATTTGTTTTGCACTTTAACTGCTAACATAAAGACCTTGCATTTTTAATGTGGGTGACAGCTCTTCCAACTAGATGAAAATTTGCCTTTGGATCCTAAAAATGTTTATGTAATAAAGTGGTTCATGAGTCTCTAATGCTCAATTCTACCTGATAAAACCTTTTAAAACAATATTTAAGTTTTTTTTTTTTGTAAAATTTAAATTATATTTATTTTTCTCTATAGCAGGAGAATAATGAAGTGTTGAAAAACACTGCTCTGGACAATGCTATACTTTTAAAACTTTGGAAAGACTACCTGCAGAAGGCCAGGTAAGAAATAGTTTTATAAACAATTTACATCAGTAGAGGAGCATCCTATTACAAAACCAAAAGCAAATTAGAAATAAAATTAGAAATTACTTTGTTAAAATGTCACTAGCCTATTCTCAAGAGATTTCTTAAACTTCACTGACCTCCTCACTTCTTCCTTCAACCAATATTCCTACTTATCTGTTTTCTCTCTACTCCACATTATTTAAAAAATATTATGTAGAGATTTTAACTATGTCTTTTATCTATCATCTCCAAAGATATTTTGGGAGACATCATCTGCCATATTAATAGTATAGTCAATGCTTGAACAGTGCAAAGATTAGGGGTACTGACACCTTATGCAGTCTAAAATCCTAGTATAACTTTAGACTTCCCCAAAACTTAGCTACTAATAGCCTATTATTGACCAGAAACTTTACTAATAACATAAATATTTGATTAACACATATTTTGTACATTGAATATATTACATAGTGTATTTTCACCATAAAGTAAGCTAAAGAAAATAAAATGTTATTAAGAAAATTATAAGAAAGAGAAAATACATTTACAGTACTGTATTATGTGTATCAATACCATTAGTTGATGTCATCTATTTACAAGATGAAAATCTCCATAAGTAAGTGGACCCATACAGTTCAAACCTGTGTTGTACAAGGGTCAATAGTATTTCAAAAAATGAGAGATGGTAGAGAAGAAGCTATTTGTTAAGGGGAGCTTGTGGAAGGGGAAATAAAAAGGAAAAAGGAGGTAGAAGGACAAAGGAGAGAAGATCATTAAGATCCAGAATATGATTCCTTCTGATCTTGGAAGCTAAGTAGGGTCAGGCCTGGTTAGTACTTGGATGAGAGGCCACCTAGAAAGACCAGGTGCTGTAGGTGTAAAAAAATAATAATAAAAAGGAGTTGTAAACTGACAAGCTCTTTGAAATCTCTGAGGTCAACCAAGAGATGCCTTGCCTAAAAAATAAAAAAAAAAAAAAAGGTTTATAATAACTTTGAAATTTCAGTATCCTATCAAGCTAGCTCCTAGCAGAATGTGATATATAGTCCTCAAAAGTAAGTATTTTTCTTGAATGAAGAAATGCATACATATGTTTTACTGTCATCCACTTGCCAATTTTGGACTTTCACAAAACTTTCCACTTTGTTTCTTGCTTGTCCAAATGTGAGAGGCAAGCCTTTTCTCATCCTTAGAGTTT
This sequence comes from Cynopterus sphinx, assembly GCA_030015415.1. Lineage (NCBI taxonomy): Eukaryota > Metazoa > Chordata > Mammalia > Chiroptera > Pteropodidae > Cynopterus > Cynopterus sphinx. The sequence goes on along the minus strand of CM057382.1, from coordinate 96,069,068 downwards.
TTGAACTCCTGGAAAAGACAGGCTTATCTAAAGCATATTCACCTCATAGAAACTGACATTTAGATAGTCAACCACTATAGAGGACAAAACACCAAGGTCAGGGAAAACAAAGATGGATTTACAAAAAACATGCCAGACTGACAGGAAGATGCTGAATTTTTTTCTATTAGATTATCCACAATAAATCTTACTTTTTGTTCTTGCCAGAAGAATAAAAATTAATATTTTTGGCATTTTAATTGTGTTTTCAGCAACCCTGGCTCATTAAAATGAATTAAGGAGAATATTGGTCTAAAAATCACAAACATATTATACCAAACTAACATTTAGACTTTCTAATTACTAAAAGCAAGTTCTATGAACCATGTTGATTGAAAATGTAAAAGAGGGTTACCTCTCAGTAAAATTCTTCTTTTTTTTTTCAAAATTATTTCATATGTACCAAGCGAGTAGTACTTAGTTTTTAATTATAAAGGATTTTATCTAAGAAATTGAACTTCATTATATGTGATACCTAAAAACAATATACATATTTTCAAAATTATAAAAATAAAAGAAGGAATTTTAATTTATAGAGTTAGCAACATCAACACTGACTTTTTACCAAAGTTTGAGTTTCTCTGATATTTGCATGGCATATTGAGTTGCCTCCGTCTGTTCTTTTCATCTTTCTCTGATGACACCTTCATAAATAAACCAACACACACTCAAATCAGATCTAGAATAAAAGTTCTCTACTGTGGTGGTCAGTGCTGTTATTGTAGCAGCAGATACCACTTTGACCATATTGGTTATGTATCTCTGCCATCTTTTATAACTAATAGGTTCTGTGTCATTGTGTTATCAGTTTGTTTGTTTAATATTTTTTCTACCTCCCATCCTTTGCAGTGGTGATATTATAAAGTTACAAAATGTGAAAAGTAGGGTTTGAAGGTTTATTTAGTACAATCATGTACATACTGAAGTTATATAACATAAACATAGGCAAATATTATTTCTTCTATCACATTTTATATTCAATAATTAATTAACATACTTTGTTAAGCATTTGTAAGAGCCAGTTATTCTGAAGCAGAGAAAGATAAGACAATCACTCTGAGGTAGAGAAAAAGAAGGCAGAGTCTCTATTCTTTTTAAGTTCAATGCATAGCAGGAGAGGCAGTTATGAAACAAAAAAAAAACAATTCAGCTTTGTGGGAACAATAATAGAAGAGTGCACAGCATGGTAAAGGGATTGAAAGGAAAGACACCTTGCAAAGGATGATAAGGGTTCATTACAAGAAATTTCCTGCCAAATGAGGAAAGTAAAGGATAGCATTATACACATTGATATTACATTTCAATTAAGCACACAGGTGGAAGGACATGTGGCTTATAAGGAACTCTATGATGTTTTTGTTCTGACTCTAGCATAAGTTTACTGTAGTAGGTGTACTAAATATTAACAGACCTAGAACATGAAGTAGTTAGATTTGTCTCAGAAACCTGAAATAACTGTAAAACAATGAAGGAAGTATTGAGTTTAAGAAATAAATAAATACATTAGGTAATGTATTTCAAAATATAAGAGAGAAATATTCAATTTATAATATTTGTCAGGTGCTAATATTATAACTGAAGGAACAAATGAAAGGATTTCAAGAGGCATAATGAATGAAGATTGATATTTAATTGGACATAAGGAATAATAGAAAGAACATTAAAGAGACTTCAAAATTATAGCCTGAGGAAATATAGAAATGGTGTGATGACTTTAAAAAAATAGGAATTACAGAAGAGCAAGATGATTGGAAATTGGGAGTTCACTTGAAGATATTCAGTTGCCATATCTTACTGGAAATGTCACATAAATAGAAAAATATGTGGATCTGGAGCACAGAAAGAACAAAGTTATTGATTTTATGGCATCAGTTTTCATTAATTCTGGTTCTTGCACCTGTGAGTTTGGTTGAGAAAGCCCAGAATGAGTGTGTGAGCTATTTTAACCAACTAATGTGTCTAGAGAATCTGGGTGTGTAAGGAAAATAAAGGAAGAGGCATGCACACACGTAGTAGGATTGATGTGGCATGATTTGGAGTGCACATGCTGTTTATACATAGAAATTTATTTCAGTTCGAGTTAATTTTAACCCCCCAAATGTGGAAGAAGCATTGCCATATATACTTTAAAAAGTCATAAATCAAAATTTTGGGTAAAACATTCTGATTTAAAAATGTTGATCCCAAAAAAACAAACTAGAAGTTTTTTAGACTAAACAAACTATGTCTGAAGAACAAGTTAAACATATGACTATCATCCAGTAAAGACACATCTAGTAAAAGGACAGAGCATAAAACCAAAAACGTAACCAATAAATTAAAAAGAAAATACTAGTAGAGTTTTTTCTTATTTTTCTTTATAGAGTCCATTTTTTTACCCAATGACTATATAGTAGAAGATCCAAGAGAAAAGAGACTTCTTTGGTTCTGTATGCAACAGTTTTTCTGAAGAAAATCTGGGAGTTCACAATTGAAAACTCACAATATCTGTTGAAACTTAGGAGAAAAGCTATGTATTAAAAAGGATTAATGAGACTAGTAAAAGTTTGATATATCAATATTCATAAATATGAGAAAAGGTCTCAATATTTTTTAGATTTAGGATTTAATATTCATGTAAACTTAGGCAATAAGACTGAGCCAGGGGTCAACAAACTCCAATTCACAGGAAGACTATGGTTAGCCTACTATTTCTTTATCACACGTGACCTATAATAGGTTATACAGTTTTAGACGTTTTCTGTTTGTTTGTTTGTTTGTTTGAAGGAGGGAGAAAAAAAGAAGAATATGCAATTTAAAAAATTTATGACCCTCACACCAAGCCTAAAAAAATGTACTGTCTGGTCTCTTACAGAATAAGTTTACCAGCCCCTGATTTAGACATAGGCAATGCTGGCGGTTGATACTGAGACTTTACTAATACCCTAGAATGGCTCTAACCTCTAGGAACTAATGGAAGAAAAATAATTGATTCAATAGCCATGGAGGCAACAAGTAAGCTTGCCTTTTTTAGGCTAAACATTGGAAAGAAAAAAAGTAGTCTTTTTGAAAATTTATAAATATGGATTGCCTTCAGTTATCTATGGAGCACAAGTAGAACTGGGTATACTTCTTTCAGTAAATATGCAGTAACAAGCACTCAATTTAATGTCCTGCCTGAAATACCTAAAAAAAACCAAGAAAATATATAAAACACATTTTAAATAACTTAGATATCAAAAAAGCAAAAAGAACAATGATTAGTGATTGAGGGTGTACATGAAGTAAACATGATTGTCCTATTTTAATTCCTGGAGAGAGTTTCTGGTTAACTAGCATGGGAAGAGAAATTTAGACAGAGCATTGATTCCCATAGATTTGAGAAGGAATTGGGTGTCTGGAGACAGAACAGAGGATGGAAGTGGTGAGAGCTGCATAGACAGTTCCCTTCAAGTCTTCTGCAGGGGGCATACCTGTCAAGAAACCACAGGTATTGCCTGAATAATGGGGAATAAATTAGTCCTGGACAAATCATAGCCTGGGACTTGTGTAACAAAGCTGAGTGGTGAAAAACAAACAAACAAACAAACAAACAAATAATTTTTAAAAAGTAAATAAAAAAAAGAAAGGATTAAACAATTTTCCAGCAACTTAACTGCTTTTCAAAATAAAACTCAAGAATATTCATAGGAATATATATATGCATAGGAATACTATATATGTATGTATATATGTGTGTGTATATGTAATATTATAAATACACACACACACACGTATATTTCTCCATTCTACAACGAAGTAAAATTCACAATGCCTGGCATCTAATAAAAAATTTTCAGGCATATAATGATAGAGAAATTAAAGTAGGCTGACAAGAAAATCAGAGTATGTATGTATTTATTAATTTATGTATTTATTTATTTATTTATTTAAAGTTTTCAACTTTTGATGTTGAAATTTTTAAAAATAATTTTTTAAAAATTCAATTACAGTTGGCATATAATATTGTATAAATTTGATTTCTAAAACATTGTGATAGAGAGGGCAATTTATAAAGAAAACATAATTACATTTTCTAGGAGAAAAACTATAAATTTCTAGTTTAGTTGCAGAAAAAAAAGTAAGATGAAAAGATTAAATCGATAAAACAAAATTTATTTGTGAATAGAAAAATGAAGGAAAATACAGTCTATGATAAGTAAAAAAATCAATCGAAAGTGACACAGGAATGGAATAAGAGTTATTAGAAAATGTTACTAAAATAGTTATATGTTCAAGATGCTAGAGGAAAATCTGATCTTGCTAACTAGAGGAAGAAATACATTAAAAAAGGAACCAGATCAAAGATCTAAATATGTCTAAATGTCTAAACTACATGTCTATAACGAAAAATTCCCTGAATGTGATTAGGAGGTTACATATTGCAAAAGTAAAGATAAGTAAATTTGAAGAAATAGGAATAGAACCTACCAAAATAAAACATTCAACAGACCAAAATGAACTGAAATACTAATGAACTAAGATAAAGTGTACACTTTTTCAGACATACAAAAGTTGAAAGAATTTGTCACCAGCAAACTTTTACTTCAAGTAATTTCAAGTTCTCACACAGAAGGGAAATAACATGATCCAGAAATCTGTTTCTACATAAAGTAATGAAGAGCAAAAGGAAGAATAATGTTTTTTCCTTATTATTTTAAACTCTTTAAATGATAACAGATTATGCATGAATGTGGCATGATAAAATTCACCTTTTAAAAATACTTGATTTCAGTGTGATCAGCATCATAAGATATTAAGAATAATATTTATATTTCAGTCAAAAAATAATAGTAGTATGGACAAGATAAAATTGCACAGAGTTCTTATATTTTGGAGTTAAAAAAAAGCAGTATACTTTGGACATAGAAATAAGGAAGAATAATTTTTGTTATGTATTCAGAATAAATTCAACTTTGAAAGTACTCTAGATGCACTAACTAATGTTTAGCTGCTGGGTATTCTAGCTCTTGCAATAATTTTTAACTTTTGAATGCTCATTGCATTATCAAACATTTAGTACCTTAATTTTCTGTGAGGGTAAAAGTAAAATTTATGTTTGTCTTATTATCTGACACAAATAGATTGCTAATATATCTAATAAATGCTTGTTATTTTTTATGTAAATGATATTAACACTCACAGCATATAAGAGATTTTGAAACATCTTATACATATAGTGTTTATTTGATATGTTTTAGAATTAATATGGCTAATTAATTAATCAGAAATTTGTAAATTAATTAGACATTTAATAATAATAAATTAATTATTTAATTTGATAGAGATATTATGGTTATAAAATATTTTATTGTAAAAAATTTATTCTAAAAATATTTATGGATGAAATAGAATTCTAACATTTTCTACAAAAGTAACTTAAGGAAGAATTTAGGGGTTTACCATAAAATAATAATTTTTGAAATTGGATAAAAATAAAGAGACAATTTTATCTACTATTTTATAGGTTTAAATTTTTCTGTAATATGTACTTCTTTTAAAGTTTGGCAGGTAATATATATATATTCTGTTTCTCTTTTTCATTAATTTTTTATGGTGACATTGGTTAACAAAAAGGCATATATATACATATAATTTATATATATTATATATACATAATATTTATATATACATATATATATTATTTACATTGTGTGTTCACCTCCCATAGTTAGATTTCTGTCGCCATATATTCGACCCTATTTACCCCATCTACCTCCCCACCCCTACCTCCTGGTAACCACTAGTCCATTGTCCATGTCCATAAATCTCTTTTTGTTTGTCCTGTTTGTTCATTGCTTTTAGGTTTATATCCCACATATAAGTGATACCAAGCAATTTTCAACTTTTCTGTCTGGCTTATTTCACTTAGCGTGATTACCTCAAGGTCTATCCATTTGGCACAAATGGCAGCATTTCATCTCTTCTTATGGCTGAATAATATTCCATTGTATATATGTGCCACAGCCTCTTTATCAAATCATCTATCGTAAGACACTTTGGTTTATTCTATGTTTCTTAAGGGATTAAATTATGCAAAAACCTAAAAGAAATGAGCATTCAAAAATTCCATGGTGAAATCATTTTGCTAAATATAATTCTATATTTCTGTCTTGGAGTTTCAAAAGCTACGATATATATAACTATAGAAAAGTCTATGAGAAATTTTGATATAAAATAATTTAACATGCTTTAGTCCACCATTCCAGGTAATTTGATCAGTGAATAATTTTATTATCATGGTAGTAACTATTAATATCCCAATGAATACACCAAGAAAATATTTAATTGATAATGTTTTAGCACTTATTTTGTTATTGGACCTTTACTCATATTCCCTACTATTAAGGACATGGTGAAACAGCATGGGCATTGATGTCAAATAGTTGTGGTTTGAAAGACTAGTAAACCATTTCCTACCTGTATAAATTTAGGCAAAGTAATTAATATCTCTGACACTAATTTTCTTCTGTAAATTAGATATACATAAATCTTCAGAGAGTTATTATTAAGATTAAGTATAGCTCCATATGCAATATTAGTAACAATAAAATTTCATAGTAAAATTTATTATTTACTAAGAAATTTTATTTAGGTCAATAAACAAATTGAAACAGCTATAAGAAAAATAGTCTGAAATTACTTAATTTTATTTTTTGTGTTTATAAAATGATTAGAATTTATTTACAAGATTGATTTGAAAGATGGATGTTACTTGAGTAATGATCATGCACAGATCAGTGATATATAGTTAAATATTATGTATAATTATGCTATTATTTTGAATAAATATGATAGACTGTTAAAGAAAATAATATATTTGTTCTACCCAACATCATTTTCTTCCCTACCTCCTTAGCTTAGATATTGTGATGTTTCATTGTGATGTTTATCACTGTCCTACATATACCCCAAACCCTGAAACCATTTCCAAGCTCAATGGGTCATGTTTTCTAGGTAAAATCTAATAATAGTGGTTGTATTTTCCTTGTTTATAACTCGTTAAGAAGGATATGACCCAATTCTGACTCACTAAATATGTGAGTATTCAGCTTAGTGTTAATAGGAGGAGGGTACAAATTCACAGAATTAATGTTTTAATTCTGTCAGGTAATATACATAGTCACAGATTCACAGTCATATTGATCACAATATTCTTTTTAAAATAATCAGATCAAATTATTTTCCATTCATAACATGAAATAATTTATTTATAAATTATATTTTATGTTATTGTTGAAATCATTCCAAAATCTAAATAAAGCCAGACATATCAGGGAAACAATAATGTAAAATTATCACAATTTACTAGGAAAATAAGCTAAATCAATTAGAATTCTTGATGAAGTGAAAGTACATGTGTGTGAGAAAATAACTATGTATTCATTTCTTGTTTATTTAAATTAATATTGTCTATTTTCTCTCATAATATCAAGTTCTGCATTTTTCTTCTTTCTAAAAGATATTTCTTTAGAAATTATTTAGAATTCTCTAAAAAGACAGGGAGAGACACAAAGGAATAATTGGTTCTTATATTTGTTTCTCCACATTTTAAATATGCAATGAACTACTTATTATAAGAAGAGGTTATTCAGTAAATATTCTACTGGCAGAATTACATAAATTTAAATTAGACCTACTAGGACATATCACTGAAACTAAAAATTTTCAAAATAATGAAAGAACATGAAAGGAATCTCCATAAAAAGGCTTAAAAGTAAAGTATGTAACTTCAATTCATAGCATTCTTAAAGTGAGCAGAATTTTATGGCATCTTAATTCTGCTTTTTAAGTATCAGACTTCAGATAATACAGTTCCAATAAAAATTTTGGCAAAGAAAAAATAATAATAGAAATAATAAATAGAGTTGATATGCAGCAACAAACTGTTCTAAAAATTTACATAGAGGATTCTTGACAACATAAAAAATATACATACATAATCATACGTAATCACATTAATATTTGAATCTCAAAAACTTTTATAAATGTTTTCACATAAGAAATATGATTCTGTAACTATGAGCCATAAAACAGCTCACAAGATTATTTAAAATCTCTCCCAGATGAAAATAAAAAATTTTTCTGATGAAAAAAATATTCATGATTGTTTTGTTATTCTTACCTTAACATAGAGTGTCTATTACCAAGTCAAATTTTTTGTTTGGGCAAGATTTTAAAAAGTAAGAAAAAATAAAATAAATCTTAATTAAAAATGACAGTAAATTAATTTTTTATAGAATTTGATGATCATTTCAATACAAATTAACAAGACTTTTAAAAATTATATTCACTTTAGGGTTATATAGCAAAATATATTTGTTTTTCATATCAAAGGGGTCAAAAAATGGCTGTTAAAGATTTGCCATACACAAATGCATACTAAACTTTATCTGAATCAAAGATATGTGAACAAGGTAATTGTTTTTAAAGTATCCACCAAATGGAAACGTATCTGGTGTACAAAACAATTGATTTGTCCTGAGAAACAAGCCATTAAAATAACATCTATAGACAGAAAAATTTAAATATTTTTTTCAAGGCAATGTTGGCTTTCCCCTCATAATGAAAAGCAAGAAATATATGCTCAATAAATAGAGTTCTCACAAATGTGAGAATCTTTCATCTCTGTAAGATGTCACCAGTGTTTTTTAAATTTAACTTGCACTTGAAAAACTGATATGGTAAATTATAAAAAAAAAATGAGGAACTCAGATAATTTGCTTCATATTTGAAGGAAAGAAAACATGACACTCCATGTATTTGGGAATGGTTGTTATGGTAAGATAATACCAACAAAAATGATGTTAATGACAAAATGAAGGGGAAAATATTGTTTCTAGAATTGTTTTATGATTCCCTAGATACAGCTAAATTTATCTGTGCTAACCATTTAAAACATTCATGAGGAAATACTTATTGGTCAGCGAAAGGAGCCAACCATTTTTGCACCTAATATAATAAACCCAAACAATATGATATTGTTTCTGTACATAATGTGTTTTTAATAGATATCTTTTGTTTCCATAAACAGACTCACATTCTGATCATAAGGAAGGACTACCTACAATAAAGCACCAAAGGATCACTTAATGAAAACTTCTCACAGGTGGGCATTTAAAATAAACAATGCTTCTTTAAAAGCCACACAACACTAGTAAAAATGATTATTCTATATTTTTCTTAAGTTAAAACTAATTTTCAAAACTAGAACAGACTTTAAGTCTATTCATATTTATTCATAATTTATGTGTATCCATTCTTATATATTGAAAATGGTAGATTCTATTTTCTTCTCAGACTTACTATATTAAATTTTAGCACTGGCATAATTTCCCAGTTTTCAATATTTAGTTTTGGGGGAAAAAAATGAATGGGTCTAGAAGCTATAGGTTCCAACTTGAACCTTAAATTTGGATATACTCCCTGAAATATGAATCCTTCCATATTCTGTACTCTATAATCATATTTAATGTTAGTTTTTTTCAATATCTCTAAACTTAGAAGGTTAATGTAATTTATATATTTACGTAGAGTATATGTATCCATTTTATTTAAATGTCTGATAGCTGCCTAAATGAAAATATCATAATGGTGTGGAAACTCTATTATATAAAATAATCATAATAGTTTCAACAATTACCCTAACAATAGAGATCTTCTAAAAAATGACACTGATTTTTACTTGCTTGTGCTATCTTTATGTAATAAAGTAATATTATACTATTTTTTTCTTAAGAACCAGGCAATGAAAGCAAGTAAATTAGAGAAACACATATAAGAAATGTTAGAAAATATTATCGTTATGTATCGTCATGTGGTAAAATAATTAAAAAAATCTATTTGCATATGTTTCTTACTCTTTTTATTTCTAAATTATAAATATTTTTGTAAATAAATTTGTATATGTTGACAGGTTCTTAGAAATCATGAACATATGGAGTCAATTAATTAGTACATGAAAAATTATATGAAGTACTGATAAGTAAAAAAAGGGAGAAAAACAAGTGTATTCGCATATTCATTAAAATAACATAAAGTGCCAAGGGAAGAAATGTAAGTTGTAGGTGTCTTATAAAATAAGAATTTGGCCTAATTAATCCTAAAGAGGAGTCTAGCCAAATCTTCATCTTAGCCGAATGCCTATGTATCAAGTTTGTTAGTTAGATATAAAAACTACATTATTATAAGATGTAAAGTGAATAACATGCAGTTTTGATATCAAAGTGATTGCCTAATATTAAAAATAAAGAAATAAAATTAAACCAAAAGGATTGGATTTTAAAATTCAAGCAGAAGTAAACTTTTTATAAAATAAAGGTAAAATCTGTCATTTTACAGTTTTAACTCTTATCTTTGTATTTAATAAATATTTTACATAAAGGGCTACTTCCCCAATCTTTAGATTTTATTTTGAAGTAATTTATTTTACTTCCATATTAAATGATCTCTGCTTTGTCTCCGCCTCTTATATTTGAGGATAATTAATTTTTCACTTATTTCCTAGAAAACCGTTCTCTTCATCCCACATCACACCTGACTCTTCCTTTTCACTGTTGAACTAAATTTATTTTTTTCTATATTAATTAACTAATTAATTAATATTATTTTACATGGATTAACTAGTGTTTTTTACTCTGATCCCTGGGTTATTATTAAATATAAAACACTTTTTGTTTGTTTTATGAGTGAAGAATAAAATATCACTGCAGCAACTCACTGAAAACTACTCTGCAGTAAAATTGTCTCATGTAATTTTGGCTTCTTTTCAAATTGGTCTAATTACAGGTAGAGACTTGATAAAAAATAAATCGGACTTGTTAAAAAATAAAGTCAATTGAAATGCAATAAATGTGTGCTGTAAAACTTCATTGGAAAATCATGTTAAAAAAAAGGTAAGAGAATATGTAATATCGGTGTAAATATTAAGACAATGTCAATTTATCTTACGACCTCACTCTTCCTATGTTTTCTCAGATTGGAGGTGTAAGGTAAACGCGTGACAAGCCGACAGAAGTTTTAAAAGCTGCGTTTATTGGGAGAGCGCTCCCGGGCAAGGTTCTCTGGTCCAGAGAAAAGAGGGGCCAGAGAAGCCCTGGGATGGGAGGGCGTGGCTTTTATGGGTTACCTGGGGGTAGGAGTAGAGGGTGGGGAACGTTAATCACTGCTAATTGAGCCTCCAGATTAGGGTGGTGACGCCTAGGGCTTTAGGGTGGGCCCTATTCAGGTCTGGATTCCTGGTGTCAAGCTGGGGAGTCTCCAGGCAGCCATCTGGCTGGCCCTTCCCCCGCTGACCTAACAGGAGGCTGCTAATGAAAGCTCTTTAAAAACTGTAAGACTTCTTACAATTATGTAATGAGTTATGATACATTATAATTATTTACTATCATTTCACATAGCACTTTAAGCTCTTCTGAATATACATTTTTCACCTAAAAGATAACTTATTTCTACACCTCTTTTAAATTAAGAGACAAAGAACTTAGAGTCTTCGGACTTACTAAGAAGCATATTTGCAAACTTATCTCTTGTTACAGTCTGACACTTTTATTTTCAAATATTTTCAGTCATTTGTATTGCACTAGGCTTTTTAAAGAGAGAAAAGAATAGCATTTTGGTTAAAACGTTGGCATTTATTCTAAATAGTGGCTATGCAAATAAGGGAGTACCTCTTTTGTGACTCACTCCTCTGTGCAGAAATTGGGAAAAGGTACTAGTTAAGGCCTTTATTGTGTAAACTACAGTCTTCCACAAACACCTTCAGAGTTTAAAGAGGTAACTATTTTTACAGACAAAAAAAAGAATACAAACAACATGCAATTTGGTTAATCTTACACAAGTTTGAACCCTGTGAGTCCATTTACATGCAGATTTTTTCAATAAACATATTGAACATTTTTTGAAGATTTGTGACAATTTGAAAAACTTCATGACCAACCATGTAGATTAGAAATATAAAGAAAAAAATTAAGAAAATTTAGGTGGGTCATGAATGCATAAAATATACTAGTCTATTTTATCATTTACTACCATATGTACAATTCTATTATAAAAAGTTAAATTTTGTCAAAATGTATACAAAGCTAATAAACACCACACCAGAGGAATTAACAAATGACTTGATAGAGATGAATGCATCTGAAACTCTGCCAGATGATGAGAAAGAAGACGTAAAAGAAGCAATGTTAAAAAACACATCGACATTAGACAATCTGGCAGAAGGGTTCCGATTATTCAAGATTGCTTTTGACTTCTTTTATAAACATGAACCCTTCTATGCTACAGGCAAAGCAAAGCAAATAGTGAAAGAAGAATTAATACTGCATAGAAACATTTTTAGAGAAATGAGAAAGCAAAAAAATCAGAGAGAAAAGACAATGTAATTTTCATAAAGTTACACAAAATGTGCCTGCCTCTCCTGCCAACCCTTTCAATTGCTTCCCCTCTTCCACCCCTGTCACCCTGAGAGAGCAAAACAAGCCCCTCTTCTCCCTCCTCCTCAGCCTACTCAATGTGAAGTTTCCATAGAGGCTGTACCTTCATGAAGATCTACTTCCACTTAATGAACAATAAATAGTCATCATGCTTTACAGTTAGTTAACTTATCTATCGTGTATGTGTGTGTCTTCATGTGAAAATCTAATAACTCTATGGCAATAACTGTGTGAGACATTTCTGTATTATCATCATCATTGTCTAAGTATTTGTTTTGTAGAACATCATGTACAAGACTTGCATTGAGGCGGATAGTCTATCCTTACATAGGCATAAGGAGAGTAATATTTAATATAAAATTAATAATGTGTTAGTGTTCTTACTGTTTTGTAACTTTGCTTTTCAGAGAATTACAGTATGCCTGTCTCTCTGGTAATTGAAAAACTGCATATTGGCATATCATTAAGCTTTTTTTTAATGTTACAATGTTTCTAACACTATATTATAAATATGACTGCAATACTGTATGGCATAAAATTGAATAATGATTCATTCGTTAGTGTGCAGATAAGGCTATAATAAAATAATCATAACAATTATACTAGGCTACCATAAAGTAATCATATTACTGTTTCTTCATCAATGCATGAACCGTTACACCTGAAAATAAATATAAATTTCTTTTTCACGTTATTTTTTCATTTTTGATGTATAGTATTAGTAAATGTGTAACATTAATAGTGTTTAGTATCACATAAGATAATATTGATATAGGTTCTGACAAATAATTCATTTGTAGACAGACAATGTACACTTACAGTATCAATAAAAAGAATACAATACCCTAAATATATTTTATTTCAATTTTATTAATATCATTTTATCTCTAGCTTCCTTTATTGTAAGAATATAATATATAATATATATATATAACACACAAAATATGTGTTAATTGTTTATGTTATCAGTAAGACATTCAGTCAACAGTAGGCTATTAGTTAAGTTTTGGGGAAGTCAAAAGTTATACCTAGATTTTTGACTGTGTGGGTGGCCACATCCTTAACTCCTACATTGTTCAAGGGTCAACTGTAAACTTAGGATCCCATACTCATTCCTCCAAAAAAGTATTTTTTCAACTATTTGCATCAAATACATTTCCAACAATTCGTGCTCAACATATTTTGAGTTTCGATGATGCAAACTTCTGTGGATTTGAAAGGACAAGTAAAAATTTTCAAAATTATTAGTTTTAGCATTCAAAAATTTCAAAAATTCCTAGAGTAGAATACAGAAAATTTTACTTACTACTGACCTAGTTGCCTTAATGAGTTAAAGTAAATTAAGAGTCTTATCGTAACTTTTGATTTCCATGTATAATGCACATAGATGCACATATTTTATTTTTTTTAATTTTATAAAATCTAAAGGTAATGGGGTGATATTGGTTAATGAAATTATATAGGTTTCAAGTGTACAGTAATGTACACTATTAACATCATCTGTATATTGCATTGTGTGTTCTCCATCCAAAGACATTTCTCCTATTATCATGTATCTGACCCCCTTCACCCTTGTCTACCTCTCCCCATCCCTTTCCCTCTGGTAACTTCCATGCTATTGTCTGTGTCTATGAGTTTTTGTCTGTCTGGTTTGTTCATTTGTTGTTTTCAGTTTTATATCCCACGCATGAGTGAAATCATATTATTCTTATATTTTTCCATCTGACTTACTTCACTCAGCATAATATTCTCAAGCTCTATCTATGTTGTCACAAATGGCAATACTTTATCTTTTCTTATGACTAAGAAAAGTATTTCATTATATATACATACCACATCTTTATTCAATCATCCATTGGAGGACATTTAGGTTGTTTACATGTCTTGGCCATTTTAAATAATCGTGCAATATGTATATGTGTGTGTATATATATCTATATCTATATCTATATCTATATCTATATCTATATCTATCTAGATATATATATATATATATCTAGATAGATATAGATATAGATATAGATATATCTTTACAAATAAATGTTTTCAAATTGCTGAGGTAAATACACAGAAGAGAAATTGATAGCTGATATGCTAACTCTATTCTTAATTTTTGAGGACCTACTATACTGTTTCCATAGAGGCTGTACCAATTTACATTCTCTCCAGCAGTGTATGAGGGTTCCCATTTCTTCACAACATTTTCAACTTGTTACTATCTACCTTGTTGATAATAGCCATTCTAACGGGTATTAAGTGGCATCCTGTTGTGTTTTTGATTTGCACTTTCATAAAAACTAGTAAAGTCAGTTGTTTCATATATCTCTTGGCCATTTCTATGTCTTCTTGGGAAAAGTGTAGGTTCAGGTTCTATGCCCATTGTTTAGTTGGATTTTTTGTTGTTGTTGAATTGTATGAGTTCTTTTTATATTTTTGATATTAACTCCTTATCTAAGGCATTTTTTGCAAATATTTTCTCCCATTTAGTTGGCTGCCTCTTTGTTTTGTTACACACGCATACACACACACACACACACACATATTTATTTTTTTTTTACTGTGCAGAGCTTTTTGGTTTAATATAGTTTTTTTTTTTTTTTTTATTTTTGCCTTTAATGCCTTGACTTTAAGATCAAATTGATAATAGATGCACATATTTCTAAGCTTTAGTCCTAGATAATTGGTTATTTTCATCGACTGGACTCTATCTGATGAGGAAATTAAGCATTTGGAATGAAAACCAGGCAATGATATTATATACAAAGTAACGCTAAGCAGAGCCAATTTGTTAGACTATTCCCTGTTAGCACATTGCCAAAAAAAAAAAATACATTAAATGAATCAAAGAATTTTTACTTTAAGAAAAAAACATGAATGTTCAAAAGATTGACAAATTTTGATAAACAATTAACTAAGTAACTGGCTAAGCTTAACTACTATAAGAATGCTCTGATCTAATAAAATTTTAAGAAAAAATTTAAAATTACCCACAAAAAAATCAAGTATTGAATATTTGCGATACTGCAAAATTCTGACTAAAAACAATATAGATTTTTTATTTAAAAATTACAGTTACTAGGTCAATGTAAGAGCTCTAGTGGACCACTAAAACATAATCAATTGATCCAAATAAAACTAGAAAAGAATAGGAAAAGAATGACGTAGATAAATAATAAAACAAATATCATGGAGGCAAAATTAACGCTAGCCATGTAAGGAATAACTATAAATATAAAAGGAATAACACCTCTTCTTAAAAGTAGTAATTATCATACTAGATTAGATTAGAAAGCAAGGCTCACTTATATACTACTTACAGTAGATGCGCATAAAATACAATGTTGTAGTTTTGTTATTTTTTTTATTTAAAGTTATACCACACAAACCCTAACCATGAGGAAGCCAGAGTGGATGGATGGACGGATGGATAGATAGATGATGATAGATGATAGATAGATAGATGATGATAGATAGATAGATAGATAGATAGATATTAAACAATGTTGACCTGAGAAAGAAAAGTATGAGCAGAAATTGATCATTTGGGACAAAGAAGGAACCATTTATCAGAAAGACACACAAATGTCCCAAGTGTATGTACTCATTAACGAAAAGCCAATATACAACAAGTAAACGCCTTACAGAATTATAGGGAAAATAGCAAATTTACAATTATAGTTCAAAATTTCAACACTTTTCTCTCAGTAATTAAGAAAAAATTAACTGAAAAAAATCCAATAAAAATAAAAGGATGAAGCACGCAATACTACCCTGACTCCTAAAATATAAAAGACGGTAATACTTTTCATATAAGTATTTCATATAAGAGTTGTTACATTTTCTCATATATACATTGATATTGTATGTAACATACTTTATTTTGCCATACTTAACAATAAGCTCAGTCTTTATACACCTTGTATTCCCTTAATAATATAAGAATAGATGTATATTATGAAATACTCTAATGGACTGTATTTTTAAGTTACAATGTATCTGTTAACAAAATAATATTTAGGCTACAGTATAATAAAGGAAGTTTATTTGAAAAAGATAAGTATTGCAACTGGGTTTATAAAAGCTCTGTTTGAGAATGCTGCTCTTAATTTAATCATTTTTATAGAAATGAAGAATTCTGACTACTTGGTAGTGATTAGTTCAGCCCAATATGCAAGCAAAGAATAAAAATGGGTTGGCTTCTTGCCAAAAAACAAATTGTAGATGATATGGTTGTCATGGTGAGGAGAAGATTAAAGTTCAGGCACAGCTTGAAGGTTTAAAGTTTCATGAAAAATCTTCTGGGTGGGAAGAGTGTAAAACAAACTTTTTTAGGGCCTCTTAGCTCCATTTTAATTCCCTTGATAAAAATGATTCTGCCTTGGCAATCTCCTCTCACATATCAAAAAGTGTTGTAGGCTCAGTGGCCCAGGAATATGTCTACTATGCTCACCAATATGTGCTCAGCTCCCAATTCACCACCTGATGCAAACAATGACTACTTCACTTTTCCATAAACTGTGTCAATGATTAGAAATTAATACAATTGTTTTTAAAGAGATTAGGCAGGAAGCTAAGAAAAGAGTGGGGAGAAAAGATAGGTTGGCATTCCCTAATATGAAAAAATAATTATTGGTATTAAATATAAGAAGGTTGAGATTTATTAGCTACATAAATTAAAAAGAAATAGGATGAAGTGCAAAGATGAGACACAATCTTAACTACAAAGAACTGAAGAGAGATTTAAGAATTTAAAGAAAATGGATGGTAATGTGCTTATGCAATTTTGAGTGAAATTTACATAAACTTAGAGTAAGACTACAATAGAGGCCTGAAATTTTAAACATGATCCCAAACCTATAAACCTTGAAATATAACATGAAATAATAAATAGTATATCAAAAGGAAGCATAAACAAAATAGAAAGAAATGGACAATTTGAAAAAATTTTACTTATAAAGTGAAATATCAATATTTTTTAAATAAAATATGTTATAAGTCAGCGAGATTAGTTCCTGAGAGAAAATTTTATAAAGAGCATAAATTCAGAAAAGAAATATATAAAAATATGAAAAAATCAAATATCTATGAAAACAGTAATAGAAATTTAAATGTCAGTTAGATATTTTGATTTCTCAGATTGGCAAAGATTAAAATGAATAACAGTCTACATTTTGTTGAAGACGTGGATGTCTGTTAGTTCAAGCTACTATAAAAAAAAACATAAACTGGGTTGCTTATAAACAACAAATATTTATTTCTCAGAGTTCTGGAAGCTAGGAAGTTCAAGATCATGGCAGCAGCAGATTTAGTATCTGGAATGAGCCTGCTTCCTCAGTGATGACCCTCATCTCACTATAACCTCTAAGGCAGGAGCTAGGGAGCCTATGGAATCTTTTTCATAAGAGTATTAATAATTCTCATTCACAAGAGCCTCACCTTCATAACCTGGCACTCCCCAAAGGCTTCATCTCCCAATACCACATTGGGTATTAGATTTCAACATATGAATATTGTTATGCAAACATTTATTGTTATGCAGCAGAAAATGGGTACTGTCAACACTACTTGTCACATGGATGTTAGGAATGAAAGTATGGAAATATATATCAATAATTACCTTTCAAAAGAAGTGGTAAGATCTGAAAAAAATATGAGATTTTTCAAAATACACACAAGTTTAGGCTCATTCCTTTATCTTAAAAACAATTATCGAAGTATGTAAAGACTCACTTTTTAAAATTAAATCATTAATCACAACCACCACATTCTCTTTCATTTATAAAACTCTGTCAGACAGTGTTTTTGGTGCTAATGTTTCTGTGATAAAGATATATGTATAATATCTGTTGCTACATTATTATAATACTGAAACAATGGAAGCAATCTAAAGATTAACGCAAGTACACTGATTATAACATATCCATATAAGAATGTTTGGAACTACTAAAATAATATGTATATGTACCTATAAAAAAAGAAATATGTTTTCTTTAATAAAATAAATATGTTTAAATAATTTGATTATTTTTGTGTATTTAAAAAGTCCACTTGTGATATGTATTCAGAAAGTTCTTTTCATATTTTTTCTCACTGATGATTTTATTTATGAAATAATGACCATGATTTACTTACATAATTAAGAGAAAACTTTTCAAATAATGTAATATGAAAGTCTTGATTCACAACATATATAAAATTTTTAATCAGTACTCAATACTTGAATGACTTTAAAAATAACCTATGATTTTTTAAATAAAGAGATTTGAGTTTAGTCTCAGACTAAAATTATAATTTTAGTCTGAGGACATTGCACAATATTTTTGAAAATCTATACCTGTGATTTCATTATGCATCTCTGAATGAAGAACGCTTAAGGATTTAGGCAAAAATATTGTTCATTTACTACTTACTACTGTCAGGCATTTTGAGAATATAAAAATGTGGCCCCTGTCCTAGGAGTTTATTTCCTAGCAGTTAATGGGAAAATAGAGGAAGAGGGTGAATAAATTTTATAAATCAAGACATAATGTAAACATTAATAAGATGTAAACATTGATAAGATTATTTCTAAGTGAAATTTTAAGAAGGCTTAATGGAAATCCTGTGTTGGAGATGGTATAATATTTTAATTGAAGGGGCTGGTAAGAAGCTCAAATGAGGAACAGTGAGGAAATTAACAGGACTAAGCAGCTCAGTTTAGATGAAGCACAGGACTCATGAAAGTGAAAGTTGAGACTAAACCTTGGAAAATCAGATCAGGGTCCGAACATAAAAGCCTGGAATATCCAGTTTATTAAATCACCTTTCAGTCTACAATTAGTGGGGATTTTATTAATGATTTAGAATGAAAAAAACTGACATAAGAGAGATTTATTATTATTATTATTATTATTATTATTATTGTTATTATTATTATTATGAAAAGAGAATGTTAAATAATTAAAACAGAAGGAATTAGAGACTACCAAAAACTACTGTTTTGGCCAGACTTTTAATATATAAGTCAAGAAGCATTCTGCCTTTATCAAATCAATCTATTAGCATTTAGTTCTCTAGAACAGCTCACATAAAAAAGCCATACGAAAATATAATCAACCTGTACGATCTTTACATAATGATAAAAAGCATTCAAATATCTTTGTTAATTCTGGTGAATTTGAATGACTAGATTCATAGGGATTTCAAAATTATTACATGTGTGACATAAAGGAGAATGACAATAAAAATGACTTACACAGTCAGCCTAGTACCACAGTTAAAGGGGAGAACATCAGTTCTGATGACTTGAAGAATAAAGAGCAAGTTTTCATTTTAGCATTTTTAAACTATTTAAAATAATATAATAATGAATGGCCGAAATCCAGAGAAAGTAATAGTTTAAAATAATTTGTTTTGTGTATATTTACATACTCTGAGAATCTTAATCTAAATAGAAACAAATACCCCATCATATTTAAACTAGTTTTGGTTTAAAAACTGTTTCTTTCCAGGCCTTTATTTCACTGTCAATGCAATAAAAATAAATGATTTAATACAAGTAAGATACTTCAAACAGTGTTCAAATTATGGTAATGTTTAGCAAGCATTAACTATATATTATTTTATAATATGATTCACATTTGTTTTCAGAATGTTGCCTGGAAATGTGTCTACTTGGGTATTATAGAATGAATAAAAGAATTACAAAAACTATAATCCAGCCTGAGACACCATATATCCATACACACACACACACACACACACACACACACACACACACACACACACACGCAGTGAGACAGAGAAACCCCATGGCATTTTTTAGTTAACCTGAAATAAAGTTGATTATGAAATTAGATTAATAAAGTGCTTTATTTGGAAAAATTATTTTCAAATAGATTTAAAGTAACCCCTCTCATTTTGTAAGCAGCTACTAATCAGAATCTCTGAGCGCTCTGTGTTTTTCTCATAGTGGTGACCAATAAGGACAGGTACTGATTCTTCCTCTAGTGGCTAATAACAGAATTGATGCCTCAAGAGATATATATGTTTAAATACAAAGAACCACAAAGATTAATTCAAAGTAATGGAAGTTACTTAGACAGTCCTGGATAGAAAAGAAGCAGTATATATTATAACAAAATAATACATACTATGAATTGAATAAGGAAAAAGCAATGTCTTAAAGTAGTGCAATAATGAGTCTCAGAAAAAGTTGGATTATATTATGCATGTATGAAAGATCGGTCTAATAAAATACCTGCCTCTGGATATCCCGAGTTAAGCAACCACAGGGAATGCTGTGTAAAATTACAATAATTTTCAAAACAACTTTTAAAAAAAGACTTTGAGACATGTAGAAGCTCATGTACTACTATATCTTAGGGTAAGTAATAATTTTATCAAATCACATGGAAAATACTGAATAAACAAGGGTAACACATGGTGTTTTAACTTAAGGATTTTTCTTTCCATAAGCTATATATTTCATAAAGTTAAAAGTCACATTAGGTTGTATTTAAATTTTCTACCTGTGGACAAACAAAAGAAGTTCTCTGGAAAGTAACCTGACAGGGTGATACGATCATAAATTCCTCACTGGGCAGGTCATGGTGAATAGTCACACCTCAGGCATAATTTTTTAGTAAAAGGTTTACCTTTACATTAAGCAAGCCCTGTCTATTGTTACTGCGCATCTAGGTTAACACACCTTTGAAATAATCTATAACCTTCCTCAAGAGAGCACATAACCTTAACTATCCTATAATCCAATTCCTGCCTTGCTTTCTCTCACCATGTGATCTTCCTTCAATTTTCTCCTTAATTTCAAATTCATAAAAGAAGCTGAAAAACTGTTATTCTTAGGAACATATGAGCTTTTGTTCCCTGGCATATGTTGTCAGTTTGGCTCAAATAAACATAAAAATTCTCTACAGGTTTGGAAGTTTCTTATGTGGATGTATTCCAAAGACAAACATTTTCACTTTTTTGACCAATCCATAGAGGAAACTACTAAACAGAGCATACATTGGATTATAAAATGAAACTAATTTTAACTACAGTCTGGATACCCTACACTATTGATATCTCTATCCTCTCCTATTTTCACTCTAACTCACTCACATCTAAAGAGTTAAAATATTTTGATTCTTTAGATTTAATTAAATTAAGACTCAGACACATCCTTTTCTTTCTTTCTTTTCCTCTTATTTAAATCACTTGCAAATAATTAAATTTATGAAGCCACATGTAAAATTGAAGAAAGGCTCAGTTGAGACTCTCATAATAGAGGCCTCACAGGGTCCCTGGCCTCTCCTCTTCCTACCCTATAGCTTAACAATAGATTGTCCCTTGAGTCTTTACCCAGAGCTTGGACCACCCCTGACATAGACAGTTGATCTAAAACTTATGATTAATGCCTTTATGCATACTGATTATAAGGTCTAGCATTCTTTCCAGACTACTCTCATCTCTGCTCCTGGGTTGCTAAGGCTACTGGAGGCCATACTGCCAGAGGAAAGGCTCCACAAATTACAACAGACCCCACCCCCAGAACCATCTTGCAGCCTCTGGAATAATGGCCACAATTTTTCCTTAAATATCCTAGACTGGACTGAGAAGTAAGGCAGTTTTAAAGTATTAAACCATTACGTTCTCAGATTACTGGTGCTCTGACAATAAACGCTTTTTCTAAATATCCCAACCCCTGTGTCTCTCTATTGGCTAAGTATCAAGTGACACAGGTAGCACAAGCTCGGACTCTGTTGCCCTCCAGTTACAAAATATTTTCGTTTGTCCTCAAATTTTATCACCACACTGATAGATGAACTTCATAACATTGGAAATATTTAATAATCCAAGAAAAAAAATTTACACCAGCATTCTAATAGTGTGTGGAGTGAGCTGGGATGGTCATATGGGGTCAGCTTTTTGACAGAAGAAAAGCTGAATAATTTTAATTTTTCTTACACTTGAACAAAATAGTGACAATGGAGAAACAGAATGGGGTGAAAAGTTAAAGAAGTACAAATTAGTAGTTGATAGATGGTGACTGGGATGGGGCACATCATAGGGAATGCAGTTAGCCTTAATATATTGGCTAGATAGAAAGCCATCTAGCTAGGAGAGAAAAAGCATTTAAGGGGATCATTTTATAAACTATAAATTTCTAACCAATGTACTGTATACTTGAAAGTAATTAAAATTTAAAAGAGATGATATAAAGTTGAGTCATGAGAAATACATTCTCCTCAACCTCAAATCACCAGAAAATTTTTAGTTATTAAATGTTTACAGAGTCACCACATCTGAATTAAGTACTGGAGTGTCACAAAGCAGAAAAGCTTCAGCTGCAATCTGCATTGGTTGTGCTTTAATGCTATGGATACATGCAAAGCATTTATATGTAAATGGCTGACTCTGTGAAAGGATTTTTCTACCTTAAGGCAACAATCATAATATATATTATAGTGTGATTGTTGCCTTAATATATTGGTCTCAAATGATTTTAAGACTCTTGAGAATTAGAGATCAGTAAAGATATTTAATTTTAACTAATAAAATTTGTCATGGAATCAACAGAACATACTGGAAAGAAGACTAATCTATATATTAGTTGTAGTTTCTAAATTTGAAGGAGTCCTCATTGGTAAATTATGCTGGAAAAGAGATTTAGACATTAAGAAAAGGGTAAAATGCATTGGTACTTTTTTTGCAATGCAATATTAGGAAAGATAAAATTGAGTTGAGGTATTTGTCATCAAGATATTTGATTTGCTTTCTTCTTCTTCTTCTTCTTCTTCTTCTTCTTCTTCTTCTTCTTCTTCTTCTTCTTCTTCTTCTTCTTCTTCTTCTTCTTCTTCTAACACGTACAGCACCTGGTATTTGTAGGTGGTCTCCCATCCAAGTACTAACCAAACCTGACCTTATTTAGCTTCTGAGATCAGATGAGGTCTGGCACTTCCAAGTGGCATGGTTGTTGACTTGCTTGCTTCTTAAAAAGTAGAGAACTAAATAAGATAAGTGTGTGGGGAAGGGAAGGGGTAGAGAAGACTTATTATGCTGAGGGAGTTTCCTTAGAGTGTTTTCTTAGCCTCTGTTGTGACCTGAGTGTTTGTGTTGCACTGAAATTCATGTCAAACCCTACCCCCAAATTAAGTGAGGTATTTGGCAGGTAATTAGAACTAAATTAAGTCATGAGGGAGAAGCCCTCATTAATGAGATTAATGCCCTTGTAAGAGTCAGATGACAAGTTACTTCCTGTCTCTCTCGACTTTGGAGAATAATAAGAAAAGCCTGCAGTCTTAAGCCCTGAAACTTGAAAGATGGTTACAGTCTTGGCACTCTGATTTTGGACTTTCTATTCTCCAAAACTGTAAGAAATAAATCTCTGTTTTTCTTAAACTACTGAGTCTGTGATATTTTTATTATAGAAGCTGAGGGGGCTAAGACAAGCTCTGTTGTGCTTTGACTTAGAGATGTCATGGATTAGAATTGAAAATCTTATTATTCTAATGGAAGCTCTAGAGGTTCTACTTTAGCAACACTAAATTGAGAATGTTGAGAAAAGTTAACAAATGTATTTCCTTTAAAAATTTTTAGAGTTATTTGAATCCCTTGTCTTAGGCCTCTATAAGGAATTTGAAATTAGTATCTTTATATATCAGTGTCAGGAGTTCAGCTGAGCTGGGAGAAAGACAGCTAAGCACACAGGCAATTCAAACAACAAACCAAAAAAAAAAAAAAAAAAAAGTTAGGTCTTTAATCATTTACAGAGGTTATATAAGTAAGAGTCTAAAACTGAAGGAATGGCTAGCTATTTTCCCAGAAGAAAAGATACTCTGGTGGAACGGTTGGTGGATCAGCACAGGTGTGGGGACATTTTATTACTGAGGGCACTATAGACAAAAGGCTCTGGAAGCTTTCTGGACTCTATAGAGTTTTGGACTCTGGGGACAGGGGAGAGCAAAGAGGAAAAGAGTGGAAAAATACTGGGCACTGAGTCAGGGTTGGGAAAGTGGCTTCAAGGCTCCCCCCATCCCAAAATGAAATCTCAATATAGGAAGCTGAAGAGGACCTTGGTCAAAAGTCTCAGGTAAGGAGACCTAGAAATGAAAATACTCAGGCTAAGAATATAAGTGTGCAAATATCATGACCAGCCAGAGGGGCCTGAGATCTTGAATACAGCTGCCTGGAGTCACTGTAGAGCACTGGCTGTGCACTCAGTCTGGTGTGGGGAGGGTGGCTTTCT
Organism: Cynopterus sphinx; assembly: GCA_030015415.1. Taxonomy (NCBI): domain Eukaryota; kingdom Metazoa; phylum Chordata; class Mammalia; order Chiroptera; family Pteropodidae; genus Cynopterus; species Cynopterus sphinx. The sequence goes on along the minus strand of CM057382.1, from coordinate 96,044,348 downwards.
CTCATGAGGTTTGTCAGTTAGAGCCTTTGTAATTACCTATTATATCAGGTCTGAAAAATTACATACAGGTAATTAAGCAGGAGCTGAACTCCTCAACCAGTTTTATCATTTAAAAATAAACAAATTGATCACAATTGCTTTTGTTTTATTTCACAAGAGTATTAAAAGTTTTCTAAGAGACTGCATATTCAATTAAAAAATTAAATAATGACTAGTAGTTTTAATTGTTTTTGAAAAGTCATAGTCACAATGAAAGAGTCCACAATAAGTTGAAAAAACTAGTAAAAATACTTTTGGTTTCATCTGCTAATGGATTAACATGATTAATTATTTAATTTTAGAAGGGTACAAATCCTCAAGAAAGTCAAATATAAATTAATCAGCAGTTATGGAAAAGTCAAACCAATCTCTGAGGTATTGAGTGCTATGAAATAAAAAAGATAATCAATAAAGTAGAAAGCAATACACTAGAACAATTTTAGCTTTTCACTAACCACCCCAAAAACAGACAAATATTTAAACTGTTAGAGACGTTTTCACTGAGTGTGTGACTCTAAGGCAAATTTGTTTTCTGAGCACGTAGAGGTTGAAGGGAAGCCTATATTATTGAAAACAGTATGACAAACTTTCAACAAAACACAAATTGCAATTACCTATTTCTTTTCTTTATTTCTGGAAATCCTCAAAAACAGATATGAGAGAAAGCACAGGGGAAAAATTAAATATAGTGTGCATGTGGGTTTATGTATATATATTTATATTTCTTCTAACACAGAAGGGAAAGAAACCTATCTTTGCATTTGTGGGTTTCTTGGTTGTAACGCATTTCATATTTACCTGATGCTGAAGAAGAAACCTTGTGGTTTCGTTGAAACATATAAGCCTTACTATATAGCTTAAGCTTGAAGCCAGGAAAAAAAGTCTAATGAGAATGTTTTCTAAGACATGTATAATGGACCATTATTGTACTTAGATATCTATTCTTCACACTTCAATTCACAATCTATATTATGTTTTATCATTGACTGACACTTAGAATACAAATTTAAGCAAATAACAAAAATAATTTTACAAATATTTATTTTAATAAGATTGATACAGAGTATTAGAATGGCTGAAATTTAAACTGGCTGTGTATTGATTTTTAATTGATATAAAATTGATAAGTGGCCATCGAAAGTGGGCATGGGACAGTTTACAGTATCATCAGCAGAGTATGAGAAAACCCATTTCAGCGTTGATAATATCAAAGTTAATTTTTCCCATGTGATGGTGATAATGGTATTTTATTTTTTCTGACCTAAAATTGAGATATAACATATTAGTTTCAGTGTCGACATAATGATTTGATATTTGTATGTATTGTGAAATGATCACAGATGAACATCTGTCATCATACAAAGTTACAATTTTTTTCTTGTGATGAGAACTTTTAGCATCTATTCTCTTAGCAACTTTGTACCTTTTGACTCCTTCGCCCATTTCACCTACCTCCTGACCCCGCCTTTAATCTGTATCTATGAGCAGAGAACAGATTGTTTGTTTTTTAGATTGCACATATAAGTGATCATACAATATTAGTCTTACTCTGTCTCACTTATTCAATTTGGCACTGTGTCCTCAAGGGACATCCACATTGTTTCAAATAGCAAGATTTCATTAATTTTTTATTGCTGAATAATATTTTAGTGTGTGTGTGTCACATTTTCTTTACCCATTTTTTCATCAGTGGAAAAAGGTTGTTTCCATTTGTCAACTATTATAAATAATGCTATAAGATATATAGGACTACATATAATTATTTTCAAATTAGCATTTTTTTAAAGAAAACCCAGAAGTGAAATTGCTGGATTATGTAGTAGTTGTATTTTTTTTTCAGGAAACTTTATACTATCTTCCATAGTGACTGAGTTAAATACATTTCCACCAAGAGTTCATAAGTGTTGTCTTTTCTCCACATTTTGCCAACACATTTCTTGTCTTTTTGATAACAGCCTTTTTGATAACAAACAAAAGTGAGGGTGATATCTCATTGTGGTTTTGCTGTATATTTTCTTAAAAATGTGATGTTAAACATCATTTCAAGTACCTATTGTCCACCTATATTTCTTTTGAAAATGTCTTTTCAGATCCTCCACTCACTTTTAATCAGATTGTTGTTTTCTTATTTTATTTTTTATTGTAAGAGTTCTTTATTACTTTGAGTTGTATGAGTTCTTTATATATTTTGTGTATCTTCCCCCTTGTCAAATATATAATTAGAAAATCATTTTGTTGATGGTTTCCTTTGCTATGCAGAAGCATTTTAGTTTAATACAATCCTAGTTATTTATTTTTGTTTTTATCACCTTTGCTTTTGGTGTCAGATTAAAAAAAAATTATAACCAAAACCTATATCAGGGAGTTTACCACTTATGTATTCTTCTAGGAGTTGTATGGTTTAAGGTTTTACATTCATGTCTTTAATTTATTTTAAATTAATTTTTGTAAATGGTGTTTGATAGTAGTCAAATTTCATTTTTTGCTAGTGATTGTCTAGTTTTCTCAACATCTTTTATTGAAGAGACTATCCTTTCCCATTGTATATTCTAGGTTCCTTTGTCATAAATTAATTAACCATATATGCTTGTGTTTATTTCTGGGCTCTCAATTCTGTCACATTGATCTATCTTTTTATGCCAATTTCATACTGTTTTAATGACCATAACTGTGTGATATGTTTGTTTAAGGTTGTGCAATGTCCCCAACTTTGTTCTTCTTTCTTAAGATTACTTTGGCTATTCAGGGGTCTTTTCTGGTTCCATTCAAATTTTAGGATATTTTCTATTTCTGTGAAAAATGTCATTGGAATATTGGTAGGGATTGCATTAGAATATATAGAGGGCCTTTGATAGTATAAATATTCTAACAATATTAGTTCTCCCACACCATGAACATAGAACATTTTCCTATTTATTTGTGTCTCTTTCAGTTTCTTTCATTAACGATTTATAGTTTTCAGTGTACAGATCTTTCACCTCCTTGATATTTACTCTAAGGTATTTTTTTTTTTTGGTGCAAATGTAAATGAATTGCATTATTTCTCTTTGTGATTAACTGGTGTATAGAAATGCAGGATTTTATATATTGATTTTGTGTCCTGAAACTTTGCTAAATTCATTGCTTAACTCTCACAGTTTTTTGGTGGAGTTGTTGGGATTTTGTATAGGTAATATAATGTCATCTGCAAATAGTGACAATTTACTTTTTTGCCAATATAGATGCTTATTTAGTTATCTAATTTCTTTGGCTGGGATTCTGATATCACATTGAATAGAAGTGGAGAGAGAGGGCATTCTTGAGTTGTTCATGATCTTAGGAGAGAATGTTTCAATTTTTTACCGTTGAACATGTCTTTAGAAGTGTTTTTTTCTTGTTTACTTATTGAAATAGTTGTGAAAGATTAAGATCAATTCTTTTGAATGTTTGGTTGAATTCACCAGTGAAACTGTTTTGTTTACTGGGAGGTTTTTGATTACTAATCAAAATCCTTAATAGTAATTTATTCAGATTTTCTGTTTCATGATTTAGTCTTGATAGGTTGTACATTTTAGGAATGTATCCATTTCTTTTAGGTTATCAAATTTGTTGACCTGTAATTGTTTACAGTAATATCTTATGATCTTTTTTATTTCTATGGCATCAGTTGCACATCTTTTTAAAATTTTATTTTAGTACTTTTTTTTTCCTAGGTGAGGCTACCTAGCTAAAGTTTTGTAATTTTTTTTTTTTTTTTTTTTTGTCTTTTCTCAAACCCAGCTTTTAGTTTCATTGAACTATTCATTATTTGGTCTATTTCTGCTCTGGTATTCATTATTTTCTTCTATTAATTTTAGGCTTTCTCTATTTCTTTTTTTTTCTTTTTTTATTATTTTTATTTTTATTTTTCAGTTCCTTAGGTGTAAACTTAAGATTGTCTTTGTTTTAAAGTTTTAAGATCATTTTAAGATTGAGATTTTTGTTTCTTTAAGTAGACATTTATTGCTATGAACAGCTTCTTAGTACTGTTTTTGTTGCCTCCCATAAGTTTGGTAAATTGTATTTCCATTTCACTTATCTCAATGTAATCTTAAATTTCTCTTTTAATTCTTCTTTGACCTATTTTTTGCTCAGAAATATGCTGTTTAATCTCATATTTGCAAATTTTCTACTTTTCTTTTTGGAATTGATATCTATCTTTACATAATTGTGGTTGAAAAAGATACTTAATATGACTTCAATTTTTAAAAAATTTATTAAGAATTGTTTTGTGGCCTAATATATGATATATTCTGATGAATGTTTCATGCACACTTGAGAAGAATGTATATTCTTTTTTTTTGTATATAATGTTCCATACTATTAAGTTTATCTGCTCTAATGTGTCATTTAAAGCCTATATTTGTTCATTGATTTTCTGTCTGGATGATCCTTTGATATAAATGAGACATTAAAGTTCACTATTATTGCATTTCTCCCTTAAGGTATGTTAATATTTGCTTTATGAATTTTTGTGTTTCTATATTTCATGCATAAATATTTACAAATGTTTTATACTCTTGTTGGATTGACTTCTTTGTCATTCTGTAATGACCTTCTTTGTCTCTTATTACTGTCTTTGTTTTAAAGTCTATTTCGTCTGCTATAAATATAGCTACTCAGCTTTCCATTAGTTTCTAATTTTATGAAATATTTATTTTCATTTTTTCACTTTTAGTCTGTAAGTATATTCTAATACCGGAAGTAAAACTCTTATAGACAACAAAAATATAGATGAGACTTTTATAACAATTTTTAATTTATTAAACTACTTTATATTTTTGACAACATAATTTATTCCATTTACTCTTAAAATAATTATTGATATGTATGTACTTTTTGTAATTTTATTATTTTTAGAGTGTTTTGTAGTTTTCCTCTCTTCTTTTTTTTTTTGCTCTCTTCCTTTGTGGTTTGATGACTTCTTTTAGTGGTATGTTTAGATTCCTTTCTTTTTCTCTTTTGTGTATCAACTATAGGTTTTTGCTTTGTTGTTTCCATGAGACTTGCATAAACTAACTTATATTTATAACTTTATTTTAAGTTACTAACTTAAGTTTGGAATGTATTCTTTAGAATGTATTCTAAAGCTCTACATTTTTACTCCTTCCTTATTTTCTGTTTCTGATGTTACATTTTACGCATTTTTACCTTGTGGATCTTTTTACTAATTTTGGTAGCTACAGTTAATTTTACTACTTTTGTCTTTGAACTTTCATACTATATATAAGTGATTAATCTACTACTTTTACTATATATTAATATTTACCAGTGAGATTTATACTTTCATATGTTTTCTTGTTTCCAGTTAGTTCCCTTTTTATTTTTAGCTTAAAGAAGTCCCTTAAACATTACTTGAAAGGCCTGTTAAGTGATGATAAAGTCCTTTAGCTTTTGCTTGTCTGGAAAACTCTTTATCTTTTTCAATTCCAAAAACCTTTTCTAAATATATTCTTTTGGTTATTTTTTGTTTGCTTTATTTCAGCACCTTGTTTTTTTGTTTGGTTGTTTTTTTGTTTTTGTGCTTTTTTTTTGTTTTGTTTTGTTTTTGTTTTTGTTTTTTTTTTTGCTACTCCCTCTGGCCTACAGAGTTTTTGTTCAAAGTCTTGTGGGGTTGGCTTTTACATAACAAGTTGTTTTTCTCTTGCTGCTTTTAAGATTCTCTCTCTTTGTTTTTAAATTTTGACATTTAATTACAATGTGGTTTTGTGGGTCTCTTTGGGTTTATTTATTTAGAATTCTTTGGAATTCCTGACTCTGAATTCTGTCTCTTTCCCAAGCTTAGAGAAGTTTCAGCTTTTATTTCTTTAAATAAACTTTCTGCCTCTTTTTTTTTTCCTTTTGGGATTCCTATAGAGTTAATGGTAGTTTACTTGATTTCCATAGGTCCCTTCAGCTCTCTTCATTTTTTAATTCTTATTTTTCTTTTTTCTGCTTTGACTAGGTGAATTCCACTGCCCTGTTTTGTTGAGTTCACTGATCCTCTGCTTCAGCTAGTCTGTCATTGAAAATGTCTAGTGTATTTTTCAGTGTGGTTTTTGTATTCCTTACCTCTGTGATTTCTATTTGGTACTTTATTATGTCTTCTATATTTTTGGTAAAGTTTCCACTTTGTTCATCTCTCCTATCCTGAGTTTGATGAGTACCTTTAGGACTATTTCTTTGAAAACTTTGACAAGTAAATTACTTATCTTCATTCATTAAGGTTTAGTTTTGATGTTTAACTTGTTCTTTTATTGGAAACATATTCTGTTTCCTTATTTTGCTTGACTCTGTGTTGGTTCCCATGCATAAGATCATACAGCTACCATTCCCAGCCTTCAAAGAGTGACTTCTTTTAGGTATTGTACCTATTCACCCCAGTTCACCCCTGTCCTAGCTCTTGGTTGCCTTTCAAACTTTCTAATTGTCTTAGCAGCCATTTTTATTTATAAAAGCTCTCAGTGGTTGAGGTGCAACAATATCTACCATTATCCCAAATGGGAGGATCTCAGCACCTAGATTCAGGCTTATCAGAAGCCAAACTCAAGAATCTAGACTCTAATACGATAGTTTTTAAAGCATGTAAAGTATGCAGTCTTATGATACATAAGCATAAGCCCCACTCACTGTCAGTGCCATGTGATATATAGGTGCGTTCTAGTGGCAGTTGCAAAAAGCAGGACTCCAGATAAATGTATAAGCTCTTCTGTGATAGGTACTGCTAAGCTGTAGCAAGACCAAGGAAACGTGTACAGATGGTAGAAATAGGCCTGTGTTCTCTGAGAGTATATCCTTAGGCCAAGATACATGCAAAACCTGAAGCCTTTACCTCTTTTAGGATAAAATTTTTCAAAAAGAAAATAGGCCCCTTTCACAGAAATACTAGGTTTGTAAATTTAGTCTATCTGTGCAGTGCCCTGGGGGTTGTAGCCTGACATGACACCCAAGAATACAAGCCTCTGGCAACCATAGTCATGTGGGCAAAGGGGATTTCCTGGGTGGCAGCCACAATGTCAGAGCACCAGAAGTAAAAACCAAGGTACAAAACACAGGTAAACTCCCCCATCCCTCTGTGAGACACTGCAGTTCTGGAGTGTGACAGAGGAAAGTTGTGAAAAAGGTTGCCTTCTGAGTCTCAGGAAATGATTATAGTCAAGGCTTAGGAGTGTGTTTAGTTAGAAGCCCTGCTCGTTTTCAATGCTAAATGTTTGGAGGACTTGTCTCTCAGGTGCAAGTCTTAAAGTTGCGGGGGAGGGGGGTGCATAATTTTAGGACTCATACTTTGTGTACCTCAGAGAGAAGCTCTGTGTTTTTAGTTCCTAACTGTGGTTTGTTACACCAGGGGTAGTGTTTACAGCGAGACTGTGTCCCAGTTTCAACTACCAATTGGATGTGGGCCTTCTTTTATTTTCTTGATGCATAGAAGTCACCCAGCTAGTTTTTAGGTAGTTTTTAGGTTCCCCCTGCCCACCCAAGGCTGTTGATTCAGTCCATTTATTTGGGGAGGTGAGTTCAGGATCCTCTTATGTTGCCATCTTGAACCAGAACCTCTCATTTCTGTTTTAACGTGCATTTCCCATTTCTTATTAGTCACCTTGAATACATTTTCTATTTTATAATTTCTGCATTACCTATTCAGTGACCCCTTTTACTCTTAAATCTTTTTTTCCTTTTATAGGTATCGCCCATTTTTCAAAAGATTTTCAACTTTGCTTTTATAAAAGAACTTACATTAGTACCCAATTTTGCTAACTATAAGAAATCTGAAGATGATTTTCACTTTTATAAAAAGAGGCATTACTATACTAATATAGATTTTTCATAAAAGCAAAGTGGCATAACACACACTTTTGAAAAGCAGAGATACACTTTATGCCATTTGGCTTGCAAATGTTTCATAAGAACACTACTCTCAGATAGTGGGGAAACCTGTATTCCTTTATAGTCTTTGGACAATAAAATTACCATTATAAGTAAAATGTAGATTCTTCTTAAATCCTTCACATGTCTTTATTATCAGTGGTTGAACACATGTACCTTATTTTTATCTCTCTCTATGTTATTTCTTCTTCTCCAGTCCCAGTGTAAATGTTTAAGTTTGGGTTCTCACATTATATTTGTAATTTTTCTTGTACCCTATGCTCTACTCTAAACCTATCAGTCCTTTTTGAGCATGTCATTTCTTTGTTCATCTGGGTATTTTCTATAAATTATCAGAATCCCACAAACAGGTTATATGACAAGAACCAGAGAAAACATCAGTCAAAAGGATCTGGATCCCAAAATTCGGCTGTTGGGGAATGCAGTGAAGGCCAATATTAAAGGTAAGATAAAGTTTAGTTGATGAAATTTGATAGCTATTGTTTGGTGGTTGGCGGATAGTTTGTTGGGGATTTGGGAAAACATTTGACCAACTGCCAGTGGCTAGGAGAAGTTATGAAGAATAAGTTGGTTCAGAACTCTTCTGCTAAATAATGCAATATACTAGAATAAATGGCTCAAGTTATAAATTTGTTGGTATTATTTATAATTAGTTCTAATCAAGGACTATATCTAAAACCCAAGTTTTATAGAGCCATCTACCAGTCATTAGTAATAGCTTCAAATAAAGAATATTTTACCAGTCATTTATAAAGAAATGTTTAGTATAACATAAGCTAGAGCATAAATTTTATACTGTGTATCAGTGTGAATTCAACATACATTTATCAATTGCTTTCTATGTTACATGCTCTATATTAAGTCTTGGAAATGTAACAGTAAAAATAACATAGACACTGATTATAGCAGGAAAGAAAACATTAATCTAGAAGCATGGGACCCTAACCCTTGGGCCACTGACCAGTACTGGTCTGTGGCATGTTAGAAATGGGGTTGCACAGTTGTAGGTGAATAGCAAACCAGTAAGCAAAGCTTCATCTATATTTGCAGCCACTCTCCAGGGTTAGCATCACTGCCTCAGCTCTACATCAGATTATCAGGCATTAGATTCTCAGAAAAATAAAGATCCCTGTTGCCAACAATGTTGAGGACTGCTGCTTTAGAAAGGAAAAAAAAAAAAAATCATGGCTTGAGAATATATAACCGGGTGCTAGTGAAGTCTGATAAGTCAATAAGTCTTCCTTTGAGGCAAATTTTAAGCTGGAGCTAGGAAACAAATTTTCTACCTGGCTAGGAGAGAAAGAAACTAGCAGGAAAGTTTTCCAGCTGAAAGAAATTCTTTGGGAAGCCTGTAAAACAGGAAGAAGTTGAGTAATTATAAGAACAGATTATGGAATAAAGAGTAGTAAGACATAAGATGGAGCCTAGACCATCAAACCTTACCATCTACATTAAGAATTTTGGAATGTATCCCAAAAGCACATTTTGAATGATTTTTAAGCAGGAGAGTGACATCATTAAATTGCATTAAAACTAGTACATGGATTGATTTTTAAAGACTTAGAAGATTTTAGAGGATCAGTTAGGAAGTGTTTGCCGTGGTCTAGGAAATATAATATTTTATGATCATTTTAGTTGATTTTGTCTTTTAATACTACATATTTAGAAAGCTCTTTTCATCCCCTTGTTACATTTTCTAATTTGTTTTCTTTCAGCATTTAATCTTTTAGATATTTACCTGAAGTCAACTTAAGAATCATTTATTAATCTGTGTTAAGCCTCATTTGCCACCACGTTTGAATTTATGAAGAAAATTATTTAATTTTGACTTTGGTCTTGGGAAGTGAATGACTTTGAAAGATATACTAAAATAAAATGAAAACATTGATTAATGTATAAACTATTGGTGAACTTCTGCAGGCAGTATGATTTAAAAAAGAAAATGATGACTCCATTTAACAGTCAATCCAATAACATAAATTTGAATTCAGCACCTAAAATGGAAAATTAGTATATGAGTAGCTAAGAAATTTTAGGCATAAACAGATAAGTTCTAGGGATATTACATTTATATTTTTGTTGTTGTTTTAGCTCATGTTTAATCTCTAATTTTTATTTTAAAATTCTTGTTTTTCTCTGCTGCCTTATGATTATATCTTTTTTCTTTATTCTCAAGGTATAGCTATTATTGGGTTTTACCTTTCATCAGTTAATGGTAAATGAATACATAAATGTCAGATATATTTACAGAACTGTACAATGAATTATACACATAAGCTTGTCTGAGAATATATGTTTCTTATTCTGTCTTTCAGTATGATTCTACCAGAATATAGAAGTGTATTTAAATCTTTTTGTAAAGAAAGAAGACCTAGTTGAATTAATAAGAAATATACTACTATAAAATACTAAATTTAGGCTCATTAAAACAATTTTTATTGACCTTTAGAATTTGTTTATTAATAAATGTTGTTAAAGATAATCTAAAATTTTATATATCCAGTGATAAGCAGCAGAGTAGCATAACACTTAAAATTACTTGAGTTTTAAATTAATTTTTAAATACTACTACCAGCCTTACATATTTTATATAGTAAAATTTTATACTCAGATTCTTTCAAAATAATTACAAGAAGCCTAATATGTTTTTCCTCAAATGATTTTCTTCATAATTTCAAGATAATCTCTCACTTTTCCTCCTCCCAGATTGCAAGGTATGATTTTTCCTATATGAAAATTCCTATAATTTTACAATTTTCTGGAATATAAAATAAGAATTTATTTCTGTAATAGAAGTGCTTATTTTATACATTAATACTCAAAAGAGTTTGATTGACTTATATACTGGTCCAACAGTGCTGCAGAAATAAAATAATTATATTATGATTCATTTTAACCACATTTAGAAGACAAGAGGAACTATATAAAGTAGTATATATTCAAATATCAAATAGTTTAAGCTGAAAGTCAAATTTATTATATAAAAAATTAAACAACTACAGTTATAACAGTTTTAAGAGGTTTGATTTATTCTTTAAAGACTGGATTACTTTACATGAAGGGAAATGAGTTGATTCCCTATAAATATACCAACCTGTAAGCAGCAGAGTTATAAAGGCAAATATGAATGTAATAGATGTAGAGTATCATTTATAACCTAGTATCACTGGAGCAGACTGATTCTAAATAGATAAAGTACAGTAACTCAGCGTTTCTTTGGCATTCAATCAGAGAAACAGAATCAGGAGGATTTGACCTTTACTAATTTGGAAGCTGGATAAATGGTCTCTGTGAGACCATTGTTTCTGTGTGCTGCTAGAACTAGCTGTCTTCAGGGGAGGCATTTGAAAAAGGAAGTAACAAAGGAATTAGGAAGAAAGAATACTCTGGACATAACAAGGCTGATTCTGGATGGATTGCAAACTAAATTGATCTTTTAATTCCTTCAAGGCTCCAACATGTATAATAGATGATTCTATGGGAGAAGCCTGCACCCAATGTTAAAAAGTTTAGCATTTATGTGGCCTAGTTGTTGAAGAAGCTTTAGGAAAATCCTGGGAAACAGGAAGTGGTCCCACCTCATAACACATACCAACCAAAATGGCAGTAAACGAGTAACAATATACATGAAAGTTTGCAGACATACTTTAACCTTCCAAATTATTCACAAAATATCTGCTGTGACCTAAAATAACCTAGAACAAGAGAGAGAATTATGGACGTGTCTCCAGTTTATATATGTGGACACAATATAAATCCATAAAAAATAGTATTATAGATTAATTTAAAAACTAAGTGGATGAATTTGGCTTGACAACTCTGGCAACATTAAGCCCTTGTAAAATCCTGAGTATTGACATGAAAATAGTAACTAATATGCATATAATTTCTCATATATATAATACTAATAGATGTATGTATTCTCAGATATTACATTATTCTGCATTATGTTACATATACATAAAATATTTTGTATATTATACAAAATGATAAACATGGAGGTGTACATTTTTATGTTATGTAAAAAAGTTTATATAAAGGCCTATATTTTACTATTTCCGTGGTGGGGAGAAGTGTGGGTGTGAGTGTGCGTGTATGTGAATGATTATGTGATTATAAACAGTCATTATGTCCATGTGGTAGAATATGAATTTCTATTTTTTTTCTTTTATCCATGTGTAATTTCTTCAATAAGTTTGCTTTTCTAATTTTTAAAAATTCATTTTAAAAAGAAAAATATATCAGCTTTCACAGGAGATATGACTATATTAAATATAAATTTTAATGTAGTTTTTGAAAAGTTTCAATTTCTGAGAAAGCCAACCAAAATTCATAAAAGTAATATATGTACACAGAAGCTAAACTTTTAAATGATTTTTTTACTTTGAAATTTGATTGTATCTTATAGTTGGACCAATGACTGCTTCATGTAAGAGTATTCTTTAACAATGTTGTAAACTAAAATTACTAAAAGTACATCTTATTTAGTTTTTACAAAATATAATATAAATATTATTAAAATGTTAATATGTTAATAGGCATTATTTCTAAGTTTTAGTATAATGAAATAGAAATGTGAGCCAAGGTGTGTGTGTGTGTGTGTGTGTGTGTGTGTGTGTGTGTGTGTGTATAGAGAGAGAGCTTTATAAGACAATTGTACACTAAAGTAAAAAATATTGGGAAAAATGATCATTTAACATTTATATAAATGTACTCCTAACGTCCAATTCCTCCAAAAGATCACCAGAATAACCCGATGATCAAGTAAAGCTGCATTTATGAGATCTAGTACAATATAAAAGAAACCATCTAGTATCTCAGCGGGAAGGAGCTAGAGAGGGTTTTTTGATCTGGCTCAAGTGGGTTAGTGGGGATCATAATAATTGAAATAATTGAGGAATTGAAATAATTGAGATTGGTCAATGTTTCTGACAAAATAATTTAGCTATAATCAAGTCATCAAGGAGAAAGTCTTGAAGTGAATCTTGATAATTAAATTTTTCAGTATCTGAGATGAAAATCTATTGTGAGCTATTTGTGTTGATGAGTGAATGATTTGATAAATCTATTTGCATATATTTCTGATACAAAATAGTGATTTGTTGGTTTATATCATCTTCTTGGTCAAGAGTTTTCTATAATAAAAAGTTGTTATGTTGAACCAATAATCTTGTCTCTAATATTTAAATATATGGATGCATGGTTGCATGAGAATGAATATGTACATATATATTTACATTTTTCTCACTTTATATACTCATATATTCTAGATTATATTATATATAGTACATTATATAATATTGCATACTATGTATTATATAATATAATGTTGAGTTTTAAGAGTTCTTAGTACATTTTGGATAACAGTTCTTTTTCAGATGTACATTTTGCAAATAATTTCTCCCAGTCTGTGGCTTGTCTTCTAATTCTCTTGACCATCTTTTGCAGAGCAGAAGTTTCTAATTTTAATGAAGTCCAGCTTATCAATTATTTCCTCATAGATCATGCCTTTGGTGTAGTATCTAAAAAATATCATCACCGTACACAAGGGTTATCTCGGTTTTCTCCTATGTTATCTTTTACTACTGGTTTTATAGTTTTGTGCTTTACATTTAGGTCTGTAGTCCATTTGAATTGTTGTAAAGGATATGAGGTCTTTGTCTAGATTCATTTTTTGTCATGTGAATATCCAGTTGTTCTAGAATCATTTGTTGAAAAGACTATTTTTGCTCCATTGTATTAACTTGTGGGTGTATTTCCAGGCTATTTTGTTTCATTCATCAATTTGTCGATTCCCTTACTAATACCATACTGTCTAAATTACTGTAGGTTTATAGTAAGTCTTGAAGTTAGATAGTATCTGTCCTCCAACTTTGTTATTCTCCTTCAGCATTAGGTTGGTTAATTTGGGCCTTTTGACTCTCAACATAAACTTTAGAATATGTTTGTTGATATCTATGATATAACTTGCTTGAATTTTGATTGAAATTACATTAATATATATATATGTATATATATATAAATTTGATAAGAGCTAGCATCTTGACAATACAGTCTTTCTGCCCATGAATATGCACTCTATCTTCATTTATTTAGTTGTCCTTTGATTTCATTTATCAGAATTTTGTTGTTTTCTGCATATAGATCTCATATATTTTATTAAATTTGTACTTAAGTATTTAATTTTGGGGAGTTAAATATATTCTTAAATTATGAAATTTAAGAAGTCCTAAAACTAAAGGTCTGCATTACTTTTGGAAGCTCAAGGGGAGATTTCATGTTCTTGCCTTTTCTGGCTTCTAGAAAATACCTGCATTTCTTGGCCTTTTGGCTTCATCCTGTATTTTAAAGCCAGTAGTACAGCATATTTCAAATTCTTTCTCTCTGATTCTCTTTTTCTTGCTCACTCTAACTCTAACCCTCAGGTTTCATATCCTTTTGGTATTTCTACTTAACATAATAATTCTTTCATCTAGTTTCTTAAGCATGAAATTATTATGTCATTTGATATTTCTGTCTACTAATTCTGGCATCTATGCTAATTTCTAGGTTTTATTTATTTATTTATTTTTAAATCCTCATTATAGTTTGCATTTGACTGCCTTTTTTGCATGCCTAAGGATGTTCAAATTCCAAACATTGTAAAATTTACCTTGCTGCATGGTGTATATTTGTGTGTTTCTATAAATGTTTTTCAGCTTTATTATGGGATTCAGTTAAGTAACATATAAACATTTTTTTTCAGGTCTTGCTTTTAACATGTATTAGGCAGGACCAGAATAGCATTAACTATATGGCTAATTTTTTCCCAGTACTGACTCACATTAAATACTCTTCAACATGCCCTGGTAATTTTGAGGTTTTCAGTTTGGCTGGTAGAAATAGTAACTATTCCCTTCTCTGTGTGAGCCCTGGGTATTTTACCCTCCAAATCTTTCTGACAGATTTTCCTCTTGCTTTAGGTAGTTTCTTTATACATATAGATTGATCATTCCTCAACTGAAGAATTAGGAGGACTATATCTTCAGGTCATCAGAGTTTTTTATTAGCCTTCTCTTTTTTATTTTGTCTGCTTTGTAAACTCTACCTACCTTAGCTTCATACGCTCCTAGCTCTATCTTTTCAAATCAGAGAGTTTTCCAGATTGTTTTTGGTTCTCCTTCATTGTGTGATAATCTGGAAACTCATTCTGAGTAGTTATCTAGGCATTGTAGGCCTCACCTCTTTTCTTGATGTTTTTCAGTGATCACTCTTTTGTTGGCTGATACTATGTTAAAAACTGTTTTTCCTATATTTTCTAAGTAATTTTGTTTTCATTTTTTATTTTTCTTCATGTAGAAGGGTAAATCTTGCCAACATTACTTCGTCTTGGCCAAAGGCAGAATTTTCTATAATCCGTTTGAATGCCATAGCATCATAAACAATTGGAAACTGGAGAGGAACTTCCAGAGGTTGACCTTCCAGCTTCCCAGTGGCTATTTCTTAGTCACTTAGAGAAAATTTTTCAAAGTTTGTATATCTAAAACCCACCTAGTCCAAATTAATTAAAATAACATCTAGGAATACATGAGGGAGTGAGAAGAGGACATTTTGAAAATTTTTATTAGTTCTTTGTTTCTCATTTCTGGTTAGGCATCAAAACTTACTCCAAATTCCTAATTTTTGAAATGGAAAATTTGAGATGCTTAAAGGTAAAATGACATGTCATGTTCAAAGCCCAGCACATGTCATTAGTGGCCAAGCAAAGATCAGAAACCAGGCTGGAGTTCTTTTATTATAAAGAAATTTCATATATACTAATATCATTTTATAAAATGTCCAATTCATTTTGATTTTGTTTTAACTCTACTAAAGCCTGGAACTAGAGAAGGTTAAGAGAAATGGGAAAATATAAACAGAGAGGTTAATAAATATAATTGATTTATAGGGATACAATTTAAGTTCGAACACTTCCTCAGTGTCCTGTCCACTAGAATGACTCATTTTGCATTAGGTCCATTTACGGAAAAAAAAAAAGTATCAAAATTAAAGTTAAGCATTTTCTTCATAATTCTTTACCATGAAATTCTACATGAGTTTTCAGGGCATATTCAGAGATGCCTTCATGCCTAGCTCAGTTTCTTTCACTTATTAGGATTTCATTAAGTATTTGCAGAGAGACAGATTGTTCCTATTTGAATTTTTTTTTAATTTTCAAGTATTATTTTCTGTTCATATATTCATCTACTTTTTGTTGGGCATTCTTTCTCATAAGATGATGATGCTCTTTTCTCAAGTTTAATATTTAGTGTTCAATTAGTACTTTGTCCTTTCTTTCTTCCTCATGACTGATTCCTTACCATTGTACAGATCACCAATATGAGTTAAATAATGATTTCAGTTGTGGAAAGTGTTTGCATTTTTCAAGTAAAATATGCAATTTTGTTATTTTGTAATTAAATAGATAATTTTCACTTTGTCAGATGACTTTGCACCACAAAAATTTGTCTTAATTCTAAACTGAGAACAAATTGGCATAGAAAAAAGTTATTAAGAAAATATGCTGATACACAAATAAAGAACTGATTTCATAAAAACGTTCAAAGAAGTCTACTTGAGGAATAATTTCAAGTTTTCTTGTTAAAGTGTTTAAAAATAGTTTGTATTTTAATCCAGCTTTTGTTAAATAAAGCAGAGAAATGTGAACAAAAATGAATATCTCTGTGAGTCAAGAAATATAATATTAATTTGAATAGCAATTAAAATAAATTTATTTTTTAAGGAGCAGTCAATTTCAAATAAGTTCCAAGCTTTTTCATAAGGTCTGAAATTTTTACTCTTCCTATGTAGATATTAAATATCCAGAGAATTGTAGGAGTGATTAATTTCATTATCTAAGTGGAGATGTTTGTGAAATTTGCACTTAAAGAGAATAATAGAAACTATTACTAGCAAAGTTCACTTTAATGTTATTAAACTTGAAAGAAAAAAACTCAAAAATAAATATTTAAGGAAGAAAAGCATAATAATTTTTCCTAAAATGAAATTTAAATAAGAGAATCATATACTTTATAATTTCATTTATTTAGACTAGAATTAACATTTCAGTCTTTATTAATATATCTTATTGATATAGGTATTTTAAAATACTTGTTTTATATAACTGCATACAGAACATAAAATTTTCATAATATTTCAACTAGATACACTTCTAGATTTCATGAAGTATTAGATCTGGGAGAAAATGTTTATAAGCATTCTATATCCTGAAGAAAATATATGAAATATACTCTATAGTCAGAGGAGTGGGACTCTGATTCTAACTTTGGTACATAGCATTTTAGTAGCAGAAGCCATAAATTCTGGAGTCAGAAACACATGGGTTTATAATAGTGTTTTCTTATTTTGTGCTTTTATTATTACTTGAGAAAGTGCAGGTAGAAAAGCTTAGCACAATTTCTAGAATATATTAATTGTTCATATATTAATTTCATTAGTTGTAGAATTAAATAGCTATATGACCATGTATAGGTTTGCATGTGTAAGTTTGTATTTTAATCTGTGAATAAAAGATATAGTATCTGTATTAGAGAATTTTGAGAGTTGTTAATAACATAATGTATGCAAAATGTATAATATGTATTTCTGGTTTTTATATATGTGAGGTGGTAGCTCACATTTACTTACTGTGTGGTAAAATTTATTAATTTTATTAGTTTTCAAAATCTATAATTTTCAAAATCACTAGATAAAGGAAATCACCAAGATAATTAAAAGTAATTAAGATACAGTGCTTTAACTTTGATGGTTAAAGCCTATAGTTACTTATATTTGTGTGCGTGTGTATGCATACATATAGATATAATCTTTATGCCAATTAAAGACATGTCACAGATTTACCTATAAAAGTTCTTACCTTCAGAATGAAACTATCACCTTGATTGATCTTATGAATAGCATACCATTTCAGTTCAGTTATTTAAAACAGAAATCCTATAAGACTTATTACTCAAAAACAAATGAAGCAAAAGTAGACTCTTCTTTTCTATTGTACTCATACACATGAAGAATTTTTTTTTCAGTTTTTTTTGATAATTTTTAAAACAGATATAAATGACACATACTAGTTAATAACATTATACTAGTATCAAGTGAACAAAATAAAAATTAAGTATTTGTATATGTTGTAAAATGAGCACTACAGTAAGTTAGTTGAAAACCGTCACCGTACATTATTACAAGTTTTGTGTGTGTGTGTGTGTGTGTGTGTGTGTGTGTGATGAAAATTAAAGATTTATTCTCTTAGTTACTTTCAAATATACCATACAATGTTATTAACTATAATCACTATGTTGTAATTACCTTCCATGACTTATTTTATAACTGAAATTTTGTACTCTCTAACCTGCTTCACCAGTTTTATGCCATCCTCACATCCCCTTTCTCATCCTTCCACTTCCACTGACCATCAATCTCTTCTCTGCATCCCTGAGCTCATTATTTTTTGTTTTGTCATTGTGTGTTTAGTGTTATTTAGATTCCTCATAAAAGTGAGATCATATGGGTGTTAGTCTTTCTCTGTCTACCTTATTTTACTTTGCATAATGGCCTCAAGATCTATCTATGTTGTCACGATGGTAAAATTTTATTATTTTATTATGGCTGACTAAATATACCATATTAATTAACATTTAAGCTACTTCCATATCTCGTCCTTTGTAAATAATGATGCAATGAACATATATCTTTTTCTGTTAAAATTTTATATATCTGAAAAAGAAATTGTTAGGTCATATGGTAGTTCTATTTTTAATGTTTTTAAGAAACTTCATACTGTTTTTCATAGTGATTGCACTAATATTCATTTGATAAGAGCTCTTCTAACAGGTGTGAGGTGATATTTCATTGTTTTATTTGCATTTCTCTGATGGGTAGTGATGTTGGACATTTTCTCATGTACTTGTTTGACATTTGTATGTTGTCTTTGGCAAAGAGTCCACTCATATTTTTGCTTATTTTTAAATCACATTTTTTACTATTGAATTGTATTAGATATTTATAGAATTTGGATATTAACCCCTTAGCAGATACATAATTTACACTATTTAGTAGGTCCTATTTTTATTCTTTTGATGGTTTCTTTTGCCATTCACAAGTTTCTTTAGTTTGATGTAGTTCTACTTGTTGATTTTTGCTTTTATTGCCTTTGTTTTTCATGTCCTCCCCCCCTCCAAAAAAAGTATTGCCATAACTGACATGTATTCTTCTAGGAGTTTTATGGTATCAAGTCTTACATGCAAGTCTTTGATTTAGTTTGAGTTAATTTTTTTGTGCTGTATAAGATAGTACCTGAATTTAATTCTTTGCATGTAGATATCTGGTTTTCTGAGCACCATTTATTGGTTCCTTTGTTGTAAATTAATTGACCATATGTGAGTGGTTTATTTCTGTCCTCTCTATTTTGTTCCATTGTTTTTTGTGCCTGTTTTTAATGGCAATGCCATACTGTTTTGAAAACTATAACTTTGTATATATTTTAAAACCTAAGAGTGTGATGCCTCCAGCTTTGTTCTTTTCTTGAGATTGCTTTGGCTATTCTGGGTCTTTTTTGGTTCTATAAAAAATTTCACAATTCTATTTTTACAAAAAACAATATTAGACTTTTAATAGTTATTGAATTAAATCTTAGATGACCTTCAGTAGAATGAACACTTTAACGATATTAGTTTTCTAATTCATGAATGCAGAATATTTTTCCTTTATATCTTCTTCAATTTATTTCATCAATGTCTTATAGTTTTCATTCTATAGCTGTATAACTTTCTTGGTTTATTTATTGTTGTGTTTTATTTTTGATACAATTTTAATTAAGTTTTTAAAATTTCTATTTCTGCTTGATTATTAGTGTAAAAACAATGGATTTTTGTATATTAATTATGTGTTCTGTAAACTATTTAATTTATTAATTCTAATTGCCTGTTTGCTGATGGAGTGTTTAAGATTTTCTACTTTTTCCTTTACCCTTTAGATACTTTTTATTTACTTGTCTTGGTAAATTGCTCTAGCTCAGACTTCCAGTACTATAGAAGTGGTGAGATAAGAAGTGGGCATTCTTGTCTTGTTTTTAATCTTGGAGGAAAAGTTTTCAATTTGTCTCAGTTGAGTATAATGCTAGCTGTGAGTTTGTCATACATGGTCTTTATTATGTTGAGTTATGTTCCTTCTATACCCAGTATGTTAAGAGTTTTTATCATGAAAGTATATTACATTTTGTCAAATTTTATTTCTGAGATGTCAAATTTTATTTTGTTGAGATGATTCTGTGATTTTTTCTTTAATTTTATTGATGTTTTATATTATCTTTATTAACCTGTGTATGTTGAACCACACTTGCATCCCAGAGATAAATCATCTGGCCATTATGTGTAATCCTTTTAATGTGTTCTTGAATTTAACTTGTTACTTGTTGAGATATTTGTTGAGAATTTTTGCATCATTTTTATCAGGAATATTGGTATATAATTTTCACAACTGGTTTTGGTATGTGGGTAATGCTAGCTTTGTAGAGTGAGAATGAAAGTATTCCCTCCTCGATATTTTAAGAATTTGAGGAGAATTGGTTTTAATTCTTTAAATATTTGGTAGAATTTACCAGTGAAGTCATCTGGTCTTGGAGTTTTTTATGTTGGGAGGTTTTAAAATATTTATTCACTGTTTTTTATTTATTATTGGTCTATCCAGATTTTGCATTTGCTCTTGATTCTGTCCTGATTAGTTGTGTATTTTTAGAAATGTATCAATTTCTTATAGCTTATGTAATTTATTAATATGTAATTATTCATAATTGTCTTTTATAATCCTATGTATTTCTGTAGTATTCATCATAATATCTCTTTTTTCATTTATATAATTTGAGCCCTCTCTTAGTGAGTTTAGCTAAAGGTTAGTCAATTTTATTTATTTTCAAAGCAATAGCTCTTAGTTCTCTTGATCTTTTCTATTGTTTTTCTAATTTATCTCATTTTCATCTTTATTTCCTTCTTTCTGCTAGTTTTGTGTTTAATTTGTTCTTTTTTTCTAGTTATTCATGTGTAAAGTTAGGTTGTTTATTTGAGAACTTTCTAATTTCTTATAATATATATTTATTGCTATAAACTTCTCAGAACTGCTTTTGTTGCATCTCACAGTATCTGATATGCTATATTTCTATTTAATTTAACTTGAAATAATTATTTCCTTTTTGGGTTAGAAATGTGTTTAGTCCATGTATTTTTAGGTCTCCTTACCTTCCCCTTGTTGATTACTGGTTTCATATCATTGTGGTCAGAGAAGACAGTTAGTATAATTATATCAATCTCAAATTTGCTGAGATTTTTTTGTATGTCCTCCCAAATGATCTATCCTGAAGAATGTTCCCTGTGCACTTGAGAAGAATGTGTATTCTGCTGCTCCCTTGATTCAGTACTCTCATCTAAGACACACAGATTGGACAAATGGGTTGATGGATTTTCTGGGTTTTCTGGTGTGTAGAGGTACTATTGTGCCGCAACCCGCCAGCATTGAACAGTCCTGAGAGGGGGAGTGAGGATTAGGAAAAAAGACAGAGACAAGAGAGAAAGATTCGGGAGGACTGACAGTGAATACTGCAGCCCTGAGTTTATTCAGTACATCATATTTATACAACAGGGAGGCATGGAATGCCAAACCCACAAGTATGCACAAGCAATTGCAGACACCTGCACAGAGAGCATGTTGCTTTTTCTATATCTAAGTTATGGAACATTCAGTTCAGTCTCTGGAACAACAAGTGTGCTTCTCAGTTACTACAAAAGTAACAAATTATGTTCTAGCTATTCAGACATCCTGCTGAGTAAACAATCCTTTGTCTACCCAAAGGGCAGCCATCAAAATGGCTCCTGACACTATTGTTTGGTTATGGATGTCAAATTCATTTTAAATTGAGGAGAAAAATGAAACAATTTATGTCACCATGATGCTGATGTCCCAGGAGGTTTTTGATAATGGATTTGATCACCTTATTAGTTAGTAATCAGTATGTTCAGATTTTTTTTTCATGATTTGTCAATTTGTTTTCTTTCCAAAAGATAAGCTCTTAGTTTCTGTGATGTTTTTTTCTGTTTTTAGTTTTTATATTATTTCTGTTGATATTTTTTCTTTCTACTAATTTTCAGCTACAGTTATTCTTGTTTGCACATGAAGATTATTATAAAGGCTGCAAATACTCAACTTCTCTTAAGTTGCCAGGTTAATGGCTAACTTATATAAAGCTCTTAAATAGTATTAAGATATGCTATAAGCTAGACATGCCCAACAATATCAATAGATGTGTGGTGTATTATAATTATGAGACAAAGGGATATTAATTTTAAAATTTTATAGTTGGTAGGTGGCAAAAACCAATTCTCAATGAGGAAGTTGACCTCAGATGCACATTTTAAATCACTATGCTATATGATCATATTCTATAATTTTATATAAATATTAATCTATTTCTAAATTTTCACATTTTGGAGGGAAATTTTGTGCTTCATTACTCCAGTTTTCTGTATTTGTTTTTAACCTTTCACTTATACTATTTTTATCACCATTTATGGTAATTTCACTCATTTGGTGTTTTCATAATTTAGAAAACTCATAATTTAGAAAATTTAGGAAACTGGTCTGGCATTTAATGTGACAAAAGATATGAATATATGTTTGTATTTTTACCCTTTTTTTTGTTTTCTAGTTTTTGTTGATGCTTTCATACTTTCTATTTGTTTTCTTTATGCTATTGGCTTTTCACCTTTTAGTAAAACTGTCGGTACATGGATTCTAACCATATATGAGACTTTATTATTTTGGGGAACTATAAAATTCTTTTGAAGGGAATAATTTGTAAATTAATAGTGTTTCTAAAATGCTATAAGAGAATATGAGAGAATATAAAGAAAATGCCAAGAAGAATGTATTTATATTCATTATATGAGTATAGATCTATTCATAGTTTCTGTATGAATATATGTTTGTAGGTTTTCAAATGTTTGTTAAATATGTATACACATATATATACTCATGAATGCTATTATGATCATGATAAGAACTAATGCAAAAAGATTTGAAATACCCAGAAATATACCTAGATCAGTGAAATTTATGTTCTTAAAAATTAAGTAAATAATTACTGAAAAAAATCAAATTCAGATGTATTTTTACAGTGAGTAATCAATTGATCTACAAGATGTAATGGAGAATTTGAGAATAAAACTTAATTGCAAAATGAATGAGAATCACATCAATAAAAAAAAAATGACCAATTGACTCATACTTAAAAAATTATGTTAGCCAGATAATTTAAATGATTTTACATTGGTTTTGTCAGATGGTGTCAAATATTTATGAATGAGTAAAATATTCAGTGAAAACCTGACAAAATATTACTCCAGAATAAAATTCTACATTAACATTTTTCATAAAAGAAAAACTCAATTTTATGTTTATAATTTAAATTTTCTTTAAAATTGAGTTAGTAATTTGATTAAGTAATTAAAATTATTTAGTTTTAAATTATAAATTAATGGAAAGTTTGGTTGACTGTTTATAACATAAATATGACTAGAGTTTAGTGTTTCAAGTGCATGATTTTCAAAAATCCTCTATAATTCTATAATTTTATAAGATACAAATATGTACATACATATATTATACATATACCCATATATATACTCCATATACATGTAATATATATATTTCCAATTGGATTGACAAATTATTTAATTAATATTTCAAAAATCAAGCTTAAAATGCATGTTTTGTGCTTTGATTATATGATGAACATTTGCATTTCCTTCATAGTCTTCATATAATTTTAAGTTGTTATATGTGCCTTTAATTATAATTTATTTTATCATATAATGTAACATTCCTTTTTCTATTAATAGTCTACATTTAGAAGACTGGTTAACCAAAGTGAACAAAAATGTGTTTTCTTATTAAATCTTAAATTTAAAAAATTTTGATAAAAATTTAATTTGGTTTTTGATATTTTTTCCACTCTCTCCCTCTTTATATATATATATATATATATATTGGCCCCTTACTTATTTTACTTGGTAGACCACTTGAAATAATTAAAGTACAACAATCTTCTAATTCTTTTTTAAATAATATAATATGTGATTTAGAGTTTTCTTATCTTTTAACATGCCTGAAAGTGTATTTTGAAACTAAACTGAAATTTATAGATTTTTCTTGACCTAAAAAAAATGTGAACATCAAAGGAAATTTTTTAGTTTGTTTTACATCTTTAAGTGAACTGGATGACAAAACACAAGAATTTTTTAATATAACACCAACAGTAAAAAACTATAAAAATCCTAAAGTGAATAAAGAGATTTGCAATTTAGATCTAAGTGGCTTTTCATGTAAATATAAAAGTTCTAGAAGGAGATAGTGTTACTGATGAAATGAATAATAAAAGACATTTTAAAAATGAGCTAGAAGAGAATTGATTCTACTGAAAGATCTTATTAAATTTGAAGATAAAAAATAAAAGATCTTAATAAGTTTGAAGATAGAAAATGTTTTTGTAGAATAACTGAATTCTAAGGATAAAAATAATTTCATACTTTGACAAGATTAAAAATATATTCTAATAAGGAAAGGGAAAATACCATCATTGGTGTTCTTAAAGCAATATTAAAATCTGAAAAGAGAAACAATAACAGCTTATATTAAAAGAAAAATAAAAGCATTAAAAACAAAGCAACTAGATGCAGTTTGAGTAAATAAAATTTGGGGGAAAAAGAAGAAATTAAAGATTTTCCAAGAAAATGCAAGAACAGGAAGCAGATTATAATTTTTATAGCAATAAGTTGTAATTAATATTAAAACTGAGAAATAATATTTCAATATATTTATATCACATCAACTTCATCTAATCATCAATAGACAGAGGTTGCTCCCATATTTTGGCTATTGTAGATAATGCTGCAGTGAACATAGAAGTACATGTGTCTTTTTGAATTAGTGTTTTGGATTTCTAAGGATAAATACCCCAAAGTGAAATTGCTGGCTCATAAGGTAGTTCCACTTTAAGTTTTCTGAGAAAACTCCATACTGTTTTCTATAATAGCTGCACCAATTTGAAGTCTCACCAACAATTAACAAAGATATGCTTAGCTCTATACCCTTGTTAACACTTACTGTTTGTTGATTTATTGATAGTAGCCATTCTGACAGGTGTGAAGTGATATTGTGATTTTATTTTGCATTTGTCTGATGATTAGTGCTGTTGAGCATCTATCTTTTCATGTCTATTGGTCTTCTATATGCCTTCTTTGGAGAAATGGTTTTTTAGGTCTCCTCTGTACATTTTTTACTAGATTTCGTTTTTGGTGTTAAGTTATATAAGTTCCTTATATATTTTAGATGTTAACCCCTTATCTGAAAAATCATTGGAAAATATCCTCTTCCATTCAGTAGGTTGTCTTTTGTTTTGTTGGTTTCCTTTGCTGTTAAAAACTCTAGTTTGATGTACTCCCATTTGTTTACTTTTTCTTTTATTTCTCTTGACTGAGGAGACATATCCAAAAAAATACATATGTATTTAAAAGCCATGTCACAGAGTTTACTGTCTGTTTTCTTTAGGAATTTTATGGTCTCAGGTCTTACATTTGAGTCTTTAATCCATTTTAAGTTTATTCTTGTATAAGAAAATCTTTTTTTTTTTTTTTGCATGTGTCTGTGCAGTTATTCCAATACAATTATTGAAAAGACTTTTACCCTTTGTATATTCCTACCTCCTTTGTCATAGATCAATTGACTAAATAAATGTGGATTTATTCCTTGGATCTCTATTGTGTTCTATTAATTTATTTGTTTGTCTTTATGCCAGTACTGTGCTACTTTGATTACTATAGCCTTGTAGTATAGTTTGATATGAGGTAAAAAGAAATCTTCAACTTTGTCCTTTCTCAAGATTACTTTTGCTCTTCAGGGTCTTCAGTGGTTAAAATAAATTTTAGAATTATTTCTGTGAAAAATGCCATTGGTCTTTGGCAGGGATTACATGAACCTATAGATTGTTTTAGGTAGTGCGGACTGGGCAACACTATCTCCATATTGATTCTAAATGATAGCCTTGCTGAATATAGTAATCTTGGTTGTAGGTCTTTATTTTTCATCACTTTGAATGTTTCAAACCTATCTCTTTTGTCTTATAAAGTTTTCATTGAGAAATTAATTGTTAGAGCTCTCTTGTATATAACTAACTGCTTTTCTCTTGCTGCTTTTAAGATTCTCTTTGTTGTCTTTAACCTTTAGTGCTTTAATTATGATGTGTCTTGGTATTAGCCTCTTTGAGTTCATCTTGTTTGGAACTCTATGCTTCTTAGGCTCATATGTCTATTCCCTTGCATAGGCTTTCAATTATGATTACCTCAAATAAATTTTCAATATCTTTTCCTTTTTGTATTTAGACCTATGGTACAAATGTTGGTATGCTTGATGTTGTCCCAGAGGTTCTGTAAACTATTCTAATTTTTTATGTTTTTTTTTTTTTTTTTCAGTTCTACTTGGGTGTTTTCCACTACTTGTCTCTCAGATCACTGATTTGATCCTCTGCTTCATCTAATTTGATGTTGGTGCCCTATATTTTATTCTTTATTTCAATTATTCTTCATTTTTTACTGTTTTTTTTTATAATTTCTATCTCTTTGTTGAGGCTTTCACTCAGTTCATTTATTATCTTAATTTCATTGAGCATCTTTATAACCAATATTTTGAATTGTTTCTTGTAGACTGCTTATCTCCATTTTATTTAATTCTTTTTCTGGAGTTCTGTCCTGTCCTTTCATTTTGGATATGTGTCCTAATCTTCTCATTTTGGTTGAACCTCTGTACTTATTTCTATTAAGCGGATTTTCTATGTCTCCTACTCTTAGCAGAGTGACCTCATGTAGTAGCTGTCCTGAAAGCCCAGTGGTGCATTCTCTGTTCAGCTAAACCAAGTGCTCCATGGGTAGCCCTTGTGTTTGTTGCATGTGCCCTCCTCTTATAGTTGAGCCTTGATTGTTGTTGGCATGTCAATGGGTTGGACTGAAACAAACTAGGAAGAGGCTACACTGCTAACCAAGGCCACCTGCCAGTAGTGCTGAGCTTGAGATGCTTTAGTGGACACCATGATGTAAGCTGGAGGCCAGCCACTAATTGTACCAGGCTAGTGGCATGCTTTGTTGAAATTAGTTTTTAAGCCAACACTAGCCACAGGTCATGCCAGTTTTGGGGGCCATCTAATGGGAATTACAATGCAAGTTGAGACTAGTTGCTGCTTGTGCTAGCTTAAAGCCACTTAGCAAGATGTATGGGGCATGCCAATTCCAGCTGCTATTTTCTTTAGGGTTTATGGACCTTTGGGAGATTTTATGAAAGCTTACTGAGTGAGCTGATGTGGGCTGCTTGTGTGGAAAAGATGTTGGAAAGAGTTCTGGCCAGGAAGATAAGTTGGTCAAATGAGTTTTCAGGGAATAACCAGGGCAGGGAAAACAGTGTTAGCCAGGTTAACAGAGAAAAGAGATTTACTGCCTGCGTGCAGCTGCTAATACTTCTATCCCCAGAGAGATCTGGCATAAGCCATTCTCCTCTGGCCCATTACCCTGAGTTTTGTCAATTTAGTGCCTCATCATATGTCCCTGGTACTTTTCCTTCTGCTGTACTTCTGCTAGAGCTTAGAGCAAGTGAGTTTGTGATCCAGTGGCTTTGGGCACAGGTCCCTTAAGACCTGCAGTGCCTCAGTCTCCCATAGTGCTTTGTGCCCCTGGGACATAATCTCAGCTCATTTTTAGAACTAGATGTCACAAGGTCTCTTTCCAACACTGATGCCTGGGAAGTATGTTATAAAGACAAAAAAATACTGATCGTATAACTGTAGTTTTGCATAATTTTCAGATATATTGTTGAATGAGAAAACAAAAAATAGAGAAAACAAAAAAAAGTTAGTTGACATGTGAATGTATGTCTAAAATATTTTAATATGAATACATAAGCATGAAAAAAATCTGGACATATTCATAAAAGGTTAATTTAGACAGCCAGAGGGTAGGGAACAGTGCCTGGTAAGTTTGGAAGGAGAAAAAAAGTAAGAAAAATACTGAAAACTAATAAAAGACAAATATAAAATAATTGTCTTTCTAAAAAAATTTATATTTTCCATTATATAAACATATATTCATACATATTTATGTGCAAATATGTATACATATTTTACATATTGTAAGATAATGGATATTTACTTGTAAATCTTAACATTACCAAATATTAGAAAAAAGCAAAATTTTATAAAAAAATAAAAAGTCTTTTAGTCTGGATTTTCAAATCTAAATCTAATATAATAATACTCTTCCAGTTTTATGAATAATGCTTACTTTGGCTTCATTCTTTCCTTCTTTATTATAAAAGTATATTTATTTCACTAATATAAAATTAAATGCCTATATTCTTCCAGAATAGACAAAGTGATTTCAATTTCTATTCCTTCATATAGTTCTACTTCCATAATTTCAAACAATTTTAATCTGTGTTATTTCTAGGTCAATACATAATATTATATATCTCGATGATTTATTCAGGAAAGCATTGCATAGACTATAAAATAATTAGCTAATACAGATCTCAAGGTTGTCCAACAGACATACACACATAGAATATCTGCTTTAGAATTAAGAAGCTTACTATGGATATGTGTAAAAAAATTGTTTACAGTAAATAATGATTGCTTTAATGTGTTAATAAAATTGTCAAATTATAAAAAGTGCCTGGATTCAACCCAGGGACAGTAATTTTTCATTTCATTTCTAATGATAAATATTTGAGCTGGATTATTAATTAGGTTACTGCATTTCTTTTCTCTTTACCTTTATGACTGATATGTTAGTTTCTTTATTAATTCATTCACTTACTGAAATTGACTTAAATATTCTAAGATGTACCTTCATGGTCCTTCATTTTATGAGTGTAATAACTTGATGACTTTGAAGTGCTCTGCTAATTTGTAAGACAAATTTAAATTGTACTTAGATAAATTTCTAGAAGAAAACTGAAAATTCTTAATAGAAATTCTAATGGATAACATGTGAAAAAATAAGTTAAACTTTATTGTAGTTATTTTATTTATGTTTTGGATTTAGGTATACTATAATCTTTTAAATAAATATTTAAAATATGTAAATAAACAGCAGCTTGAAAAATTGTGAAAATATTGTGCCATTTAAATAATTCAACATATTTACTTAATTGAAAAACAATGTAGATATTTTTATAAACCTACCATATTAATCTCTTGTGCTATTCAGCACATTCAATTTAGTTGATATCTCCAAGAATGTAAGATTCTTTTATCCTCAAAACAGAATTTTGTAGCAATTTTTTCATCTAAAATCTACTGTAAGAATTGTTTCTGCTTCTTGAAAACTTTAGTTTAGAATCTGACTCTACATATATTGAAAATGCATATAGCTTTATACATGCTATGAACTCTAATATGAATAGACCTTTATATAAATTAACCTCAAATAATACTGATTGAAAGATAGAGAAAAAGAATTGGTCATCGAAATGGAAAAATACCCTGCTATCTTGTAACATTTTAGCAGGTGAAGAAAGGAAGCAATAGAAACAGATTAAATCTTTATTTAGATTTATTATAATTCAATGTGGACATCAAGACTTGAGACTGGTGATGGGCTTTTTTTATATTGATTTCTGATTTATGTTGTTTGACCATATCTTAAATAAAGCAGCCATCATCAGTACACACATTAGTCAGGCAGAATTTTAATAACTAATGAAACAAATCTCTCCTGACAAATCATGTTTGCTTTTATCCAAGTCCTTTGGTTCTAAAGACATAGTCTGAGAATGAGAGTATGAATACAATAGTTTTTCCATCAGATCCCAGGAAATAGAAATAATTTGGGCATTTCAAAAATATGTCCTCTCTGACTTTAGAAGGTAAGCAAGATGAAGCAATGATCTGTGAATTAATGGATTTGGGGCTTTCCTCAAATAAACTGTTTGGAAATGTTAGAAGGTAGAGGTAGGAAACTTTAAGCTCATTTACATTGCTTTTCCCAAAAGGTCAGAAAATATCATTTGTCCTTACTTAAAACTGGTATTTGGTAGAGGGATGAAATGTCCTCCCCTGTAAATGTCCTCCCTCAAGTAACTCACATGACACTGACATTGAGACTAGGCTATAATTTTCAAATTTTTAGATTTGAATTTTCAACTTTATTAGGCTTTAAGAATTGGTTCATGTAACTCCAATCTATAAAACGTGATAAAAAATTAAAGTAGATATTAACATATTTATGAATGGACCTACACATTTTCAATATTTTAAACACTATATCTTTTAGCATACTCCTTTCTCAGTATTTGGGTACTTGGAAAATCAAGTTTTATTAGATTGCTTAAGGAGCAAGAAATTGAGAAAAAACATATGAAGTTCTTGTAAATCTTTTTCCTGTACTGACATGTTTGATGACCTCTTATTCTAAAAATAATACATTAAGTACTTGTTATGTTCCTAACAGATTAGATAATGCCTCATTTATTATAATAAGATATTGCTGCCTACTAAAAAGCACAATTTAAAATTCATTGTAGGTAGCTCAACCCTGAAAAGATTAATATATTGTTTATTGGCAGGTTTAATTTTCTGTTATACAACAGATGAGGAAGGTGTAATCAATTATTGAGAAATTAGAGAGCTATTTTCTCTTGGTTGATGCAAACAAAGTATATAACTATGAATGTAACAATACATGTATTATTTAAATCAGAAAAGTGTTTACAGTATCCTATTTGAATCTAAAGTATTGTGTAAAAGTGTAGGATATAAGCTTACCAATGAAAAATATAGGTAAAAGAAAGCAATTTATTTTATTTTGGTATTAGATCTTTTGTTGTTTACTTTATATATACTTTTACATATATGCTGCTGTCTTTCAAACTTTTTTTTTTTTCCTGTGCTCAAAAAAATTTTATTGAGTTTCAATTAGGCAAAGACATAGAGTTCAGAGAAATAAAGTAAGTTCACATTTTCTGAGACTATTATCTGTAAATACTATTCCTTTTAATGCATACATACAAAGTGTCTTTTATAAATATTACTGTTTTCTTCATTGTTTTTGTACTCT
The DNA here is from genome assembly GCA_030015415.1 of Cynopterus sphinx. NCBI lineage: Eukaryota > Metazoa > Chordata > Mammalia > Chiroptera > Pteropodidae > Cynopterus > Cynopterus sphinx. The sequence goes on along the minus strand of CM057382.1, from coordinate 96,013,251 downwards.
TACTTTTGACTGATTACATATGTTTTCATCAAAGGAACAAATCTATCTTTTTTTATGTTTACACTATAACATTCTTTATAATTTGAGAATGTTACAGATATTATAGTGATTATCATCATAATATTCTTTATACTACTTTCTAGACTATTTCTTTTTAATAGGTTCCCAAAAGTAAGAAGAGTGGGTTAAAAGCTATGAACATATTTTTACCTTCCAATGCCAACTCTAATGAAAAGTAACAGTTTCAATAAATCTTCACCAATATCAGTTATTCTGTTTTCAAACATGGTTAATTTATAGAAAATGGAATAGTATATGTCAGTTATTTTATTTTCTCTTATGCTATTATTGATTTTTTAAAAATCTACATGAACTACATATATTAGAAATACATTCAATATTTACATTTCATCAATCACCTGTATATTTTTAGATATACCATGGTAAAATTATGAAATTATAATTATGAATTGTTTCTATTTAATCATAATGTTTTATCTTAGATTAATTATCTCTACAAAGTTAGGCAATATTTATTTCTACTTTCTAATGTTGCTTATGATTCATTTATATAAATATATGTGTGTATATGTATATATATATTTTTATCCAAAGCTTGACAATCATGACTTAAATCAAATATATTATATGTAAATTTGTAGGAATATTATGTTATGCATTACATGTGTTTTTCTCATAATGCACTTTATATTCAACAGCCTTTGTCTAGGATGATACACTTTTTTGTTAAATAAAAATTAACAAATTTAGCTTGGATGACAAAGAGGTTCGAGTTATTTCATGTATATAATTAATTGAGAGGCTAAGACATAAACAAAGTGGTTAAAGATTTAAAAGTAGTTTGATTATGGATATTTGTATCTATAAAGTTCTCTTAATGTAAAATTATGGTAATATAAATTTAATCCAAAAGAAAGAAAATATAGTTAATGAGCATCTCAAAAAATCATTATATGAATAATTTACAGTATAATAACTTACAGTATAATAATCATATCTAGTATATTAAAAAGTATTAGGACAGTGTAATTGGTGATTATTTTCATAATTATATACATTTTATTCTTAAATTCATGTCCAATTCACACCAAAATATGAAATACTAAATCTGTAACGTATCACAGATTTTTTTTAAAAAGTTGTGTAAACATTTACAAAGAAACTATGGAGTAATCTTTATTATTGCTTTAAAAGCTACTAATAATTGAGTATACACTGGAATAAATATTTACTGAGATATTTTATGATATGATATTTTTGACTTTTAAAACTTGAAGTTTATAAAAACTTCACAGTACTTAAAAGTTTTCACTACAATAATGAGGCACACTTATACTTAGAATTTCTGTAGCTGGCTATTGAGACATTATGTTTGGTCAGATCAGAAAAAAAAAGGTTAAACTTCCCTTTTAATCTGTTAGGACGCAAAACTGATTTGTAAAATATTAATAGCCTAGAGTGAAAGGAGAATATACATTTAAAAATATATATAAAATCCTACTATTTGAAATAACATGGATGGACCTAGAGGTTATTAAGCTGAGTGAAATAAGTCAGAGAAAGACAAATGCCATACTATTTCACTTACATACGGAATCTAAGCAAAAAAAAAAAAAAAAGAACAAACTAATCAAAAACAGATTCCAAATATAAAGGACAATTTGGTGATGGCCAGAGGAAAGGGGTTTTACAAGACCGGAGAAAGGGGTGAAGTGTTAAAGAAGTACAAATTAGTAGTTGATAGATGGTCACAGGAATAGGGAGCACAGCATAGAAATGTAGTTAGCATTAATATAATGGCTAGGTGTAGAGCCAGAGGAGAGAAAGAGCAATCAGGGGGATCATTTTACAAACTATATAAATGTCTAGCCAATGTACCGCATATTTGAAACTAATAATAAAAAAAATAATAATCTTTTAAATAATCCAGAAATTGTAAGAGGAAAGGAAGAAAAAATCCAAATTGTTGGGTTTTTTTTTTTTTTTTGGTAAATAAAACCAACCAAACAAAACAAAATTATGATTTCAACATAGCCTTTCCACTGTCAATTTTTATAATTTTTAGATTTGAAAATCTGAAATGTGTCTAAATGTTAAATTTATCAAATATTCTTAATACTACTTCAGTGGTTGCAGATTTATTTCTCTTAATTTTGGTACCATTATTTCCTTGTATCTGGATTCTTAAAGGAAAACAATTTTAGTATTTAGCTATTTTTTTATGCAAATATGAAGCAAGATTTTTCAACTTAGAGAAGTTGGATCAGTCAGAAGCCAAACAGTATATCTATTTTTACAAAATATGGTGGGCATTTTTTTAAGACATGTTAGTAGAAATATTGTTTTCAATCTGTTAAGTAGTAACATAAATTTTGGAATATGTACATCTTCAGTATAAGACTACAACTTGTCTTGCAAGTTTATGTTCACATGCAGTAGCTTTCAAGCAATCAAGGTGTGGACATCACCCTCCTAAAGGGCATTTGTAAAAAAAAAAAAAAAATGGAGGCATATTTTGGATATTTCACTTAAAGTTATATATAATGGAATTTTGTGGTCAGCATCAGAAATAGTCAGGCTTTTAAAATAAGAGGGATATTCTTATGTAAAGGTGAACCATCTCTCCTGTAATGGCAAAAAAATCACCTGTGAGAAACACTAATATGCAGTATTGTTTTTTGGTTTAGAAATATTGTTTCTAGCAAATGACAGGAGCCAAAATAAAATATGAAACATTTCCATGGAGCTATAATATATGAGAAGCTGTCATACTATAAAGAGCTAACAGGGAAGAATTGAAAGCTCTATGTAGAAACAGTGTGAAATGGAACTGCTTGGAAAGTGAAATGAAAAGAGTTGAACACCCATGACCCCTTTTAAATACATTTTTTTCTATAATAAATGGAAGTCAAATGACATGATTGACTATAATACTTTACACAGTACCCCTTAGTAATATGCATTAATGACAATAATGGTTATGATTGAAATAGAAGTTTTAAAATTTGAAAGATAATAAAAAATAATGTAGCCTACACTTAGAAGGGGTTGTATGAGAAATGCTTACAATAAAATGGTGACTTGAAAAGTCTCTATTTGAGGAGCTGATGCATACATTGTCTATAAGAATTTGACTAATTATTGAGGTTGCTTGACCAAAAAAGTAGTCTCTCTCTGTTTTATTGTACCTTATACAAGAGGAAAATTATTAGCTTTAACAACAGTGAAGAATAGAAAAAGTGCTAAAGCTAATGTGATTAATCAAGAATTTTGAATTTGTCAGATTTTTTCCACACTTCATCTGCTCCTACTGCATAGTCACTCATGGTTTGGATTCACTTAGGTTGCCAGAGAACAACCTGACAAAGATCTTAAACCTAAACTTTGCTTGTTAGAAAACAACTATTTTAAAGCTTTGTAGAACTGAATGCTAACATTAAAATTAGCCAGTGTCCTTCAGCCACCTAACATTTTTTCTGTAATGTGGTTGCTTTTCTTAACAATTAGATAGTATGGCAGAGCTGAGTAGGTTTGCTAATGACTGACATCTCAGGAAATAATCAGAAAAAAAAATAACATCCACTACAGTCTTGTAGACTGAAGAGAAGTAGAATTAGTCTGGGTCTTTTGGGCTTCTTTATATCATGGTCAAGCTAAAGAATGTTCAACTAGCTAGGAAAATAGAGAAATAGAAAGTAACATATGTTTTTTCTTTAACATACACAATTATCTGTGAGGCTGGAACTCCACAAGAGGTATATTTACTAGTAATGAAATTTAAGAGGGGTAATAAGTAAAATCTCTTTTTGAGGAAAAAAAAAAGAAATAAATAAGATGTTAACAATGCCTGTTTTGAAATAAAGCGAGAAAGATATTTTTAAAAAGCAATGTTGTTGATTTTTTCTGGGCAAAATAAATTTCTAAGAAAAAAAACATTGTCTTTTAATTTATAAGGTTGACTTAAAATTTAAGGGAAGCATATTTTCTTTATGATGTATCACATTTTAATTAATAAGTGAATGGCTTTTTTTTTTTTTTTTTAATTGGGGAAACCACCCTGTGTCTCTGTTGTAGTAAAAGTCACGAACAGGGTTTACTGGGCTAAGGACAAGCACCCAATTCAATAACTCTTTCATCATTTTCTTCCTAATTATGAATTAACATAGATATAGAAAAAGAATTTCAAGCAGTTGTTCTAATACAGCTTACCTTTGCCTGACACAAAACATACAGCAGAATGTTTTGTAGATTCTGTGGAACTTAACTGCCTTTGCAGGTTAAAATACAGACTCTGGATCTGAAAATAAGAAACAATATAGAAAAGAAAATCCTCTCTCAACATTTTCTAGAAACCTTATATACAGTCCCAGACATTTTTGGATGTGAAATTTAACTAGTAATAAAATGTTCTCTTTTCTTCTAACATAAAATTTACTTCAACCATAAGTGCTTATTTAAAAGATATGTGCATATGCACGGGTAAGTTCAGGCTAAGCTAAAGGCCTACCTGTGAAGTAGAAATTATATTAGGACCCCTCCCCAGAACCGCTAAAATGAAAAGCAGCCTTGAACAATAGCTTAGACATAGTGAAGCAGTTTTATAGTTTAAAACTTCCTGCTAAAGTGGAAAACAGAGGGCTGACTACTTTTAGCAGCTTACTCTTCCTTTTGAGAGTGAGTTTACTTTGTCTTTACGGCTGACCACTCCTGACAGGCTATTCTCTCTTCTAAAAGTGTACTTTCACTTTTCATAAAACTAGCTGGAATGCAATCAATTGCTGGGCATCTGCCTTCAATTCTATGTTGACCAGATGCCAAGAACTGGGAGTCCAGGACTCTCAGAACCGGTAACACTTGGACTGTATTTTCTATGTCTATTCATTTGATCTACAATAGTAAAAATCCAGTCTCACTATAAATTGCTGCAAACCGCTGAAGTAAAAATATAACAAGATTTATACTTAGAAAAATACTAAAAATTAAAACCCACCACTTGGTGATGCTGTGCATGGTATTTTGCTCAGAAAATATCTGTCAATATCTATTTCTCAATCAGTTTTATATTTTGGGGTTTGGTACTAAACATCCATCTTCCCCTTCTAAATTTAAATTTGATTGAGAGATAGACAAAGATGTCAAACAGGTTTCAATAAAAGAGTTTAGCATTGACATATTGATGAATGGGGTTTGGGATTTCGCTTATCTACATTTAGGGCCACAATGCACTTCCTAATGATTCACTCCAAATTAAAATGATCATTTCAAATTAAAATGATCACTACAAATGTCAAGCCTGTCCTTTGTAAGGAGCAGAATGTGCCACTGTTTACTTACATTGTATTGGAATAGCGCACTTGATTGCCTCTTTTCTATGGCAATAAAAATAGGATGGAAAGGTGCCCACCAGGAACAACTAAGTAGAAAACACATCTCTGGTGGTTATAAAGAAAACCTTAATTACTGATAATATTTTAAGCTCTGTATTGAACCACTGGGTAAAATGTATTAATTAATGTAAAGAATATTTTGAGGGTGGGGTGTCCCATTGTGTAGCAGCCACAGTTTTTGTGTGTGTGTGTGTATGCACGCTTGAGAAGCAGTAATAAACTGGACAGACAAAAATCAGTACACTCATTCAGTTTCTGTTCTTATGATGGAAAGATACATAAGTAATATAGAAAGATTGAGCATGGCAGGAGGCAAGGAGAAAAGTATGAAGTATTATATAAGAATATATTATGTCTCTAAGTTGAGGCTGAAATTTTTGTGAGGATAGCTAGGAAAGTTTTCATTGAGAAAATAATCTTTGAGTTAAGATATTTAGGGAAGTTAGAGACTAACCCTTACTGACATCTGGAAATATCAAGTGCCAAGTTCCTTAAGAGGAGCACATAAGAAATTTCAGCTGCCAGATATTTGGAGAAGGCAAATGCAGATGAAATGGTGTGAAATAATAGAAGAGTAGGAGATGAGCTCAGAGAAACAATGAAAACCAAGTCCTGCAGTGTCTTAGAGGATAAGAGAAGAAACTATAGAGTTGTAAGTGGGAAAGTAATATGATCAATCTTACATTTTGATAAAATTAATTTGACTGCTGTGTTGACAATAGACAGAAGCATAAAGAGAGAGGAGAGAGATAGTTAGGAGCCTAGTGAAAAAATCATGAGAGAGGTTGGTGGCTTGAAAAAGAGTGGTAGCAATGAAGATGGTAAAAAATGTCCGTTATGAATATAAAAGTCCAATAGCATAAACTGGAGGGTAAAATTTGTTTCTGAGAGAAAAAATGAAGTCTTTTAGAAAAATAATAGAATGAGCGAGTTGCCAAGGAGAAGAATGCAAGAAAAGCAGAACTGGTTGGAAATTAATAAATTTATTTTGGAAAAAGAAGTTTTAGAAGCCTACTAGACAGTTATGTGAAAATTTCAAGTCATCAGTCGGAATGCAACTACAGATTCTAAGACAAATACCTGGCTTAGAGATATAAATTTAAGAGTCTTTAGTACATTGATGCATATAAGGGAATGTTATTATATGACATAATCTAGGATATTAGAATATAAATAAAGATTAAAAGACCAAGAACAGAAATCTTGGAAATGCTGGTGTTAATAGAATATATAAATGAAAGTGACCTGCAAAGGAGACAAAAAGCAACCAAAAGAAATGATGCACATGTACAGGACAGAATATGTTTTATAAGAGAGTGTTAAATTATGTTCAGTGCAGTTTATATTTCAAGTAAGATTAGTACTGACAATTAACTGCTAGATTTGGTAAATGGAGGAATTTGTTAAGAGCCATTTAGGGGAGTGGTTTTGGTTGCAAAGGCCTGATTTAAATAAATTCAAAAAGAACACTGACAAGATAAATGCCTAAGGCTGAGGCAAATCAAAACAACAGAGACTTCTCTCCATAGGCTCAACTGCCAAGCTAAGTATTAAACTTTGAATAAGTAAATGAAGAGCACTTCTGTGACAGAAGAACACAAGTATGCAAGAAATCTCCCTTATAGCAGACAGAATTTATCAATTTGAAGACAAGTTAATAAGAAATATAAAGAATAAACATATAGAGAAAAAATGATGACAAACATAGAAAAGAGCATTTTAAAAAAGGCAGGACACAGTAAAAACATTTACTGTGTATCTAATCAAAGCCCTATATTGAGCGGAGAGAGGGTGGAGTATAAACAATATATAAAAAAAAAAAGAGCTAGCAGTTTTCAAAAACAAATATGTATCAGCTTAGAGATTCAAGTTCTGCAAACTCCAACAAGAGGAATAAAAAAAAAAGGGAGGGGGAGGAGAGAAGAAAGGAAAGAAAGATAAAAAATCATGTATCAGTAAAATTACCAAAAATATATATATACACAAAAAGAGGAACTCTTCAAAAGCAGCCATAGAAAAAATTCAATAGTAGAATAAACAAGAAGTGTTTGTAATGTATTCTTTCAGGGGAGCACTTTCTCATATAACAATAATAAATAGCAAACTGTACACCTTTATGGAAGATTCTCACAAATGTGACATTGAATGTAGGAAGCCAGACATGAAGAAGCATATACTCTATTTCATTTACATAAAGTAAAAAGGTAGATAAATAAACTATGGTTTTTGAATTCAGGTTAGTGTCTAACTCTGGATAATACAGTAATAGGATGGAGCTCAAAAGAAGTTTCTGGGTGTATATATTCTGGATTATATTTATTGATTTAGTCAGTGGTTATATCGATGTGTTCACCTTGTGAAGATTGATTTAGTCTCATGCTTAAGGTTTATATACTTATACATATTTATGTTTTACTTCATAAAAGTTTTAAACACATCAACAAGGAGGAGATAGAAAATTACATTAAATTTCTCATTTTTTTTTTTTCTTTGTAACTCTCCTATCCCACAATTTTTCCCCCTGAGAAGACCTGACAGTCTAAGTTTAAGTGCTGCAGTTCAGATCAGATTTAAAGCTTCTTTTGGTGTTCCTACTGGTTTAGGTGACAGATGAAGCATGTAGGACAAAACGTGTTTGGCATTCTAAACGGGATTAAGATACTTAAAACAAATTAAGGATAAAGAACAGCTTCAGAGCTAGAGCAAGAAGAGTAGCATTAGTAACACTGCTTGCCACGCCCTGGTGATTCCCTGATACTCCATTCCTCTCAATTTACCTGCTCACCTAAGCTGCTTCCAGTGGCTTTTCCTTATAAATGACCTGTCTTGGCTCAGGCTCTGTACTTTTCTGAAATCTTTCAAAGGTTCACAAACCTCAAATAAACACCATCAGGCCTCAGCGTGCCCCGTACGACTTGCCAAGCAGACATGAGCCCAGCACCAGCGGCAACCATCTGCAGATAACTATGTAGCTCATATCAGCTGGCCCTGGGCAGGGCACAGGCAGCAGCTAAATTGGCCTTATAAGAACCCCTCGCAAGAGGCCCCAAAACCTATACCCTGTGGCCAGCTTCAGATTTCACCAGAGCATAACCCAACCTCTTCAAAATGACCCCAAGGGACAGACTGAGCAGGCACCAGAGCTCTGCTAAGTTAAATACTGTTTTGTAGGGTCAACCCCTGTACAACACTCCCCCACTATAGTCATGGCTAGTCCTCACAACCAATCAGCCTGAGGGTCAATCTCTCCCACTGTTGTGCAAACAGCAGCCAAGGCTCAACTACAATGGGGAGGTACACACAACACATACAAGGGACATACATGGGGTACTCAGCTCAGGTGACCTGGGAGACTGCACCACTGGTCCCTACAGGACACTTATCACATAAGGCCACCCTGCCAAGGTTGGAAAACATAGCAGTTCTACCTAATATATAGAAACAAACAGGGAGGCAGCCAAAAGGTGATCCAAAAAAAAAAAAAAAAAAAAATTCTCAAATGAAAGAACAGAGCAAAGCTCCAGGAAAAGACTAAAGAAAATGGAGACAAGAAGTCTACCAGATGCAGAGTCCAAAACACTGGTTATAAAGGTGTTCAGGGATCTCAGCAAGAACTTCAAGAAAGAAATAGAAAACTAAGAATTAGGTGGAAATGAAGAATACATTAAAGGAAATCAGCAGTAGATTTGATGAAGCAGATGTTCAAATCAATGATTTAAAAGATGAAGTAGCAGAAAACACCCAATCAGAACAACAATAAGGAAAGAAAAATCCCTCCCAAAATGAGTATGGGGACTCTAGGATATCATCAAGCATACCAACATTTGCTTCATAGGGGTACTAGAAGGAGAAGAGAGAGAGTAAGGAATAATGAAGAAATAATGATGGAAAATTTTTTTAACCTGGCAAAGAAAATAGACATATAAACCCAGGAAGCACAGAGAGTCCTAAACAAGCTGAACTCAAAGAGGCCTGCACCAAGACACATCATAATTAAAATGCCATAGGTTAAAGACAAAGAGAATCTTAAAAGCAGCAAAAGAAAAGCAATATCCATAAGGGAGCTCCCATAAGATAGTCAGCTAATTTCTCAAAGAAATTTTTCAGGCCTGTAGAGATTTGCATAAAATATTTAAAGTGATGACAACTGGGACCTACAACTAAGATTACTCCACCCAGCAAAGCTAACATTTAGATTCAAAGACAGATAAAAAGCTTCCCAGATAAAAAAAGCTAAAAGAATTGATCACCACCAAACCAGTATTACAAAAAATGTTAGAGGGACTTCTTCAAGAAGAAGAGAAGAAGAAAACTAAAACATATTAATAATAAGATGACAACTATATATTTATCAACAGTTCCTTAAAATGTAAATGGATTAAAAATTCCAATTAAAGGACATAGAATGATTGAATGGATAAGAAAATAAGACCCTTACATATATTGCCTACCAGAGACTCATTAAAGATTGCAAGGCACACAGATTAAAAGTAAAGAGATGAGAAAAAATATTTCATGAAAATAAAAACAAACAAAAAAGTTGGGGTAGCAATACTTATTCCAGATGAAATAGGCTTTAAAAAAATGCTATAAAAAGAGATAAAGGAGGAACAATGCTATAACAAGAGATAAAGCAGTAATTTTACTTCTGGGTATTTATCTGAATAAACCCAAAATACTGCTTCAAAGGAACAGCCAAGATATGAAGAAACCCGGTTTTCTATCAATGAATGAATAGATAAAGAGGTGGTACATATATACAATGAAAAATCACTGAGTCATAAAAAAAGAATAAAATCTTAACAACTGTCACAACATGAATAGACCTGGAGAGTATTGTGCTGACTGGAGAAAGATCGAGAAATCAAATGTCAAATGATTTCACCTATATATAGAATCTAAAGGCTAAAATAAATGAACAACAAAACAAAACATACTTATAGATACAGAGAATATTTTTATGGTTGCTAGACTGGAAGGGAGTTGGGGAGACAGATAAAAACAAAAGGAGAAGGAATTAAGAAGTGCACATTAGTAGCTACAAAATAGTCATGTGGATGTAAAATACGGCATAAGGAATAAAGTCAGTGACAATGTAAAAACTATGTATAGTGTCAGGTGGGTTCTAGTCTTATTGTTGTGATTACTTCATAAATTATATAAATGTCTAATTAGTATGTTATACACCTGAAATGAATATATTCTGTGTCAACTGAAATCAACAACAAAAATATTAAAAGAGTAGCATGGAGTCTTCTATATTGTCAGACATGACAACTGTGATCGTGGGAAAGAATCTAAACTCAAATATAAAATAAGTTATAAAAACTATAGATACGATAGGCAGACTTCTAAGATACTCCCTCAAGATTCCCATTGCCTGGTGTATATGCTCTGTATAACTACTTACTCTTGAATTTGTGTGGACCCTGAGATTTAAAGGTATGTTCACTCCCTGGATTAACTTACATTATTCGATGAAAGTAATGGGATAGGTACTTCTATGATCATGATATATAAGACTCTGTCATAACAGAGTAATAGAAGTTATTTGGGTGACCTCGGAGATGTAATAAGAGGACTCACTGGTGGGGGTTTGGGGTATACAGCAAAGAGAGGGTCATTCTTTGCCAATGGCTTGCAAGGAAATGGAGGCTTCAATACTAAAACTATATATATAAAAACACACATAATTGTAGTGACGTTTAGTGAGCTTGGAAGAGGACTTCAAAATAAAATAAAATCACAGCCTCAGTCAACATCTTGATCTCAGACTGGTGAGACCATTAGCAGAGGACTCAACTAACACATACTCAGACTCTACCCACGGACACTGTGAGATAACGAGAGTAAGTTTGTGACAATTTGTTATTCACCAAAAGAATATAAATATAAGGGATATTGATTTGAGTGTGTACATGCATACATTCTTAAGCAAATAAAGTATAGAAGTGCTATGAAAGATGCAATCTTATGAAAAAAAATCTTAGTTTATCATTTTGCTTGTTACTCATGTTTGACATTTCTCTATTGCTTTTTAAACTCAACTTTACCATAGCAATTAACAAAAACTAGCTGGGATAGACATATTAACAAACCAGCTACCTCTAATGGACACTAATTTATGAGATGTACAAGTCTGAAAGCTTTATACAACAGACAGGATTAAAAATCAGTTGTTATAATCTTATTCAATTAAAACATCTCTCTTGGTGAGTTTGAATATCAACTAAATGGAATAAATGAATAGTTGCAGGATAATGCAAAATAGAAGAATAGAATACAAAGCAATAGAATTCATGAGAAAGCAGAAACTCAGACTTAGAATAGAATGCTAGAGGAAGTAGGTAAATAACAATAATAAGAAAAAAAATATGGATAGAGTGCTAAATAATGGAAGAACTAGGTCATGAAGAGAGCAATCCAGTAGAGGAACTGTTGGGACATTACATTTGTTTTCGTAATCAAAAGTCCTCTATAAAATGCTAAACATTGTTAAAAAAGTTATTTTTAAGAAGTTTTGTTTGAAGCTTCTCAAAATTTTTTTCAGTAGTCATTTAATGAATACCCTTAACTAATGTAATTTCCATCTTGAAATTCAATAAAATACAACTAAAACAGAAATTAAGACTATGGAAAAAAAGGCAAAACTATGATTAAGCAATTAACACAAGAGGAAACCAAGATTAAAAATTAACATGAATTCTAATCTTACTTGTAACATATGCAAATTTAAGCAAGTATGGAGGCATTTTTAAGGTTTCAAATTAGTAAAGATATAAAAACAATGTAGTATTACATTTTAGCAGGTGTGAGTAGGTGGGCACCTTCATTATTCTTTGGATTACAAATTAGCAGAATAAGAATTTCATATTTGACCTAGAAATTTAGCATTTATGTAAAGATCCTAAAGGCTACACACTTAAATTCCTCATATAGGCAGTTTAGGTCATATGAGAAAGTAAAGTGCCAGGCACAGGGCAATAAGGAATAGTGGAAATCTCATTTATGAAAACTGACTAAAGAAATTTAAATTCAATTATAACAATATTTTGAGACTGATGTCAGTGAACATAGCAAAGTAAGAATCTCAAAACTTCTGGTCACCTAGAAAGAATATTGAAAAGAAATTTGTAAAAAAATCAACTTTTTTCTAAACTATGGAAAAGAACTAAAGATTTGCAGCAACCTGAGGCTTACTTCAAGGAAAACTGCTGCATCTCATTTTTAATAGAAAATTAAAAGTCATAAGTTACATGATATTGTATATTGAAATTACTAAAAAATTTATACACAAAGATGTAAATGCACACAGACACAGCTAGTAAATGAGTTCTGTAAGGCAGACACAAGATCAAAATATAAAAGTTAATTGTATTTCTATACACTAACAAACCATCTAGAGACAAAATTCAGTAAACCAATTTACGATAACATCAAAAACAATCAATTACTTAAGAATAAATTCAATAACAAAATATAAGATTTTATGCTGAAAACCAAAAAACAACATTGAAAAAAATTAAAGATCTAACTAAATGGTAAAACATCCCATGTTCATTGATTAGAATAGTTACTCTTGCTAAGAGGGCAACACTCCCAAATTAATCTATAGATTTATTTCAATTTTTTTTAGAGTTTCCATTAGTCTCTTTGTAAAAATTGATAAGGTGATCTAGGAAGTCATATGAAAATGCAACAAACTCAGAATAGCTAAACAAGCTTGAAAAAGAAAAACAAAGTTTCTTATTTCAAAACTTAATACAAAGCCATAATAATGAAGATTTTTCTACTAGAATAATAATAAACATATAGTTTAATTAAATAAGATTAAGAATCTAGCAATAAAATAAGACATTTATGGTCAATTGATTTTCAGCAAAAGTATTAAGCAATACTTTTTTTTCAGCAATAGGTTAAAGAGTTTTTCAACAACTGGTGATGGAAGACCTTTATATGCATATTCAAAAGAGGTAATTTGTATGCCTACTTTATACCATATACAAATTTTAACTCACTGTAAATGAAAACCCTAAATATAAGAGTTAACATTATAGAACTCTTAGTAGAACAAATTGGTGTAAATCTTTGTAATTTTGGGTTAAGCCTTGGTTTCTCAGACATGACACAAAAAACGCATGCAAAGAAATAAAAATAGATACAAATAAATTTTGTGCTTCAAAGGACACAGTTAGGAAAGTGAAAAGATAATCCAGAAAATTGGGGAAAATGTTGTAACTTATATATCGATGAGTGTAGTAGCCAGAATATTTAAACAATTCTTATAACTCAACACTTAAAAGACAAATAATTATAAATATGTATTTCTCCATTTCTCCAAGTAAGATACACAGATGACCAATGAGTAGATAAAAATATGCTGAACAACATTAGTCAGTAGAAGAAAATATGTTGAAACCAGAAAGAGATACCACTTTACACCCACTAGAATGGCTATAATAAAAAATATGGGCAATAAGAAGTGTTGGCTAGACTATAAGTGAATGGAATTCTCATACATTGCTTATTGAAATGTAAAATGGAACAGTCACATGAAAAACTCTCTGGCCTGTCCTCAGAAATTTAAACAGAGTTTATGTAATCCAACAATTCTCTCGTGTATATCTAAATAATTTACAACATGTGTTATAGAAAAAAAAGACTTCTGTGCAAATGTTCATTACAGCATTATTCATAATATCCAAAAATGGAGATAACACAAATGTCCATAAAATGATAAATGGATAAGTGAAGTTTGGTCTATCCATAAGTGAGATATTATTTACCCATAAAAAATCAAATGCCAGTACATGCTACAACACTGATAATTTTTGAAACATTTTGCTAGGTGAAAAAAGACAAAAAATATTATATGTGTGTATTAGTCCTTAATACAGAATAGATTCTTTACTATGTGTGACTGAATAATGTTTTATGTAAGGAGATGAAAGGAATGATAGGCCCTACTTTGAAGTTTTTTGCTTACATACTCAGAAGTACTTCTCCTCTTTTAAATGGTCAAGCATATTCTTCTACAATAGAGACTTGGCCTGCACTAACATTGATTAGGTATTTTATTCTATGTGCTTTAAAAATGGTTATGGTCCACCCCCTATACACAAGGCACTGTGTTCTACAGTCATCTGTAAAGAGTGTATAGATTTGAGTATAACCCAGAAAGTAGACAGATAAAAAATGATATACACATGATATGTTATCTATATATGAATAGTATATAATATATAGCATATTTATATATGAATAATAAGTAAATTAAAATGTGTCAAGTGGCAAATAATATTTTCAAAGGAATATATATTAGGATAAGTCAGGAGTGGAAGAAGATCTGTTAGTTGAGATACATAGTCAAGGAAAGTCACTGAGGATGGGAATGGTAAATGGAATAAGTAGTGAACATAGATGCAAAGGTGGTAAATAGACCTGATGTGTTAGATAAACAATTACTCTGGATGAACCAAAGTTTTTATGAAATGTTCCAGTGAGAGAAAATTTTGCAAAGATAAATTGGTTCTACTTAAAGAATTTTAGGGTTTTATTAAGGATTAATATATACTGAATGGTATTGTTATAGCAGTGTTTTTCAAACCTGAGTAATATATGAACCTCTAGGGTTGACTATTTTCTTATGTTACTTGAATATGTACAAACAATATATTTAATGCAAGTAGCTTTTATGGTATAGTATATCGCTTCAAATATATATGTTAAATATAAATAAAAATCTTAAAATATTCAAATTAACAGCATATGATGACTGACACTAAACTTATTTCTGCTGACATAACTGGTAATAAGTATTTTCTCTCTAGCTCTTTTAATTCTGGAGGCTTCTGTGGCTATGTTACAAGTCATACCTCAAGTCTCCCACCTTTCTACACTTGAACTGTTAGTAAAGCATTGTTTATGTAAAACATCTATATAGGATGCTGTTTTTCCTTCACTGTGACCGAATGTATAGCAGATATAATATGTAATTAAATGCTTTTATTATTAGCTCAGGAAAATTAGCATGATTTAATGTCAACATAATTGGATACACAGACACACATATACTCAATGAGGTTTTTATTTCCAGTTATAAGGTGACTATACAAATAATATTAGCTATGCTTAAATTAACTTTTATTCTAATTTATGATGAGATTATAATACAAAATTTTAAGTCATAGAGATCTAAAAGACTTTCAGAAGTATTATGAACCTCAGCATGAACAAATAGAGCTTTGCAGTTATGGACTTTTAGATAGATACATTTTAATGAGTTGTTTGGACAATAAAATATCCAAGAACACACTAAAATATTTTCCTGACAGTAGAAAGCTCTAATACTGTCCTAATTAAAAAAAAAAAAAAGAAAAGAAAAGAAAAGAAAGGGAAAAGTTGATTAAGTACTGGGTATTTGGAGTAAGAGATAGTAAAATATTAACATGAAGATGGCCTAGGTATAGAAAATGTAAGGAGCCAATTGTAACAATGAAAAAATATTTTTCTATTGGTCTGTTTCTAAAGTATTTGTGAATATTGCCTTTTTAATCCAACATCCAAGTGTTAGCCCAGCACAACTTCCTCTCCTATCCTTACCTCTTTAAGCAGACCATCCCCAAGAATTATTTTCCTTTCCATGGATTTTACCTACCCTAGACCTAGACTTCTCTTCTCCATAAGCCTAAGATTTAGTCTTATTAATTTCTTTTCTCTCCCAAAGTTTCTGAAATAGAATATTAATGAGCACTATAAAGAATTATAAAAATGTATAAGGATAGGAAATCTAAGAAATCACCATTTTAGAAACTATTAGAAATCTTGATTCTTCAGTAAACCTGATAGCCCTGATGACAGTCTATGATGGTAATTATTTGCTCTAATTTATTTGTATCCATAGTTTAATTTATGGTGATGAGACTTGGCAACACTCCCTGTCCCTCCAATTCCCGGCTACATGAAAAGGTTACCACACTCAGCCCTTCTTGGTGAAGGTTCCAGCATAGGCGAGAGGAGATCTTTCATGTAGGCCATCAAGAGACCACTCCTCTCTGGTGGGTATTGAGCCCTGAATTGGGGTGTCTTCCAATATTGTACAGGCAAAACATTTTACAATATTGAACTATGCTAAAATCTATTCAAATGTAATTTAGTGGATCTATATTTTACTTCTAAATAAGAATATAAATTAGCACTCCTAACCCTAGTTTTTAAGTGATTAATTTCCTGTGTTATCCATTTAATACAAGTACTGTGGGAGCACTGTTTCTCTATATATATTTGTTGTCTCCTAAGTTATGGATAAATGGTGAACTTTAAATAATAGCAAGAATGAGCATAGTTACTATTCATAAGATTAAAAATTAAATGACATCGCCCCGATGGTATTTTTAATTGTTCCTTTTGCAAAAACATGGGACTCTTTATAATTCAACAAACTGAATAAAATAACAATATGATGTTGCTATCTATACAACACATTTTCTCTATTGGGTTTTTCAATTTTATTTTCCATATAAATGGCATTAATAGGGGTTTTCAAACATTTTCATAATGAGAGTTGGTCTTTAAACTCATCATCAAAGTGCCACTAATACTCATATTTGCATATACATTCCTGTTCTCCATCATGTACTATGTGAATGAAAAAATAACTGTTTGCTTTTCCAGTTGAATAAAGGCATTTCAGGCAAACCAGATATGTTATGTTGATAGCGGGATATAAAAGAGCTGCTAGAGATGATCATCACTGTAAAAGCACCTCTAGGAAGAATTTCAAGATGTGTTCTCAAGGGTCACTGTTCCTCATAGCTAGACACCACCAGCCACACCAAGACTTAAATTCCAGTAAGCAGCTTTCAAAATTACCTCTTTACTGAATGCTTCTTCCATTAGCTCAGCCACCTCCTTGTCATTCACACTGATGTAATGATCACTTCTGCAGCATTTACACCCTGGGCCTGGCTGGCTGGTTGCCTCTTACTCTGTGGCAAGATTATTGATTGTGGATGCTTGTTAAGCAAGTATGAGGCAATAAACCATGAGAGCTGATAATTCAAAAGGCAAAGATAGTAATTATATTGGGATTGGGAGGATTATTACATAGATGGTCTTGGTAAATATGACTGATTGCTTTTGCACTACTGTGATGACTGTTTGAATTTATATGTATTATTGATTTTTAATTGCATTTTAAATTGACAGATTTTTAATGCAAATAGTCCATTCTACCTAACTTCCAGATAATGCTACTGAAATTTGATGGTTAATGGATATGCACAACAGTTAAGGTTTCTACTGCTCAGTCCAAGGTAAAGTCAGTCTCTTTTTCTTCCAATGTACTTTCCTTTTATTACTTTCTGAATGTAACATATACTGTGAGTTAGAATTTCAGGTTATTTTACTTTTGATCTGTTGGCACTGTTGTGCTGCATATAAAGATCCTGGTTTAAAAAAGTTAAATAACATGAAACTCACTTTCAGATCAAACTGAGATACCATTATGTCTTCCTGCAGTTTTAAGTTAAGTCTGTCAAGGAGACAAAGGTTTAAAAAGCAACATATAATAAAATCTTAATGAAAAATGGATAATGTCAATAGTCTAATTTTGAAATCAGCAAAGCAAATATATGCAGTAATCGGTTATTTTAAATGGTCAATATTGTGATTCTTTGAGGCATTTTAAATTCAGGAGGTGGAGAAATGTCAGGTTTCTAAAATACTTATCAAAAACAGTGAGTAGGAGAAAGAAGAGTACATGTTTTATTCTATGTTCATATTTAGCACAGTTTTAGTTCAATTAAAATATGCACTAGTAAATGAATTCATATTGTGGAGGTTTACTAGTTCTAAAAACAGAGATCAAAACATCTAATTGCTCCATGAAGCGGATGAATGAACAGATCTCAGAAAATGTAAAAAAAAAAAAAAAAAAAATCCATCAAAGTAAAAACTGAAATAACAGTAATTATTATTTCTATTCTTATGGCCCATATTTATTGATTATATGCTATATACAAGCTTCATATCATTCTGGAACTAAAACAACTTTATAAAGTAGGTATTTTTATAATCTAAAGTCAGCCCTCCATATCTGTGAGTTTTGTATCTATAGATGGAAAGTATTTTTTATCTGCAGTTGGTTTAATATGCAGAATCCATGGACACAGAGAGTCTACTAAGGAACTTGTGCATATGTGGATTTTAGTATCCATGGGGGTCCTTCAACCAATATCCTGCAGGTACCAAGGGACAACTGGATTTATATACAGGAAGGAACTCTGAGGCTAAGTTATCTGTTTTCCTGAGGATTACTCATTAAAGGTAGATCCGATCCAGTTAATGTCTAGCTCTAAATGTCTTGCCTTCAATCTTAGCACTGTTGGTCAGTGAATCCAGTGTTACGATTCTTATTTTAAAAATGCATGTCATTCATTCATTTATCCATTTATGAGATGAAGAACTACTACATGATAACACTATTCTACACTCTGCATAGAGTAGTGATAAAGATGGGTAAGATCTCTTTTTGTTTCTTACTTTATATTCAAGGAAACGGCAAAAATACATAACCCATTAAAAGTTTATTAAATAATAGAGTGTGCTATCAAATTTTAATAACATAAAGAGTGGCAATGGCAAATTTTATATAGGAAAAATGAGAGGAACCAAGTTGGTGGGTAGGACTAAGAAATCAAGAACACTGAGTACACTGGATATTAAATTTGAGATTCTCATAGCATATTCAAAAAAAGAAAATTAGGCAGTTAGTTATACTTATCTAGGGCTGCACTGTCCTATATAGTCACCACTAGCCACATGTGGTTATTTAAATTTAATTTTAATTAAAACTAAAAATTTCTCATTTACACTAGTGGCATTTTAAGAACTTAAATAGGCACATGGGACTACTGACTACCGTACTAGACAGTACAGATATAGATGTGTTTGCCATTGCAGATGTTTCAACTGGACAGCACTGAGTTAGAGTTCAGGGAAAAGATCATATTTGGAGACATGAATTTGGGAATCAAAAATGACTCAATATCTTTTGTTTTACCTTAGCAACTAGTTAAATAGTGGTACGAATTTCTGTGATAAATAGAGAAAAAAGAGGCTAGTATGTAGATTGTGGAAAGTTTTTAATCTAAGAAGTATAAGAACTGAATAATATATAGTAAAATATTTAACATATGATGAAATATAATAAAGAACAAGGAAATTTATAATTAAGAATGTTAATATCAAGCTTTACTACAAGGAAAAAAAATGCCTATGATTCTGAAGTACAGATATATACTCTATATATCTTACATATCTCATAATTTTTGAAAAATCTGTTATGAATTTTTTCAGTATTATTATCTCCCATTCATATAGTTCTGTTTCCATCGATAGAAAATAACTTGGATACTAATGATACAACTAACAATTCGATTCCTAGGATACTGATAGAATCACTCCTTCCACTTTAAGAAATGCACAAGTACCAGCATTCCTATTATTAAGATTTAAAAAGTTTAGTTCCATCACCTAAATCACCCTGGTGACTCCATTTTAGGACACACTGAACTGTACAGGCAAAATCTATATATATGTAGATCCTTTCTTTGATCTTATGTATTTCTCAAAGCTTGTCATCCTCTTCTATCCAGATTTTAAATCCCTGCTGTTAGAAAGTGCAAGATCAAAATTCCAAGACCTTGACATGCTTTCCATGTGCTTCTATATTTATTCCAAGTTACATTAAAAATATAAAAGTAAATGAAAACTGTACTTCCTACCATAAAATTGGTTTTAGATCTATTTTTCCAGTTTCTTCTGACTTATTTCTAAGTTTCCTACTTAATTTTATTTGAAATACTGCAGCTACTGTTATTATATTAATGAAAATGTCTTAAAATAGTGATGGTTTGCTTTTTTAAAGATTCTCTGAAGATGAGAGCTATCATGTGTGTGTTGGTATGTGTAATCATTAAAGATAGCACAAACAATACATGGCAAGAAAACAAAAGTTGGCAAAACACATGATATCAAGTCAGAAAAGGACTCAACAGACTCATAGAACATAAAATAAACATGAATAAAATCTATTTGTAAATAAAAATATTAGGTAATTTTGTTTTATTAATATTTTTTCAAAATGATAAAAGTAATATTGGATTTTTCCCCCAGAAAAATAGTCTTCATTCTTCATAAATATTAAGACATCATAATTTAGTTTGTTGTTGGGAATTATGTAACAGACCAAACAAATTTTCCATGTGAGAACATCCAATAAATACCATTCAGTTTACAGATGGATGAAAGGTATAGTTTCTCTATTTGATATTCTATGGGATTATCAAATTTGAGGCAAATTTCAATACAACACTAAATACAGACATTTGTATTTAGAGTAGATCATCAATGTTAATTATTAATGAATTTTATATTCTTCCTGAATATTAGATAAGATGTATAACAAAAATCAAACTTTAATTGTTCTAATTTTATTTATGAACAATTACTTGGATCAAAATAATTACTTGGGTCAAGATGCTTTTCAAGGCTACCTTGTATAAATTTTGTAATTTCTAGCTAAGTAGTAAAATAATTATACATGTTTTTAAGCCTTTGGTACATCCAGTAAGAAGTTAATATACAAAATATATAAGAAACTCATACAAATTCGCACACACACACACACACACATACACCCATACACACACACACATATTAGATCAAAAAATGAATTTGGGACCAAAACAGACATTTCTCTGAAGAGGACATACAGATAGCCAATAAACTTATGAAATGATGCTCAATATCCCTAATCATCAGAGAAATGCAAATTAAAACCATGAGATATTACTTCCCACCTGTCAGAATGGCTATCACCAATCAAAAATAAATGTTAGGATGTAGAGAAATGGGAACCCTCATGCTCTTTTGATGGGAATCTAAATTGGTGCAACTACTTTAGAAAACAGCATGGAGATTCCTCAAAAAAATTAAATATAAAATGGCCATATGACCCACCATTTCTACTTCTGAGTATTGAAGAAACCCAAAACACTATTCAAAAAAATATTTGCATCACTATGTTCATTGAGGTATTATTTACAATAGCAAAGATATGAAAACAACCTAAGTGTCCAATGACAGACAAATGGATAAAGAGGTGATACATATACACAAGGGCATATTACTTAGATATATAAAAAGAATAAAATCTTGCCATTTGTGACAACTAGATAGACCTAGAGGATATTTTGCTAAGTGAAATAAGTTAGACATAAAAAGACAAATACTATTCAACTTTACTTACATATAAAATCTAAAATAAATAAATAAACAAACAAACAACAACAAAAACAGATGCAAATTCATACATACAGAGAACGAATTGATAGTTGCCAGATCAGAGGGTGTTTGGGGGAAGGAGTGAAAAAATTGAAGAGTTTAATAAGTACAAATTTGTAGTTATAAAATAGTCATGTTAAGTACAGGATATAAAGTACAGCTTAAGGAACATAGTCAATAATATTGTAATAATTATGTATGGGGTCTGATGTGTAGGCTACTTATGGAGGTGATCACAAATTATGTGAACATCTAATCACTGTGTTGTACACTGAAATTAATATATGCCAACTAATTTAAAAAATAAAAAAAATTAATATTGGCTGCCGAAACCAACAAAACAATTTGAGAGGGGGTTGAAGTGCTATTGCAGAGCTGAAGAATAAGGTTCATCTTCTATTTTAAGACTGAGAGAGGTGGCTGCTTGACCATTGCATGGAAACCACACAGAGAGTCTAGCAAAATAATAAAGAAGAAATGCTTCAAACACAAGAATAAGATAAACCATCAAAAAATTAATAAAACAGAGAAAGGTAATATTTCTGATAAAGAATTCAATGTAATGGGCATAAAATT
The DNA here is from genome assembly GCA_030015415.1 of Cynopterus sphinx. Classification (NCBI taxonomy): domain Eukaryota; kingdom Metazoa; phylum Chordata; class Mammalia; order Chiroptera; family Pteropodidae; genus Cynopterus; species Cynopterus sphinx. The sequence goes on along the minus strand of CM057382.1, from coordinate 95,990,920 downwards.
TGGGAGAAGATGAAATTGACATAGTGACAATTTAATAGGGTGACAGAAAATATTAAGAAATTACAAATTAGTAGTCACAGAACTGAAGAATACAATTTATGGTAACTAAACTGAAAAAATATATACTAGAGGGGCTCAACAGCATTAAATGTAGCTTAAGAGAGCATAGGTTACATGAAGACAAGGGATTAGAACTCATCCAATCAGAAAAGCAAAAAGAAAAAAAAAGGAAAAAAATTAAGATAACTTAAAGGACTTATCATGTAAAATTAAGTGGAGTTGATTTTCATTAAAGTGGTCCCAGAAGAAAAGAGAGAGAGAAAAAAGGCAGAAATAAATAATGACTGAAAACTTCCATTACTTGGGGAAAAAACAAACAAACAAACAAACAAACAAAAACTAAAAATCAGATATCCATCCGGGAAGCCCAGAGAGTTCTAACAGAGATAAACCCAAAGAGACTCACACAAAATAAATTATAACTAAAACGTCGAAAGTTAAAGACAGAAAATCTTAAAAGCAGCGAGAGAAAAATAACTTATTATGTACATGGAGATTCCTATAAGACTGTTGGCAGATTTTTAAGCAGGAACTTCACAGGCCAGAAGGGAGTGAAATAGGTAGAAGAAGAGAAGAGAAGGAGAGGAGAGGAGGGAAAAGAAGGAGAGGAGAGGAGAGAAGAGAAGGACAGAGGAGAGGAGAGGAGAGGAGAGGAGAGGAGAGGAGAGGAGAGGAGAGGAGAGGAGAGGAGAGGAGATGAGAGGAGAGAAGGAGAGGAGAGGAGAGGAGAGGAGAGGAGAGGAGAGGAGAGGAGAGGAGAGGAGAGGAGAGAAGGAGAGGAGAGGAGAGGAGAGGAGAGGAGAGGAGAGGAGAGGAGAGGACAGGAGAGGAGAGGAGAGGAGAGGAGAGGAGAGGAGAGGAGAGGAGAGGAGAGGAAAGAAGGGAGGGAGGAAGGGAGAGAGGGAGGGAAAGAAAGGAAAGAAAGGAAAGAAAGGAAAGAGAGGAAAGGAAGGAAGAGAAAGAAAGAAAGAAAGAAAGAAAGAAAGAAAGAAAGAAAGAAAGGAAGGAAGGAAGGAAGGAAGGAAGGAAGGAAGGAAGGAAGGAAGGAAGGAAGGAAGGAAGGAAGGGAGAGAGAGAGAGAGAGAGAGAGAGAGAAAGAAAGAGAGAGAGACAGAGAGAGAGAGAGAGACAAAGACAGACAGAAAAAAGATTGAAAAAAAAGAAAAAAAGTTTGTAAAGAAAAAGAAAACTTCCAACTAAGAGTACTATACCTGTAAGTTATCATTTAGAATTGAAGCAGAGATAAAAAGTGTTTTATAGACAAGCAAAAACTAAAGTTTTTTATCACCACTAAACCAGACATACAAAGAATGTTAAAAAGACTTAAGTTGAAAAAAAAGAGCACTAATTAGGAACAAAAAAATAATATGGAAGTATAAATCTCAGTGGTAAAGATGAATATTCCTTAAAGGTTGTAGATAATCACTTATCAAGCTAGTATGAAGGTTAACTATAATTACAATAATTAGCTGAGATATACAAATTAAAAAGACGTAAAATGTGACATTAAAAGATAAAATGTGTAGAAGGAGAGAGTAAACATTGAGCTTTAGAATGCATTCAAACTTAAGTTGCTAATAGTTCAAAATATACTATTATAAATATAAGCTCTTATATGTAAGATTCATGGTAACCGCAAAGCAAAATCCTATAGTAGATACACAAAAAATAACGAGAAAGGCATCTGAGAATTTCACTAAAAAAAAAAGTTATCAAACCACAGGAAGAAAAAAGTGACGAAAGGAATACAGAGGAATCACAAATATCCAGAAAACAATTCAAAAAATGGCAATAGTTACGTATTTATGGCTTTAATGTAAATGACCAAATTCTCCAATCAAAAGACATATAGTGGATCAAAAAATAAGATCTATAAACTGCCTATAAGAGACAAACTTTATGTGTAAGAACACACAAATGGAAAGTGAGAAGTGGAAAAGATGCTTCATGAAAATGAAAACCAAAAAAAAAAAAAAAAAAAAAAAGCTGTGGTAGCTATACTTATAAAGACAAAATAGATTTTAAAACAAAGACTGTAATAACAAAGATGGTTATTGATACATATTGATAAAGGTTGATCCAACAAGATGCTGTAACATTTGTAAATATTTATATACCTAACATAGAAGCACTGAAATATATAAAGAAAATATTATCAGATATATAGAAATAGACATCATATAATAATGGTAAGGGACTTTAATACCTTCTTACATCAATGAATACATTATCCAAACAGAAAATCAGAAAGGAAATATTGGGTTAACACATTGAAGCAGACAAACTTAACAGATATATACAGAATATTGCATCAAAAAACAACAGAATAAACATCTTTTTCAAGTACACCTGGGACATGCCCCAGGATCACATGTTAGGTCATGAAACAAGTCTTAATAAATTTAAGAAGACTGAAATTATATCAAGAATCTTTTCTAATCACTATGGTAAATATATAAATCACTATAAACCAGAAATTAATTACATGAAGAAAACTGGAAAATTCACTAATATGCAGAGAGTAAATCACATGTTTAAGAAAACAAATTTAAAAAAATCAAGAGAGAAATTTTTAAAAAGTACTCTGAGATAAATGAAAATGGAAAGACATAATACCAAAACAAGTGGGCTGCAGTGAAAGCATTTCTAAGAAGTAAATTCTGTGTGATAATGCCGACATGAAAAAAAAAAGAAAGAAATATCTCAAATAAACAATCTAACTACATATATAGGAACTAGAAAAAGAAGAAATAAAGTCAAATGTTAGTAAAAGGTAAGAAATAACAAAAATTAGAGTGGAAATAAATAAAGGCTAAAGAGACAATAGAAAATATTCATGTAATTAAGAGTTGGTTCTCTGAAAAGATAAATAAAATTAACAAATTTTTAGCTAGAGTTGCCTAGAGAAAAAGAGAGAGGACTCAAGTCAAATTAGAAATTGTGAGCATACATTGTAACTTATACCACAGAAATATAAAAGTTTATAAGTGGTTACTATGACCAATTAATGCCAATAAATTTGATAATTCAAAAAAAGAATGAACTTCTAGAAACTTTGAAAATGTGACCAAATTCATCACTAGCAAGGAGACTAAATAAGTTCCTTGGCATTGGTCTTGGTGATGATTTTTTAAATTCGACACTAAAAGCTAAGGCAAAAAATAAAAAATAAACAAATGAGATTTTATCACACTAAAAAAACTTCTGCAAAGCAAAGGAATACTCCAGAAAAGTGAAATGGGAGAAAATATTTGCAAAGCATATATGTTAATATTCAAAAATATATAATAAACTCATTAAGCCAATAGGAAAAGAAAAGAAGATTGAAAAATTGTCAGAAATTTTGAATAGGCATTTTCCCAAAGACAGTTTACAGATGGCCAACAGGTACATGAAATGATGTACATTACTATAATCAGGAAAGTGCAAAGCAAAACTACACCTCATTGTTAGAATGGCTATCATCAAAAAGACAAGAAATAGCAAATGTTGATGAAGTTGTCCAGGGAAGAGAACCCTTGTAAGTTCTTCATGGGAATGTAAATTGGTGCAGCTACTATGGAAAACAGCACGGAGGTTTCTCAAAAAAGTTAATAATTAAACTACCATAGATCCAGCAATTCCACTTCTGGGTATTTATCTGAAAAGGACATCACCAACTCATAATAATATATTCATCCCCATATTTATTGCATGTTTATGTTTAAATCTTAAGAAATTTAATACAGCCAGAGTTGTTTTTATTATGTCCCTTGTTTTGTGCTATGTCAAGTTATCTCAATTTTAAAGAGAATTGTACCTACAAAACCTAAAAATTTCCAGAAATTTATTTCCTTGGAAGTTTATATTTCTGATAGTTCTTGCTCATTCTCTTCCTTACATTGTTAAATAAAAGTTATTTCTCACAGTCTACCCTCAGGGGAAAACTATTTTATAAACCAAAGCACTGTTTGATTATTGTCTCCATCTTTACCCCAAATTTCTGGTACATAATACCAATACATTTCGTTATAGCATTGGAGAAATCTATTATTTCTACAGGATTTGATCACAACTGATTTCAACTTTACCATGAGCAACAAAATATATTCTAGGTACTAAATTTCATTCCTTTAGAGATCTAGCTGAAGTATTTATAATAACATACACATTTTGAAAAATTAAGCAGAATTTTTTTTTCTATTGTTATCAAAGCATCCTGGGCTTCAAAACAAGCAGAGTGAAGTTTTGTCTTAGAAACAAATTTCTTAATTTACCAAAAACCCTCCTTCCAAAGGACTTAAATAGTGAAAACTCTCCATTACCATAAAATGGATTTACTCTCCTTACTCAGCGGTTTTAAATCTACTCCAACATTCTACATGGTCCCTATTATACAAAGTACTGATTCCTTCCACCCAGAGAATGAAACTGCACTTCCAATCTTCTTGAATGTTTAGAAAAATCTATAACCAAGCAATATGTTTCTATTCCCAATGATGAATCTCTCTTGTCAAATTACAGGCCTACCTAAAGACTCTTAGACTTTGATAGTCATAGGTCTAACATAAGTTGATATATATGTAACATGATTAACATGTATATAATAAGCATTGATGGGAAGTTTTTATTGAATCTTACAGCAAAAAAAAAAAAAAAAAAGAAATATTTTGTCAAGTGACTGCTGAGGCAGAATCAGGAGATGTATAAACACTTTAACAAAAGAGATGCGGTTCACAAGACTGATTCGCTTTCCATGAAATGTAGCTTTTGCTCTATTATACTGAAATAATAGGCATTTTACCTTCTTCTTGATGCATGCTTCACCTCATTCCTGAGAGCAGCTTACTTTTACCCTTGCACATTTTTGCCCTTTGCAATTCCAATTCCCTTATGACTATGCTTCAGTTTGCCTTTTTGGTATCTTCCTTCCTATGAATATAAGCCTATTTCTTGAAATCTCTACTTGGCAAAATATTATCACATAGCTCCTATTGAATACTACTCACAAGTAGACCTTTAGGCCTAAATACTAAAATATTCTGAGTATCAATTTAAGTCAAAGCCTATAGGGAAATGCTTTTTTAACAATGCCAAGATTATTTTTTGTGTTTAATTTTTACAAATTTAAATATTATCAGTGAAAGCTTATTTAATTTCTTGGTTGTTTAATATTTAATAACACACATTTCCCTTTTGATACAACAGAGTACCACTAAAACCACATGCATAACTGTTGACAAAATATTAAACTCAAATAACACAAGTTTGAATTTGTTTGACTGGATAGTTCCTGAAATCTTCTAAAAGAATATATTGAGTATTTACATCTATAAGAAAGTGAATTGGTGAGCATTAATATTAAAAAGTTCATAATATGAATATTAATCTCTTTGTTTTGGGCAAATAAACCAAATCAAAGATACAAGGAGACATAATTAATAGAATTAATGGTGTGATTGCATTGTAAAAGATGAGAATGTTAAATCACTATGTTGTACACCTGAAATTAATATAACCAATATATGATTGTATATCAACTACACTTACATTAATTTTAAAGATGACAAAAATAATTTTAAAATATTTATTAATTTTATATGCTTTTAGAAGAAAATTATTAACATTTTCATAAAGACATCTCATATATGTAATAATTTAATATTTTACTAGTATCCATCAAAATGTTCAAAATTTCAGAAAGCACTAATCAGCATCTGGTTGCTGAAATTGTTATTTTTTTTTAATCTGTGTGATTACTGTTCTTGGGATCCATTTATGTGATGGAGTTTGAGTTGTAAATATGCCACAGAAATGCATTATTTGGTATAATTTATATTTTTGTAAACATATATTTGTCTCTCATTCATTTTAATTTATAGCCTCTCTGGGATCTTTCCCAGTGCTAAATATACTGGTGTTTGCTATGAAATAACAAAAGAGATGAATTATCTGCTTTGCATTTCTAATTAAAATCCTGAAAGTTAGCAGCTCAAGGTACTCCCAGATGACATATAAATATAAACCTTTGTTTTGACACTTTATATGAAATACTGAGTTGTGTATTATGTGTATATTTTATTTTATGCTCTCAAAATGCAAAAAGACTGGTGTTAATAAATGTTCCACAGAGAACATCTATGAGTGTCCAATTATAATTTAACCCATAAATATTTGTCAAATTCATTTGTTACTCTAGACTTTTAGTTGAAAAGATAATTTTCCACTTAAATAAATATTTTTTTATTTTTATTCTTTTCTTAAACATTGCAGTTAGTAGAAATTAGTGAAGTCTTATAGAAAAAAATCTTTTCTATTAATGTATGTTGCTGCTGACATAGAAAATAGTTGCAAATACAGGGAACTCATTAGATTATCTTGACTAACCATCTATATTAACAATACATTTAGTCTTATTTACAGATAACCAGATAGAATTGCATAAATAAGTGGTAAAACTAAATACATGGGAATACAGGCATAAGGATCTTTTCAGTTCTAAATTTGTAAATTTCCAGTCTACAACAAAGGCTAAAAACAAAAACATAAAACATACATTTGCTTATCTAACATATCTTCATAAAGGAAATGCACCATCACAGATAACATGTCACAAAAAGTTTCATTTCAGCTATTTTATACTCTATTTTATTGCTTTACCATCACTTTGAACTGAATATATTTAATTTCATTTTCTATCACACTCTCTTCCAAACCTACTACTTTCATATCTATTTTTTATTTAATACATTAATATACTTTAATGTAATGAGAGACATGTTTCAAAATAATTATTCATATTCTTTTATGGTTACCTCCTAAATAAATACTACTAAAGGAATATTGGTTTGTTTCTGTGTCTAAAATTCATACTGAGATTATAAATTTTGATCAGGTAGCATTTTTTTTCTCTTAAAAATATATAATAAAATCTTAAGATACTATTTTAATGCAAGGTCTGATCAAAACATAGATGTTTAATAAGTGAACAAACACTCAAATAGGAAAATAAAACAAAACAGAATACAGTCATCACTGTGACCTGAGCATTACTTAAATCTTGAAATTTCTTGGCAATCACATTCAAAACATGTAATGGTTCTGAATTAAGGACACCTAAAAATATTCTGAGTTATGTTATTCCAGAAGCAATTTCCAAGTGTCGAGCTGTTCTATAACTTCATTAAAAATTTATTCTATTTTTTTAAGTTTATTTATTTTAGATAACTAAGAGTTTTCACCATCTTATGTTTAACTTTATAATTCTTTTCTTACATTCTGTATTTCATTTATCCAATTCTTCTCGATGAAAGGTAAATTTGTAAGTCAAATAAATCAATCATGGAAAACTAATTCTACTGTAATTTCTTAATGAACTTGCCATGATTTTTTTTGTGGACTTATTTGTAGTAATTGTATTATAAGATATACACATGTCAATATACTATGTTTTACATCTGCAACTAATACAATATTTTACATCAAATAATAATACCTAAATAATACAATTAACAAATTTTTAAACAGCACATCTTTGAACTTACCAATCTAATGCTTAGACAAAATGAAATTTTTATATTTAAACTCAGTAAGTTATGCCAATATGTTTATAAACACATGAAATATACTCTTTACAATTATTTATCCCTTGATTTGTTATTATATAATTACATTTTCTTCTCTTAGATGACATAAAGTGCATATAGCAAGATGGTTTATTTGAAAAACATTCTGTAAACAGCTGTTCGTGGTGTGATTATTTATCATAGTTCTGGCTTATATAAAGCTTAATCACTTTGTCAATAAAGAGGTAATAGTTCAAATATTAAATTGCAATTTGCTTCTAAGTTCTACATACATAAATGTGACAATAATACTAACTCCTTGCAGTATATCTTTTCAGAAGGCTTTAGTTTTCTATTCAATTATGTGTGAACTAAAAGTTGGCAATGAAATCTCAAATAAAAACAAGCCAGAGTAGAATCTTGAAAGGCATGAGAGAGAGAGGTCTTATACAACTCATTTGTCAAGCTGACACATAATTATCAGTTGTAGTATATTATTTTTAAATAAATATATCTATCCAGAAATACATTAGTATAATGTAAAATGCAACTATCTGCCTTTGATCAAACTTGATAATTATTGTCACTTGTTTCTTTATACCTTCATGTTGTGGAAATATGATTTGAAAGTGAATTTATGAAAGGAACATTGAGGTTAAAAGGAAAAGGGAGTCTACGGCCATACTAACCTGAACAAGCCAGATAGTGTCTGATCTTGAAAACTAAGCAGGGTCAAGCCTGATTAGTACTTGGTTGGGAGACCATCTAGGAAGGCCAGGTGCTGTAGGAGGAAAAAATAAAACAGACAAACAAATAAATAAATAAAATAAGGAATTATAAACTGACAAGGTCCTTGCAATCTGTGAGGTCAACCAAGGGTTGTCTCACCTAAAAAAAAAAAAAAAATTAACTTTGTAGATTTTGAAAACCAGGATGTGTGTATGTATAAAAACCAAAATGAACTAAAATCTTAATTCTCATTTTATAATTATTAAAAATGTTAAATTAAAATGAAAAGCATGAGACAAAAATTTCAAGTTTTATCTAAAAGTATTCCAAAACATAAATGCTAATATCTCTCCATAATATGACCATCAATTTCTTGAGTATTTGTGTGTGTATATATATTTTATTTGATTTTATGTTCATTGTATTATTTTTGTCTATCACATATACTGCAAATAATACCCCTCCACATACACACCAACAGATACATGCACATCAATATTTTTTAATCATTTGCTTTTAGTTTTAGTATTTTAGTAACTTACAGAATTATCAAAATTTTATTTAGCTAATAACATCATTCTTGATATTTTGATTAACAAGAATCAATTTAAACCCTAATTAAATATAACTCCCCCAAATGTAAGATAACTATCAGAAAATTTTTAAGTAGAATAAAATGTTCAGCTAAATCAAATCATATGCTTTAAAAGTTTATCATTTCTTTTACTCTCCTGGAAATAAACTCCCTAGCATAAGTCTCAAAATCTCACTATCTTAAAATTTGTATAAAAAACTTTTTATACTTGTACTTTTTAAGCTCCTAAAAGAGAATATTAGAACTTGTTAATTTATCTGATAATTAGCATAATATCAGGAGAAGACAAACATCTGAAAGAAAAAATTAAATGATGCCATTGGATTTTCTCATTTATATTCTTTGTTGGTGTATATGTTTATGTCCTTGTATGTCTGGTTTATCAGTTTATGTGATTCTATACCACATAATATGATGCAGTGTCTTAAAGTTTTTCTTATCAAATACCTATTAAACTATTTGGGCAAATTATATTTTGCTCCTTTTCAGCAAGATCTAGACTTAAATTTGCTAGTTTGAGTTGTAATCAATACTGTGCTAACTGCTTCATTAATCCTCTCTCACTGCTTTTTTTCTGCCATCTTTCCAGAAAGCTGTTTGCTGTTGTTACCTCACAGTAGATAATTGATTTTCTAAAGTAATGACTTTAGAAGCCTATCCTGATTTTTTTATTTCCCTCCACTGCAGGACCCAATCAAGTTTTGACATACAGCACTCATTTCTGATTATGTAACATGGACCATTCTGTAGTCCAACTTAATTAACAAAGAAATAAAAGAGAAAGAAATAAAAAGGCTTAGCCACCACAGTTCCAAATAATTAACAGGGTTTGCAATATTTGGCTCCATGAATTAAAATGATCTGGCGATTCCTGAACATAAGCCCTTTGGAGAAACAGATAATTTCCTTGTGCATTTAATTTTAACAACATGGAAAATGATAAAATGTATTTGGAAAATAAAAGTTCTAAAATTTACAGTTATAAATTTTTTAGACAATAAAGCTCATAGATTCTGACATGAAAATATAAGATTTAAACATTCTAGCTATGTCTAAGAGCCTAAGCTTTATCTTTAGTTCTGGCTAGAAATTCATACATGTAAAAAGGCAACATTCCTAATGCTTTCCCTATATAAAAGAAGGGCATGCTATTGATTGGCTTGTTGTGTTTACCTGCATTTATATATATATATATATTTTTTTTCATTTGTAAGCTAATATCCCTCACATTACCTACTATACATTAAAATAGTGACTATTGCAGATTATGGATATGGAGTTCCCAGTTATCTGACATTTTACAAATGTCAATTTTGCACATCAGTAGGAGACTACAAATTATACTTAAAAGGAAAGAGGTGTGAAAAGTCTGAACTCTATGACTAATTCATTTGCTCAAGTTTATCTCAATACTGTCCAGAGACTTGATACATTTTGGTCTACATAGAAGGATATGAAAAACAAAAGCCAAAATTAAAAAAAAAAAGGAACATTTCCCAGTTGCATTATGGCCATTGAACAATTTCTCATTAAGCTCTCGTCTTAACCTTTAGTAAGGGGCACAAAGACCTTCTCAGCAGCCACCTGGTTATTCAAACCGAGAGGTAAAGAATATATATTTGTAATCTCTCAATTTCAAGTCTAACATTTATTTCATATGAATAGATTGTTCTTTTATGGAGGACCCAGTTCTTAACCATTCTCAGGAGTGCTCTAAACTAAGATTTGCTAAGGAGAGAGCTTTGCAGTGATTCTTAATCTTGCCTAGAAAGCCATAGGTACAAAGGAACTCAATGCTCTTCCCAATGCAAATATGAATGTTTCAGGCACCACAAAATAAATAAATAAATAAATAAAAAGCTATATAATCCAAGTTTTAAAAAGTGACAATCTTTTTCAGGTCCATACCACAATACTGTCACCTCTGCTACTGAAGACTGGTGAGTACAGATGCACAAACAAGTTTTCTCCTCTTTAAGCCATATTTTTAAGTAGAATTAACATAATGATGTTAAAATTTAGTGTGTGGAAATGAGAAGATAATGTGTTAAAATATAACTTTTAAAATAGATTTTCATACATTTACACAAACATTGTTAGTGTGAGTTGGTTCCAGAACTTAATAGCTAAATAAAAACAATCCTTAATTTTCTCTAAACATTGAAATTATGTAGGCTATTTTCTGAGTTGAATTTGCTGACTAAGCTTTCTTTCAACTGAATCAGTCAATCTTTAAAAAAATATTAAGAGTAATTGTTCTGTTTTCAATGTTGCATACCTATTTTTCTAGTTCACCAACATTTATGATTCTTCTTTCACCGCTATTTTATACTTATAATTCTATGTAAGCTACTGTTTGTGTTTCTGGGTCTGATATTGTAATTTATTCTATAAAAAGTAAATGAACAGACATTGGGTTTAATTTACAACATGTAAAACACTTGGAGGTTGTTATTTCTGTCCTTAAAACAAGACATATATGTAAAACTAAATATCAAAGACATTTTGGACCAATCAGAAAACTGTAACTTTCAGGGCAAACTGATACCCCCACACCCAAATCTGGAAAGTTAGGTATATCCAAAGAGATACAAAAATTACAAGGCATTTCAAGTTGCAAGATAGACATAGGCTGAACAAAGTAGCCAGTAGCATCAGACCTAGATATGAACCAGATCTTAGTATTAGGCAAGTAACTCAAAATAACTATAAATAATATATTAAATGCTCTGTACAGGAAAAAAAAATCCATCAGGTTTGAGCTGCCCAAACTCTGCACATTCCCAAGAAAGATAAGTGTCTTTGTATGTCTGAGGGCTTGTCTTGTGTTTGATCAGTTTGATTAGATGGTTAACATGGTGAATACTCGTTTTTGTTAAGGAAGGCTAGCATCTGAGTAACTGAGATCGGTCACAGAGGTGCTACATACCTATTTGATCCCAGTATACATCTCTGGACATCAATGCTTTGGTGAGCTCTCTGGTTAGCCATACTCTATGTGTTTTTACACTTCATTGCAGAACTAAGCATGTCTGTGCAACTCCACTGAGAGGGGACATCAGGAAGCTTGTGCCTTGTTTTTTCTTGATGTATCTTTTCCTTTTGCTGATTTTAATCTATATTTTCCACTGTAATAAACAGAAACCATGCATACAGCAGTTTTTCTAGGTTCTGTGAGTCCTTCTAGTGAATTATCAAATCTAAGGTGGTATTAGGAATCCCAATACAGGTTCTAGGAGGAAAAAAAAGTGAACAACATGAAAAACAGATGAATAATATCAGCATAGAGTTGAAAACTACAAGGAAGAATTTTTAAAAGTGGTGATGAATAAAAAATAAAGTAAAAAAATAAAGAATATCTTTGGCAGATTCATTAGTAGACCTGAGGTAAACAAGGGAAAAAAATAGTTAACTTTAAGATAGGTCAATAGCAATGTCCAAAATTAAACACAGAGGAAAAAAAGAATATAGAACAATACATCTAAGAAACCTGAAACAATATTAAAGGTTGTGAGCAAAAGTGGCATAGTCAGAATATTAGGAGGAAAAAAGATTTGAAGGAATAAATGAAAATATAGGGTGGAATGGAGTTTTCAAAGATGAAACAGACACAAAATGCCTCCTATTTTCTTAGAGCAGTGGTCCTCAAACTTTTTGACACCAGGGACTGGTACTCCTATGAGAATCTAAAGTTTGATGATCTGAAATGAGCTGAGGTCGTGATGCTAGCACTGGGGAGCAGCTGCAAATACAGTTGAAGTTTCTTTCCCTTGCCCACCACTCACCAACTGCTGTGAGGCCCAGTTAATTATAGGCCATTGACTGATACCAGTCTGTGGCCTGGGGACTGGGGACCTGTCTTCTAGCTTAGAAATAATGTATAAAAGATGGTAAGACAGAGTTAATGCCTTTACTTCTAGAGATGTGTGAAAGACATATAGATAATTGGATATGACTGCTTCACATGTATGTTTCACATATAAAATTAACTTCAACACATCCAATATTGTTTTTAAAAATGCACATAGGTTTTCTCTCACATGTTCTCATACATATTACCTTCAACACTAATTATCCTGCAGCTTGAAAATTTAGCAAATTTAACTTGTTAAAATTATGACATGGACCATCTTGGGGATACAAAACAAAAACAGAGACTAAGTTGTGTCACTCAGACACTGGTTTTCTGATTGTAAGATTTGTTAATTTATATACTTTTACATTTCAAGTACTTGTTCCAGAGTTCACAAAGTGATTTAGAAATTAAGCTATTTTAAGGAGATAGATACTGAAATGTCATTTTAAGTCGAAGAGTTCAGAGAAAATAAACTGTTAGGTTTCAGGAACATGCTTCCATTTCATTTAATTTTCAAGTTGTTTATCTCATCTATAAATGTGCAGAAACATTTTAGTTGTAAGTATAATGACATTTTGTGCCTGAATTGTTTCATATGATGAGAACTTGGTGGCTGCAAAAATTTGATTAAATGTTGGTAATCTGCTTCAAACAAAAATTTATTTCTTTTCTCAATAATGTTGTTTCTGTGCATATTATTTCAATAGAACTCGAAAGTCAAAAAGAGCAATATAACCATGGAGTTAGATAAGCTTTCTATAGTATCAGAATAATTTAGGTCCAGATGTTAGCAACTTATTTGTGACTAACAATATACTGATTCTTTTTTCTTATACTTGGGTTTTATATTGCTTAAATTGATGGAATTTCTAGATCTGAATCTATAATTCTAAATCATAATAAAATTTATTTTCAGAATGAAATGTACAGTAGAGTAACTAAGTTAATAATATTTAACCACATATTTGAAAGTTTATAAGAGAGTAAATTATAAAGGCTTTTATCACAAGAAAAAAGCTATACCTATGTATGGTGCTGGACATTAATTTGACTCAATGTGGTGACCATTTCACTATATATGCAAATCATATTATACACCTGAAACTAATATGATGCTATATGTTAATTATATCTCAATAGAAAAAAAATTAAAATGTTGACTATACTGGAAGATTATGAGTAATAGACATAGAAAAGACTGAAACAACTAAAGAAGGCATATTCATAAGAGAGAAGAGAGGCTTGTATGAAGCAGAAAAGAATATAGAATAAGATGATGCAAATTTTTAGTAAATATTGACATATGTCGGCATGAGAAGTAGGATAAAGATGTTTTTAATGCTTTTTCAAAATATCAATGTACATATAAAGCATGAAAAGCCTGAAATAATCTTCTAGGTATTATATCTTAACCTATGTTGTAGAAACATTATCAAAATAGGCTGAGAACAGTTTTGATTTACTCTGTAGAGCTCAAAAATTAGGATGAATAAACTCCCATATATGAGGACAAATAATTTTGATAAAGAAGCCCAAAACATATAACGGAAAAGCCCAAAACAAATAAATGGTGCTGGGAAAATTGGAAAGCCATAAGCAAAAGAATGAAATGAGACTGCAGTAGATTGCACAGAAGAAAACTTAGGTACCAAACTTATAGACCTTTGATTTAGAGAGGATTTTATGAATTTGATGACAAAGGCAAGGGAAGAAAAAACAAAAGTAAATAAATGGGACTATATCACACTAAAAAGCTTCTGCACACCAAAAAAGAAAAAAAAATCAACAAGACAAAGAGATAACCATTCAAATGGGAGAATATATCTGCAAACAATGCCTCATAAGGGACTACTATTAGAAATATCCAAAGAACTCACACAACTCACCACTACAAACAAAAACAATTTAAAAATATGCAGAAGACCTGAATAGACATTTCTCCCAAGAACACATACAAACAACCAACAAACATATGAAAAGATGTTCAACTTTACTAACTATTAGGGAAATCCAAATCAAAACCACAATGAAATATCACTTAACACCTGTGAGACAAGTAACAGTACAAGTAATAACAAGTGTTGAAGGGGATGTGGAAAAAAAATAATAACCTCATACATTCCCACCCTGCCGGTACAAAAAACAGTATGGAGGTTGCTCAAAATATTAAGAATAGTATTACCACATGCCAAACAATCCCTTTTCTTGGTATCTGCTACAAATGTTTGAAAACTTTTATTTGTAAAGATTTATGAATTCCAATGTTCACTGCAGCATTATTCACGGTGGCCAAGCCATGGAAACAACTGAAGTGACTTTTGATAGATGGTTGAATAAAGAAGTGGCATAAATATACAAGAGAATATTACTCTGTCATAAAAAAAAGATGAAATAATGCCATTTATGATAATATGGATGGATCTGGAGATTATCATACTAAGGAAAATAAGTCTGACAGAAAAGGCTGAGAACCATGTGATTGCATTCATATGTGAGATATAAAACTGAAAGCAGCAAACAAGACAAACAGAAACTCAACAACATGGACAACAGTTTAGTGGTTACCAGAGGGAAGGTGGGGAGAGGAGAGGCAGATAAGGGTAAAGATGGTCAAATATACAGTGATGGAAGGAATTTAACTTCGGGTGGTGAACCACAGTGTAATATACATTTGACATATTATCACATCATATACTTAAAATCTATATAATTTTATTATTCATTGTCATCCAAATAAATTAAAGTAAAATAAATCTTAAAAAGCTATTAGAATATAGTTTATTAGAATATAATTCAAATTCAGTGTATGTGTGTGTGTTTTAGTTCTATATACATATGTTTGTTTAAATATTAAGTTTTTAAAATGCCATATATATTTACAAATTAATATTAAACTCATACACAGCTTTTATTATGCTTTTTATTTTAAATCTTCACTTTTCAAAACTTTTTGATAGCCCATTTTACAGATATATGCTGATATAGTTAATGATTCCTTACTTTGGAATATTCATTTTATTCCCCTTTTTCTTTTATTAATAACCAAGCAGCAAAACCATCACATACACTAAAAAAAAAAAAAAAGAAAGAAAGAAAAAAGAAACATTTTTATTCTTTTAGAAAAAAACTAACCAATATTACCCCTAATAAACTTAAAAATAAAAAAAAAACCTAGAAATGGAAATACTGGGTTAAGCATACAATTAATATAAAGACCCACCACATATATTGATAAGTTGCTTTCAAAATGTTATTTATCAGATAGTACTTTTAAAACAAATGATTTGGATTCCAAAGAGAAAGCATAGTGCAATGTTTTCTAAAATATTAAATTCAGGGGTCAGATAAAGGTAATGTCATGAAAGAAAGACAGAGGTTCTTTTCAGTATATCTCACATATGCATAAGTGCAGGAGAATCACAGAAGCTATTATTTTAATAGTAAAGACAAGAGACTTATCCTTTGCACATTTTACATAATTTTTACATCTTAGATTTCTTAATAAAACTTACTTTAACATTTACACACACCATTACAAATATGCATCAAGTCTTTTCTTGACACCTAATTGTGACTATAGTGTATATGATTTTTTTTCTTTCCCCTACTTGTTATTTGAATTGTTTTTTGTTGTTACTTCTTGATAAATGGTGTTGTAATGTGAATTTTTTTCTGAATGATATAGAGGAATAATTTCACTTCTTAAAAGAATTCAAAATGAACGTATATTTTAGAAAGAGAATATCTACATATAATTATATATGATAAACTTACAAATTCTGCATGAAAAGAAGCTTTCTAAATATTTAAATTGCCCTTCATTTCATTTTAGTAGTATATATTATACTGCCTTGAATAGAATTTAGTGATTTAAAACTGATGCAAACTTTTTTTATTGTATGTATATAAATAGGAGTCCCACCAGAAATATGCTTTGTTCAACTAATAGTTTTTACTGCACGCTGCAATATTTATTTGAATTCATCATATCCTGTTCTTGGTAAGCTACCTTCTTTAACTGGAAGAGTCAAAAAAAAAAAAAAGACAACCAAATCTAAACATCTATACTTTTTGTCTCCATTTTATCATTCTTTAATAAATTCTCTACATTAAAGCCAGAGTAATCTTATAAAAATTAAATCTGATTACGTGCCATTTCTGACTAAAATAGTTTTGCTGTTTTGCAAAGCACGTAGGCAAAGGACAAACTTGGCAATATGGCTTATGAGCCCTGGAGATCAGGATGATATTATTCAAGTTTCTTCTCTATTTACTTGGGTTATCCTTTATCCCACCCATATGCCTCACTCTATCACCATTCCACACCACAAACTGCATGCTATTTTCTATCGAGACATAATTATCCATTCTTGTGAGACACTGGTTTTCTAGCTTGCTCAAATTTTCTGTTTATACAGTAGCTTTCTGCAAGTTATTTATTTCAATTATGCTCACCACTTTATTTGGCTAAATCTTCAACTTTTAGGGTCAAACTTAAATATCAGTTCTGGGAAGAATAACTTGATTCTACATGTTTGGAGTAAAACACTTTTCTATAGAGACATAACTCTTTAATCAATCAGTTTTGATTACACTATATTGAAACTGTACCTTACAGAAGTGGTCCCCAAATTTTTGACACTAGGGACTGATGCTTCTATAAGAATCTATTGCCAGATGATCTGAGGTGGAGCGGAGGTGCTGATGCGAGTGCTGGGTAGCAGCTGCAAATACTGATGAAGCTTCCTGGCTCTCCCAACACTCACCTCCTGCTATGTGGCCCAGGGCCTAATAGGCCATGGACCAGTCCCAGTTTGCAATCCAGGTGTTGGGGACACCTGCCTTATTATGTATAAACCCCTAGAACCTAACGTCTGTTGATGGAACAGGCAGCAAGTACAACTATTCACTAGTTTAGCCCATGTACTCACACTGTATGGCATATATTAGGACTACAAACATTTGTTGAATTGGAAAATAAAGCAATGGGAGAGTAAATTATTTGGATTTTTAATTTGAAAATTTATGAGAATAAATTATTGAGAATGGCAAATTCAAATTATGATATGATGAAAAAAATATCTATTTTGCCATACAGTTAACACTGACGTAAGATGCAAGGAGTAGAATTCTGATAAGCTTTTCACCTTCTTACATGGAAAATGAAAACTCGTAGTTTCTCAAAGAGAATAGATTCTATTCTTCTCAACTTACATTTATATTCTTATATTTTTCAAATCCAACTGCTTCTCTTATGTTTGCTCCAATTTATCTTGATGTCTCTGTACTTACATGGGTTCTGGTATTCAAGCAGTACCAGATTGTGATGTAAAATGAAAATGGACATCAGATTAGGCAGAAACATGGAGCTTTTCCTCTTACTGCTTCAAAAGTTAAGGGATGTTCTTATTTGCCTCCTTTTGGAATGATTCTTAGTAGCAATGAAGCAGAATAATAAACCTTATTGGAAATGTTTCCTGGCCAACCAACTGTTTCCATTCCTTTCCTGGGTCTATCTTTAAGTTACTGAGGAATTCTCAATGTACAGCACATAGAAAGTGCTTGAGGTGTTTATTGACAAAACAATAAGGTCAAAATGTAGCTAGGACCTGGTGTCTGGGGAAGCTCAGTGTTCCAACTCAATCCACTATTATTCCAATTCATTTATTTATTTTAAAAAATTGTTCATTCAATAAATGTATATTGAGTTTCTCATCAGTGTTAAATACCATAGTGAATGCTAATTCCCTTGGTTACCTGCAGAATCAGATTAATCTTTTAAAATTAATGTGATCTAGTTATTCCACTACCTGAAATCCTTCAGTGGCTTCTCATTGCTTTTAGAGAAAAGTCCAAAATATTTACAATCTTATACAAGTCCCTGAATGTTCTGTTTGCAAATCTCTCCAACATGTTCACTTACTATTTTCTCCCTCACTCAGTGTACTCTAGCAATCCTATCCTCTTTTTGTTTCTTAAAACATGCTGTGGTTTTCCCCCTACTTAGCAATTATCCATGCTATTTTATTTATCTAGAATAATTTTCCCAATTTTTTAATTTTTGGGAAACTTTTGTCTTTCACATTTTTTCTAAAATTTTACCTCTTAAATCAATCTTGACCACCCAAACTGAAAATTTATTTCATTTATTTATATATTTCATTATCCACATATATTCATAGTCCTTTCTATACCTTTAATTCTTTCCTTTTTTCATATGACTACTTGCTTTTAGTCTATGTGTCCCTGAATTATGTAAATTCTACAGTGTCAGTTTACTTGTTTCTCTGTCTTCAGTGATTAGAACGTGATGAATAAATTAATAAATGAATAAGTAGATAATAAAAGGGTAGATCATATTTACATACAATTCTTCTTTTCCAGAAATCTCCCTAGAAAAACCTACACTGTGACTATTCTAATCATCTAATCTGTTTCAAAGTTATGCTATGACTAGAGTCTTGTGCCTAAATTCAAGATTTTAGGTATTTATTCTAATGGATTATTAACTTCCCAGGCATTTAAAGCATCGTTTATAGATTATTTATTCCTTCTTTCTTAAATGTTTGCAAAACCTTGAGGGGGAAAACAAATACCCTAAGGATACTCATGCAAGCAGAACTTTCGAGTTATGTTTTCTTCTTTGTGTTTTCTATAGTTCAATTGTTAACTTATAGTATGCAAAATGATTACTTTTCTACTTCCATGAAATAATTTTGTACATTCTACCTTAAAAACCAGCTGAGAAATGATGTTGAAAATGAGAATTTCTACTCACCAAACAAATCCTTCCTAAGAAAAACCAAATTCCAAATATCATAGTTTATAGTGAAATCTATTTTGCTGGTGACAGGGCTAGCCTTTGAGTATTTCATTCATCACTTCCTTATCACAAAACTTTTTGGCACTCAAGCCTTTTTTCTTCTTCCATGAAAAGCTGGGTCAGTAAATCAGGAAACACTGATCTATTTTAAACAAAGATCAAGTTTTGAGTTATTTTGGTTCTTTTAACTTCTCAGGCCAAAATGTGTGTGTGTAAATCATAGTTGATGAGAAATCTGACATCTTTCCTCACTTTCGATTCCATTATGCCTTACCTGGCCTTTTATCAAATCTATCATGTAATGAACTGTTTACTAAGTCCAAAAAGAGAAGTTTCCACCAAATGTTATTATTCACTGACCAAAAGAAAGTATTAGTCAAGGTTTTCCAAAGAAACAAAATCAATAGGATGTCTGTCTGTCTGTCTGTCTGTCTCTCTTCCTTCTTCCTTCCCTCGTTTCCCACCCCCACCACCCCAGATTGAAAGAGATAGATTGACTATATATATTCACTTACAATAATCTATACATGAAGAAAAATTTATTATAAGAAATTGGCTTATATGATTACAAAGGCTGAGAAGACCCAAGGTATGCACTCAGCAAGCAGGATATCCAGGAGAGCCAAAGTTACATTTCTAGTGTGAGACTGAAAGTCAGAGAAGCAGGAGAGCTGATGGTGTAAGATCTAGGACAGATTCAAGTCCAATGGCAGGAGAAGGTGGATGTTCTAGATCGAAGGCAGACAAAGAGAAAAATTCTTTCATCCTCCACCTTTTGCTCAATTTAGGCCTTCAACAGATTAGATGAGGCCTACCCACATTGGAAAGGGAATCTGCTCTACTCAGTCTACCAATGCCAGTGTTAATCTCATCCAGAAACACCCTCACAAATATACACACAGTGATGTTTAACCAGATATCTGGGTACGCTGTGGCCCAGTCAAATTAACACATAAAACAATCAGAAAAAAAGATTTGTAAAATTTCTTTATAAAGAGAAACCTATTGTATACGATAAACCATAATATGTGTTAATTTATAGAGATAAGCAAAAGAGATAGGACTCTAAAGGAAAGCATATCCTGCTGTTAACTAATTATTTGGAATATAAATATATGAATATTGGGATTAGAATAGACGAATAAGAGGGACAAAAAAAAATCCTTTTAGGTAAGAAAAGTTTATGTCTGACACTGGTAAAATTTGTATTTTCTTATAACTACCGGAAGGAAATTTATTGTCTCAGATTTAATAGCTTTCTTTTGTTTAAAGAATAAAATCTTAATCTTAGTGAAATATGTATTAACTTGAACACAATATTAATCAAGACTTCAGAAAATAAAAAAGTTTACATTTCCCTCATACAATCAATAATCTGATTTAGTTATAAATTCAAACAGATTTTTTTCTTCCTCAGGTTTTAAAACACATTTTGCCCCTTTTCTTTCTGCCAACTGACTGGGTGTGATAAAAGAGTTAAAAGGGTGAAAATATTTTTTAAATGCTCATATTTGAAATCATTTTTCCTGTAGTCTAATATCGATTTCCCCAAAATCTCAGAAAGCATTCTTGTAAGATATTTAGGCCACAGTTATAAGCAGACATTGACAGAATTTCATGGAAATTCTTTGAGCCAAACAATTCAAGCAGATTATTCAATTCAACCTAATGAGTTATTTAACAGATTGATACATGAGTAAATGTTTAGGAAAATTTGATAACCCACATTGAAATTTGGCTTGATACCTGACTCACTTATGTGTTTTCAAGGTCAAGTTTCACAATATTTTTTTCAACCATGTACCCTTTGGCAGTTTTCTAGAAAAGCCTATGAAAATCTCAGAATATTTTTAAATGTAAAAAAGCAATACAAAGAGACTCTAAAAAAAAAACAAATATATTTAAATAGCTATCAAAATATGGGATTTTTTTGAAGGCATCATAGTATACCACTCAGATATTTTTCCATTCTGGAGAGAATCTGCTGTGAGGAACACAATTGACTCTCAATCTTCAGTTTTCTCATCCTTCAGGATCTACTCAGCTTTCACACCACGACCAGTCTCTGCATGGGCTGCTCTCAGGCAGTAACTAAGCACAGCAGAGGTATACAACTGGACGATCCCACCCAACATGGTATTCCGCTAACAAATGATGACTCTTGCACTGTTGCTCATCATGGGTCTGGCCAAGACTTTCAAAGAGGTGCACTGCCACCTGAGCCTCTTTCTACCATTTCTCTTTTCTTCCTTGTCTCCTTTCACAAGTTTTGGGTCAACATTACAGTCTAATACTATCTAATCCTGCTCCTTCTGCTCTTTACCCTTCATAGATTTTCCTCTCAATATGCTTTTTGTACTTTTATTTATTTTTTTTTAATATCTGCCTCCAGGTACCCAATCTAAATGATTAATTCATGACTAACTTATTAATAAGTCATTATGTGAACTCAACAAAATAATCTAGAATAGTAACTAATAACTATTAAAATGTTTAAGTAATGAGCCTATATTTATTTCAAAATAGCCTCAACAAATATGCTCAGAAAAAATCTGTAAATTATATTGTTGGCAAAATTCCAGGTGTTGCTATCTTACATTCCAAGTATGTTATAGAATTGCACACATAATTGACAGATGCTAAATTTTAGTACAAAGACAGTAAAAATATAGTTGTATTTTCCTCATCCACTTTTAAGGATATGTGTTCAAGGACTCTAGGAAAAGAAATTTTCTGCTAAGCAAGGGGCCTAGAATATTGGTAAGAAGTAATGGTTAGTATTATATCAAGCTTCTTATATCTGAATTGTAAGGCCATGATAGTTACCTACAGAAGTGTTGCAAAAATCTATACTTGACTTCAACTTTTTAAAATTTATTTTTGTATGCTAATTTCTTTTCTTTTTTTTTATTTTGGAGGATAAAATAGAGGAATATTTACCTACAATCATTCATAATGTTTAGTATGAATACTGTTATTCTTATTTTGGAATTTATGAATATAATTTTCTTCAAAAGTTAATTTATAAATTATGTATGAGTAAGTTAGTCAATTGTTATTTTCTCTAACTTTTTATTAAATTATTGGGGTTACACTGGTTAAAATTATGTAGGATTCGAATGTACAATTCTATAATACATCATCTGTATATTACATTGTATGTTCACCACCCAAAGTTAAATTTCCTTCTGTTATTATATATTTCACCCCCTTTACATTTATCTATTTCTTCCCCTCACCCTCTGGTAATCATGTTCATGAATTTGTCTTGTTCATTTGTTGCTTTCCAATTTATATCCCACATATAAGTGAAATCATATGGTTCTCAACTTTTCCTATCTGACTATAGCTTAGCATGATTATTTCGAGGTACATCCATGTTATCATAAATGGCAGTATTTCATCTTTTCTTAAAGCTATGTAATATATATGTACCATATCTTCTTTATCCAATCATCTATCATAGGACTTATCAGTTGCTTCCATGTCATGGCCACTATGAATAATGCTTCTATGAACATTCAGGATGCATATATCTTTACAAACAAATGTTTTCAAATTTTTTGAGTAAATTTTTCTCTGATCTACTTAAATTCAACCTTGTTGTTTATTCTTCTAAGACCTACATATATACACATACAGACATATATGCATATAGTATATCCTTTGTTATCTTAGTTTTGAGAATTATAATAACTCATTACTTTTCAGATAGGAACCTGATGATTAATATGTATTCAAAAATTTCCTAGGGAGCAGTCACAACTATACCAATTTATTTCAAAAAAAATCCACGGAGAAATCAAAAGCAAGCTGCAATTTACTTTTTGTAAAAGGATAAACAAGGTGTGTGATTTATAATATTTTCATATTTGAGAACAACTTGAGTATTGATATAGATGTGACCTTGAAACAAAACTGAGCATTCAGATGAAAAATCAAAATTAGATTGCACAGAGTTCTTGTTTCTCACTTCTACCCCATTCCTTCTGTGAACTCAGCACCTAGGGTTTTATTCTCATTACTCACACGTAACACACTGAATTTGAATCACATCTAAGTTAGTAGCATCTATATTTTCTTTGAGGATCATTGCACTATCCTCACCTCACAGTTACTTGCCAATTTAAACTCAAATAAGTTTTATCTCCATTTTCATTTAGCCACTTAAAAGGTTGTACCATGTATTTGGTTGCCACTAGGAACTGACATGTTCATATCATCAGCTTTTGAACAGGCCTGTCAGACCACAGAATCTTTTTTTTGTCTTTATACATTTTTTACTCTTATTGAAACTGCCAATCAACCTAATTTTGAGTTTCAGCCTCTGGACTTTGTCCTAATTTTTTGGTTAATCTTTTTCTCCTTAATTTTCTTATCATAACAATCTAGTAATTTTTAAAACTCTTATTTTTTACTTATAGTTGACACAATATTGTATTAGTTTCCGGTGTACAACATAGTGATTATACATTTATATACCGTGTGAAGTGATCACCCTGATAAGTCTGATAACCATCTGGCACCATACATAGTTAATGACTATATTTTTTATGCTGTATTTTACATCTCTATGACTATTTATTTAACTGGGAATTTGTATTTATTTCCTTTGCAGAACTGTTGACTTTCTCAGAGTTCATTACATCTTCTTTTTGATGATTCATCATGTAGTACTGAATTGGTTTATATCATTGGACACAAATATGCTTCTGTGAAAATTGTGTAAAAAAATCATGCTGATATTCACTAAGAGTGAACTGCTGGAGTTGCCTTAACTGATAAACTAAAAACTTCTAAATATTTTCAGCAAGCAATAGGGATTAGTAATCCTTTTGAGCAGGAAAAGCTGAGATACAAGCAGTATTTTTGGCTTATGTACAATAAGGCCTGATATTGATAGAAGAAGTATTATAGAAGTCAAGGAAATCAATTTGATATCTACTATAATATCCAGAAATTATCACTTATTTTACTATATTTTAGGTATAGAATGCAATACTTTTACACTTGTATCTTCTAAAGAGGATGTAATTAGCTGTCCTAGAAGATCTAGATTCTGGAATGTTGGAGCCTTAAATATTAGAGAAGAAACATTTACTGGGTTATATATATAGAAACAATAAATCTTTTGGAGACAAAGCAAGAGAAGACTAAATGTTTCACTCTATGCTTGACTGGAATAGGAAGAAAAAAAGTAGCCAAATGCCAGCCTATACTCTGAGAGGTCTGGCTTAATCTAGTAAAGATGCAGATGTCACATTATGATTTTCAGTCCATTTCCAACTACAATAATAAACAGAAAAATCTCAGCCTGTAATTTTAAAAAACATTGGATAATGTGAACCCAGAAGTCACTCCTGCTTATCAGGAAATCTATTCCATATTATAGAAGTTGAATCTTATAATTGTTCCATTAAGAAGACATTTCCATTAATACCACAGTATATATTTCAACTCTAAAAATAACTTTTTTTTTTCAGTATAGCAGACACTGAAAAAACTTTGTTATAGAGATGTTAACTTTCTAGAATCACAGTTTGACACCAACTTTTGGTACATCAAAATAATGTAGCCATAGATTTTGGTATAAAGATAACAAAGTTTATATTTAAAGCCTGAATTTTGAGATATTACAGCTATAAGGTTTTCTATAATAGTATAAAACCTGGGTTAATAAAATGGTCCTTTCCAACTCACATGGACAAGGAATATGGGGCACTAAGATTCTCTCAAAATAATCAGCAGGCAATAGAAATAACATAAGTAAAGACTCAAATATAAAACTGAGAAAGCATTTTTGTTTAATTATTAAATAGCTGAATGAAGCAACTTCTTACTGAGAAGTATGAAGAGTCTATCTTTTTGTTTTGCTACGTACCTCAAAACATTAGTGTTTTTGCAAACACTATTTAATTAATATTGTGAATTTATTGTACTTTTAAAAGCAATTTTTTAAAATATATTTATATGTGTTGAATACTCAGATTCAAGAGTGCAGAGAATGAAGCTGTGTTTATACATGGTTTTTCACTGTATCATAGTGTTTAATTTCTTAGTGACAGTTCATTATAGCTTACTCAAGGAAGCTATACTTTATATACATGTGTGTTTGTACTTCTACTACACTTTAAAACTATTACAAAACTTTTTAATTATATTCATTGTTAAACTGTTTTAATTAATGACTACTTTTGCTTTGGCATGACATATTTAAAATACTTTTGCATATGTATTTAAAGCCACTTTAATAAATACATTGTGATGAGAAACAGAATAGAACTAAACTTAATTATAAGACAATGCCTTTATAAAGGTTTTTATATTAAATAATATAGAATTTATACTCATCAGCCAAATATTTAGATAGGGTCATGTTAATCACTTGAACAAAAATGTCTTCAGTGGTTAAGAACAGCAGAAGAATTATTTTTATGAAGTTTTCTGTGTCAGGGAATCACTTAGCATCTACTCATTAAACTACTTTATGTAATAAAAGGCAACATTAACTTGAGATGTTCAGCTTTAACTATAAATAGTTATAATTACATGTAGAGAAATTAATCAACAGAAGAGGTATAGAAAGTTTTATCATAGTATATCTTGGCTTTTCATTCCATTTGTATCTCTTGTGTTCCTAGAAAATTTTAGTTATTATAAAAATTGTCAATCTGTTTAATCTGATCTTTTCTTTTCAAGGTGCTCATAGATGTGAATAAGTTTCAATATCTTTTGTGGATTAAGGTAGTTAGACTAGATGTCCTATAAGAGTTTTGATTTAATTCTACTGTACTGGGGCTCTGGACAAGGCCTAGATACTAACCCAATTGAATAGGAGCTGTCCCCAGTTTAAAAAAATAGGAGCTGAAAGACAATTTTTAGGTTGAATCCTTAGGCTTGAAGACTATATTTCTGATAAATTCATTTCAAATACATGAATATTAAAATGTGAGGTATTTATATAAGTATATTATATAAATATAATATACTTATATTTATATATAAACATCTGATTATATAAGTATATTATATACTTATATATAAACATCTGATTAGGGAGTAAATCTTAAGTAAACAGACCCAGAATACCTCTTCTCTACCTTTTCCTATGGATTTTTTGGATTATAGTAGCCTCATTTTTTATGGAATGATAGTTCTTACCTATTTACTTTATTCCCTAACCCTGGCTTTTTTTCCATTCGTTACCATGTTGGCCAGAAGTCCTGGTGGTTCATATATATACTTTTTGAGTAGTATATTCAGTTAAACATTTTTCTAAGTAGAAGAGAATCATTTATTTGAAGTTCTGAGAAAAAAGTGAGAAAGAGAATTTTATAGCTATGCATGAATTATGATCGGGGGCCATGAATAACTAACCCCCACCAATACTTCTATGCACATCTAGTGTCCCCCACTCCACATCTTTCAATATTCTACCTAAACTGACTTTCTGTTAGTTTTATAAGTCAATTCTTCAGATATTTCCATCTTAGGACAATATCCATTCTTTGCACTGTCACCCCTCCCTCTCAAACATGCTTTCATCTTTAGATTTCAGCATGAATGTTCTGTTCTTAGAAAAACCTTTTTTGATCTCCCATTAGAGATCCAATTAGACATCTTCATTGTTTCTCATACTATGTTGGTATTATTTGAGTTGTTTATTATAATGGTTATTTGGAATCAAAATTATAATAATATATATTACTGTGTTATTGACTATCTCTTCCAACTTGGTAGCAAGAGTGTATGGGTAAATAAATATACATATTTTTATTCCTAATTATTATGCAGTGTCTTATAAAGTGTTTTACTAATTGAAACATCCGGGAATGAGATTTACATGTGAAATCTCTAACTTGATGTCCTTTGCTCTTTTTTAGCTTAATCAAAAACCTGATTGCCTAAGACTACTTCTTCTACCTGGCCCCACAATTATCGACCGCATACATTCTTCTAATCTTCTTATTCTAGTGCCAAAGAGCTTCTCTCAAGTTTTTCTGTTTATATGGTTTGCCATAATGAGTCCTAGCTAAACTATTTGACATCTGGCTGCCGTATATTGGTCATGCTAAGCATGAGGAGGAGGATCCAAGCTTCTATGTGGGCATTTCTGTTGCTTCCTGTATTAAGCTTTTTTCATTTAGCTTTCACTACTACTGGGTATAACTTCCAGAAAATTGTTTTATCTTATTATTTCTAATGATAAATTTTCATAAGTTCTGAAGCATTTTTATAGCACAATAGATTTTTATAGCACAATAGATTTAGCTTCTCCAGTATTTGGGGTTTGTCTCAGCTCCAATTCAAGTTTCTTGTTCACCTGTAACATTTACCTATATTGTCCTATAGTGTATGCACTATTTAATATAGTCATTCTGTATCAAATGGTTAATAAATTAAGTCATCAAATACATAATAATAACTTAGATTGTGCCATACACATTTGTTATATATTTATCACAGAAAAAAAAAGGGCATATTCTCAGTGACCCAGGTACAATAATGAAGGACATGTAAATGAATAAATTTTATAATCTCATCATATCTGTTTCAACTGGAAACTAAGTTTAACCAAAAATATTGAGAGGAACTCACAGGAGAATGCATACTCAATCTAATGAATAAAAAATAAATTATAATTTTTCAGGGGGCAGGGTTTATGGGGAATATATGTAAGGAAAGGGAAGGAAGCACAAGGCACAGATAGCGCAATAATTCAGCTAGATGCAATCAAGAAACACTAAAGTAAAAAATGGATGAACTGTGGACAGTTGGAGATAAATCATGAAAAGCCCATAGGTGATAGAGTGTTACTGAAGAATTTTATACAGGGAGATAATATAAACACATCTCTATAATAGAAAAATCACATTAGCAAAGTAGCAAGAAGAGTTATATGTTGAATTCTGAAAAAAACTCCAAGAAAAGAAATAGAGACAATGAATTGCAGTAATATAGGTAGAAATGTCAAGTTTCTGAGATATGTCAATGGGTATAGGAATAAAGAAGAGGGTGTGTATTCAGAAATATAAAGGGCATTTAATTAATAAATTTAAGGTTGGAGTGATGAAGACAGTGAAGATCTATTTTGTTTTCTTTTGTTTTATGTGGGAAAGAAAGTGGATGATAGTAATGTCAATGAAAAAATAAGCAAAAAAGCTAAATTATATTTTTATATTTTATGAGTTTTGTCTTTATATTAAATTTGATGTGTATGAAATAATTAGGTAGACAGATCCATCAGCCAGGTAGACCTATACAATCTATGTTCTGAATATTAATGAGTATTTGAAGGCATTGACTTCAAGAGATAGAATGTAAACACCACAAAATCTCATCCAAAGACTACAAATGAAATATAAAAAGATTGACAAAAACCAAGCCTTCAGAAAACACATATTAAGGACACAATATAGCATGAAGAACACCTCTTACAGCCTAGGGGGCCTACAATATAGGATACCCAGACAGAAGTTCTAGGAATCCATTGGATAAATTCATTTCTAAGAGGGAGACTTTTAAGTCAGAATGGAATAGAGTAGTATCCAAAATTCTACTCATTTTTAAAATCTCAAGCTCAAATTCACTTTTTCTACAGATAGTATTCATAGAACATCACAGAGTAAAATGTTTCTGTTCTCCAAGTCCCAACACTCCAACTATGTTATCGTGGCTTTTGAAACAAAAATAATTTTTATATGAGTTTATATATTGTATTTCACACTTTCACAAACTAGATATTCCTGGAAACAGGGTTCAAGTTTCTTTCTGTTTTTATAATATGATCATATATAGATACCTTGTCGAAGTTAGTTTTTCATAAATATTTGCTAATATGTTTCGATTTTGGAACTCCATTTTATCAGAAGCATGAAAATAAAACTGATTGCTTAATATCTCTTTGTTGCTACAACTAAACTGAGATAATATGCATATGTGTACATATAGTGCGTTCCCTTTTGGTAATATTGTTAGGTAGTTAGGCATGAGCAACAGGAGCCCAGGCCCAGCTCTGTAACCATAGAAAATTCCCTCGAAGACCTTCCTTATGGACTTCCCAGAAATACCTTCTTTTAGAGTCATAAATTATCCCAAATCTTAGAGCACAAAGTCCTTAAAAGCTGCTAGTTAAATCAGCTACAAATGTATGCTCAGAAAGTACTGGCCCTAACTTTGCCATCATTATAATATCATGACTATGCCTACAAGTCCATGAATCTAATTACAATGGATTGAATTCTAGGTAAGCACATGTGCACTAAGCAACATTATATAGCTATCATCAGTCAAATTGATCTCATATACTGATCATCTAGGATCTCCCACCATGGCCCAAATATAAACAGACCTTCCTATTTCTACATCGTTACAGCTTTCCAGACTGGAAACCCATCCATTTCTTTGAGACATACTATTTTATCTCTTTATCTCCTGAATTCACAGGGTGGTAGCCTTCCTTAGTGTGGTCCATCTTCTTTTTAAAATGTACTTTTAATAAATCTCACTTTTTCTAAATCTTGCTGACCTATAATTCTTTATTGCATAAGCAGGGAAGAACCAAGGAACAACACACACAACCCCTCTGTCCACTATCCACCTCTTTCCTAACACTGCTGGGGCAATGCTAGATTTCACCTCACCCCAGCAATGACAATATCTATAATAGATTTTTTACTAATTATCTTATTTAATGAAAGTACATTTGAAAGACATCATTTATTTTAGATTTCTATAACTGTGCAATACCTTTAATGAAATAGTTCCTGTCTAGAAAATGGGTTCTTTCTCATGGTCAGTGAATTTCTTTGATAAAAAAGAAAAGTCTAGTATATAGACTTTTTTTTTTCATGTAGATTAAAGTCAGTGCCAAGTAGGTATAATCATCCAAACTCACATGGAATTAAACAGCAATGTAATAGAGATCCGAGAACATCTTGAACTATGTAAATAGTTTGGATTTCCCTTTACCAATAATAATTATTTTAAATGTGCTTAGAAATTATTTCAGCAAGGATCTGCCTACAAATGCTTTGTCTTCCAACTTTAACCATTCATGAGACTAGAATTTCTGAGTCTTGCTTGAGGAATTCTTATGACATAGACATGTACCTATCAAAAGTAAACTATAGTCATTACTTGTCCAAATATTGGAAATTCTGTGATATTCAAATAAAATAATAAAAAAAATTCTGTCACTGACTAATGACTAATTGGAATGAAAATTATAGAAGAGGAAAGAGACTGTATGTGACTGTAAAGAAGCAGTTTATCTTGATTAACCATTACATAAATTTAACACGACCTTATATCCTAAGATTATTTGAGATTAAAACTTTAATTAGTTTTTATCCTTAATAAAGATAGCACTTAAACTTTTAATCCTAGACTCTCAAAGCCAATTAACAAATAAATCCCCAATTTTCCTATGAAAGAATGTACACATATTTGCTTCTGCATTTTCACTAAGAATGACTGTGGTTCAGAGAGGTTCATTCTAAATTATATCCTGAAACATACAGAATTCTGTCAACAGGACACATGGTACTTGATTCTGATGTCAGCTGTATGAAAATGTTTTATTGATTTAATTAGTAAAATAACATATTATTAAAAAATAAAAATACACCATTCTTAATTATTACAGCTTTGACGAAACTTAATTATTAGAATTAAGTTTAACTTTCAACTCTAAAAATTATCCTTCAGACTTTTCAATATCTTAAAACTTCAGTTTCTTCATATAAAAATAGAGGTTATCTTGTTCAAAGAAGTGGTTTGATTTTTGAATGAGACAAAGCATTTAAATGTTTAGCATCAAGCTAGAAGATATTAGCTTGTTGTTAAATATTAGGTGTTACAGCATTACTATTACAAATTAAAAGACAATAATGAGATAGAATAAAAATGAGGATGAAATTTTAACATAATTATATATTTAAAAGATATAGTTTTTCTATGTACATATAAGTATTTATATGTCAACATAAGAATCATCTAAACCTGTAAAGAATTCTTATAGAAGTTTATATGAACCAAACAGAGGATGTACCTGGAAGTAAAATCTTAACAGACTGAAAAATATTGCTTTGGAGTATAATAGTTTGCAGTTTCTTTTATGCATTTGAAATTAAGGAGGGAAGGTAAGGAAAATTACATGAAAGAACGAAAAAACAAGGTGAAGATCAGATTACAGGGAAGTTAAAGTTATGTACTCTTTTTAGGATGTCCATGCTCTAGAAAGAGAGGCCTAAAAGGGACACTTCAAAGGCATGTTAACCAAGATGCATGGAAACAATAAATAAGACTTACTTAAAGCAAAGATATAAGACTTTTACTGAAGAAGTGATATGCCTGGGGCATGAATACATGCTATAACCTGCCCAGTTAGAAATTTTTAATCAGATCATCCTAAGAAGTCACTTTCTATAGAACCCTGCTTTCATCCACATATATTTATCTATATCCATATTGATATGCCTATATATAGAGAGGTCAATATAGATATAGAAATAGGTATAGATACAGCTATACCCATTGTTAGGCTGTTGCAAATGTAAAGAATTTGTCAAGAATCTAAGATAAGTAAAACTAATTCCTGGATGGTAGAAAGTGTCAAAACCAACCTGAACATGGAGTTTCTGCTGAACTCTGGGCAGCTGCAGTAGCCAAGGGAGACAGTAGATAAAATCAAGTCTACTAAATCTGGGGAATGTTATAGGACCCCCACGTAATAATGAGGCTTCAGAGGTTTACATAACTTCCACGGAGGTCTAAAAAATAAACCCAATTATTCCCAGGAGGACAACAAATAAATTTACTTTTCTAAAACCTGAAATTGTGTTAAGGCAAAGAAAAACCCTGAGAATTTACAACCACAACTTTTCACTGTTACATTTGCATTTTTAATTAGTGTTTCTCATATAATTAAAAGGTAAACCTCAGATAAAGAATTGAATTTAAAATGATGTAAGTCAGGGCCATCTTCAAGCCACTTTCAGAAATTATATAAGATCTTCCCACTTTCAGAAATTATATAAGAACTTCACTTCAACACATACTTCAAACTATTACCACAGATAAAATTCCAAAGGAAACAAGAAGCTTAGAGTCAAAACTCAGAAAGTAAAAAGACTTGTGAAAGAATTAGATAATTCAATTATTTCATGTAGAATAAAACTATCTGCATATAATATGTATAAAGAATAAAATAATAGTATAAAATATGAGCAGGTAAAAAGTAAATATGAAAAGAAAGAAAGAAACATAACTTCTGGATATGAAAAACATATATGTAATAATTACAAACTCAGAGTATGAATTACTTTGCAAATTAGACAAGGTTGAAGAGATTACTGAATCACAGGGGATAGATCAGAAAGACTTATCCATGGTTATTATAATGTCCCCATACTCCCAGGAAAAGACTGATTGTTTATAGTCATGGTATCAGGTAGATTAAAGAATTAATTTTAAATCACTCTGATCAATCAATGTCTATTTGTTTCAGTGATCATGCTTCTAAAAGTTAACCACTCAAAGACAGCCATTCACTTTAAGGGTCAGCAAATCTACAAGGCACTGAATCCAGTGAACATGCTTCTAAGCGAATGGCAACCTACTTCCATCTCTGTAACCAACATAACTTCTCCCTAACACTTTTCAAAATCTCAAACTTTGCATTCTTTAAGGAGACATTGCTCGTCTAGTGTAGCTCTCCCTAAATTAAATAACCAATTCAATTATCTGGTTTTAGGTATCCATTGGGTGTTACTGTCCTCCACATCCAGAATGTAGCACAGAGAGACAAAAAAAAGGCAAAAACAAGATAGGTAAGAGATGTGAAAGGTGGAGTGAGAATATCAACTGCTCAAACCAGGGCTCTATAAGAAGATGAGAGAAAAGAGATATCAATATCAAATGGCCATGATGTTTTTTCAGGTTCCCAAACTTGAGATGCAAGAATTCTAACAAATTTCAAGCAAAAATACTTTTAAAAATTTTGTGCCATAATTTAGAAGAAATGTATATGACCAATCACAAAAATATATTACAGCCAAAACAAGTAAAAAGAAAGAAAGAAAAACAAACAAACAAACAGCAGATCATTTACAAGATATTGGCAACAGAATAGTACAGATGAAGAGAATCATGTCCTCAACTTCCAAGAGAAAATCTCTTAACACCTGAACTATATAAAGCAAATTGATCATTGAAAAAGACAATATATTTAATTTCCTCAGAATATATAGTTATCACATTCATTTTAACATATAGTCTCAAAAACCATAGTAAACATTAACTGGCTAAAAAATATATTAAAAAAAAGATATTACCATTGTGAGAGATTTTAAAACTAATTTTTTGGTAATTGATAGATTAAGCAGATGAAATAAACACACAAAATTCAAAGACACAAGAAAATAAATGGATATAAATAAACTTGATCTAATTGGCACAAACAGAACATAATACCAAATAAATGTGAAATCAACATTTTTCCAAGCATATATTGAATATTTCAGAAAATGGACGTAATAGGACAAAATTTGGGTTAAATGTTTTTCAAGAAATTCATAGTGTTCAGACTACATTTTCTGACAATTCAATAATGTCTGAATTCAATTATAAAGCATACACAAGAAAAACCCATATATTTAAATATTAAAAAGCAAATTTCAAAATAGAAAAAAAAATTAAAATTGAAAAGGTGAGAATGGTGAAAGATTTAATTAACCAAATGTCATTTTTTCAAATTTACCTCTAAAAATCTACATTTCTCATTCTACCTAGAATACATTTTCCCACCAGAAATTTGACCTTTTAAAATTTCTTTCCCCTGTATCTTTTTTCACACCTCATATGTGAATAATTTTTCTCTTTAGTGTGAATGTATGTTTTATGTTTTGGATGATTTATCATGTTTATTTTTAATTTACTTAGTTAACATAGGCAATAATATATTAGTGATTCAGAAATTTGATGACATTTTCAATATCATGTGAATACCATTAGATGATACTCATCATTCACTGTATCCAAAAATATAGGAAAATGAAAGAGGTCATGTGCCTGTATCTGAACAAGAAACTCAACTAAAAGTATTAAAAAATAAAAATCTTGTACTTGCAGAATGTTGCAGGTACACAAATCAAATCATAAGTATAAATAGTAAGTAAAAAGGTAAACAGAAAGTCTTTGAAGAATATAGAAAATAAAAATAAAATCTAAATTATGGCAGGGCTTCAGTAATTGAATGTACTAGGTAGACCCTGGAAGGTATCAATAAACATAAGATCAATTCTCCAATGATCATATTACAAATCATATGGTTGCCTTAGAATATTGTTTTCACCAAGAAAAGGTGATCTTATTTAAAATATCACTTTTCTTGACCAAAATATGAGTTTTGTCAAAAGTTTAATGTTAAGACAGTTAATTTCAAAAATTAGAAGCATGCAAAGGCTTCTTGGAATATTAAAAAGTATGAATCATGGTCCTAAAATATTTTTCTGGTTTTTCTTCCTTCCTCCTTCTAAAATTCAGATTACATATGAAACATAACTTCTTAGAAAACTGTATTTTCAAAGTAGTCTATATTCATTAATTGTAAAAAAAATCATTCCCTAAGAAAAACTCAATTTTGTGTATTTTTAACACTTCTAATGGAGGACTCAGGTGAAAATTGATATTTTGTTAAAAATGACTCTAAAAATCTTAGCATAATTTAGTTGCATTAATATATGAACTTTAATTTGTTCAGTCGTCTTTAACAGAATTCTTATGAAGAACAAAAACAAAATGTGAGCATATTAATGAGCTATCCTAAGTAGGAAAGCAATATTTGGAATTTTTTCTATTTTAATAGTTTAAATAATACTATTAAAATATGTTAGCCAGACAGAAAAAGTTGAAAATCACATGATATCACTTATATGTGGGATATAAACCTAAAGGCAACAAATGAATAGGACAAATAAACAGAGACTCATGGACATGGACAATGGACTAGTGGTTACCAGAGAGTAGGGGGAAGGGGAAAAGGGGTAGGCAGATGGGGAGAAAAAATTTAAATCATATCTTAAATTAAAAAAAATAAATAGATAAAAATAAATAAATAAATAAATAAATAAATAAATAAATAAATAAATAAATAAACGTATGTTAAAAGTGTTTCCTTGTCATGAAAAAAGAAATAAAAGTGTAAGATTGTTTAAGACACAGATATACCCTTCTAACTTTTACTGTTTTATTTGTATGTAATAATAAATATTTATCTTAAAATATAAACTTCTCTTAGGGCTGAGATGTATTATGAAATACACTTTATTTAAAAAGTAATTTGTCTACATTTCCATGTTCTCTTTTCATAAACATTCATTGATTTAATTCCGGAAAAAAATTTATGTTGCTCTATATATTATCGATACTAAGTTGAAAGTAGCATTCAGATATGGTCATTTATATCAAGATAAGTTCAGTTTTGTTCTTTTAGACAATATTTATGTTAACAAATTTAAAAGATGCATGTAGTAATTTGAGAGATACATTTATAATTGATAATGTGAATTTTTTATATTCTCTTTTTCTTCTTTGCAATCTTGTGACAAACCCTGTGTATATGTGTGTGTGTTTACAAAGAAGTAAGTATTCTCACATTAAAATAACACTATTGAAAAACTTTGGGGATTGGAAGCATGCATACAAAATGTCTAATTTGTTATCTATATTAATTTACTATAGATCTATTAATTGATCAATTTGCAGACATATTAGTATATAATGATATGCTAGGAAATCTGAGAGAATTTCCTGATGTCTGCTTTGCCTGATTTTTGGTGATTATTATAAAATTGAGTAAGGCAAGAGAGTGATAATTCTTAGTTTTGTTTGTGTAGTTAAGTAAACTGGATATGATGAGTTATGTATGTGACAACAGTATTTACATGTTTATTTCAGCTTGGCTTATTTACCTACTAACTCTCATAGCACAGGCCCCATTCTATTTCTCTTGTAGTAGAAAGCATGGCTTTCAAATCTAATTGACACAAACTAAAATAAATATCTATGAAAAAATCAAAATCACCAAGTTCTCAAAACAATGAAATAAAAACTGTAACTAGAATAAGACCTGTAGAATCCTACTTTTAGTTTGAAAAGAGTAACATTTTGAAAAAGGACAGGGCCATTTTCCTTAATAGCTATTTATACATACACAGATTTATTTAGCTATTTATAATTTGATTGTAAATTAACAATGTATGTGACAATCAACATGTAATGAAATTTTATACTATATCAACAGAAATAGACTTCTCAGTACAGAGAAGGACTCATCTCATATGATCTCATGCTAGTACAAGCATATTAATAGTGGGTGTCCAACTAACTGTATTTCACTAAAAGAAGGCAGTTGAAAGACTGGAATATTTCAGTGATTACACAAATATGCACTGAGCATCTATCAGAAGGCAGATAATGTGCTACATAGTAGATGTCTCACACACACAAACACACAAGTGTACATGTACACACAGTCACAATAAAATAAAACATGATCTTTGTCTTCAAAAAGAGTATACCATAGACTGGATACAGGGGGAAAGTAAGCAGGCTGATGTGGGATCTTGACTCCATTAATTAAATTATCATTCACTCATTGAATTAATACTATACTTGACTGCCTATTTTGCATACTATTTTGGAGAAGTTGAACCAGACATTTTGCTAATGTGAAAAATGAGTCATATGCACAAATTAGTTGTAATTATTAAAAGTGATCAGTAATGGTAAAGTATAGATGAAATAGATAAGTTTGGTAAAGAGAGAAATAAGAAAGTTTATTAAGTAGTCAATGTAGAAGACAACCTTTAAAAGTAGATCATGAGGAATGTACATAATTTGGTGATGGTGAAAGGGAAGAAAAAATTCATAGAAAAGAAATAGAAACAGCAAATAGAAGAAATTTGGAGATGTGTTGTCCATGTGCCGAATAGTGGGAACAATGGGAAATGCTAGGCAAGTCAAGATGAATTTTAACTGCAAATATATTTTAAATTTGTTAAATGAATCTGAGCATTCATATTTTTTTAAGCAGGAGAGTATAAATATTAGAATTTTGCTTCAATAAAATCAGGGTACCACTGTGGGTATATACACATACACATGTATGCATGGATTTGGTTGCAGAACATGCCAGCAGATGAGTTTAGACTTAAGTACTGGAATAATAGGATCTAGAAGGAACTTAGATGTAAAAACAGTGAGAAGAAATCAAATTAAGGTTTACAGTTTTATGATTAGGAAGGTGTTAATAAAAGGAACAATGTATAGAAAATATGAGAAGGAAGTTGTGGGGAAAATAAACTAGTTGATATGGGTGTATAGTATAGTTTTGTTTAAGTAGGTATGCTATGCAGTGACTTGGACATGCAGTAGTGTTACAGTAACATAGATGCTCGATATAAAACCATTTGTTTACATCATAAATTTGTCAAAAATAAATATAGGAGAAATAGACTGGTAATTATATTCTTGGATAAGAATCAGGAACTTAATTTTAGAAAAATAGGATCCTCAGGGAATCTTTTTTTTTTTTTAATAAAAAGGGACAGATTTAAAGTTTCTGTAAACTTGCTTTAAAACTGAGCGTAGACACAATAGCTTGCAATAAGCTATTTTTTCAAATTTAATAGAACTATTCCTGAGAGATTGTAACCAGTAACTGTACACTTTTTTATTTTTTAATATTAAAGAGCCAAAAAATACCTCCCATGGTGTGCTTCATATGTTCCCATTCCATGTGCACAGGTAGCTGCCATTAATTTATGTATCCTTGGCCAAATAAGTGGAGGATTGTGACTTCTGTGCAGTATTTTTCTGCCAACACATAAGCAACTTGAAATGCTTCATGGAAAGGGTAAATGCAGCAGTAGCATGGCAAAAAAAAATAATAATAATAATTCTTTTTGTTGCATAACTCCTGAGTTAAACAGAGGGAAGACTCAATAGAAGATAGAAAAGACTGGTTGTGCTCTCATGGTACTTATATTATTTTCATGTTTATGTTAGTACCAGAAATAGTAATCATTATAGAATTTTTCAAAAGAAAAACAATTATTGAGAATTAAAATTCTAGAGAGTTATGACAATGTTTTTGCTACTAAGCAAAGTAGAAGCTGCTAACAATATCTGTGTAGGTAAATTTATCTGAGGAAAAATATTCTCAGATATTGCATCTGCTGTAGAATGGCACTTCTTTTGGTACATAGGAACTATTCATGGCTACTAGGTGGATTGGAGAAAAAACATCAATAATTTTTAGTTTGCTTCTATCAAGAGATAGAATCTATTTTCCTACCCCTTGGATCTGGGCTACTCTTGGAAATTGCTTTGTGACATTGTACTAAGTTTCTACCCCAGACTCAGGGACCTTGCAGCTTACCATTTTTCTTCTTTTGAACTCTGCAACCAGCCATGTGGAGAAGCCTACTGGATGATGAGCCATAGGTAACAAAACTACCTGTTACATTATTAATACCAGATAGGTGATGGAAGCTGTGTGAATTATCCCAATAGAGATCTGTGTTGCCTCAGATCAGATGAACCATACAGGCAAACCACTGAACAGTGAGTTAAATATTTGAAGCCACTAAATTTGGAGGTGATTTAATATGCAGCAAAACCTAACTAAAACATACTAATGTTTTCTACTCTTTCTTATATTTAAAAAAATATTAATTTTTTTGTACCCATCAATCTGTTGTTCTCATTTCTGGAACTCCAGAGATATAATTCATTCTTATTTTATACTTGTCATATGTTTGATGCTTGCTACTATATACTTAAGTTTTTTTTTTCCTTATTCAGGCAGTACATGGGTTTGAAAAAAAGATGTGTCTCTAAAACAGTCAAACAAAGAACCAAATTATATTATGAGAAAACTGTTTTCACTGAATTTATTTCAGACATTTTAGGAAGGAATCCTCAAACAGGTAAGAGGATGAATTAACCTGGGACTCTGATATTAGATGGAAATGGTCTGAGGTTATACTTATAGAAATGCTTAGAAAGTGGCATCAGTGAACCAAAGAAAGAAATTAATATTCAGGATAAGGAAGCTAACGCTATGACAAAATACGAGCCTAGGATACCTAGAATTTCTAGATTTGAGATAAGATGAAATCCTAATTTTTTGTAAAGGTCACTGGAGTTTAAACGTTAACAATGAATTCAGTTTAAAATTGTATGGGAGTTTCAATAAAATTTTGTACATTTGAACCAAATATTTGACTATTAAGTATATATGTGTATGTGTTTAGGAACAACATATCGCTTTATCATTACATAATGCTTTGGATTCTATAAAGCAATACAAAAAGTGTATAGGTTCTTTAATAAGCATGTTCTAAAATGAATGCATTAGGCATTATGAGCCTAGTAGATCATGCAATTAGCTGCTTTTGTTTATTAGCAATGTTTCATTACCACTTTTGGGGGTGAGAAAAATAGCAGTAATAGAGGTATGTAAAATATAAAGTTTAGGGAAAGCATGCTTGTTTTTATTTATATTTGTTATAGTAAGCAAGTGAAAGACTACTCAATGGATAATATATGTTTAATGTGGCCAAAATAATATTTTATAAAATTAAATCTATTTTTAATTTTTATGTATTTCAGATATTAAATAGTATCAAATTAAAATATACATATAAACCACATTTTGATAGCTAAGGTAAAAGATTAGAAGATTTAAAAAGTAGAAAAAGTAGGAAGCAGAGGATGAAATAGAAAAATTTTGCAGTGAGGCCACTGGTATTAGAAAGAAAGGACATGCACATTGTAGAGACATAGAAGAATCATTTGCTTTGTGTGTACATACAACCTAACTTCAGATTTTCCTTCTGGATTTCCTTTTCCTTTTCAAATGTGAAAATGTCAAAGGATTTACAGTGATATTTTGCTGTGTTCAAAACTGATCTTTTTGCAATCTGTGACATATCAGGAGACTTGCTTATTTTTTAACTCCCAAGTTCTTGATAATTGGGCGTTAATGGTAGGAAGTAGAGACAAAGATACATATAATAATTTTAAGATGAGGGGATGTTGTATATGGTCAAGCTAGGAGAGACAGGAAGCCATGAGGTAGGCAAGTGTCATATTTACCTATGTATTTCCCTACCACAACCAATTCAAAATTAGCCAACAGACTATTAAATTACCCAACAATGTAACATAATATGTATACAACTCTTTCAGTAATAAATGCCAAAATATTATCTCAGAAATCTAGAAAATTGAGCCCAGTAAAAATAAGTTAATAAACCTGTGATTTGGATTTCAGGAAAATACTAGCAAAATGTCCCTGAATGTATTCACAAGTAAAAAATAATTTTTCCCCCTTAAAAATGGCATAGTAATGACCAAAGTATAATTAATAAAAATAAATTGAGGTTTAACTTTTTGGGGGTGAAAAATAACAATAGAGTCTGTGCTACATTTTTAATTTTAAAAGGTAGAGAAATTTTCAGACAATTGAAGTTTGGTCTGGATGGGACATGAGAAAACTCTATTAATTTTATATTTCTCAAAAAAAAATCAATGATTGGAGTTTCATTCTTCTTTAAAGGACTCTGATTTCTTTTTCTTTCTGTCCAAAGACAAACTTCCTCTGGTCTCTGTCATATGATTTAGAGGTTGTTGGCCTGAGACATTAGGGCAGCAAGTCAATAATCTTTTAAAAATCCTGCTGAGACTGGGGATCATCTAATACAAGGCATTCATT
This sequence comes from Cynopterus sphinx, assembly GCA_030015415.1. Classification (NCBI taxonomy): domain Eukaryota; kingdom Metazoa; phylum Chordata; class Mammalia; order Chiroptera; family Pteropodidae; genus Cynopterus; species Cynopterus sphinx. Next base: position 95,949,529 of record CM057382.1, on the reverse strand, counting down.
CAGAATCAATTCACTATTTAGGAGCAATGTTCCTTTCTCTTGCCAGAGCTACCACCTGGGATAATTCTCCAGCGCTCCTGATAGTTTGTCATCAGCACTCACTAGAAGATAAAGAATAAAAGACTTTAAATCCACGAGGAATGGTTGATATATGATGTTTCAATTCTCTTGTTTTAGCATAAGAAAAAGCCCAAATGTCATACTGGTGGGAAGCTAAGAAAAAAATAGAGTGAATTATGAATGATTAACTTATGTTCTATAAGTATGCTCTGGTCTTTACAATCAAAGACTTCCTTTGTAAGCTTATCTTGTTATTCTTATTACTATTAACCAATTTACTATCCCATCTACTAAATATAGATAAAAATTAAGAAATACTATATCAAAGAATGTTAGAGGCCTCTAAGCAATTGTATTTCTTGGATTCATTAACATACCTTACAGGACACATCTTTGCTCTTATCTTTTTACTATTATTTTAGACAAAGTTACAAGAAAATTGTTTTCTGGTTTCTCTATGAGTGTAAAAGAAACACATTAGATGAGGAATTGGTCTCTTCCTGGTCACTACAATAGCTCTAGGAAACTACTGCATCACAAAGCTCAAAGTAACTGTTGGATATCATCAAAATGACTATCAAAGACAAAAAAAATACCTATTCATTTCAATTTTTATCAACATGATTTAAAAAGGAAAAAATTATGCTTGAGTATATAAGCTTAGGTAATGTGGAAGATTCTCAAAATCAGTTTTGGAACAAAATTAAGAATAGCCAAGTATAAATTTTATAGCCTACACTGAACCATTTACAATTGCAAAAGACTGAATCAATGTCCAAACATCAACTTTTTAAAAATTCTTCTGAACACTCAAAATTTATCTATTGTAAAAATAAATGAAACATTCTTGAAAACACTATTGAAAGTGTACAATTTAAATATTTCAATAAGAAGTCATCCTTATGCATAGAATCATTATGTTCAATAGCCTACAACATATTTTTAGATTTTACTTAAGTTTAAGAATTATGCTTAGGAAAATTTGCTATTAAGTATTTTAGAGAAAGAATATATATTGAATAGACCAGGAATCTAACAACATCCAGAGGCAAAATATATTTTTTAATTGTATACATCATAAGAATTTTTTGGTTAAATTATCTTTACCATATTAAAAAAAATAACTATCACAAAATACCTGAATTAAGTCCCTCGAGACCTAATCACTCAAACCCATGACACTTTAGAATGTATTATAATAGCTGTAAGAATCCAGCACCTCAGATTTTTTGACTACCTGCTTAAAATCTTATCTCTTACATTTACTAAGCTTATTCTCAAATTTTAGGATACATTACTACCACCTGGGTAATTTCTTGATTGTGTCCCATAATTTCAGAGTCTTGACAAGCAGGTCAGAAATGAGTTCCCTCATTTCTTTTTAAATTATATTTAGAAAAAATCTGATGCAGAAGTGAATCTTTTGTGAAAAGCTGTTCTAGCTCTGTCTCTTTAATAAAACTAAATAATCATCCAAGGCCCAGTATTTATTAGTTATAAAATACAAATAAAACTAGATCTTATCCAAAGGACTGCTTTTAACATTGAATAAGATAATACATGATGAATAAAAAATAGTACTTAGCACAAATAAAGAACTCCATCAAAGTTATCTATTCATGTATCTGGTCATGGTAATTTTAATTGCTGTACAAAGGTAAAAATAATAGATGGAATCTCTCCCTTTACTTTTAGACAATGGTCAACATCCATGGGAAGGGGTTTTAGGGAAACATATTAATGAGGCAGAGCCAGGTTTTTGTTGGGGCAAGGAAATTGAGAAAAAATTAGGAAACATGCTTGAGAAAATCACCACCACTACAAAAATGAAACCTTGAAAAACAAAAAAAGACAATTTGTTAACCCTATTGTAGAAGTTCTGAATAGCCTCAATTTTGGTAGACTAGGAGAAGTAAGTATAGAAGAAACTACAGAGAAATCACTGATGAGAGTGTGATCTACCAGGATTTCTCATTTTTGATTTCATTATTTTTCTTCACTCTTATCTCTACCTGCCAAAATTCTAATGTGAGATTAAATGAAATATTTGCCATGTAAATGTCTTCATAAGTATTTCTGAAAAATTCACCTCATTATATAGCTCTGCTGTAATGACACTGCTATAAGAGTGATTATGTAGGCATATTAGTCACATTGACTAATCATAGTCATAGACATTAGCTATACTGAACCCTGATTAACATTAATAATCTTGATGGTGGCAATGATGTATTTAAAGGCTTGAAATCAAAAGAGACTTAAAGAATTAGAGGTGTTCTAGCAACCTTGCAAATCTTCCCTCTGGAAGCCTTTTCCGTTCATTCATGTGGCCACTGAGAGATATAGGGTAAATAAATATTTAAACTGCATGACCAGAGAAGCAAGAAATGCCCCCCATCAAAAAAAAATAATTCTAATTAGAAATAACTCTTGGGAAATATCTGATTGCTCTTACTTGTGTCATGTAACCACGCAAACAGTGGTTCAATGATATTATAATAAACAAAGGCCATGACCTTCCTAATCTGTATTATAATCACCTATTTATTTTTCTACATAAAATACACTGTAAATTCTAAAGGAAAAGTCTTTTCGCAGTTACAACTCCCAACTTAGTACAGTAACAAATAGTAAGTGCCCAATAACTCTGTAGTGAATAAATGTGTTAAGAATTTCAAAACTTTCTGCAGTTATGATTTGGTTGAATTTCTGTATGTGATGATAAATTTCTATTACTTCATGAAAGCCTATAATTTCAAAATGGACTAGTTATATTTTTCTTTCTTATATTTAGGTCCTACCTAAAATATTTTTTTAATCACCTGGATTATAGTAGTCTTATATCTGTAACCTCATTATACATTTAAATTCTACTCAGAGCTAAGTGTATGTATTGTTTTCATAAAAAGCTGTCTATGGACCTGAGGAAGCATTTAAGTAAAAGGTTATATGCACATGTAATAAAATGACTCAAGCATAAAGCTAAAGTGGGAGCAAAACATACTTTGACCTATGGTTTTTTAAAGTTCACCAAAGCCAGATCAGATCAAGATACTCTATTTGACATTTCTCTTCTATTTTCCATTAGGACTTCTTTACAAGAATCTTAGAGGAAAGTAACATATGGGTGAAAATGCAAGTGTATAATAAGAATGTGTTCCTTGCCAGATTATGCTTCATCTTTGTTGTTTTTATCAAGGGGTAACAAGTGGTGTATGAGACAAAAATCTCTAATAACTCTAGAAAAGAATGAATTATAATAGAACATATAAAGAAAAGAGTCTTATACTACGGTAAGGGAATAAATTCTAAATTAAAAAAAATATAAAAAGTTTTTTTTTTTTTTTTAACTACAGGGAATTAGACTAAGACTGTTTATTGAGAGTTATCCATACTACTAATGAGTTAGATTCATACTTTAAAAATGGAACAAAAAACATCTATTGTATGTATATACAAATATGCTTTTCTACTAAATATGTGTGAGAATACATATTTATAAATTAATTTTAGTTAAAAATAACACAAGCCATTGGTACATTTATAGAAATAAAAATAAGTGCTCATGTAAAATCTACAAGTATTTGTGCATCTGAATAATACCGAAGCTGGTTCTAGTTCTAAACTTACCTATCTAACATTTTTATCAAAAAATAAAAGTAAAACTTTTAAAATAAGAGCCATTTATTTCTTACAGCTAGGTATAAGCTGTAATTTCCCTGTTGCCACTGTAGTATATGACACTAATCCATAATTATAGGATTCACTTTGCTGTAATTGGCAGTGCTTATTGAGTGGCTATTGAAATTACTAATCTATGATAAATCAGGATGGTAATGAGTCAGCCAATGCAGACTTTTAAAAGCTTAAATGTTTCAGCTCTGACATAGATGAGTTAATCCTTTTGAGACTTCAGTAAAAATACCCTGAATGTATTAAATAATATCCTCCTTCTCCCTAAACTCATCAATTTAATTCATTCAAAATAAGTCTGTTCCTAATAGTGCAGGAAAAGTCACTGGTCTTCTGACAATCTTCATGGGTTTGTAGAGTTTGATTAATCCCTCCACTCTGATATTTCTGAGTTAGCAATGAGTTTGATCCCTCCTAATCAATGTTCTATGGCAGCTACAAAGGTGAGCAATCAAATCGCTGATGAGGGAGTCAAAGGGAGCTTAGCCTGTCATTCATTTACTGTCTAGTCAAAGGTACGTTTTAGTCAATGATCTCATAAGGCTGACAACCTTAGTTTGAGATGCTACAAGAATTTCATAAATTATACAATTTCTCAATTGTGAATTATTGAAGAGGTCTATTTTCATTTTAAAAAGTGGAATTTAAATGACACCATACTTACATGTAAATATAAATGTATATAAAACTATATTGTATTAAATATAAATGTATATATAAAACCATAAAATGTATCTTAAATAACACTATACTTACATATAAAATAAATGTATAAAAACTAGTATAAAAATATAAATATATTAAATATAAATGTATGTACTATAAATATTATGTATATAAAACTATATTATGCTTTTAAGACTTGATTTTGTAACGTTAAAAGTGAAATGAGATGTGAGAAAATAATAAAAACTCAAAGAATACATTGTTTTTCTCCATATTCTGCTCTTCCTGAGCCACAGTTCTCTACGTCACTTGGCTTATTATAGAAGTTGGCTGTTAAGATGGAGAAAAACAGTCAGATTCAGGAGAAATGTAAGAGATACATACAATAGAAACAAGTATTGGATTGAATGGAGAACAAGGAGAAAGTCCAAAGATTAGTTTTAGCACAACTGCATTGATAGTGAGAATTATTGGGACATTAAATTAGGTTCAAAGGAAAATCATGAGCTTGTTATTGGATATGTTCAGTTGCCTATAAGACATTAAAATGAAAATTTAGCAAATATAGTTTTTCAAGTTCATGTACTAGATCTTCTAGGTTTGGATTTTAGCAAACTTTAATATAGAATTTGGCTCATATAAAGGCACAAATTATGTATAAGACCATGGGAGAGTGGTAACAAGTTTTGAATCTTCCCTGCCATTAATTACATTGTCTCAAGACACAGAATGTTAACTTACATGATAATTTTCTGTTTAAAAAATATAGATAAAATTTCTAGAACTATGGAAAAACACTGTCTAAAATATCAACTTTTTAAAATTAGTGTACATTATGAGAAACTTACTTTATTACTTTCAATAATTATCTGTTTAATTGCCAAATTTAGTTAAGCATTCGAAGAACTTTCACTTTCTCAAAGAAGGCAAATCTGTGAAATTTTTCAAGATAAAGACAATCTATATGTACATACAGATAATTTAAAGTTCTGAGTTTTTTCTCTTCTCTATATTTTACTAATTACAAATAAAAACTGATCCATGGCTTCTCACAATTCTATAAAGCTAATATACAAAAAATACAGTATACAACATTACCCAGAGAGAACAGGTCTAGTTTTTCCTTAACCTGAAAGCATTTTTAAGAAATTTACCAGATCAAAGCAACTTCAAAATTTTTAGAAAAGAATTATTGTTACATATCCTATGGACTATTAAACTTTTTCTATAGAAAGACTTGCCTAAGTGCTAATTGATTGCTGATTTCCTTTACCTTTCCTGAGGGTTTATAATTTCTTCAAAGTAATATCACTAGAATATCATAATAGATTTGCTGGTTAGTGTTTTTGTTCTTTCTAGTTCAACAATATTCCTATCTCAGTTTGAAAAGAAACTTAGATCAAAAGCAAATGATATCAGATCATAACACCAATCAAATTCTTAACTCACCCTGATAAACTGTTAATAATTTGTTTAAAATACTAGAAAATTGATTAAACTAAAAATAAGTTTAGCGAAATTACAAAGCTCTACAATTATTTTCACCATGTCAGTATGGACTACATAAAGAAAAAAAGAACAAATGCTATTTCAATTGGGTTATTATGACATTATTTAAAGCCATTTTAATTGCAGTTTCTAAATTTATATTTCATTTAAAAAACATATCCTCCCAATTATTTTAAAATGGCATTGAAAAATATATGTGGTATTATTGACCCATTATTTATTAGGTATTTACAAAGAACCTACTATGAGGTAGGCAATCTGTTAATTACTGAGATAAGATTAAATAAGATGTATATTGTCCTTCTGTTCATAGATCCTATTTTTGTACGGAAGAATGTAAAAAATTAGAGTAAAAATGAATAAAAGTAAAGGTTGATAAGGTATAATTTAGGTAGCATAAAGTGTTACAGGAGTTTACAGAATGAGCACTTAATATAGTCTGCGGGATTATGGATGGTAGGAATAATTATAACTTCTCAATTTTGAGAGGATAGTAATCTAGTTATGTGTCACTCATGTAAATTGCTTTTAGTTTTTGTTGCTGTCATTTCCCACTGTTTTATCTATTTCAATGATTATTAAATTATGACTTGGTATTAGAAATTTTAAATATCTTTCCCAGGTCCCCTTGACCTTACCTCTGTAGTATATGCTGAGCAGACCTCCAATTGCCAGTATCTACATTTCTTTGAAGATTTTTGGTTTTTGGAGTCATCTTACTCACCATTACAGTTGGCCAGACTTACCATTTACCATGGAGTTATCATCCCTGAAGAGCAGCCCTCTTTATATCCTCAGTTGCTAGCTCCTCAGGTGAGATAATTCTGAGTCAGATGCTCTACATTGAATGCCAGAGTTGAGTTCACCACCAGATTTAAGCTTCTTACCCAGCTGCTTTCTTCACTGTTAACACTTTATTGCCTGCCTTCTTCTAGTCTCATTTCCATGCCCTCCCACATGTATTTCCTGGGACTTACAGATAAACTCTTTGCATTGCAATACTTGTTTCAGAATATGCTTCTGGGTAAATCCAAAATAAAATAGACTTTAAACTGGCAATTGAATGATTTCACCAATTTGACCATTTCCTGTATGATTCTTGGTATTGTAAAATAATTTTTATCTAAACCTTCTTATATATTGTTTTTGTATTGTTAGTTTTGATATTTAAAATACTGCTCCTGGCTACTTTGTACATATTAAATGCATATGTCATTTAGCAACAAAATATTGGTTTCTGGAAAAGAGGATTTACATGACTTAACTTTTTACTAGTTCATAACTAGTAAATATATGTATAACAGATAGTAAAAATACACATATAAATATGATTTTTTTCATATTCCAGGAGAACTGAAGAACTCAAGCAAAGAGTCAGTGAAGGTAGTGCAATCATTTTTTGCTTACTATTTAACCCCAGAATTTAACATGAGACCGGTAGTTATTAAAAATAATTAGGCATTTTATAAATGAGTGCCTTATGCTTAAAGATGAAATAATCATTGAGACTTTCTAAAGACATGATAGTATTGCAGGATTTGAGACTGTTTGGGGCCGTTTTTGCTTCTTTAAGAAAATGTGTTGTTTTTCAATGGTAGTATACAACTTTAGAAACATTAGTTGTCTCAAACAAGTAAAGATCTACTTAAAAACAGCACAGAAATCTCATGTGAAATGATTATCACATTAAAGAGGATTATGATTTATATCACCTGTAACACATCATAAGCTGAAAGAGATACAAGCAGAGCTCATGCTGTTTCCTGTGGTGCAATAGTTGGTGTAGCAAAAAGGTTACCACCATTCATTTAAACAAAGTGGGCATTTTATGTACCCTCACTGTCAGACAAGATGCAGCTGAGCACTGCTTTTGTTGATTATAAAGGGCATGAGTGATAGGGGTGGGCAATAAAGCAAGGAGAGAGAAAAAGCTCTTTCATCTTTTGATAGTCAACCCAAGGGAAAACCTGTTCTCTTTCCAGTGTAGTATCAAGTGACTTTTCAAATGACCCCTGCACTTTCTCCTCAAAGAAAATTTTCTAGGTGGGCAATTTAAAAATTTATTATCATCTCAAAGAACTTAAAAAAAAATATTAAGACTTCCTTGTAATATGCTGTTTTGCTATCCTCATAACAAAGGGAATTGGAAATTCTGTTTACTAAGTAGGGTGCCCTGTTAGGAAAGCATAGCTATTTTTAGTAATGTGAATAACTAATACTTACTTCATAACTAGCCTTCTAGGGTGACTTAAAAATTTAAACAGATCTTGAGCTTCTCATGTTTTTACATATAACTATAAAAGAATATGTTATTGGAAATAACTAATTGATCTATTAATTTGAGCAATAATGATAATAATTAACAACCATCATGACCTAGTTTTAGAGTGATTAACAAATATTAAATAAGAGACTTGTTGAATAGTTTGCATTCACTTAATTTCTTGCTCACAGCTGCACAATAGAAACTATTGTCACTATTTTCATTTTAGAGACAAGAAAAACCACCTTAGAGTGGTTAAGAAAATTTCTCGAAACCTTCAGAAAATATAATTCCTACCCAATTATTGTAAGAATAAATAGAACAGCCTAATGACTTAGTATTATCTGGGCTCAAAAAAATATTTTAAAAACAGATATTTGGGATTCTTCTAGAAGATATACAATATAAAATGGTGTTTGGGTGAGGCTTAATCTTATCTAGTGCAAAACCACTTCTGTTCATTCACTCTTGGGACAGAAGAAATTGCCATGACATGGTGCTGCGAGTGTTTCACTATCTGGAAAGGCATAAAATCTTTATTTGTGAACAGCACACAAGTGTGTAAAATATTAATTTCTGTACTGGAATTTAATTTGAAGATTTGTGGGCTCCACAAATCTTTATTGCATGTTTGATTTTACATTCTGAAAAGCCAACTGAAAATTTACTTTTATAATATTACACCTAAACTTTCATTGCTACGCTGATTTGAGGGACAAAAGTAACTGAAATACAACACTAATCATTAAGTTTTAAACAAACAATAAAATAAAACATTTTTCTTATATTTGTTTCACTTTGTTCATAAATAAAAATTTGTTACAGAATATTCGGTAATAGTTTGCTGTAGGCATGTGGAAAATTAATTCTAAATGACTAATTTTGCCTCTTAGGAAATAAAAGGTGATGAGTCCAGCTGCTTCCTTCCCTGGATCTAATTCTTAATAACAAGAATGATGACATCGTTGCTTTCATTACATGAATGTTTATTTTTTGAGCAAGATAGAATTGCAAAGGTATTTTATTAGTGGAAGGTCCTTAGAGTCTGAGAAATTCAAGAGTGTATTAACAAATGCACTTAATAATCATATTAGAAAAAGTGATAATGTATATGTGAATCTTTCCTCACAATATCTGGCATAATATAAGGTCAATAATTTTTGCTATTATTATTGTTAATTGTATTAAGACATATTGATCATAGTCAGGAAAATTTGATATTACTTAGGAATGGACAAAATAATGAAATAAGGAGAATAGTAGAAAAATTGAAAGTGCAACCAGGAGACAGAAAAAAAAAAAAAAGATAAAGTAGAAATGAATTAAGAAACAGAGTTAATTTGGAAAAGTGTGACTGTTATACAGCTTGATGTAAAATACATCCTATGAGACAAAGAAAATCTCCTTAAATGTGCTAAGCTGGACTACACAGGAAAGGAGGAAATAACAGTAACATGAGAAGCAAATAATGATTGCTTTTATATCTAACATTGGCCATAGAGGAGAAGGATGAGTATCATTTGTCGAGTACCATAAATTCAACATGGAAGATTTTTAAAAACTTTGTAGAAATAATATAAAAACTCTGATCTTGAAATTATCAAGATATATTATTGAATTATTCTATTACAAATTATCCTCAGTGGCAAAGAAACGATATGTGTCTAAAGAAACTAAAATGGTTATTAATGAAGCTCCTCTAGTAAGCTAGTATTTCAAAAGAACACTAATAATTTGAAGGAAAGTTTTACAGAGAAAAGCAAACAAGAAAGTATGATATACATCTTTAAGAGTGTCAGCTATGAAACTTCTTAAATAATTTATATTTAGGAAAAATATTCAGAAAAATAAGAGTTGCCTAGAGTACTATATTAAAACAATAGTTTGAGACTATCAAGTGAAAAAAATATGAAGTTATAATACATTTGTGTCCACTGTAAGTTAAGAAAAATCTCCTATCTTGATGAATTATAATTTAAATATTCAGAAAATTTAAATATGACATTACAGAAAGCTACATAATGTTTCACTTTGGTTCAAGATTTGGAAGTTAAGTGGCTCAAATTATAAACTTTTTTTCTTTTTAATCCATCTGTAATAATATTTTTGAAGCAGAATGTGACTTGAACACTGCATTTCCATTCAAAAAACTTGCTCTACTTACTTTCAAAGGGCTTTATGACATGTAGGCTTATAATTTTTCTATTCTATACAGTACTTTTCTTTGTAAAACAAGCTCTATAGATAGTTACTCCCATCAAGTTGGTTCAGCATAACATACTAATTTCCAGAGGCCATACATGTAATTGATAACTACAGGGGATAGAAGGTTTAAAAAGATCCTAGCAGGAGACAGTTGGTTTAACCAATATTTTTCTTTTGAACATCGTGCTATATCTCAGAACACTTCAGTGACAAAAGATTTGGTCTATTAAAGAATCTGCTTGATAGCTAAACATTTTAGGACCACAAAGTTAACATTAGGTTGAAACAGTAAATGAAAAATTAAAGATATATAGGCTGATTATATTGAATATAACAATTGACTTTGGCTTATAAACAGCTCAAAATGTTTTTTTTGAGAAACAGTTGAATGATAGTTGGGGCACAATTAGCAGTTGTTGGTTACACCCATCTAGAAAATTTCCATCATGCTGGACTGTGGGTGGAGAGATGTAGGAAAGAACTGGATTGAGGTTCAAATGCCACAGTCTCTTTCTAGTCTAAAAAAGTTTTAGTTTTGTTCAATGAATGTTTCTTCTTCTATTTATGCCCTTAGAAACATTTCCAGAAAATTTAGATTTTTAAAAAAATAATTTTTAACATTTTGCTGAAAAAAAGGTCTATAACATGGAGACAGTGATCTGTTACTTAGAATTATTTCTTTAAAACAAAAATATAATCTTGAAAATATACTTGAAACTTTTGATTCATAACCAAAAGTTAACTTTCTCTGGCTCTTGTTAACTTCTAGACTTTTAGTATCTATGAATTTGTCTATTCGAGATACCTTATATAAGAAAAATCATTGTTCTTTTATATCTGGTTTATTTCACTTAACATAATGTTTTCAAGGTTCATTCATGTTTTACCATGCATCTGAATTTTATTCCTTTTTAAGGATGAATGATATTTTATTGTGTGTATAATTCACAAATTTTTATCCATTTATCTTTTAATAACATTTGGATAATTTGCAATAGTTTCCTCTGCTTTTCCCATCTTTGTTTCTCGTTATACAAGACAAAGATGAGTAAGTTAGTTCTTCAGATACCCTCCAGATGGATTAGAAGAGACTTCTAATTTTGAAATAAAGTCTGCTCTACTCCCTCCAGTTCAAAGAGGAGAACTGTGAATCGAATTGGGTTACTACCATTTAAGAATAAGACCATCAATGAGCCAGAGAGAGAGGAATAGGGTGTGTAAAAACACCACAAAATGTCCTGTTTTGAATAGTTTTTTTTTTTTTTTTTTCTTGATTGAGCCTTTATTTCATTGCTACAAATCTTTGGTGATTTTCTAAAACTCCTAGTTCAGACAGCTTATAATTGCTTTTTCAATATTTTTGTATGAGAGAATATATAGTTGGGATTCCTAGTTTGCTTTTTTGCTGATGTTACCCCTCACATATTTTAAGTTAAACACTGTGTCACCAATATGTTAAATAAAAGGAAAAGAAACCTCTATGTATTAAGTGTATTAACAAGAAGGTAGAAATAACAAAAATCCCAATCACCTCTTACTGATTTTATGCATCTTGCCCCAGGATAGACTATATTTTCTTTGAGTAAATGTGACTTTTGATAGGATGACATGTTAATGACTCTTTTTAGATAAAGTGTCTGTGAGAGTTCCTGCTCAAAAAGGAACTGAAAGAATAGATTGGAAGATCAGGATGTTATCAAAGTGAGTATAGGTTAAACACAGCAAGAAAATTCTATAACAAAGACTCAGATCTTTTATGTTTCCATTCCTTCCCAAATCGCATCTTATTTCTCACTGTTTCAACTCATTCTAGGATTGAGAAATTAAACAGAATAACAGATTTCCCAACTACTATTAATTCAATTAGTCAATTTTTCTTTGAGATATACAAGTAATACTAAACTCTTCCTTAGGTGAGATATATTTACTATAATAGTTATCTCTATTTTTTATAACATGCTTTTTTACTTCAAAATGTAAGTTGCAAATAAACCCTTATTATTTGATTTGATTTTAAACAAAGAAAGATAAAAGCATCTTATAAGATATTCCTACAAAATAGGCTACTTTCCTCATTAATCCCAATACAAAAATTAAGTAATTATATTACTGCATATAATGTCATATTACAAATAATATGCAAATAATGTCCTATTAAAACCAAAGTAAAACTGTATATTTAGTATGTTCCAAGACCAGGTCATAATCTTGACCAATTAATTATTAAAGTCATTTTTCTCAGTATTCAGTGACATTCCTTCTCTTAAGAATAATTTCCAGTTTAAAAATACAGAGAAAATTTAGTTCTATTTCCATAAATTAACTATTAAGTCATATTTTTATAAACTATATATATATATATATATGTTATGAAGTGAGCTATTTTCAGAAATATGTTAGCATTTAGTTGATTTTTAATTATCTATATTGAAAAATAATAAGACTTCTTGATGACTTACTGAGGTCATGTTATATGTTCATACAAAAGTTCTAGGTTAGCATAAAAATTCAATTTCTTGTTTTCCCATGTAAGCATAATTTAGAATATAAACATTGTTTTAAAGGTGTCATCTTCAAAATATTCAGACAGAAAATATTTCCAGTGTCTAATAGTCACTGTGTTATATTTAAATGAATTTGATGGGCTTTATAAGGCATTTAATCTCTCTGCTTGCATCTATATAACACAAAACATCTGCTTAAAAAAACAAAAAAAAAATTATTAGTTATGTAAGTACTGAAATTACCTGACAGTATAAAGACTTTGACATTTGTCTTTAATTTAAAATATAGATCTATATAAGAAATAGCTATTATAAAACACTTTTAAAATATAGTGGAAAATTATCTCAAAGAAACACTTTTTGCACACAATCATTTCTAACATAGCCATACTTTTCTGTGTTATTCTTTATGAATACCCGTTGATAATGCTTCTTTAAATTTTTTTCATGTTAGACAATGTTATAAATACAGAAAGGTAACAGCCATTTGAGGCAGGCTCTAATATGTATAACTGTATATCTCTTTTTGTAATACATTCTCTTTTATTCTAATATTTTTTAATATTTTCATGAGTTTGGAGCAGTCAATATATGGCATAAATAATTTTATCTTGAACATTAAAGATAAATTATATTAAAAATAAAGATACCAATTATAGCTCATTATTTCCCTATAAATGATCTGAACTGTTGGCATTTTATCTTCAAAGAGACAGCACTTCAATTTATAAATAGACACCTCAATAATAAAACAAATAACCTGAGTTATGCCTTTTTAGAACAGGAACATTAAAATATGGTGAAATCTCTCTATCAATCTGCAATTCCCATCTTAAGAAATAAGATGTGGAGATGATTGTAACCTAATACATAGAGAAAGGAAATAAATTAGCTAAATTAGAAAACAAATACAGATGTTAAGGGAAAAAAAACTGGAAGTACTATTTGTTAGACTTCAATTATTGGAAATAAATAAAGATAGACTGAGAAGTTAAACCTACGAAATAATAAAAATAGATGAAATGGTAAAAAAAAATAAGTGAGAAAAATATAAATTTCTCTTTCACTCCCACATTCATAAAAACATGAACCAACTACATGTTTTAAACTGAAAATCTCATGTGGTAGTGAAAAGAGAATGGCCTTTGAAGAGATCCAGACTTAGGTTTGCAAGCAAGCTCAGAAATTAATAAGCTATGGTGTTTTTTTTTTTATGGACTTTTTTAAAAAGCATATTATAAGGTTAATAGTAAAACTGAGGAAAATTTACAGAGGTTTCCCATAAACTCTTGGTTCCAACATATACATAGCCTCTCCCATTATCAACATCTTTCACCAGAGTGGTACATTGTAACAATTGACAAACTCACATTGAAACATCATAATCACCCAAAGTAAATAGTTTACATTATGATTCATTATTGGTGTTGAACAGTCTATGGGTTTGGACAAATGCATGTGTCCATCATTATAATATCACACAGAATAGTTTCATGGACCTAAAAATCCCCTGTGCTCTGTCTTCAACTCTTCCATGCACTCCATTCCAGGCAACTGCTATCTTTTTTGTCTCTATATTTTTGCCTTTTCCAGAATGTCATATAGTTGAACTCATACAGTTTTAGCCTTTCACACTGGCTTCTTTCACTTAGTAATATGCATTTAAGTTTCCTCCATGTCTTTTCATGTCTTGAGAACTCATTTCTTTTTAGCATTAAATAACATGCCGTTATCCTGATGTTCTATAGTTCATTTATCCCGTCACTTAGTGAAGGACATCTCGATTGCTTCCAGCTTCTGACAATTATAAATAAAGATGCTATAAACACCCATGTGCAGGATTTTATGCAGCCATAAATTTTCACTCCCTTTGGGTAAACAGCAAAGAGTTTAATTGCTGGATCATATGGTGAAAGTATGTTTAGTTTTATAATAAGCCATCAGATTGTCTTCCAAAGTATCTGTAGCATTTTGCATTCCCATAAGTCATAAATGAGAGTTTCTTTTGCTCCACATTTCAGCAGCATTTGTTCTCAGTGTTCTAGTTGTGTGTTTTGGCTATTTTAATAGGCTTGTAGTGGTATCTTATTATATCAATTTGCATTCCCATGATTACATGAATGTAGAGCATCTTTTCACATGCTTATTTGCTATCTGTATATCTTCTTTGGTGAGTTCAGTTAAGGTCTTTGTTCACTTTTAAATTAAATTGTTTTTTTTCTTACTGTTGAGTTTTAAGAGTAATTTGTATATTTTGTATTACAATCATTTATTGGATGTGTCTTTTACAAATATATTCAACTGGTCTGTGGCTTGTCTTCTCAGTCTCAATATTGTCTTTTGCAGAGCTGAAGTTTTTAATTTTAAAGAAGTCTAACATCAACTATTTCTTCACGGACTGTGACATTGGTGTTGTATCTAAAAGGTCATTGCCATACCCAAGATTGTCTATGTTTTCTACTATAATGTCTTCTAGGATTTCTATAGTTTTGCATTCTACATTTAAGTCTGTGATCCACTTTGAGTTAATTTTTGTGAAGGGAGTAAGGTTTGTGTCTAGATTCATTTTTTTTTTTTTTGCATGTGAATGTCCAGTTGTTCCAGCACTATTTGTTGAAAAGACTATCTTTGCTCTATTGTATTGTCTGCTTTTTTGTCAAAGATCAGTTGACTATCTGGGTTTATTTCTGAGCTTTTCGTTCTGTTCGATTGACCTATTTGTCTAACTTTCACTAATACTACACTGTCTTGATCTTCAATTTTTTTTAATTTGAAAAAATACTCAGTTATTATTGTTTTAAATATGTCTTCTGTTTCTCTCTCTTTTTCTTTTTCTTTTGGTATTCCCATTACACACGTCATACTTTTTATTGCTATGCCACAATAGTTAAATATTTTGTTTTTGTTTTTCTTCTAGTCTTTGCTCTCTTTGCTTTGTGGTTTTGAGGATTCTGTTGACATACTGTTATTAGCAAACTTAAAAATTCTCTCCTCATCTGTGTCCTGTCTACTAATAAGCCCACCAAAGGCATCCTTTATTTCTATTACAGAATTTTATTTTTTATCTCAAATATTTCTTTCATATTTTTTCTCAGGATTTCTATCTTTCTGCTTACATTGCCTATCTGTTCTTACATGTTGTCTACTTTTTCCAGTAGATCCATTAGCATATTAATCATAGCTGCTTGAAATTTCCAGTCTGGTAATTCCAACATCCCTGCCATATCTGGTACTAATGCTTGTTTTGTTTCTTCAAATTGTGGGTTTTTTTCATCCTTTTGGCACATTTTGTAATCTTTTTTCTTTACAGACAAGCTTAATGTACCCAGAACTGGTTCCCAGAATGCTTTATCACAGAAAACAAAGGACATGTAAGTAGAAAAACATGTTAATTAGGCATTTTTCATTCAATTTCATAGATTTTCCTAACACATATAAGCCAAAGATGTCATTAGTTAGCATGAGGATATTGAGACTTTAGGAAAGAGCAGTTACAAAGTGATTGCTTTAGAGAGTAAAACAAACAAACAAACAAACAAACAAACAAACAAAAACATATTTGCCTGAAAGTATAACCAGATAGTTAAAAGAATAGAGTGTTTCCATCTGAGATTTGGTCCTAAAATTTTAAATAAAACACAGAAACAAAGTTGTGTGATTTTTTTCCTTGTGATATCCAGTTGTACATGTTGTGCATGTGTAGGTTCAACATTAAATATGCTTGTTTAGTAGGTTATCCAGTGTTGGGGTTTGGGCAGACAGAGGAAAAAAAGATGGTATTAAGAATGTGAGCAAGAGTTGAATAGATTTCTGGGACAAGAATCTAAAATATTTTTAAAAAACATAAATAAAGTGATAAATGAGTTAAAAAATGATAAAGTGAGTAATTTAAATTTTTTAATAGAATCAATGACTAAACTAAGAAATTTAGAATATGGGGTCAAAAGGTTTTCCATAAAGTAAGTAGTTGAGATTGGTTGCTAAAGGGATGCTGAGATTTTAGGAGGTTAAAAAATACAAAGGGCCAGGATTTTTGTTTGATTTTCAATGTCAACAAAAGGTATGAAAAAAATAAAATGACGAAAAAACAGACTGAACAAGTTAAGTCTTCAATGAATAAAAAAAAGAACAAGTAACTTGGAATATGATAGCTGGCAGTAATGAAGTATTGGTACAGTCTGATAATACATACTTCAAGGATGTGGGGAGATTTTAAAGGGAAAAGAAGAAAAAAATGAAAATTACAATAAGGAGCAAGTAGAGAACTTAGCTCTATTTCAAGCCAAGAAAAGTTTAAGATGTTAGGGGGATAACTCTCTACTTGAGAAAACTTGGAAATTGACACTATTCTAACTTGAAAGACAAGTTAAGCTTTGAGGGGGAAAAAAATAAAGAGAGAAAGATAGAAAGACAAGAAACTTTCAGAGATAAATTTGTGGAACATAGGGACTAAAAGACAGTTTCCAGAGGTCATAATGAATGATGTGAAGTATAGTGAGAAGTGGACAACTGAGCCAAATAAGTGTATGTATAAAGAAGTTTGAAGATGTGCAAGATCTATTAATTGAATGAATGTACACTATAAAAACATAATAATAGAGATACAGACATATCTTGCTGTTACTAAATTTCTTTAAAATTTTATTTTTTAATTAGAATTGATATTCAATATTATTTTATATTAGTTTCAGGTGTACAACATAGTGGTTAGGCATTTATATAATTTACATAATGATCCCCTGATCAGTCTAGCACTTACCTGGCACTATACACAGTTATTACAATATTATTGACTATCTTCCCTATGCTGTGCTTCACATCCCTGTGATTATTTTGTAACTACTAATTAGTACTTCTTAATTCCTTCACATTCTTCACCCAGTCCCTCAACACCCCCATCTGATAGTCACTAGTTTCTCCTTTTACTATGAGTCTATTTCCATTTTGTTTATTTATTTATTTTGTTTTTCAGATTCTATATATAAGTAATATTATAATATTTGTCTTTCTCTGTTCAACCTATTTCACTTAGCTCAATACCCTCTAGGTCCATCTATGTTGTCACAAATGATAAGACTTCATTTTTTATGGCAGAATAATATTTCATTGCATATGTATTATACAGGACATAAAAGAAAAAAGTGTCTGTTCTCCATATTTTATAAATTCAAGTGAAAAGATTAAATACAAAGATGACATGGTTTATTATTACATGTCAAATAATTTTAAATATTATCAGTTCAGAAAAATATATACATATATATTTACAGTGCTTTGTCACCAAATTATATACACATTATGGTGATAAAATTAGAAAGATTTGTAAAAAATTTACTTTTATTTTGATTATAAAAATGAGGACTTTATCAGTTATGCATTGGTGGATTATAGGCAAGGAATTCTTAGCCTAAAAATAAAGAGATATTTTTGGTATTTATAATTGAAAATCCATCTAGGAGCACACAGACACTCAATGAAAGACACTTCTCCCCTGTGTCTTTCACTGTATTTATTTCAATTTAAAGTTAATACTTCTTGAGAAACAAAAAATATATCAGTACCTTTAGGATCCATGTGTACACATTTTGCATGCTAATCAATAAGAAAAGACATTTCTCCTACCTTTAAAGATCAGGAATTTTCCCTGCTCTGAAACCATCACCAAATGTTCCTTTGATCTCTTGCACCCTGAACTAATTATAACTGTGAGGAGATGAAAAGTACAGATTATTTTATGCAAATTTGAGATTTATTCTGTGCTTCAATTACATGGATTGCTTAGTAAATCATATGCCACTCACCAGTGCCAGATTGAGTTTCTCTCAACAATAAAAATGAAGAAAAGATACTGAGTGATTTTCAAAAATAGCAGAGACCATTGTCATGATACAGGCTCACTTAATTCACCAGAGTCCTGGATGATTGTTTTTCTTGGCACAGCACACTAGAGAAGGGTTATATACAGTCGTGCTCAATAAGATTCAAGGTTTTCGGGTAATAATACTTTCTTCTGTTATGCTTGAAGGAGCTATTGGCCAGTGGAAGAAAAAAGTGGGTCAAGAAATAAAAATTATTTACATGTTCAAAAAAATTTAAGATAACCATTGATTTCCTTCATTTTAATTTAGTATAAAAGTATCTGAATAATGTTTTGTGCTTAGAATCATTATAGAGTTATGATATCTACATCTTTACTCATATCTATTTTTTTATTTGTGTTTGAAATGCAAAGAGCCAAAAGAGGAAGACTTGTTGAATAAATATCACCATGTACTATTTATGTTGTACAGTTTTATAGCAGTTGGGTTCATTAACTAAAGATGGGCACTTTAATAAAGCTATGCTAAAATCATGAATGGAATTTATAAAAGTTCTGTTTTTAATGGACAGCCAGAAAGTTTTTATCTTATACTAAATCTAAATAAAAATAATTCTTTCTGAGAAAGTGCTAATGTGACATTAAACATGACCTTTTAAGCAACTGATTGGAATTCAAGTTAAAAAAAAAAAGCAGTAAGCTAAATAATCTCAGCTCAAATAATGTATTAACTTGTCAGTTTCATTAGAAATGTAAAAATAAGTTTTTGGTTTAATAAATTATTATTTTAGAATATATGTTTATATGGTTATAAACATTTGAATTATAAGAATTTTTACTCAGCTTCTTTTTTATGCCTATATGACCTTGATGATAAACAATTAACTTTCACTATGTGTGTTACCTCAAGAATCATACAAAGTATCTAGTGAGGCTAGAATTTAAAAATAAGGCTAAAGCTTCAAAAATCATGGCAATGAATACATATGGAAACACAGTTCATATTTATTAATATAGGACAACCTTAGATGTGATGAAAAATAAACCTTATGATTATTCGGAGAAAGTGTCCAAACACCCAATACCACCAGAAAAGTTTATAGCAGATCATTTTTAAAAACAATAATTAGAGAAAAATGTATTAGTTGTGAACTATAGAGGAGGATTTGCTAAAGAAGTAAAGTGTTGACCCAGGGAAGGTTGTGTGATGCTTCTGAGAAAATGGAATCGGTCCCCAGACTAGTGGACTCTAAGTTATGTGTTTCATTATGCTCTATTCCATTAGATTGATGGCTTGTTTAACCCTGAATAAACTGTAATGGATAAAATGAACGTAAAATATTTTAGAAATTTTATTCTTTGATTTATCTATATTTTTTTATACTTTGACTCTTTCATGTAATCACTGGCTAATTGAAATTTTCTCTCTCATCCTAATGTAATAATGAAACACATACTAAAAATAAAATCTAAGATTTAATACATATCTACTTAGATATGAAAAATAAATATCCATATGCATAATTTAAGGCAAATTACCATTCTTTTCTTCAGATTGTACTAATAGACCTATTTCTTTATCCTTAGTGTTTTCCTTAGCTATGGATCTCTTTTGAAATAAGTGGCAAATATAAAAGTAATATTTAGGAGTTAAAAAAAAATTTAAATACCTTTTGGACTTTCATATTCATATATACATATATATGTATGTATACATACACATACACATACATATACATATATGCATTCCAACCAACACTATTTAATTTTTAAGGAAAGCTTGGAGTATTGAACTCATATTTGAAGATTATTGACTGTACAGTAGTATATTTGATATTATAAAGATATATAATTCTATTCTATTATTGAAGAAATATTTCAGAAGTGTATACATTTTTTATCTTTTAAATAATATCAAAAATTTTATTGAATATTCTTGGTATTAAGAGGGTCATGGCCATGAAATTTGTTAAGAAATATTTTTTTTTTTGTTCCAAAAGATAAAACTAAATTTTTCTGTTCTTAAGAAACTCCATTTCTGATGCTACAGAGATTCTCAGTAATTGGTTTCAGTGCTGTCACATCACATACTCTTTCTTCTAACCTAAGACTATTTTACCTTTAAAATTAACCAATTTTTATTTCTTCTGTTCTGAGCATACATAGAGACCATCTGTAAGAAAAAAACCTTCCTTGAATAACTTCTTATACTCAGGAAGTGTATTAAAAGTGAAATTCTACTTTCTTTTTGCTAATGGAACACTTTTATATCTTTTAGATACTCCAAGTTAAGAAATGTTTTTATTTTTCCTGCTGAAGCAGGTTTCTTTCTCACTGGTCTTTTAAGCATCCCAAAAATTCAAACGAAGTCAAGTCAGACATCAGGAGCTTATTAAAACTAAATGAAATTATAACTCATAACTGAGAATAAGTCTGTGGGAGAGTGGTAGATCTATGCAATTCTAGATAAGATATAACCTGACCCTAATAGTTCAAATTCAGAACTTTTTGCTTGTTGTTTTCAAATTTTAGAACACTTATATGACAAGATAATATGTATTTTTCTAGTCAAATGTTGCTCATATAGTGACATTTATTCTCTTTTAAAACATTTTTTATAGAAATGCAATTTAGAAAAAAATAAATGATAATAATCTAGGGGGAAATGAGTGCATAGCACATACACTTAGATTTATTTATAGAATATATGCTACCACTAAAATATTTATAAAAATTTAGATTAAATAATTAAAAACTAAATAAAAGGCAACATACAGTAATTCACATACACCGTGATTTAAAAATATAAACAGGGAATGATATTAACAAAATGGCAGAATAGAAATTTTCCACCATCTTCTCCCTAAAGAACACAAATTTTAACAATTGCCCATGAATATAAGTCCCTTTGTGGAAGTCTGGGTGTTCAGTGGAGAAGTTAGTAGCACACTCTGGGGGCAAAGAAAAATCTGACTCAGACATGTTGGTTAAAATAAATGGTTTCACTTTACCTGTGCTGCCCATTCCCCAAGGCAGCACAGCTCAGGGCCAAGGGAAATCTTGGCTGGCAATCTCTCCCACGGTGGAAAATGAGAGTCTGTGAGTGCACACCTGGTTTCCCTAATTGTACATGCTGTTGATTCTTTTCACTCTGTCCAGAATACTAAGGTATGCTGTGAACCTGGTGGTAGGGAGGAACTGAAAGGACAGCAGCCATGGCTCTTTGAGGATGTCAAAGGGACTCAGAATCTATTAATTGTTTGATATAGTCCATCAGAAAGCTAGTCCATGAGGTGCAGGGATGCTTCTCTTGTGGATCATCCCAACTAAAGCATGAGCACCTCCAATACTCTATGCATCTCACTCTCACACTTCCACCACGTGTCTGTCTCTCTATTCACGCACCTGAGGGTATTGATCACAGCCTTTGCAGATGGCTTGTGAACACACACGGAAAAACATCTAATTCTGAGAGATTGGGAGAAAGCACACAAACTTGAGCACTTAGCACCACCCAAGAAAAAGCAAATAGAAGGCTGTTGGTAAATAGCTTGACCTTGCAGAATTGAAAAAATCCCCCAAACTATAAGAATACTTTACCAGGCAAAAGGGTCCATCAGAAATTGAGAATAAAATAAATACCAATCATTCTCAAACTCTTCCAAAAATATAATAGGAAGAAAAACTTACAAACCAGCATTTTACAAGGCCAACATTATCCTGATACCAAAACCAGAAAGCCACAAGAAAAGAGAATTATCAGCCAATATCACTGATTATAAGCGGAAAAAAACTCAATAAAATATTAGTAGACTGAATACAATAATACATTAAAAGTATTATATACCATGATCAAGTGGGGTGTATTCCAGGGATGCAAGGATGATTCGACATACACAAATCAACCAATGTGATACACCATATTAATAAATAAAAGATAAAAATTATATTTATATATCATCTCAATAAATGCATAAAAAGCATTTGGAAAAATTCAACCTCAATTTAAGATAAAAAGTCTTAACAAAATGAGTATAGAGGGAATGTATCTCAACATAATAAAGACAATATATTCA
This sequence comes from Cynopterus sphinx, assembly GCA_030015415.1. NCBI lineage: Eukaryota > Metazoa > Chordata > Mammalia > Chiroptera > Pteropodidae > Cynopterus > Cynopterus sphinx. The sequence goes on along the minus strand of CM057382.1, from coordinate 95,926,735 downwards.
AGCCTATAGCTAACACTATACTCAATGGTAAAAAGCTGAAAGCTCTCCAAGATCAGGAACAAGACAAGGTTGTAAACTCTTGACATTTCTATTCATCATATTACTAGAAGTCCCAGATAGAGTATTTAGACAAGAAAAATAAATAATATGTATTCAAATCAGAAAGGAAAAAGTAAAATTGTCTCTGTTCTCTCATAACAGGATCTTACATATAGAAAACCATAAAAACTCTGTTAGAACTAATGAACAAATTCAGTAAAGTTACAGGATACAAAATAAAAATAGAAAAAGCAATTTCATTTTTTATATACTAACAGCAAGCTATCAGAGAAATGAAAAACAGAATTCAATTTATAATAGCATCAAAAACAAATTAAAAAATTCTTAAGAATAAATTTAACCAAAGAGGTCAGTGACCTGTACACTGAAAACTATAAGGCAGGAACAAAAGAAACTGAAAGACACAAATAAATGTTCACAGATTAGAAAATTAAATATTGTTAAAATGTGCTTACCACATAAAGTAATCAAAAGTGAGAAGTGGTGAATTTTGTGTCCTCTCCAATTATGCTACCTTCCCTGAATCTCTATGTTCAACTAGAAAGCTCTCTGAACCCAGTCCTTTTGGGTTCTTATGGAGGATTCATTACATAGGCATAATTGAATTGACCATTTCTGATTGAAATCAATTCCAGCCCCTCTCCCCTATTTAGATTTGAGAGAATAGAACTAAAAATTCCAATTTTCTAATCGTATGATTGGTTCTCTTGGCAACCAGCCTCCATTCTTAGGTACCTAAGGGGGCTCCAAAAGTCAATTCATTCACATAATAAAAGATATCTTTATTGCTTTCATCATTTAAAAAACTTCCAAGAGTTTTAGGAGCTCTGTGTGAGAAAAGGGGACGAAGGCCAAATACATATTTCTTACTACAAATTACAATATTGAAGTAATTAATGTAATTGACTCATACCCTTAAAATGGTTAAAATGTCATATTTTATGTATATCTCATGACAAAGAATAAATGATCCTAACAAAACAGTTAAAAAACAGACATTTCCAATTAGATAAAAAACAAAACTAAACTGTATATTGTCTACATGTAACCCACTTTGAATATAATAATATAGATTAAAAGTTAAATGATGGAAAAACCAATAAAGTGTCTACTATAATATATGTAAACAAAGTGTAAAGTTAATCAAGATGTTGGAGGATCATGGGATAGAATCCAACTCTACTACACATATGTGATATAATATTAATATGGATAATAGGGGAAAGGAGATTATTGTAATAAAGTCTGAATCTATTTTTAATGTTAGATTACTGACCACTGTCAAGCTCCACTGCTCTGTCTTTCCCTCTTATTCCACACCCACACAAGCTAATAAGAAATCTCAAATTTCCCCTTCCTTAACACCAAAGAAATGTTCAAACTATGTAATCCCCAGCCTGGAATTGTATAGCAACTGTCAGCCTAGCCCCATCCCCTTCACACACACACACACACACACACACACACACACACACACACACACACGTACACACACACGTACACACACATACAAACACAATTAGTTGTCCCTCTTTTGTCTCACAAATAGTTTTCAAATCTGTTTTGTTGTTAGTCCTGCTGCCATTTGAAGCTGAGATGGAGTGTTTATCTGCTTTCCAAGGGAGACTATGATATCACTAACCTACAGAAAATAATGTTTTTGCTGAATTCTATAGGCTATTGACAAAATAAAATGTACATAAACTCCATAATATAAAGTATAATTCACATACATACAGATCCAGACTAGAAATTCATAAACCACTTTACATGTATAGCAGGGCTGAACAAATTAAATACTTTGAAGCCAAGTTTGCAAATGAGTAGGTAAAAATTTATAAATAAATAGGTAAAAAACTAGAATAAATTCTTTGTTGCAATTATTATGCAGGTATCAGTATAAACTCGTTTGATGTGTATGCATGTATTTTTTCAGATAAATGCTAAAATATATATAGACATATGTAACAAAAAAGCACATCTAATATCTATATACTGGTTTCTATATGTCATTCTTTAATAAAATAAACCAAGTTTCTTTGGAGAAATGGCTAATTCTAGAATTTCAGCAGAGAAAATACAGGTTGGAGCATCTTACAAGGCCAGAAACTAAGAAAATGATAAAAAATAGAACAAGATGATGTCAAGGGACACAGAAGCCAATTTGAAAGAACTCTCAAGAGTCAAATCTAGAATATGCTGAGGAAATAATAATGATAATGATAATAATGACAGTGATAATAATGATAGATTATGATAAATATTAAAATAACTGTTTATACATCCATACTGACAAATGATTGAAAAATTTTTAAACAATAAAAGGATAAGAATAAGTGATTCATACTCAAAAATTTCAAATGATAATAGATGATAGATAAATGATGAAAAATGATAGATTAGATGATAGATGATGATAGATAGATAGATAGATGATAGATAGATGATAGATAGATTAGATAGATAGATGATAGATGATAGATAGATAGATAGATAGATAGATGATAGATAGAGGAAGGAAAGACTGAAGAAAGAAAAGAAGATAGATAGATGATTGATAGATAGATAATAGATGATAGATAATCTCTCTTCTAGGAGGTAGAACTTAATTCTCTTCCCTTTGAGTATGTACTGGACTTAGTGACTCTTCTCCAGAGAATAAAATAGAAAATGGGAAAAAAGGTAACTAAAATAGAGAAAATTGTCAGATACTACTTTAACTAATTAATCAACATTAATATCACTAGTAATAACCAATGTTGATATCATGTATTCTTCATTTATATGATATTCTGCTCCAAAATTTATAATTCCAGTGTAATCCTGAGAAAATATTTAGCAAATCTAAATTAAATGACTTTCTAAAAAGACATATTACCAAATCTTTTAAAAAGTGTCAGTCATGAACAACAAAGAAAGACTAAAAACCTGTCACAGACATGAGTAGACTAAGGACAGATTATGACAAAATGCAAAGCTGTATCCTGGATTTATCTCTGAATATAAAAGATAACCTTAATAGAAGCCAGTAAAATCAGAATAAATCTGTAGTTTAGTTAACAGTATCATACTAATAGTAATTTATACTTTTGAAAAGTATACCATGGTTATACAAGATGTTAACATTAGTGTAATCAATTTGAAGTTTATGTAATAATTCATTGTATAACTGTTAGGTAGTTAGTCGGGCATGAGAGACAAGAGTGAAGGCACAGCTCTGTAACCATAGAAACCTCCCTTGAATACCTTCCTTAAGAACCTCCCAGAAACACCTCTCTTTTAGAGTTATAAATTAACTCAAATTCTAGAGCCTGGAGACCATAAAAGCTACTTGCTAAACCAGCCACAGAAGCATACACAGAAAGTACTACCCTAACCTGCCCACAGTCTCAGTCTCATTATCCCATCATTATAATATCATGACTATACAAAGAGGTTCATGAATCTAATATAACAGACTGAATGCTGGTTAAGCACATGCACAGTATGCAAAATATTATATAGCAGCCAAATGTTAGTCAAAGTAACCTCGCAAAGGGATCATCTAAGAACTCGCATCATGGCGGGAATAGAAACAGACGTTTCCTCCTCTGTGTTGTTAACTCTCTTTGCAGAAAACCTGATCCCCCCTTGGAGCGTACTCTGTCTTATCTTTTTATTTCCCAAATTTTATAGGGCTGCAGCCTTACTTAGAGCAGTCTGTCTCCTTCGAAAATGTACTTTCAATAAAACTTTATTTTTCTAAATCCTTCTAACCACTGATTCTTTGCTGTGTCAGCAGAGAAGAACCAAAAGACACCACACCTCCCACCCCATGCTGCTGGCGCAATGGCAGATTTCATATCATATCATCATCCTAATGGTAATACTAGTTTTGCAACTTTTCTGAAATCTAAATTATTCCAAAATAAAAGTATGTTTAAAAACTTAGCACACGAAAATTACAATAAGCCGATATTATATTTCTCCTGTTGTGATGCACAACAAGCACAACCTTTATAATATTTTTACCAAAAAAGACTTACCTCAAACATGAGAATAATAATTACCTCTAATTATGAGAGAATAATGAACTTAGATTTGACATCTTCTACTAGACAACAATTATGAGTTTTAAAATAGTCAATACTATGAAATAAGATATTAAAATTTTAAAATATTGAGGGGAGTGTCTTAATTTCCTAGGGCTTCCCTAACAAATTACCATAAATTAAGTGGTTTAAAACTGTAATTTGTTGTCTCACAGTTCTTTAGGCCAGAAATTCAAAATCAAGGTGTCATCAGAGCCAGGGTCCCTTTGTAGCTCTGGAGAAGAATATTTTTATTTTATTTTTATTTTTGTTTGTATCATTTCAATGTTTGCCACTGTCTTCACATGGACTTCCACTCCACATGCCTCCTCTTCTGTTCCTTATAAGAATACTTGTCATCAAATTTAAGAATACCCTGGATAGTTCAAGATGGTTTCTTCTCTGAATATTTAATTTAATTATATCTGAAAAGACCTTTTTTTTTTTTTAAATAAGGTCACAATCACAGATTCTGGGATATAAACATTCTTTTTAGAGCCATTATTTATCCAAATATAGGGTGAAATAGATATTTAAGAGACATAAAAGTTATGTGCAATAAATGATACTTGCCTGGATTATAGATAGAAAAACAAAAGAGACATTAGTGAAACAGTTGGAAAATTTTTATATGGACTGTATCTATAATATATTATTTATTGTATTAATATTATATTTATTAAATATGATTATTATGCTTTTGTTTATGGGTGAATGCATTTGTTATTAGTGATTGCATGCAGATATATTTGAATTTGAAATTATGTTTGCAACTCACTTTCAAGTAGCAAAGAAATTGTGTGTGTGTGTGTGTGTGTGTGTGTGTGTAAAATAGTTACGAGTAATGAGAGAATAATGAGAGAATGGTAAAATGTTAATTATTTGGTAATTTTAATTAAATAATAAATTGATTTTCTGTGTATTCCTCTTTCAAGTTCTTGTAGGTTGAAATAATTTTTAATACAAAGCATTTAAAAAACAAAACAATAATAATTTTGTGAAATTCTGTTTGTTTAGATCTTAGGAACAGAACCATGAGTCAAAATTTAGAGAAGAAATACTTCTTTATCACTAAAACTTATGTAGTTAACAATCTTTAAAAAGCTGACAGTTTTACCCTCTAAAAAAGATAGTGTTAAAAATTATATAAAGTTTAACACATTTCCTTATCAAGCAAATATTATTTTGACAGTGGCTAAAGAATCATGTTAAAAGATTTAAATATCTAAGCAAACAACAGAATTTTAAATGCAAAATATTAAGATTTAGATGTTCACAGACAATCGTGCACAAGATATTGAATATGCCAATAAATATTCACCTTCTTTTGGTTTTGTCAACAATACATCAGACTTATTCATCTATAATAACATTTTTAGGATCTAGAAAATTACAAAATAAAGCTGTTTCCAAAATAAAAGAAAATAAATGGCTCCAGAGAAGCCCTGGATAGATAGATCCGTGTTTTTCACTGTCTGGACGTTTACAGCTCATGCCTCCTCTATTGAACACTACGCTACTTATCTAGTGAACAGTTAGAGGATTGTCATTTATAGTGCTTGATTGTGTCACTTTTTCAGTCAAAGAATTTGCTGGATTATTTCAATGTGTGGCTAAAGGTGTACTGTCACAGGAATATAAGGCAGTTATTGGCAATTGAAGCGATGTATATGATGTGTATGTGTGTATGTTAAAACATGTGTGTGCTTTAGAATTTCTGGAACAATTTGTTTTTGATTTATGAAAGTCACTAGTGAGTATATAGATCAAAATTTGACTTATATTCAATAAGGGTCTTGATTAGTCAGTCAATAGCCAAGTCCGTTTCAGAGTGCAATTCTAAGTATTCCTCAGAAACACTTTTTTTGATGATATGAGTTAGAAACATACTATCCTAACCACAAAACAATTTTTTTAAAGTATACCAAGGTCTACTTTCTGAAAGACTAAATAGAATTATGATCTTTTTTTTTTTTATTTCAAAAACTCCCTAATAATGGCAAGTAACATCTTTTCTATTAAAAAGATTATTATTATCTTCCTTGGTGTTTTATAACTTTTCATTCAGCCTAATAAAAATAAGTAAATCAGAAATACTCAATGTTATTTTAATTAAAAAAATATTCTAGAATATAAATACCCAAATTAGTGTTATATAAGATACTAGGAAATTTATATATGCCACTCATTCTCTTATTCCTCTACTGTTTACATCACTGTGATAAAACATGGTAATGCAGATCATATATCCCCCTTCAGGGAAGAACTTCTTGCCCCTGCTGCTGGGAGGGTCATCTACTTTCTTCAGTTATTGCCCAGGCAGAATTGCTTCATCTCCCATTCAACCATATAGCAGGACAACTGTAATGAGCCACTTTAGTTCTTGAGCTTTCAGTTAAGCTAGCCAAGGACTTGATATTTTTTTTTTTTTTGGCAGCTCAACTTTTCTTTCTGCTCAATCACTTTTCCCACCATCTCTAAATACACAGGTATTGATTCCAAGGGCACCCTTAATAAACATCTCATATGCTGAAGTGTATTCCAGAATGTGCATGTTAGGGAATTCAATGTGCAATAATCAGACATGTTAAACAAAAATAACTAGTCTTATTTTTCCCCCATAAAAAGTTTTCCAGTGTTTTATACTATATTTGGATTTTTATTCTAATTTGAAAATTGCCTTAAATGCTAAATCATATTATTTTAAACTACTTTATGTATAGCAACATTTTATTCTCTTGGGTTATAGAGCTCTTATTGCTGAATCAGGCTTTATAATGGCAAATCTGCTATAATTTTATAGTGTTATCTCAATCATTCTAGGAATTGAGGGGCTTCTTCACACAATCAAAATGGAATAATAAGACCTGGACTTACCTTCTCACCTAAAACAACCACAAAGCAAACAGGTAAAATTAGGAGTCAGTGATTATAAAAACATAGGGCATGAAGCACTGAAATACAATGATTTCAGAGAAATGAACACAACAAAGGTAACCTTATCATTGCTCAAATTTATTGCTGTGAGGGTATTTTTAGGATGTAAGGCAGACAAGATGAAAAAAGGAAAGAAGAAAGAAGAAAAGAAGAAAAGAAAAAGAAAGAAAGAAAGAAAGAAAGAAAGAAAGAAAGAAAGAAAGAAAGAAAGAAAGAAAGAAAGAAAGAAAGAAAGAAAGAAAAAGAAAGAGGTAGGGAGGGAGGGAGGGAGGGAGGGAGGGAGGGAGGGAGGAAGGAAGGAAGGAAGAAAGAAAGAAAGAAAGAAAGAAAGAAAGAAAGAAAGAAAGAAAGAAAGAAAGAAAGAAAGAAAGAGGAAGGAAGGAAGGAAGGAAGGAAGGAAGGAAGGAAGGAAGGAAGGAAGGAAGGAAGGAAGGGAGAAAAGAGAGAGAAAGAAAAAAGAGAGAGAATAGAAAGAAAATCTATATGAACATCTCAGTGAACACAAAGTTATTTTTTTTTTTACAAAATCCAACATCATTTCCTATAAATTTTTCATTTTGGGGGGAATAGTGGGAAAATTCTTAATCTGATAAGTGCATCTAGGAGAAGTCTACAGCTTACATTATACTTAACGGTAAACTGCTGAAATATCCCCTGTACAATCAGGAATAATACAAGAATGTCAGTACTCACCACTTTTATTCATTATTGTATTAGAAGTTTTATTCAGAGAAATAAGAAAGAAAAAAATCATTTATATAGAAAAAAGTAAAACTGCTATTATTTTCAGAGTACCTGGTCAACTTTATAGAAAATGCAATAGGAACAATAAAAAACTACTAGAATTAATATTTTAACAAGCAAATTTAGTAAGCTTTCAGAATATAATATAATATTTTTAATTGTATATTTCTCTACACTAGTAATGAATAATCAGAAACTGAAATTTTAAAAGTATGCTTTACAATACCATCAAGAAATATGGAGTACTTAGAAATATATTTGATAAAAATATGTGAAAAACCATTAGAATGACAAGTTATTACTAATTACCTTGTAGAAAGAAACAAAACCTATTCTAAAACTCATATGGCCATTCAAAAGAGCTATTATACCCAAAACAATGTTAAAAAAAAAGAGTAAATTTAGAAAATTTTTACTCTCTAACTTAAAGACTTATTATAAACTTATTCTAATCAAGATAATGTGGTCGTGGTATAAAAATAGGCAAAGAGATCAATGAAACATAATAACAAATCAAAATAAACCTATGTGGATATAAATAGCTAATTTTTGACCAGAGTACATAAGCACATTCAACAAATTGTATTGAAACGATTAGATATCCATATGCAAAAAAAAAATGAATAAATAAACTCCAAATAATATCTCACACTAATACTAAAATTACTGAAAATGAATTGTGGCTCAAATATAAGAGCTATACCATAACATTTCTAGAAGAAAATATAGAAAACCTTTGTTACTTTTGTGCAGGCAAATATTTCTTAGATATAGCACTAGAAGTATAATTCATGCAATAACAAATTGATACATTGAACTTTGTCAAAATTAAAAATTTCTGCTATTACAAATATTACAAACTCTAATAAGAGAATGAAAACATATGTCAGACTGGGATTAAATATAAGCAAATTAAATCTCATAAAGAACTTGTATTCAGAACATGCAAAAAACTGTAAAACTCAATTATAAGAAAATAAATTATCACAACAAAAAATATACAAGTTTGAAAAGATTAGTTTGCTATGAAGTGAAAGTTTCTTGATTCCATACAAAGCTGTATGGAATACCATGACAATGGACAAGGCATTCTGAAAGTCTATACAGTAAAGAATTTGAAAGTTAAAATACACAGATTGTGTCAGTTCACAAGTAGTACATCATTAAGCCCGATACCTAGCTTCAAAATAATTTAAGCCCTGAAGGTGATCTTGGAGTGCAAGTAACCCTGACTACTTTACACAATCACACAAATACACTGTAGAAGAAAGTAATAATATATTAGGCATCAGTTTGTCTCCATGTAATGACTGTCAGCACACAATCCAAAATAAACTGGCATGCAAAGAGAAAAGATATAATTGATATCAAGAGGAAGAATAGACAGAAGATGAAGTTTTCAGATATGGATTCTAAAAAGGCATTAGATACATTAGAAAAAAATGAAACAAGATAGAGAATTCCCTCAGTTGGAAGTATTAAAATATTTAATAAAATTTTTAGATTTGAAAATTTTATAAGTGCATTTATGTATTTAACAGATTAGTTTAACACAGATTAGGTGCCACAGAAATATGAAAATTAAAAACAGATAAGAAATAACTATGTAGAACAAAGAACTGAAAGGCAAATGTCAGAAAAACAGAAAAGTGAGAGATGTAAGAAATGCAATTTACGAAAATCTGTTTCTTCAAAAACAAGAGAGAGAGAATGAGAAAAAAATATATATTTAAAGAGATGATGGCTCAGAGTTTTCAAAACACAAAGAACAGCATATTATTAAATTAAGAATTATTAAAAACTCAAGTGTAAATAAATGAAAAACCATATATAGAAATGTTTTAGTAAAGCTACTAAAACATAAAAACAAAGAAAAATTTTAAAAGCAGCCAGAGAAAACAAGCATATTATCTGTGGAGGAAAAAAATATATGACTGAAATAATGCAATTGATTGATATAAAAAGAAATATTTTAAAAAGATGAAAGAAAATAACTGCCAATTCAGAACTCTATACCCAAGAATAAATATTCTTAAAAAAAAGAAAAGGACAACAACAACAATAAAAAACCTGACTTATACTCCATCAAAATGGATTAACTTGAACTAGAATTCTGCCTGGGATGTTTCCACTCACTATCACTCCCATGTTCTGGGTAAACCTTCTTCATCTAAAGGTCTAAGTTTAATGTTCACTTCCTCAAGAAATCTGCCCTGACTTCTTCCATCATTTATTTCTTTTCATATATGCTGTCACAGAAACTTTCTTCCTTTCCTACAGAGTACATATCTCTTTAAATTATATATTTATATATATACATGTATAAGATTATTTCATTTATATCTGATTCCTCCACTGCATCATATATTCTAGACAAGAAACAAATGTGAGCATGTTTCCTTAACATTATATTCTCAGCATTTAGACAGTGGCTGTAACTTATTAGCTATTCAGCAAATAGCTTCTGAATGAATAACTATAGATAAATGAATGAATGAATGAATGAATGAATGAATGAATTTTTGGAACTTGTTATCACTTTATTCAACTGAAAAATAAATCTCAAATAGCCAAAATTGGAATTAAATAATTTTCCATTCTCATTGCTGGCCATTTATATTCAGCTTTCTAAAGTTCTTTCTAAAACACACCCATGTATATGTGTTTATGGATGTATTTTTCACGGTGATACCTACTTTGTGAAGTATTCTTTCTCAAAATCCTCATCATCACCATCACTCTACCCTGAAATAGACACATTCAGATATAAACAGAGGCAAAGCAGGTTTTTTGGCTCATGAGTATAATTGCATTAAATAGGATATAAATGTGATCTAGTTTGGTAGCTAGATTTAGCTTTGTAGCTTGGTAACTATTGTAGTTATTCTAATAGTAATGATTTCCTTAGCTTATGAGCTTGTGGAGATCAGGGAACACGTATATTTTCTTGAGGGTCTTGGGGATCTAATTACCATTTAAAATCAAATACAATAGATTTTCCATAGTGTCTAAGAATTTTAAATTTAAATTATGGAGACTATACACACACACACACACACACACACACACATACACAAAGAGGAACTATACAATTAAAATTCATGCTGTACAACAAATGTTGCTCTCCTCTGTTAATCTGTATTAATAAAATATAATTTTTTACACAATAGTGGTAGGCACTTAATGGTGCTTGTCAAGTAATAAAATGTGTTTTTCAGTTTCCCACTTTCATCTTGATAGATGCAAACATAATATACAAACTATTTTGAGACTTGATACACATCATCCTTGTCTAGCATAATAGCTTTTTATTGATGAAAGTAGTTAGTCCAGAGCAATTTAGGTCAGGAAATAAAGATCAACTGCATACATATTTGATAAAGCACAATGGATTTAGATTAATACAATATGTTAACATCAGAATTTAACTCATTCCAGTAGAAATAAGTTTGTAAACACTTTTTTAACCAAGATATCATGTGACGTTTAAGAATATTTAAGTAGATTATTTATATATATTGAAGATGGTGATGATATTTACAAGAATTTCTAATCATTGATCATTTTAAACATGCTTAATATACTGCAGATCTCAATTCAATTAATCTTGTAAAATTTACAGAGCAAAATTAGGACTAAAAAATTATTAGAACAAAAAGTTAAATAGCTAGCTTTTAATATCTAATAGATGAGATAGAAAGAATATGAATTCACCCCATGTGGATTCAAATATGTTATTTTAAAGATTTGTAGTTCTATGAACCAAATCAACTTAGTGCCTTTCAGAATTTGGAGAAAATTGAGTGTACAGGAATACTAACACATCGCAGGAATAATGATCACTCTATAATTAACATTAATTACATTTGAAAAAATATTAATAGATTAAAATTAACATCCAAAGTATTCTTCAAATACTGTTTTATTTTAAGTTGGACAATTTTATAGAAATTCTTGGACAACTAGATAAAAGCAAACAGAGAGAAGCTTATTATTTAGGCATATGTTCATCTCAGAAAATTTCTTATATTTTTATTTTTGTAAGTCTTTAATAAATACAAAACAATTTCTTAACTTTAATCTATAAAAACAAAGTCATAATTATAATAATCACATATTAATAAATTTAAATGGGGCCTTTTTAATATTTGTTAATCATTATTAGGTTGTTTTATCTTTCATTCTATTTTGGTAATAGACCAAGCTTTCTAAACACAACAACAGCTGAAACGTTACTTTTTTTCAGGGAAAGCAATAAAAGTGAAAATGATACTGATGAAGAAAACTATTACAGCATGTAGACAAAAATCAGTTTAGTAGTTTGTTTCTACCCACTATTTCTGGTAAGTCCCTGGTTTCTGCTTTTTCTCAAAACTTCATGCCACTGGGACTATACTGAACAGCATTTCATTGATTTTGCAGAATGTCATTCCTAAAGTAACAAAACTGGAAGACTAAAATATTTAAGTACCAGCTACAGTTCAAAAATTACATTTTACTACTAAATTACATACAGTCATATTAAGGCAATTCTAGGCAAGGTAGGACATCATGACATCTCCCCCAAATTTTATTGATGCTAGGCAATTTGCAAATGCCATTTATCTAACTACAAAAATTTATCCAGTCGAATGTTGAAAAAAGCAAAATTAAAAATAACAATTAAAAGCAATAGTCTTCTTTCTTCCACGTATTTTGCATGGAGTCAAGCAGACAGTATAGAGGAGAAGATTGCAATAAAGCCAAGAATCTGGTGATCCTGAAAAATTGGAGTGTCAAAGAATTGATGATGGGACTGAGGCTGAGCAGAAAATTAAGCCAGTGAGATTGCTATTTGGCCAGCAGCTGAGAAGGTATCTGGAAGTCAGGAGATTGGATATGTATCAATCTGGAATGAGCAACTAAGAATATATTTAGAAATCAGGAGTCAGGATTCTCACTAGCAGAGAACACATTTATAAATATAAAGAGAAAGTATTTGATTTGACTTGGTGATTTTGTTGTGAATAGATCCCCATAGATTTACATTTGAAAATAAATGTATATATGTATATATAATATTATATGTTTTATTATGTTATACATATATGAAATTACATATACATATACATAATATTATATATATGAAAAAAATATATATTTACTTTGTCATCTTGAGGGTCTGCATTCTATGATACCTCTGTAGAAATGAGAAAATCAAGTACATGGATCATGGTCTCTAAAGACCATCTCTACTAAAAGTACCCAAAGCTCCTTCAAGAAATGACTGAATGGATAATTTCAAGAAGAGAAAGTACAAGATGAAAATGGAACACATATTTGTGACAGAAATCAAAGATCTCAAGGAAGAATTGAGACATGTCAAAAGGAAATGAAAATAAGTTTGAAAGAGCTCCTACTGAGTCTAGGAAAATTTGTACATCAAAACAATTATTAGCTCATATAACTTTTGTTAAAACCATAATTTATTACTCCATACAGATATTAATCAATTAATTAATTAATGGTTGTATAGGGCTAACTAAAGGACATGTTATCTTTACATTAGAATCGCAATACGTATCAGAAGAATGAGAGAAATAGAAAATAAACCATTGTAGTGAGTGTTGATTCAGGCAGAAAGTACCTATGTTGTAAATTGGTGAATGGAAGTTTGATAATAGAATATTAAGGTAGATTCACAGTAATTTTCCCCAAATATTAAAAGTCACAAAAGGAAAAACTACAACTTTTCAATAGGGAAAATTTGTGGACAATTTTGCAGCTTTGCTAGCTGATCTGACATACAGCTTCAGTGCAGCACGGGAAGGTGTCTTGTTGTCATAATATGATGTACTGAAAAACATAGTATCGGTCTACGGTATTTCTTCCTAAAAGTCATGAACTGATTCTATAAATAAGAAAACATTTAACAGAACCAGACTAAGGTAAATCCTCCAGATGGAAAGCCTTTCATTCTTTAAAAAATCTAGTTCACTATAAGACAACATGAAAATGGGAAAATGTTTCAGATTGAAGAAGAATGAAGAGACATGAAAATAATATACATGATCCCAGATTAGACCTTGGACAAGTAAAGAAAAAGAGATACTTTTGTAATGTTAGAAAAATTGGAATAAAATCTGTTGGATTTATGGTAATATTGTATTAAGATTGATTTTCAGATTTGTATAGTCATGCTATGGTGATGTAGGGAATGTATTGTGTTTGTAAATAATGCACTGTAGTATTAAAGATTGATGGAACATCATGTGTGGAACTATTTTTGATGGTTCAAAATGGATGCTAGTAGGTGTTCAGTGTTCGGTCTTTGTATTTCTACACATTTAATCTCATCATCTTTGCAAGGATGTTTGCACAGCAAAGAGCTGTGGAAGATAGAAGTAATATTCTCTTGCATTGAGCATGGAAAGTCTACTGTATGAACCTCAGGAGTTAAGACTGGACATGTATAATTGTAACCTCCTTATGAGATAGAGGTTTTTCTAAGTTTGCAATCGTTCCATTGTAATAAAGACACAATGTGTGTGCATCAACCATCTGGACCTGCCTTCTCATTGTTCCTGTCATCATCCCCATTGTACTGGGCAAGAGGAACCAAGGAGACCATGAAGCTAATGCTACTTCTGTGTCTTTAGTAGTAAAGATTAATGAGTAATAAAGTCTCTGATCCATCATCTATGAGACTGTGATAAGGTAACTCGTTAGCTTCCAACCAGGATAAAATTTCAGAACCTTCTTAATTCTTGAAATTTATATGCAGTGAGTAAAAAGTGGTGATTGAGCAAATGTAAAATATCAACTGAGGAATATGGGTAACAGCTATGTGAAAGTCCCATTGCAACATTTTTTTAAGTGTAATTTTCCCACAATATGTCATTTTTAAATTATTCTAAAATACAATTATATTAAAACATTGATTTAATAAAAAACTAAATTCATATATTTTAACTAGACTAGTCATAGAAAATTTATTTAAATCTTAAATTATTATTTAATCTGTATATACACAAGCCTTATAAATCCACCAAAATAAAACTGAATTTGTTATTAAGCAATTGAGTAGTAATTCTCATTTGGCCTGTAATATATACATTACAATAATTTCAGCCTGCCATTTATATTTTCAAAACTAATTATCTTACTAACATTTAAAATGTAATGAATAACTAGAGACTTGCAAATATCAGTAACCATCTGGGAATTTATTTGCATTTTAATTGTTTTTATAAACGTGTAACAGTATTAAAAAAACCACACACAATCATAATACAGATGCAGGTAGAGAATGAGCTGTCTTTATAATGCTAATGTTTCAACTTTTTCCCCTTTGCAATCACTCTGAAGTATACATATAGATATTTGTTTTTTTTTCATAATGTCATAACTATTTTTTTAATCAAGAAAAACATTGCATATTACTGCCCTTAGGAAATACATTCTAAACTTTAAACATAAATTATTAATATTTTAATTTAGCATTTATTAGGAGTAAAATATTCAAGGTGACAGCAGAATGAAGTAATTAAAATTATGGAATCTTAAAGGTAGAGTGTTTGGAGTTTGATCTTGTGCATGTTATTTAATTTCTTTCATCTTCAATTTTGTCACCTATAAAATGAGGATAATAACAAGAACATAGAGAGGAAAAAATGTAAAGTATTTGGCATACAGTTAAAATTCAGTAATTTTTTTGTTCCACCTGCCTAGATTTCCCTTTCTTTTCTTTTCTTTTTTTTTATATGTGCAAAATTCTAGAGGTTTATGGAAAATATACATTCCAGCAGGAATAATATTTCATGTCCTAATTAAATCTAATTTCCTTAGAAGAGCCTTTCTTATTTGACAAAGGAATTAATCATTTTCTTTCCCCATGTCTCTCATCCAAAATTTCAAATTTGAACAACCTCTCACATGGATAACCGAAGCTGTCCAAAAGCACCCATCAAGTTGAAAGGAATGAGTTTGATTAGGTAATAGTCCATAGGTAGAATGTTTTGAATTCAAGTCTGTCTTTTTATTGTCACCAAAAACAGCATGCAATATTTTTTTTTCTACGGAGCCAGAGTTAAGAATGATGCTTGCTTTATTTCTCCAATGCCTGATTTTGTGGATTTTGTGCCTCAAAGGAAGCATGTGGGAGGCAAATAACATTATCTATTCCAAATTAAATTAACCCACAATTGTTAATTATAGCTTTATCTTAGGAGGAAAATTAACATTAAATTTTCAACGTGTTTAAAACAGCTGCATATTATATTTTATTTATTGTGATCCCTGATCCTTTGAGTAGATATCAGAGTAAACAGAAAAATACTTCAGTTTATTATAGAAGTAAGTGGACTCTATTTTCTTTTGCACTCAACACAAAAGCTCAATTCAGATGTCCCTTATATCTGCATTTCCTTCTCAACTTTCTATACTACTACCACCATTCAGATTTGAATTACCTCCTACTCTTTTGGGCCTCTCAAGAACCTCTGTGCTCTTTCTCTACCAAGAAAATTCTATTATTCTCTCAGAGATACTTCACTACTATCTATCTTTAATCATGCCATCTTCTTTTGTGTCCATGCATTTGTTGGTTGGTTGCTTGTTTTTGTTTTTCTTTTTGAAAGACTTTTAATGTGTCTTTACTTCTTAATGAGGAAAACAGTATCTGGCTGTACGTGTTTCCTAAGCTTTGATTTCCTCAACTATACCATAGAAGTAATGAGAGTACACTTAGTGGTTAGAGTTCTTGACAAAGAACTTGAGAAAGTGTTCTTGATGAAAGTGATAGGTATTTTTATTATGTACATTTAAAATCTAATGCATTATATATTAGAGTTTAAATCTAAACAAAAACAATAATAACTAGCTTTGACTTAAATTCTTTTTTATTAAATTTCTTACAGTGACATTGGCTAATAAAATCATATAGATTTCAAGTGTACAATTCAATAGTATGTCATGTATGTATTGCAGTTTACATTCACCACCCAAAGTTAAAATTTCTCTGTCACCATAGATTTGACCCCAATGACCATTATCTATCTCCACATTTTCCATCTGGTAACCACTAAGCTGTTGTCTGTGTCCATGACTGTTTGTTTGTCATGTTTGTTGCTTTTAGTTTTATATCTCACATATGAGCACAATCATATGGTTTTCAACTACTTCTGTCTGACTTATTTCATTTAGCATGATAATCTCAAGATCAATGCATGCTGTCATTGTAAAAAGCAGTATATCTTTTTGTATGGCTAAATAATAATCCATTGTATATATGTACCACATCTTCTTTATCCAATCATCTATTGAAGGACAATTTGGTTGTTTCTATGTCTTGGCCACTGTGAATAATGCTGCTATGAAATTAGGGTGCATATACTTTTATGAATAAATGTTTTCAAATTTGGGGGGTAGATACCCAGAAGGATTGCTGGGTCATATGGTAATTCTATTCTTAATTTTTTAAGGAACCTCCAGTCTGTTTTCCATAGTAGCTGTACCAATTTACATTCTCACCAGCAACTTCTCCAAAACCTGTTATTACTTGTCCTGTTAATGATAGACATTCTAACAAGTGTGAGGTAGTATCTGACTTATGCTTTCCTAATAGCTAGTGAAATTGAGCATCTTTTCATGTCTGTTGGCCATTTGTATGTCTTTTTGGGAGAAATGTCTGTTCTGTCCCTCTGCCCATTTTTTAATTGGATTTTTTGCTTTTTTATTATTGAGTTGTATGAGTTCTTTATATATTTTGGATATTAGCCTCTTATTGAAGTTGTTGTTTGAAAATATCTTCTTTCATTCAGATGGTTGCATGTTTGTCTTATTGATGGTTGCTTTTACTGTGCAGATTTTTTTAGTTTAATATGGTTTCATTTATTTATTTTTGCTTTTATTTCTCTTGCCTTTGAGGTCAAATTCATAAAATTCTCTTTAAATTCAAGGTCCATGGGTTTAGTACCTATGTTATTTTTTATAAAATTTGTTTCAGGTCTTATGTTTAGGTCTCTGATCCACTTTTTGCATTAATTTTGGTGTACAGTAACAGAGAGAAGTCTCATTCTATTCTTTTGTATGAGGCTTTCCATTTTCCCAACACTATTTATTGCAAAGGATTTTTTTTCTACATTGTATGTTTTTGACTTCTTTGTCAAAAATTATTAATCCACAAATATGGGGGTTTATTTCTGACTCTCAGTTCTGTTCCATTGGTTTGTGTAACTGTTTTTCTGCAAATATCATGCCATTTTGATTATTGTCACTTTGTACTACAATTTGAACTCAGGCTGAGTGATTCCTCTGGCCTTGTTCTTTTTTTTCTCAGGATTGCTTTGGCTATTTGAGGACTTTTATGCTTTTATACCAATATAATGAAATTTTTGTTCTATTTATTTTAAAAATGCTAATGGGATTTTGATGGGGATTGCATTAAATTTGCATGTTGCTTTGGGTATTTAGGTCATAGAATCACGTTGATTCTTCCAATAAATGAACAAGGAATATCTTTCCATTTATTTATGTCTTCTTCAATTCCTTATACATGCTTTGTTAGGTTTATCCTAGGTACTTTATTCTTTCTGTTGCAATTGCAAAATAATTTTCTTCACTTTTTTTCAGAAAATTCACTTTTAACATAGAGAAATGCTATGTATTTTTTAACATTGGTTTTGTATCCTGCAGCTTTACTGTATTTATTTATTGTTTCTAACAGTGTTTAATTGGAGTCTTTAAGATTTTCTAGAGAATCAAGTCATCTGCAAAAAGTGATAACTTGACTTCTTAATTTCAAATTTGGATTCCTTTTATTTTTCTCTTTCCTGATTGCTCTAGCTAGGACTTCCAACACTATATTGAATAAGAGTGCTGATAGTGTACAGCCTCGTCTTTTTGTTCCAATTTTAGAGAGAATATCTTTCGTTTTTTACCATTAAGTACAATATTAAGGTTTGTCCTTTATAGCCTTTATTATGTTTAGGTAATTTCCTCCTATACCCATTTTAGTAAGCATTTTAATCCTGAATGGTTGCTTTCTCTTGTCAGAAGTTTTTCCTGCATCTATCAATATGATTGTATGATTTTTATCCTCTATTTTTTTTATGTGGCATATTACATTAATTGATTTACATATGATAAATCATCCTTATGCCCCTGCAATAAAACCCACTTGATCATGTTGTATAGCTATTTTAATTTATTGTTCTATTTAACTTGTTAGTAGTTTGTTTAGGATTTTTGAACCTGTATTCATCAGAGATATTTGTCTATAGTTTCCTTTTGTGTGTATTGTTTTTATCGTGTTTTTGTATAAGAGTAATGTTTACCTCATAAAATTAGTTAGGAAGCATTGCCTCTTCTTCCATTTTTCTGGAACAGTTTGAAAAGAACAGGTATCAAATCATCTTTGAATGCTTGGTAGAATTCACTAGTAAAGCCATCTGGTCTTGAACTTTTACTTTTTGGGGAAGCTTTTGATGTTTATTTCAACTTCCTTACTGTTGATTGGTCTGTTTAGATTTTCCAGTTCTTGATCAGTCTAGGAAGATTGTATATTTCTAAGGTTGTTGATTTGGTAGCATATAATTTTTCATAGTATTTTTGTGTGAAACTTTGTATCTGTTGTAACTTCTCCTCTTTCAATTCTGATTTTATTTATTTGTGTCCTTTCTTCTTTTCCATTAGTGAGTCTAGCTGGGGTTTTGTCAATTTTATTAATTTCTTTGAAGAACCAGTTCTTTGTTGCATTAATTTTTTGTTGTCCTTTTGTTCTCAATTTTATTTAATTCTGCTCTACTTTTTACTATTTCCTTCCTTCTGCTGACTTTGGTTTTCATTTGTTCTTTTTTGTTCTAGTTGCCTTAAATGTAATGTTAAGTTATTGATTTGAGATCTTCAGATAGGCCTTTATTTGTTTATTGAGTTAGGCCTGTAATGATACAAACTTTCCTCTTATTACTGTCTTTGTTATATCCCAAAAGATTTGATATGTTAGACTTTTATTTATTTTTTAATCTCTCCTTTATTTCTTTAATAGCTCAATCATTCTTTAGTAGCATGCTGTTTAATCTTTAAATTTTTAATTTTTTTTAATTTTATTTTTTTAAAGTTTTTTGAGGTAACATTGATTAATAAAATTATATAATTTTCAAATGTATATTATAAATTGACATCTATATATTCTATTGTTTATTTACCACCCAGAGTCAAGTGCTTCAACTATCATATATTTGATACTATTTACCCACTTCACGCTCCCCCAGCCTTCCTTTATTTGACCCCCTTTACCCTGTATAACTCTTCCTCCTTCCCCACCTCCTAATGTCTGGTAACCACTAGTCCATTGTCCATGTTCTTGAGTCTCTGTTAGTCCTATTCATTTGTTTCTTTTAGGTTTATATCCCAAATATAAATAATATCATGTGATTTTCTACTTTTTCAGTCCTCCGGCTTATTTCACTTAGCATGATTATGTCGAGGTCCATCCATGTTGTCGCAAATGGCAGTATTTCATCTCTTCTTATGGCTGAGTAGTATTCCATTGTATATATGTACCACAGCTTCTTTAGCCAATCATCTATCATAGGACACTTCAGTTGCTTCCATGTTCTAGCCACTGTGAATAGTGCTGCTATAACATTGGTGTGCAAATATCTTTTCAGATATGGGTTTTCAAGTCTTTCAGGTAAATACCCAGTAGAGGGATTGCTGTTTTGATTACTATTGCTTTGTAGTATAATTTGAAGTCGGGGAGAGTGATGCCTCCAGCCTCGTTCTTTTTTCTCAGGATGGCTTTGGCAATTCAGGGTCTATTGTGCTTTCATATAAATTTGATGATTTTTTTTTCTATCTCTTTAAAAAATGCTGATGGGATTTTGATGGGGATCGCATTAAATCTGTATAATGCTTTAGGTAATATGGTTATTTTAACTATGTTGATTCTTCCAATCCAAAAACATGGATTATCTTTCCATTTCTTTGTAACTTCGTTGATTTCTTTTAATAGGGTCTTATAGTTTTCATTATGTAAGTCCTTCACATGTTTTGTCAAATTTATTCCTAGGTATTTTATTCTTTTCATTGCAATTGCAAAGGAAATATTTTTTCCACTTCTTTTTCTGGCACTTCATTATTAGAATATAGGAATTTTATGGATTGTTGAATGCTGATTTTGTCTCCAGAATATTTACTGTATTCACTTATTGTTTTTAGTAGTTTTCTTGTGGAGTCTTTAGGGTTTTTTATATAATCATGTCATCTGCAAATAGTGATTGTTTCAATTTTTTTTTTTAGTTTTCAATTAATTTATTTCTGCTCTAATTTGAAAGATTTCTTTCCTTCTGCTGACTTTAAGCCTCATTTGTTCATCCTCTTCTAGTTTTTTAAAACGTTAGCTTGTTTATTTGGGTTTATTCTTGTTTTGGGTGATAGGCCTGTAATGATATAAACTTTCCCCTATGACCCTTTTGCCATGTCTCAGAAGTTTTGACTTGTTATATTATCATTATCATTCATTTCTATGTATCCCTTGTTCTCTCCTTTTATTTCTTCTCTGACCCAGTTATTCTTCAGTAGCATGTTGTTTAATCTCCATGTATTTGTAGTTCTTTCTGATTTCTTTTTACATTTGACCTCTAGTTTCAAAATGATATGATCAGAGAATATAGTTGGTATGACTTCAACCCTCTTATATTTGTTGAAGCTATTTCTGTGTCCCAGTATGTGGTTGATTCTTGACAATGTTCCATGTGCACTAGAGAAGAATGTGTAAGTCACTGTTTTGTGATGGAAGGCTCCGTATACATCAATTATGTCCACATGGTCTAAAGGGTCGTTTAAGGATGCTATTTCCTTATTGATTTTCTGTTTGGATAATCTGTTTATATCCAACACTGGGGTATTTAGGTCCCTCACTATAATGCTGTTTTGGTCTATTTCTCCCCTTAGCTCTGTTAGTAATTACTTTACATATTTCAGAGCTTTCTGATTGGAAGCATAGATATTAAAAAGTGTTATGTCTTCTTGGTGCATGATTCCTTTTATTATTAGGAAGTCTCCCTTAGTATTTTTCTTTACCTTTTTTATTTTAAAGTCTATTTCATCTGATATTAGTACTGCTACTCTGGCTTTTCTATGAATATCATTTGCTTGAAATGTCATTTTCCACACTTTCATTTTGAGTTTATATATGTCTTTGGAGCTGAGATACGTCTCCTTGAGGCAGCATATGTTTGGGTTTTGTTTTTTGATACATTCTACAAATCTGTGCCTTTTTATTGGTGAGTTAGTCCATTTACATTTAAGGTGATTATTGAAATATGAGGTCTTCTTATATAGCCATTTTACATTTTGATTTCTGGTAGGTTGATATTTCCATTGCTTCCTTGTCCTTGTGTTTTTGTTTTCTTTATTTTGGTTGACTTTCGTGGGTTTTGCCTCTGGTTCTTCTTGTTTTATTTTATATACTTCAGATCTGAACCTTTGGTGTGTTGTTGCCATTATGAATATAAAAAGAATAATTCATCCATTTTCTTCTGCATGTGTCTTATCTCCTCTCCCCTTTGCGAATTTGGATCTTTGAATCCTCCCCTTTTCAGTCATTGTTTTCTCAATTTGTTCCTATGTATGCTGAATGTTCATTACTGTCTTGTTATACCAATTCTCTTATTGTTTAACGCCATGTTCTTAGTTAAGCTTGCAATCCTCTGCTTCTACTTCTCTGATAGTCACTTTACTCCTAATTTTTTTGTTTGCTTTGTTATTTTGTTTTAGATAAGCTGACACCTTTCAGTATTTCCTATAGTACAGGCCTCATGGTGGAGAATTCTCTCAATTTTTGTATGTCTAAAAAGGTCTTAATTTTTCCTTCATATCTGAAGGAGAACTTACCTGGATACACTATTCTAGGCTGGTAATTCCTTTCATTTAATAGTTAAATATTTGATTCCATTTTTTTCTGTCTTGTAAAGTTTGCACTGAAAAGTCTGATGATATTACAATAGATTTTTCTTTGTAAGTTACCATCTTCTTTTCTCTGGCTACCTTGAGAATTCTGTCTTTGTCGTTGATTTTTGATAACTTTAATATAATGTGTGTTGATAAAGGTCTTTTGGGGTTGAGATAATTGGATGTTCTGTTGACTTCTTGACCTCCAAGTTCCAGCTCATTAGATTTGGAAATTACTTGTCCACTATCCTCTGAAAATGCTCTCTAATCTCTGCTCCTTTTCTTCGCCTTCGGTAATGCCCATTATCCTTATGTTTCCTCTCCTGATGGTGTCAGCTAGTTCTTGTATTTCTCTTTCATTATTTTTCATTCTTTGGTTTTTTTCTTTTTTTTCAGATTTATTTCTAGATTTCTGTCTTTAATATCATTGATTTTTTCCTACATTTGGTGGATTCTTATTTCTGAAGCTTGCTATTTCATTTTTCAACTCTCACAGAGTTCTTCATCTCTAGAAGTTCTATTTGGTTCTTTTTGAGGGTTTCAATCTCCTTGCTCTGCTCATTGAGTTATTTTTTCAATTCCTGCAATTGTTGATTTGAGTTGTTTTGGATCTCAAGTGGTTTCAGAAGTATCATCCTGAATTCTCTGTAATTTAAGTTGCACATTTTGATGACTATAAGCTTATTTTCTGGAGCTTTTTCTATTTCTTTCTGAGATTCTTTATTTATCTTGGTTCTTAATGGTGTTTAATGAATTATTTCTCCACCTGGGAATTAATAGAAGTGTACTTTGTTGTTTTTACAGAAAGAAAAATTATTATATAAAGGTGTCTCTTTAGTCTGCTGCAAAAATGGCACTCTTCTTTTGGTTTCCATTAGGTGGTGTCTAAGCGTCTTGGATCCCTGCTTTACATAAGCCTAAATGTCTTTTCTATTTTCTTGTAGATACTTAAACACTCTTGTTACTCTGTTTCAGTCCCTGTCAGGGTTAGCAACAGTTTCAGCAGTGTTTGCTCAGATTCTCCTTGTGCTCCATGGTGATCAATCTAAGAGGGTATGGGGGGAGGGGCCTCTGACTTGGGGGATAGGAGTAAAGGGCTGCAGTTCAGCCTCGGTTTTGCAGGAATAGTCAGTACATATCAACTGTTGTTTCTCTGCTGTCCAGTCCTGCTTCTCTGCTTTATGCCCTGATGACTGAGCCCTGCTGCTGACTGATAGAAATTCCAGCACTTCTAGGCAGGGAAGTTGCTGCACCTTCACTCCTTCCCCTCCTCCTGCAAGGAGATATAGAGGCTGCAAAAGGCAACTTCTTTATTTCTCCTTATCCAGCACCCGACAGCTGGGGCTCTGACCTGAGATAGCTCTTATGTGCAGATCTCACACTCAGATGTGCTGGTGTGCAGTTTTTTTTTTCTTTTTATTGAGTTTTAGATGTTCAGCTTATTGTTGTTTCAAGGGAAGAGTTCTGAGGACAGCTCTCCCACTCATATTTTCTTCTATTTTTTTCATTTTATAGGACTCTTGTCTGTCTGCCAAGGTAGTAGTGGTCTGTTCAGCTTTTCTCTGAACTACAAGTATCAGAATTCCCCATAACCTTGGGACACTTCCAGGCATGTTTCAGGGGCCTCCTTAGAAAGATATACTCTTCTCCTTCAGAGAAGATATACTCTGAAGATTGTTGAATTACAATCGGTGAAGACTAGACTTAGACAGGATATTACTTTCCCTTAAATGTAATGAAGACTTTCATGGGTGGATGCTCTATTTACAGGTGATAGAAAATCCCCAATCCTGGCAACAACATCTGTATGGACAGCAGACCGGATTTGTGACCTGCTGCATTAAGCATAAGAAAACATGTTGAGTTTAGCTTAGTAAGAAGCACATAAGTGCTGCAAGTTAAACATACCTTTAAAATCCCAGTGAAATTTAATTGATCAATGCCCTTATATAAATAGTAAGTTTTCAGAATGAAAATAGAGCCTTTATTTATTAAGTAGCTCATCTTTTTTTGCTTCAAATAGTATCCAATATTTGATTGTTAGCTATGAAATGCCTATGACAAAATTTAAAAGGAAGCCCTGCCGGATATTGTGTAAAAAAAATATTTTAATAAATTTTCTTTTAACTATACAAGATAATTTGACACCAGAAAAAAAAACTTTTCTAAACACAATATTACTTCTCATACTCTATAAATCTGCTCCCCAACTCCTGAAAATACGATAAATCCAAGCTTCTTCAAAGCTTTAAATGACACTACATAAATCAAAAGAGTTGAAATTGCCATGTGAGTTTTAAAAAATACTCATTTTTTTATACACTAAAAGTGAAATAATTTGAGCTGTTTAAACAAGTTAGCAAATAATTTATTAATTAATCTGACTTTAAAAGCATCATTCTCAGGGTAAAAAGATTTTTCCATACACACTCCTGCAAGTAGTTTCTACTAAAATTTTTCTCTTTTGGAATACTGATCTTTAAATTAAATGCTTTTCATTTATATTTCTTTTTAACTTGCCAGATAAGATTTTCTAAAGGATGCTTTTAAACAGGAAAAAGAAAGAATAAAAGAAGGACAGAAAAAAATAGGAAGAGGCAGAGAACGAGAAAATGAAGAAGGAATAAAGGAAAATAGGAAGGAAGGGAGGGAGAGGAATGAAAAACTAAGGAACAAATACATATCAGAATTACGAGGGAAGTGCTTCCTAGATTTATCACAGTTAATCTTTCAAAAAGTATTAATACATTCCCCAATACCACTTTACAGTATCAGAATTTTGAATTTGAGAAACCTATATTTCAAAGTCAAAACTTCAAATTTAATAAGTAACAGAAGTTGTGCTCATCAAATCAGAAACACTGCCATCTGCTGACCAAAAAAAATATATATATATGAGTTTTGCTATTGTTTCTTTAAACGTATAACCAAAATGTTGTAAACCCTATAATGCATATTATGAAACCTGTATTTATTATCAAGTCACTATTATAAAGACATTGTTTTGTGGCTATAACTTAATCTGGAAAATATGAAGTAAGAATAAGTGCAAAATAAAATATTTTGGTTTCTAGTAAAAATGCAATTAAAGTTTTAATTGCTAACCAAAAATATGTAAAACATTTTTTTTCTGATATTTTATCTACAGTCACATAGCAATTAACAAATGTTTGAGCATTAACTCAAGCCACAACATTGTTCTAATTTGTAGCTACAAGGTAGATTTCTTCTAAAATTTCATTATTCACCAAAAGTTAGGCTCAACCCTCAAGGAAACACATTGGGTTAATAAAATCACAAGGGAAAATGTCTTAGATCCTTAAGGGTACTTTGATTTCCTTCTTATGCCATTTCTTCTTTTACATTTATCAAAAGTGGGTAGGAAAGCCACAGTGTTTTCTGACAGATTATGTGGTAAGTGTACGTCTTTTTCACAGTTTATGAATGTGATCACAAAATTACCAGAAATATTTCTTTCTATGAGTCTCCTAATTGACCTGTTTCTGTGTGCAAGATCTGAATTGATAGAATACAGGACTAACATATTTATTCTGTGCAGAATTTCCTCCGTATTCTATATTCCCAGGTTTCTCTCTTGTCATGCTAGTCTTGCCCTTTATACTTGTTATGGGAATTTGCTGGCAATTCAAAGGAAACTTCATGATATTTCACTTCTGTGCCTTTGTTCAAGCTGCTGTCTGTGTCTATGATGCAATTATTTCCATGAAGATGTTCTTTCTGACCTACCAAAACCAAAAGAGACAATTTTCTTCATCCCTGTTTCCAGCCTGCCCTGTGTGTGTATCTATTATTTCATTTACCTTGAGAAAGTATTTTCTGTTTCTTAATCTGTCATCCTTGCTTCATAGTGAACTCCATCAAATAAAGGATCTTGATATTTCTCTCCAGATAATCCATGAGTAGTATGGAACCTTATGAAGAGAATATTTCAAAATCTTCTAATATTTTAGGAACTCAAACAGCATTTTACTGTTCTTTATCACTTCTGCAATGAGCAAAATTTCCATAGAAAATATTGACAGTGCATTGGATTTAGTAGTTTGGACTCTTCTGTTATATGTAATTTGTTATCTTATGATTGCATCTTTCCCCTCTCCCAACTGGAATGTAATCATTTTTGGACTATATATTGCCCACCATACTAAACATTGTCTGGAGTTCTAAGTAAATTCTTATTATACATTGTATCATCATATAATCTCAACTAGATTAATAGAAAAGAAAGTTGAAAGGTGATATAACAAGTACTATGTAATCCAAGGATTTAAAAAGTGCAAGTGGAACAAAGAAGAGGATGAAATAAATCTAATTGAGGAATATTTTGTTTGCAAGTGAATTTCAAAGTATAATTGGGAGTATAATAGATTTACATAGGGATTCCCTACAGATGAAGAGGAAGCAGGAAAATGTGTAATTGGTAATTAGCCTGGTAACTAGCAAGTAGATCCAGAATGCTTTTTTTTTTTTTCATTCTTAAAGCTCCAAATAGGACATACTTAGGAAACAACAGGAAGAAATGAGAAATTTGTTGATGTTCCTGAGTTATAAAACTTAAAATGAACATGAAAATGGCTCTTCGCTGGAGAATATAAGGTAGTAGTTAATAAATTGAGCAAAATCTCTCAAAATTCCTGGAGAAAGGAACATCACAGATTGACCAATTTATTTTCTTAATACCCATTTTCAAAGCACGAAGGCAAAAGGCAAGAAGCAATCAATGAGGTGTGCAATGAGGTGGAAGGCAGGTTTTCTCTGGCCCAGTGTGTCTTTCTTGCCAGGTCAGAAGTTGTCACTTCTACATTATGAAACCAAATATCAATGGCATTGTCAATAAATACTATTAAAATCCATAATTATCTAGGAAGTTCTGTAGCTCTTTATATTCTTCACTTAGCAAATCTTTAATGCTTAGATTACTTCGAGAACCTTGGATATGAAAGAAAGCAAGATGATTCTTAAGGGACTAGATTTAGAGTAGCATTATTTTTCTTTTTTTTTTTTATTGGAGTTAAAACGCTTAA
The DNA here is from genome assembly GCA_030015415.1 of Cynopterus sphinx. NCBI lineage: Eukaryota > Metazoa > Chordata > Mammalia > Chiroptera > Pteropodidae > Cynopterus > Cynopterus sphinx. The sequence continues at coordinate 95,898,948 of CM057382.1, read as the reverse complement.
CAGATCTACCCTCAATAACATTTTAAGTATACAATGTTGTATTGTCAACTATAGGCACAATGTTGTGTGGCAGATCTCTAGAACATATTCACCTTGTGTAACTGAAACGCCGTACCCATTGTACACCAACTTCCCATTTTCCCTTTCCCCGGCACCTGGTAATGACCATTCTACTCTCTATTTCTATGAACTTTATTATTTTATATATCTCATATAAGTGGAATCATGCAGTGTTTGTCTGTGTCTGGCTTATTTTACTTAACATAATGTCCTCCAGGTGCATTCACGTTATTACACAAGCAGGATTTTCTCCCTTTTTAAGATTTAATAATAATATTTTGTTTCATGTATACGTCAATTTTTTCCCATCATTCACTGATAAACATTTATATTGTTTCCATATCTTGGCTATTATGAATAATGTTGCAATGAGCATGAGAGCGTAGATATCTCTTTGAGATCCTAATTTCAACTATTTTGGCTATATAGCCAGAAGTGAGGTTGCTGAATTATATGGTAGTTCTTCTTCTTCTTTTTTTTTTTTTAGAAAGAAATAGCATTTGATAAAATTCAACACTTTTTTTCATGATACAAAACTTTAAACAAACTAGGTACAGAAAAAACTCACCTTAGCATGATGAAGGCCATATATGAAAACATCACAGCTAATATCATTCTCAAGAGTAAATTTTTCCTCTAAGAAGAAGACAAGTGTGCCTATTTCCACCACTTGTATTCAACATAGTACTGGAAGTTCTAGCCAGAGTAATTATACAGATGAAGAAATAAAAGACATTCACATCAGAAAGGAAGAAGTAAAATTATCCATTTGCAGATGATATGATCCTATATGTAGAAAACCCTAAAGACTCTACACACACACAAATACACACACAAAACTGTTATAATAAACAAATTCAGTAAAGTTGCACAATACAAAATTAAATACATTTGAATTCAGTTGAGCTTCCATATATTAACAAGAAAATTAATAAAAGTTTTATGATAGTATCAAAAATAAATGAATGCTTAGGAAAAACTTAACCAAGGAGAGGAAAAACTATAAACTGAAAACTGTGAAATATCAATGAAAGAAATTAAAGACAAAAAATAGAAAGACATTCTATGTTTATGGATCATAAATTAAGAATTGTTATTATTATTAAAATGTCCATATATATCAACATGATCTGCAATCAATTCAATCCCTATCAAAATCTCAATGGTATTCTTTACAGAAAAAAATATCATAAAATTCGTGGAAAACCACAACAGACATCAATTAGCCAAAACAATCTTGAGAAAGAACAAAGCCGGAGGCATCACACTTCCTGATATGAAAATATATTCCAAAACTACAGAGATTAACATGATGTAGTTCTGGCATAAAAACAGACATGTAGACCAATGAAATAGTGCAGAGATCCCAGAAATAAATCTATGCATACACAGTCAACTGATCTTTGAGAAGGATGCTGAGTATACACAATGAGGTATAAACGGTGTTGGGAAAACTAGATGTACACATACAAAGATTGAGATTTGACTCTTACACACAAAAAAATCAACTCAAAATGGATTAAAGACTTAAATGTAAGACCTGAATATGTAAAACTCCTAGAAGAAAAATAGGAGGAAACTGTATGGTGTTGGTCTTGGAAATGATATCTTGAATATAACATCAAAAGTACAAGCAACAGAAGCAAAAATAGAGAAGTGGAACTACATTGTGCTCCTGTACAGCAAAGGAAACAATCAACAGAGTGAAAAGGCAACTTATAAAATAGGAGAAAATGTTTACAAAAAATGTATCTGATACGGGGTTAAATTTAAAATATATAAGGAAACTTCACAATTTAATAACAAATCAAAACTAACAAACAAACAAAAATAAAATATAACTTGAATGAAAAATGAGCTAAGGACTTGATACACATTTCTCCAAAAAAGAAATACAGGTTAGATTGTCAACAGGTAAATAAAAAATGATCAACATCACTAATTGTCTGGGAAATTCAAAAACCAAAATGCAATACTACTTCACACCTGTTAGGACAACTATTATAAAAAAAGAAAAAAAAAAACAATAAGCATTGGTAAAGATGTGTAGAAATACTTATATACCATTGGAAACCTTGTAAACTACTCATGGAAAAGTAAAATGATGCAGTCGTTATAGAATATAATAGCCAAGTACCAGTATCACTGGGAATGGTAGAATGCTCAAATAAATGGATCCCAAAACTGGGTGGTAGGGCAAGGAGTGGGGATAGCTAGAGACATAATTTTTATTGGCCAAGGGCATGGGAGATACAGACATAGGAAAAATATTATGTAAGCACTGGCTTCACTCTTTCTAAGCTCTGTAGCCGTACATGCCACTTAAGCTCTATGTGTATTGTTTTTCTCATCAGAAAATTAGGGCTAGTATTTATATATATTTATATTTAATCATTATCAAATCACAATTAGAAAAAGGATTTTAGTGTCATTTTATCAATAAGGAAGATGAGGCTTAAGAATCAAATTACTATGCCTACCATCATAAATTCTATTAAATAGGAGAGCTGTGCTTCAAGCAAGATTTAACTTACTACACATTAATTCACTTACTTCTGCTCCTAAGTTCTTCATAAACCCATTTCACTACATATGGTTAGTGCTTGAGAATATGACCTTTAGAACAAGATTATTTGATGCCTAGCCCAGGTCTGCTCGCATTAGCTGTGCAAGCTCAAGCAAAGCACTTGATCTCTCTCTCTGTAAATTTTCAAACTGTTGCAAAGTAGATTATTTGATTTCTCTCTTTTGTAAAAGGTGGCTAATAATATTATCTACTTTTCATATATATATGAAAGTAATGCATGGCTTATGGGAACCACTATATAACATTTTAACTACCACTACAGTATTACTACAAGCGTTTTAAGAAATGGGAATACTGAAAAGGAAAAGGCATACCAAGAAGGAAGAGGACAAACTCAAAGACGAATTTAGGTAATTCTGCTCATGGCTGATTCTGCTTCAGCCAATCTGATGAATGTCGGAACTAAATCTTTTTCTCAACTTTTGTTATTTTATTTCCCTGTAGTATGGTTTATTTACTTTCATTCCTTAAATGTTTACAAACCTTCAGAATGTAGTAGTAGAAAGCTAAAGTCTGGGCATGAGCAAATAAAATAATCAAATCCAACTACAGAAAAATATTGGTGCAGAAACAATCAAATGGATCCAGTTGCCTGGTAATTAAAAGAATTTTTTTTTTTCTATTATGAGACTTGATATCCTCAAAATGGCTTGTAAGAGACACAGAATGCAGGGAGTAAGGAAAAGCAACAGACAGCAAACATCCCTCTAAGATGTGGAGAGGTAGGGAAATGGTGAGAGAGATGGAAGAGAGCATGTGGATGACATGGCAGCAATTAAAGCAGGGCTGTGACATTTTCAAAATAGTCTATTTCCTTCACAATATACTTCTCTGTGTATAAAACAAAAATAAAATTACAAAAAAAAAATAGTCTCTGAAAACAAAAGTGTCACCCCTGATTAGAACTGGCATAAGAAAGAACAGAAGCGGTTTAGGCTCAGCTTGAAATCTTAGGGAATAAAAAAACCTTCACAGCAAAAACAAAACATTGTAGAGGAAAGGTAGATTAGTGTGACTTCAGAAATGAGTTCCAAGACTACTGAAGCACAGTGTATTAGGTTTATGATGAGAGCCATTAGCTCTCCACGGACAGACAATATTTCTGAAGAGCTACGCTGTGCTGAGAAGAAAATGCGAAGGATCTCGGAACAAAGCTCTTCTTTCTCACAAGATATTAACCTCATTTATACCACTGAGTCCTTATCATTATGCTCATTGCCCTGACTTGGGTCAGTGCTCTGATATTTCATTCAGCAAGGTGCAAATTGTGACGACAGAGAAAGGGAACCCCAGAGGCTTGTTTGCAATTGTGTTTTTTTATGACCAGCTGCACCTCTAATCAAAGTAAAAGTCTAAGTAACTATTCTGGGAAAGAATTTCGGAAAAATGTTTTCAGAGTCCTTTATCCTTAGGCTAATTCACCACCTATCTGTTTATAAACCTCTGCAGGTTTCAAGTTCTTTTTTTTTTTTAAGCAATTGTAGTCTTTCTTTCTATAGCACAAGTAAACAGAAGTTGTATTCTGATGTTTTGGCATTATTACATGTAATATTGTAAAACTGTTATTAATGTCAGTATTTCATTTTAAGACTTCACAATCAGAAAAAAATGACATTAATGTTTAATATATAAAAAAATATAAACTCATTACACATATTATGCAGACCTTGAAATTGATTTAAGTATATATGTTTAATATATCTTCAAATTTTTATGTAAGTCACTAATTGCTAATAACTGCAATTTGTTTTGGCTTCAAGTCACTTTGCCCTTTGGTCCTCAGAGCAGCTTGACTTGTTTAGCGTAAGTGTTTATTCTGCCAAATTTCTCTCTCCTGTGTGGACATTTTAGGACAATCTCTTTAGGTATGTTTCTCTGCTCTAACCAACTGTTGAACTCAAAGGTTGCTCTTCCAAAGTAATAATAACAATTATCCTCCTCTTCAGTGAATAAAAGGGGTTTAAATGGGGCAGGAAAATTGGCAAAGCTCAGTTGTAAGGTGCAAATGAGAGGTTGGTAATGAGAGTTTCAGTGACAGGAAGGAAAGGGCAGCTGTGGAGTGGATGAAAAAGCAAAGGAGACTAAAGAACTCTTCAATATATTAAATTATAATGTTACAATAACAACAAATAGTAATATTTCAGCCCTTTAAAATAATGCAGTGCAATGGAATATGAAATATTTCTTAACATAATCAATAATCATAATTTACTATTAGCTCTAAGAGTTGGAAAACAGTATAAGAAAATTGAAATTGGAGAGATTACAACTTAAGTTTTCTTAGCTGGTAAAAATCAAGAAGCTCAGACTTCTTATTCCTAATAAAGGATAAAGAAGAATTAGATAGTAGGTCTACTTAGAGATGCAATGATGGCACCTGGATTTTTCTGTATTTCTTTGAGATGCAATTCCCCAATTTTTTACTTCACCTCTCTTCCTTCCTTCAAAAGTTTTTTAAAACCTTCCACAAGCATTTCTGCAGCTCCTGGTTTTATGTGGACAGTAAGACTCCTCTGACAATGGGAAAGAGAATCAATGAATTCTTCCCTTGCACAGCTATTTTCAATGAAAAAAGTGCTTTTAGACTAGACTGGTTTTTGAGATTTCATAATCAAGGACCAAGACTTCCAGTCTTTTACATCTAAAGGATAAGTGAGCTCAATCAGCTAAAGAGGCAAAGAAAATGTCCTACACCAATTAAATCTACAGTTTCCTGTCTTAACTGTGATCCAACAGAGCATGTTTTCAAATTTCCCCATTTAATTGTGGTTAGAAAATATAGTCATGTGAGATGATAGAAATCTAAATAACAGAGATGAATTTGAAAAAAAATATATAAATGAGCTATGCCTACAATAATTTACAGTAAGTTATTTTCATTGAGAAAAGAACTCTGTGGAGTAAAAAGAAAAAAAGTCAGACATAACAAAGAAAAGTGTTTTTAATATTAAATTTTCTTGAAATATTTAGCTGAACAAATAATAATATCAAAATGCTTTTACATGTTACATTAGCTTTTTTTCCTTAATTTTGCATGGTCACAGCCACTGGCTTTTAAGAGTATTCCTAAATACTGCCAAATATATTCTACATTATTTATGCAACACTTCATATAGACTCAAGATATTGATGAAATTTCTAAAATGTTGTTTTTTTAATTAAAGAAATGAATCCAATGATTAAATCTAGAAATTATTTAGAAAAAGGAATGTTTTAATGATCATTATTGAACAATTGTCACAAAAACAATAACAGTGCTACTGTTAATAATGATAATAATAATAGTAATACATTACTTATTGAATATTTTCTTGCGTTTAGTAACTGTACATATATTTTTGTTAATTTGTTATAAAAATTCTGTGATAAAGATAATTTCTTAATTTTAAATAAAGATAATTTTCCAATTTATAAAATAAAAAAAATTTATAAATAGAAAAAGAAATTTATAAGTATCAGAAATGTTAAGCAAATTCTCCAATGCTACATGATAGACTTGGAATTCAAACCTATGTATATCTACCTCAAATTTTAATTTTTTCAACTGAAGTGCTATCTGAAATCTTAAAAACCAAAACAAACTGAATTTAATGATCAAAACAAATAGCAACAACTGGAAGCTTGTCAGGATAAAATAACTAAAAGTACAGATAAAAAAACACAATGCTCATTCAAAAGAGAAATAGGAAAAAATTTAAATAAAAGTTTCTGTATAAAAGCAAAATTTTTAATTAACTTATGAATTTACAAATGTTTATTAAGTAGTCTATGTACTATTTTTGGCCCTTGGGATAAACAAATAAACAAAAACACACAGAAGTTCCTACAACCTGAAAAACAAAACCGCCATATACTGAAATGACATGCAGCTTTCACATTGCACGTGAAATAAAAGCTACATTTTCACCATAGTCTCCAAAACCCCATGGATGTGGTCCTGTCTGCCCACCTCCGCAGCCTCAAATTCTGACATCATCCTCATTGTCCCTATTTTAGCTACAATGACTTTTTCCACTATCCTGAAAAACACAACTCTCTTCTTGTCTATTTTGTTATCCTACATTCCCCTACCTGGAATAGTCTCACTTTATTTTTCTTTTATTTTTTTTTAAACATAAAAATATATCTGAGTAGATATTTCTTACTCAAAGAGAACCTCCTTAAACCCAAGTATAAAGTGTCTTCTATTCCCCTGTTTTTGTCCTATTTTAATCATTTCAATCATATTTTGTTTCTCTCTACATTGTGTAACACTTTGGTATTTTTAAACAATTATTTAAAAATCATGAATATTAAAAAAAATGTGTATATTATTCTCCACTGTGAATTTATAATATTCCTTAGTGCTTGATCCATGTCAGACAATAAACAAATATTTGCTGAATCTTTGAATTGATGATTTTTTATAATTTTGTAGTCCCCAGAAGATTGGATTATCATCCTCCTGTATTATATATTTGTATTTTATAGGTAATTCTTGTAAAGCAGTTACTTAACACAAATCAATGTTTATTAATGAAATGTTATAGGAAGACATTATAGATTAGTTTATAAACCTTAAATACAGTGTCTTTACATAGTAATACTAAATTAATCTTTTCAAAACACTCTTGTGTAGTTGTAATTTGATGTAAGTATTGAAATTTCTACATGGTGAGCATTGTGTATTGCCGAAAGATGGCTGCCTTACTAATCAAGCAAGACTTATGGAACAAAAGATATTTGTAAAACTATCTAGAAATATTTTAAAGAGAAAGTTATTTTTAGCTTCTGCTAAATATGTAGAAATCTGGAAAAAGCATTCAACAAGAAAAAAACTCAAAAAAGAATTCTCAAAATCAGTCATCTAACCTCATCAAAAATCTGAGCTCATAAGGTGATCAAAAGCTTAAAACTCAAAAGTATACAAGCCCCACCAAAGAAAGACTCAGACATGAGCACCGGCTTACCTGACTGAGGTAGAGCATAAAAAGAAGATGAGGGCACCACAGAAGCTAAACTTTTTAAAACAAGTTTCTAAAAGTGGAGTGGCAGCTGGGATGAGAGTGTAGAACTACTGGTTATTTCACACAAGTGAAATTTGTCCCAATCAAAGGCTTTCTGTGTGGAACTTACCACATGCTCACAAGAAAGAATTATGGTGTTACAGGAAACCCTCAGTGCTGTGAGACTGAAGAAGAGGTGCAGTTGCTATAGTGGGAAATGCAAAACCCACACTTGGATTCATTACCCCAACTTCCCTGTGGAACAGAAGCCGTAAGCAAGATAAATCAAAAAACCCTGTCGCTGTGAGGATGCAAGATGAAAAGTCATAGAAGCTAAATAAGGAAATAGGAGAAAAAAAAAAAAAGTCCTCTCTACCTCTACCTCTCTACTAGAGAGGGGTAGGAAGTAAGTACTCTGGGTCCAGACTGTGAGAGACCTTCTACTACTAGGGTAAAGGCAGCATCATGGAAAGCTGCATCCCTCAACTTCAGAGACCCAACATCTGCCTAATTCTGTATTTGACCAGCACAACAGAGATCGCCCTAGTCTAAAGAGAAATAGTGGCAATATGTTGTATATTTATAGCTTATATAAACATAACAGTTATGAAAACAGCATGAAGGGTCAGAGGATGAAATTGAGAATATATCATCATAAAGTTCTTACACTACACAGGGAGCAATATAATAGTGTGCAAAAGTATACTGTGATTAACTAAAAAAAATTATATATATATATATATATATATATATATATATATATATATATATATATATATATATTTCAAGCAGAGATTAACACCTAGAAACAGTAAAGTATGGTATAAATAAGAAACCAATAGTGAATAAAAAAAATACAATACTGAAAATATTTAATACAAATAAAGGCAGCAAAAGTAAAAAAAAAGAAAGAGAAATAAAGAACTGATAGTACCAAAAGAAAACAGCTAACAAGATATTAAGCTTTAATTCAAATGTATCAATAATTTAATTAAATGCAGATGGTCTAAACCAACCAATTAAAAGAAAAAGATTGCTATATTGTATAAAAGAGCAAGACTCAACTTTGTGCCATCTATAGTAAATTTTAATATAAAGATATACTATATTAAAAAACATGAAAAAATGTATAGCATTAAAATAGTAACCTATGTAAACTTAGATATATCAGATGAAGTAGATAAAGGATAAAAAATATTACTTGGAATAAAGAGACAAATTACATAATTTTCTGAACAAAATGGTGTTAACTTAGAAATGCATCATGTAGAGATATCTCACAAATATTTAGAAATAAAAACATAATTTCAAATAACCATGTGTCAAAGAAGAAATCAAAAGACAAATTAGAAAATAATTTAAAAAATTAAAATAAGAACATTCATATCAAAATGTATAGAATGCCTCTAGAGCAGGAATTAGAAATTTATAACATTAATGCATATTTTAAAATAAACTAAAAGTCTCAAATCAATGAACTAAGGTTTTTCCTTAAAATAAAGAAAAGAACAAATTAAACCAAAGCAAATCTAAAAAAATAAATGATTAAGAACAAAAATAAATGGCAGTATTAAAAAAAATAGATGAATAAAATGGATAAACATCTAGACTGATCAAAAAGGAAACATTACCAACATGAGAAATGGAAAGGAGGACATTACAATAGACCTTACAGACATTACATTGATAATTATATATTAAAAATTTTATACCTGTGATTCTGGGAAAACATGGCTGAGTGAGAGATGTCCTCAGATCTCTCCCCTTGAAACAACAATAAGCTGAACGTCTAAAACTGAACATAAAACACCTAAATTGTACACCAGCACTTCTGAGCATGGGATCTGCACATAAGAGCTACCATAGGTCAGAACCCTAGGTGTCGGGCAGTGGACTGGGACAAATAAAACAGCTGTGGTTCACAGCCTCTGGAGCTCCTTGCAGGAAGACAGCGAGGTGTAAAGGTGCAGTGATTTCCCTGATCAGCCCTGCCTGGAAGTGCCAGGACTTAGTGGCCAGTAACAGGGCCCAGTAATCAGGTCAGAAAGCAGAGAAGTGGGACTGGAAAGAAGAGAAACAACAGTTGATTTTCACCAGCTCCAGTTCCAAAACTGACACTGAGCTGCAGCTCCCAACTCCCATCTCTGAGGGCCCCTCCCCACATTCCCTCCAAACTGTTCACCACGGAGACCCAGGGCAATCTGAGCAACTCTACTAAGACTGAGGCTACCTCTCACTGCCTCTGGAACTCCCTGCAAGAGGAGGAAAAGGAGAGGAGGAGCAACAAGTTTATGCTGTAAGTTCTTTGAACAACCAAGCCTTGTAGAGTGGAGGGCTCCCCTTGCCGGCTGGCTGCAGGGCCTAGTCATCAGGACAGAGAGCAGAGATGCAGCCGGCAGAGAAACAATAGTTGATTCTTACCCACTGTGGTTGCAAAACCGAGGCTGAGCCGCATCCCTCCAACACCAACCCACCCAGAGGGCCCTTCCCCACATATCCTCTAAGACCAATCACTACAGAGCCTCAGGGGAATCTGAGCATACTCTACCAAAACTGCTAGGGATCCAAGAAGGTTGGACACCACCGACTGGAAACCAAAAGAAGAGTGCCATTTTTGCAGCAGTCTAAAGAGAGACCTTTATATAATAAATCGACTTTCTGTGAAAAAAAAAAAATACAAGAAAATACACTTCCATTAATACCCAGGTGAAGAAATAGTCCATTAAACACTATAAACAACTAAGGTGGCAAGGCATCTCAGAAAGAAAGAGAAAAATATCCAGAAAATGAGCTTAAGACATAGAAATACGAGATTTAAGTGACAGAGAATTCAGAATGGTATTTCTGAAAAAACTCATTGAGTGCTGAAATGAATCATATTAACAATTTCAGAAATTGCAAAACCATCTAGATGAGCAGAGCAAGAAGATTGAAATCTGCAAAAAAAACAAAAACAAAAACAAAAACAAAAAAAACCAATAGAACTTCTGGAGATAAAAAAGCACAATGCAAGAGTTAAAAAATAAAATAGCAAGTTTGGAAAATAAAGTTGACCAAATGTAGGAAAGGATCAGTAATATAGAAAACAGAAATCTAGAAATAGAAAGAAGAGAGAAACCAAAGAATGAAAAATAATGAAAGAGAAACACAAGAACTAACTGACACCATTAGGAGAGGAAACATAAGAATAATGGGCATTACCGAAGGCGAAGAAAAGGAGCGGGGAATAGAGAGCATTTTCAGAGAATAGTGGACGAGTAATTTCCAAATCTAAGAAATGAGCTGGAACTTGGAAGTCAAGCAGTCAACAGAACACCCAATTACTTCAACCTCAAAAGACCTTTACCAAGACACATTGTATTAAAGCTATCAAAAATCAGTGACAAAGAGAATTCTTAGGGCAGCCAGGGAGAATAAAATGGTAAATTATAAAGGAAAACCCATTAGATTATCATTGGACGTCTCAGCACAGATTTATAAGCCAGAAAAAAATGGAATCAAATATTTAAACTGTTAAATGAAAGGAATTACTAGCCTAGAATAGTGTATCCAGCTAAGCTCTCCTTCAGACATGAAGGAAAAATTAAAACCTTTTCAGACATAGAAAAATTGAGAGAATTCTCCACCATGAGGCCTGTACTATAGGAAATACTGAAAGGTGTCAGCTCATCTAAAACAAAATAACAAAGCAAACAAAAAAATTAGGAGTAAAGTGACTATCAGAGAAGTAGAAGCAGAGGATTGCAAGCTTTACTAAGAACAGGGCATTACAATTTTAAATAATAAGACAATAGCTATAGCAAGCGAGTAATGAAGGTTTGGTGTGTGCAGAAAGAAACTGAGATAACAATGACTAAAAAGAGAAGATTTCAAAGATCCAAATTCACAAAAGGGAAAGGAAGTGAGGCACACACAGAAGAAAATGGACAACTGTATATATGTAACTATCTTTATCATATCTGTAATGGTAACCATGACCAAAAAGTCAGAAATAAATTATATAACATAAGACAAGAAGAATCTGAGGCAAAACCCACAAAGTCAACCAAAATAAAGAAAACAGAAACACAAGGCCAAGGAAGCAATGGAAGCACCGAGCTACAAGAAAGCAAAATGTAAAATGGCTATAAGACCTCATATTTCAAAATCATACTAAATGTAAATGGCTTGAACTCACCAGTAAAAAGGCACAAAGTTGCAGAATGGGTCAAAAAACAAAACTCAAACATATGCTGCATCCAAGAGACACATTTCAACTTTAAATACAAATATAAACTCAAAGTGAAAGGGTGGAAAATGATATTTCAAGCAAATGGCATTCAGAGAAAAGTAGAGTAGCGATACTAACATCAGGCAAAATAGACTTTAAAATAAAAAGGTAAAGAAAAATACTAAGGGAGACTTCATAATAATAAAGGGAACCATGCACCAAGAAGTCATAACACTTATTAATATCTATGCTTCTAATCAAATAGCTCTGAAATATGGAAAGTAATTACTAACAGAACTAAAGGGAGAAACAGACCAAAACACTACTATAGTGGGAGACCTAACTACCCCACTATTGGATATGGACAGATCATACAAACAGAAAATCAATAAGAAAATAACATCTTTAAATGACCCTTTAGACCAACTGAACATAATTGATGTATACTGAGCCTTTCATTTCAAAATAGCCACTTAGTTTGCTTATGTGTTGTATCACATTAATTGATTTGCATATGCTGAACCATCCCTGTACTCCTGGACTTTATGAATTTGACCTCAAAGGCAAAGGAAGTAGGAGCAAAAATAAATGAATGAGATTACATCCAACTAAAATACTTCTGCTTAGCAAAATAAATCATCAAACAAGGTAAAGAGATAACCATCTAAATGGAAAAATATATCTGCAAACAATGCCTCAAATAAGGGCCTAACATCCAAAATATACAAAAAATCATATGACTCAATAATAGCAAAAAAAAAAACCCAAATGATCCAATCAAAAAATGGGCAGAGGACCTGAATAGACACTTCTCCCTAGGGGACATACAAATGTCTTACAAACACAAGAAAAGAACCTCAATATTGCTAGCTATTAGGGAAATGCAAATCAAAACTACAATGAGATACCATCTCACACCTTTTAGAATAGCTATAATTAACAGAACAAGTAATAACAAACAATGGAGAGGAAGTGGAGAAAAAGGAACCCTCATACACTGCTGGTGGGACTGCAAAATTGGTACAGCCACCATGGAAAACAGTATGAAGTTTCCTCAAAAAACTAAGAATGGATCTACCATATGATGCAGCAATCCCTCTACTGGGTATTTAAATGAAAGGCATTAAATGTTTTTAAATATAAAAATAACTGCACATGAATAAAGTTGAGTATTATTTTTACACCCTGCTACAAATATTTCGATTTCTGTTTCTGTAAGTTTTCACTCATTTTGACATTTTTTGTTAGAGATACTTAAATAGGTTAGAAAATAAAATTTATTCCTTTAAAGCTTCTTTGCATTTTTTTTTATATTTGTGTCGCTATCACAATCTTATGCGAAATTATTCAGCATTAGTACTCTCAAAACAAATTTAAAAATTTCCCCAAACTACAGTTGGCTAGTTTTCTTTAAGAATGACTTCCTTAACCTTGAAAAAAAATCCCAGCATCTTAGAATAAACTGTGTACATTACCTCCTGGTGGCAAAAATTTAGTCTGGTAAGCAAACAAACTATAATTGGTGAGAAAAGTACATAATGTATAGTCATTATTTATTTACTAAATGAACAAAGAATAAAAATTCAACAATAAATTAAAAAAAAAAACCTCAAAATGTGGATTGCATTACATAATAATGTTTATTTCTAGCATCTTCCTTTGGTAACCTAGCAATCAGCTCTGTAATTTATTTTAATCCTGAGTAGTGGTGGGGAGATGACAGGGATGAGGGGGAAGCGTAAATAATTGCCAAAAGAGGGAGCCATCCAGTTTTCACTGCTGAATAAAGAATTTATGTCAATAAAAAATGCTTTGTGTCAACTTTTCAAAAGGGCAAATTGCTTTGGAAGAAAGAATATAAAGTTAAATTTAATATTACCATTATATTATATTGCGTTATTTCTATAATACAATTATTTTCTGATTATAATACCTTATTTGCTCCAAAAACATTTTCTTTCCCTTACTATTTATTCTTCTACAAAGAATATTAAATAAGTAAAAATTTTCCATAGATCTAGAATAGGCCCTTTTTTCATCTCTCTCTCTTTGTTTAATCTGAACCATCTCACCAGACCTGAATTTAATTTTCATTTCTATGTGCATGACTGCCACATTTATATCTCTAGGTTTGATTTATTTGTTTCCAGTCCCGAATTTTCAGTCCCTTCTTCTGGATAGCTCCAGATGTTCCATGACCTGCACAAAATATGATACATCTTTCATCTTGAATTTTCTTAGTTTTAAATTTGTCTTATTTCCTCTCATGATACCTGCATCTCCCAGTCACGTAAGTTCAAAACCTCATTGTCTTTCTTACTTGCCACTACAATTTGTTGCCAATTATTATTTATCTTTCCTCAACAATATTCTCTCGTATTTATTTCCATACCCTCTCCTAGTTCACACTTTCATCACCTTTCATCTTAATTCTAACAACTGCGTTCTAACAAGTCTTCAATTATTTCATTATTGTTCTACATATTGCTAACGGACATTTTTTATAGAAGACAAAAGCTAAAAACATCTGTATACCTAGGATAAAAATTAAGTCATTACCTGAACAAAAATTTAGTTTCCTTGGTTGTAATTCAAAATTCTCCAAGTTCGAGCCTCAAATTACTTCCAATTTCATTCCTCGATGCTCAACTTCCAGCATCCTGTTTTCCGGTCAAATCCATTAAAAAATCATGCCTACCTGCCTCTCTTCAACCACATATTCATGTTGATATTTCTGTTTAGTATTCCCTTTCACTTTTAGCTCCACCTAGATAAGTTTAATCCATCTGCCCAGACTCGTTCAAATGTCAATTACAACAAAGTCTTTCAAGTTACACCACCAAGAAATAAGTTTATGTACATTTCAGTTCTCATGGTAAGTTTGTGTGCCTTTAATACAATAATTTCCCAAAGATAGAATTTACATAGGATTTCCTATGTATTATTCATTTATTTATATAGAAAACATCTGCAACATCTGATATTCTCAAGGTATTAAGAATATAGAGATAGATAAGGCAAGACCCCTGATATCACAAAAATTTTATTTCTTTAATGAGAGAAACAGATATCAAACAAAAATATAAATCAAAATAAGATAATTTAAGAGAAAGAGCAGTGCTCTGAAGAAAATAACACAGATTAATATAATAAAGAATATGTGTCAGCATTCATTTTGAAAAAAGTGGGCTTAAAGTGATAAAGGAAAAGGAGGGGAAGGAAAAAGAAAGGATGCATAAATAGAACTTGCATCAACAATGTGTAAGATTGTTCATTTATTTATTAAAAATATATAGCAAGTAGATGAAACATGCCCAAACTACTGTAATTATTGAATAAATAAAACATGGTGCAAACTCAAGTAGCTCATATTGTAAGGAGACAGGGGTTTGTAAGATCATCTACAAGATCATATATTGCTATATGACAGTTTCTATGATAGCATAAAATGAACACGAACAAAGTTCTATTGAGATGGAAATGTGGTGTAAATAGTACTTAGTGAAGTTTTGAAAAGTCTGATCAACAAAGTGCTTTCCATGCTAGGTCAAAAAAAACCTAAGGCTCATCACTCTTCCTTCCTTGCCTGGTAAAGGGCATGCCCTCACTCCAACAACATAACGCTCATGGCAGCTTCGATTCTCTTTTGCAATTGTTTTTCAGCTGTACTTTCCTAGCCACATAGGTTGGTCTACAGACAGACTTGTGACCCACACTCTTAGATTATAATTGATTAGTTTCAGGATGGACATGTAACTAAATTTAAACTCCTTTCAAAGGGGTCCTAGATTTGAGATTAAAGATAATAATGCTGTTTCCTTCAAGGAGAAGGCTGACAGGTATTCATCAGAAAGCTACTAAGAACTTTATTTACAAACAAGAGAGAATGTGATTTTGAAAGACTGAAAGGGTTATGAAGGGTGAAACAGATATTCAACAGTGAAAGAAAAACAGAGTTTTCCAAAATTCTATTTACCTGTGGAATCTAGCTTAAGTCTTAACATTTTATTTATTTGATTTTTTAAATTTATAATTATCTTAGCTCATTCTAATTAAGATTGTGTTGCTGAAAGCCAAACATTTCCAGATTAATAAAAAGATGAAAGGGCATTAAAGGAAAAGAAGGCAAATTAAGCAAAGAAAAAGACTAAGACCATTATATGAGTTTTAGTTGTTCAGGAAGTGTAATGTCAATAAATTTACACTACAGATTCTAAGATTAAGAAAAGACAAGGAAAGTAGTGAAAATTTAAAAAATAAGAGATGTTGTATGTTTTCGTTTTGGTAATCATGTAGGAAAAGTTGAAAAATTAGGAGCATTAAATTATAGTTGCTATGTAGCTTTGACTATATGATTTGCCTTGCTACTCCTTCAAAATTTTGCTTCTTCAAAACTTTTTTCCCCTTTCTTTGTATTCATCTCAGATATGTTTCCCCAAAATTACCAATTTCGAAGGGAAAGTTCTGACATTAAATTGAATTTTGGAGGAAGAAAAGGAGGTATACTGAATTCTAACAACAGCAACAACTAAAACATACTCTATACAACAATTTTAAGATTGATTGGAAAGAAAAAAAAAAGGATGCTGTCAATAGGAGTAACCAATTATATAGATTATATAACTAATTATATAAGTAGCCTGGCAGGAAGATATATTTGGCATGTTTGGATGAGAAAACACTTTTATTTATGTTAGAGTCAACATGAAGTGCTAATATTAATTTTTAAAATGATTGTTACTTAAACTTGAAAAATTAAGGATCAGTCTTATGTACAATAAAAATTAAAGATAGCATTCTATTATTCTCTTTGTCTTTTTTTTTACCAGTACACAAAGGAGAGTTATGAGTCATCCAAAATAAGCATAGTAAAATTTTGAGTTGAATTCAAATTCAAATTGAGCACAATAGCTACATGTTAATATCATTTTTTTTAACTTTTATTATCTTTTATGTGATGCTAAATTTACTCCTGTGCCATGAGTTTTTCTTTCTTTAATTTCTTTTGGGATATCTTTCTCTTCTGCAACTTCTTCTTGTTTAGGAACAATCTGCTCTTTTTCAGTGAGGGTCGTCTCAGTGTGGCAAGGAGGCTCATGGAAGGGTTTGGTTCACCCATCCATGAGCTCTCAGTTCTGCCCTGCATCTTAGGAGCTTGTTCACCTGGATGTGCTCAATGAGCAGAGAATCTACATTTAAACCCTTAAGTTCAGCATCACTCTCTGCATTTTTAAGCATGTGCAGCAAAAATTCAACACTCTTTTTAGGCCACTGACCCCATGTCCAAACCTATTCTCTGGCCTGGGCAGTATGACAGAATGGCACATATTGCTTCTGAAAAGCACCCTTCAGATATTTGATGGCTTTTTAGATATGCATATATTTGATGGTTTGGGCAAGTTTCATGAGTGTTCTTAAAGTGAACATGAAAATTTGAACATCTTGAGTTGCATGATTTTGTGGGGTTTTCTGGGTCAAGTGAATAGCAAACCATTTTCAGAGGTCAACTTAGGCTGCTTATAGGAAGACCTCTCCTCAGTTTTATTCCAATGGTTTCTTATTGGTAAAAATCTATTGTTAGTCTATATTATCTTGAACAATAGCTGTCAAAAACAAAATTATATTAAAAAATATTGAAACTTCTAGAAATTACTACAAATACATATAGATTCATTCATTACAAAGAAAACATGAGGTTTAGAAAAAATGGATAAAACTTGTGATATACAGAGCTGTATGATAATTCATTCATAATAAAGTACAAACTTGCACTACAGAAAAAGCCTTGTTTTAGCTAACTGCATAAAAATTTATAAATTAACTCATTTTATTATTGTGACTGCATAGAAAGTCTTCATGGGAGAATGATATGGTTTTAAGCAAATATATTAGGAGATAGTTGAAGTGTATGTAATTGGTTTGAACACTAAAATTTCTTATGTATGTGAAATATTTAACTTGTGACATACATATACTTCTTTGCATTTTTACACTAGGATTTTTGTAAAAAGATCTTTATTATAAAAATATTATTCTATAAAATCTAATAAACTAACACTATAATAATTAAATATTGCTACCTTTATATCACATAATTATTCATTAAAACATTAAACAAATTTTTTAAAATTGTCTCTAGAACATGTTCAAAACATCTTTGTCACTAAGAGAGATACATCTTCATAGATTTCCACAATATAAAAAAAATGTATTATCTCTGAATATCTCAAATATGAAAAAATACAACTGAAGTTTGTAGTCAGTGGTTAAGGAGAAATGAGAAATACCCAATGAAAAAAAAAGGAGTTTAAACATTGAGAGGAGATGTTTCTAAGAATGGCTAAATGAGACAAAATATTTGAAGTCTAAGGTAAATAACTTGCACCTAGCAATGCCAAGAAAATCAAAACACAGTACCACAAAATGTACCTCTCAACAGCTTACAAATTAGATGTTTTCAGATGATTATCTAATTTGCTGACTGTTCCATCTGTTATGTTGATTTCATAGCCTATTTCCCCTCAATATTCTATACTGAAGGATTGAAGTTTTGGGGAAAGCTCTTTTACCTGTGGATGCTTAAAAATTTTTAAAGACGCAACAAGACATATCATTATGAGATAGTGCAAATAATTATGAGGTAGAGATAATATATGGATTCAAATCACAGAATTGCTGACTTAGGCCTTTTTCTTTAATAAAGAAGTTGTAATTCTACCTACATCAATATTATACACTGAATTAATCCTATACTATTCTATAAGTATTAAATACACTTCAAAATATAGTGTGTATACTACTTTTTATAATAGCATTTATAAAATCCCGTGTAAATTTATGGTTTATGCACATGTGAGCAACTGAAGTGTAATGAAGTTGCTGGTCAGAAAGCAAAGAAGAGAAAATGAGAAAGCTAAATGTACAAAAGGATTTAAAAGGCTGATTGTCCTAGGAGTTTGAGAAACAGTTACAGATAAAAAAAAAAAATGAGGAAGATGTCTGGAAAGAACTTCAGGTGAAGACAGACACTGGAATGGCTGAATTTATTACTACGAAACAGTACGATTCTGGATGTTGGCAGTGTCTGAGGTGGGTTGTAAAAATGGATGGTAAATGTAAATTACTGGTAAAGGTCACCTTACACTTACAGGGAGTTAATGCTAAAAAAAAATCATAGAAGTATAAGAAATATATTTTGTTCATTTTAAAGTTTTACCATATATTTCAGTATTGCTGAAAATTTAATCTCCAAACACTTCTAGGAATGAACTTCTATATACCAGGCACTGAGTTGAGTGCTTTACATATATCACTTTATTTAATTCTCACAATTAGTGCATAATATATATTTACTATTATAACCCTTAGCCTACGGATAAGAAAAGTGTAGATTCAAAAATGTGAATAACTTTATCAAAGTTATACAGAGTGTAAGTGATAAAACAGGGTACAAAGTCACACAATCAAACTCCACAGACTACCTTTTTAAGTACAATTAATTATACTATTATCCAAAAATAGTACCAAGAAAAAGAAGAAATCTTACTGAATACAATTAGCAGATGTAAGAATAATATTTAAGTATACAATATATAAGAAATATTTTCCTGCAGTGTTTATTAACTTTCAACTGTTAGAGATCCATTAGCAAATGTAATAAGATCCAGGAAGTTTGTCCAAAGAAAATGCACACACATACATGTTTTAAAAAGGTTTTGAATAGTCTCTTTGAAAAACTAAAAAAGAAAAAAGGAATATGAAAGATTTATTAAAATGAAAGGCACAAAATATACAATTTTCAACACTTAGATAAGATACTTAATACTTTGTGCAACATAAGAGATTTGTCTAAAAAACTGGTTACATTTTTTGTAGTCACTTTGGGCTTTAAGGATTTTAAAATATAGCTGTGATCAGAATTAATGAGCCCCAGTTGACAAAGCCACCCCATAGCATTATTATATTCTTTCATGTGAGACAGGAAAATTCTAAACATCTTGTACTTTATTAAGGTTCTGTCTGGCAAGGGATTACCATGAGACACCTTTATGAGTTGTTTGAAAATTATTTTGCAAAGGTCAGTTCCCCATAGGATTGATATTGGTAATTGGTTCAAAGCAAGCTACCTTTCCTAAATGTGCCACTTTCTGTCTGATTAGAGCTTAGAGGCCAAAACAAAAGGGTTTTAAATGATCTTTGTTTCTAAAGCACAATTATTCAGAGTTGCCTTCAAGGGCATATGAATCCATACTCCTCAGTATATTGTTCAGAAAATTCTGTGGGGAAGCAGGGTGCTTACTTTGTGAAAATTATAGATTTCTTTTTAAGTTAAAATTGGCATTTTTGGAGCTTATTATTTGCTTCCCTCTGGCAGCTGCCATATTGCTGTGAACCTTACTGTGTCTGCCATCATTTGTGACATACTCTGTAGGAGGCCAGTCAGGAAATTTTGGTCTCAGACTCTATCCTTGTGCAGATTTAACAATCAGGAGAATCTTACACTTTAATAAAACATTAGAAACATTCTTGGCAGTGTGAGGACTGAAAATAAGACAGTGGTAAGCTCTGAGCTGTCTGTGGTATTCCAAGAGGATTGAGATGAGAGTAATCCACTGCTTTTGTAGCTCCAAAAATAGTCGAATTATTGTGTAACTGATTTGTGAAAATATATTTAGTAATAACTGAAATAGTAACTGTATTTAAAATAAGTCATAGGTAAAAATTGTAAGAAATACTTTAATTTTATGGTCATTCTTTCCAGAAGAATCATGGAAATAGAAATAATGACAATATGTTTTTTCTTTCTCTTTGTAGCCTATAAATTCTAGGATTATTTATGCCAATTAGTACACTCTTGTCTTATTTATAAAATTTCTAGGGAAATTATAAGAAGAAGAAAAGCAAATGAGTAAAAAAATTTAAAAGTGAAGAACCAAATCAAAAAATATGAAATTGATCATCTATTTGTGTACTATTAAACATATTTTTACTGGCTCTATAGAACATTGCCAAGTCCTCTGAAAATATGAAACATACAGAAATAAAGTAATTTTAAGCCTTAGATTGGTCATATTTATTTATCCATTTAGTTATAAGCAAATAGTGGGGATAAGACAGTAATTTAGCCAAAGTGTCTCACGAGATATTTATAAATACCTAGCACAAGAAGCAGGCTATATGAAATTATTGTCTGGGATTATAAATTGAAGTTACTATTGTAGTTCAGAGTGATTGTAATTAATTATCAAAAAATGTAATCATTGATATTGACCTTGTTTAAGGAAATACTATGTCATGACTTGGTTACATGATCTCATAGGAAAGAATAATCCAACCACTGAGAAATTTCCTCATGTTCATTCATGCATTTTCAAAAGAAAAGTGACCTAGACTGAAAATATCCTTAGGACCCTATGTGGGTTATCGTGTAATGATTGCTTGTATTGGTTTAGCACATTAATTTCTATTGTTTAATTTATTTTCAGTTCTGATTGTAATTTGACCACAAAGCTTTTCTCTGGGTAGAGAATATACTGATCTTCCTATTTAAACATTTTGATCTTTTGAACAGTTGATTTTCTCATTGTAAATGATTGGATTATAATTCTGAGACTCATTTATGACAAATTTTTTGGAAAAATAAAATTTCCAAGCTTGGAAGCTTCAAGTCAAATTTCTGGAATATGGTTAATTAAATAGGTATCCTCCATGTTGGGAGGTGCAAAGCCACAAGGCAGTCAATTAAGTCAGTCACCCAGTCATCTTTCCTTCATGACACTCAGCTTTTGTGAACTGAACTAAGTCGTTTTGGTCATTTATGGTAATAGGCTATTTTGGCAAATATTCATAGGCTTCAGAAATTAGAGATGAGAGCTCTAATTTTCCTCTCCCACAATTTTCCTTTTAGGTGGACCTACCAGATGAGAGGAAGTCTCTTAATGAATTCTGTACCAACAAGCAGGCAAAAATTAAGTCACACAACTTATTCGTGTGAGCTCAGCAAAGTTGCAGACACTCCTGAGCATTTTGTATGATTGATCCAAGGCACAGGTAATGATATTTCAGCAGCGGGAGCCAGTTGCAATCTTATTACAGAATTCTTCATTATGTGGCAAAAAATACCTGCAGTCAAATGGATGCCTATTCTCAGAGTATCAGTTCAAGGGGTATAGATTGTTATATTTTTGTTCATACAAGTGCAAAAGTTCTTGAACAATATTTAGAGCCAATTTACGTATCCAGAACAATAAAGTCAAAATATTTCTAATACTTCCTATGTGGGTACAATTATTCTCTTGCCATCAACCCAGCGATTTTGACAACATTATTGACTCATTTTGCTTGAGAAAAGGTTAAATGTAAGTTTTGTCTAAATCCATCTTTGCATACTTTTCATATGCACCATCCAATCAAAAGTTAAAATCAAAGAAAATGATGGTTCAGATCCAGTGAGGCAGGTAGAAAAGTTTGAAAAGACCACTCAATGTGTTAGCACTCTGTCCAAATTTATATGCATCCTCTGAGGATATGACAAAAGTAGTTGTAATGTTGCTAATCTGATAGCTGTTGCATCTCCGTGTTTTGTTTCACATCAGAAAACTGGCAAAATGGGAAAGGCACATCTCACAAGATAGTCACTTTTCCCAGTCTCAGTGAGGTGGCAGATCACTAATGGACGAGCAAGACTGATTCTCATGAAAACAGCTTAGAGGATAATGGTATCATTGAGTTGTGTCTATCTGGATAGGAATACAATGATATCTAGACCAAACATTAAGTTGTTGATACTACTAGTAACTCTACAGAGCTAGATCATCAGTGTCAGCCCCTAGTCAGAAAATTGTGAACTGATTTGAATTTTTTTGCTTTCCTTACTTAACGTGCTAAAGAAGAACACAGTGAATTGTTGACAAACCATTTACCATCCTCTAGCATAGGTAGATGTGTTGATACAATAGTTTTTTTTTCTTCCTGTTTTTAGGAATGTACTCTGTATTAGAGCTCTTGCAGCCAATTTCAGGACACTAAATAGATTCCTTGATAAGGATTTTCCAGCTGCTCTTACCCTAGCCTACTGTAGCACCAAGCAGCTGAAGGCCCATGTGCCATCATCTCCAGCTGTACTGCCAAAAACTGGGACAATTTTGTGGCTTTTCATTCTTTTTGTTTTATTTTGTACTTCACTGAGAGAGAGAAAAAAGTAATTTATAAGGGTAAATATTGTGAAAAGATTGTGAAAAACTTGTGGAAAGTGTTTCAGCCATTATTGATAAACTAAGATTTTCAATCTTAAGCATTTGGATCTCTCATACCATTCAGCAAAAACTTCAGCTTCCCTCTTTTAGGATCCTTTTGGCTGACATTCTCTCTTTCTAATTTTACTGCCCATCCATTTCACTAATTCATTCTGGAATGCTACTACTGCCCCAATTCCTAGGTGTGTGTGTGTGTGTGTGTGTGTGTGTGTGTGTGTGTGTGTGTGTGAACACAAAACAAAAAAGGTATAGGAGGTAGTCCCTGCAGCCCCAGTCACTGCTCTTCTTCCATCAACCCCCATCCCTCATTCCCACCAATCTGTAAGCTATGAATAAATAAGACTAAGTAAGAGCATTGACTCTGAATTTGTATTGTTTACTTAATATGCAACCATTTTGTGGAGTTTGCATTTCTTTGCCTATTAAGTAATCTCTCTGAGAGGTATAGATTATGCCAGTATATTCACATTTATGTTGCACTCTGTATGTGGAGCATTTCAAAGTAAATAAGTCAATATAACATGGCCATTAAACATCTTTTTTAAATTTTAAATATATAATATTATACATTAATATTGTACAACAATTTTTTGAAAACATTGCAAATGGCTATGAGTTCATTCAGATTTTTTTAGAATGAAGATTGATAGCTGTAAATTAGTACAACTTGCTCTTCCAGTTTTAAGATTTTTCAAATATACAAGACATCATGTCAATATGAAAAATCATCAAAATATGTTATGCTTGATTATTTACTTTTATTTCATTATTAAACAGTTCTGATTAACTGCTAATCCAGAAAGATAAATTGGTCAACTTTTATTATGTACCTATTGTGTAATCTAAAATATTCTCCAAATTTTCCATACTTTATTTAAAACATAAAGTCTCATAAGTCCGTAATAAACCTTTAGAATAACAGTAAACTGACACTTATTAAGGAAGTATTTTTTTATGAAAATTGTGCTATTTTGACAATATTAAAAAATAATGCAAAAATGGGACTAAGAAGCTTATTTAAGCCAACTTGTTAGCAGTTGTGACTGATTTAAATTCTATTCTTGGCAAAAACTTACTTCAGAGCCTACACACAGGATTCTTATTCTGTCATGCCCTTTCTATTTTGCAAAATAAAGTGTAAAGATTATAAAACTCATATAGTTAATGCAAAAATAACCTTTTTAGCAGTAGTAATAAGCAAAAACTTATTGTCTAACTTAATGTTTAGTGGTTTTCCACCTCTTTTTAAACACTTTCCAGAACACTCTAAGCCAAACTGATAAAATATGCATTTTTATAAGCCTGAAAGTATGTTAAATAGTTTTGATATGATCAACACAGCTCTTTTGTCAGAATACTACATGCCATGCAGTGCAATAATGCCTTGTCAATTCTGCATGTGACTTTAAAGGGTATTAATCAATGGGCTTATTTAGTAAATAAAATAATTCCATAAAACTTAGTAAAAAAGACAACAAATTCTCTATAGGATCTTATAGAAGACTTTAGAACTTAAGCAAAGGTAGTTAATAACTTAAAAATTCAATAGATATGGGACAAGATAAGGGGGGGAGAGGAAATAGCCTTCTGTCTGTTCCTACTAATGTTCCAATGATCTCTTTTGTTTCTATACATCATGCCAACAAAGGCATTGATGGCTTTTGTTTGAACTTTTATTTTAGAGTCAATTGTATAGTCTCATCCTGGGGTAGATGGCAAGTTTATTGACTGTTCAGGATATTATAGGTGAACAAAAATTAGGCGTTTTTTTTTCAAGTTCATTATAAAAGATTTGGGTTTCCTATGTTCAGGGTTCTTAAGCTCTGAGACAAACCTACTGTGCATGCAGCATCCACCTGGGCTTCTTTACATCCCTGTGGGACTTGCAGGTCAAGGGGAATCAGCACAAACATAAAGCTCAGGATGCTCAATGTGCCATTAGTAATAAACTTTTTGTTGTCTCTGACTCAGGCAGGAGTGTTTAATATCTGACAGCATCCATGAAACCGTAGAAGGATAATTTGTGAGCTTACAAATAGCATACAATTACAATTACCTCCACAGTTATTGATATTGTCTTGACTAAATATCTATTCTTTTCTCTAATATAAAGCAGGGATATATTATGTGTATCACAAAAAAGGTATTAATCTCCCAAAGAGAATATTGAATGTAAAATTATAAAGCATTTGATGCAGATTTTCTAAAAATATTTTTAGAATTTTTTAAAATTAAGACTGTCTTAAGTTGATAGTTCACAAAGCACATTTTAAACTTTGACTGGTTTTTGAAAGCTTAAAATTATAAAGGTGAGAGAAATATCTCATATCTGTTGGGTATATCTGGGAGTGGAATTCTGGGACATAGGACATGCATATGTTTAGCTGTGGTAGAGATTACCAAACATTTTCCTCAGTGGTTTTATAAAATTACATTCACAACAGCAGTGTATGAGAATTTATTTATCATACCTCAAAACTGAAAACAATCAAATATCTTTTGAATGGTTATGCCTCCATTATAAATGATCAACATCCTCCTGAGTATAGGAAACATTACAAATCTCAACTTGTAGTCAGAAACCATGTCATAATATCTTAACCCTAAATATTTACATGATCATGGAAGAGGCACAAATGCAAAAAAATGACACATTTGAGTAGTATTATATAACTTTGGGAAACTAGGCATTTATATAAAAAAACAGTATAGAGCTTAATTTTTTATGAATACAGCCACTCTTCAATGCATGTGCTTTTAAAATATGTGGTTACTAGTCTCGAAAGATAACCCAGAAATTTACTATCTTTTAGAATCTGAATGGATTAAATTACTAGAATGCAGTGAGAGTGATGTTCTAGAACTACCAAACACAGGTCTAAAGAGGACTAGCAGCTTTTACCTCTTTCCATCTATCCTCTGAGCAGCACAAGACAAATGAAGAGTCCACACAAAGCATAACAAAACACAGTACTCAACAGCTCTAGGCGAGTTCCCATCCAACAGCCATCTGAGCCATATGAATGAGCCATTTCAGACAGTCTAGGCCAGTGAGCCCTCAAATAAGTACAGGTTACCTGACATTACTTACATCACCAGAACTACGGGGCCAAACCCAGTTATCCTACAAAATTCTAAGGGATCAGAGAGCAGTTCTTGTTTTAAGCTATTAGGTTTTGATATACAATGGTTTTTTATACACTAATAGATAACCAAAATAATATATGGATATGTGGTTTTTATAATAGAGAAATAAAGAAATTAATACCATTTTTAAATATGTATAGACATATACCAATTGTGGATTAGCATATTTTTAATATTTATTTTGGGTTTCTTGTTGGCAACGTAATTAAGGAACACTGAAAAATTGTCTGTTTGAAGGCAGTATGATTCCTCTCAGCATAATAAAAAGTGATTTTTAGGTTATAAGGCCCTTTTAATTGACATATAATAACATATGGCATGCATTTGCTGAAATTGATCTCTGTGCACTCAGATATTTCTTAGATTTTAAAAAAATCAGAGCTGAAAATATATATCAAATTTTCTGGTGATTAAGCTGAAAAAGGCAGTAGTGGTATTACATTTGAGATATTGATGGATACTTTCTTTACTGGTATTCTATGTTTCTTTGGTTATTTTCATCATTGGGTAGTTTGAGCTACAGCATTCATTTATCTGGGGAAACAGAAGAGTCAAATTCTTGGTCTTTGGTCTTCAAACCCCAAGGTGAACACTTAAGGTGAAACACTGAGAAAAATATTTAATATCTAAAAAAAGAAGAGAGGGCAAAGAAGGGAATGGAAGGGAAGGGAGGAGAAGGGGAATAGAGGGGAGAGGAGGAGAGGAGAGATGCAGAGAGAGGAGGGGAGGAAGAGGAAAAAGAAGAAAGAGTTGAACTAAAATCTTAGATGTTGGTATATGTATTGGGCATGAGGGTCTACCTTGTGAACCTCATGGCAAATACAGAATATGGTAAAGAATAAATTTGAGGGTCAAGGATGGGAGAAGTTTTGTATTCCCAATCCCCAGAGAAGAATCCAGGTTGTTAACAAGATTCCAGAGATTTCTGTTACTGAATAATCTTGCATTTTCGAATACAGGAGAATGCAACACTCTAATGTGCAAAGCAACACTTGAGAATCAAGTAAAATGATGCTCAATAATTAACAGCACAGGTAAGTCTGATTCTCTGACCCCTTTCACACCTGAGTGATGCATTATATAAGGCCCTCATTTCTGGTTGTAACTTAAAAGAAGAGGGTTGGGAGTAATTCTTGCTCTAACCTGTTTTTATGACCAATGAAATATGAGCTTGACCATGAAATTAAGTTCAGTTTTAGAAAAATTAAATTAAATTTATAATATCTTTGAATTTATAATGAGTATTATATCTACTTCGAAATTATCATCTTTTGAGTTAAAATGCAACCTACCAGCTACACTGAATCATTGACCTATGCTTTATCTTTCGCCTTCTTGAAAACAAAGGGATATTGATGTTTAAACATGAAGATAAAAAAGTTAATACTGGAATATTGTTTAGCATAAAAACACCCAATGTTTAAGAAGATATGAAATGTGAAAATAAAAATATAATCTTAGTAAATATTAATTAATGCCATATGATATTTGATTTAAAATGTATATAATTTTTTCTTTTTTTATTCCACAAACATTTTCTATATACTTATCTTTTGTCATAGATTGTTTACGTGTTATCATATTATATGTGAAATGGAAAAGAATATGAATAAAATTTCTTCAACCAACTGGAACATATTTTTTGAGTGTTTATACATTTCTAATACAGAGAATTGCAATGATTTGTGGTTTTCTCTATTAAATGGAGAACAGGGACCAGAGTGAGAGAGGTGGAAAGATAAGAGGATTTGGCCTGAAAAAATCAGAGTTCAAAATTAGTTTATAAAGCCTGCTCTAATTGATGGCATGGTTTAGAGCGTGGCTATGTGTTGGGGATGGGGGGCCTGATGAAATAAAATGAAGGGCAAATATGTCAGAGGAGACCAAGAAGTGTCATTTGATGCAAATATCTATGAATTCTACAAAACCACAGTAAATTGTGATTGTATTGCTTTTTGTCCATTAAGATATATAAATATAAATTTCTTTTAATACTTCTATCAGAAAAAAAATTTTTTCTCAGTTGAATTGTTTTTTTTTCTTTCAAAGAAAAAAACTGCATCATATAAACATTATGTTTTTTATCTCTTGCTACTCTAATAATAATAATAATGATGATGATGATGATGATGATAGAAAGCAAATAAATAAGAGAAAAAGGAAGAGGGAGAAAAGAGGTAGAGAAAGAATGTGTATATGTGTGTGTGCATGAGACAGAGATAGTGAGGGAAAGAAAGACGGAGAGGGAGAGAGACAGAAATCAGAAATGGCAGCATCCCTACTCAGAAGCTTATACCAGGCTTAGATAATGGGTCATGGTAATTCTTCCCTCTGAGTCTGAACACCACTGTGATTTCTTCTTAAGTTGGTACTCCTGAAAATCCTTATCAAATTACTGAAAATGGCTAGTGAAATAAAATATATTTTCTATTCTTATTATAGATGAATCAATTTTCTTTACTCTTGAGACATTATCAAACAAAAACTGATACATAACTGTAATTATTAGCACATCAGTTCATATTTTCCTCCTCATAGATTATCAACATATTTGAATTCTTTCATGTATTCAAGATAACTTTGTCAAAATGCACTGTGTTTATATGCTTGAGATACAAAGAATAAATGATTGTTCTAGTCACTGGAAAATTTAAAAACTAGTATAAACAAGAGGTGGTGAAATGACAAAGGAAAAGAAAAAGAAGAAATATGAAAAAGGTGACACTGCTTAAAGGAGGAGGATAAGTAAGAAAAACAAAGGTTATACTTAAGGTGAGCTAGGTTTTTGCAAGTTGGACTATGCAGCTAGGACAGGGGAAGTGTCATTTGCAGAGGCAAGGAGAGGGGAGAGAGAAAGGAACAAGTGAGGAAAGTGAAAAATATTGCTAGTTCAAAACTTCAGGAGTTTTCTCAATGTTACTACACTGTTACTACTTGTCACTGCTATTTCTCCAATTCCTAGAATAGTGCCTGACACATAGTAGGTGTTCAGTAGTATTTCCTAGCTGACAGAATATTTTATCATATTCTTCTTTTCTGAAGTATGCCTAAGGTAAAAAGGAAATAGAGATATAAAAATGACGGTTTTTTTTGTGTAGTTTCACACAATGAGTTTAATATTTTTTACATTGAGAAATATTTCAATAGGTTTGAATTTTAAGTTGTTAGTTACGCATAACTTTTATCATCATTTCATAACATTGTCAAGTGGCTGGAGAAGGAATCTACTTTGCTTCAGGCCTGGCTTAGTTCTGACTGTGAATTCTGCTACTGGGTAGTCAAGCATATATTTCTTTAAAGCTATTTCATAGTGTTCTTCTGAATTGAGCAATACCCTAGGGAGCTGTCAAAGTATTGCCTGAGGTGATTTCATATGTTTGTGCTTATAATTGTGAGAATGTAACTGCAGTTGCACAGCATGAATTTGTACCAGGACAGGTCCGCATAGTTTTACATATGCTACAACAGTACTCTGCCATCCAGGAGCAAAAGAAAAGGGAGTAGGTGAGAGTCATCGCAGCTGGGTGATTATGCTGTGAGCAAAATAGAAACTTGGGAGAAAGAGAATAGAACTAAGGGCAGCACTAAAATAGCAAACTAGATCTAAACACAAAGAAGTAGGAAGATAGAAATAAAAAGTCTGAGGGAGCTTAGTGGGTTGAGCAGTGTATCACTCACCAGCCCCATATTTAGTGGCTGCCAGCTGTCAGTTGAATGCCTCTAGAAGCATAACTCTCAGGCTAAGAAACCCAATCATCCACATCATGTCCCCACTTCCACAGAAGCCCACGTGCAAAGACTGGTGCTAAGAAACTAGGATTGCTCTTGGAAGTGGAGATGGAAGTGGGAGGACAGTGTCAACCTTGCCTCAGTATTGGTCAATCTAAAGGAACCTCCTGATTCCCCATGGGACTGACTAAGGTTTTTGTGACCATATCACAGTTCAACTCCTCCCTTTGCAAGGTTCTAAATCCTTACTCATTCACTAAGGTGTTGAGGCTAAGGGCAATCCTCAAAACTACTTCTCCTTGTAATACTTCTGCATGCATAGTTCCATCTCAAAGTCTGTTTTCTAACAAATTTGAACTGATATATTTGGTGCCAAGAATTATGTGATGAATTAGTCTCTCAGAATATTTTAGAGGCTGGTTGGTGATAAATACTTCATCACTTGTAGTAGGTGAAGCCCTAATAAGCCCCGGAATGCTGTAGCAATATAATCATGAAAACATTTAATGATGGAAAATTGATACAGGACACTAGTAAAATGTACTGTACTGGTGGTCACAATATCAGGCCTTTGAGAGGTTTAAGACATACTAATAATAGGGAAATGAAATTAAACAGCTATGTTGAGTGCCATTGATGCTTTGAAGAAGGAAAACAAAATGCTCATGGTGATTAATCATCAATTATATAACTGCTTTAGCAAGACTGGCTAAAAGTCAAAGTGATTCTTTGGCAGCATACAAAGGGATACTTATCTCCTGCAATCAGAGAACCATTAAAGAAGTAGCAGAGCTCCAGAAGAGAATGAATTCTCAACGCTGCCAGTCTGTTCCACCAGCATCAGGCCTCTGGTTGAGAAGTGGGACACTGAGATGGGATGTGAACATCTGATTTAGTGTTCTTGGCAACTTTGAAATTTTGTATCTCCCTGGACTTACAAGCTATGCAGAAGTAGTTTCCTCTTTTCGCAGTGAATAGCATTTCTCACTTGCTTGAAAATAATGTAAAAACCAGAGGATCTAACCCCACTTCCTCTCATGATCAGTAGGCTGTTAACTACGCTCACATTACAATGCAATTCAGCTAGTGAAGTACTGGACCTTCTAAGAAAGAAAGAGATTCACATTCCAAAGGAGCTCCAAGACCCAGTCCATGCTCAAAGCTCAGAACTTCATATAATACTGTTCTTTTGAGATCTATAAGTCATTTCATGGCAATTAAATTAAGTTGGACCCCTTATAACCTGGAAAAGACTGACACGACTTGTAAGTAGAACTGACATATGTTTGAAAGTGGATGTATATTTGCCTTTGTGCCCCAACAAACACTACTGTCCATGTCCGTGTTTGATGCACCAATATAGGATCTTGTATAACATCTGAATGAACTATGGAACCCACTTAAAAGATAAAGAGGTATGGCATGGGGTTTAAAAATCCTACTTACTTACTGTTCAGAAGCTTTAGATCTTATAGTATGATGGAATGTGGGATATCCTCATTAAGGTGCAATCAAACCCTCAGGTTAGATGATACTGTACAAAGATGAGAAGCCACCCTACAGGAGAAGAAGTATTTAATTTTCATAAATATTTGCATTCATATATTATATAATTATATATATATTACATGTATTATAGTACATTAAAATACATATATACATATATATATGTACATATACATGCTAAATTAATCTGTGATAATTATATGATGCTGTCAGTAGAAGGCCTACATAGTTCCAGGGACTTAGGAGGAAAGTGTTGGAAATGATGATGCTCACTATCACTCCCAGAGGTCCATTTGTGGAAGGTTGTATCTTAACTTCACAATTCGTGGCCATTCAAATTTAGAGATTTGTTGCAGAAAAAAAAAATGCTTTAATAAGGAAACTCCTCAATAGTTCTAATGGAGTGGAATTCATTCACTTTTGGATCCTAATATGGTGAGTCCTGACAGTTAGAAGGAAAAAAAAATTTCCAAGAACAATTAACCCTGATCATCAAGAGGGGAGAGGTCTGCTGTTTTATAATGGGCAGAAATCCTTGTGACCTGTTGGGGTGGTTCTTGGTCTACTCTTGCTCAATTGTGGATGATAAAGGGCTATGTGCAACATTCATGGCCTGGGAATGTTATGGTGACCAGAAATGCAGACCTCACAGAGATGACGGTCTGAATCTTCCAACAGGTAGTTCACCTAGACCAGCAGAGGTGCTGGGGGCGGGTGGGTGAGGGGTAGCCATAAAGAATAACAGAGTGAGTTGGCCATGAGAATCAGTGATGACTATAAAACAAACTGCAGCAGCAGAGTACAATCTTCTATTATTAGTTTCCACAGGAAAATGACCAGAACCATAGAGGAGAGGTTTTCCCAGAACTCTTCCATGAAGTAATTGGATCCAAGTTAGGCAACAGGTAGATTGTAGTGGATTTAAAGTGTGCCACCCAGATGTTCCCTGTGGGACTGAGAAAGTCCCAGCTGCTAGAACTGGAGGCAATAAATGGGTCTTAGGTGAGTCCTTCTTGGAAATCATTTCTAACCAAAGACAGCCCAGCCAGGCATGGTCCAGTGACTTCCCTCAGGTGAGCTTACATTTAACAATATGATGGGAATATATGTACCAAAGGCCCCTTGCTTAGGGCACACCATTTTCTGCAGTGCTCTCCAATGTTCTAAAGAGATACTCCATTTGATTGGTTGATGCATTTGTTGGTATACCATACCAATTATACTCTCCTACACAATCCTACATTTTTCACTCTCCCTTATTTAACCCTAGAGTATTCCTTAATAAACTTTGTACATGAAAATTACCACTTCAGGGTCTTTTTTCTGGAAGTCCAAACTAAAATAGGTAGCCTAAAAGTAGGTTAATTTATTAGGTATTATATCATTTACTTAATTTATTGAATTTAAATTATGTCAATATTAAAGTTACTATTATTTCATATAACATCTACAAAGATTCCAACTGAACAATGACAAATGTTCTTTGCATATAATTTTTACTTTATTTTTATGAACTTGTTTAGACTTATCTAGACCTAAATTTTAAAATTCAAATATCATTATTGAATATGAATTAAAAAGAGAATATAAATATAGAATTAATTAAGCTATAATTAATTAAACTATCCCTAGAATGTTTTTTTCATTCAGACTCTGACACTTCTGATTCAGTGCTTGACACAGTCATCATTACTCATGTCTTCTTGTATAATATTCTCTTCCATCTTATAAGAATCCTGGAAATATATCCCTTCTCAAAGGAATTTACCATTGCTCTCTCTGGAATTCCCTGATAAGCCACTGACATATGCGATGCAGATTTAATGCTAATGTTTTTCTATCTATAGCCCATTTCATATCTTCAGGAAGAGATATCAGTAAAAGTAGGTGACATTTAAAATCCCCAGTACAAAAAAAAAGGATGTAAGTAAAAATAATATATAAGATTTATATTGTTGGTCATTTGCAGGAACATATTTACACCTCCTTTAATGCTATGAGTATTCATAGGGAACCCCTTTGCTATTGAGTTGGTGATAGTAATGGCAAGAGAAAATAAAAATAAGGGTTTGCATTTTTCTGGTCCTAGCATGATCCTCGGATACTGGATTATTGTCTGCCAACCACTCATATTAATTATACAGAGTTCCTTGAATCTGAATTATTGTGACCTGTCATTTCTTAGGGAATGTTCTTTTCCATGAAGGACACGTAGGTTCCTACATCTAAATTAACTTGGAGGTTTTTGTTGTTTGTAGTTTTTGTTGTTTCAGTTTCTTTCTTCTCACACTTATCTGTGAAGATTATGGGAGTTTTAGCCGAGCTAAAAACTTTCTTGAGGTACATTTTGAATTCAAAGATATATGTTGAAAGGGCAACCTAGACTAAAAGTAATTCGTGTGAAGCTAATTAACAACACAGTCAGTTATTAAGATTAAGAAAAGGGGGAATCAGAAATGGTTTGATACACGGCACCAGTCAGGGATAAGAGAGAGGATTCGAAAGGCAGAATTTCAGGACCTGAACAAGGTTCAAATAGCCAAAGTGAGCCTAACCACTCATCTAGAAACGAAACAAGTTGAACAAAAGGGAGAGTAGGTGGGGAGGTGTTTCAGGAAAGCTAAGGCAGAAGTTTATTTCCTAGAGCAAAAACAGAAGCATAGTGTTGGGCACAAAATCCCTTATGGGACTTGCTTTCTGGGAAAAGCCCTCACAAATGCCCATTCTTTTGATGAGATGTTGGAAGCTTCTGACAGGGAGATTGATTATGACTATAAAACAAACGCTATTACTAATAATGTTGAAAGTGTTAACAATACTACAGCTTACGTAGTGAGCAACCATGGCAACTTGGAAACATAACTCCAGATCCCTACAGAACTGGGAGTGCACTGATGGATGGAAAAATGTCTTCTCAGTTTGAAGGGACTTATATGCCCTTATTTTTTTTTTCATTGAAAAAATATTGATTTAACATCTATAATTTGCCACACACTTTGTATGTGTTGACATTCAAATTAAAAATAATTAAATAAACTCTTTTTTTGTTTTAAGCCATACCTGTGTACTTTCAACTATTCACAGAAAATAGCAACTCTGCACACACACTTTATTAAATTTAGTGCATGAATGATCATTTAACTTTGTAAATTATATAGGGCATTAATCATTACCAAATTCCTGAAACCTGATTTAGAATTGCTTTGTAGTATTCACTGGTACTCCATGTGCAGCTATTTTCTTCCCCAGGAGGTTTGCAAGCTATTTGAGAACAAGGTCTGTAACTCATTCTTTTATTCTTTTATCTTTGTCTCATGGTGAGTAAAGAGTAGAATTAAAAATGTATTAACAGTGCTTAATCATTTTAAAAAGGCAAACAGATTATTTGTATATTTTCTAGAGGTTCAGTACAAAAAGTTCTCACTTTAAATATGTAGACGATTACTATACATGAATCCTTAATAGGTAACAGTTTTGTATGTTCCACAGCTGATTCATTCATACTGATTACACTCTGATTAAGACTGGAAAACCAGATGGTTTTGAAATTTACTTCATTAATAATCCATTTAAAACTATTGACTCATATGTATAATATTTTCCTATCTTTTGTTTGTTCTAGTTATTTTTATAATTACTTTATTCAATGAATTCTAGGTATAATAGAGAAAATTTTATCACCAGAATTTTTTAATCAAGTTTCACAAAAAGTCTTCTTAATGTCCTTTGATTTTTTATTGCTAAACAAGGAAAAAACATGAGGGCAATGATTTATTCTTTAAACCTAAGCTCATAGATTTCTTTTCCCAGTGGGGTTTTTCCTAGTGCCTTATTATCAAGGACTCCAGCCTGAAACTAGATTCCTAAAAGGACAGAAACATAATGGTATTTTTCTTTTATTTTCTTAGTACTCTAGATAAACATTCTAAAGAGAAGCTCAGGAAATACTATGTTTGTTCAAAACTTAATCCAATATATTTTTAGTAACCTAAAAATGGTGAGATTTAAGGAAATAGCATGAATGCCTTCAATTGTTAACAGAAGTCTCCTAAGGAGGACAAAACACATGTAAGAGATCAAAAAGACAAATAGACTCATGCATATACACATTACAGAAAGACCTTTGTGTAAAAAGTATATATTTTCACTTATATTTTAAAATGCATGGCTTCTACAAATGTTCTCTCAAGAGAATTTAACTTGGTTTTAAAGAAAAATAGAGAGAGAGAGAGAGAGGAAAACTACCAGTAGCTATCAAAAATTATATATGCCACATTGAGCTATTTCATTGTTAAGATACTATTTTTTTTCAAAGTTTTCTTCTGTGTAGTTTTTGTATTCACCTGTGTGAAGCTTCGAAGTTTAAAAACAGCAACAGGTTGTGAGTACTAGGTGAGTGTCAGAGTTTAGAAATGCAATTTGATTTTACTTTGCAAGAAAACAGTGGGACTGCCATGTACCAGTTGACTAATTTAGCATTGTTTTTTTTTTTAACCTGCATTTTGAATTAAGTTGTTTTGTACATGATTTTCTTTATTAAAATGAAAAAATGGCTCTGGAATGGATTCTAATATTGTATAGTCTGGAAGATTATCATTTTAAGTATCTGCCATCCTTAAGTAGAAATATATTGATCAGACAACATCCCATACATAATCATAATGCTCTCAGAAAATAAGGTCTTTCCTTGTCAGGTATGAAGATGGATGAGAAAAGAACTCTTGGAGTTCTTTAAATGCTTATCCATAAGGACAATTTTAATTAGTAAGAGGCCAGTAAGGTTGTATGAGCATGGTTAAAGTTACCTTTATTTAAAATGCAATCGATCTAAACAAAATCACTAAGGATTTATTTGCCACTAAATCTGTTGTATTTCCAAAGCCAGAAAATGTTTCGGTTTTAGCACGCACTAAGTTTACATGCTTTTAGACAGACCTTCCCACTCACTGTTGGTTGTGAATGTCTGACTGTCTGTATAAATTAGGTTGTACATTAAAATTAAGGTAGCCTAGGAGCATTTAAGAAACAAATATTTAGAAAGGTCTGATTGGGTGTAATAGAACCACAAGAAATACTACAATAATCTAGGACAGGGAACACCAGAGTAATGGTTCCTAGAACTGGAAAAATTGTCCCACAGAGAAGAGAACCTTGAGGAGTTGTTACAGCAGGCATCCTCTCAGTGTCAAAGATGAGGCAATAATTAATTACCTTAATCTAACTGTTCTCTCTCCTTTCATCTCTGCTTGGGTTTACCATTGGGCCACCTTAACATGAAGATAGAGGGCAGGAGATTTGTTCACGTAATCCATGCAGGCCATTGTCCCGGGGCCGAGAACAGAGTGAAGAAAAGAGGAGAGTGGATCTGAAAACACACAAGGGCAATATCTTGAACACATAGGGAGGGCAAAATGAGGGCAAAAAATGAAGGTAAAGTGGAACATTTTAACGGACTTAAATAAATCTCTATGTAATTAATCTGTGACTTCTTTTTATGTCACCAGCCACAAGCAATGAATTATCTTTAATGAATTTAATGACTCCTCCTAAGTTAGTAGAGTGTAGTCTTGGGAAATTACAGAGGTGAAAGAGGAATACTCCTAGGTACCTAGCAGAATGTATTTCTATTTCCTTAATAGGGAAATCAGTAATACAGAAGATAACTGTATAAAATATGCCATTGTGGACATTACATTGTACATGTAGACTTCACTGTTTAAAATTAAATAAAATACTAGGGGAAAAAACTCATCTATAATCTATAATATAAAGTAAATTATAATAGCAAATTAAAATTAATCATATTTTAAAACGTGAAATCAAAATATAAGTACAATTAAGTTGAATCTGAAATACTTGAGTTTAGCCTTAAATTTCCATTACTTCACGAATAGAATCACTGATTGAATTTTATTCTCAATTTTCTTGTGTGTACATTAAAATATTTAAACTTTATTCCAAAATTATGTTTTTTTTTAATTTACTAGTTTATTAAAGGATGTAATAAAGAATACAGATGAACAGCTACATTTTGGCTACTTCCTTGTGTTTGTTTCTGTGTATGAGTGACCTTATGTAGTAGGTGTTTTGTGGGTCCCAGTAATACAGTCTTCTTGGTCACTTCAGTGGGGTATTCCAGGGATGTCCCTTCTGTGGTTTGCATGTGCTCCCCTATTATAGTTAGTCTTGATTGTTTTTGGCATCTCAATAAGCAAGATTGACCCTCAGAGTGACTTGCAGTAAGAACTGGTCCTGACTACAAGCAGACAAGCTGTTGTGTGTAAGCTGACTCCAGGAGCAGGATTCACATTAACTGGGCTCTGGTGCCTGCCAAGTCCACC
Organism: Cynopterus sphinx; assembly: GCA_030015415.1. NCBI lineage: Eukaryota > Metazoa > Chordata > Mammalia > Chiroptera > Pteropodidae > Cynopterus > Cynopterus sphinx. The sequence continues at coordinate 95,861,128 of CM057382.1, read as the reverse complement.
CTTTGGGTAGGTAATTTGTGGTGTTAATTGGGTGGTGCTCTGGTGTGGTCTGAGCTGGCCACCTGATATGTTGGTTCTGGGGACTCTTGAGAAGGGCTCTGGTACAGACGAAGATGCTGTCTGTGTCTGGCCCAGAGACACCTAGTGGGAGGTACAAAGTGATGTGGTTGGTAGCTTGGGAATGACTGGGAATAGTTATGCTGTGAACTCAGGCTAGTTGCCACTAGTACTAGGCTTAGGGCCATTTGGACAGGGTACAGGGCACACAGAGGCCACCTGCTGATGGTCTGATTGGAGAGATTTTTGGAAAGTCTACAGCATAAGCTGAGGTTGACAGCTTTTGTAAATTAGGTTCTGAAAAAAGTTCTGCATGGGCAGGGTCTCATAGAATCACCAGGTTGTCTAAAACAGTGTTAGCCTGGATGATGAAGACTCAGATATGTTGCCTCCCTGCATCTGCAGGCTGGATTGTGGGAGGGCTCAATAAAGGAACAATGGCACCTGCAGGCACATTAGTCCTGAACAGAGCTGTCCCTCCAGTCCTTGTCCCAAAACCAGACAATTCAGTTTCTCCCAGTATGACCCTGGTACTTTTTGAGATGCTACCCTAATACTGGATCTCAGAGTGAGTGAGTCATCAGTTAGTAAGTCCATGCATTAGTCATTTAGGAGCATGCCTGGGTCTCCAGCAGCCCTCTGTCTCACTTGGACAGAGCCCCTACTGATTTTCACAGCCAACTATTTATGGGACTCCTCTCCGCAGCACTGGCACTCAAGACTGGGGAGCTCAGTGTGAGGATGGGAACCCTCACGTCTCAGGGGAATCCTCCACAGCCAAGATATCCCTCCTGATTCATACTCAACCCACATGGGTTTGGGACCAGCCCACTTCTTGGCTCTGTTCTTTTTTCAAGTCTTAACATGGCTTATTCTTTATACCCTTAGTTATAGGATTTCTGTTCAGCTAGTTTTCAGTCTTAGTCTTTAGTCTTAGGGTGATTGTTTTATAATTATATTGTAAGTTTGATGTGGTGATGGTAGGAAGCAAGCACAGTGTTTGCCAACTCTGCCATCTTGACAAAAGCCCCCAAATGTTTAATTATCTTTTGGATAAGTTCTTACACAAAAGAGAGTTTTGGATATCTTCAAAAACAGTCAATCCTAAATCTTCTTTGATGGACTAGAGGTACAACTAATAAGGTCTATTACCTTGCACTACAATGTCCACGACTGCTTCCTATTATTATAAGAACTTTATTTCTCCCTGCCTTTAGTAATCTGGGTGAGTAGTTTATGATTTGTAGACACATCTTATTCACTCTTTCTCAATGGATGAGTGTTGAATCATTTGTTTGGTACATTTGGGAGAATTAATGGGGCATGTGTGGTTCTGTTCTAATATTTTCTCTATAGTGTGGGAGAGGTGCAGCTGCTGGCATGAAGCACTCATTCTCACCTTCTTATAGTCACATATTAGACTTAGTAGGGCAAGATCTCTGGAGTAAGTCTGTTGCTTGGGGGAATAATTGCAGCAGGAGGAGCGTTAACATGACCTTGGACCAAAATTAGCCAAGCTGTCCCATTTTAATTTAGCAGTAAATAAAGATAGTAAATGTGATCTCCAAAAATTTGGTTCTTGTCTCATTTCAAGTGGTTCTTAATTTAGATAAATAGAAGGGACCTATTTATTATGTTCTTCTAATCTCCAACATCTAGTACATTTGGCTCGGAACATGGAGAAGAGACAGGGTGTGAAATTAAATGAGGCAGTACACAAGGAATGACAGATAAACCTCTAGTAGCCTGGGGTGGTGAACATGAGTACTGGAATTTCTTGATGATGTCAGATTATCTTATTAGCATAACTTCTCTTTTGCTGTTTTTGTTCATTGATTTTATAGTTGTACATTGGTTTTTAACTAATGTGACCTAAATGACTGGCTTTAAAACTCTGGTATATGAAATTGTGACTTTGGCAGGTAATAGCAGTAAAAGGCAGGAAAGACTGCCCAGACCAGCAATATAATTTTTGGTCCCCAGTACAAAATTATACTAAACACTAGAACCTTCTGAGCATAAAGCCCAACACAACTATAGGCAGATCTACAAAATTGGATCTTAGCAAACAACAGGGAGCTCACAATATACAAATGATGGGGGCCATGGTAGACATTAGCAAAGACATGCAGGCTTACATCAGTGGGAGGCACCTGAAGTCCAGCTAATTCGAAGTCCTACAACTGGAGACATACCAAAGAGGCAACCTATAGACTGGTTCATGACCAAAATAAATCTAGTTTCACTCTTCCATAAGGAATTTATCAGAAAAATTAGTAAAGTCTACTGAAACAATACACACATGATAAAAATTGTTTCACTAACAACAACAAAAAGGAGTAAATTTATAATGTGGGAATTATAAAACCAAAATATAGAACAATTATTTAAAAAAAAAAAAAAAGATAAAGGAAAACGAGGAACATTGTTTTAAAAAGAATAGGTCATAACCTGAGGTGGATTTAGTAAAATAAACTAATAAAATGAGCACACCTAAAATTGAAAAACATGATTTTACAGGCTGTCAGTAGAATATTTGTTCTATATGCTTTATTTACAAAATGATTTAAAAACATATGCTTCAAAAAGCTTACAAGCAAAGAAGAACCGGAAGAATGAAAAAAAAATAAATAAAGAAATGTATGCCAAGAAGACAAGAGGGAGAGTAATTTATTTAAGATAAAATAAAATTAAATAAATGAGTACAGTCTCTTTTTTTTTCTAACTGATTTAAACTATTAGAAAAGAAAAGATATTATTATTGTTACTAGTACAGAAAAAGATATCAGACCCTGAAGAAACCTAATAAATATGTGAACAAAATGTCAGAAAGCTGACTTAAAAACTAACACCAAAGCAAACTAGTATCTTGAGAGGATGGAGTGTTCCCTTAAAATTGTAGATCACATGTCCGTAGTTATATAAGCTGGGAACCAATTGATAAGAATCAAGATAGGCAGAACAAATAGTTCCAAAAGTTGAACATATTTGGGAGGAAAATTTTAAGAAAGGTTATATAAAATAATCAAAATGTAACTTAACGAGTTTAAGGAGGAATTGTTATCAAAGGGTAGTATGCAAGTGTTTCCTTTATCCTGAAGGAATCTCACATGAAATTTGTGAAATCAAGGGAAAGTATAAGAATAAAGAAGCCTATTAGCAGGAAGTCAAGAAAGAATTTTCTGAAAATTTGTACATTTCTATGCTATAGTCTTAAAGCTGACTAGAAATCCCTAAAGAAAATGTAACACACAATTATATTGTAACACAGTTACTGATATTTTCAACTCCTACTAAGGAATTTCGCTGAGTTTCTTGTTTATATTTATGTTACATTTTCATCTAAAAAGTGAATGAATTTACATAATAGTTGATAAATGTCAGACACTTATTATTTGGGATGTTAGAATAGCATTAATTAGGGAGAGGGATAGAAAATAAAAACATTGGTAATTTCATGCAATGCCATAAAGTCCAAGTGTTCCTTGAGGTTCAGACAAAAATCACAAATAAAGAGACTTTAGTAAATAAAATGCAAACTCCATTTCATAAACTTCATGTTATTAAAGCACTCACTCTGGCAATGATGAGTATAATAAACTCATTGGTTATTCATTGCAACTTCTTCAATGTTCCAATACAATTTGTAATAGTTAATGGGTATTCACAATAACATGACTGCTCTATTTGTTTTCCAATTATATAAAAGTGGTGACTGTCTTGCCTGTATCTTGTCCTTTATTTTACCACCAGGGATAGATGCTTCTAAGCTGCTATCAGATAATACATTCTGTACTTTATTTCTGTTGTAATTGATCTGAATATTTGCTACTTCTATGACTGTGATTCTTTTCATGCAAAGATATTAAATGTTGTTTGACATATTCCATTGTGTCGTACTGTATTTCTCACTCTACTTAATGACCATGATACCTGTCAGCACTATGGCAAGTTTCTTTTATTGATCAAAATAAATTCTTGCTCCCTCACTCTTCTATTTCTAAATTAAAAAAAAAAAAAGTTAAAATAAAATTTTTGTTTCTTTTACTTCTCCCTTAGAAAATTTTTAAGTGTCTCAAGTATTATTGCAAAGCTAAATAATGCTTATGAAAGAATACATCTTTTTATACCACACCTTTTAAATCTTCCTCTGCAATTGTGTATTAGAAAAGAAACCCTTTTTATTTTGTAAGATACATTTTACCTCTGCCCCACTTACCCAGTCAACTTGGAAAATATTCCTAGCATTAGAAGCTAAACTTCAGTTGGTTATACTATAAATCTCTTTTATTTTTCAATGTATTATGATAATCCTCTTTCTTATCCAGTCTGTCTTTAGAAGAGCATCTTTTAAATTCAAGGATATACCTTAAATCAATTTTAGCTGGGAACAAATATCTTGAGATTTACCTATGGCTGCCACACTTAAAAAGTTCCTACTAATGATGACTTGCTAATGTCAAGACAGAAAATAATCCTTGATATTACAGAAGATTTTTTTAAAAATTAACACTAGTTTGTTAAACTAAAATTTGTCATAGGAATATTAATCGATGCCTACTATGTACAAACCACTATTTAATGCAAGACCTTGTGACATATATACTAAATTACTTTTCATTGTTGTGCAACAAATTTCCACAAATTTAGCAGCTTGAAACAACAAACATATATTACCTTACAGTGACCACGGATCAGGAGTGAAAAGAAAGCACAGCTTAGTTGTGCTTTCTGCTCAGGTTCTGATATGGCTACAACAAAAGTATTAGCCTGGGCTTTGATCTAAGCTGACATTGAGTCCTCTTCCCAGCTCACATCCATGTAAGCAGAATTCATTTTCTTGCAGTTATATAATGACCGACAGCTTGTTTCTTCAAGGCCAGTAGAATAGCTTTTCTGCTGCTTTTGAGTTTTTATAAAGCGCTCCACTCAGCTTCAGCTCCCCTTAGATTGAATGAAAAATTAGATTATCTTTATATCTATAAAATTTTTTCATATCTGTCATATAATGTAACACACCCATAGGAGTGACCATCTATCACTAGCACTTCACATCCACATTCAAGGGGAGGCAATTATATAGAGGATGCATACCAGATCACATCTTAGAAATCTGTTTATCATGTGTATCTTTCTTACAGTGGTCAAAGTAGATGCAATACATGTTTTTCAGAGTTGTAATAAGAATATATACATACACACACACACACACACACACACACACACACACACACACACACTTAGTAGGTTGTGCGCACCACCAAATTGAGAAATTGGGGAAAAAAAATATATATACATAACATTCTGTTAGGCATATGTGAGCCCAAACAGCACAGAATTTTTGCCTACCATCTCTACTGCAAAGATATTTTTATCCTAAACTGGAGGAACAAATTATGTAAACATCTGGATTACTTTTTACCCACCCCAGGCACTTACGAACAACCAGATGTTCCCTTAAATTAACTCCTTGTTAATTTAGTCAAGCTCTGCCACCTTCTATGTTTTAATAAAATAAAAATAAAATAGTTAAAGTTATAAATTATGCAGAGTAATTTAATTTTTTAAATTTTACCTTTATAGGTTGTAGAGAATATATTAGCATAAAAAGTAAATTAGTAATAAAAGTAATTTTAAAGATAGAGTCAACAAAAGAAATACTCAAAATTTTCTTACATTACCCCAAGAAATTCAATTCAGCATGTAAATATTTAACAACTGGTATATTCACGATAATATCTCTTTTTATTTATATGTATTTTAAGGCTTACAAAACTTTTTAGGAATCTATTTGTTTATTTAATTTTAACAAAATAATTTGGAAATTCACTTCTTTGAGGCAAAAAATAAAATATAATGACTAGCATTATCTATTTTTTAACTTTCTTACAAAAATGAAATTAGAATAATATTTTCAAAGCCTTGTCTGGTTCAGGCAAGATTGTCCACCATGAGTACGTTTCCAAATTTAAACTGGATATTTCCTGACAACTATAATTTTTAGAATCAGCAAGCATTCAAATAGTCCCAAAGAATCTGGTTATTTTTCATTCATGATAAACGAAACAAAATGATGATTGTGCATTCCGCAAATCAAAGTGCTGCTTGAATACAAATGCCTACCTTATTCAGCTTATCCAATAGCTCCTCTCATCTCCCCAAATTTTAACTTATTGGTTAAAACATTTTTGTCCTATCATGTAAGAGATAAAATATTAATTTTAATAATTTAGAAAAAATGAGTTTCTTTATGTTCTGTTTATCTTGATAAAATAATTCATGCAGCTGTGTGGTTGAAATATCATGGGTTTTGTTGTTAGTTGGACTTTGGTATGAATCATAATTTTATCTGATAGCCTTTAGAAAATTAATTTAAGTTCTCTAAAACTGAATTTTTTTATACAAATTGAAAAATAGTAAAACCTATCTTGTGTTTGTCATGAGTATTACAAAAGTAAATGCACATAAAAAGCCCAGCATATTATCTGGTTCATAATGTGTGTTCAAGAAATGACCTTCCTTTCTTACTTTCTGTCTTCCTTCTTTGCTTTCTCTATTCTTAATTTTCTTTCATTGACAGCTTTATTGTGACATAATTCATATTGCACATAATTCACCTATCTGAAATATATGATTAAATATTAAATATTTTAGTGTATTCAGAAAAATCTAACGGTCATTGCTGCTATATAATTTTAAAACAATTTTATCACCTCCCAAAGTAAATCTAATTGCTATTAGCAGTTACCCTTCACTGTCTTTTCTCCAAAAAACCACTGACTTATTTTTTGTCTCTGTATATCTGTCTTTTCTGGATGTTTCATATAACCAAAATCATACACTGCATGATCTTTCATGATTGTTTTTTTTTTTTCAGATAGAATAACGTTTTTCAGGGCCTGTCCATATTGTACCATGTACCAACACTTTATTACTTTTCATGACTGAATAATATTCCATTGTATTCATGTACTACATTTATTTATTCATTTATTAGTTTGTAGACTTTTGGGTGGTTTCCACATTGGGCTATTATGAAAAATACTACTGTGCACATTGATGAAGAAGCTTTTGTGTGGACTATTGTTTTCATTTTGGGGGGGCATATACCCAGGAATAATATTATTAGGTCTTATAGTAACTATATGTTTAACATTTTCAGAAACTGTCAAACTCTTCTTAAAGCGGCCATGCAATTTTACATTCTAATCAGCAATGAATAAAAATTCCAATTTCATACATCCTCCCTCATTGAAACTTGCTATTATTTATCTTTCTGACTGAAGCCTTCCAAATTAAGTGTAAAGGTAGTTTCTCATAGTGGTTTTGATTTCTAGTTTCTATTTTTGTTGGGGTCATCTTTTAATTACTGCATTATAAATGTTTTTTTGTTTTGTTTTCTGCGTATATCGGTCTTTTTCCAACACACACACACACACACACACATATTATATATATACATATATATGTATATATATTATATATATACATATATATAATAATATGTATATTCTGTTTATTTATTTATTTATTTATTTATTTATTTAGTGAGTTGCATTTTTACTTTTTGAGGGATCAGTTATAACAATAAAGTTTTAAGATTCTATAAAATCCAATTTATTTTTTTATTGTTTCTGTGTTGTTTTTGTTGTTATACCTAAGAAATCTCTATCTAATCTAAGATCATAAACATTTACTTCCATGTATTCTTCTATGTTTTATAGTTCAGCACTAGATTTAGGGCTAAGATTCTGAGTTATTTTTTGCATATGGCATGTATGGTCCAAATTCATTTTTTTAACATGGAAATATCATTATATTATACTGGCACTCTTGTCAGAAACCAACTGATCATAGATGTATGCATTTATTTCTATATGAGTTTAATTTCTATCCAATATGAATAGACCTCTATATCTATTATGCTAGTGCCATACAGTCTTGATTACTGTTTCTTTATAGTGGATTTTGAAATCAGAAATTTCTAATCTTTCAACTTTTTCACATATTTAACTTGTATACTATAATAATTTATGAATTCTTATAATTTTTTTAGTTTTGTTTTTGTATGATTCCTTGGGATTTTCTACATAAAATATAATCACATGCAAAAGAATGCAGTTTTATTTTATTTTTTTTTCAATCTGGACTACCTTTATTTATTTATATTTATTGTCTAAGTGCCCTGGCTATGATTTCTTTCTTTTTTCTATTACCCAACAAGCCTTAAGTATTTGTCATGTGTTGTAAACTGAGCATTCTCTGTAACAAAGTTCTACTCTCCTATGGAAATAAATTCACTAGAGCCTTTCCTTAGCTGAGGACAGGACTCTTACTACCTCCCCTAATCTATTATTTCTTACCTAAAGATGGGAGATAGCTAAACCACTGAAGAAACACTTATGAAATTCACAGCTGAGACACAAAGACCCACTAAAACACCTGATTTAATCATTAGGTTAAATATAGGTTGCACTTCTTCCCCCACATCTTACCACAAACTAATAAGGGCTCTCGTAAGCTAACAGTGGATTACAGCTGAAAGAGTTGCAAGACACAGACTTTCTCTGAGTAAGAGTACTTAGTGAAGCCCAAAGTCAAAACAGAAAACAAAAATAAGGATTCAAGATGAATTTCAATTTACCTGTATTCCAGACCCCTAACTATAATAACATAAATCCTCACACTAAAGATCTTTTTACTTAAATTCCTTTACCTGATGAAATATGTCTTTTTTTAAAGTGCAAGCCATGTCCAAAGACAAGAAAAAACATGATCTGAAGAATTAAAACAGGCATCAGAACCAGATTCAGATATGACACCGATGTTAGAATTTTCAGAGAATTTAAAATAACTATGATTGCTATGTTAAAGATAGTGATGGAAAAAGTAAAAAGTATGTGAGAACAGATGATACTACAAACAGAGATGTGGAATTCTAGTAAAGTATCAAAGAAAATGTCAGAAACCAAAAAAAAAACCTGCAATAGAAATAAAAAAAATGCTTTTGAGTAAGCTGTGCCCAGAAGACTGAACACAGAAGAGGAAAGAATCAGTGAGCTTCAATATATGTCAATAGAAACTTCACAAATTGAAATTTAATGAAAACAAACAAACTAACTAACAAAAACAACCAACACTAATAGTGGGGATATGTCAAAGAGACACAGAAGCCAACTGAAAGCTCTTCCAAAAGCCAAAGCTGGAATAATTAAAAAAAGAAAAAGACCTAGCATTGAATTGTAACCCAAAGTATAAGATAAATATTCGGTTCAGAAGAATTCCAAATAGTTTATCCAGATAATATATGTTCAAGTAAATGGAGCAAATGAGCATAACTGCCCACTCCTCAAGTGTGGACTTTGCAAAGAGGCCTCCTTCCAAAGAAGATAGTAAATAAAGTAGGATAAAGAGCAATTTTATAGTGGAGGAACCTGATAAACACTACCTTAGTTATAGGTGTTCAACATTAATAGTGAAAATTCATACTGATGGTATGCACCCCGTTATGATGCGATGAAAATGTCATTTTGCTTACATCTGTGATCTTCATTTCCAAAATCATAACCCTAGACTAACTGTAAGAAAAAAATTAGCCAATTCCAACTGAGGAACATTCTACAAGTTATCTGATCAGTAGTCTTCAAAAACAGGGAAAGTCTGATAGACTCTCACAGCCAAGAGGATGCTAAAAAAAAAAGGTAACTAAATGTAATGTAGTAACTCAAATAGGATCCTAAACAGAAAAAGGACATCAGGTAAAAATAAGAAAATCTGAATAAAATATGAACTTTATTTAATATTAATGTATTAATATTGGTCCATCAATTATAACAAATATACCATATTAATATAAAATGTCAGTAATAGAAAAAACTAAGAATAGGGTAAATTAGAATCCTCTGCATTACCTTCACAACTTTTCTGTAAACTATTTTAAAATGAAAAGTTTATTAAAATGAGAAAATGTTTTTTATAACTGTCTTAATGTAAATTTGCATTTTACCAAAAATTGATAAGAAACTTACAAAAGAGAAAGAGGATGACCACTGTATTTGTTTAATTAATAACTTCCAGAGTTATATTTAAATATCACAATGATATGTTTGCTTTTCTCTTGAATCTGTCTGTTTCTGTCTCTGTCTCCTCTGTCTCTATCTCTGTCTCCTCTCTCTGTCTCTTTGTCTTTCTTTCTGTCCTTCATATTATCAAGTAAGGGACATGGAGAAAGTGTACATCTTAACTATATAGTTATCTTTCAAGAATTTATAAATGGGCTTGGTTGCTATGGTACGACAAATTATGAGACTCTACAATTAGTTTGAGAGAGAACATGGTTATTAGTTTATGTATGTGTTTAATTGCAGTAACTGAAAATTGGTGAAAAATAAATGTATAAAATAAAGGCAAATTCTTTCCATTAAGATCTCCCAAAATGTAACCACTCTTGACTTTTTCTCTATATTCATGCATTTAATACATACAAATCTCCCAAATGCTTTTCATTAATTAGTATTTTATGTTAAAAAAAAACATTTGCCAAACTTACATATCACCAAATAAAATATTAATTTATATAAAAACATTATATGGTTGGCTATTATATTCATATTTTAGAAATGAGGTTACTGAGTTTCAGAAAATTTACTTCAATCATTCAAACTCACAAAGTTAGTACCTGGGGGGAACCTTGCTTCCAATGTAGGCACTCTCTTCCCTACAATGTATCCATCTCTCCTATTGAGGCATAATGTTGCATAAATGAAATGTTAATGCACACAAGTATCCCAGACATCTTCTGCTATAAAAAGCAGTTATGTGGTGTTAATATCACAGGCAGACTGATTATTATAACTAATTATGAAGCTGATACACTGTTCTTTTGAATGCTTCAACAAAGTGCTTCTAGTTTGAATTGAAGTGTGAAGGGGCCGTGTGTGTTCATTCTTGAAATGGCACTAGCGAATTTTCACCTCCTTCTAAAGTCATAGCTTTAAAATTTTTTGCTTTGTTTGGGAGGTCAATTTTTGTTTTGTTTTCTGTTTCTGTCTTAAATAACTCCATTTCCAAATTTCTGCAATAAGACTAGATGGCAATATTTTCAGAGTGGCAAACAGTGTAAAATATTGATGGCTAACATAAAATAAACTAATTTCAAATATATACAAATGGTGCCCTTACATATTACATTTCTCCAAATATCTAACATTTATTAAAGTAGACCTTTATTATAATTTTTTGACAAAGGATATAGTTGGAAGGTAAAAATTCAAAATTTATATTTTAACATTATCTTATTTATTGCAAAGAAATAATGTGCCTGTGATATATCCTGGAATAATAATAATGCATAATTGGTTAAAAAACAAACTCAACCTTGTGTTTTTGTTTAAATATGCACAAGGAGAAAAGACTGGATCATTTTTTTTCCCTTAGCTCCCTTCATGAGTATTTAAGAACATAGCCTTCAGTTTCATCGCTGGAGTCTAGTTTCAGCTCTATCATCAGCAGCTCCATCATTTTAAAACACATTTGTTAACATTTTTACCTTATTGACTTTCAAGTTTCCTGATCTATAAAGTGCGTATATTACTAGGTTTATGGCAATGGTTTATAAAATGCATATATAGTCCACATTATAGATCTAGATAGAAGGAGGTGTTTCTTGTTGTTGTTTGTTTGTTCATTTGTTTTGTTTTTGTTTCAGAAAGTAGAGAAGGAAAAATGGGGAAGAAGCAGGAAAGAGAAATTGGTCTTGATTTTGAGTTCAAAAGACTAAAGCTAATGAATATTGGTACAAATATTTCCCTTTATATATGTGGATAAAGCACCTAAAAACACTTACTCTTCTTAATTATGATATCCTATATTTGGAATGAATTTATAAGACCATCCAAGAATCACTTGCTCATGTAGAAACTCCTAAGTACTTAATATCTATTCAAAATTATTTGACTATTTAGATCCTGTCTCTCCAGTGAGTTTTGTTTCTATCCCTTCACAGCTGAAGCTTTTAAATTTATCTTCTTGAGACTTTAGAAATAGGTAATTTGATTACTTTAGCTTAATGGAGCTGAAACAACCAAGTAAGTAAGAGGGTTAATTAATTTGTTGGAATCCAAGTTTTATTTTTGAATTGAGCATAAGGGAAATAAAAACCCAAGGCAAAATTGCTTGATCGGCATGGGACAATTTTAAGAGCACCAACCCGAATTATATTATAAATCTGTTATGGCTTTGTTAGTTTGTAGAGATCCTAAATCCAGCTGTAGTAATAAACCTTAATTGCATGTTTAAATCCACAATTTGTAGACATCGATTGACTAGATATAAGTTGTTTGATATGTGTGCGTTCTCATCTTTTATTATAGATTTGGCCATTTACTTGTTGAGTTTATATTTTATATACTATGGATCTTAAAATTCCTCCCTCAGCCTTAATAAGTTTTATCTAAATTTTCTATGGTTTCCTATAAGAAGTAATCTCAGTGAATATACTTAAAATAGAAAAACTTGAAATGGAAAATCAGAAAACAAGCAAAATATATCCAGTGAATATTCAATAAAACCATTAAATTATTTTAATTATGCTGTTTACTTTATTCTAATGTTCTAAAGTCTTCCTTATGACACATATAAAAATTGAAAAAGTCCATTGATATATCTTATGTCAATAATAATAGCAAAATTAGATATTAAGTACATCTTGACATACTGCAGAATAAAATCTACAACGCCTGTAAAATATTCTTGACAAAAAACAATGCTAACCCACATGTTAGATCTATATTCCGGTTGACATTAAATATAGTGAAATAATAACACTTTAAAAAGATGTATTGTAAATCAATCAAATACTGAAGATGGGATCTTTTATAGGAAAATTGATTGTTCTCTTCAATAAGCTGATATCATAAAAAAAATATGGCACTGTTTATATCAAAGGGATTTCAGGAACATAATAGTCAACTTCATTGTGTAGATTTGGTAAGTTACTGGTTTGAACAAAGTGAAAAAAGATATTTTGGGACAATCTGGAGAAATAAGAATAAACACTGGGAGTTTGATGATGTTAAGGAATTTTTATTTTTGGTTTTTAATGTGAAATATTATTCTGATTAGGTTATATAAAAAGATATCTTTGTGTTTTTTTTATGTTTTTACTGAAGTATTTTGGGGATAGATAGCAAAGTTATTTTAAAATATTAGAGCAAAATGGATGAAGTAAATACAAAACATGGTGGCAATCGTTAGATATTGGTGGTGGGAATTCAGCATTCATAGTCTCCTATATTTCTGTATGTTTAAAGTTTTTAACGTTAAAAAGTAATATAAATGTAGAGTGTACTTGATAATAAATTAAGTAGGAAAATAGTTTTTATTCATCTATTTAGCCAACAACTATCTATTGAGCATCTACCTACCATGTGCTAGTTCCCATGATACTTAGAGGGATAGTATAGTGAGCAGGCCTGATTTAGCCTTTGCTTTCATGGAACATAGTACAAAAGGAATGACAGACGACTGCTTAAGTAATTATAGGGAGTAGGAATAAATCGTGAGATGCTACAAATATGTGTAACTGTTAAACCTAACTTAGCCTAAGAGAAAATGAAAAATTCCGAAAAAAAAGTGTCTATTAAAAGAAATCTCAAGGGCAAATAAAGTCAATGTTAAGGTGGTAGACAGCCTTTCCACTTCTAGGAAGGCCCCTGGTTTAAAAAAAAAATTTATTTATTAAAGAATACAGAGAAGTTCAGTATGGAGTACAGCAGAAAAACAAAGAAAAAAAATGAGGATTAATTAAGACTGGAATTTTAGACATCAGCTGAGGTCCTTTAAATTTAGTTTGGACTTTTCTGAGAAAAGTAGAAAGTTGAATGATCTTAAGTAGAATTAAATTATTGTTTATTTCAGAAACCTCACTTATGTCAAAATGAAGAAAATGGAATAAGTTTTGGCAGATGTGACTTTTAAAGAACAGTTAAGAAGAGAACACTGTAGATATCAAGAGATGATGCTGTTACAGGAGGTGAAAGCTAGGACCAGGGTACAGACTTCTGGAGGTCCGAACCTCAAGTGATTTTGTAAAAATGTTGTAAGTCTCCCTTTGGTGCCTGGACTGGCCAGGATAGCAGTTCCATTTAGGCAGGGCATCCTGAAATTAGTTCATGACCTACTGGGCCCAGGGATGCGTTTCTTCCCTTTATAATCCCCTTTTATTCTTAATCTATGTAAATGTGATTGACCAGATATTTCAAGAAGCTGTAGAACTTGTACTATGAGATTGTCCAAGGGCTCCGTGGCCAGGCCCCAGTTTCAAGATGACACTCTTGTGAGTGGTTGCTACCATTGATCAATATTTCCTTTCAGGATCTTATGAGATTGATCACTAGTGTGATATTGACATACTGATTAGGAATGATGCTCGCCATGGACACAGGATAAGTTCAGGAGTCTGGTACACTAACAGTCCACCACTGACCTTTAGGTCTAATCAGCATACACAAACAATTTCTTTAGCTCTCTTGCATCTGAAGTATTATCTCACTGTGGCCCGAGGTATACAGCAGTGTCTTTCTATCTTGATGCTACTGACATTTCAAGCTGAATAAATAATTCCTTGTTCTGGGAGGGAGCAAGAGGATGATCTGTTCATTGCAGGATGTTAAGTAATAATCTTGACCTCTTTCCACTAGACACTAGTAAAATTCTTGCTCTTCTTCACCAGTTGTGACAACTTAAAATGATGTCTTCGGATATTACATATGTCCCCTGGGTGGCAAAATCAGCCTAGGATTGGAACCACTGTCCCGCAGCATCTCATCCTATTGTTCCCACCTACAGCTGACTGTGTGTGAAGGATAGGAGTGCAATTAATGTTGAAAGACATCAAATTCTAGGAATGCAACAGTATAGCATTGTGAGTAATAACATAACCAGCATTAAACAAATGGTATGAGAGAACTGCAAAGGCAAGAAGATTCATATCATTTTGATGGACTTGTTAGACTCTACTCACAGTGGGAGATAAGACATTAGCCAGAAAGGACACATTTACTAATATAGAATATGAAGAGATGGTTCCTAAACTTGAACAGGAAAATATGGCTCCCCACTATGAATAATTTTATGTTAATTGATGAGAAAATTAATAAATATTTAAGTACATTCATTATATCTTCTCTACCAATTATTCTTAATTATCATTTATTAATCTCTATACATAAATCAATGACTGTTAAATAATTTTTAAATCAAATTGTTTATATAAATAGGGACCCCCACAGAAAGTATTTACCCGTACACCCCCGAGTCAACTTGGTGGAAAACAATAGATTGAGAAGATATTTAGAGGTCGAATCTAGGACTTGGTGATTTATCAGACAGAGGAAGAGTAAGAGAAGAGTTAAATATGTCTTTCATAATTTCTGACATGAAAAATTAGATAGATAAGAAGAGTTTTAATGTTGTCCCATAATGTTATATTTATCTTTTTAGTATTAATTAGTATATTTTTAATTTGTTTTATTGAGACATAAGTGACATAATTTATAATTCTATTTGAATAAATGTTTTCTAAATTTTAAAAAATTTAATGCTATTCTAACAGCAACATTTTTTCAACTAATATTCTGAATCTTTATTTATTTTACTGTCCACATTAAAAACAGCAAAAGTCAGATGTTATTTTTCTTTTCTTTTATCCCTTAATTTAAACCTTTCAAATCTAGCTGATTTTTTTTTTTGCATGAATACAAGTGGATTGCATAAATAGTCCAAAGTGCTACAATCATAGAGACTTCATCTGTTTTCCAAGTGTATTAAATCAAGGTAGGGCAATCTAAACAACTTAAATATAAAAGTAGAAAGCAATGTAGCCTCAGCTTAGTTTTGTTTAAGTGGTATAGTGCATTGATGGACATTTGAGAAATGTAGATTGAATTCTTATCTTCCTGAGAGGATAAGAAATAGCCTCAAGTTCAATAACCCCTATCTGCCCTTAACTGGACTATTGCCTCAAATTTATCCTGAGAGTTTACATTTAGAGGTTAGATTGATTTAATTATGGGAAGTATCCTACATTTTAATAAAATACAATGCCATTTTAAACATTAATTCACTTTTAGATGTTTACAGAATTTCCCGACATGCAAGTAGAGTTCTAGAGAAAATTTAAAAATTTATAATCAATTTTTAGCTCACAGGGATGTTAAAAGTATTCTACATCTCCACCTGTTGTTTGTTATTTAAAACCACTTTATGTGTACCTGAGTAGAGGGAAGAAAAACCAGAATTCATCTTCTTTCCTTCTACCTCCCATTAATTTGTGATTCTTACATATTATTTGATTTTCCAGCAGGTGATTTTGGGCTTTGAGAGAAAAGCATTTCACTGTTCTCTATTCCCCACTACCATCCTGCATATCCTTCCATTTTTTTTTTTTAATTATAAGAAAATAGAAATAATAATGATCTAACGAGTGATTATGTGCCAAGGTCTATGTTAAGCATATGGCAAATGTTAGCTCCTTTAAATATATAAATATCCTATCAAATAAGATACTAGTTAACAGATAAAACTAGTCTGTAGATGAAAAAACCGATGTTCATCAAGATCATATAACATGACTCAGAGTCACACAGCTAAGAGAATCCTCAAATCTTCCTATTCAGGTCCCTCTGATCCTAAACGAACGCTGTTAGGTTCTATGAAGGAGGAGCACACAAGCCAGAAAGATTAAGCAAGGTTTTTAGTAGTAGAGTGACAGCTGGGCTGAGCGGAAGGTGGCGTCAGCTCTGAAAGCTAGGGGACCTGAAACTCATAGGAAGCTTGAGTCGTGCTTTTTAGGAGGGAATATCTGGGGCAGGTAAATTGGCGGGGAAGAGAGGAAAGTCCAGTGAAGCCAAAGGAGAGTGAGTAAGTAGCATTGCCAACCTAGATGTAAGGTCCGGTTCCCACAGAAAGGTGAGGGAGGAGTCTAGTTCCCACACTACAAGGCTAGGGATAGGGCCCTCCTGTACCTAACAGGAATGATCCCTATTATTCCCAGATTTCTTGCACGAGTATTAGTTTATTCCAGAATTGGCGGGGGGGGGGCACATTATTTGGAAAGATTTTTTATTTTTCTGTATTTTGAAGATTATTAATGTCAATTTCATAAATTCTCAAAAAATAACATGGTATACTCTGAGGGATTCATTTTAGTTCATGTCATTTATTCAGGTAGTATAACTTATAAGTAACTAATGAGTAGATCCAATTTAACATTGAAAGAAATAGTAATAAGAGGGAGAATGAGAAAAGGAAATTACATAGGATTTAATATTTTTACACGCCACTTTTGTACCAAACTCCACGAAAACTTATGACTAGTTATATAGCATTAAAAATATTGAATTTATCTAAACATTTTAAATTGTTAAAAAAGCAATAAAAATGTTGTGTATGTCATTAATGCATAGCCAATGCATTAATATAAGAATTTTCCCAAGTGCTATAAATGATAGCATTATTTGATAAAATACAACTTTTTAAAATAAAGAAATATATTCCCTTACAAATCTTTTTATAAAAACAAGATTATTTTCTAAGATGTATTTTCAACTCTAGAGCTATTACAGAAATTTATTTAAACTTTGTAATTTGGGGAAAAAATTTAAAAATATGCTGATTGTTGAAATGATACTTTGTAGGAAGACAGACATATGATTACATTTAAAATTATTGTCCGAACAGATGTAAAATAAGACACATTTCAGAACATTGATAGAAGGCTGACAATCTAGAAAAAATAGATATATGTAATCAGAATTTGTTGTAATAAATGACAGAAAGTTCTATACACTAAAGCCATTCATTGAAGAAAAGTAAATCATTTCTAAATAGATATTGATTCAAGTAGGAAGCATAAAACTGACACTTCAATAAAGGGCAGACAAAAAACTATTACAGAAAACAGTAGACAAGACATGAAGATATGATAGATAGATGGAGAGCATAATTAAATATAAATGGAATACAAAAGAGCAGAAAGTGAAATGTTGAAAACATAAGTAATGATTAAAAATGGAATGCCTGTAAAAAGGTAAGGAGAAATCTTAAAATGGAGTGCTCATGGCTTTTAACTAGATGGGGTAGAAATTTATCCATCAGAGAACATATGGATTAATGAATCTGTTCAGAAGCTGAGATGAGTTAAATTACAGGTGTTGATCACAACATCCAGGACTTCCAACTTTCTCTGTGGTTTGTGACATAGAAGTAATGCCTGTAAAATGTATCAGAGTATACATTCAATGCCTAAGAGAATTCTGATAGAAGTACAAAATTCAACTTTTTTGTCTCTGATTCTTAATTGCTAAAGTATATTTCCAGCTAAAGTAAGTACAATTTAAAATACCTGTTTTTTGTTATGGTTTTCTTAAAGTTTGGTCATTAAAAATTAACAAATCTTCAATATTAACTTACGTTAATTTTTTTTCTTTCAACTCTAAAATGTTTACTATTCATAAAAAACATAAGCAAAATATCTTCAAGAGCTTCCTCCCACTTCATTTCTTAATAGCATACCAAAACCTGTCAGATGGTGAACCCAGTTTTTCATGGCCTTTTCTGTAAGTTCTCTCTCTGCCTTTCAAAAGCCTTCATTTGCCTTTCAGGAGCCTTCATTTCACTACTGGGTTTGTTAACTGAACTGTCAGGATCGGGTCCTGTAGTTAAGACCTAATAGATGTGCTTTGAGTTCCACTGCTCCTTAGAAATTATGTTACAGAGGAATAGAAAACTTTCTCATGTTTAATGAACAATAAGTTTATTCAAATTATTTTAAACAAGAAAATGTTAGAATGATATTTATTTAAATTATAAGCAGTTACAGAAATAAAATATTTTTTCTTATTTTTTTTTTTTGGAAAACAGCTAAGATTCCATATATACCAGAATGACATAATAAAGAAACTTTCTACAATAAAATCTGAATAATTTGAATTTAGCTCTATATGGACTTGAGTAAGTCACTGATACTTTTTTGCCTTTAGTTTTCTGTTCTGTAAAATGAAAAATAAAACGTAAAAATTTTAAACAATATGTGAAAAGCTTTCAGTACATAAGAGAAGCTAAAAAGCTGTCAAGTGGAAACTAAATTTAAAAAACTCCACACTTAGCCATCATTTTTTTTTTCTTACCAACTTTCGCAGAGAAGAGCCATTTATAGATTATAAATACATTTTATTTCAACTTTTTGTTATTATAAAATTACTAATTAGTAGTTAAACTACTACTAATTAAGAACATTTTTACAGGTAGAAAGTAACACACGATGTCAAATTAACTAAGGTCACATGAAATATAATTAAGTTATAATTTCCAAATTAAGTTATATCACTTTCTTAAGTTGATTTAAAAAATAGGTTGAGAAAATCCAGTTTGCTCAGTAAATATTGAATTATGTACAAATTCTTTTATAATAACTTGTTGAAATAATTAAATTATTAAATAAATATATCTTACTCTTTATATTGTAATTTTTCACTTATTTTTTAATTCTCTCAAAATAATAAATAATTTCTGAGGAGATTATTGTGCCATCTGTCTAGCCCCTTCTAGGGTCAGTTTTAGACAATTTTAATAAAATAAACCTGCTTAAATAAAATAGATAAATAATTGAATAAGTTAAATGCTTATCTAGAAGCTTTAGCACAAGCATAAAGAATATCTCACTGAAAACAATGGCAGAAATTTTATTTGCTGCACTGATACTGCAGGAGAAACCAGATACTGAAATTGAAAGAGTTTAAGAACCCAAACAACTATCCATGTCATTTATCTCTTTTAACCTGGACTCTTATCTTATATGGGTTCTTATCTCTTCATTCTTTACATAAAATATTGACCGGCACACAGTAAGCACAAGTTCTTACTAAAGTAAAAATTACTACTTTTTAAAATGTGCTCTTTTTTCTTTGGTGCAT
The DNA here is from genome assembly GCA_030015415.1 of Cynopterus sphinx. Taxonomy (NCBI): domain Eukaryota; kingdom Metazoa; phylum Chordata; class Mammalia; order Chiroptera; family Pteropodidae; genus Cynopterus; species Cynopterus sphinx. The sequence goes on along the minus strand of CM057382.1, from coordinate 95,841,098 downwards.
AATGATTCACAGAATCTGTTTCATTTTGAGTCATCAAAAGATAGCAACGAGACCCATGTCTCTGAATCCAAATTCCCAGAAGGAAGAGCTAATTGGCTTATTTGAGTCAGATGTCCACTTTTGGTTCAGATACTGTGATTAGAGAACAGGATTAGGAAATACAGACACAGGCATATGACAACGAGAAATGGATATACACTGAGCTGGTACTTCAAGACACGTTAACTACACAACGTTGTAGACACAAAGATCTGTCTACATACTCCATGAGTACTCATGAGCCATGCAAAAGTAGATGCAATTTGATGGGAAGCAGAAATGTAGGAGGTCTCATTTTTGGTTTATTCTTTTATAGTTTTACAAATCAAAGAAATCTCTTAGATAAATTGCATCCACAATATTGAGAGCAAAGAGCTACTGCTAACTGTAAAAACAGAAAATAGAAAACCGTACTCCAAGTGAATCTAGGTTAAGCGATTTCAGGTGTTCACTGTATCATTCTTTCACATTTTCTGCAGCCTTGAAATTTATCGAGTTTAAAAGACAGAGAAGAAACAGAGAAGTGCTATATGGTTCCCTGTCCCTGGGCAGTGGTGTGAGGATGTGATCCCTGCAGCAGTGCCATGGTAAATACCTCACCAAGCCTCAGTTTTCTCATCCACACAATGAGAATAATAATAGGTCCTACCTCTTATGGTTGCTGTGATGATGAAAAGAGATAATATATATAAATTACTTGTCATGAAGCCTATTCAAACCATGCACTTAAGAAGACAGGAGCAAAATGATGGAAGGTGCTTGGGTTCTTGATGAGACTCTTTAGTTCCCTTGGAAAATAAACATTTGTCCATTTACCCCAATAGTTCTCTGGATTTTGAGATATGTTTGAACTCCTTCAATGAAAACACATCTAATTTATTTATGTATGTATGTATGTATGTATGTATGTATGTATGTATGTATGTGTTTGTGTGCTTGAGGATTCTTCTTCTCCTAGGTCTCTTGAGTCCTTAAATAGATAACATTTGGCCAGTCATAGACTAAATATGTCTAGACATACAAATATCCCAGAAATAATAGAAATTCTGAATTATTATTATTAAGTTATAATCTTCTACTAGGCTATGATACCTCAATTAAGTCTGGAATCAGGGCTATAAGTGTTAAATATGCAGGCCAGTATTAGATTAAAAGAGAACAAACAAAAAAAAAACAAAGCAAAAGAAGAAGGAACGAAGGAAGGAAGGAAGGAAGGAAGGAAGGAAGGAAGGAAGGAAGGAAGGAAGGAAGGAAGGAAGGAAGGAAGGAAGGAAAAAAGCAAAGGGGAGAGGGAGAGAGGAAAGGAGATAAGAAGAAAGAAAAAAGGAAAGAAAAAACCTTTAAAACAAATAAAAATAAAGCAAACAAACATAAAAAAACTGTCTACGCCATCTGTTAATTTCTTAAAAGTAAAAGTAATGTATTCTTCTTGTGGCCTACATTGTAAAAACTACCGCACGATGATAGGCACTTCAGTTAGAACTCAATTTTCTATTATTAACTGTGAGAAGTTAATAGACTTAGATATTTGTTCACTCAATAAACACTTATGGAAGTCTTGTTCATTTTTAGGGTCCCCCAACATATTTTCGAGGAACTAGGAGCTTATAGAAAAAAAACCCAGCATCAATACAAATGAATCTAGGCAATAAACATCTTTAAATGTCCTTAGAAATTGATTTCAATAAGAATAAGTAATTGGGTAAGGTGTCCTTTATACAGAAATCATTAGATAAGTTATCTTTGAAACAGTTCCTCATTTCTAGTGAGATATAGGTTCCAAACTTTAAAGGCTACAATTAAATATGCTTAATTGTTTTAAAGGATGTTTTTAAAACCTAAGCTAATGAAGAATAAAATTAATTAGTTAAAAGAATTATTGAAAAAAATCAGAATCGCATACTATAAATATTATACTACATATCCTTAGAAATCAATGGGTACATAATAAAGTCTTTTTCCAGACCAATGGTTTCTTAAACTTACTGTTTAAGAAGGCCAGGGGGTGAGTCTGGTAAATATTCTAAAAAAGCTCTGAAGGCAATTCTGACAACCAGTTAGATTTAAGATTCTTTGATCAATTACATTCTGTAATATGTAGGCACTAAAATATAGGCCCTAAAATCGCTAAATTTTTTATCAATCCCTTTGTCCTGTCTTCAATTAACAAAATCCTTAAAATATCATCTTTTTTACTTCAGATATTTTAATAAAAACATATTCATTATTTAAATTCTCAACATTCTCCAATTATAACAGAAAAAATAAACTGAGTCTGGCAAAGAAAATATATGATAGGTATAATCATTAAATGGTCCTTGCCTTCCTCCACTCTCAAACTCAAAAATTCATTTGGAATGCACTTGTCAAAGCATTTGAACTGTTGGATATTCATGTAATGTAGACTAGAACATTGTGAGAGAGATTACATTCTACTGTGACTCTAGTTTCCCTCTTTTCTAGTATCTATGAAGCCACACACAAGCTACTAAACTTGGACCACCAACTGGCCTCTAGAGTTGTTCTAGCAGTTGTGTGGACTGTAGTTGGCTGATGTCTAGAAAACTGAAATGCTCTCTATTCTCACACATTAATGGCCATTCACTGTGGAAGACTCACAACAGAGAGGTTAAGATGACATGAAGACATTGTAAACCTAAAAATAATTTTGAAATAAAAATTTAATATACTTATAATCACCTCATTACTAAAGATCTAATTGATTCTTCCAAATGTGAGTTTTTGTTGTTGTTGTTGTTGTTGTTGTTGTTGTTGTTGTTGGGGGTGGTGGTGGAGAGATTGGAGTAATATACAAAATATTGTCCTAAAAATTCCTATTTTATTGCTATTGCTTGTCTCTTGGGAAACACTCAAATAATAGCAAAAAAGAAAAGGTAATATGCAAGGTAGAGATACATATGTAGGTGGAGGTTTAATCCTTAAGCGTGTACTCAAGTCATGGACCCCACAACTTACCTGATTTTCATGAAAATTAAATACAAAAATAAAATACACTAAAATAAAATTAAATAAAATATACAAATTCTAATAACAGGAATAATAGAAAAATCATGAGGGCTATGAGAATACAATTTTGTACTGATTTAGAACCAAGTTTAATTTGTGAATTACATCTTATTTACATATACATGTGTTTATTGAACTATCTTTCTATCTTTCTTATTCCATTAGAACATGAAATACTTTAAAATAGCAGAAAATAGCATATTATTTTTTTCCCTTCCCAATGTAATTGTGAAAATGATAGATGGAAAGCAAATATATATCAATATTTCTCCATAAATCTTCTACATTCTACATCGGTATCTGATACGAGAAGTAATTGACTAGTATATTATTTAAAGTTTCAATTCACATACATTTTCTATTCACTCTTTTTATAATGTCATCTACCCCTGATTTAATAAAAATAATAATAAAAATAATAATAGCTATCACTGATTGAGTACTTAGTATGTGCCAAATACACTGTTAAACACTTGACTATTTTATCATTTAATATATAAAAATACTTCTTCAGCTTGCTCTTCTATGGATAATGCAGCTGAACACTGATTGGTTAAAATTTTCTACTATCTCACAACCAGAAAAAATGGCAAAATCAGTCACATGACTGACAAATTCTTTGCAAGCAAAAATTAAACCATGCTGATTTCTATTTCAGCTATGTCAGTTTCTCTCATTTGAACATTGTATAAGCCTTACACATGGGAGTAACAAAATTACCTTTGTGATAGTTCACTGTTCTGTTTTAGATTGTTCCACATTTTTTTGTGTAAATTAAAAACAGAAAAAAATATCACATTTGAATATATTGTAAATGTAATGGTATAATTGTGTGCATGTGTTTGTGTGTGTTTCTTTTATTCAAACTATATCCTTTCTATTATACCACTTCTAAAAATATTGAAAATAGACAATTGCATTCATTGTGAGAAATTCAATGTATGAGGATAAAGCAAAATCTTATTTAAAGACTTGCTCTGAGCAAGATAGAAAATAAAGTAGATTTTAAGCTTTCACCTATGAATTTATTACAAATGTAATAGTATGGTTTTCGTGTTTATTTTATATACATACATGTATCGTTTTTCAAAATTGTGAACCATCTTTCATTAACATCTACATATCTAATATTTTTTATGGGCTATTCCTAATAAAATTTAACACACAAAAAAGGAAGTTTTGCCTTTCTTGTTCCATTTTGAATATCAAAAGTGCCTGGAACATAGGAGGTACTTAATAAATAACAGTGGTATTAAGGAATAAATTTAAACAAGACTCTATCTTCATAAATTTGGGCTGTTTTTAATTTTGTAATATTAAATACCCACATGTGATGACTATATATTCATTGAACACAGACATGATTACATTCTTAAGATCAATTCTAAGCTAAATGATTATCAATTCAAATAGTATATTTGCATAATTTTACAGCTTTTTGAGTTTTTCCATTCCGCCCCAACAATTTAAAAACATAAAGGGAATTATCTATTAATTTTATCTCTACAGTTTGGCATTAGAAATCTATCTATCTATCTATCTATCTATCTATCTATCTATCATCTATCTATCCATCATCTATCATCTATCTATCGCCTATTTATCTATATATCATTCTATTTATCTATATATGATTTGAGACTCTACGAGGTGTCTGAAGATAAAAATGAGGCTAGATAATAGATGGCTGCCATCTCCATTGTCATCACCTAAAGGAGATGGAAAGGCGGAAGGAGAAAGGTCTTAGGGATAGTGGTTTTATATTAGCAAATAGACTCCATAAAAACATGATTTATAATCTCATTGGCATGTGGATGAGAACTTCTCCTTTCCTAATTCCTAGGCTAAAATGAATGTTTTTTGTATTAAAAGATGTCATTTTGTTAGGAGGAAATTGGCATCTCATTTTATTTTCATGTTTTGATTACTACCCTAGTGAAATGCATCACATAAATTTACCTCATTTGTGAATTGCCTTTTTTCTGTTTTCCTTAGGTTTCCTCTGAATATTTACCTTTGTTCTTACTTCCTTTAATATTTACATTTGAGCTGGAGTCACCACTGAGATACAAAAAAGGACAATCTACATGAAAATAACATTGTGAAAGCAGCTGGTTTCAAACTGGAATTTGAGAGTACTGTGAATCGTTAGTATTTCTAATCTTATTTTCTGGTTTCACTTAATTCATAGTGCTTTCAAACTAGGGCAATGCAGAGATGAGGAATTGAAAAGGTCTTTACGCTACATATTTAGATACTGAGCAGTGGCTGGTACTAACTTTGCCAATTAATACCTGGGCCAGAAGTTCAGAGGAAAAACTGGGCACTAGTATACCTTTCAATAATCCAGTGTTTGGAAAGTTAAAAAGATTAAACATTTTATTCTCAAAATTACATTGAGCTTCAAATAAATTAAAGGCACTATATATAGTGCTCCACTTCCCTCATAGATCCACAATCTAGAGTTTATTTTTGAAATCCATTATATGAATGTTTTGTTGTATTAGAGCTATAATTTTGACTTAAAATGGAATTCAACACTTGGTGTAGCAACAGGATCTCACCTAAAGTGGTGACAACATTCATTGTGCATCTGTTACCTGGATAAGGGGCAGGACTTTTATAGGGAGAATCTACTTGGGCTGCAGTCAGGTAAGCTCTCTCTTTGTATCTTTACCACAAAAGTGTCAAGGAAGAAGAAGATAAAGAGATGGGGCAGCAGCTAGGCGAAAAGAAACCTTAAAAGACTCCTATAAAGCTGAGTCAGCTCTTTGAGGCACCAACAAGCTTACCATGTGCCAGAAAGAAATAAAGCAGGGACTTTCAGCCCTGAAAGCAAGCTCTCTGTGGCAGTACAAAATACCTGTCCTTTTAAAGCCAATCTATATTTATACTCTCATATTTTCTTTGATTTCTTTTCTGCTCTTTCTTAATACTTATTTAAGTATTTATTTATTTATTTATGTGTTTGTTTATTGACATTATAGGCTGCCTGTGCCTAGCTAAGATTGAACTAGGAGTAGAATTAGAGTATAAATGTACATCATAACTCCAAAGTGAAAGTGAAGTACTCCTCCTGGGTGCCCTTATGTTGGAGTACCAGGAATTGAATTGTAAAAACTCTAAAGAGAGATGATTCACTCTGGGAAATGCTAGATTGATTAATGATATCTCCCTTCCCACCTAGATTCATTTTAGAGATTCATTTTCTAAATTTAAATCACAGAAAAGCTAAGTCTTGTTAAAAATACTGAGGTAAATGTTCTTACACACACAGACATGTGTATAGACAGTACAAGGAAATCTGTGGTAATAGCTATAATCTAAACTACATTTTGGTGAAATGTACTTACAACTGCTTAACTGACTGACACCCAGTGGATTCAGCATGTGTTTCATTCCATTTCTCTGTAAAAAATGATCAAGAGGAATTTTATTCATACTGTAATAATGATTAAATTAGGCTAAGTTACCCATTTATTATGAGTTTGATATTTTCAGGATGCATCTCTAAGGGCAATGTTGGGGCGGTACAATTTAGCTCTTAAGAAGCATACCTTAAATTTAATTGATTGAGCACTTTATTTATTGATTCCAGCACTTTATCGACAAGATAATGCAGATGAGGGAAGTGGGGCAGCAAAAAACAGGCAGGGGTGAGTATAAGGTGAATATATGCTGGTAGTCCAAGGGGAATTTGTGGCAAAGAATTATGTCTTCTAAAGGTAATTACTTGTATAAAGTCTGGGTTCTTTAAGAATCAGATTCCAAGAGGAGAGCAGAGCTGCAAAGATTTTAATAGGATAACTATTTATGTAAAAGAATATGAGGAATCTGAGAGAAAAACCGGACTATAATCCAGTCTGACCCTTAGGAAAGACGAGAGGGATGGTAGTTGGTCAAAATGTGCCACACCGCCATGCAGCCTAAGAAAGGTTTGGTAAGGTCTTCAAAAGCCTTCAAAGCAAAGTCAGCTTTTAAGAGTCCTGTGTCCCCTGAGAATGCCTTGCCTTGCTAAATATTCCACCTAAACTTGGTAAGTATCCCCACCCACACATAGTCTTTGGCTGGGAGCAGCCTGCGGGAAAGCATGCAGGAAGCATGCTTTCAGTGCTAACACGGCTGTGGATTTCAGAACACGGCTGAGGTCCCGATTCATAATGTTTCCTCTAGTTGAAGGTCTGCAAAATGTATTTCTAAGGCCATCATAAGTTGAGAGAGAGAGAGAGAGAGAGAGAGAGAGAGAGAGAGAGAGGACAAATTATGTAAGAGTTCATTAAGTATTCATCAAATTCTATGTATAATAAGGGATTCTGTGAATTATATTTAATGCATATGATAATCATTTAAAATAAGTACTACTATGTCACAATTTTGAAAATGAGGAATCAGAGATATAGAGAGGTGAAATAATTGGTTGAAGGCCACAGTTAGTTATAAACAGGAGTCAAAGATGGTCGGAGTCTCAAATCCAAGCTTTTAACTTTTGTAGTTAAGTGGTTGAAAATGAGAAAAAATAAACAAATAAGCAGCAAGTTTTAGGGAGAACATATGGAAAAGAAGTTCATGTCTCTTCTTACAAATGCTAAAACTTTTAGCAAGCTTAAGTTCTTGGGTAAGAAACATAAGAAGACTGTGTAAAAGAAAAAGCTTCCATTTTTTTTCTGCCAAAAGCAGTGATTTCCTACTGCATTATGTGAACTGTTGTAGTAATTTTTTAATGTCAAGGGATTATCTCTCCCCATCACCAATCTCCAACTTAAGTTGTAGTTGATACAAATATCAGTGGTGAATGGACTATGAAATTTTGGGGCCACTCCTGAATTATTTAAAGAATTTAAATGTTTCTGAATGATGCCATTAATAGCTTTCTGACATTTTTTCCTATTCTCAGTGTTAGTATCTTACTAAAAGAAACAAAAAACAAAAAGCCACAAAAAAACTCTTAAAATATTTTAAAAGTTTAATAGTTTGAAAGAGTACTAAAGTAATAGCTTATGCAAGGTACAAATGTATCTCTGCAGATATTCCATGGAAAGGGTGATAATAAAACAACAAAAAAATAGCTAAAACATATTTTTAGAGGTAGATATATATATATATATACTCTCTAAATTATAGCTTGAAGAGCAACTTTTGAACAGGTTATAATAAAAAAGTAATTAAAAACTTTATATATTCTTTTTCTAAAATTAGTACCAATATTAGACAACCTCCTTTCACATTTATATTGTTCCACTTGAGAAATTAAAAATGTCACAAATAATGAACTATTTTTATGATAGAAAGTTGTAAAATTTACAAAGCCTTTACTAGACTTTGAATGTCTGATCAGCTTATGAATAATTATAGACAGATAAAAGTATATTATTTATAACCTTTTAAAAAGTAGTTTACATTTATCTAAACTGGAGAAGAGGATAGAAACACAAGCAATTAAAATGAATTATAAGGCAAAAGAACAATGGTTAAATTTTAGAAATAATGTATTTTGTAGGGTTAAATGTAAATATAGATTATATTACTATTAATAACAGTTATATAACTACTAATTAACATAATTCTACAGATAGATTTAGTGTAGCTTATGACTAAACTAAGAAGTTCAGATATATTTTGATTCAAAATGGCAATCTTTTCTATAACATTTAAAGTAAATTTTTTTTAATTCTCTGGGACTTGAATTTTATTTACATATTGAAGGCAATAAAACTCATTAATTTATAAACTATTTTGTGATTCTTGGATGAAACTGAACATGAAAATTGAAATTATTATAATAATTTCAGATTTTACTAAAACATATACAGCTACAAACATATTAATTTTCTGGTATTTAATTCACAGCTTTTCTCCAAAGACCACAAGGATTTTCATAAATTTGAATTTAATTTCATAGATGTTAATTTTTACAACTAAAGAGTTGCAGAATCACCTGCAAGGTTTTTTTTTATTATTTATTTATTTTTTTTTTTTGGTATAATTCTACTGCAAACTCATGAGGATCATTTTAAAGTAAACTGAAAATCTCTTTGCAAATGTTACACATGACAGACTTTCAGACAGTGGAAGACAATAGTCACGTAAATTCTTAATCTTTTCTTTTTCGTGAAAAAGTACTTAACTCCCTTTCGTCAGTGCTCAGTGTGTTATAGATTTCAGACCTTTAATCTCTGGTCACTTTTCTAGTGACATGCTCTGACATCCAGAATTCCTCCTTGCTTCCTTATAGGCTACTATAAAAATTGGCCTTTCCAGAATTTTTTTCCCCACTGCACTTTTTACCCCTCCATGTTATATTGATACAGATAGATTTGCAATATATAATTCAACAGTTACTGTAGAAACAGACACTGGTTAAATATCCCTACAATGTAGTTAAATGATATGGTCCTAGTCAATGAGGGACATTGCCACAGATTGTCAATGCTGGTTCATGGAAAAGTAACTCTATTAAACCGACGGCATAGCCATTTGTATAAAAACTTATAGGAGGTTGAAGGTATTCACTGCAACCCAAAGCCAATTTCCTTGGTCAGTCCCAGATGTCAGCATGATTTTAGATCTGGAATCAATGATTGAAGAAGTGGTTATGTTGTGATGAGAAAAAAACCTTCAACCTCATACAATATGTACTGTGATGATTCTCCCAGACCTGAGGCAAAGGTGATACCCAATTTTTCAAGGACCATTGCACTCAACACTTTTTCTAGTTTTTCTTGTAGCTTTACATATGTGTAATCAAATTCATGACTTTATTAATATTCTCCTTCTATTATGCCTTTCCAGAAACATTATGAAATGACTCATTGGAAATAGAACTTGCCCAGACATTTAATTTTGCTGCTATTATTGACTGTCTACCATGTAAGCTCTGGAGTTATTTCCTCTTTTTTGTCTATCAGTCTTTCTAAAAATCTAATTGGTCCTTAGATTAAGGAAGTCTTATTCATGGCTATTTTGGAATTCTATGAGTCTTAATTTACATACATCATTTTGCTTATATGTTATTATAAATTAAGTATAAATTTGTGGAAGTAGAATTGCTGGACTGTATAATTTTCATTTTATAAATTCAATATTTCTCTTATGTCAAGAAAGTATATAGAATTATACTACTTGCATTTTTTTCTTTCATTATTTTATTTCTCGCCTTCAGAAATACCAGTTATGTATATGGTAGAACACTTTGGAACAGTTTAAATTTAATCAGGTTCTCTCAGATCTTTTAAAATTATTATTTCTTTTCTATCTCAAAGTTTTTCATCACACCCTTAACTGTTTTTGTTCAACAGTGCCTTTTCTCCTTTCTGCTACACTCAAAGTGGCATTTGTTTCCAGGACTTACTTTTTTCTCATTTCTAGACATTACAAGGTAATATTATACCTTTAATTGTCCTACCATGTCTTTTTTGTAGAAGGCTTTAGCCTCTCAGTGTATAGAAGCAATAAATTAAATAACTTTTGAATAATTGTGGTATAAGAATCATATTTCTTTTGTTCATAATATATTTTTGATAAGTATTCTTAAATTTTCTGATTTTCTGTTCTCTCCATTTCTTTGTCTCTTTCTCTCTCCCCTGCTTTTCTTTTTCTTATAATAAAAATTCCAGTATTATCTTTTCTATTTTTATTAATTTTTTAGAGATAATTTTTTATACACAAAATATTTACAAGAGATTCACATGAGAAAAGTATAAAGTTATGTTCTAGTGAAGAAAAAAATTTTTTAGGATCAAAGTAACTTTCTTTATAGCAAAGAGTTGCATAAGAATAGGTTAATTTAGTCATTTATTTTCTCTAGATAATAGAACACAAACAAATGCTTCACAATTTAGAGTTTCTTCCTTCCTTCCTTGACTCACAAAGAGACTACTTCCATCAAACAATGCATGCCTTTTTACACTTTTTTACACTTTTTAAAAATTTTTTGCTTCTAGTTAGTGCCAAACTAGGTTCTGGTAAACTTCTGCTAGTCGATTCACCCCTTTCCTGGTGATTCAAAGAATTGCCTATTTTTTACAAAATGTGCATTATTTTAAAAACAATTATATATCCCAACAACAAAATATTTGAATCCCCATAGAAAAACAATGTTTTGTTGACATTTGGATCTGAAATGGCTAAGTGGACACTGCTAGTTCCTCAGTTATTAGAGAACATCCCAAAGCAAAAAGAAGAATGAGAAACAGTACATATTACAACTTAAACTGAACTGGACAAGCCTACAACACTGAAGCAAAGTATATAAGAATAACTCCAGATATAAAGATCTACAGTAAAAAGAGAGTATGCCTGTTATAAAAGATCTCAGGAAAAGCTAGTAAGACCATTCCTGAAATTACGTGCACATTTTAAGTACATCCTAGTGCTGTCTACTTCTTTATATAGCCATTATGTGCTAAGACTCTTTTTCTCTATCAGGAGTAGTCTAAGTGCTTCATAATATTCTGCTTTCATCTTTTCTCTTCTTTAGTTTTTCTCTATATTCTCATCTAATATTATCCTCTAAAATTAAAATTTTATTATCCTATGTCCTTTCAAAAAATTCTTTCATGTCTAGAAGCTCCAATTTAATCTACCACTGTCTACCACTTTTATATTTTATCCTTATATTTTCTCTTACTTATATTCCTTGTTTGTTACTTATGGAGTTTTTGCCTATATACCTTCTGATTGGAGACTTTATCTAGATGATCAACATAGTACTTAATTATGCTCAGAAAAAAGTTACAAGCAACTATTTAGATAACAGTGCAATGTATGTTTAAATGTCCTGTGCATTCTAACATTACAAATAGAAATGTATAAAACTGTAAATAGCTATAGCTATAGATGTAGATATAAACACATACAGTTATATATACATATAGATGATATAGATATAGATATAAATATGTACACATACATATATAAATAAAAATATAAAAATTTGTACTTATTTTTAAAGAAATAGTGTGTAGTAAGTGCCAATTTGTTACATTTATAAATTCCAAATGATTTAAACTTTTGTTCATTAAAAAATTTTTAAAAAGGAAGTAAAAAATACATTTTAATGTTCTAATGACCAGTTTTTATATAACTTTTTAGTTAAGTGTTCTAATACAATTTAAAAGGCGTAAAGTATAAATTTTGTTTTATTATAAAATGATTTTCTTATGTTAGCTATTGTCAGTGGAGATTATATGTTACAATTCTCCTGAGACAGATAAAATACAAAGCATTTTAATATTTTAAAAAGTGTGAAGTTAGAGCTTGGTGTGCTTGGACATTCCCAGTTTGTTCCTACTATTCTGGAAATCTTATTAATATCACCCTTTTTCACCCCCCAAGTATTCTGTTTGTATAATACATGACATTGTTACTCTAAAATTTTATATTTGTCCCACCTGCATCAATTCACTTCTTGGTTCCTCATTCTGAGCTTCCAGAGGTCACCACTTCTTGCATTTATTTCATTTTTACCTTTTTTAACCTGTTTGTCTTGGTTGATAATTTAGACAGAGCTTCTTAATTTCATCTTTCTGCAATTTGCTGCTCTACATTGTATTCAGAGTCCCAATGCTGGCAAAATATGAGATATCAAATCTCATCTAAAAATGTATCTGTTTTATATATTTGAACTATAAATCCTGAGACATTCCAATGAATTAACATACTAAATTTAGGGTGTAAAAAAGTAGACATTCACATAGTGCTTTCCAGTTTATAACATGTTTTTATATAAGTCACATTACCATGTTCTTTTAATTGAAAAATATCTATTTCTTACAATCTTTCTGTCAAGATGACCAAATAAGTGTATTCTCTTCACCAATGCTGAGGGTATATTCTTCACAAATGCTAACCATACAACTCAACATTTCAAACCTTCCCTCAGTAACCTGGCCGTAATGCAAATACTAAACCTAATTTCAAATTCTCCTTAGCTTCAGAAAATTTCAATAATTTATTCTTATTTTCATTGGCCACTGCCCTTTGTATGACCCTACATAAAAATTCATATCCTCCTTCTGCTGAGAAAGCATCTCAAAAAACAAACATCAAATTCTTTACAAATGGCTTGTTATTCATACTGTTGTATGAGATAATATCACATCTTCCCCTATCACCTCAAGAAAATATGTTTAGGTGCATACATATTGCAGTACCAAGTTCAATTATGCTTGAAAATCTAAATAAATACTAGTTACAAAAAAATCTTCCCTAATATATTTTAATACATAATTGATAATATATTAAAGTAGTATGGTATTTTCTAAATTTCTATTTAAAAACTTAAAGTACATTCTCCACTGTAAAATCTTAATGCTGGTTTTAAAAATATCTTTCTAAATAAGTTCAGTTTATTCTTAACTTTTACCCAAAATCAATTTTCTCTAAAACATATTTGCAGATGTGATTAAATTCAGGATCTTGAGAAAGAAAGATTATTCTGGATTATCTCGGTTGGCTCTAAATGCAATCCCAAATAGTCTCATAAAATAAAAGCAGAAGATAATTTTATGTAGACACAAGACAAATCAAAATGGAGTTGAGAAAGGTGTGAAGATTATGGCTTTGAAGCCTGTAGCAACCACAGTCTGAGAAATCTCGGCAGCCAACGGAAACCAAAAAAAGCAAAGAATGAATTCTCCCTCGGAGTCTCTGGGAGTATAGCTCTGTTGACACCTTGATTTTAGCCCAGTGCTATTGACTTAGGACTTGTGGCCCTGAAAAATGTGAAAGAATAATATCTGCTCTTTTAAGCCATCAAGTTTGTGGTAGCCTTAGGAAAGTAATGCAGAGGGTATATATTTCAATAAACAAGCATTCCTGGATAAAATATATTCACTTTTATGTTTCCAGGAATAAGTATCAGCCTCAATAAAATTTATTAATATTAAATAATTTAATATATCCCAAACCCCACACAAAAAAGACTAAACACTTTATAGTAAGTGCTTTGTTTACATTTGGAGCAAAATATTATAAAATATATAAATATATATATTAGGTTATAAAACATAGTATACTTATACATGTAGTATTTCTTCTCAAAACTTTTTAATACTGTCAGACTTAATGTAAGATGTATAATATTTTAAAGAGACTGTATCTCCCTGTAAAGTTCTTTGGTAAAAATTATGTCAATACAAAGTGAAAGAAAATATAGAAAGCTTGAAAAATATTTAATTCTCCCTTCTCCCAGAGTATGTGTTCAGAGATACATATTTCACTAACTATTGCTAAATACTTCTACCTGCCATAAATTGTCGATAAGTTTATATTACTAAGTATGCCAAAGGAAGACTCTACCAATGTGGAAGAAACTCTCATGTGTTCATTGGGGAAAGAGGTCATGTGCTTTAAACAACCAAAGTCATTCAGATGTCATTGTCCCAATATTAAAATATTTTTGATGGTGACCATATTAAAAGCATGAGATTAAGGCCTTTATCAGTTTCACCACTATATCCTTAAGGCCCGAAGAGGGCATGATGCTCAATAGATATTCAGTAAATATTTACTGCATTTTTTTTTAAAGATAAGGTGAAAATTACAGAGGAAGATCCAATTTTCATCTCTGATGTTTAGCTCCTGATAGAGAATATATCTTTTTTAATGGTTTGAATGAGATTAACATTTAATTGGAAAAAGCGAGGTCAGGCAGATTTCCATTCATAGTGATGGGGGGCCTCCCACAATCAGCTGAAAGTCTGAGTAGAACAAAAAAATTGGCTTTTCCCCAGTGAGAAAGAATTCTACAGCAGTCTGTCTTCAGACTTCATCGGACTCTCTTGGTGTTCTAACCTGTCAGCCTTTGGATTGCAACTGGAATTGGCTATTCTGGCTATTCAGCCTGCTAGCCTCATACTACAAATTTTGAACTAGCCATCTTATAGAATTATGTGAGTCAATTCTTTATAATATAATGAATCAATCTCTTTATAGGCAAATAGATATAGAGATATAGATAGATATAGATACTTATAGAGATATGTAAACACGTATTTATTTATATAAATATAGGTCTCTATCTACATCTGTATCTCCTAATGTTTTTTTTTTCCTGGAGAACCTGACTAATACACCCTTAAAATAGACTTTTTAAAGGATTATTTTATAGCTTATTTCATCAATAAGAATTGTAATATAAAATTGAGCATCACATTTATTGTCCACTCTCCCTTTTCCATATTTCAAAAGCCTTTTCATCATTTACATATTTTTTTCCCTCCAAAAAATATTCGGGAGTATCACTATGATATTTCTGGATAATATCCATATGTTTTTACTCATATACTTTAGTTATATTTGCTTATCTGTTTATTACATTTCTCTTCTCACCCATATTTGCCTCTCCCAATGTAGTTGGAGTTATATCGTGAAAATAGCAAGAGGCCTAGATGGGAGGCAGAACACCAGTTTTCTTGTCCCATTCCCATTGTTTATTAGTGTTGTGTCTCAAGTCTCAATTTCCTCATCTGCAAAACAACGTTCAGCCTTTATATTTCCCAAATTAGATACAAGATGTATGCTAATACAATTTATAAATACTTTTATAAATTAAGGGAATTAATTGATTTTATTACCTTAGGGCTCTGTGTTTTGCTGCACCATCAAAAATTGGTTCTAATATAGTAATTACTGATTTATCTCTACAAATTCTGATAATGCCTAAAACAATATGTATATTCAAATAAATATATGTTTTAAAATATATTTTAGTCAAATTAAATTAAAATAAAATGATTAAACACAGAGTTTATTTTATTCTGGTAGAACATTAAAGGCCCTCTAAATTGCATTGATATATCTTTTCTGTTTACTCATGGCTCACTAACTTTTTCCCCTTTCTTTTCATAAATTTCTGTTTATTTTCTTCATCTTCAGTTTTCTTTTATATTGTAGATTTTTTTTTCATTTCCTTTTACTTTTGTCTATACGCACATGTATATCTCCCTGAATTTATCTTTAAACATATTTATATATTTTGGTGCCATGAAGGAAAGCACTTTAAAAGCAATTGTTATGCTTGTGAGTTTAGATCTTCTCCTTCAGCCTTAAAGCCAAATTCCACTGAAATATCTACGCTGCTTGCCTTTTTCCTTCAAATTTCATTAACAAC
Source organism: Cynopterus sphinx (assembly GCA_030015415.1). NCBI lineage: Eukaryota > Metazoa > Chordata > Mammalia > Chiroptera > Pteropodidae > Cynopterus > Cynopterus sphinx. The sequence continues at coordinate 95,824,921 of CM057382.1, read as the reverse complement.
TGGCCAATGAGAACACTGAATTAATTTCACAGAAAGGCTGCCAAATATATCATGAGAAAAAGCACAAAGCATACATTCTTTCTTGGTACAAAAAGCCTAAGACCTAATGACATACCTAAATGTCTGGAGAAATGAAATGATGACATGACTGCTAATAGTGGTGTTGTCAGGTGTTAGATGAAATGGACTGAAGATGTCAAGAAGAGAAATCTCCCTATGAAGAAGGCCCTATTCTGCTTGTACACACATAAATACACCACCACCTATTTTATGAGTCACTACCGAAATACTTAAACTATACCATTTCAATATTACAAATATATCCAGCAGATGACCTTTCCCTACTGACTAAAAAAAAAGTAAAATGAAAATAAAAAATTTATCCTTTGTAATTTCTTTTTATAAAATAAATACTACTTAATTAAATGATTGATATTTTGTCCTTCTTTCTCCATTACTTCATGATTGTCATTACTTCCTGTTTCTTGTTGTTATCTATATATTTCTATCTTCATCATCATCATTATCTATTGTCTACTGAATTCATCTCTTTTGCATTCAATTATACATTAATGTCCATTAATTTTTAAAACTCTTTCTCCCCTCAATACTGCTAATTTTGATATTTTATATATATATATATATATTTTTTATAATGAGGAGCCTGTGAGGAATTCTTTGCTGACTTTGGTTGTGCTATCGGCACATTATTACTAGGTATTTAAATTTTTTTCTAAGAATTCCTGATTGAGGGGTAGCAATCAATTTAACAAGAAGAAAATTTTATTCCTTAATAAAGTTTCAAGTGAAACTGATTCACATAATTTTGTATCAGAATTGATACACATTTTTTTTCCTCCAGGCATTATTTTCCCCTTTCTCTTCAATACAAGGGTTACTGCCTCTAATTCATAAGCCTGGATCATTTCTTTTTTCTCTAAGAGCCTATGGTTTTATGATCACCTCCACTCATCAGTTATCTCCTGATTTTGTTACTTAAGGGCAACAGTTTTATTCTAAACTGCTTTTCTTATTCTAAGTGCTCTCAATGAGCCATATCAGAATTTGACTGATGTTGCTACATGCTTGTTTTAAAGCAAAATAAAATTTCATGTATTTAAAATATTTCCAGTTTATTTTAGAAATTAAAACTTTGTTAGTTTTATAGGTTGTTATTTTGAAACAGGTCATATTTTATGTAATATTTTTTCAACCCTAAAGAAAATGTAGAGTAATGAGAAATGACCATGTGAAGAGACTTCTAGGAATTTAGGATTTTATCCTAGAATTATATATAGGAAGCTGTCAAAGGGTTCTGAGAAGTGAAATTTCACAATTAAATGTACAATCTAGTAAATTCTTCTCATTTTCAGCATAATATAGTGGGGTGTTTTAAGAAGCAAAGAAAGGTCCACTGTGTGGAATGCTGCCGAGGAATCCTATAAGATGACCTAAAATTAAATCTAACAACAGGTTATTGGTAACTTAAAAAAAAAATAGCGGAGGCAGATAACAATTTGAAGTCAGATAAGAAGTAATGATGGCTGAAGAAAAAAATGAATAAAAGTCTACTTGAATCATCAAAATAGATGATAATGCATCAATTAATTTCAAAACTTAAAACAGTTAACAGAACCAGAATCCCTTGAATAAAGGCACAGAGTTCCTTTGAGGAAGAACCCTACTGTACTAAAAAAAAAAAAAAAAAAAAGAAGAAGTATGCTGTTAATCTAATCCTATCTTTCTCAAGGGGAGTTATAGACCTTTTACCAAAGATACTGTGCATTGAGTAAAAGGAAATAATCAGAGCCCTTGGGAATTGCTGAAAACTGGTTCTGAACTAGCACTTATTCCAAGAGACCCAAAAGGTCACCATGTCAGAATAGTAGCTTATAAAGGTCAGGTGATCAAGGGAGTTTTAGCTCAGATTCATCTCACAGTGGGTCCAGTGGGTTATTTTACCATTTACAGAGTGTATAATTAGATTGACTAGATATACTCAATGACTGGCAGAATCCTCACACTTCAGATTCTTCTCTTACCTCTTCACCATTTAGACTTCAGCTGACATTTCAATTTTGCAGAACATTGTTGTTGACTCTACCACCAGATTATGTTAGATCTCTTTATTGCGTAAAACCATAGCACCATTGGTTTCTCCATTATGCCATTTATTTACTCATAACATTAATTATTTGCTATTTTTAAACATGTCTTGTCTGCTATAGTCTAAACTCCAAGAAGGTAGAGAGCTGGCTGCTTTGTTCATAGCTACAGTTTAAACTTCTGCATAGTATGTTTCGGTAGGGAGAATATTTACTCAATGTTTGTCAACTAATGTCAACATATGTTGTTTTAATCATTTCACTTTATCTGCAGCCATATATATGTGTATGTATGTATATTATAAAGTATACAAAATCTGTATGAACATTTCACTTTCAGACAAATGAAAAATTCCTCAGCATTAGGAGTCTTTAAGAAAACAGGCTTTAACACTTTGAATCCATTTCTTTCTCCCGGGGGAAAAAAATTTGTTTGCTTTAGTTTTTCTAATTATGTCCAAATTAATTTTTAACTATAAACGATTTTTTATTTTTCTCATACTCTGTCCGATATTTGCTATCATTTTTTAAAAATTTGTTGAAACATTGCTCCTACTTACTCACTTCGATATTGCCTTGCTATTTTACCTTTCTCTTCTATTCTTTTGAATGATTAATCCTGTTAAATATTTAATGGAAAAAATACACCATAACATACTCTTTCTGTGAAAAAAATTTTTCTTTGTTTCTGTTTTTAATGAAAAAGCAAACTGAAATATCTTACAAAGTGGAGATTCTTTTACATGCATTGTGATTCAACAGCAAAGAAATATGTTAACAATATAAAAAATCAATTCAAAAAATTCTCATTGTGGTATATAACATAAAAACAGCCTCTGAATCTAGTTACTTATATGCATTATCTATATTTCTATTTGCAGGCTACACTATTATATAAAGAGCTTCAGATTTAGTTACATAAACCAAGCTGAGCTATCAGCACACTTGGCAAACTTTATTTGCTCCTGTTCTCACAACATTCAAACAATGCTGGATAATTGCTAAAGTACTTCTATTGTTTAGAAAGAATCTGTATACATTATTAATTTGTTTCCAGAAAAAAAAACAGTAATAAATGAATGAATCAAGTTTCCACATTTAAGTTATTATAAACCTTAAGGCAGTTTCTGAAAACATGTGATGAATCAGTCAAATTGTTCTATGCCATGAGTTTTCTCTTTTCTATACTCTATTTTAAACATAGCATCATAAATGTATTCCTTGAAATGTAGCATATCTAATTATAGCCTTTACAGATAAAGTATATATTCTTTGACAGAGAATGTTTGCCTTTTACATAGTATAGACAATACGTTATGCATAATAGTTTATAGAAGGCAAAATTTTATCTAGAGCTTTTTTCCAAAAGGATTTTCTTTTCTTTTTAGTCAAGGAATGTTTACCTATTATAAATGAAATTTAAAATTTTCATTAAGAAAACACAGCTAATGTTTTGCTGTTCAACTTCAACCTGGAATTTTCACAGAGGTTTCTTAGATCTCTGCAGTATGTCTATTTCTTAGATCTCTGCAGCATATATTGAATAGTTGATTTGTTTTTATGATGTTTCTCCATAATTTGTTTAAACAATCTCATATAAATAGGAAGCATGCATTATTCTTTTTACAGAGGTAATGCTTTTTACTTTAGAACAGAGGTGCCCATTCCCCTGGTCACTGACAGGTAGCAGTCTGTGGCTTGTTAGGAAGGGGCCGCACAGCAGGAGGTAAGCAGCAGACAAGCCAAGTGAAGCTTCTTCTGTTTTTGCAGCCACTTCCCAGTGCTAGCATCACCATCTCAGCTCCACCTCAGATCATCAGGCATTACATTCTCATAGGAGCAGCAATCCCTGGTGGTACAAAGGTTGGGAACCACTCTTTTAGAAAAAAGAAAAAAACCTCAAATTTTAAAGATGAACAACATCAAAATCACCTATAAGTTTATAACACAAATAACCAGTAAAGTTTTGGTGTGTGATATTTTGACTTTTGACCTTTTAAAATAATCCTAGCAATAATTTTAATGAAATATTTTATTAATATAAAAAATTTATTAATTTAATTTTCTATTATAAAAATGTATAAAAAAGAAGTAATATAATATATACAATGCATTTACATAAAGAAAAATTCAAGCAAGTAAAAACATCTTTAGATCAACAAAGTCTAGTACCTGGTTAACTAAATATAGAGTCCAGGTGAAAAGTTCACTTATCATTACACTCACTACCAAGAGGTACTTGGGATACTTGGGATATTTTAATGAACAAAAGATGTGAAAATGTGTTACTTCCTGGAAATGACCTTTTGGGAAGGAAGGAAGGAAGGAAGGAAGGAAGGAAGGAAGGAAGGAAGGAAGGAAGGAAAGAAGGAAGGAAGAAAGGAAGGAAGGAAGGAAGGAAGAAGAAAGGAAAGAAAGAAAGAAAAGAAAGAAAGAGAGAGAGAGAGAGAGAGAGAGAGAGAGAGAGAGAGAGAGAAAGAAAGAAAGAAAGAAAGAAAGAAAGAAAGAAAGAAAGAAAGAAAGAAAGAAAGAAAAATTAAAATTAAATTTCAAAATTGTGTATTTTAGAAGGTGATAAAGACTATGGGGAAAATCAGTATAAAAGAGGTCTGATTATAATGTAGTGTTGGAAGGGTAATTAGTTTATAATTTAAACAAGACATTCAGATTAGAGCTCATTCAGAAAATAATATTTAATCAAAAATGTGGAAGAGGTAAGAGAGTTAGCCAAGTAGATACCCGAGGAAATGTCTAGTAAAAGAGAAAAGCCAATGAAAGTCTCCTAAGGTGGGCCAGTGTGATGGCAAGTAAGGGGGAAATAGCTAAAAATGAGGGCAAAGAGAAAGGAACAACTGATGATGTAGAGAAACAGATAAAGGTGTCAATTTTTTTTAAATATGAAAAAAATCAAATTTCAGGCAGAGGAAAAGTAAAATAATTCTTTGTATGTCCACTAAGACATAAAAAAATAAATTTACATTTGTAGCTTTTAGAACATTTACAACATAAAATATGTATGTGTTGAAAGAACAATACTTTTATATTTAAACGTGATCAGGAAGATGTTCTATGACTATCTTTCAAGAACACTGGAAAATGAGGATCAAGGTTACCAATGTTTTAGTGGTAATAGTCTATGAATTTTTAAGCAAAAATTTGCTCTTAGTTTCTGGCATGACAGTAATAGGTTACTATAAATGTATCCTCTATCTTTTTCTAAGAAAATATAAATTATGAAAGAAAATATAAAGGACCAAATAGGAGGAAATATAACAATTTATATTTTATTGTATCATAATATAATCTGAATTATTCCCTTAGTGAAAATATATATGCTTTTATTTGGTAATATCTAATGACAAACACAATTTTAATGAAGTCAGATAAATTAACAGTTGAATAGAAACGTTAAAATATGTTTTATGTAATTTCAACCTTTCATGTCTGTCTCTCAAAGAATAAAATACCCCTGAAGATAAGTTGTATTATTTCATGCCCATTTCTTGGTCGAATTTAAATATAGCAAACAGTCAACAAATGTTTTATTGTTAACATAAATTTCAATCAGTGGCCCTCTAACTCCAATATGCATCAGAATGGCAGACACTTTTTTTTTAATGAAGATTACCTACTTCTCCTCAGAGATTCTAATTGTATAATTTAAAAAAACTCTTCATGATTTCAATAAAGAGAATCTTATATATTAATATATATTGTACTAATAATTACTGTATGTATACATGTATATATAACATAATTATTAGTATTAATGTATGTATATTTATATTATATATACAAATTATATAATATAAACAAACTTCTCTCCACCCTTAAGTTTCTTTTGGTTGGTCTAATAATCAAAAAGACATGAGACAACTGGCAAGAGGAAATAACCAAATTTAATATGTATGGGAACTCTATATACATGAGAGAATCAGAGATCCCATATGCATAAGAGGTTCAGAATTAAAAAAAAGGAGATTGAGTTATATAAAACATCCTATGCTTGGGATGACATAGGTGCCTTGGAGGCTTCAAAGGGTCTTTGCAGGATGATAAGAAGAGTAGAACTTTAGTAAATAGATATTTGCCCTGACCTTTAGATAGGTCAAAATAAGTTATCCCTGATAGGCTTCTAATTCAAATTCTTTTAGGTAGTTAAGAGAGCAGGGTAGAAGATTTTTTTTTTTTTTTTGAGCTTGTGTGTAAAGTAGCCTTTAGCTCAAAACAATTTGCATATCACAGAGGTGTATCTTGGGGTTACCCATTCTAGACCCCTACTACATACATGCACACACACATACACACGTGCACACTATCTATGGTTCATTTGTAATACCCTGGCAAATTTCACCTTATATTTTTCTTGGGGTGGCATATACACTCTTAAATATCAATTTTAAGATCTCTACATGTTTTAATTTCTAATATTTTTTAACATTTTGCCTTTTCGAAGATGCATAAAAACAAAAAAGAGATCTCCATATCTCTATAAATAACCTTATTGCAATTAAGGGAATTAAGTTAGAATAGGAAGTTCAAAAGAATGGTTTAGGCATAATTTAAAGGCAATGATAAATGTCTTTCAAAGAAATCAGGCATAAGTTTCAATTTCAGTTTTCTACCTCCTGTGGCTAGTAACACTAAATATCCTTACGAGTCAACAATATTCCAGAAGCAATATGGTGTGTGACTGTTAGAAGTATAGTGCAAATGATCAGAGGGCAAAGATTTCAAATCCCAGCTATGTCACTGTTGGTGTTTCCCTAGACACTTGACCACTCTTCTCCACTTGGCATCAGTACACCAGGAAATCCTAATATTCTCATGGAGTTGTCAGAGTTTTAAATTGATTTGTAAATATAAAACCTTTGGTGATGTGCCTGGCATAATGTAAGCATAACACACGTTCCTTATTTTAAAATACAGAGATACATCAGTGTCTGTTAAGAAAAGGAAAAAAAAAAAAACTTGAACATTTCCTGTTTGTTTATTGTAAGATGATTTTAAACAAAATAAAAAAAAATTGAGTGTCTGAAAGTCTCTTTTTATTCTCTTTGACATGTTTATTCTCTTACCCTATTCTAAAGACTATATACCCCATAAAAGTAAACAAACATATAGCTACTCAACTCTAGCTTCATCAGAAGAGTCTTCCTTCTCCCACATAAATCTGTTTCTTCTGATTTTAACTCACATACATTTTCTGTGGTTAAATGCTTAAACACATAGTTAAATGGTCCATATGCTTCCCCTCTCATGTGTTTTGAATATGTTCTCCCTAAAATCTGAAAACAGGTTTTGCTACACAGTAGAGATAAAAATCCTACTAAAGCATTATTACAATGGTTCAATTGTCTCTATACATCATGAGGCAAAAGATACTAGGCTTTCAGGCCTGAAAAAATTATTTTAAGAGTCTTTCTAATAGAATTCCTCATCTTTTAGTTTCCCATTTACTATTTCATGTAAAGATAGATGGGAACAGTTACCTGGCTAAGTAAAGCTGGATTGAATATAATTCCTGCCCACCCCTCTCCCTCACAAATGTTTGATACATACCTTTATTTCAAGTAAGAGAATAGCATTCTTGATTTATATGTTTCCAGCTGAAATGCATAAAAATATAAGCAATGTTGTAGGAAGGCTGTCAACAGAGTACTTTGTCATCTCTTTATCTTAAGTATGTCAAGAACTTAAAAGCACATTTTTTCAAATGCATAATTTACAGCATACATGTCCTTTTTGTAGACTGATATTGTTTTTTTAAAAAAATTTATTTGTTTATTCAATATATATTACATATTGTGGAAAGCTTTGTTCAAATTTTTCATTTTTATCATTATCAGTGACCAGAAAAATGACTTTCTTACATTATTATAGATTATTTTTCTAATTTAATAAGTTTTTATACTTGTATATAGCCATCTGATATTCTTAAGCTTTTTAAAAATTTTGCCATTTGGCTGGTTTTTCTTTTTTCATTTTGGGTTAATAATTTGCTTTAAATTTTTTTTTATAACTATTTCTAAGTTATAATTTTTGCACCTCATATTATAATTTTATTGTCTTTATTTTTTTGATTCTTCTAATTTTTTTTACCTAATAGGGTTCAAGCACACTCTTAGTGCCTTAAAAGGAGAAGTGTGTCCAAAAAACAAGCAAACAAACAAACAAAACCACTGATGTGCAGTTGCTTGGGACCAATTTGTTTTCCAACTGATTGCATCAAAAGGACTATCCATGGCTGGGAGCTAAATGATATTGGTATACTTGTGACTAACAAAAGTACAATATTTTAGCACAGCAAATGGGGCCAACGAAGAGCAAATTAATTTTGAAAGATGAAGTTTTAGCTGTGGTACAGATTAGGAGTAAGAAGATAAAAACATAAATATTTTAAAAATTAATATTATTAATATTATTTTATTAAGTGCTCTGTTAAGTCAAAGATTTAAATGATTGTGGTGAATAAGGTAAATTAGCTTACTTAATATTTGTTGAAATTTCCAGTGGACAATGCTAAACTGCATTCACAAGAAAACCAAATTGCAATTACTAGACTTTTTTTCAGGTAAACTGAAATTTGTTTAGAAAATATTTATCTAAGACTTGAACTCAGACAAGAGAAAAGTGAGTATACCAGCAAAAGGGCATTGTTTTATTTTGTGGTGCTAGCAACAGGAAATGACTCTACGACCAACAATTTTGAGAGCTCCTTCCTGAACTGCATATGGCAGCTAAGATCATTTTGTAGAGTCAGTCAGCAACATGTTAGACATTTGTGATTGGAAGAGCTTTTTAATACCACAGGGGTAGTAGTCCCTTGTTTGGCCAGTTCTACCATGATTATAAAAAGCCACACAGGATTTGCTCTTCCAACCTTAGAATAATGTTGCGACCATCTCCCAATAGTAAAATTCATTCTAATTTAAATCCATCTGATGTAAATAATAAAATCCATTCTAATTTAAAATGATTTCTGTTACCTATAACTGAACAGTAAATGATATAGTGACGCATAAGAATTACTTCATATTGATTGAATGACCTGATATTCCTGCAATGTTGCTTAAATGTAACAGAATACAAACTAGGCTTCATTTGAACGACTGTTAAAAAAAAATTTATTCACTATAACCTCCCTAAGTTACAACTAAAACACAAAAATGCATCCTAGAAATTATGTTCAATACTTGTTTTCACATATGAAAACTGAGTCCTAAGAAGTTTATGTTAAGATTTGTAGAAACAAACAAAAAAAATTGTTTTTGAATAGTTAAAGGAATTTAGACTTAGAACATTCAAGAACTCTTATCTTCACACTTAGAAAATAATTAGAAGAGGAAGGATTAAGCCAGGCAAGCAAGTATAAAGGAAAAGTGTAAAAAGAGCCTAAATTGGTGACTTTGTTTTAAAGAACTTTTCCAGTTATATCCACAGCAGTGGAGAAGGAAGACGCTTCTTCACTTTAGTAAGAAATTAGTCACAAAATATCAAGTAGCTAATTTTTCAAATCTGAAAAAAATCAATTCAATCACTAAGAAGATGTTTGAAAATTACTTTAGTCTCTGCAATAATCTACTTTCCACGCATTCTTCCTCTTTCCCCTGCTTTCCTTCTACTTCTTAAAAAAATTTGCTTAGATTTTTTTCTTTAACTTACTTTGGAAGAAAATAATTATTTCTGGATCAAAGCTCTATGCTTTTATGAAAAGTGTATGTATGCATAGAAATACAGAACAAATGTCTCTGTATCAACAAGGCATTAGGTAGCCCCTATGAAATGTAAGTACAGCCTTGTTTCCTTCTTCCACAAGCTCAGCGTTAGGAGAGAGACATATATAGAATTACACTATGATATGAAAAAATCAGTAACATTATATTGAATTTAAATATATATATATATATATATATATATATTTATATAAATATATATATATATATATATATATATATATATATATATATATATATATATGGCTAATGTGAGTCACTCTGTAAGAAAATAATATATAAAGAAGCAAATATATTAACGTTGTGTTTAGGAAAGTATTCACTCAGCATATATTGCTATATAGTCACTACGTTGACCTTTATATTTTACAGAGTAGAGTGCAGTACATGCAATAGAGAAACCATTTATTTTTAAGTTTATGAAGGTCTGCTAATGTATCTCTCTAGTGTCAGTACTCTTTACAAAAAAAAATATATATAGTGAAGGAATTCTCTTTAAAAATATTTTCAGTTTTTTTAACCATCTCATAATGCACAGAATTTTTAGGCTATGTTATTACCAATATTTAGATAAAATTTTTTTCCATATTTTTGTGTTAAACTTCAGATATGTATTAATATCAATACTGATGCCTTCACTACATATCACTTTGTATTACATTGTACAGTAAATTTCCTTTTCTTTTTCCTTTCTACTTTTTAGAATTTAAAATATTGGTCATAAAATTAACACTAATAGAAAAAGAATATTATATCTAAGGTTCTTTGTTATTTTATCTTTTATCTTACTGCATAACCACACTTAAAAGCCTTTATATGTTATAATCTTTTTTTAAAAAAAAAAGAACTCAAAACTTTTGGTAATCTATCTTTAAATATTACATGATAGATATTTAGTGAGTTACAGATATTTACAGATAAGTAATCTCTATATTTTATATTAAAGTCAGCAATGACATTACCAAAAAATAATATTGTGTAAGAAAATAAATACTCATTAAACACCCTCATACACAACTCCACACATAAATACATCAACAAAAACAACTAAAACTTAACTGAGCACAGAATATATTAAAGAAAATAATGGCAACATATCTCATAGCAAATAATATGCAACTTTTATTGTTACAAGAATGATCAGAAACAAAGTTAAAACCAGCTTGATATTTAAAATACTAATGAAGACTTTATTGAACTTTACTTTGAGATTTTTTATTTAGGTTATGTAGATGTTTTCAGAGTAGCACCTTTCAGAAAAATAGACAAGCTATACTCTACATAGAGTGTTGCTGAAGAACAAACACTAATATCCATATTTTCAAAAAGAAAGAGGAAGGCAGAAAAAGAAAGGAATGGGAGAAAGAAAAAAAAGGAAAGGAAAGGAAAAGAAAGGAAAGGAGAGGAGAGGAGAGGAGAGGAGAGGAGAGGAGAGGAGAGGAGAGGAGAGGAGAGGGAGGGAGGGAGGGAGGGAGGGGAGGGGAGGGAGGGGAGGGAGGTGAGGGGAGGGGAGGGGAGGAGAGAGGAGAAGAGAGGAGAGGAGAGGAGAGGAGAGGAGAGGAGAGGAGAGGAGAGGAGAGGAGAGGAGAGGAGGAGGGAGGGAGGGAAGGAAGGAAGGAAGGAAGGAAGGAAGGAAGGAAGGAAGGAAGGAAGGAAGGAAGGAAGGAAGGAAGGGAAAGAAAGAAAAAGACAGACAGAAAGAAAAAAAGAAAAAGAAAGAAAGAAAGAAAGAAAGAAAGAAAGAAAGAAAGAAAGAAAGAAAGAAAGAAAGAAAGAAGAAGAAGAAGAAAGGAAGGAAGGAAGGAAGGAAGGAAGGAAGGAAGGAAGGAAGGAAAGAAAGAAAAAGAGAGAAAGAAAAGAAAGGATAGAAAAAAATGAAAAAAACATACAAAGAAACAAAGAAAGAAAAGAAGAAAGCTTTATATACATAATAACAAGTTTTTATGGAAAAATTCTCCATTATAGACTTTAGAACACAGTAATTCATTTGATATAGAACACTGATGAAATCTTTTCACACACTCTAACAGTGACTGATGTTGCATTGTGATCTGATGGAATCAATTCATCTTAATCTTGTTAAAGTTAATATAGAAAAAGGGAGAAAAGCAGCTATACTAACAAACAACATCAATATTTAAAATAGGGAAACTTTTTACATTTAGTAAGTCTTTTCATGCATTTTGCTACCCAGAGATTAAGCCATTTATAAGTAAGGATGTAAAAATAAATTATTTCTTTTTTATGATAATAATTCAAGTTTTAAAAATGTAAGTTACTCTTTAGAATTATCTCTAATTATCTTAATGTCAGTTATTTATCACCATACAGCACAACTTAAGTCTAAAATTTTGACAAAATTTATGTGCTTATGAGCAATGCAGGTATTTTCTGGAAGAAATCAAACTGCAAATGATAAGGCACTATTATATACTGAGATTATGTATAATGTGTGAAAATTGTGATTGAAAAACAGTTTTGGAATCAACATTTTCTAGTGGGACAGTACATCCCTTTGTATCAATTTCTACCATATATATCATCTCCACCATTGAAAACAAACCCCTCTGAGGCATGACAGCATTCAATATAATCAGGAAATTTGTGCAAGAATAACAAAATTGCATTGATAAATAAACTTTCCATTCTAGTGACTTTTCAATTTTTACAGTTACTTTTTATATCTATTTCTGACAGTAAACTTAGTGTTGCATAATTATAAAGATTAAACTGCATTGGCTTATATGACTTTGAAAGACATTCAATTAGAACTTTATAGAGTTTCTGAGTAAGGGGAAAAATGACACATATTCGATGTGTGTAGTTACCAAATATTTCAAGTAAAATCATCAGAACTTTCAAGGCAAATAGACTAGAATAATTGTAATATTGGTAAATTAAAAAGTAAACTTTCATTAGATTTCAGATCTAATAGTTTTGCCTGCCTCCCTTTTTTCTTTTTTTTTTTTGTTCCTTTTTCTGTTTTCTTTTGATGTTAAAATAGTGTTCAGACATTTGACATAAACAGGTATATAGAGATTAATTCTATTATACCCTCCTTGGTTGCATCGAAGCAATAAAAGTTATGATAGACAGATCAAGAAAATATATTAGTCATAGAGAAATATGAAAAAAGTCTATTTAACTAAAAAAAAAAAAAAGTAAAATTCCTCTCCTGTGGCTATGCTTGAAGCTCAATTAGATAATGTAGTGATGATATTGATAATGATGAAAAAAGGATGAGGAAGAATACCTATCTGAAAAAAATACCAAAGCCATCCTAGCATGAGTCACATATTTTTAAAACTTAGTTATTAAAAAAATAAAAAAAAAGTATAAGGAAAATAAGTTCATAATGGTCCACATTTTTGGGTCAGAGTTTTGCTTTTTTTTTTTTTTGAAGAAATTTTTAAGGAAAAATGAGGAAAAACATTTTAAAATTGTGTTCATGATAAATGGAGAGTAAACTTAATTTTCTTTCTGTTTATTCACTTATTTTATAGTCAGGTACTTATTTTATACGCCAGGTACTGCTTTTAACACTGATGATGCAGCAGGTTAGAAAACAAACAAAAGTATTAACTGAACTTACATTTCAGTGTAAAGAAAAAGAAAGTAAACAAGTAAAACAACTGTATAAGGACCCAGGCTCTTTAGATAAATGATTGATTCTAGATCTAGGGTAGAAAAAATTCAAGATGAGCTTGCAGTATCTTAGACTTCCAGAAAGTAAGAATGTATTAAATAAACCAACTAAGAAACAAAGAAAAATAAACCCATATTTGATGGGAGCATGTATGTTAAAGGGACACAGGAGTCATATTGAAAGAGCTCCAAAGGTAGAAAATTTTAAGCAGTAAAAAAAATAATGGCAGTATCTTACTATAACCCAGAGAATGAAATAAATATTTAAGGCCTTAATGATGTAAAAACATGATTAAATAAATAAATAAATAAATAAATAAATAAATAAAGCAGAAAAAAAACCCACATTTTTTTAAAAAAAGAACTTTTAAAAATCTAAACATAGATAATCTCCCCTTCAGGAGCTAAAGGTTAATTTTCCTCCCCTTGAGTATGAGCAAGATGTAGGAACTTGAATAGAGTGTAGAAAGGGGAAAATAGTGATACTATAATGCATAATTATGTGAGAAACCATATTCACCGTATGTTCAAGATTAACGCCATCAGTGGTAAATCAGATTTGGAATCATGTATCTCTGAGATGAAGCCATAGAAGTGTTTTCACCTCTATGGCATTTTCCCATCCACATACACAACTTTACTCCAATTATGAAAAAACATCAGACAAACCCAAATTGAAGAGCAAACAATACCTGACCAAATATCTTTCAGAGGGTGTCATGAAAAACAAGGCATGACTAAGATAACATCAGAAGCGAAAAGGATTAAAGAGATTTTACAGGGTATCTAAAAGTGTCATTGGATCTTAGAACAGAAATAAGGATATTAGTAGTTAAAGCAGATAAAAATGGAGTAAATTCTATTGTTCAGTTAATAGTATTATATCATAACTAAGTTCTTAATTTTGATAAATGCACCCTTGTTATAAAACTGAAGGGAGTGCTAGTAAATGCTTGGTTACACATGCCCTCAGCTAGAATGTAACTTTTAAAAGGAACACAAAAAGAATAGGAAGAACAATCCATTCAGACATCTATATTAGGATATCTGTCATTCACAGAAATAGGACAGTCATAGCCAAGGCCTGGAGAATAAAGTTTCTGGTATTTTATTTATTTTAACTCTTCACTAATAATAATTCATTATGAAGTTAAAGACAGTGATTTGCTTATTACACCACCACTTTGAGTTTTCTTCAGTCTTTTCTCAAATAGATAATATATATAGAATCATTTGTATAGTTATTTACATTTTTATTTGAGGGTTGTAGTTGGACCATCTATTAAAAATATTTTGACACTTGAATTTTACAATGATAATAAAATATTTTGGGTTATTCTAAAATAACTTTTTTTAAATTCTGACTGAAATTATATTCTTTACTTTCTGAACAGAAACATGCATGTTTAAAAATATTATAAAGAGGCACTTAGCTTTAAAATTATTATTCTGAGACTAATATAACAACAAGCCATCTGGCATAAACATGGATTAGAAGTGCTTGTCATGTGATTTCTGGCTGTTTCAAAGCTTTACATATTATTCTATCGCCTTTTTAGATACCCACTTATTAGTATACATTATGAATAGTGGTTAATGAGTATAGAAACATTTATAGTAAGTGTTGTCTGACATTTCATTTAACTAAATCAACTTGGCAATAATTGCAGTCTTATTTTGTCCCAGTGGCTATATTTAATTTAGGTATTAACTGGTTATCAATTGGCTGATGAAATAATTTTATTTATGTTTGTCATAAATGTTGCCTGTAATGCTGCCTTTATGGGCAGATTTTAAATTATGCCAGAGCTATAAATTTATTAAATCAAAATATTCTTATTGTTCATTATAAATCTCTACTTTACTGTAATTCTAAATAAGAATCATAAATACAAAATAATTTGCATTTCTTTTGTATCATAAATACAAATTTCACTTGAAATTACACATCTTCAACAAATGGTACTGAGAGATTGAATAATCGCACACAAAAAAATAAAGTTGGACTCTTAATCTCACTCAATGTACAAAAATTAATTCAAAATCAACAAATGACCTAAATATAAAATTATTAGAAGAAAATGTATGGGTAAATCTTAATATCCTTAGATTTGGCAATAGATTCTTAGCTTCTATACCAAAAGTACCTTTAACAAAAGAAAAACAAAGTAGGTCAATTGAAATTTTACATATATATATATATAGTAGGTATAAAAAGACATTATCAAGACAGTTAAAAGAAAACCTAAAGAATGGAAAAAATATTTGCAAATCATTATCTGATAAGGATTTAGTATCTGGATAATGTAAAGAACTTTCACAATTCAATAGAAAAAAGACAAAGACCTATTTAAAAAGTGGAAAAGGACTTACATAGACATTTCTATGAAGAATATATATAAATGTTCAACATTCAATGAAAAGATTTTCAACATCATTGGATACTAATGAAATGCATATCAAAAAACCAGCCAAAATGTAGAAGGTAGACACCATGCTTACCTCCTCTCATGACTACACCAAAATTATAATGAAACTGCAGAGCAACCATCACTGGGAGTTGCCTGTGGTCTGGATGAACACAAATCTTATAACTGAGAACACACATAAGAGGTTCCCCTGAGGCTGATAGGATGGGTGGAGTTGCAAAATGGACCAGTTTCACAACTGAGTATGGTGGTCAAGAATTGAGAGGGTTATCTTGACTGCAGACCCCCTTCCCACCACTGAGAAATGATGGGTCCCAGCCCCACACTGGGCTTTTTAGCCCAGGGTTCCAATGACAGGAAGAGAAATTCCTACACCCTCTGGCTATGAAAACCAGCGCGGAGATTGTGGCTGAGTGAGACAAAGGCTGCAGTAATTGGAGATATCCCTCTTAAAGGGCCAGCACCCAGGCTTACTCGGTGATAGACTCTGCTTCAGAGCTAGGGCAGCTGATCGAGGAGATACTGAGTTGTCAAGCTTCAGGGTGAGGGCTGGAGGGGTGGCTTTCTCTGAAAAAGAAGTGCTGGTAGAATCCATTGTTTCTTAGTTTATTCCCCCCGCCTCCCACCCTCATCCCCCAGAATACAGAAGCAGGTGGTTGACATATCTGAGTCTCCATCAACCTGGATAACACAGGTCACTCCACCCAAGGGATTCTCTGAGATTCCACCTCTCCCAAATTGTAGGCCCACTCAAACTGTTTCCAATGGTTTATTCCATAGAAATGGCCTGTCTCCTGTCCTGGTTCATGATTTAGATTTTTCTAAAATCTTCCCAAGCCTCACAAAACCTAAAGAAATAACATCTAACCTTGGAGTGTCTCATACCTCTTGCTGAGCAGCACCAAGCCCAGCACTAGTGGCAGGCAGCCTCTGTTTCTGGCTTGGCCTTTCAAGGCACCTATAAACCCAGTACACGTGGCAGTCATCTGTGGATTCCTTGATGAGTCTTACCAAGTAGCCCTGGAAGTGCACAGGCTGTGGCTGAAGGTAGCCTGCAGCTGGGCTCTTCCAAGGAGGCTCTTGAGCCAGCATACCCAGTGGCCTACCTCAACAGGCACCAAAGCTAGAGCACCACACAGAGCTGCATCTCAAGAGGCCACAACCAAAGTGCAGACAGGGTAGGCACTAGGGCCTTGCTAAAATGAATCTTGCTCTGTAGGGGCAGCCCCTCTCCAGACAAGCCTCACAACCAATCAGCCTAAGGGTCAGTCCCTCCCACTGAAGTGCTAATAGCAACCAAGTCTCGATGATATCAGAAAGGCATGCTCAACCCACACAAGAGAAACACCTTGAGCACCTGGCTCAGGAGATCAGGGGAGACTGCACCACTGGGCCCCACCTATTACATAATAGAACATCTATTATAAGGCCACTCTACTAAGACTAGGAAACTTAGGAGCCCTGGGGAGACCAAAATGGAATACGAATAAACATGTCCAGCATGAGAGAACACAACAAAGCTCCAGAAAAAGAAGTAAACAAAATGGATATGAGCAATCTACCAGATTCAGAGTTCAAAACACTGGTTATAAGAATGCTTAATGAACTTAGGGGAAGAGTAGATAAAATGAGAGAGAATTTTAATAAAGAGATAGAAAACATAAAAATGGCAATGCAAAACATAAAACGGAACCAGTCAGAAATGAAGAATATCTTAGATGAAGAGTGCATTAGAGGAAATCAGCAGATTGGATGAAGTGAAGGACAAAATGAGCAATTTAGCAGATGGCATAGTAGAGAACGCCTAATCAGAACAGCAACATGAAAAAAAGAATCTAAGAAAATAATAATTTAAGGAGTCTCTGGGACAACAACAACCTTTGTATCAGAGGGGTACCAAAAGAGAGCTAGCAAGGCATTGAAAGCACACATCAAGAAATAATGACAGAACATTTCCCTAACCTGGTGAAAGAAATAGACATGCAAGCCCAGGAAGCACAAAGTCTCAGATAAGATGAACTCAAAGAGGCCCACACTAAGACACATCATAATTAAAATGTCAAAGTTGAAATATAAAGAGAATCTTAAAAGCAGCAAGAGAAAAGCAATTAGTTATCTACAAAGGAGCTCCCAAAAGACTGTCAGCCTATTTCTCAATGGAAAATGCAGGCCAGAAGGATTTGGCAAAAAAATAATCAAAGTGATGAAAAGCCAGGATTTACAAACAAGATTACTTTACCCAGCAAAGCTATCATTTAGAACTGAAGGACAGATAAAGAGCTTCCCAGACAAGAAAGACTAAAGAAGTTCATACTACCAAGCCAGTATTATAGAAAATGTTGGAGGGACTTCTTTAAGAAGAAAACAATATATATGAAAAATATGCATATAGAATGGCAATAACTACATATCTATTAACAAGTATTTTAAATGAAAAAGAATTAAATGCTCCAATCAAAAAACAAAGTGGCTGAATGGATATGAAAACAAGACCCTTACATAGGCTGCCCATGTAAAGACACACAAAGACTAAAAGTAAAGCCATATAAAGATATTTCATGATGAACCTTGAGAGTATTGTGCTGTGTGAAGTAAAGCAGCTAGAGAAAGACAAATGATATATGATTTCACATTCATGTGGAATCTAAAACAAAACAAAACTACCCACAAAAACAAATTCATAGATACAGAGAATATTTTGAGGGTTTCCAGATTGAAAGAGGATTGGGGGATAGATGAGAAAGAAGGAATGGATTAAGAAGTACAAAATGGTAGTTACAAATTAGTCATAGAGATAAAAGTATAGCATAAGGAATATAGTCATTAATATAATAACTATGTGTGGTATCTAATGGGTACTAGATTTATTAGAGTGATCACTTTGTGAGTTATACAGATATCTAATCACTGTGTTATACACCTGAAACTAATATAATATTGTATGCTAACTATAATTGAAAAGTTAAAATATATATTATTAAAAAAAAAAGAGTGGCAAGAGAGTTAAAAGTTAGCATGAGGGAATTTTGGCGGCAGTGATATAATCAGTTCTGTAGTTGGCTGTGGTGGAGGTTGCAGAGATCTACGTATTTGTTAAAACTCATAACCGTACCATATAGAGTGAATTTTGGTGTCTATAAATTAAAAAGTAAATTAAAAAATTTAAATCTAAATAAATCACTGACATATTTTTACTTAAAAAATAAAGAAAGAAATGCATATGAAAATCACAGTGGGATACCACTTCAAACTCACTAGAAAGGCTATAATTGAAAAAAGAAAACAGAAAGAATAAAAAGTGTTAGTAAGAATCAAAATACAAATCTGTGTACAATTACTGGTTGAAGTGTAAAATTTCACTATCACTGGGGAAAATGGTGATTTCTCAAAAAACTAAACATAGATAATGTTTGAACATTAATTAACCCAGCAATTCCATTCCTAAATATATAGTCAGAAGAAATGAAAATAGGTATTTGAAGAAATACTTGTTCATGAACATTCATAGTAGCAATATTTACATTAGCAAATAAACAGGTAGAAACAACCCAAATGTCATCAGTGGAAAAATGTACAAATTATGGTACTTCCATGCAATGGAATATTACTTACTTGTAAACATAAGTGAAGTTGTGATACATGCTACAACTTGGATGAATCTCAAAAATATGCTAAAGGAAAGAAGACAGACACAAAAGGTATGAGTCTTTTTATATGAAATATCCAGAATTGTTAAATCTATTAGAGATGGTTAGCAAATTAGTGGTCAATAAGAAATTGGGGAGAGGGGAAGGGAAATTCATTTGGGATGATAAAAAATTTTAAAACTAGCTGGTGGTTAAATACAGTGAATACTGACTGAACTTTACAGTTTTATTTTATGTTGTATAAATTTCTAACTCTATGTTTAGAAATTTTTAACTCTGTAAAAGAGATCTCAAAGTATGATTCTGAGTTATCATTTTATATTGTGACTTTTGAAAAAATATGTTTCAACAAAAATACTATCTACATGATTTAAAAATAACAGCCAATATTCTAACAAATAGTGATATATAAAATGATCAATTCAATGACTGATCTAAATTTTGGACTCTGCATTGAACTAAGGATATTTTTAATATCTCAATTTTAAATTATATAGAGAATATTTACCTCAGTGTTGATTATTGATATCTATTACATTTCAAGACACTTTCTTAAGTCTCTTTTCTGACCATTCAAAATATAAATAAGCTTTTGGGAAAAAAAATTATGTTCAACAGATGAGTCTTTGCATTGTCACCACATGTTGAGTATAAATGAGTAATCTGACCTGGACCAAATCCTAAATATTTAGATGAAAGAGAAGATAAGGAGCACAGAACCAGGACAACCAGCAAGCATTTATTTGTCTTTAATTCATCTAGAAGAGTTTCCTCAAGAAGAGCTACTGTATCTCATTATTATTTAGAAATCACCACTACTAAAATTCCTAGGGATTAGAAATCACATATTAGTATTTGTTAGATAAATTAATTAACAAGTTAAATGAGTGAATTTGGGGAAAGTATGCTAGTAGAGAGCAGAAAGTTCCCCAGTCATTTAATAGAGATATAGAACTAGAGAATATGGACCTTTGTCAGGCATTTAAGTATTCCTTTAATTTATTTGTTATTTATGTAGCCTACCATAGAAAACATTTTGCTCTCTTCTCTGGGTTTGACACTCTTTTCTGTGGTGGTAATATATTTGCCTACATCTTTAGTACTGTCACTATTGATACAAATTACCAGTTGTCACTTGTGATGACTCTGCTGGGTATCATTGCTACCTGGGCTTGTGCCACTTTCTCCAATGTTCTAGAAGTGTCCAAAGTGAGAAGACCTTCACTTTTTAGTGTTGTACTCTTTTCTCTTGTGGCATAAACAGATTTTGCAGGCTTCAATGTCTTAAAGAGTTTTTATGGTAATAATCTTTCACTTTTAGTCACAACATTCCCCCTAATAAATTCTCTCCTTCTTTTACATAGTACCTGAAGAACTAGAATCAGAAAAAGTTCAAATGAAAAATATGTTAAAGTGAAAATTAACTTCCTATAAGACAGGTTTTGATTTCAAATGCAACTGTGTTGGTATTTTTCCTTAATATCTACCCTGACAAGCGGCTTCTCAGTTCATTATACTATTGGATTTTTCAGGGCCAGAAATAGTACACCATTTCAATAGTGACAAAGCTTAGAACCAAATTTCCCTTAATTATCATCTGAATTAAGCATATAAAAACAAAATCACAGTTGAGCAAGGCATCTTACAAATATAATTTTTCTGTCATTTTAATATATTAATTGTTTTTGTGGATTTTCTTGCACAATTGTTTTAGAAACAGGAATCTTTATCGGATACAATCCATTATTTTAGTGAGAATGATTAAGACTGTTAAGAGAATTTTAGTATCAAAAAGAATATAAAAAAAAGTTATTGATTTGCAACAAATTACAAAAAAAAAAGACTGAGATATTGGGCAATACATAAAAACAGATAGAAGGCAAGCCATAAAGATCAAAGAATGTAGGGATTTTTAAGATATACACACATATATGCACACATATATGCCTAAGGAGCAAGCAGTTCATACCTTATCAGTTTCAAAAAATATCAGCTTAGCTCAACTGGAGGATAAACAGTTATCTACTTTTGCATAACAACTTGAGGGTTACAAAAATTTCAATATAGATAAAAATAGTTTCAGATTTGATATCATTTATTTTAAAATCATCTCCAAAATTATTATTTATTCTTTCTTATTATTCTGCTGTTCAAACTTAAATATAATATAAGCTCTTAAACTCTGTCTAGGATGGCAGAGATTCTGATTACTCCCTAGATACTTTGTTTATTTTTTTCTTAAGTAATATTTTCATTCTATCTGGTAAACTGACAACAGGTAAAATCTTCATTTCCTATCTTCTTTGCAGCAAGATTTAGCCACGCAATTTAGTTCTGATCAATGGTATGAAATTATGTGTGTGATATGCAGGTTATGTTCTCAAAAAGTTGTATGCCAAGTGTTGAGATTCAGCAAGCAAAAATGTAAGAGAACACCTTTCCCTAACACCCTGGAGATATTTTATCTATATTGAACTACTCACACATTGTTAGAAGAGAAAAATAATATTTTATCTTGTCTACCATTGTTTCACTTGGGTCTTTGTTACAAACCTGTATCTAATACAAAAGACAATAGCTACATTACTATATTTTGGAGAGTCTTGGCATTAAAAATTCTATAATAATTACCAAACAATTGTCTTTATTTAATAAATTTGCCAGCTCTTCTGCTGAAGAATTTGGCCTTCATGATGACAGGCTGCTTTGAGAGCTTTCCTTTTCTTAAAACTTTATAATAGCCAGATCGCACTACATCAATAATAGGAGTGGCTCCTGTCTTGAGTTTGGCAGCATTTACCTGTGTCTGCTCACTGATCAAGGTCCACAGTTTGTCAAGGTTGACAATTGTGCAGAAGCTCTGGTTCCTCTTTAAGTAGTAAAGTTTCATACCAATTTTCCCAAAGTAACCTGGGTTACTGGGTGATGTCTGTCAAAGTTGATTCTGTGGTGATGTACGCCACTAGCATTACCTTGGCCTTCGGGTACTTCCAGTGCTTGCCTGAAGCTGTGGCCATGGCTCACGTGGCTCTGAAGTTTCTGGGTCTTCCTCAGTCTGGATGAATGTGTGGAAAAGGTACTTGGTAATAAGGCTTAAGGGAGTTGGGGAGATGCAGTGAAGTTTGCCAGATCATGAAGGGTCCGTGGGCCTTAAAATCAAGGATCTGCCTTGCGGTGCATTCAGCAAAGCTGAGTTACAGACTGACCTGGAGCTGTGAGACCTCATCAGGGTGGTGACTTGGCCCGTGCATTGCAGAGATCTGAACCTTGGGCCTAACACCTGGCCCCAGGCTTTGGCCCATGACAACCCACTACTCTGAGGTCAGCCATGCACAACCCACAAGACTGTACCAAGGTGGAGGGTACGTGGCTGGGGTTCAAGGCAACTGTTAAGGGTGGAAAATTTTCAACTGAGCCAACTTCTGCTTGCTTGTTTGATGTTAACCAGGGTGTGGTAATCTGCTCAAAGATATGTTAACAGCCAACTTCTGCTTGCATGTTAACCAAGGTGTGGTTCTAGAAGATGTATCATACAAAGATATGCTAAAGACCAACTTTTGCTTTTGTGGTTTTAGGCTTTATAAGCTGCCTCTTTTGGGGGTTCAGGACTGGTTCCTTCTAACCCTGAGTGGTAGAGGGTCAGTCACCGGCCAGCTAGTAAAGGCTCATAATTAACCTCAATTGGCTATGTGGGTCTTAGAATTCATTGCCCCACAATAGCAACTATAGCTCGTGGCCTTCTCCAGCAATGCAGAGGAGACACAGAATCCCTGTCTGTCTTTATCTCTCTACTTCTCACTATCTCTTTCTTGCTTTTGATATCTTGCTCTTGCTCTTTGATTTCTTTTTCCTTTCTTTTAAGCCTATCTTGCACAAAAGTCTGAAATTCTCTTACATTGCATTCTCCTTCATTTTTTACTGTTTATTTTCTTTAGAATTCTAACACTCTGCATATGGATTATGAGCCTAGATCACTTATGAATAGTGAAAGAAATTACATTAGGATGATGACCGCATAACAAAAAAAATAGCCAAAACAGCATAAAAACTCAACTGAAAGGCATAACTCTTTAAGGAACTGGAGTCATTGTAATTGGAAGAGTCTTACTGTCCTCAACATACTGGAAGACAACCATCGTCATAGAGCAATGTAATAATATTCTCTGAAATAACTTTATTAAATATTACTTATAGCCAGTCTATAATTGTGCAATAAATTTAGGCAGATTTATTTCTTAAATAAAGAATATTAAGCGGTCTACCACCATGCCACCCTGAATATGTTGAATCTGTTCTTATCTCAGAAACTAAGCAGGGTTGGGCCTGGTTAGTATTTGGATGGGAGACCACGTAGGAAGACCAGGCTCTGTAGGTTTAAAAGCACACTTTAAAACAGATGGCACAACCACCATTTCTGTGTTCATATTTGGTTTATATAGAAATGAACTTTCAGGAAGCATTAGGTTGCATTTTGCCTTACACACTGTCCTTTCATATACACTTCAGTATTCATTCAGTTCTATTTCAAATTTGCCTATAAATGTATCCTTACTCAGGAATTATACAACCTGTATCTCATGATCCCCTACTTGTGAAATAGGTATAGGTTTTGAAATTATTTAATATAACATTATTGTTTCATACTGTATAAAAGATAGATTTTTTCTTCTTTTTGGAGATATGTGTAAAGAATCAAAATTTTATAAATCTTTTTGATCTTGAAAAGATATAAACAACTGTTATTATGTGTAAGACAATATCTTAGGCAGTTTTAATAAATTCAACTCTTCCACAACTCTCTAAGATAGTTCATAGTATTAATTCACATATTCAGTGAGACAAATGAAGACATTGGTTTTGACTTACTTAAAATAATGAGCTGCATTTTAAGCAAAATTCTTCATTATTATTTCCAGTTTATAAATTCATATTATGACTGTGTCCTATTGAACATTTATTTTGTTTGTTGAATGTTATTTCCATAGACTTAGTTTTCATTTGGTTCTTTTCTATACCAACCAGATTTTATTAGTGAGTTATTTTTAAAGGCAAATGTTGCCTTCTTTTTTTTCTGTAAGCTATTTCAATAGCATTTATTTTAAATATAGTTTGAGATTTTTCTACATTATTAATTTCTACATAATAGGATTTGTGTTTTGTTTGGTGATATTGACTTTCAATTTTCTGTGTTTTGAATTTTGTTAGGCCTAACAATTTTCAGAGGAAATTTGTTTTTCTCACTCTAGGTATTTTGTTTGTTTTTAAACCTCTTAGTCTCTTTTATTGTTCCTTTATGCTCATCCCTTTAATTTTGCAGTTGCCTTCTCCTGGCCCTCCAGATTCTGTGTCTACCAAAATATTCTTATAATTTTTTTAGAATTAAGGCCTTGTGGTTACTCAGGGTTATCGCAGATGAAGTCATTAAGTCTGTATTACATATTGTGACTTGAAACAGGTGGCATGTGAGTAGAGATGTCAGGAAAATGGAGAGGGGCACACCAACTCTCTCTAAAGAGTAAACCTGCATCACATTCTTTGTCTCTCTTTCAGAAATTTTTAACCCTCTTCATACTGCAAAAAATAAATTTATCGCCTCTCAGGTATAATTCCCCACACAAAGACATTATGTTGACTTGCTGTTCCATTTCTTACACACAGAAATGTTATTTTTTATCTTGTCTATTTTTTTCCATTTCATATTTTATGTATCAATGCTATGTTTAGAGATTATTAGAGAAGTACCAACTTGTATTATTTTTACTGAAAATTTAGCCTTTTTTATTCTTTGGATCAGTTATGAAAGCAAAGAATAATCTATTCCTTTAAAGTTGATAAAAATGTTAATTGGTATCATCCCTTTGAAAAAATAATAGCACTATTGTTAGAGTTTTGTGTTGCTGTTGGCATCTGTGACTATATTTATTTTTATTTCCTTATTATTGTTATAGTTTATGTCATTAGTCTATTTATTTTTATCTATCTATCATTATTTATGTATTATTAACAATATAGACACATTAATTTATTATTTTTTAATTTGCAATGGTTTGTTATTAAATTTAGTATTTATTTATTTTTTGGATATTTAAATTGTCCAACATTTGACTAATGGGGGATTTTTCTCATTTCACTGACATTTTAGGAGAGAAGCAAGGTAAATGTATACAAATTTGGACTATCATTTAGAACTGAAAAAAATTCATATTGACTTTCTTTAACTTTCAAAAACATCTAACTAAATATATTTCTTCAATATATTATGACCACGTCATGTTTCTTAATTACAATTATCAACATAACCAAAATAAAATTAACATTCAATTTTATCTGTTTGGAGTTTATAATTAAGTAACATCACTGAGTCAACATTTCTAAAAGAAGATCATGTATTTATACTTGACAGTGTTATTAAAAATATGTTCATGAGATTTCAAAATTCTGCAACCTGTGGTATATTTGTTTTTGTTTTTGAGTGGCAAGTAAAATATAATTTATTTAGTGAAAAATCTTTTTTGAAAGAATAATATTATCTTTTAAATAACGCATGCCTTGATACTTTACAATTCTGATATTATAGATTTATATTAATAATTCAAATTATTAGACTATAACACATAAAATTAATGTCTCTCCAGTTGCTCTTCTATGTAATCCTGTCTGGAAATACTCAAAAAAGTATTAACTGCAAAAATTTATAATATTTTTAACTTTGGGATGGCAAAATATTGTCAAACAATATGAGACTGTTAGATGTAAGAGGACTGAGGTTGTAAAAAAGATCTTAGAGTCTTTTATTGGAAAGGTTTTTATTTATAAAAGTGTACATGATTTTCTCTCAAGACTGTAGACTAAAGTAAAAGTGATTGTGAATATTGAGTCAAGTCCTTATATATGAGGTTGAGAATAAGATTGAAAAGACAAGTTTTAATTTGGTTTCTTTTGTTTGGAGAAAGGTAGAATCAAGGAAACATATACCAAGGTATACAGTGGCAAATGAAATAGTGTTAAAAGATATTATGAATAGTTATATTTATACAGTTATACGGGATTTGAGAAATAAAGTACTAGCAATTTATAGCCTAATAAACAGATATGAAGATAAGAGTGGAGGTAGAAGCAGTTCCAGGAAACTACCAATCCAAATATATATTGTGGAAAGTGTGATACATGATTCAGGAAATACTGAAGGTTATTAGAACCGACTCTCCTGAAAACAGCAACATAAAATGCAGGATTAAAAAAAAATAATGAATAGAAGAGATGACAGGGTAGTAAGTAATTATGATATAAACTAAGATAAAGTAAAATCATAAGTAAATCAATAACATTAGCACTGATAAATCTGGTGACGTTTAGAAGAAACAGCCAAAAATTAACTTAAGAGTCTACACTGGTTCAAAATGCACACTCCAAGAGACTTAAATACAATTTCTTTATTGTTTAAAACAGAAAAGAAAAATATGTTCCAGAGAAATCAGAGCCAGAGCTTGACCTTTGCAGTCCCAATTTGTTATACTTGCGAATCCAATTAAAACTTCAAGTCATACACTTAGATTAAATTGATAGCTGACTAGATGTGCCTCTGTTTACTTGGCAGAAGCATTCCTTTTGGAAAAACAAATACCTTTGTTCTTAGCCTCCTGAAATAACTACAAAAATATATTCTTTTAGGAGCTTATGATTGAAAACTATAATAAATGCATGTAAACTTTTTAATACCAGATAATGAAAGTCAATGGGAAACACTAACATAGAGTTGTGCTTTTAACAAAAGCGAACATTTAAAGCATGAACAAATGGAAAGAGATTAATTTTTTTCAAGTTCAACATCATTAGTATTCAGAAGGTATAATGAAATGATTACCAAGGCAGCTCAACTAATTATGAGTGGGACTAATTCTGATCGAGAAAATGATTTTGTATTAGATAATTTAGAAAGAAATAACTTACCTTGTACTGATAAGTAAAAGATACACCAAGGACTCCTGGCTCTGATTTGAAAAACAAAAGAGATTTCCTTTTGGAACCTGTATTGATGGGCTTTTATGCATCACAAACAGTTTCAGGAATTTACATTTGAAGAGAATGCTAGCAAACTGGAACAAAGTGACTAGTATTTTGGTTTTCATTATTATTTCTCTTTTATTTTTGTATATAGGAGGAAAGCAATGTGATAATTTCATGTAGCTAAACCGGGATAAATAAAATAATTTAACAAACACATGTAAAATTAGCAACCTGAGACTTAGTATTTTTGAAATACATTATCCAAAAGTTGTGTTGGTATGTTCTAGTGAACATAATAGACAATAAGTACTTTCTCTAAAGTAGTTATAAAGACATAATTGACAGTATTAGGTAGCTAGTCAGACATGAGTGACAGGGGAAACAAAAGAATAGGTAGCACCCTAGAGACCGCCCAAAAAACAGTTTATTGGTAGTTAGAGATTTTCTCCTGCATCTCTAGAGAGAAAGGAAAGGAAAATCATAATCTTAGTGTAATAGACACCTGCACAGAAGGTACTACCCTAATTTGCCTACAATTTAAGCTTCATTTTAACAGTGTTTATGCCTGGAAGTTCATGAATTTAATTGTAACTAACTGAATTCTGAGTAAACACATGAGCACTAGGCAAAGAGTTATTTAAAAACCAACTGTCAATCAAAACAACCTCACTTGCCAATCATCTAAGAACGCCTTTGTAACCACCCATCACGGCCCCAAATATAACACAGCCTTCTCCCTGCCCTCCGGGGTTACAGCTCTCCATCTTCCTAGATAGTAAGCATACCGCCCCCTGCCCCGCCCCCAGCACTGGGCTACTATCCTTTTTACCACGTGGTTAGCTTGTTTTAGGCTTGACCTGTCTTCTACCTCATAACATACTTTCTAAAAAATGAATATTTCTCACATTCGCTGAATTGAAATTCTTTTCTTTGGCAGTGAAAAGGACCTAGAAATGTGTGTGTTACCAGAACTCTGATCGCTCCAATGTACCAACATCTCTAGCTTTTGAATAAGTCAAACCAAAACAGAAATAACTATGAACCTGTTATCCTCATGTGAGGCCACAATAAACCATGATGTCGATGTGTATTTTTCAATCATGCATCCATTTTCAGTAAGCAATAGGCTGATTCCTGGTCACATTAAATTTAAAAGTATGTCTCTAGCAAAGCCTACTTTACAATAATTTTGGAAAATTGTTAAGATAATTAAGTACAATTATATTAATGTAGGGAAGAGGAAAGGAAATTAAAATGTTAAATCGAGGTACATTCAGAGACTGCAATATACTCATCTGCAGCTAGGCCATAAGACACTTGCAGAACAAAGGAAGATTTCTTCTGGGATTGCTAATCAGCCATTTTCCACACCTGTGAAGGAGAAACAGGAAAAAAAAAATCTTCAAGTGGTTGCCCTACACAAAATAAAATCATTCATTCCCTATAGCTGAAACCTTAGGGAACCTATGGATTAAAAGCTGGGAACTGCCTGCAGACCTCTCAAACTGCATTTTCTTTTACACTACAAGCTCTTGCCCTTCCTCACTGTATGTCCATACCAAAGGAAATGGGTTAACAAAGTCTTTAAACTGTAACTCACAGGAACTAAAGAATGATATATAAACTGAAGTCCCTGAGAACTCAGGGTCCCTCTCACTCCCTTTACTCTCAGTCTCTCTCTTTCAATGTTCTTGTCAGTCTGAGTCTCTCTTACACTCTGTCTGTGGAGGGTTACTCCATTTCTAACAAACTTTCATTTTGACCCGAACTTTGGCATGTGTGTTGAATTTTTCTAGACTCTCTGTCAAAGGACCCTCTTCTCTCTGTGCAGGGCTCGGTCTCCACCCTACCCAACACATTAGGAGAAATGTGTCCTGTTCTTCATCCACATGACATTTAAAGGTTTTCAGATGAGGCCAGAAAGGGTAATTTGTCTCTGAAAAATTAAAACATATTCATAGAAAATTGTTTGCTGTATAGATGTGTGTGTGTGTGTGTGTGTGTGTGTGCGCGCACATCTTCATTTGTGAACATTTGTACACACTCTTGCCTAAATTGAAGGAGGAAAAAATTAATAAATCAGATGAACAAATAAAAAGAATTGACTAAATGGGCAAAAAAAGAAAAAGGTTCAATATTAATAATTTGGTATTTTTTTAATTGTCATAAATTTCAAGGTTCTTTTATTTACACATATTTTATGTAGAAATCTTATTTGTTCCTTCACTGTTAAACTTTCTTAATCACTTAGTGCATATAAAATTTTACCTGTTAGAGACAGGTTTTCCCAAAATAATGTCTATACTAAAATAGCTTAAACATTACATATAATGAATGAGGATAACTTATTTATAGATTGAAATCAAACAAATGATATTCATGAGTGCCATCTTGATTGTAGTGTTTTGCCAAAGATGTTTAAGAAAATAAACAAATGAAAACTGTAGGTCTGCTAATATGTCTTTAATTTTGACTGTCATCACCTGAGGGCCCCTATTGATCAATTCTTCACATACATTGATTTTTCATTCTTGTAACAATATTTGCTCTGCTGAGGATATCATATTTATTTAATGTGTTCAAACTAGGAAGAAAAAAGGCAGGAAAAATTTATACTATTAACATGAATGCTAATGCAGTCTAGTCTATGAAGCCAGACACAGCTGAACTAATGAAAATAAGATAAAAGAACATGAGATGGCAGGGACTTTAGAGTTCATATAGCCCAAGCCCCTGGGGCACACACAAGATAGATGTCTGGGCCAGTGTCTTAAATCAGAAATCAGCAAACATTTTGTGGAAAGGGCTATACAGTATTTTAGAAGTTCTAGGACATATAATTTCTGTTGCAACTATTCAACTCTGTTGTTGCAGCACAAAAGCAGCCATAGAGAATATGAAAACAAATGAAAGTTTATTTTTTTTTCAATAAAACTTTATTTATTGACAGTGAACCAGATTTGGTTTATGGGTCATAGTTTTCTCTCAACTCTTAAAGTTTTAAAGTAAAGGATGGTACTCAAAAATTGCTCTAAGAATTATGTATGATCTACTGAGACATTGCTCCTTTAACTTGAATTTGCACTGGACATTGATCACATAAGAAAGCAGTGCTTTCAGAGAACAATCCTAAAGGTGATGAAATGTGTATTGATGAGTATGTAACAAAAAACTCACTTGGTATTTGGTATGTAGACACTGGATATCAGGAAAAATAATTAGATAATCTTGAGATTCTGTAGATTGCATCCAACTTGAAGGATGTGATTCAAATGATGCCTCTAAATAGTGCTGTATATTCTTTACATTTTCAGAGTCACTAATGAATGGTGATGACTGTAAGAGTTAAATCTATGAACTTTACTGAAATTTTCTTGGAGGAAGTAAACAATGATAACTTTCTGCCTCTAGAAACACTACATGACCATAAGTACACTTGGGCGTGCTAGGCCAAGTTTTCTAAGGCATTTGTTTGTTTTTCTTTCTAGATATAATATATGCAATATAAATTTGTTCTCAGCTACTAATGGTGTCTAATTATGAACAAGCACATATTACTGAAAGATGAAGTGATACATAAAGTGTGATATCGATTATAGCTTTCGCCTACTTAACACCTATTTAATAAAAAGTGATATATAAACAAATAATTGTTCAAATCACCTGAATCAATTTTGAATGACTAGAATACAAAATATGATATTATGAAATGTTACATCTATCTATGATTATATGCTCAGTGCTATCATTCATTAAGTTGACTAATTCTTGATGAAACTTATGAGTTTTAGGCAGTAGGCTAATTGCTGATAAATCAATGAGATATTAGGCAGACAATGTTCCTTCACCCAAGGTCCTTTATCTGGAATATAAAATCTCTTTAAATATCATATTTAAAAAGTGATTATGTGTTATATAAAATAACATAAAATTTTTTAAAAGATGGTTTTTGAGAATAATTTCTATGATTCAGAGAATTTAATCTTAAAGATAAAATGATTATAGCCATTCTGAGTGATGAAAAGAGAACTATAGACTTATTAAAATAAACAAAGTCCATGCACAGAAGACCTTAAGAAAATAATTTGGAATGTTTAAGAGATAAAATGAAAATAATCTGCCTGAGGCATTAAGAAAGAAAAAAAAATGAGTTTAGGAAGCTAATTATAGATTAGATTAAATCATTCTGAGCCTTATAAGTCATGTTAAGGGATATTTTAGGATCATCTGTGCTATTGTGGAAAAAATGAATTGTGAATACAGGAGCAAGAAGGAATAATAGAAAATATTTAATAATAGTTTTCAAAAGCCTGGTTAAGAGGTGAGTAGACTTGAGATATGTATTTAGAGACAGAATCAACAGGACCTGCTGATGATTTGAATGTAAAATTTAATGTAGGGAGAGAAATCAGGATTATCAGGTTTTAGATTTCAGAGGAATTTATATTTGACTGGGATAAAAGTGAAGGAAAAATAAAAGAGTGTTATCAAGCATTTCAAGAGATTCAATTTGCAGATATCAAGTAAGTTAAGAGCTCAAAGAACAGGTACAAGGCTGGTGATTTGAGAGTCATAAACATTGTACTTGATGTGAGTTGATGTGAATTAGATCTCCAAAGAAGAATGAAATAATAGGGAGCAGAGTATTTCCTAAAGAAGATATTTAGACATCATTTATAGTAGAGTCAGCATGAAAATTTAAAAAGTCACTTAAGTCAAGTATTTATTTCAAAGAAAAAAAAATAGTCTAATGTGCTAAATATTGCCAAAAGTTTGAGAAAATTGGGAGCAAAGAAGTGTCAATTGGATTTGGCAAAAGATAGTTTATTGGTGGTTTAAAAAATCAGTTTTAGTAGTGTTGATGAAAACCAGACTAAAGTAAATAGAAGACATTCTTTGTTAAACATGGCAAATTGAATGCACACATTTATTTTGACTTCTAAAAACATTGCTATATGGAAATAATGGATTTAATGAGCCATCAATGCCAAATGATAAAATGAATAGAAGATTAAATAATAAAGAATAAAATATTATAAATAAAAACAAGTGAAAGTAGTAATTGTGTTAGCACAATGATAATGTTAAAACTTTTACTAAATAGCCTAGATGAAAAATCTTTAGATTTCAAAATATATATATATTTATTTTGCTCTTCATTATTTGATTAAACTTAATTTTCATAATTTAAATTATTTTATTTCAAGATTAATACTACTCATTCAAATTCCCATGAAAATGCCTTGTAGGGTCATGTCCCAAAATGCTTTATCAGTTTCTTTGCCTTCTGTGTACAGGCCATGTAAGCTACAGGATTCAGGGCTGTAAACTGAAATGGCTGTAGAATCCAAGCAGATCATAAGGTTCCGGTGAATGGAGCCCACTTCTCTCCTTTTTAAAGCAGCCACTAGTCAGCTATTTCTGTTGATATCATGCATAAGTGCAGGGCCAATGT
The DNA here is from genome assembly GCA_030015415.1 of Cynopterus sphinx. Lineage (NCBI taxonomy): Eukaryota > Metazoa > Chordata > Mammalia > Chiroptera > Pteropodidae > Cynopterus > Cynopterus sphinx. Next base: position 95,791,897 of record CM057382.1, on the reverse strand, counting down.
TGCCAGATCTTTCCCGTTTCTAAGAGAAACTGAAATCTATGTTTTTGTTTTTGTTTTTAATGAAAATTTATCAGCTAAAAAAATGGTTCTGCAAAAGACCCGTTGAAGAGAATAAAAAAACAAGTTTACAGACTTTAGTGAAAATATTTGCAAACCACATATATGATAGAAGAATACTATCTAAAGTATATAGTAAACTTTCAAAATTCAATAGGAAATAATCCAAATTGAAAATGAGCAATATACTTGAAAAACATATTTTTGGAGAAGATCTGTAGATAGCAAATAAGCATATAAAAAGATGCTAAACCTCATAAGCTATTAGGGGATAAACATTAATACCATAATGAACTATCACTACTTGCCTATTAGAATAGCTAAAATAATAATTTAAAAAATACCAATAATACCAAATGCTGGTGAGGATACTTATAACTGGATCACACATATATTGCTGCTAAGAATGTAAAATGTTACAACCCTTAGGTAGCTAGTCAGCCATGAGTGACAGGTGGAACAAAGGAATAAGGAACTAGACTAGAGGCCGCCAAGAACACCTCAATGGTAGTAGAATTCTGGGTACACACATGTGCACTAGGCAGTTATATAACAGCCAAGTGTCAATAAAAATGACCTTACTCATCAATCACCTAGGAATGCCTTTGGAACTACCCATCACAGCCCAGATATCATATAGACATTCCCACTTCTGGATACTTTTTGCCTTTCGTGACCTTTTGTGTGGGCTTTTGCAGCTTTTGTAGTCCTTTTTTGTCTTTCATTGCCTTCTAGTTGTGGTTGTTATTATAGAGTTCTGTTGCAGCTTTCATTACTGAAACCATGTACTTCCTTGAGGCATGCTTTGTCTTCCTCCGTGTGCCTCCTTGGGACATTCTTTGTCTGTCTAAAATATACTTTTAACAAATCTTTTCTAAATCTCACTGACCTGTGATTCTTCACTGCATCAATGAGGAAAAATTGAGGAAAAATGCTAACTATACTTCTGCGCCATCGTTATTCCTCTCCCTTCCCTTTGCTGTTGGGGTGACACCAAACTCCAATTAGTTCCAATTAGTAACATAAACCTCTCTGGAAACTGATTTAGCAGTTTCTTAAAAAATGTATAGGAATTATCATATGACCCAGCAAAAGAATTCCTGGACATTTATTTGAGAAAAATAAAAACCAACATTCAAACAATAAGCTGCGTATAAATATTTATAGCAGTTTTATTCATAACAGCTAAAAACTGGAAACAAACCCAGCATCTTTCAATGGTCAATGGTTAAACAAACTATAATATAGTCATGGCATAGAATACTACACAGCAATAAAAAGGAACACACTATTGCTATACAATATACAAAATAACTTGAATGGATCTCAAAGAAATTGTGTTGAGTGAGACTGATTTTCACATGAAAAAAGGCAATTTGCCAACTTATTACCTTACAATGAGGCTTTTCAGGAAATAAGCATGATACATGCAACAAAGAGAGCCTAATCTCTTTCATAAAGTTACATTTTTATATATGGATGAGCCCACAAGAACACCCAGCTAGTTGACAAAATAATCTTTAATGCAGAATACTAAAAACAAAACAAGCAAGATGAAATAAAAACAATAATTGAAACCCAAAATTCAGTAATAAAATAACTCTAATGTATATAATATGTGTGTATAAAATAGAAAATAATGTTATTATGAAGGACCATTTAGAAAGCACCTAAAAACTCTTAGAATTCTAATATTTAAAAATGTAAAAGAGAAACGTTGGTATTAGTGCTATGGTTGAGCCAGCTGTATCATCTCATGAGAACCACTTTTTAAAACTTTATAAAACTTTTTGAGCTGTGATTAAACATTAAATTATAAACTTACTGTCAAATAAATCATATTTTAAAAATAAAAGTATTCTAAACTCATCTTTCTAATTATTTTATATACATTTTTCTGTTATTTATGCTCTTAATGTTATTTATATTAATTTATATCAGCATATAAGAAACTTTATGAATAATGAATTATAAAACATCGTTTTCAATGTACCAATTCATTGATCTCAGGTTGGTACCTTAAAATTGGCCATAGTGAAAATATGTATATCACAGAAATTGGCAAACAGTATAAGTCTTGGCATGATTATTATAATTTTGTGAAATGCCTAAATTTTTTTAAAAAATATAAATAAAATATTAAAAATATAGATTACACTTAAAAATTGTCTTATTTTTACATTATGGATAGCATGAAAAATCGAGTAATTATTCTTCCAATATTTGAAAAGAATTGCCCAATTCAACAAAGCAGTTCATGTTGTTGATGAATAAGATTCTCAACATGTATTTACTGTTTCACTTGTCAAAGTAAATGACTATTCTCAAACATCAGTCATATTTGAATAATGTTTTATAAATTATAATCACAGGCTTGATACAGATAAAAGAATTTTGAAAAAATCAAGTGAAAGCATTCTGTGAGAACTGATACTATTTAGAACTCAAAATTAAGAGTCTTTTTTATTTTATTATTTATAGGTTCCATACTACACATTCTTTATATCAGTAAAAGTTATATCAAACACACATGCACATTTAGGTACCATTATACATTTTTCCACAGAGATGGTCATTAAATATTTACCAGCATGACATTATTTGTAATAAAAATATTACTAAAAAGTTCTTCAAAACAGAGTACAGATAAAGGTAAAGAGAAGATAAAGATGTCTGAAAAAGTATGAGAAAAATCAATGGTCTGTTCTGAAGATCTAATATCTAAACATAGGATTTTCCAGAAAGTCAGAAAGGAGGGAAGCAAATTACTAAAACATAAGAGAAGGTTATTTCTCAGAATTAAATAGACAAACTTAGAACCCACTAAAATAAATTTTAAAAGGTACACACCAAAGTTAGTAACCAGAAATGTCAGAACACCAGGGTAAACAGTAGTTTCTGAGAACCTCCACAGAGAAGAAAGAATAAGTAAAAGATTACAAAATAAAGGAATAAAAATAAAAATAAAGTTAACTTTTTAAAAAGACATTAATATAATGCCTTTAAAATTCTGATGAAATTTAGAAATATAACCCAGCTAAATTATCCATTAAATCTAAAGAAAGTAATGATATTTTAGGCAAGGAAAATTTAAAGAACTTTCTTTTGTGTACCATTTCTGTTGGGACATAATGACCCTTAACTTTTCACCCCCTCAAACCCTGTAACTTTCCATTTACCTGAAGTGAAGCTGACGAAATCCCCTATCCCAGGATGCTTAGCAACCCCACTGGCGCGAAAAAGCCACGCCAAAAGCCCCCTCCATCTTAGTGAAGGCCCAAGAGACCTATCAACACTAGCCCCCCTACCACAATCCAATCAATACCCTACACGAACACTAGCCGTCCCCAACCGGATCCTCCCCCTATATAAGCTCGCTCCTCCATTTAATAAATTGGAATTCCTCTCGGACTCCTGTGCGTCCTGGTGATTTCTTTCGTCTTGGATTCCTGCGATTCCCTTCCTTTCGGATTACTGCGCGTCTTGGTGATTTCTTTCATTTCGGATTACTGCGCGTCTTGGTGGTTTCTCTCATTTCGGATTCCCGCGTGTTCTGGTGGTTTTCTTTCAATTTCTCCAAAAGTTTCTGGAGATATGCTCCATGAAAATGAAGCACAATTGAGAAAGAGAAAGATAATGCATAGAAAAAACAGTCATTCCAATAGAAAAAAAAAAAAAAGAAATTTTTCTGAATAACAGAAAAACAAATCCCCAAAAAGATACCTGTTAGACAGAACTGTAGAGCCACTGATAGTGTTTTGAGCAGAAAGATGGATAATTTTAGGAGGCATGTTACCAAGAAACACACAAACAAAAAATAACAGTCAAATTGATACTCTTGACCATTTTGAGAAAAAATTTATGACTGTTGTGAGTTTGGAGAAACACATAGAAATCTAAATGATAAATTAAGCTTTAATGAACACTAGAAAAAGATACAAAAAAAATCAGGAAAAAAGCAATCAAAATATACTGTGGTTGACTGCAAATAATGATAATGATAATGATGATGATGATGATGATGATGATGATGATGATAATAATAATAATAATAATAATGGTTTAACCAAAATGTGCTATATTTATATCTACAGTTAAGAGTCCTACATAACCAATATGCCACCAGCTTTCCAGTCACTTGCCTATTTTAATTTTAGAGCCTCACTTTTTATTGTTTCTTTTGAAAGTCAATAAAACACCCATAAAATTATGAAGTAGTGGAACATATTAACTTCTCAAACTTTATATTATATATATGATCCTAAAACTTTTTTTTAATGTTATGCTGAATTAATGGACTGAAATCTGGCTTGTAAGGATATATACCACACCATGAAGTAACAGCTACATCTTAATAAGCAAAAAAAAAAAAAAAAAGTCAGAACAAAATTTCTTAAAGCAAATCTTTAAAAACAACAAATAGACAAAAAATTCCACATTGTTCCTTTAATATATAAAGAGAAAAAAAGGTAATTTCCTTCAGTAGCAAACTGATTTAAGGTATTATCTTGATGCTATTTAAAACTAAGTTTTAACTACATTTTATAGGGGGATGATGGCAGGGATATGCTTCAAAAATCATCCGTATATGATTTGCAAGGGCTAGAAGTTGTACCCTCGAATATTAAGGTTTTCCATGAGGAAGACACTGCCTTAACAACAGAAACGCTTCTTGAACTTGCCTGATTCACAGTGTTGGCTTTTGCTCTTCTAACACTATTTTGCCTAACTTCTTAGCTTCTTTGATGAAAAATGTTTTCTCTTAACAAGCTTTAAATTCCTCTAGAGATTAAAGTGATTCAGTGTAGGAGACTGGTGCTTTGCTTCCCTAAAGAAAGGAAGATGCAGATGTGAATGACCTTAAAGGTCTTTGTCCTTAAAGGTCTTTGACCTTAAAGGTCTCTGTTATTCCTGCAGGAGGAAAATCAGTCATGTCTACACAAATCCCAAATCTATTAACCTTTTATTTACCCCTGAGACAATTTTGTACTCATGTTCCTAATATATATGTCAAGAACTGATTGGCATGTCCTTTATAAATCTCTCTCATAATATGATAACTTAACCATTTCAAATAGCTCATACTCCAGTTACGTGAGAATATTAAAGGACAATACAATTTTTATTTCTGGAATTAATGTTTGAATGAGGTTCATTAGAGGAGCAAAGAGGAGCAAAAGCAACACTCTCTCTCACATACACACACTTTGTATTTTTTTCTCTTATGTTACGTTCTTTTTAAATTCTGTTTAAAGTTCATAGAAGACAATAAAAAGAAGAAAAATATTACCCCAAAACTCTTTCTTGGCAATAACAGGAATATGTGTAAATTGAGCCCTAATATTAGGTAGCACATTATAGCAAATATGAATGAGGACTCTTGAAACCAGATTGCACTCCCATCCCAACTTTACTTTTCAATAACATGTTGCCTTGGGAATATAACAATCTTTCTGTGCATCAGTTTTCTCAAATATAAATGAGAATAAGCCTGTTTAATGTAGTTATTGAGGTGATTTAATTAGTTGACATTTTCCTAGAAAATAGTAGGCACTCACTAAATGGTAGCTGTAATTATATTTAATTATGAATTACCAAAAAAAATTTGATAAAATTAACGTAACATTTTCAAGCATGGAAAATAATGATCAATTATTAATAGAGATAAAATAAATAGACTAAAAACAAAAAGGCATGATTTTTTAGAACAATTTAGAGTAATTAATAATATTTCTCAAAATTATATTAACACTTTTAAATTTAATAATATTACTATATTGCAATGTAAATTATAGAACTCCAAAACATACTGGATCATAGGACACTGCATATCAGTCACTCGATAATGATTTAATTATAATGGAAGGCGTGGAATGGATTCAAGGCAGTAGAAAAAGCTAATATTTTGGGTTAGAGAAATGTGATTTTTGCAAATACCTATAATCCACTATGTAATCTCTTTTGTCACTTGTATTTTCAGCCTCTTTATTCACGTAGGCCCCATTTTCTTACATGATATGTTTTGTTAGATTTCTTTGCTTGTCAAAAACATAACAAAACTTCCCATTGACTGTAATTCATGCTACCACCATACCATTGCTTTAAATATAAATAATTAATATTAAAGTCAATGTCTAATTTTCTTTTTATTTTCTAATACTCCTGTTTTCAATCTTAACAATTTATTAAAGTCACTTTCTTCAAGCTCATCAATTATTTTCCAAAATCAAATGAAAATTTTTGTTTTGTTTTTGCTTGTATTTTGTTCTCATATTTTATTCATCCATAAGAATTGGCTTAAGCAATAGTTTATCTTGATAATGTAAATTCCCAATGTTTAAATCTATATCATAGTTTAACTCATTCTCTTTTTATAACTATGATTACTCCTCTCTTTCATTGCATCAAAATTTTTTCTTTCCATAGAGCTCTGAGTATATGTAGCATCCCCAAGATTATGAACATTGTACTCTACATTACGTTTAATAAATTATTTCCTTGTGTATTTCATAGCATTATAAAATGTCATCTGTCACACCTATGCAAAAGACTGGAGTGTCACTGATCTATTCTGAGATCCAGAATATAGAGTAATAAAGTGATTTAGTATAGAAAAGGCTGTTTTGCTACCCTTAAGAAGGATGAAAATATGAGTGACCTTAAATGTTTGTGTTTAAATTAACTTCTTTTTCCCTTTTTCTCTTTCTGCAGAAAGAAAATCAGTCAACAAAAATGGCACACAATGGCCCATTATTGATTCAAATTCAACGTATTTTAAATAGAATATATATCTACCTAATTCCAGACGCTCCACTAAAATTATCTACTTGTTCTAACTATAACTCTGATTATATTCATTTTTCTTTGTAGTTTTATCAATATTTAATCGATGTATATTCAAGTGCTAATAGTAGATGCATACATTTTTTAAATTATTAGGTCTTTTTGATGAATTAACTGTTATTATTATGAAATAATTCTTTTTAACCCTTGTAATATTCTTTCCTCTAAAATCAATTAACAATCCCTGTTTTTTTTCAATTAGTGTTAGTGTGACATATCTTTATTGTTAGTTTAACAGTTTTGTCTGTGTATACAAAGTGAGTAGGCAACATATAGTTTTATCCACATTTGTTAATGAATCTGACAATCCCTGGGTGTAGAACATTTAAATTATTATTATAGTTTATTTTAAATGTTTTCTTGCTATTTGTTTTCTTTATGTCTCATCTGTTCTATTTATACTTTTTCTTTTTTTTTCTTTCCACGTCTAACCCATGGACTATTTTTATACAGTTTCACAACAACAACAACAACAACAACAAACAACAGCAAAATGTTTTTGCTATTTTAAAAGGTTGTCAACAAAATCAAACAAAACAAAACCTAAGAATATTCAACAGAGACCAAATGTGTTTTTCAAAGCTTAAACTATTTACTCTCTGTATCTTTATAGAGGCCCCACAATGCATTATAATTTTTACTTTAAACAATAAATTAACTTTTAAAGTCATTTAATTTTTAAAATGTCTCATACATACACATATTATCACTATTTTTGGATCTCTTCATTCTTTTGGTTAGATCCAGGTTTCCATTAAATATTATTTTCCTTCTACTTAAAAGACTTTATTATCTGTTGCAGTGCATGTCTACTAGCAGGAGATTCTTTCAATTCTTTCTCCTGTTGTAAAGTCTTAAATAGTTTGTATTTTCCTCGCATTCTTAAAAGCTATTTTCCTTGGGCATAGAATGTAGACTGACAGCATTTAAAAAAAAATAAAACAACTCCTTTCTTTACTGTAAAAATGCTCCTCACTGTCTCCTGGTTTGTGTTATTTTCAAGGATAAGTCTGCCGTCATTTTTATATTTGTTTCTTTATACATAATTAATCTTTTTTCCACCTTCTGGTTGCTTTTGAGATTTTTCTCTTTAGCACAGATATTCAGCAATTTGATAGAAGTTTGGTGTTTTCTTCATGCTTCTTGTGATTAGTGTTGGTTATTAGTGTCCTTTAATTCATGTGTTGTGTAATTATCTTCAATTTTGGAAGAATTTTGGCTATTATTACTTTAAATATTTATTCTGCCCTAAATCTTTTTTGAAGAAGTCTATCTAGAAATATGTTAGGACACTAATACACATGTTTCACATGTCACCAATAATCTATACTTTTCTTTGTTTTCTGACCATTCTTTTCTTTCATTTTGGATACTTTTTATTACCTTTTATTCATATTCACTGATTTTTTTTATTCTTATATAACTAGTTATCTATTAATTACATCTACCATAGTTTTCATCTGAGTCTTGTGATTTTCATCTTTATAAGTCTGATTTGAGTATTTTTTATATTTTCCGTGTCTCTAATTTATGTGCTTAATTTTCCCTCTAGCTTGTTGAATCAATGGTAAACAGTTGTATTTGTGTTTAAATCTTCTTTTATGATAACTTTATTATGTATGTCATTTGTGTCAGTGCTGATTAATTGATTTTATCTTCATAACAAGTTGTATTTTTCTGGCTATTATTAATTGAATAACAAACACTGTGAGGTTTACCTTGTCTGTTTCTGGTTATTTTTGTGTTCATATCAAAGTTCTTCAGCTTTGTTCTGGAATGCATTTGTTACTTAGAAACAGTTTGATCCTTTTGTAACTTGTAGTTTTTTTTTTTTTTTTTCTATTTATTAGATGGGACAACAACAGAATTTACTCAATGTCTAATTTTCTTCTACTACTCTCAAGGCAAGACCCTCTGAGTAAAACACTTGGTCCTCTGTAAATTTTTAGGGCTTAGCTTCTGCCTGGTGGGAACAGAAAGTATTCCCAACTCATGGTAAATTTAGATTTTGTTCACGCTAATCCTTTTGGGTGGGTTTTCACAAAATTTTGGATAGTTTTTTCACATCCAAGGGCTGATTGGCATTCAGATAATTACTCAAAGAATATCCTTGAAGCTCTCCAGAGTTATCTCTCTGAGTAATTCTCTTTTCTCTGATACTTCGGCCTCCTATTTGTAGCTTCATTGACCTCTCCAGATTCCCATCTTCATCTCTTGTTAGGCAGACTGTCAGAATACATTTGGATTTCTCTCCTCTACAGCTTAGATTGAAAACAATAGGCTATAGCAATTATCAGGCTCACCTTATTTGTTTTCCATATCCCAAGTATCGTTGGCCCTCATTGCCTGATTCCAATGTCTCGAGAACATTTTTTTTCGATTTTTATTCTTGTTTCAGGCAAGAGTATTAATCCAGTGTTAACTATTCCATTTTGATTATATGTGAAATTCCCCTATATTCCATTATGAGCTCAATTTATAGTGTGTTATTAGTATAGCCATGAAAAAAATTACTTTATTTGAAATTTATGTAAAATACATAATTCCATATTTCATTCTTTTTGAAGTATATCAATGCTCTTGGTATATTCAAGCAAGTAGTAATCAGCCTATAGGTATGAGGAAACTGTCAAAGGCCAAGAAAGTTAAGGCAGAATTTAAACATAATACATATAAGAATATTAGCTTAACAAAGAATAAATACACTAATCAATTAACAAATGCAATTGTGGATTGAACAAGATCAATGGTTTATGAAACTAAAATGTTTATCACTGAGAAGGTACAGAAAAGAGCTGAGATGAAAGATATTTTAAAAAAACATGAAATAGCTACCTCTGTGTGATTTTATATGCCTTTAACTGTGCAATCATATAGAAATGTGAAGTTGAAAGTATAGTCTCCTGAGAAGCACACCTTTATATAGCTACCATTTCTGCATAAATGGTAAAAAAAACTCATCAAAATCTTGTTTTTAAGTGATTTAAAATTTTAAAAATTATGTAACCAATTTTTAACTAACAAATGAAATTTGTTTTATAAAAATGGGTGTTATTATATATACACTAAATGCTGTTGATATAAAGGTAAGGAAGGGAGTTTAATTACATGTTAATATACATATTTTTCTCAAGACATTTAGAATTTATAAATGTGAAAAACTTTAATGCCAGTATTATTTATGCTTTGAATTTATTTTTTTTCTCCTAAAAATGATAACATTTAAACACATTTAAAAATATTTTCAGCATTTTCCTTTTCTACCTGTCTTCTAATCTACATCTATCTGGCAAACCATCTGCATAATGTCTCATAATATGGAATAGGAACCCTAGTGAAGGATCTAATATTTACCTGGGAAAAGAGCTAACATTTATTTGTTTTGACAAAATTTAATTTAATTTTATTTTTATTAATTTTTGCTCCAAGTTATTATCATCTATTAATTTCAATTCTGAGTCCTATGAGAATGAAACTAAGCCACATTAGGATCTTAAGAATTGTTGACTCCACTGAATATTTTTATTATATAATACCAGATAACCCAGTCAGGCCTTCATATATCTCTCACTCAGACTTGGAACACTATATTAATTGATTTTAAATAATTAAAATCAACCCAAATTATCTAAAATTGTAATATTATATAGAAAATTACATGTACAATACTGCCTCTTGATTTATCTACTTATTCCATAAATATATTTTGAATATTTACTTTGCCAGGAATTTAGGAGGTGCTGGAGATCTAAATATGTTTGAATGGACAGTTTTTGAATTCACATGTTTTGTTTCCAGTAAAGAAGAAAGGTATTAAACAATTTATTTATAAGGTATAAAAATGTTAACATAAGAAAATGCAAGATGCCCCTGGAATATATATCAAGGTGCCTAAACTTCTTGGTGAACTTGATAGGGCCCTTGATGAGGAAGTGATAATTCTAATCCACAATAGAAAAAAATTTTCCCAGATAAAATAGAAATTTACATATTAATAAAACTTTGAACAGTGATTAATATATAGGACACTTTGAAATAATGTACCTAAGACCACCATCATAAATATTTTGACCAGAAAGCTTTTCTTTAACTGCTTCCCTTTACTTCACTGCATTAGATTCCATGTAATAATGAAAGAATCAATTAACTTTCTCAAATAATTAGAGTTTGTTTATGCATTTAATATAGATATGCACAGATGGACAGAATTGTGTTTAATCTAGAAAGTTAAATGGAAAAAAATAAGACCATGTTTATTTCTTTAATATCTTTCAAATTCACTCACTTCTGTTACCCAGCTGCCATCATCTAAGCTCATAGCACTCCAATCTCTTCCTGTATCATTGTCATGGCTACTAACTCCTCTCCCTGGGCCTAATCTTCATTAATTCCAATTTATTCTGAACCTCATTAGACAGTAATATTTTTTTCTGATGCAGAAAGCAAAAATTTATTTTTCACCATGCCAAATAACCTTTAATAAGTTCTAATTATCTGTAGACTAAAAGCCAAACTTCCTAAAATGATACAAAGAGCACATTAAAATCTAGATCACAAATGAATGGATGACAAAATGAATTACTAGATCACAAATGAATGGATGACAAAATGATTTAAAGTATTCTTTCTTGTATCCTCAAATGCTGGAATGGAAACTGGCTTATATTGGGTATTCAAAATTACATATATTTAATGGTTGGATATTTAATGGATAAGGAATTTTTCTTGTAGTATGTTTAACAGATTGTTTTCGTGAAGAACAACAATAGGTATTATTATTGTTACAGAGCCATATAGAATATGGTATCACTGAAGCAAGCATATGACTTGGCATATAGTTTGCATGTCATTAATATTTATTAAATAAATATGTATCTATAAATTTTCAGAGATCAGGTAGACAGATGATGGATAAGTATGATGAAACAACAGTTTGTATAACCCCAACTGCTAAACTAGTGATCAGGGCCAGGACTTAGAAACTTAGGAAAATAATTACAATACTTATAGGTAATAAGGCATGTATCAAGGCAAGTGTTTCAGGTATGAAGTAACAAGGTAGAAATGTGATGGAAAGTTAAAACCAAATAACTCATTAAAGTTGACATACTTTACAGAGATATCTTTTTTCAAGTATATATCTTTGGTTCTTTCTTTGGACCTGGCATTGTAATTAGTTAATGAATTATATTCTTTGTGAGTATAATACATTTACCAGCTAACATAAAAGGATCTGTTTATTTTGGTAAAACTAATTCATTACTGTCCATTCTAACCACCAGAAATTTCAGGCAACTGGACAAAACAAGATGTATATTTATGCAATTATAGGGTAGGATACTTCAATATGGCTCAAGGAACCCAAAAAGACCAGGTACAACACAAATGCAGAAATGCAAAAGAAAGAAAAGATTCCATTCAAAGTAAATTGAGAAATACTAATAAAAAAATGAAGCTTGACTTCTAGTAGTGGTATAACCTAAAATATCAAGAAAGAATAAACTCTGGATACTTAATAAATACCAACCATACAAATGTTGCCCAGGAGTTCTCCAGCATAATTAACTGTTTAGATTTATTCAGATCACCTGCAACCTTATTTTGCACTTCCTTCACGGTGTATCATCTTTTTGTGTCTCAACATGTGTTTAACTTGCTTTTGTTATCTAACATTATATAACATAATTTGAAGGCAAAGATTTTATTATTGTATATACTTCTATATGTCCAGTAACTAAAATAGCATCTGGAGTATAGTAAGAGTTCAGTCAATAATTGTTGAATGTGTAAATACATAAGTGAACGTTTCAGAACCCTCCCCTCTTTATTTTTCATCGACTTCCAGCACTATTAGAGGAAGAGAACTAAACTAAGCCCAATTTGGGAGTTAACGAATGAAATTAAAATTAGGAGACATAATTGCAGATATAAGAGAACATGCTCAAGATCAATAAAGGCCATTGAAGCTTGAAGGCTATATTTTCAGTTATTCGAGAAACTGTAAAACTCTCAAAAATGGGGTTCAAATCCTATGGAAAAAATGCGATTATCCTTTTGTGAGAAAACTAGCATCATCCAAGAAATTTTCAATCTAACTAAAATTCACCAGAATCCTTGTTACTTTTTGATGTGGACACTTGTATTTACAAAATCTTCTACACTGTAATTCTGTACACTCTAAATCTGAATCTACTGGAGTACAAGAAGGGCCTTTTTTATTTTATAACTTACATAATTATTAAAAGTATGAGTCCACAAACTCATTTAGACAGCAGAAATTTGTCTTTATGTTTGCTCTCTTTTCTTGCCAACAGCTCAAAACACTAGAAATAGACATGCTAAAGAAAAGCCAAATAATAAGGTAAGTCTATCTGTGGTAATACTGGCACTTGTGCTTTCATTATTAAATACAAAGAGCAGAAAAGTAAAGGGTTAGAAACACTAATGTATGTGAAATATTATACTGATTTAATTTCTTTCATTGAAAATACTCTACATTTTAGAAATTATTTTCACATAAATGATCTCAAACTTTTTAAAATAATTGATGTCTGTTTTTAAATACGTAAAAATCTAAGAAAAAAAAGCTATCTAGTATATTTTATTTGCTCAGCTGCCAAAGGATAAGATTTTAATATGACAAGATTTGAAACACAAAAGTATACATTTTACCTTGTCTTGTTATTAGAAAATTAAACAACCTATTGCTATTCTTTAAATAATTAAGCAGTAACCATCATTCTGATAGAGTAATTTATAAATTAGAAATCTTTAAAAAATTACCTTTTGTAATATTTTTTAGGTAGGGTATATTGGATGTGTTATTTAATAAAATTGCTACGTAAGTGAAGAAAGAACATTCTAATTAACATATGATTTTTAAACATCATTTTTCCTTTTCTACATTATTTGCTGCATTACACTGAAGTAAATTCATTTGTCTTCTTATAACTGAAAAAGCTATTTTTATGAGCATCTCCTTTATTAAAAATAAGGAAATAAATTTTGTGATAGATTTTCATGTCGATTTTAAAACATCTTCTGATTGTCAAATGTATTTAAACTTATGAATATCTTAATTTCCTATTCAGTATGTAAATAAACACTTTTAATGAAGAGATTAAAGCAGAGTGAACAGTTCAGAAAGTTAAATTCCATTATAGTCCCTGTTAATCACTCATTTTCATTAATTATATAGTTCACAAAATTGGAGTGCCCCCAGAGAATTCATTCCCTATTCTTTAAAAAAAATATATATGCTTATTAATGCAACTTGATGAAATGTGTCATATTTATGGCTAATTTTACTTTTTCCTTTTCAGTCTCACTCAAATCTTCCATCCCTGCCCTTTGAGCATGCACAAAATCCCACCTCTGCACATCCACCCATGGCATATGATTAAGCATGCTTCTAACTACTGGCATGAGCTGTATACTAAATATTGTACCTATCAAGCTTTTACATGTTTTCATTTTGAAATTTCAATTTAAATGCAAATTCTGCCATTTAAATAGAGTCTCTGTGTGCTTTATTACAATATAATTACTATTTCCTATTTTTCTGGTACTGATGCAAGAAAAGCCATAGGTCACTTTTCTAGCCCTCTAAAAGTGCAATTGAAATCAAGAAGTCATCATTGCCAGCATTTGTGAGTGACACCCATTTGTTAAGGGAGACCCAAGGGATTGATTCAAACAGTGCCCTAAAACCTGTCCTGTCCTGTGATTTACAGGAACAAGAACAAACAAACCCCACAGCTACCATTTCTTCAGGTCCATGTGAATTAAATAGTTTAGCTAGAAATTGGGACAAATAAATAGCAATTGAAGTGCTGCCCTCAATTTTGAAAGGAGACACATGCCAAGTGACTGAGGCTAATTCCAATGTCAAGGGACAGGCAAGAAACACAAATATGTGTAGGTATTGTCTATTTTTATTGAACAAAATGCAACCAATCATGAGTTCAACTAAACATAAATATTAGACCTACCATTTGCTACAGGGTTGTTTAATAATAACATGGGCACGAATATAAAGAGTACACAAAAAATGTGGATTTAAAAGTTCTTAGGATTCATGAATGTAAATGAAATTAATACTGGTAATTAAAGAGTGTATATCTACAGAGTACCTAAAATTCTTATGAGTTACAGCATTTTTAATATTTAACTCTTAGCATTTAATAAAAACGTTAATGAAAAATGAAATTTCATATGTGTGTTTTGTAGATTTTTGGTTGTTGTTGTTGGGAGTGAGGGAGGAATTGTGGGTAGCAACCAGAAAGAAAAAAGTTTCTATTAGCAGGTTATCCCTCAAATGTTAAATTTACTTAAATCTTTGCTTTGAGAGGCTGTGTTGTACAGTGGAAAGATAATAGATATTTTAATCAGACAAATATGGTTTCAAACAAGATTGCAATCATGAAATTGGTGTTTTTGAGCAACATATTTAATCTCTCTGGAATTAGGAATTGAGAATATAAAGTATCTCAGAAATTAACATATAGTAAGCATAGATTATAGATAGATTAGGTAGGTAGATTTACATGATATAGGTATGTAGATAAAGATAGACTAGATATAGATTAGATATAGACCGTTAGGTAACAATATCCTGAACAGAGAATATATAACTTCCTCAGGCATTCAACATACCTATTCATTAGTCCCACAGTCATTACAGGTATGCATTACTATTTGAATATGAGAAAAATAGCCACCACTTTGCTCATAACTTTTTGATCCTTAAGCCTCTCTATTAGATATTAAGCCTCTCTATTAAATATTTTTGGTCCAGCTAATAGAGCGGCAAATCCTAGGATACAATACTGAAGGAGTCAAATCTGACCACATATAAACAAAATAGGTTAAAATTGAGCCCTGTCATTCTAGATAGTATCCCTTTAAGCTATATCAAATCACAAAATAGAAAAATATTTTCTGTTCTACTGTTTGCTCTTGCTTTGACTTCTTGTGTTCCTGCCATTAAAATAGAGGTAAATAAGTCTTTATTTTCTAAATTAAATTTTAATATCATACTTAGTAATAAAATTTTTAAGCCAACTTAAAAATGACTCATGAGGCTCTGATTTTGGTAGTCACTGGTTCATGATAATTTTTAAAGTAAATCACATCAAGTTTGCTTTCATCTATATTATTTATTCTTAATTGTAGCTAGAATTATATCCTATATTAATATTAAGATAGTTGTTTCAAAAATGTTCTAATTATTACTCTGGCCTTTACGACTTTTCTTTCAGCTAATTTATTAAAATTTGGAATGCACTTATAAAAATATAAATACATTTGAATATTAGGACCTTTTCTCATCATATGATAAAGCACTTCAGTTACAGATCTACTTTAAAAAGTCATTTAAAAATTTGACTCTTTCTATAGCATAGGACAAAGAATCAAATCACCCAAGCTCCATATTTTTAGTCATTTGGCTATATTTACATATCTGATAAGGGAGCAGCTGTTAGAGCCCTTGGGAAAATTTTTGGCAAACCAGGCCATCATGTTCAGTACTCTGACTCAATGAACAGGTTTAGATTAAAATAAAATGTCATTCCTTAATTTAAATACTACTTTAAATACTGTTTGCAATTAGTGAGCCTCAGTGTTTCAATTTTACTTCCTAAACCGTTTATTAAATTTTTCTTAGGATTATATTTGGGAAGAATTTTTACTTCCCATGCTTATTTTTAGAAATCAACATCATGTCCCAAGCACATATTTTCATACAGAAAACAGACAAACATTCTTTAAGCCTTATACTGTAGATTTATCTTTACTCTTATTCTATTTTCTAGACAACAATATTTGAACTCTATAAATTGTTTCAGAATGTCAGTGGAACTCAATTGCTTTTGTCAAGATAGTAACAGTATCAGTAATTGAATCTTTTCCCCCTTTCATTCATGGTGCTGGCTAAATTATGACATCTCTAGTTTCTGGCAGTTCACCAGATTACTACTTAACTTAAACTTTAAAAAGTGGAGCACTGTAGAAGACTCTAATTTCACTTTCCTGTGTTTTATCTATTTACTTATTCTTTTACTCAACACCAGTATATCTTGAGTGCCTGTTCTATGCCAGGCACTAATTCAGGTGCTGGAGATAGAAATATGAGCAAGTCAAATAATTCTCTGTCCTTATAAAATCTTAACATTAGTGATGAAAGAAATTCAAAATTAAATGTGTACTTGAATAAATATATTTCATGAAGTCAGTCAAAAGGACTGCAAGGAAAATGAAGAGGAATAAAGTGAAAAAATGGCATGAGTTTGGTTAGGGAAAAGCATATAGATGAATGCTCATAAATGACTTGCAGAGAGATGACTTTTGAGAAGAAACTTGAATAAGGTAAGTGAGAAACTTCAGAAATATTTGGAGAAAGGATTGTTTCAGGCAGAGAAAATAGGAGGATAAAGACCTGAAAGAAGAACTATTTGTTATGTTCAAAAAGCAAAAATGCTGGTTGACTGAAGCTGAGTGAGCAATGGAGGAGACTGATTATAAATGAGACCTTTGAAATTCAAAACAATTTACTTTGAAATCTAGTCTCTGTCATAGAAAATGTTTTGTTTTCAGAACGATCACTTGGGCTACTACCTGCAAAATTGACTTATTAGTGGAAGAGTGGAAAGAGTTGCAATGGATCTGGAAAGATGTTGATGACATGGACAAGAGTGTGTGAAAAGCTGACCTAAATAGAGCCATTTATTTTATCATTCTATTCATTCATTCATTCATTCATTCATTTATTTAATTTTGTTTTATTTTATTTTATTTTATTTTATTATTTTATTTTATTTATTTTATTTTATTATTTTCTAAGTAGAGCTATTTTAAAATGAAGACAAAACATTCATTACAGAGGGAATAACTTGCATATCTTTCTCCTTTAACCTTTGGAATGCTTGAACTGGGCAAAATAACCTTTATATAAACCAACGTCTTATAAACAACTGTTTGCAAACCCTACAAGAAAAGCAGACAAGAATTTAAGATTACAGTCATTCTTTTTGAAAATAGAATCTGAAACCAGCTAGGTGTAGTTAAAGAATAGTTCAGCTTGTTAGCATCAATAAACATTTTTCACTTTCATTTATATATTACTTCTTTTCTTTTTACATGTAATTGGGACACCATTTGGGTTACTGGCCGAATCTATGTTTCCAAATTTGCAAAACTTTTTGATCCTAAATAAATATTTGTTGCCTCTCATTTTGGCTTTTTATTTTTAGATTTACTAGTGGCACAGTGGGGATGGTAGCAATAGAGGACCAAGTAACTATATTTAAAGTTAGAGCTTTTAGAACAAAGTGGCCTTTTTATTTCCCAGAATAAGATCTTGATCTCTGATTTCTTACTTTCTTTCTCTGCCCACATGCTTTTCATCAGCAAACTATAACGGTTCACCTTCCAAACATAATCAGAATCCAGCTGTCATGCTTGCTTCATTTCTATCAACATGGTTCAAGACTGTCGTGTCATTTGCCTGGATGAATGCTTCCTAAATGGTTATTGCGTTTCTGCCTTAGTCCCCATGTAGTCTATTGCCAGCAAAGCAACAGGAAGATACTGCTAATCTGTAGGACGGATCATTTTACTTTCTGCTCAAAACTTTGATGTGGCTTTACATTGTCTGGTTTGTAGTTACATCTTTAATTTAATTCTCTCTACACTCCTCAGGGTGTTCACCTCCAATGACTCTTAGCTCCCTTGCTGTTTGAATAGCACACAAAATAGATCTCTATCTTCAGACTTTTACCTTTTCTCTGCCCTGTATTTGGAATTCTCTTCCTCACAGATGACCCTCTGTCATACCCCCTCTAATTACTTAGTTACTTCATTTAATGTAAATATCTCAGATAGGCCTTCCTTGGTTTAGTGTTTAAACCTGTATCCCTGTACCTAATTTTCTATTCAATTTTTCAGTTTTATTTTACTCCATAACATCTTTACTTTCATAAATTCTGTTTATTCATTTCTTATTTAAGCAAAAGACCATGTCACAGTACTTTGACCTGCTCATGAAATTTATCAGCTCTTTATCTTCTGGATACAAGGGAGAATTTCTCTTCCTGGCCCCTTCTTGTTTGGACAGGATTACGTGTCTAGGACTAGCTAATAAGGTGAATACTAGAGTGGTATATCACTTCTGTTACAAAGTATTTGCTCAATGGTAAGAGGCCCTTCATAGTTCTCCTATGACAGGAAGAAATAATAGTGGCTACACCTTCAGTCTTGACTGCAGAGTGAAGACAAATACAGCACAGCCCCAGCCAATCTGTTATAAAGATTCAACATGTATAAGATAAACCTTTATTTTAAACTTCTAAGAGTTTGGAGTTACTTAATAGGGTAGCATTAGCTAGGTGTATGTAATCAGGTATTTTTGATGATTTTTCTCATTATTTCATCCTTAACATTTTGAAGAGTACCTTACACATAGCAACTTCTCAAAAAATAAATATTTGCTGAATGAATAAATTAGACATTGTTATTACTATTGCCAGATTGTAGTTATTTCTCTGCTGTAGTCAGGAATAGTTCACTGAACACTACCATTCACCACGCAATGTTTTAATTTCCACTGGAAAAAAAGACTTCCATTGGAGTATACGTGTGTTTATAATGCTAGATCACATTTATGGTTCAGAATGTTTATTAGCCTTGAGGAATTATAGGAGATCCAAAGCCTTTCCCAGAACTTGTTTTGTATGTTTGTACTGTCAACCATCATGCATATTAATGGACAGGAAAGCTAGAGAAAATGAAATAAATAAGAAATTAAGAATACTTGCCAATTTTTCCAGATATATGTTTTAGGCCATTAGCAAGAGAGAATACTTTGCTAAATGCTATAATGACTTTGAAGGAAAGACAATCTAATACAACAGAGAAACGCACTGGGCATCCAGGGGGAGAGAAAAATCTGTGCCCTGTGCATAGCAAAAAACATCAACTAGGAGGGTGATGCTACATACTATTTCATAAGCTTGATCTTAATATTACTCTAGAGTAGTTTAAAAAATGTTAAAATAAGGAACTGTAAATACTATGGTTATCACTAAAAAATGGAGCATAGTTTATGATCTGGCATGGCTATATCATCAATGATTCCAATTAGATATCTCTGTGGAGAAAGGAAGAGCTTGAAGCAGCCAGATACACAGATAGTCTTAGCTGATATTAGAGGTCATGGAAGGAAAAAGGGAATTACTCATTTGCTTGGGATAAATTATTAGAGAAATAAGCAATTTTATTTTTCTTTCTTTTATTCAGAGTGCTTTTAAAGGTGTTTTAGTTTCTGTTATTTTATCAGAACTTAAGGAGCTGCCAAGAGATGTTCCTGCAAAATGATGATAAAAATTAATGGCTAATAATACCTATTGTGGAAGAGGATATTAGATCCTAGAAAACTTCGCAAATCTCTGCCTTCCCAGCATGAGACTCCTTTGCAACAGCAGATGATCTCACACATATAACTTCATAGCAATGATGAAGATGATACACTTTTTTTTCCTAAGCAAAATGATGAATTCAGATATTCAGAAACTGTGAGTATTGACATGGGGCACATTTGAGACCACAAAGTGAAATTCATCCCCTAGTTTTCCAATAATAGACAACCTGAAAAGTGAGTATCACATGTTGTTTATCTTAACTATAAGACATTTAACATCATTACAAATTGTCATATATATGTATATAAATGTGTATATATGTATATGTAGATCACCTATATTGTGTGTATGTATATACTATTATGTGTATTTATTTGAGTAATAATTCAGACTACTAACCAGATATTTAGGTGAATCTATAAGGGTGAAGTTTAATCAAATAATACTTAAACAAAACTTGTTCAAATTGTTCTAATTTAAACAACTATTATGATTTAGAGTCTAGAAAAGCAGTGGCAGTGTATAAAGAAAGCTTAAATGCACAAATTTAGTTATATCAATTCAACCCAAGGTTATATTTTTAATCTGATAAAAATGTTAATGTCTATGAAGCTGAACTTCAGTCTGATCTTCCTAACCACTTATGTTTGGGTAGTTCTGGATAGGGAAGGAAAATACATTCCAGAAACCCTTGCATTGGTTTTCCATAACATCTTTAATTATTTGTAATAAGAAGTAAAAGGAGAAGACAGAGCCAAGTTCCATGGGATTCTGTTTTGTCAAACTGATATTAAATACTAAAGACTCAATTTTAATTCTTTAAACATTAGGTCTCGGTGATTATGACCATTATGGAATATTTTAAGGTGATGAGATGATGAGGAATTTAGGCTAGACAATAATATTTTCAGTGTTTAAGGTGAGACATACTTGTTTGTTCTCGATTTTATGGTCAGTAACTGCATAGAAGCTATGTTATTTAAATTTTTATGGATCTCCAAGTACAATACTAATGTGAACTCAGTTCAATTTAAATAATGAAAATTTGCCAGTTGGTACATTTTAGCAGATGCTAAGTTAATATAGAACCTATGTTGTAGTGCAAAAGCCAATCATTTCTCTTTTTTTCTTTTTCTTGTACAAATTTCTTTTATTAAATTTTGGATTTCTTATTGAGTCAAATTGTTGCCTGCTTTTTAGTTTTGGGTTTCTTCCTCACTGTATCTAGATTTTCCCTTTGTTTACTTGTTTAAAATGTCATTTGTTTGTTTGTTTGTTATTTTTGAATATAATTCAATGAGTTTCTCATTATTCTGTCCATTTTTATGTTTCTTCCTCTAGAAGGTCTCAAGTTAGTATTGTCAGGGTTAAGCATCTCTCTCATGGCTGTAGTGGCTTTGTTGCATTGAAGGAACCTGGGCTTGAGGTAGATTTTCTCTGCTATGCGTGTTCCAAGAGTGTCTTTCCCTATGACCCTGAATATCAGGATCTTTTTTATGACAGAGACATAAGCAACAGCAGTAGCGCAGGCATGTAATAAGGTTTTAGTGAGCCATCGACTTTAAAGACTGTTTTTTCAGCATGCCACATGGTAACTGCTTTTTCACAAGAGCAACTAATTATCTGGACCATATATTGCAGTAGATATGCTGTATATATTCTCTTTCCTCAGAACATACTATAAAATAGGGATCGATTTCTGCTTGAGGCACTACCCATTGTCATGGGTAAGAGTGATTTTCTTGAGATTGGCATATTTCACAATTTACTCTGGAATTGAGACACATATTCAATCAATGGCACACAGATATGTCTCTGTCAAGATTCACAATTAAAGCCATGTTAAAAAGGGTCCTGTTCTCAAACTACTGTCCTTCTTCACCCATTATCAAAACTTCTGACTTATGTAAATTAAATCTATAACAGAGGTTAAGTAGGACTCAGAGCAACACAGGGCAACAGTTGAAAGTGTAAGTTTGTCAGGAGGAAGCAGAGCCAGTTAGCAAGCTGTAGCAAAAGACTATAAGAAGTGGCAGTCATCATCTAGACACTCTGTTATTCTGTTCAGTGTGATAGTTTTCATGGTTACAATAATACTGTGGATGAACCTTATTTTAAATTTGTTTCAGACATTGAAACTGATGATGCCAATTTGTATCACGAGAGTATAGAAAGGTTTATTATTCACATTATGAGATTTTCTAGGGAGAGCAGGGCTGACTCTCAAGATGGTCTGAAAATGACTTTTAGAGAGCTGGAAAAGGAGAATGTCTTGGTTTTAATGGTGGTAAGGATATGGGACTGGAGTAAGGGTTCCCACTCTAGGTAGGGCTTACATGAATTAATCTTCTTGCTGGCACCAAAGAAGGGAGAACCTGGGCTTTGTTATCAACTCACTAGATTGGGAACAGAAAGAAACTGGGAGTGGCTGCGCTTGAAATTGTCAGTAGTCAAAATCAAAAATGGATTTAGACTCATTATTATACCTAGCTGACTATAGTTTTTTGTTTGTTTGTTTGTATTTAACTTTCTTTCCCATCACAACACCACATTGCTCAATATCTCTAAGAGGACAACCATACATGCTACCACTGTCTTTCAGTTGGACTACATAACTTGTCTCTTTTTTCTCTTTTGTCCTCCTAAAAACAAGTAAAGATTAACAATTATATCAATCCAGTTTAGTGTAGGAAAGAGAAACAACATAGTTAAAGCAGGAAATATTATAACAAAAATTAGATGCTTATAAAATGATTGGAAGAATCTAAGTAGGTTCTAGTTTGGATCATATTAAATTACTTTTAGAAATACAGAAATGCTTCAACAAACGAGCTACAATCTAAGAACAATTACTGAGGCTATGCCGTAATTAACTGCATACCACCAATTCTCAAAAAATGGTTCCTATAACGAATTAAAGAAGTAGCTCATATAAAACAGCTCGTAGGTCACAGGTCAATACAGGTCCTAGGCCAAGGTCAATACAGGTGCATGGCCTGTTAGGAACCAGGCCTCACAGCAGGAGATGAGCAGCTCCCAGGCCACAGGTCAATACAGGTCCGTGGCCTGTTAGGAACCAGGCCTTACAGCAGGCGATGAACAGCACATGAACTAGTGAAAATTCATCTCTATTTGCAGCTGCTCCCCATGCTAGCATCACTGCTTCAGTTTCACCTCAGGTCATCAGGCATTAGATTCTCCTAGCAGCACTGGTTTCTGGTGCAAATAGTTGGGGAATGCTGGTCTAGAACATAGTCTTAACAATGGCTTATTTTTGCTGTGGTACATTTTTCTCTTTCCTATCTATTCATTGTTTAAATCATCAACATTTTTGGTGCCTATTATTTTATATTCCTTTAAAAATTATTAACTGTAGTCAATCTATCTTTTTTGAGAATATATTTCTTTCAATCACATTGTTTTATTTTTGTTTATTTCAACAAAATATGAAAATGTCTAAATATCTTGGAAATCTAACTCTAACCAATTGACTTTCTAAAAGAATTCCTAATTGTACCACTTGCTAATTACTATATGCTGCTCCACTTCAATCTTTAAAACCATATATCAACATGAAAAACAAATAAATTTACATATTACCAATGTCTAGTGAAGCAGTGAAGACAAATAATATTTCTAATTATATGTAGGCAGATAGATAAACTTTCTGACATCATCAGAAAAATACAGGTTTTTTTTTTCAAAACAGTTGCTATTAGTAAATGAAAGTATACAAACTTTATTAATTTTATGTTAAAAATTACATATTAGCTGCATTATATAGACTATATATTTTGTAAGAGTTTCTAAATATCAAATTTTAATTTAATAAAACCAATATAAACAGCTATTTCTTGAGGGCAGTGTGAGTAACATTTTTTGAAAAATAAAATAATTTTGAAGAATTGTTTAAATCTTTTTACTTGGAGACTATTGTTAATATTTTCAGAATAGTTATTTTTCTAGCTTCTATAGCAAATTTGAATCATGCACACTTAATATCAAAATGTCATCAATGTATAAATTGCATTATTTTAAATATTATATTTTTCCAATTTTATATCATTTTTAATACTGTGGAAAATTATGATTGCAAGTGAATAACTAGCCCTACTCCCTGAAAATGTTTGTGAACTTCTCAGGTATTAAATAAAAAGCTAAAATTACCAAATCAAAAAAGAAAATAAAATATTTTTTGATTCTTAAAATATATTAAATTTTTGAAGTTTAATTCCTAAACTCTGAGCAAGTCAATTCCAATTTTATATTTAAAAAAAAGTCAGATTTAAATAAGACTGTATTCTAGTTTCATGATCAACAGATTATAATAAATAATTATCAACAATGTGAATTTTAATAAAATTAATTGAGGTTCAGAAATATGCAGTCAAATTCTGATTTCCTCATAGCTAACATAATAATAAGGCTTCTGATAAGGGAAAAATTATATTATTTATAACAGAAAGGGAAAGAATGCATTACAAGAAAGCCTACTGCAGAACTTTACACAACCTAAACACAGAGAATTAGGAACCACATCTGAGATAATTGGAAGGATCCTCTCTGATAAGCTACGTTATGAGACATTTACATGCTGCTTTACCAGGAAGGTAGGGGTTAAATAGCACATAGTACAGTCACACATCAGTATAGTGCTATGCCTTTGACCTGGGTAGGGTTGAAATCCCACTTCTTTCTTGCTCTTGATGTCAGTCAAGTTATTTTACTTTCACTGATTATTTTTTGGTTTTGGTTCGAAATAAGAAGACTGATACATCATGGATTAGTTATGAGGATTAAATAAAATATTCTGTGTAAACCATTTAACATAACGGCTGGTATATAGAAAACTCAGTAAGTGGTAGACTACAGTAAAAGTGTTTCATTTAGAGATTATAGTAGTTGAGTATGCTTTTTTTATGGAAAGAAATTTAGTGTTATTTTAGTTTTAGCATAAATGTTTTTTTTTAATTCTATTTTAATTTAAACATATTTTATTATACTTTTAAATTAAATATTGTATTGAATTTACTGTTACTGATGTAAATTTCTTTTTGTGCTATATTCAGAAGAAATTGTGTTGTTTTTTTTCTTTTGCTCAATACCTCTGATATCATAAGAGACTTAATTTTTCATTGCTTTGCGGTTGTTGTCTTCAGTACAATCTAAATGTAATTTAGGTTCTACAGCACATCAACATTTATAGAGTATATTGCATTTTATGGTCTTATAATGAAATGCAAGCATACGTAATCTAATAAATTTAATTTGGAAAGAAAGACACGTATGCACAAATACACAATGTTGCTTTATATAGTCCCAAGGAAATATTTCCTGCTTGCAAACTAGCAACTGAACATTGGTGACAGTGAAAATAATATGAGACTATTAATAATCTTCTGTGTCACAAATGGAAAAATGATGAACCTAGGGTCGTGAATAATTAAGCTATGTGTAGATTACTAATGATGAACTAATGTTGCTAAATAGTTGCACTGAATACAAATTGACATGCACAGCTTTGGCCATTTGAAATTCCAAGTAACTTACATACTTTCATTCTGGGTACCAAAGTGTTTCACTGGCAGATGTACAGGGTGCTAGAGAACATTACAGTATGACCAGCCATTTTCTTTTATATAAGAATATGTGCAGCCAGACCCTTAGTTACCTGCTACTGCTATCAGCAGAGTCTGTTCGTTTGGGCAGACTTAACTGATCCTCGGGCAAAAAGCTAATTTTATCCTCAAGTGTAGTCATGTTACCTTTGAAGATGCAAACTACTCTAGAATAATGTGTTACAGATTTTTTTTACACATTATATGTTTTACACTTTAAAATAACATTGTGGAGTTAGAGAGCAAAGTTTTATAATTTCTACTTTAACTTTATTGAAACCAGATTTCAATAAATGGCATATAATAGCTCAGTTTCCTCCATAAGTAAAGAATAAGCCTAGGCCTTCTGAGTCCATTCCAAGTTCATTCTTCTGGACTACCTTGTTTGCCTTTCTCACAGCTAACAGACACTAGCCCACTTTGTAAGGTGTTGTCAGAAAATATGTCACAAATTCCCTACTGTTTGTCTCCATTAGATTTTAATTTCTTTGTCATCAATCTTTTTTATGAGGCAATAACAAATAACCAGATTTGTTATAAGAACATCTCCTAATACAGAGAAGCCATTAAAAACATTTCAGTGTCTGAAAGTGACAGCTGTCTCTAGTATCATCCTTGCTTTTATAAATTGTAATAGATGACACTCTTCTATATTGACTTGACACAAAAGACCAACTACCTGTGTACATTGCAAACAAATTCTGAATTTTTTGACGCAATTACTTTATTATTTCTGCTAGTAAGCTATTAAACATTTTCATGCTAAAATTAGTAACAACTTTCAGTAAATTTCCTCTGATGAATCAGAATTGTGTATGGTTAGAGGTTGCTTCTCCTGAACAAGTTCTCTTTGGAGCTGAGAAACAGAAACAACAACAACAGCAACAGCAACAACATAAGAGTTATTTACTTTTATTTTTTCTTTAGTAACTAGACTAGAAAACAAAGAGAAAAAAAGTTTTTTTTTTATCTTTTTCTTGATTCTAGAATAAGTTATATACTTTTTGAACTGTGTCCTAGATTCCTAAATTAGGGAAGAACATTAATAATCTCTAAGCACAGCAACCTGTAAATAGAAACACCAGATACCAGCAAGCTTGACCATGTGACCAAAAGACTCTCCCCATCTGACAGGTCTACAGCAGCACCAAAAGTCCTTTTTGCTAAAGAATAAAAGAAATCTCTCCAGATTCTTATATTTTTTAAAATTCTTTCCTACCTAAATCTCTACTCTTATGTGATATCTGGATCTAAGGAAAGAAAGGGTAAGGTGAAACACTAATAAATATAAATATATATTTCAAAAAATATGTGGCAGATTTTCATAATACTTCTCAAAGGAATGTTATTTTAATTATTTCTAATATTATTCTGTCTTTATATTGGTTCCACACATTTCAGCATTTTAACCCCTCTTTTTTTGTTCTTATACATAACATCTTTTTTTATGCTTTATAACTACTTTTAGATCCACCAGTAGGATGTAGAGTCCATAACGATATTAACTTTATACTGAAAAACAGAGAACTTTACCTTAGCCTGTAACTTATTGTTATTTTAAAGTATATATATATATATATTATTCTTAGTCTTAATAGAATGACAATGAACACAACAATTATTTCACTAGCAAAATTACCCCCTCATACATCTATATGGTGAATAACATTTGACAAGGTCTGTTGTGATTTCCAAATATTGACTAAATTAATGCTTACATCTTTTCAAGATAGTAACTATTATTATTTCAATTGGACAAACAGGAAACTAAGGCATAGAGAGGCTAAATGACTTGCTCAAGTTTATCTAAATAATAAACAGTACAATGAGATTAAACTCAAGACATTTCTCTCAGGGCTATACTCTAAACCAGAATATCACACTCTAAATGACATATTTTTCTATTTAGAATTTAGCAACCTCTAGACTGAAGAATTTTCTAAAGAGCTGAAGAAGCACTTTATAATAGGATCTAGCATTGTCTTTCTGATTTTATTCTATAGATTCAATTCTATCTTAATTAAAATCTCATCAGGTTTTGCTAAAGAAATTGGCAAGTTGATTTAAAATTTCACCTGGATCTACAAAGGAAATGAAGTAGGCAAAATAATTTTGTAAGGAAATCCAGAGTTAAACGATCTTACTTCAAAGTTTATTATAATGCCACTGTAATAAAGACTGTGTGGTATTTGTAAGGAGATATATACCAATGAAATAAACTAGAAAACTCATATATAGTTCTAAACATTTAATTTCAATTGAGTTTCAACAAATATACAAAAGCAATTTAGTGTATAAAAGATGGTCTATCTAACAAATGATATTTATTTTGGAAAATAATCACCCTATATCTTACTTTATGCCATATAAAATATTAACTTGAAATTGATCATGTACCTAAATGAAAAGCTAAAATATAAAATGTCTTCAAGGCCTTAAAGTAGAAGAGATTTTCTAACAGGATACAATAAGCACTAACAAGAAAAGAAAAAATTAATAAATTAGAAACATTTTTTCATATATAAATATGACAAATTTATAAATAATAGTGATATTTATATTAAAATTCATCAAAATTTAAAAATTCTGATTTTTGTGACATAAAATTCTGAATTTTGTGATAAAATTTTAATCTTTGTAAGAAAAATAAAAGGCATAGACTGGAAAAGTATTAATTAAATATTATTATTATAAATTATTAACTAATATATTACTATGATTTCTAAAATGTATGAGAAAGGACTTGTATCCAGCATATAAAAAAAGATAGATGATAGATAGATAAATAGATAGATAGATATAAATATAGATATAGATATATAAATAAGAAATAAGGACACAACATCTTAAATACAAGAAAGAGCCCCATACAGCCATTTTACCAAACAAAATGTAAAAATAGCCATATACATCTGAAGATTGCTCAACATTATTATTTACTGGGAGAGTGTAAATTTAAACAACTCTATACCTGTTAAAATGGATAAAATTAAAAAAGAATTATCATGTAAATATTGGCAAAGATGTAGAATTGGAACTGATGGAAATATGAAGTGATGCAACTACTTCAGAAAAACTTGGCATTTTTTCATTACTTAAAAATACACTTGCCATACGGCCCAGCCAGTCTACTCCAAGGCATTTATTTATCCTAGAGAAATGAAAATATAGGTACACACGAAAACTTTATCATGGATTTTCCTAGCAGTTCTATTCTTGGTTCAGAACTGGAAACAGCTCAAACGCCCTTTCAACATGTGAGTGGATAAACAATTTCCGGTATAGCTAAAGAATGAGATATTGTTCAGTAACATAAAATAACAAGATACCGATGCATGTGACAATGTGACTGAACCTCAAAACCATTATTTTGAGCAAAAGAAGCTGGATACATTAGAATGAAACTGTATAATTTCACTTATATTTAAATTGTAGGACAGGCTAACCTAATTTATGATAACAGCAAATCTGTGTTTTACAGGGGCCAAAGTTAGGTTGAATTCGTAGAAAACAGAGACATATGTGGTTATACAAATATTATATACCTTGATTACGATTGTGGTTATATAGGTGATTACAATTGTCAAAAACAATTAAATTTCATACTTAAAATAAGTGCACTTATTCTATGCAAATAATCTTGATAAAATTGATTAAAACTATACAGTGAAGAGCTATGGAAACATTAAGTAGAATGCAATAAAGGTGAGGTGGGGAGGATCTGTTACTCTAAATTAGAAAGTTACCAGAGCTTACTTAAAACATACCATTTATTTTGATGTGTATAATCAGACAAATTCACCCAGTTCCTATACAGTTGACAACTGTAGTGAGATAGCATGAATGGAAAAGTACTAAAAGTGCCATATAGTACTTTTATTCTTTAGTTAGTCTCCCAATTTCATTTAAGATTAATCTGAAAAAAAGCAATTGACAGAAACTCTCTCTCTCTCTCTCTCTCTCTCTCTCTCTCTCTCTCTCTCTCTTTCTCATTTAGCTAAATTAGTCCACAAATACCACTGCCTTGGAAAACCCATTTTGCGTGGCTAGGTGACAGGGGCCTTTGAATTACACTAGCCCCTCCTGCAACAGCATGCTCTAGACTACACCCCACAGTGTCTAAGTGTAAGTTTCTGATATGGCTACCCAATGCCCCTTTCAATAAACAGTCTCTCTTGCCTCTCAGCTCCTTTACCTTGTGCACTCCTGGATAAGACCCTCATAGACTTTACCACAACCCCACTCTTTTTCTTTTGAATCAACCAGTTCAGCTTTGGACTCTTTACCCCAAAGTACTTCACCTGGGAATCTTAATAAAGACATGTATCCCAATTCCTGGGGAATGCTTTGTCTGCACTCTCTTTATCTCCCCATGTGGCCCCTCTAAGTATTCTCTGGACCTCCTCCAGCTCCTATGAGTAAGCTTCTCTGTTTCATTATCCTTTAGGTCTTTTGTTGAACTATGGATCACTATCCAACAGGAAACTCTGGGGCTCTACTTAAATGTTAATTTAACAAGAAATCATGAGACACAAACATACAAAAATATCTATGCACACAACATATACCTCCAGATGTTCAGTGAATTAATTTATGAATAGAGAGAAAACAAATAATCAGATGAGGAAATTCCTTTAACATTAGATGCTGAGAAAAAATACGGGTGAGCCCATTTATATATTTATATAAATTTTATATATTTATTAAGTAAAATATTGGTCAGGAAAAACCTGAGTTGATAGTTGTTCCTTTAGAAACATATTAAAGGCTGATTATCTCAAAGAACAGTAAGCAAATACACAAAGTCTTGCTGAGTTATTGAAACTTTACATTTTTCTTCAAATATCCATGTCTTTTGTATAATTGGTTACATCTGAACTGTGCTAATAACTTAACCCGAGTAAGCAAATTTCAGTCACATTATTTCTCTAAAACCAGAAATGACAGGTCAGTGCCACCATCTCAGTAGGAAGAAAATAGAAGAGACACTAGGTTCACAAAAAGAGAAAGTTTAAGTTACTTATAATTGTACCTAGTTCAGCCTACTCACTTTGCAAGTCAGAAAATTGATACCTAGAGGATGAGAAGGAAGTCAAGAAGAGTGTGTTTAATAGTAGTGATGTAATTTAACTAATTACATATATTATTACCAGAGTTTATGTCAGAATCTAAATCTACGAATTCAAATTCTCTTTTTACCATACTTTGAAATACAGGTTACTAGAAAAATAGTTCTTTGTTCTCCCAGAGTACAGCACTGCAAATGTATTATTGTATTTTCTATAACAATCACATCAAAGCTTTATTTAGAAACTTCTTTGCACATACTGCCTTCACATAATGAAAATAAATATTTTCATTTGTAAGATATTCTTGTAAATAAAATTTGATTGACATTGGCCATACTCAAAGTTAACAAATTAAATCTTTGAGATTCTCTGTAGAATATATAGTCCATGAAGTAATTATACATCTGAGAATTTTATAATTTTCAGTGTTAATCACTTAGATTCAGAGAATCTGATGTTTAATATGAGAGAAATAGCTAAAATAATATAAAAAGTTATGAAAAGATTTGGTACCTCCCCAGAGCATACATTTTTATATTCAATTATTTTAACCACTCTCAATTATTTTAACCAATGGTTAAAGTAATTTAACCATTGTAGAAATGAGGAATGTAAGACTCTGGAACGTTAAGGGATATTCTCAGCATTGCTTATTTAGATAATAATCTGTGTATTCTAGGTCAGTGTTTGTATTGACTACACCAAGGACTTTCTTCCTTATACAAGATGTTGTCAACTCTGTACAGGATTATGTAGATGTGAATACAAAAATTCATGCTTTGTATTTATTATTATTTCTTACCCAGTCTTTAAAAAAATGAAATATTTTCATCAGTAAATTGAAAACAAAACATCATTCACTAGTGATAGAGACATAAAGATTATGAAGCTCCTCCACTCAGCACAAAAAAAAATGAACTATTTTCAACTCTGCTAATATATACACATATACTTAATGCTTGGGGGATTTTTAAATTAATGACAAAATTTGTAAGAAAAATATCTACGACATAATAAGCTATGTTTGTATCAACTGCAGTGTCTGTTTCTGCTGGTGACAAGCTAAAAAATTGAAGGTTTCTCAAAGCATCTTTCTTCATCTAAGTATTTCATTTTGAAAGAAAGCAGGATTTTTTATATTTCATCAAGAGTGGGAATGTATATTTTTGCTACACTACAGGAAACTCGACTAATTCTGGTGAATGATAAGTAATAATTTATTTATATTATAAATAATCTTGGAATGCTGTTATAATATATATATATATATATATATATATAGCAATATATTTGTTTGCATTTCTATTGGTATAATTTTAGCTTCTTAAAAATAAGTCATTCTTAATAACATTTGTATAACCAGTGTTTAGTACATAAAAAACATTTCAGTAATATTTTTCCCCAAGTCTCTGATATATATGTGGGCATTTACAAAACAAAATGCCTTGCAAAATTGAGTCAAATTCCACTACATTTTGGAGTGGTTTTAATGCAACCAACTAATACCATCTGAAATATTATCTGTCTTCCCCAGCTGATCACAAGTTCTATTAAGCAAGTACTTCATCTGTTTTGTTTTTTCTTATATCTCTAGCACCCAGAACAATTCCTGACACACCATAGATTTTTAAAAAATATATACTGGGTGAATGCATAGTGAATAAAATAATAAATTATTATTATTCTGCACTTCATCTTAGCCAACAAGTGAAGAGACTATTATTTTGGATTCTTAAGATTCTTGTATGTCACAGTGAAATCAATGTTCATGTGATTAATATTTCTTATTGCTTCTAATTTTTGTTTTTAATTATATTCAGGAATGTTCCCAGGGAAAATTACGTGGCTTTTCACAAGTAGCATAACTCCCTTCATTAGTTTTTTCAGGTTCTTACTCTGTTACCATACACCAAATAGAGACAGGAAGTGTACTACAAATGGGAGTGTGCTCCTCTCTTGTGTTGGATAAAAATAAGAATAGCTTCTTTCAAGAACAATATTAAGGTTTACATAGTGTAATGTATGGTGAAAGCATAGTTTATTTATTCATGTAGCCTATCATATTCTCAAATATATGGAGAATCACTCTACAAATATAAACTAATCACTAATATTCTAGAGAGATGATAGTTTGCATTGTTGAAATTTGGATGCTCTAATATTGGGTATGCCTTGTTTTCTATTTTATTTACATTTTGTGTTTGAGGACATAATTTTCTGATAACATTACATGTGTTCTGTTAGCTTGTTGGACTTTTTATACAGCAATGCCCATCACAGACTTATGATTGATTCGATTCAAATTTTAAGGATAAAAAGGAACTAGACTTTTTATAGTGAAAAATACATAAGGCTGTAGTTGCTGAAAGAACCCTCAACTTTTCCCAGGAACTGAGAACAGCTGTAGTTGAGACTGAGCAGAATAAGAATTCAGAGAGGACATCAGTATAACCATCACACATACTATAAAATTGTAGATGACCTGTATAGCAGAAGTCCTTCTCAGTCTCCTTCACAGACACTACCTTCTAAATGGGCACAAAAGTCATGTACAAAGATGCCCATAACATTATTATTAATCATAGACAAATAACTGAAATCCATAAAAATGTTCATCAGTGTTAGAATATAATCATATATTTAATGAATGAAATATTATGGCAATTAAATATACAAACTATAGTGACATACAAAAATGTAGATGCATCCTATAACCTAATCTTGAGCTAAAAAAGTTAGCAGTATAAAAATATATACCTTATATTCCATTTCTATAAAATTAAAAAATAGGTAAATGTAAGCTAGTGTTAAACGTCAAGGTAACAGTTATCTTTGGGGAAATTACAAGGAAGAGTAACTGGAAGAGGAAATAAAAAGGGTCTTTAAGAATTTTGGCAATTATCCCTTTTTCATTGTATCTTAGTTTCAATAAGTTCTTTTATTTTAATTTTTGAAAATCATATCTGCTATTTTTATTATATTTCTTGTCATTCTTGATAGTTTTGCTGTTATTTTAAGAAATACTTATTTAGTTAATCAGCTAATCTCTTTTATTTTTGTGCAACTCTCCAGATTCTGAAAATATAAATGTAATTAAACAGACAAATATCATAGCCCCATAGAGCTCATATACTAGTTGAAAAATAAAAACAAAATCAAAACAATGAAGTATAGATTATAGTTATAAGTTCAACAGAGATAAAGGATAGAAGAAAGGTAGAGGAAATATGTGTATGTTGAAAGATGTGTTGTAGTTTAATAGGATGGGTCAACAAGGCCTGACCAAGAAGACCACATCTATACAAAGACCTGAAGGAAGCAAGGAAGTGAACTCAGATAACTGGAGTAAAGACAGTCTAGACAAGTGGAAAGCCAAGTGCAATGCAATAGAGAGAGAAGATATCTGGACTCTGAGTAATTGAGAAATAGCACTGAGGCCAATGTGGCTGGAGTAGAGTGAGCAAGATGAAGACAGAGAAATAATGATAGCCAGTATGTAGAGCACATTTAAAGCCTTATGCTTTTCCTTCAGATAACTTAGAAAGCCATTTGAAAGTGTTTTAGCAAAAGAATAGTAGGATCTGTCTTTTTTTGAAAAATATTACTCTGGCTGCTTCCCTGAGATTTTATTTAAGGATAGAATAGGCAAGCATGAGGACCTGAAGACCATTACCAAAATATGAGAATGGTTCACAGAAGAGATGATGGTGGCTTAGACCAGCACTGCAGGAGGTAAAAATGTACAAATTCTGTATATGTTTGCAGGCAAACTGATGATATTTGCAACAAATTGAATTTGAGGTATGAAAGTAAAAGAGGAGTCAAGAATAAATCTAGATATACATATCTTAACTAGATTTGCTGTCATTAACTGAAATAAAAAGAGAGAGTTGGGGCAAAATATTAGAATCTCATATTTTGACATTCTGGTTTTAAAATACAACACTCAAATAAAAGGTTGTATAAATAAAAGAGAACTACCTTAGAAGACTAAAACAGAGAGATAAGGAAGGGCAAATTAAGAAGGAATGATTGATAATATGTGTCTAATGTTACAGATAAGTATATCTCAGTTAATTTCTGTGATAGGTACAGCTTAGATATATATTAGATAAGACAGTCATGTCCTATACAATTTAAGACAGCAGCATTCTCAAGGGAGAGGCAGATTTCATAAGAAGTAGATGATGAAAAGAATTCTCTGAGAAAGTGTTGAGATACTGGGTATTTTAATAATAGATCATGTATTTCAAATAAAGAGGAGGCCAAAAAAAACAGATGAGATTAGGTAATATTTATGAGAATCGTAGGTTTCTTGGGATGATGGACACAAGCAGGGCTAAAACAAAGCCTGCAACTTCCTCTTTACTCCTGCTAACACTGATGTGTAGCCTGGAAGTTGAGGTGGAGGCCAAAGTCATAAGGCTTTTCATGCTTCCATCTCTCTTATCTATACTCATGAATATTTCTTCTCTTATATGCTTTTTTGTAGCTGTTTTCACTCTCTTTTTAAAAAATATTTTTCTTCCTCCTAAACCCAGCTCAAGTATCAGTCCCTCCAGGAAAATTTTCCTCAACTAATCCAGACTTTCTTAATCTGAGCTATGTCATTTTTCTCTGCTTCTATATGATAAATCAGAGCAGCCATTTATTTCTCTTCTTCCCATTAGATTGTTATTTACATGCTTGAAAACTATACTTTATCTTCATGTCATCAATACCAGGCACACAATAAGTCACTTTTTGAATGGGAAAAAAATTTTTTAGTAATCTTGATTTAAAAGTACATAATAAATTTTTAATGAGACTACTGTAGTTGCATAAGAATCTTTCTGTTTAGGTAACTTTATTAACCAGCATAAATATTGGAAAAGAGGTGCTATCTAAGAAAGAGTTACAGCCTATAAAAATAATGTAAGAAAATTTGATTTTATTATAAAATGATATTAGCACAAGATATCAAGTCACAAATAGGCTCTATCATGGAGTAGAATAAATAATAGCTAATCTTAATGATTAATGCAGTTAAAAGAAAATTTGTTCCTATGTATCTTTTGGTTTAGACAACAACAGGGAGAGAGAGTGAGTGAGAGAGAGAGAGAGAGAGAGAGAGAGAGAGAGAGAGAGGAGAAAGAAAGGAAAATGGAAAGGATCACCTTCAAACAGAATAAATAAATCAAGTATCAACTAAAGGTAAGTAGAGCTCAAGATAAATAGAGATATAATATGATAGCATTGACAAATAACATAAGCCAACACATTTGGCCTAGATGTTTGGTTTGCAAAATACTAATAGACTCTCTTTAACAAAAACATTTAAAGGTATATAGTGATGTAATATTATGT
The DNA here is from genome assembly GCA_030015415.1 of Cynopterus sphinx. NCBI lineage: Eukaryota > Metazoa > Chordata > Mammalia > Chiroptera > Pteropodidae > Cynopterus > Cynopterus sphinx. The sequence goes on along the minus strand of CM057382.1, from coordinate 95,755,546 downwards.
ATACACTTATTCTATTCTTGGAAGTACTATGCCATTACTTGGATCTTATTCCATCTAATAATTTAAATAGTGGTCCAAGAAATGAACTCATTTCCACTCTACAGATGACAGCAGTAGCCATACTGGGCTTGCCTTAAAACCTGTATGAGCTAAAGAGCAAATGCAAGACATAAAGCCAAGTCTATTTAATCCAAATTCAAAGCCTTTCCTTCAGGACAGGAGAACTTATAAACATATACTTAGGAACATATTTGAGATAAAAATAACTCTTTGAAAAATAGTGAAAAATGGAATGGCACAAATACACTAGAGTCAATCTGTGTACTTGAGTTTGAAAGGAGAAAGAGTAGATGAGAGGGGGTTTGGCGGGCCTGGGGCAAAAAGGTGAGTAGATTAAGAAGTACAGATTGGTAGTTGTAATGTAGTCATTGGAAGTGAGTACAGAATATAGTCAATAATATAATAACTGTGTACAGTGCCAGGTGAGTACTAGAGTGATCAGGGGGATCACCTACATCATAAATTATATTGCTGTCTAACCATTATGCTGAACACCTAAAGCTAATATAAAATAATACTAAATGTCAATTGTAATTGAAAAATAAAAATTAAAAAAAAAGCATTGGTGAAAATTTACTTTATGGTATTAGAATGCAATGTTAGAACAAAGTTACTCAATGCTCATTTATTTTAAATATAATGTAACTAATCTAAACATGATCTAATTTAATTATTGTATTTCTATAGTCTCTTTTTATTTCCTTTGGGCAGGAAAGTGTCATAGATACAATGAATGTGATAAAGAAATTCAATCAGCAATATATCTTTATGGATAATATGAAGCTGATTAAAGTATTTTTAGGGAGTATTGAATAATGCAGCAAGTATAATCTGAAGAAAGTACTACTAGAATACATTTCAAAGATCAGTCCTTGTACCTGAAACATCAGAAAAAGAATGTATCCCAACATTTAACTACGTGATTTGTATAACCCACTTGCCTAATAAAATCCTACCTGACTTCCTCCTGGAAGGGCTAAAACTCATTTTCATGTGATTTTGATAGTTAGATTAATTAATCTTTTGCACTTAACAATATTTGAGTAAATTTTAAGTGACTAAGAAAATTACCTAAATAGTAGTGTGAGTTAGGCAAAGCTGAATTTCCAGGCACACTATTAGTCTTCCCTTGTAGAATAATAAAATAATTAGAAATTATTCTCATCTTCTTCAAAATGATAAATAACAAATATAAAGGGAAAAAAAGGAAAAAAAAATAGAAATCAACCTTCCATTTTAAGCATGGCATATTTTTGATACAGGCACAGCTGCTACTGTAGGAAAAGCCTATTACAAATGCAAGTAGACGTATTTACCCACAAATAATATTTTCATTAATGTTACACTATTTAGGAATAAATCACATGTGCTAGACCTTTTGGAGTTTCAAGGAAAGAAAAATAGTCTTCTTAGATTACTGGCCACAGCAAAGGTATGTTGGCCGTTAGTCTCTATTCCATTATAAATTATAAGTTTTTCTTATTTTTTCATAAATATGGTGCTAAGATTGGATTTGTCATAACTAGTATAATTTATATAGAATTACTTAGAATATAGTGTCTTATCGGAGTAAAAAAATTGGAAAATTCAGCAATATTAACCATTTTAAATTCAACAAAAGATGCTAAATCTATTGATATAAAATTTCTCTATAAAATTTAGAATATTTCAGAGATAAGAAAATGGGCTTTGACTTTTGACAAATTACACAATCTTTTTTTTAGTTCAGCTCTGTTATAAAAAGCAAAGGAAAAGAAAAAGAAAAAGTAATAGTCATATATTTTAACAGATATGTGGTATTGTTCTTAGACATTTGAGTAGTTGCCATCTATTTATTAGTTTTTTCTTTCTCTGAAGTGGTATATGAAATCATTTGTTGAGAATAAAATGGTAAAAGAAATGACTTATTCTCTATTTGATGATAGTTGAAGAAAATAGAAATACTTGTGAAAAGCGGAAAATGAAACATCGAGAAAAACAGAACTGCTTAGTGAGATTGGAAATCTACTTGAGACTGTTGACAATTTATAGTTGTAAATATCTTCAACTTATATATATATATATTCATATGTATATGTTCATATTATATATTCATATTCCCTCAGAAATACTCTGCAAGCTATGAACAAGATAGTGTAGATAGATAGATTACCCAGGATTAGCATTTTTTCTTTCTTTTTTATGTGATGTAGTGAAAGGACAAAGGACAAGTGAGTTTAGAATTTTGACAAGAGAGTCAGTGACATGATATTGAGTACATCAGAACTGTGAACACAGCGAAAGAACTCATAAGTAGTCAACATGAATTTTTTGTACAGTTGTAATAGACATAGATTCAGCAAAAAAATTTAAAAAACAATAGAAAGGTAATATTATAAAACAAAACATCTGAATTGTGACATTTTCAGGTTGAACAGTTTAACAATAAGGTTCAGTGAGTCAGTATCCATTGGTTATCTGGCCAAAGCATAGAGGTAATAAAAGTCATGGTATTTCAGATGTCTGAAAAACTGAGAGGTCATGTTTTTTATGAGACTTCCATATAAATTTTATAGTCACTTATGATGGTTAGAATTTCCATGAAATGTAAGACTATGCACCATGTACCAAATGAGTTGAACAATAAAGAACATATTGTCCGGGGCCGTTTGTTTGATGGCTGCCCTCTGGGTAAACAAGTGATTGTTTGCTCAGCAGGTGTTTGCAGTTACCTTGCTACTTTGGTAGTGACAGAGAAGCACCTGTTGCTCCAGAGAACAAGCTGATTGTTAAGGAGGAGGATGGGAGCCTTGAGAGAGCAACAGGCTCCCTGTGCAGGTGCAAGCAGTTGTTTCTTCTTGTGTAGGTGCAAGCAGTTGTCGGTCTCCCACGGAATCGTAATGCATAAATAGGGTGTACTGAATAAACTTGAGGCTGCAATATTGACTGTGAGCCCTCCCGAATCTTTCTCTTGTCTCTGTTTTTTCTTTCATCCTCAACCCACTCTCAGGGACTGTTCGACTTTCGCCGGCAGGTTCCGGCAACATATAAGGAGTTTTATGGATGAGGTGAAAGTGACGGTGTATAGGTAAGTTTTATGACTCACAAAGAAGAGATGACTTTACAAGAGAGTAGAATTTTAAAGTTCTAAATTTGTTGTTGGTCAGTAGGATTCCAAACTCATAGGTATCATGAGACCTATGTAGTGAGAGAGAATTCGCCTTTTTGAATGGAGGGAGCTGCAATAGAAGTAGGATTCTCAGTTGATGATCAAGTTTTAGATAAGTAAAAACAGCAAGGGGAATGTTTAGCTGAAACATTGAAACAAAAGATGCTTTATTAATTATGGATCAGTATTAAGTTTTAGAAGAAGAAAAGAAGAATGATTGTCTCAGAGGAGAAAAAATAAGAGGACTATCAATATGAAAATATGTAATAAGAGAAGACATTTTGTTTGACTGCAGAAATATGACCCTTGTGGATTCAGTCACAAAATATACCTAGAAAGAGAAAAAAATATTCAAGACAAAGAATTCAACAACAGCCAAATGAGAAACTGAGTCATGAGTGGTAGGTAGGAACTAATCACAAGCTACATTAGTTTTCACATATGGATATGCTCTAGCAAAGTGCATTATTTTAAAACTACATTATTATAACATTATTTAAACAAACAAACAAACAAACAAACAAACAAATAAAAAACCTTTCGGCACTCCGTGTGGTAATTGAGTATAAGTTTGAGGTTAAATGACCTATCTTGATATCACTTTATCACACTTTCTACTTTCTAGCTTTGAAAACTTTAGGAAATTGCATATTTTCTCTCAGCCTCAGGTTTTTATCTCTAACATGATGTTATAGACAGTTATAGACAGTTATTTCTCCAAGATGTTATAGACAGTTATTTCTCCAAGGTCGAATAACTAGCAAGTGAGTAAGTCGCTGAACATAGATTTTCTAAATCCAAATTCATTGTCCTTTCTTATATACCACCATCACTGATGGTTAAACATCCAAAAAAGGCCTTTATAAAGAATTCACAATTCATATGCTGAGTTTGGGAAAATCAAACAAGATTTATGTTACTGCTTCTCCCTACCAGCTGTCTGTGAGTTGCAAGGCTAAACACAGGCAACAGTTTGCTTAGATGTTCCATTTTGGTTACTTAAAACATATTGCAAGACATTTCTGCACCTTGGTTTAAAATATAGTTTAGTTGGTGGCAAAAATTAACGGTTCTCTGAAAAGGATCTAAACAAATACTAGGCATTTCTTCAGTTTTCAATCAACTGTGATATATGTTTAAAATAAAGTTAAAGCAACGGCAAAAGTAGAAAGATGGTAGAATGCAAAGTTAGAGATAAGGAAAGTCATTTTGCCACCACAAAAGGAAGCAGATGGAAGATTATGAAACTTGAAAAAACTGGAGCCAACCAAAGAGGATAGCAGAGCCAGCCTGATGAAAATAGTGCCAATGAAGAACACAGGCAGATTGCTCAGCCCTAATGGCACAACAGCAAAATATAGGAGATAGGCCATAGGTGATAAAACACTGTCTGGGGATTTTAGACCACATAAGCAGAGAAAGAATATACTAATGGAAGAGTCACCAAAGGACACCTGTGTTAGGTCTTTTTAACTGAAGATCTTCTCTTCCTGGTACTCAGCAAATGACATTTCAAATGTCCATACTAGTTTCATGTTAAATATTTATAATAAATCTAGATGTTGGTAAATATACCTGACCTTATTATCTGGACCCTCTCTATTTGTAGCTATATCCAAAATAAACAACTCCCAAATAGTTACAGTAATTCTTTACTATATTTTGGGCATAACATATACATCTGTCATTTAAACTGTTTAAGGTTACCGCAAGGATGAAAAAAAAGCCAAATATTTGTAGGTAGATTAATTGAATTATCATGTAATTAAACAGAGTCTTCTAACCCTTAGTTTTGTCAATGGGCAATGTGTCCAATAAAACTAAAATAATCAAAATCACATTGATGTAAAGGACTAATGATGACTTCATCATCATCATCACCACCATCACCATCACCACAGCCACCATGTAAAGCAATTTGCAAAGAAAAATACAGATTCTGGTTTACCTCACACAGTGTAGAATAAATTTCTTAATCTCAAAAAATATAAATTATAATTTATTCTTCCTTCTGCAAAGAATATCACACAAATAGCCTTCTATGCTTTTCCAACTAAATTGGGTGATGATTGGGATAACTTCTCTTCTTACTCCACTGATTATAGCACTAAATTTCTTACTTATCTAGAAAACATAAAGAACTAGAGCAAAGTGTCCCTGGTTGCTTGTTTTACAGTCTATTTCACTATTGTGATATGTGTTAGTTTAAGTCATATTGATTTTTTAGTCATTTTACTAATTATAGAGAGACTTAACTATCACATAACACAATTTGCATTTGTCAATCAAATTTGAACTTGGTTCAGACCAAGAAAGGAGGAGAATTAATATATTGAATTGATCTTGTTTCTCTCTAAACAGTATAGCACTGTCTTCTCTAAAAGACAACTCCCTTAAAGCAGCATTTTAACACTTCTTTAAATCTTATCGTTTTGACTATTTACAATAACCTTTTCTGCTCCTTTATAGAGAAAGTGAGATAATCAATTTGAAGTTCAATTTTTGTGTCCCCCCCACACATACACACACACATTCAAAGCTATCTCTATCTCCTATATTTTATCTCAAATGGAGTCAATCTTTTTTCTTTTTAAAATTATCATAATTTTTATACCTCATTAAGATATTTTTTTATAATTTATTCTCTTCTATATCTTAAAATATTTTTCCTCTTACATATTTCTTTTAGTTTACAAACAAGAACAAAGCATTTTTATCTCAAATCTCTCCCCAACTGTAAGAACTCATCTTGATCTATATTAAAATAAATTATAACCTATAGTTATAAAAATAGTATATTACTAGAATTGATGGACAATAAATAATTCCTAGTAAAATGTATGCGCTTAATCTAAAGTACAAAGAATCTTGAAAAATTATTAAAACCAAAAGGGCAAGAAAAAAATGACTATTTAAAAAATAAATATAAGGTAGATAAAGAGTTAGATAAGCAGAGGAAAAAATATATATGAATATACATATATTCATTTGAAGGAAAACTTAAAATAACAACTCAAAAAGTGAACTTTATTATAAAGTAACATTTTTGACACAAATTTTTCTGAACAAAAATACACTGAGAGTTAAAAGAATTTTGAAAAATGAGTGAAAACAAAGAATCAGACAGTTTTGTGTGTGTGTGATTAATGCCTCATTTATCAACTGGCAGAGTGTTTTTGTTTGTGTCTATGTATGTGTTTATAATGTTGTGACAATATTTTATATTTAATTAATGCCAAACATGTGAACAACTGATCTTAAAATAGACGCTTGTCATTTGAAGTATTTTCCTAACATTATGTAGTTGATTTGGTCTCATATGCTGTATTTCATTGATATTTAATGGAAGAATTTGTTCAAAAGGAAAAACAAAACACCTTGGAAATCTCTATGCCCAAAGTAGTTTATTGATTCATATATTTCTCATAAAATTATGATATAAAACTATTTTTAACAACTCCTGAAATAAAAAATGAGGCTAAAGGGAAAACAGTTATGTAGGTTATGTTAATGGAGCTATATACCATGTCAGACATGTAAGATAGTTGATATGCATATGATATTTCACAATCTAACTATTATACAATATAATTTCTTGCTTTTATGTTAACTTCAATAATTTAGAAAACTGATAGAACTTTCACATATTATTTTTATTTACAGTGTTTTGTTTTCTGAATAAAAAGTCAGAATTTTTCTGAACCCTATACAAAGATCTGTGCTCCATTATTCAATAAGTAATGTGAACTTTAATATTATCTAGTTGAAAGAAATAAGCACTTAGTTTTTGTCTAAATCAAAACTGCATAAAATAGAGCCAATTTTTGCTTGGGTTGGTATCTCTATTGGTAATTATCTGTTTTATATACCATTATAACAGGAAAAATAGACCTACTATATGACTTCTCTTGAGATGCTTTTACTATGAGAAAGGTGTTTAATTTTCTGGAAAAAAAAAACATCAGCCATTAAATGTGCTGTTTCATTTACAATAATTCATTCATTAATGAGCATAAGATTATAAACAAAGCACTATTCTAAGATATTGGAAATAGAATAGTTAAGAAAATTGGCAAAAATCCCTAAGTTTGTGATAGTTAAATTCTAATTAGCCAGGCAAAGATATTAAACAAATAAGTGATGTTTACAGCATATCATCTGATAAAAGAAAGCGGTAAGAAAAGCAAACTGATGATGGACTAGAAAAATGAAAATAATTTTAAGTTGGGTAGTCAAGACAGGCCTTATTTTGAATAGGAAATTTGAACAAATACTTGAAGGGAGCGAGAGAGCAGCCCGTGAATAAAAGTGTTTCAATAGAGAGAAACTGCAAAGACTCTTAAGCAATAAACTAACAAACAAATTCAAGTACACCTGATATATTCACAGAACCAAAAAAAAAAAAAAAAGTATTTGAGCAAAAACGGAATAAATGAAGGTGTACATGAGGTCATTAGCCTGGCAGGAAAGATAAATGGATGGACTTTGAAAATCATTCTGAGTGAGATGGAAAAGGACTGAAGAGTTTGATCAGAGAATTACACAGCTGGGATTATTTAATTGTATCGCTCTGGTTACTCTGTTGAGAGAATGAAATATAAGGAAGAGGGACAAGGTTAGAGATTATTGCATAGTTCCTGGGAGAGGTGATGATGACTTACACCAAGGTGAACCATAGAAGATGGTGACAAATAGTTGCCATCTGGATATTTTTGAAACTATGATAATTGATCAGGCCTGGTTTGAAAGATTTTGGGATCATGGTTAACTAGAAACATTTTGACATAAGCCACAGAAAGGTTGAATTTGTAAATCACCAAGATGTCTAGAATTTCACTTGGATCTTTAAAATAAATCAACTGAGCAGTCCAATATTCATGCATATGTTATCTGAGCGACCCAAACTCTTTTTTTAATCTTCAAGAAGCATACACTAACATTTCTTTTACAAAACGGGCTTGTGATGATATGTTTCATCTATAATTTATAATAGTCACTTTAGTTTTTCAGAAATTTATAAAGGTATTGCATTTTTATAACACAATTGTATTCCAGATGATAACATTAACTCATCTCAGTCCTGAAAGAGATATTTTTATCATTTTAGAATAGAACAGTTGGATTCTTCTAATTTAAATGATTTTTAAACTTTCTGATAATAAAAGTTAATGTATAAATTTAAGGTGTCTTTTTAATAACTCTCACATAGGATATATGAATCTATTTAATGATACCATTCTTTCTAATCAGTATTTTTACATTATCATTATGTAGAATCCTTTCATTCCTCTAAATTATTAACATCTTTACACCATTTCTATATTAAAATAATTATACATATAATTTCTACCTTTAGGCTCATTAATATTGTTACCTAAATCATAACTATCAGCTACTGAAATTTTAAGTCATTATTTACCACAATTGACTTTACTAGTTATAAGGTAAGGTTTAGGAAAGAATATTGTGAAAAGGTTTTCTAAACACTTTGAATACATCGATATCAATGTTTGGGAACGATTGTTCTGAATTATAGTGGTGAAGACATTTAAGTTGAAACTAAGGAGCATGTTTACATTAATGTGAAAGAATGTCAATAAGATATTTTAAACCCCTTATTGCTATCCTATTTTTTTCTGTTTTCCAGCATGCTGCATACATGTATCCTCACTGCTCTTTATCTATCTTGTCCCTTCATTAATGATAGCAGTTATTCTTGGTTGTGATTTATATTAATTCATGATTCACACATTTATTCCATTAATATCTATTGCTTTCTACATTCTGTTAGTTACTATTGTAGGCTTTGGATAAACATCAGTAAGCAAAAAGAGAAAAACTTTTGCTCTCATGGAGCTTATAGTTTAGTTATAAGAAACAGGAAATAAATATATAATTTAATAGTTATACAATGTGTCAAAAAGTGATAAGGATTGTCAGGAAAAATACACTCGTTTTCCAATAATCCTTAATAATTTATGGAGAAACGCCATCATTTAATGACAATTGAATGGCTTTTTAGCTCCGAAAAAGGTATGTGCATCAAAAGTTCTTTCTTCTCTTAGTATAGTTTACTATTTTACCTTAAAATATTCACAAAATCTTAAGGATTATAATTTGAGAAAAAAAAAAAACTGTGACTATATTTTACATTTTTTACAGTGTAGATTTTTAAATGTAACATTAAACTGAATCTTGTTTTTGATTAATTTCTTATCTAAAATTATTTATCATTACCCCAAGATTTTTTTCTCAGACTTTTACTATATATATGTGCCCTGCATCATGCCAGGTCATTGTCCTGTGCTTTGGCCTAGGGATCATGATTAATCTGAATCTATATAGTCAAGTGCCTAAGTAAAAATCTTGGCTATGCAGTTTACCAGTTCTGTATACTTAGGCAAGTAAGTTCTCTGTACTTCACATTTTCATCTATAAAAATATAGATAAGATTAATAAAAACATAATAGGTGTTTTAAAAGATTAACTGACATAAAACAGGATATGCAATTATAACTAGCTCGGTACATAGCAAGTCTTAAAAAAATATCAGCTGTTCTTATCATTTAAAAATATAAAACTATAAAACTTCTCTCAATAATTGTATAATCTAATTGCGAAGTCAATACAAATATTCTTAAGCAATTTGTAAGTGATAAATAATTTCCCCAAAATTAATTGGAAGAGAAAAATGATACGGTAAACATGTATTAGACTGACAGAACTCTGATGAATCTTATAGTTTTTAGGTATGGTTATTTTACATATGTTTTAAGCAAGTGTATTTTCTTGGGCTGCCATAACAAACTACGATAGTCCAGGTGGTTTAAAATACAAAAAATTATTTTCTAGAGGCTGGAAGCCCAAGATTAAGTATGACAGGATTGATCTGTTCTGAGGTCTATCTCTTTGCCTTGCAGGTAGACACCTTCTTGCATGTCCTCACATGGTTACCCTATGGTTTGTGTCTCTGTGTCCTAATGACTTTTTTTTATAACATTTGTAAGATTTATTAAGGCCAGCCCTAATCACCTCAATTTTAAAATCATCATTTTTCAAAGTCCCAATTTCCAAATAAAGTCACATTTTGAGGCACTGGGGATTAAAAAATTGACTTATAAATTTAGAAAGAACACAATTCAGTTTGTACAGCAAGTTACTCAAATATGAAGGTCTCAATTTTCCCCACCTATAAAATGCAGAAGACGTAATACAAACTACAAGGTATATTTTCAAGAATTTAAAATTTTTATATAATGCTTTCAACAACATGACCATGGCTTTGTGCTCAATGAGTATTATCACCTTAATTAATGAGTATCACAAAAAGGAACAAAGGCAAACTTGAGGTAATTCAAGGGGGTTTATTTACAAAGAGATCATTACAATGGCACTAGTGAAGTTTAAGGAAAACCACAAGGGAAATTGGGTCAAATCGCATAAATCTTTTACCATCACTTGCCATGAAGACATGAAGAAAGGTAGAGGTTACTAAAATGTGGAAGAAGTCAATATCTTTAGCAGGTAATAAATATCTGGACATCAAACTCTTTCTTCCTTTAGATTCCTTGCCAGGGTTTCTCATTAAGGTAACCCAAATGGAATCCAAAGATAGTGAAAGCCTTAATGGTATGGTTCATACATGACAGTTTCCTACGGGCAGATAGTAGAGAGGATAAGGAAGAAGAGTGTTTCTAGAGGAGCAATTGGAAAATAGCACAGAATAGTTGACATTAGAAGAGAGGTGGAGAGAAGATATCAATATCCTTGAAAACTCATATCTGAAAAGATATTTGCACACCAATGTTCATAGAAGTATTATTCATAGTGGTTAGGACATGGAAGCAACCAAAGTGTCCTACTATAAATGACTGGATATATATAATGGAATATTACTCAGCCATAAGAAGAGATGAAATACTGCCACTTGTGACAACATCGATGGACCTTGAGATAATCATGCTAAGCAAAATATGCCAGACAAAAAAGTTGAAAACCACATGATATCACTTATATGTGGGATATAAATCTAAAATCAACAACCAGGGAAAACAAACAGAGACTCATGAACATGGATAATAGAACAGTGGTTACCAGAGGGTAGGGGGAAGGGAGGAGGAAGGAGGTAGACAGGGTAAAGAAGATCAAATATGTGGTGACAGAAAGAAATCTAGCTATGGGGCAGTGAACACAATGTAACGTATGCCTCAAACTTAATAGATTTCATTAACCAATATCGCTATAATAAAAAAATTAAAACAAATAACAAAAATATATATCCTAGTATCTCCTCCCTCTCCCTTATCCCTTTCTCTTTCTTTTCTCTCTTCACCTACAGATAGCTAGATATAGATGATACATGATAGATGATAGATATAGCTGTGTAGATAAGATTTATAGATGATAGAGATAAAGATACATATACATATAGATAATATAGATAGATATACATATAGATATATAGATATAGATGATATAGATATGAGTATAGGTATGATTTACATATAGGTATTAATATAGTTTTAGAGGACTGTCATGATATATAGATTTGATATAACATAGACGCATAAGCCATATTAGTTTTTTCTGAATCACTTGAAAGTACATTTTAGACATCATGCTTCTCTACCCTTAAATATTATGGTATATAATTTTTAATAACAAGGATAATATCTTACAATATTATATTACATTATAATAATTTACTTCAGGCAATTTAACATTGATACAATACTATTACCTAGTGCAGTCTATATGCTATCTATCTATCTATCTATCTATCTATCTATCATCTATCTATCATCTATCATCTATCATTTTATCAATTGCTCAATAATGTGGATGTAAACATAATACATTATATAAATTATATAGTTTTCTACAAAATTCAAGATAGCATGACTAGGAATAAATATAAGGTGGGAGTTGCAATTTTAAATGAGACGATAAGAAAAAGCCTTGTTGAGTAGGTGATATTTGAACAAATATTTGAAGAAGGTGAGGGAGTTAGCCATGTGGTGTGTATAGCCAATGCAAAGACACTAATGTATTGAATAGTATAATGACCCTCAAAACATATGTCCAAGTTCTAACTCCTAGTACCTATGAATTTGAAATTATTTAGAAATAGAGTCTTTATAGTAGCAATTAAATTAAGAGCCTCAAACATCCTAGATGTAAAGTAGACTGTAATTCTAATGGCTGATATTTTTACAAGAGAAAGGAAAGGAAGATTTGAAGCACAAAGATACACAAGACAGAAGGCCATGTAAAGAAGGAGGCAGAGTTTGAAGTTATTATCCTCAAATTGAAGTATACCTGGAATCACCAGAAGCAGTAAGAGGCAAGAAAAGATTTTCTCCTAGAGTCTTCAGAGTGAGTGAAACCTGTTGTCACCTCAATTTTGGATTTCTGGCATCTACTAATGTGAGAAAATGTCTCCTGTTTTAAGCCACCAAGATTGTAGCGATTTTTATATTAGCTCTAGGAAACTAATACAAAGTCATGTTGGAGATAATGTTATTCTTCATTAGTTTTCTTGACTTTTACTAGATATCAAAGGTAGAGAAGCCCCTTTGGCATGTAAAAATTCATCAGTTTAACACATTACATTTAATATTGTTCTGTATATACCTATTTATTTTATATGTATTTTTAACTTTTATTTTTCAATTAGAGTTGACATTTAGTATTATTTTGTATTAATTTTAAGTATATAGCATAGTGGTTAGGCATTTATATAATTTATGGAGTGATCCCCTAAAGTAGTCTAATACCCATCTGACACTATAGGTAGTTATTACAATATTATTGACTATATTTCTTATTCTGTACATCTGTGAGACTATTTTATAACTACCATTTTGTACTTCTTAATCCATTCTGCATTTTCATTCAGCCTCCCAAAACCCCCATTCATCTGGCCATCACAAATTTGTTCTCTGTATCTACAAATCTGTTTCTGTTTTGTTTGTTAGTTTATTTTGTTCTTTAGATTCCACATATAAGAGAAATCACATGGAATTTGTCTTTTTCTGTCTGACTTATTTCACTTAACATAATACTATCTAGGTCCATTTTTCTTGTTGCGAATGGTTAGATTTCATTTTTCTATGGCTGAATAATATCTCATTGAATATATGTACCACAATTTTTCAATCCAATTTTCTATTTAGGTCATTTACATATCTTGGTTTTATTTGGATAGATACCCAGAAGTGGGTCACACAGTGATTTTAGCTTTAATGTCTTGAGGAACCTCCAAACTTTTCCTTAGTGGCTACATCAATTTTCAATCTCACCAACAGTGCACAGTGTTGCTTTTTCTCCATATCCTTGCCAACTCTTGTTTTTTTTTGATTTATTATATTTTATTTTTTAAAAGTATTTATGCAACTATTATTACTAATGTCTAAACATTTTTATTACCTATAAAAGAAATTCTGTAACCACTAGTAGTTACTCCCTCACTACAGCACCTAGAAACCAATAATCTACTTTGTCTCTTATGTATTTGGCTATTCTGGACATTTCACATAAATAAAATCGTAGAGTGTTTTTGTGTCTGGCTTCTTCTACTTAGCACATTGTTTTCAAGGTTTCATCTTATTATAACATATATTGATATATCATTTAAAAAAATTATATTTTTATTTTTTCTATTATAGTTGTTATAGAATATATTAGTTTCAGGTGTACAGCACAGTGATTAGACATTTATATAACTTATGAGGTGATCACCTCAATAAATCTGGTACACATCTGACACTGTACATAGTTATTACAAAACTACTGACTATATTCCCCATGTTATACTCTACATTCCCATAACTATTATGTAATTACCAGTTTGTACCTCTTAATCTCCTCCTCCTTTACTCATTCTCTATCCTTCAGTCTGACAACCATCAAAATGCTCTCTGTATCTATGAGTTTGTATCTGTTTATTGGTTTGCTCTGTTCTCTAGATGCTACATAAGGCATTTGTCTTTGTCTGACTTACTCTACTTGGCACAATATGCTCTAGGTCCATCCATGTTGTTGCAGATGGCAAGATTTCATTTTTTTTTATAAATAGGTAATATTCTATTGCATATGTGTGTGTATACACACACATGCACGTGCACACACACACATACACACATAGCACATCTTCTTTATCTATTCATCCATTCTTAGACACCCCAGATGCCTCCGCATCTTGGCTCCTATAAGAAATGCTGTGATGAACATATAGATTCACATGTTCCTTTGAAGTAGTGTTTTGGCTTTCTTCAGATACAAACCCAGAAGTGAGATAACTATCCTTCTTTATCTCATGTTATAGTCTTTGTTTAAGGTCTATTTTGCATGGTATAAGTATTGCTACCCAATCTCTTCTCATTCCCATTTTTATGAAACATACTTTTTCATTCCTTTCCTTTCAGTCTGTGTGTTTCTTTCGATCTGAATTGATTCTCTTGCAGGCAACATATGTAAGGGTCTTGTTTTCTTATCCATTCAGTCATTCTATCTTTTGATTGGAGTATTTAATTCATTTACATCTCAATTATTTACTGATAGATATGTAATTATTGGCATTTTCTTATTCCTATTTTATTTACTTTTTCTTTTCTTTTCTATTCTTTCTCCTCCTCTTCCTCCTCCATTTCCTCCTCCTCTTCCTCTTCCTTCTCTTCCTCCTCCTTCTTCTTCTTAAAGAAAGCTCTCTAAAATTTTCTGTAATGCGGTTTGGTGGTGATAAACTCCTTTAGCTTTTTCTTGTCTGTGAAGCTCTTTACCTATCCTTCAATTTTAATGATATGCCAGGTAGAGTAATCTTGGTTGTAGATCCTGAATTTACATCACTTTAAATATTTCCTGCCAATCTCTTCTGGCCTTCAATGTTTTTGTTGAGAAATCAGCTGACAATCTTATAGGAGCTCCCATGTAGCTGCTTTTAAGATTCTCTCTTTGTATTTTATCCTTGGCATTTTAATTATGTTGTGTCTTGGTGTGGGCCTCTTTGAATTTATTTTATTGGATTTATTTTATTTGGGACTCTCTGTAAGTTCTGAGCTTGTATATTTATTTCCTTCACCAGGTTAAGAAAGGTTTTGGTCATTATTTCTTGAAATAGGTTTTCAATTCCTTGCTCTCTCTCTCTTCTTCTGGTACCCTTTATGATGAAAATGTTGATTTGCTCGACGTTGTTTCAGAGGCCCTTTAAAATATTCTGATTTTTATGAATTCTTTTTTCTTGTTGTTGTTCTGATTGGGTGTTTTTTGCTACCTTATCCTCTGAATCGCTGATTCAATCATCCACTTCATCTAATCTACTGTTAATTCCTCCTAAGGTATTTTTCATTTCAGTTATTGTATTCTTCATTTATGACTTTCTTTTTATATTTCTTATCTCCACTTTTATGTTTTATATTTCTTTGGTAAAATTTTCACTGAGTTCATTTACTCTTCCCTTAAGTTCATTGAACTCTGCATCTGGTAGATTGCTTGTCTCCATTTTGTTTATTCTTTTTCTGGAACTTTGTTCTCATCATTCATTTGAAGCATATTTCTTTGTCTTCCCTTTCTTTCAGCTTGTATTTGTTTCTATGTATTAGGTAGAGCTTGATAGAGAGGTCTTATATAGTAGGTGTGCTGTGGGTCCGAGTGGTGCAGTCTTCCCTGGTCACCTGAGCCAGGTGCTCCAGACATGTCTCTTGTATGGGTTCTGTGTATCCTCCTGTTGTAGTTGAGACTTGTTTGCTATTTGGTAAGAAATGACCCTCTGGTTGATTTGTCATGATGACTGGTCATTATCATGTTGTTCAGGGGCTAAACCTACAGAGCTGGATTTGCTTTATCAGGCCTATAGTGTCTACCCTGTCTGCCCTTTGGGTGTGTCATCTTTATATGTGATCCTGGGTGGTGCTCTGACTCAGACTGAAGCTGGCCACCAGGCATGCAGGCCAAAGTCTCCTATGAGGGACCCTGTCACAGGTCAAGTTCAGCTGCAGCCTATGTCCTGCCTGAGACCACCTGGCATGGGACACCAAGCAATCCATAGATTGCTGCCACCCACTCTGAGTTTGGAAGTATCTCAAGAGATCAAGACACAAACTGAGACTGGGTGCTGCTTGTAACACACTTGAGGCTGCTCAGCAAAAGATACAGGACATGCTGAGGCTTAATGCTGCATGTTTAAGTTTTGTGAACCTTTGATAAATTTTAGGAATGTTTGCAGCATGAGCTAAGGCAGGCTGTTTATATGGAAAAACCACTGAAAGTGGCTTTGGTGGGCCAGTAAGTTGGGTAGGGTGGGGTCTTAGGAAATCACAAAGGCAAGGCTACCAGTGTTAACTATCTTAATGAAAATTCAGATAAGGTACCTGCCTGGGTATGCAAGCTGGGTGAAGGAGGGCTCAACAAAGGAACAATGCCCTTTTCTACCACTTCCATCTGGGTGAAGCTGCCTCTCTAGTCCTTGCCCTGAAGCCAGATAACTAAGTTCTTCCCCATATGTTCTTGGAAACTTTTGAGCTACTGCCCTAGTGCTAGAGTTCAGAGCAAGTGAGTCCATCACAAAATATGTTCATGAGTGGGCCCTTTAAGAGAATAGTCTGCAACTCTCACAACTCTCATTTGGCCACAATCTCTGCTGGTTTTCACATCCAGCACTGGAACCCTTGCTGTGGAGCCATGTTTGGGGTTGAATCCTTCATTTTGGGAAAGGGGATCTCCACAGCCAAGATATTTCTTTTAATTCTCAACTGCCACATGTGGGCGAAGGACCAGCTCATTTTGTGTCTCCACCCCTCCTAGTCTCAAGGTGGCTTCTTCTATGTGTTCCAGTTGTAGGAATTTGATTTGATGTGGTTGCAAAAGGAAGTGAGCACAGAGTTTACCTACTTTGCCATCTTAACCAGAGAACTTTTTGATTTATTAATGATAACCATTCTGAAAGACATGAAGTGATATCTCATTGTGGTTTTAATTTGCATTTCTCTGATAATTAGTGATATTGAACATCTTTTTATATGTCTACTGGGTATCTGTATGCCTCTTAGGAGAAATGTCTACTTAGGTCCTTCTCCTATTTTTTATTTTGACTTTTTTTGTTTGTTTGTTTGGTCTTGAGTTGTATACATTCTTTATAAATTTTGGCTATTAACACCTTATCAGATGTATCATTGACAAATATCTTCTCCAATTCATTGGCTTATTTTTTTTGTTTTGTTGATGGTTTCCTTTGTTGTGAAAAAAATTTTCAGTTTTATGTAGTTCCATTTGTTTAATTTTTCTTTTGTTTTCCTTGCCTGAGGAGATATATCAGAAAAAAAATATTACTGAAAGTAATGTCAAAGAGTTTGTTGACTGTTTTCTTCTAGTTTTATGCCTTTAGGTCTTACATTTAAGTTTTTAATCTATTTTTGAGTTCAATCTTGTATATGGTGTAGGAAGGTGGTCCAGTTTTATTATTTTTGCCTGCATGCATGTGTTTAATTTTTCCAACACCATTTATCTAATAGCTTGTCTTTACAACATTGTAAATTATTGTCTTCTTGTTATAGATTAAATGACCATATAGATGTGGATTTATTTCTAGTTTCTTTAGTCAGTTCCATTGATCTATGTGTCTGTTTTCATGTTGGTACCATACTGCTTTGATTACTATAGCCTTTTAGTATAGTTTAATATTAGGTACCATGATACCTCCAAATTTGTTCATTTTTATTAAAATTGCTATGGCCATTTGGGGGTCTTTTATGGCTTTATATGAATTTCTCGATCATTTGTTCTAATTCTAGTAAAAAATGATTTGGTGTTTAGATAAGAATTGCATTGAATCTATAGACTGCTTTGGGTCATACAAACATTTTAATAATGTTAAGTCTTCATATCCATGAGCATAGTATATGCTTCCAGTTTTTGTATCTTTTACAATTTCTTTCTTCATGAGATAATTTTTCAAAGACAGGTCTTTTACTTTTTTGGTTAAATTTATTCTTAGGTATTATATTTTTTGATATAATTGTAAATGAGATTTAAAAAATTGTTTTCTCTCTGATAGTTCATTATTGGAATATAAAAATGCAATTGATATATAGCCTATTTAAATCAGAAAACTATAAAATCTGAAACACTGGAATAGTTTCTAATATATATATTTATTTTTTAATAGTTAAACATGATTTTATATAAAATTAAAAATTGAGGAAAACATACTGAATTTGTTTTAATTTTCTATAATCTTAGCAGAGATAATAATTTGTTATTTTTTTCTGCATTTTATACTCCATTACTTAACAATAAGATAGTAGATATAAACTTTTAGTATCCTCCCTTTTAGCTATGAACATCTTATACAATTTAGAAATCTACAAAATATAATTTTTTAAATGGAAGCAGTTTTTTGTTCTTCAATCATACTAGTTAATTTAAGTAATCTTCTAGTACTGAAATTTAGTTTTATCTAGCAGTTCTATATTATAAAAATTACTGTGATGATGCCCCTTGTATATTACTCATTGTGTGTATTTCTTATCATTAAATTCAGTGTTATTCTATCAAGAGATATGACTGTGTTAAAGATCTTGTTTGTTTTTATCAAACAACACTCCAGAAATTTTATATCAATGGAAACTCACCCCAGGAGAAGTGTGTGATAACACAGCATGTAGGGTTTCCAAGAACGGCCATGGAGTCAGTTCAAATTCTCGTCATCACATCATCTGTCATTTTTGGAAGATAATTTACTACTCATTTTTAAATTTGTAAATTGGTGAAATAATACAACCAATCACCTAGAATGGTTTTGAGGCTCAAAAAAATTATGTAACACATTTTAACAGAATACCTAGAATTTAAGTAATCTCTCAAAAAGGAGATTCCAGGATATGTATAAAAATGTGTGGATCTGTGCCACATATTACTGCAAGTGCTTTGTGCCATGGCTGTTCCATGCCTGGCCCTTACTTCTGTACCACATCTTTCCACAGTATACATTGAGAGTGATATTCTGCTAGAAAATTTTCTAGTTACTCTCGGGTACAGCTGCTGTTACTTAGTTGGCATATATATTTTTTTAGAGCTTGTGCCATCTACACAATATTGGCAGATATTTTTTCAAACTTGTGGAATAAAGATTGTAAACATGCCCAGATTTCCATATGTAGTATATCCCATATCCCTATTCATTGCTAACTTGTGTTACCCTTTTATATATAAATCAGGTAATATATTACTTACCACCCCTGCCACTTTCAAAACATTTTCATATAATTGAATCCAGTATTTTCACAGGTTAGATATCACTCAGTATTTACTGAATGAATAAATGTCAGAAATTATTTTCACATACTTGGAAAACTATGACTACTGTTTCTTTTTTAATACTGAATGCCATAAATGCCAAATAACTGAATATTTTGCATATATAAATGTAAGTACTTCACATTAAATTATTACATAAAGCTACATTTTTTCTAATAAATAAATTATTAATGAAATTAATATAGTATGGCAAATAGGAAGCATCTACACTGAAAAAAAGTAAAAAATAATGTTTTCTACATTCCTTAATGATTTGCCAAAAATGTAGAAAAGGTAATATGTTATTTTAGTGTCCCAATAATTACCAGATATTTTCTAACTTCTTATAGCCTAACAAGGCCTATGTTAGGGACTACATGCTAAAATAATAATAAAAAATATACAAAGAAATGGAAAGATATTTTATGGCTATGGATTGGAAAAATCAACATTGTTAAAATGGCCACATTACTCAAAGCAATACACAGATTTAATGCAATCCCCATCAAAATCCTAGTGGCATTTTTTAAGGAAATAAAACAAGATATCATTAGATTTATATGGAACCACAAAATACACCCAATAGCCAAACTAATCCTGAGAAAACAGTAACACAGCTAGAGGTATCACTCTTCTCTGACTTTAAATTATACTCCAAAGTGTCAATAATTAAAATAGCATAGAATTAGCAGAAAAGCAGACACACAGATCATTGAAACAAGACAAAGAACCCAGGAATAAACCCACATATGTATAAGCAAATAATTTATGACAAAAGATCCAAAAACATACAATGGAGAAAAAAAAGCCCTTTCAATAAATGGTGCTGAGAAATTGGAAAGTCACATGCAAAAGAATGAAACTAGACTGCGATTACTCACTATACATAAAAATTAACTCAAAATTGATCAAAGACCTAAATATAAGACCTGAAATAATAAATTGCATAGAAGAAAACATAAGTGATAAATATAGACATTGGTCTTAGAGAGAATTTTATGAATTTGACTTCAAAGGAAAGGGAAGTAAAAATAAGAATAAAGGAATGTGAGTATACCAAACTAAAAACCTTCACACAGCAAAAGAAATCATCAACAAAACAAAGAGGCAACCAATGGAATGGAAGAAGATGTTCGCAAACAATACTATCAATGGGGCGCTAATTTTCAAAATATATAAAATACTCATATAGTAAACAATAAAAAGATAAACAATCCAATTTAAAAAATGGGCAGAGGACCAGAAGACTCTTCTCACAAGACAAATGGTCAATATATATAGAAAAAAAATTGTGCCCCAGTTGTGTACAGAATAAACAGCTCATTAACATACTCTTTATATGTTATATGTTCTCACTCATTCATTTCCACGTCTCTATAGCTTCCAGAAAAGTACTCTTATACAGCATACTCTCACTCCGACATACATACACATAAAAATATATTAGATTAATATGTGGAGGCAATAAAAAGGTTGGGAGCTGGGTGAAAATGGAGAAAGGATTAAGAAATACAAATTGATAGTTACAAAATAGGTATAGGAATGTAAGATACAGAAAAGAGTATAGTTGATAACATTGTAATAACTATGTATAGTGCCAGGTGGGTATTAGACTTTTTGTGGGAAATCATTTTGTAAATTATATACATTTCTAACCTCTATATTATTCATCTGAAATTAATGTGAAATAATATTAAATGTCAATTGTAATTGAAAAAACAATTTTTAAAAAGCTTATGGCTTGGAAGTCATTCTCTTCTTACCAAAATATTGAAAGCTGTATACAAATGACATATGTATTCATAAACTAAAAGTATTTAGGTACTAGAATTATGCCCTTTCAATTGCATGTCCTTTGTCTCTACATATTTTTCTTCTTAAATATCTGTACTCATGCCAGTCTGCCTCAATCCTATGCATTTTTAGAATCCATTCTCAAGCGCTAATTTCCTCATCCTGTCAACTGGATGTTAAACACTAGCTCTTTGAATTATATCTATTTAGAACACACCTTATTCAGTTCTATATTGCAAACTTTCATCATCCATTCATTTGACAAATATTTATAAAAAGTTGACACTGGTTGAGAATTAATCTAGACTATAGCAATAAAGAGTAAGAAAGCAGATGCAGCCTAGGTTGTCATGTAGCATACATATTAATGAGGAAATAACTATGACCATACCTTAAATGTAATTTCTGAAGAAATGTAAAGTTCCATTTGATTAAGAAGAAGACCATATTTGTACAATATTACATGATTAGCTCCTCCTTATCAGGGACTCTTTTTTTTAATCAACATTAAATAAATATTACAGTATTATGCATAATATAGGGAATTAACAAATATTTAATGTCATTGAAGTGTTAAGAGACTCTAGAGTAAGTTAAGAGATGTACTGTATATTAAAGGTATTATTTGCTTTCTTTGTTCCTATCAATGAAAAATGTAGATAATTTTGGCTGACTAGTTTAAGTATTTTCGCTGTTTTCAGTTTTTATGTTCAGCTGAGATGGTATATCAGAAATAGTCTTTTTGTTTCTTACATTTATGTGTAAATGTGCATTTATTATGTATGTAGCACTTCAAAATTTGTATAGATTTTGCCATTGATTTTTGAGAAATGGGCTATAGGAATTTCTGTTTAAAAAGTTAAACTACATGTGTAACTGAAAATGTTGCAGAGTCTCTACTGTATTCTTCATTAGATCTTCTTTTGAATTAAAATTGAGTGTGTAGGACTAGGTCAATACCTCCCATATGAGTAATTAGAATTGTTTAGAAATAGGTCAAAGTTCTAAAGTCCAACTGATATCATCCATCAAAATTATGTTTTCAATTCTTTTTTATGTGTTACTAGAAATATAAAACCAAAATCTATAATAAAACTTCTGTATGTTAAAAAGAACAGAAAAATAGCCTGCTAAAAGATAGATTCTCTTGAGACCATTTTTATTCATTTTACTGTTTTATATTCTCTATCCTTCAATATTCAAAAATGAACAAAGGTTTATTTCTCTTTGGAAGTGGAAACTAGATTATATTATGGCTATCGCCATAATACAATCACAGAATGATCTGAACTAATTGGTAACACTAGAAAATAAAGAGACAATGTGAGGAAAGACTCAACAAATTTTGGTGGCTTGTAGAGAAGCCTGAGAGAAATGAGACTAGAAGTATCCAACCTTGGATATCTTGGAAAATGATGGTATGCATTACCAATATTACTAATGAATATAAAAAAAGAGAGAGAGAAAAAGGTAGAAGATGCTGAGTATAAATTTAGCAAAACAGCTAGTTTACCAATAACGAGTATAATGTCAACATTGTTTTAGGATGTGTCTAGGAGCTCAAGAGTTAATAGGATAATTATCTTCTGCTATTTTTGTGAAAATAAATAGAAAATAGAAAAGGATTTATATGGTTATATAAATAATCAAATAGCCAGTTAGATGTCTATCTTAAACAGAGTTGTGTAATGGAGGCAAATGGATTTCCAAAAAAATTTTTGAAATAATATAATAGTATCAGGGCAGAATCTAATTTGATTATATTTTTTCTCATAAATATTCTATTTATAATAAAAACATTTGAATTAGACAGAATTTTAGTCCAGGTGTGAGTGTAGTGTGTTAAACTTTAATATACTGACCAATTTCCCCAAAATAAAATATAATTAAGGAAAAACTTATCTTTAAGTAAAAGATAACATTTTTTCAATTTTGCAATTTATTATACATCTAATTGCTTTAATATGTAATTACAAAACACGTAAAAATATCAGAGATTGAGATGGATACAGCCTAGACATGAGCCCAATGAAGTTAAGAGAAATATGAATCACTTTTGTGTGTCACTTATAAATATTAGTGTAGACAGCAGAGCATTAGTCTGCAGGAGTTCTGATAGTTCTGTGAGACTTAACTTACACATCTGTACAAATGTGCTGAATAGAAACATAACACTTTTCAAAAATCTCAACCAAAACAGTTGATTTTTATAAATTGATTTTAAACAGTAAATGAACATATTCTAAGATTTGTGAGATATGTTTATATTGTTTATAATAAAAGAATCTATATAACAATAAATATCACTAACATATGATCCCCCCCAAAAAATAGAGTGAAATGCATAGGGAAAAATAAAATTATTGTATTCCAAGATTATTTTCTTAATTTAGTTTGAAAAATTTGGGGTAAAAATTACTATTTAAGAAGTAAACGATTTAATGAATAAAGCCAATTAAAATTGGCATTGTTATGAGATACCATGTTCTTTCAGTAAACAATCTTCATTGGTCTTTATCTCCACAAATAAATGTCACTTATGTATTTATTTTATAACTTGTATAAGTTTAAGAAAAATATGAATAAAAGAAAATTCCTCATAGGCACTCACTTCTGTTAACATTTATAAAACATCTAAAATATCTATAATATTTTGTACAGAAACATGTTATTTTTAAAGAAAATTAAAATATAAAAATAAAATGGCCAAATCTATTTCTCTCTTTTTATTTTTCTTAGTTGAATTGCCTATAAATTCATAGAAATGATATTCATACCAAGCCTCTGGGGCTGTTCCATCTGGAGGATGCCTAAAAGAAACTGTCTTTTTATTAGCTCTTTAATTATCAGCTCTTGGTTTTTGGATCATCAGAAACTGATAACAACCAATAAGCTGTTACATCTAGTATAGTTCTGTCTTGAGAAACCAGCTGCATTAAGGGATTATTTTTTATTTGTACCTGAACATGTAGACATCAATTTATAAAAACATCCAATTTTTTTACTATTTTTAAGTTTCTATATTATTTTCCAGTTGGTTTGCATAATCAAATAAAATTGATAACATGAACTTTTTAGTTACTACTTCAGTTACTAATAATTTAACTACTTACACAAACATCCAAATGTTTTTTAAATATCTTTTATAACTGGAATTGGCAAAATTGTCTAAAATTTATTAGAACATAATCCCTATTTCTACTGCATGCTGTTGTGCTAGGATCTTTCTTTGATTACAATAAGATCCTAATATCCTTGCATCAGTCAGTCTGTTAGGAACAGATCAGAGAGAGTGATCTATTTTACCTGTCAGGATTGGAGAATAGGCCAAAAGAAATGTGACTAGTATAGTTACATAGGACCTGACACTTAGAATTTTTCCCCTGGCTAATGTTTAATGTATTGCAGTTACTGTATTGAAATTCTTAATAATTTTATCTTAGAATTTCTGTTTTGTAAGTAAATACAATGAGAAATGGATCATATGCCTGTAATCTTGGAACCGATATCACCTTTCTTCTTCTTGAGATGGAAGAAGCATAAGGGAGGCTCATGATACACTGTTGCTCTCAAAAACTGGGGGGATGCAGGCCATGGATATAAGCATCATTAGAGTTGAGCATTTGTGCCCCACATTGGACACAGCAAGACAATGACTTTCCTTGTCTCTGGCTGCCAGAGGGGTGCTCTAGATGTAGAATGGAAGGATGAGTGGAAAATCACAAATATGCAAATAAAATAAGCTGTCAGTAGAAAATAATGGAGAAAATCCCACTCCTTTGCTTGCTTGAGGCCATGGTTCTAACTGAAGGTTCTAACTGCAACAATGAAACAAGAGGTTGTCCAGCAAGAAATGTGACAATTATCAAAAGAAAGCCTATACCAGACAAAATTAAACAGGCAAGGAAGACTATTTGTAGCTATTGCAATAAGGAAGTATTCTAGGGCTACCACAACAAAATACTGCGGACTTGGTAACTTAAAGAATAAGACATTTATTTTCTCACAATTCTGGAGGCTAAAAGTCCAAGATCAAGATGTTGGCTGGTATGGTTTGTTCAGGGGCTTATCTTTCTGTTTTACACAGCCTTCTTGTTATCTTCGCATGGGCTTTCCTATGTACCTAACCACTTCTTTAAAGACATTTTCTCCAAATATATTCACATTCTGAAGTACTGGGGATTTTGGGGGAAATACAATACAGCCCATAACAGGTAGACAAGCCAGAACTCATCCTTAGCTCAACTCTGCTGAAACAAAGTTTTGGACGGAGCTGGGGAAGGAGAAGGGTAGAAAAATTGCAGATTATCTGTATTTGTAAATTCACTTTATTTAAGAAAAAATAAACTTCTTGTATTTTTATGAAGGGGTAGTTTTACAACTTGGAGCAAAATGCCTGTTCAAAGTGCCCTCTCATAGAAATTGAGAGCTAAGGGCTCTCTCTTCTTTGATGATTACAATGCAAATGGCTCCGAGTTCCTAGAGAGAGACATTATTATTTTTTAACACCCAAAAGGGGCTTTCAAAATATTTACATATCAAAGACATAGAGAAATAATTCATAATTACAATTTTTTTTTTAGTTAAGTACCCTAAGAAAAAGAAATCAGAGGTCTAGAGTCAGGGGGAAGTTTGAAGTTTTGTCTAGCTGAGGAGAACCTTAAGTCATCCTTGACCACAGAAAGATTCTAGAAATTGGAGGACAATAGAAGACCAGATGAATCTCCACACATTTCTGGCTGAGGAAAAACTATGGTCAAGTGAAGTTCCTTTCCTCAGAGAGACTGGTAGAAAGTAGAAGCCAAGGAAGAATTGAGATGATTTGAAATTTGAATGTGAACCTACACATTGGTCCATGGACAAAGAAAGAAAGCTTAGAGCTTGAGAAATTTGATAAAAACCCTAACTAAAATCATTTTTTAAAAGAATAGTTAATCTGAAAAACAAGGCATGGATTTGCTCAAAATCATAGAAGTGAGTTCTATAATTCTTCTATTGGCACTTGCCAGAGACTCCAGAGAGAATCCCTATTTTCTATGAATACTTCAACTATTATTAGATGCTGAGAAAGATAGCTCCCTCTCTTATCCAGGAATTCCACTCTAATATTACTGTTTATTATGATAATTGTGACCATATTGCTTCTTCTGGTTAAATATTAACCACCCGGCTTCTATTATTTTGAATATTATTGTCTACATTGCTGTCAGAGGGTCCAGGTCTGTAAAGCTGTCTCCTCTAATCAGCTCTGATTTAGGGAAAAAAGCCATCACTGAGGTACTCATTGCTGTGTTTTCTGGTTATACGTACTGAAGGGAACCAAAATTTTGCAACCCTAAAGATGCTTTTGAATATTGACTTTAAGCTGTTTATTAAAAAAAAAAAGATTCAGAAAGAACCTCTGAGTCTCCCCATATTGCCTGCCCACGAGATAAAAATCTTAGAATGCTGTGCTAGCCTAATTTGAATTAAGTATGGTAAATAAGAGGAAATCAGGCAGGTGCCTGTTAGCTAGATAGCACCAGCAAGAATTTGCCTGCCATGTACATTCTGCTCTTTCTCAAGTACCTGTATATCACTCATTCTCACTTCTAAAATTTAGTATCTTATGCCCTGCTCTTTTCTCTTTGTCAAAAATGTCTTATATACCCAATGTTGCCTCGCTGTCTTTGGAATTTTTATGTTGATGTGAATTCCTCATGTGCATGTATAGAAACTTTGATTTTCTTCTGTTAATCTATCTTTGTTAACCTGATTATTAGCCCAGCTAGAACTTAAAAGGTTGAAGGAAAAGTATTATTTTTTTAACCCCCACAATAGTATTTCTACTAAGAAACTAAGATATATACATTTTTCTCAATCTTTTAATCTCTTCCTGCATCATCTTTTCTAAAATTTCTGGCATTTCGACTTTACTTGTGAGCCAACACTATTTCCATGGTTTTAATACCTATACTGGCACTATGTCAGTGCATTTCACTATGCCAGGGCATAAAATCTGCATTATAGGAGAATGGTTCCATGTTACAAACATTTCAAATATTCAATTTTATATTCTCTCCCTGTTGATCCAACAACTTCTAAATCTATTGCTATGCACATTCTTCCAGATCATGCTGGTATATATAAACTAGTACCTTCAGCTGGCTTAATGTGTAATTTCATTTTTTTGTTAGCAAATCAGGCCATTCCTAGGCTGCAATACTGGGATTAACAGATTCTACTGCTGTGGTTTTTAGGAGAGGAAATGAGGTATATGCAAAAAACATGCATCATGAGATACATGCTTCACGTGAGGCTTGGCATACCCTTTGGCCTAATGATTCTATTTTTTTGATTCTATCACAAATAATTTATCCAAATAGAGAAAAAGCTTTATGGTCAAATATATAAGCAGGTGAATGTCCATAAAGTAAAAATAATAATTTTATTTAATTGATATGTGATTTCTGTGAATTCCTCAATGAAACGTCTCACAACGTTCTGGTATTTGAAATACTGGTTAAAGAAACCTCTGCATTTTTACATTAATATTAGTGTTAAAACTATGGACAAGTTAACATTTTAAATATAATTTCTTTTTGGTCAAAGAACAATCAGTCAAAAGCATAAAAGCTATTATTAGTTCTTACCTTCTGAACATCAAAATGGCATTGTCCTCTGTCAAAAAAATAATATGAAAGAAAACAGTTAAATTATGTAAGCAATGTTATTTAATTCTTTGTTAATAATTGAAGAATTGAATATCTTCAATCTAGGAAGTTAATATTGATTTTAATTTTGAATTTTCTGTTTTTCTACTCTGGTCAAATGGCAGGTTAAAACTATATTCTTCATTTAGAAGTCTAAACTCTTTAATTTTTAGAACTTTTAGAAGCATAAATACAAGAGAGCTACTCAGTAATATTACTTGTATAAAAGGCATAATGTGACTAATCACTGTGCTGTATACCGGAAACTAATACAAAATTTAACATCAATTATAATCAAAAACATTTTTTAATTAAAGAGAAATAAAAGGATTGATGTGATATTACTTAAAATGGTATGATTTTATTTCTTATAAAAATCATTGTAGAATATTTTTGAATTCATTAAGAATATATATCATATATAGAAATATTTAGAATACAGAAGTATGAACATGGGAGACCTCTAATGGATCAAAATAAGTAAAATTAATGAGAAAAGTTATTTTCATATTTTAAAGTAGTTTTTATTGACTTTTTTTAATCTGAAAGAAATCACTCATTTTTCTAAAGTGAGTTAAAATGTACATACATTTGCAATTGAATACATCAATTTATTTATTTTTATTTTAGGAAAAAGCTGAATTTAATTGTTTAGCAAGTGAAATTGGGAACATTGCAGTCAAATATGCAAGTCAATGACCCAAATGATGTGCCCCCATTATTTTAAAAATACATATATGTATATATATTATTTCATTTAATTATATCAGAGTTCCAATGATGCATCTTCTGTTCCAGTTATTCTGATGGGAAAAAGACTAAAAATTGTGTTGGTCCAGAAGCTTATCTATGCTTACACAGCTTATGTGGAAGCCAGATTCTAACAAAAGAGCAGCTTAACTTCTATTTTCGTGCTTTTTTTTTTTTAAAAAAAAAAGATATATCACAACAACACAACAATTCACAAAAGATTGTAAATGTCATGTTGAGAAAAAATATGCTAATAGCTGTAATTTGAAAACATTGGCACTTTTTAAAAAATCATATTATAAAAAAGATAGGAACAATTTTAATAATAAAGAGTTGCTACTCCAAAATTTGAAGTGTCTTATCTCCAAATATTCTGCATCAATAATTCCTCACTCTTTTATTATTTATTTTTATTTTATTGGTTTATTTATTCTTATAATTTTTAATTAATTAGTTAATTAATTATTTTTTAATGGTGACATTGGTTAACTAAATCCAATAAGTTTCAGCTATACACTTTAACAGTAAGGCTTATATATGTTTACACTGGATTCTCCTCCCATAGTTTCTGTCACCACATATTTGACCCCCTTTACCCTGTCTAACTCCCCCTCCTACTCCACCCTCTACACTCTGATAACCATTACTCTGTAGTCCATGTTCATGAATCTGTTGTTTGTCCCATTCATGTGTTGCTTTTAGGTTATATCCCACATATACGTGTTAACATGTGATTTTAAACCTTTTTTGTCTGGCTTATTTTCATTAGCATGATTATCTCAAGGTCCATTTATGTCATTGCAAAAGGAAGTATTTCATCTCTTCTTATGGCTGAGTAATATTCTATTATATATATGTGTCATAGCTTCTTTAGCCAATCATCTATTGTAGGACACTTCAGTTGTTTCCATGTCTGCGCCACTGTGAATAATACTGCTTTGAATATCAGTGTGCAAATATGTTTTCGTATAAATGAGTTTTCAAGTCTTTGGGGTAAATACCCAGTAGAGGGATTGTAGGATCATATGGTAGATCCATTCTCTAATTTTTTGAGGAAACTCCATACTATTTTCCATAGTGGTTGTACCAATTTGCAGTCCCACCAGCAGTGTATGAGGGTTCCTTTGTCTCTGCATCCTCTCCAACATTTGTTATTACTTGTCCTGTTCATTATAGCTATTCTAACAAGTGTGAGATGGTATCTCATTGTGATTTTTATTTACATTTCCCTAATAGCTAGCGATGTCGAGCATCTTTTCATATATTTGTTGGCCATTTGTATGTCTTCTAGAGAGTAGTTTCTGCTCAAGTTCTCTGCCCATTTTTTGGTTAGATCATTTGTGTTTTGTTGTTATTGAGTTATATAAGTTCCTTTGTGTATTTTGAATATTAGGCCCTTATAGGAGGCTTGCTTGCAAATATATTTTTCCATGTAGATGGTTGTTTCTTTACCTTGATAATGATTTGTTTCTTTTGCTAAGAAGAATCTTTTTAGTTTGATGTAGCCCATTCATTTATTTTAGCTTTTAATTCCCTTGCCTTTGAGGTCAAAATGTACAATCCTCTTTAAATCCAAGGTCCTTGAGTTCACTTCTCATGCATTCTTCTATGCATTTTATTGATCCTGGTCATATATTCAATCCTTAATCCATTTTGAGTTAATTTCGGTGTGTGGTGATAGACGACAGTCTAGTTTCATTCTTTTGCAGGTGGCCTTCCTATTTTCCCAGCACCATGCATTGAAGAGGCTTTCCTTTACCACTGTATTTTTTTTTTTTTTTGTCAAAAATTATTTTCCCATATAAATATGAGTTTACTTCTGGACTTTCAATTCTGTTCCATTGGTCCGTGTGTCTGTTTTGCTGCTAATACCATACTGTTTTGATTATTGTTGCTTTGTATAATTTATATGATTTGAAGTTGGGCAGAGTGATGCCTCCAGCCTCTTTCTCTTTTCTCAGGATGGCTTTGGCAATTCAGAGTCCTTTGCACCTTCATATACATCTGATGATTTTTTGTTCTATTTCTTTAAAAAATACTGAAAGGATTTTGATGGAGATTGCATTAAATCTGTATAATGATTTAAGTAATATGGTCTTTTTAATGATGTTGGTTTTTCCAAGAATACAGAATATCTTTCCATTTCTTTGTATTTTCTTCAATTTCTTTTAATAGCGACTTGTAGTTTTCATTATATAGGTCCTTCTCATGTTTCGTTAAATTTATTCCTATTTTATTCTTTTCATTGCAGTTACTAAAGGAATTATTTGTTCCACTTCTTTTCTCATACTTTTTTATTAGAGTATAGGAACGTTATTATTTTTGAAAGTTGTTTTTCTATCCAGAAACTTTACTGCATTTGCTTACTGTTTCTAGTAGAGTTCTTGTGGAGTCTTTAGGGTTTTTTACATAGAGAAACATGTCAGCCTCAAATAGTAACAGTTTGACTTTTTTATTTCCTATTTGGATGCCTTTTATATCTTTCTCTTGCCTGATTCCACTAGCTAGGACCTCCAATGTTATATTGAATAACAGTGGTGATAGTGGACAACCTTGCCTTGTTCCTGATCTTAGAGGGAAGGTTTTTAGTTTTTCACCATTAAGTATAATGTCGGCTAAGGGTTTGTCATATATGGCTTTTATATATTAAGGTACTTTTTTTCTATAATGATTTTGTTGTGTTTTGATCATAAATGAATGCTTCTATCTTGTCAAAGTTTTTTCTGCATCTATTAGCATGATCATATGATTTTTATTTTTTTAATTTGTTTCTGTGCTATATCACATTAATAAATATGCATATGTTAAACCATCCAACTGCCCTGGGATGAAGCACACTTGATTGTGGTGTCTAATCTTTTTAATATGTTGCTGTATTTGGTTTGCTCGTATATTATTTAAGAATTTTGCTCTGTAGTTTGCGTTTTTTGTTTTATCTTTACCAGGTTTTGGTATCAGAGTAATTTTGACCTCATAAAATGAGTTGAAAAGTATTGCCTTCTCTTTGATTTTTTTTGGAAGAGTTTGAGGAGAATAGGTATTAAATCTTCTTTGAATGTTTTGTAAAATTCACTGATGAAGCCATCTGGTCCTGGACTTTTACTTTTTGTTAGGTTTTTAATGATTATTAAATTTCTATATTGCTAATCAGTCTATTTAGATTTTCTAGTTTTTCTTGCTTCAGTCCAGGAAGATTGTATTTTTCTAAGTACTGATCCATTTCTTCCAAATTACCAAATTTGGTGTTATAAACTTTTTCATAGTATTCTTGAATGATCCTTTGTATTTCTGTGATGTCAGTCATAATTTTCCCTCTTTCATTCCTGATTTTGTTAATTTGGGTCCTTTCTCTTTTTTCTTTACTGAATCTAGCCAGGGGTTTGTCAATTTTATTAACCTTCTCAAAGCACCAACTCCTTGTTGTATTTACTTTTTGTATTTGTTGTTGTTGTTGTTTGTTTTCAATTTCATTTATTTCTGCTTTAATTTTGATAATTTCTTTACTTCTGTTAACTTTAAGCCTCATTTGTTCTTCCTTTTCTAGTTTTTTAAGATGAAGCATTAGGTTGTTTATTTGGGCTTGTTCTCATTTTTGGAAATAGGCCTGTAATGATATAAACTTTCCTCTTATGACTGTTTTTGCCATGTCCCAAAAGTTTTGATATGTTGAACTATCATTTTCACTCATTTCTATGTATGTCTTGACCTCTCTTTTTATTCCTTCCCTGACCCAATTATTCTTCAGTAGCATGTTGTTTAATCTCGATGTATTTGTGGTTCTTCCCGATTTCTTTTTGCAGTTGATCTCTAGTTTCAAAACATTATGGTCAGAGAATATGGTTGGTATGATTTCAAACTTCTTATATTTTTGAGGCTATTTCTATGTTGCAGTATGTGATCAAATCTTGAGAATATTTAATGTGCACTAGAGAAGTTTATATAAACAGCTGTTTTGTGATGGAAGACTCTGTATATGTCAGTTACATTCTGCTGGTCTAATGTGTCATTTAAGAATGTTATTTCCTTATTGGTTTTCTGTTTGGATGATCTGTCCATATCCTACAGTGGGGTATTTAAGTCCCCTACTATGATAATGTTTTGGTCTGTTTCTCTCTTTGTTCTTTTAGTAATTGCTTTACATGTTTCAGGGCTCCCCAATTGAGAGTATTAATAAGTGTTATGTCTTCTTGGTGCATGATTTCCTTTATCATTATAAAATGTCTCTCTGTGTTTTGATGTCTGTTTCACCTGATATCAGTACTGCTCCTTCTTCTTTTCTCTCATGTCATTTGCTTGAAATATCATTTTATATTCATACACTTTGAGTTTACACTTGTCTTTGGAGCTGAGATGTGTATCCTGGAGGCAGCATATGGTTGGACTTTGACTTTTGATCCATTCTGCAACTCTGTGCCTTTTTATTGGTGAGCTCAGTCCATTTACATTCAGGGTGATTATTGAAATATGAGATCTGCTTATAGCCATTTTATCTTTTGCTTTCTGGTAGCTTGGTGTCTACATTTCTTCCTTGTCCTTGTTTTTCTGTTTTCTTTATTTTGGTTGG
The DNA here is from genome assembly GCA_030015415.1 of Cynopterus sphinx. NCBI lineage: Eukaryota > Metazoa > Chordata > Mammalia > Chiroptera > Pteropodidae > Cynopterus > Cynopterus sphinx. Next base: position 95,722,248 of record CM057382.1, on the reverse strand, counting down.
CTTTTGTGGATTTTCCCTCTGGTCCTTCTTGTTTTATGTTATATACCAGTTCTGAATCTTTGGTGTATGGTGACCATATATATACATTTTTCCATTTTCTTCTGAGTGTGCCTTATCTCCATTGCCCTTTGTGAATGTGGATCTTTGAATCCTCCCATTTTCAGTCATTATAGTCTCAATTTGTCTCTATCTATGTATGCTGAACGTTCATTACTATCTTGCTATAGCAATTCTTTTCTTATTATTTGTGCTTATAATGTCTTGTTATTAGTAAGGGCTGCACCCCTCTGTTTCTATTTGCCTGATAATCAACTTACTCCTAATTCTGTTTGTTTTTGTTTTTGTTTTTGTTTTTGTCATTTTGTTTTAGGTGAGCTGACCCCTTTCAGTATTTCTTGTAGTGCAAGCCTCGTGGAGAATTCTTTCAACTTTTATATAATTGGAAAGGTCTTAATTTCTCCTCCATATCTAAAGGAGAACTTAGCTGGATACATTATTCTAGGTTGATAATTGCTTTTACTTAATAGTTTACATATTTGATTCCATTCTTTTTGACTGTAAGATTTCTGCTGAAAAGTATGACGATATTTTAATCAGTTTTCTTCTCCCAGGCTGCCCTGAGAATTCTTTGTCGTTTATTTTTGATAATCTTAATACAATGTGCCTTGGTGAAGGCCTTTTTGGGTTAAGATAATTGGGTATTCTGTTGACTTCTTGAAATCTAAGCTCCAGCTCATTCCTTAGACTTGGGAAATCCTCATCCACTATTTTCTAAAAATACTTTCTAGTCCCTGCTACTTTTCTTCGCCTTTGGTAATGCCCATTATTCTTGTTATCTCTCCTGATGGTATCAGCTAGTTCTTTTATTTCTCTTTTATTGTTTTTCATTCTCCTTTTTTTCACTTCTGCCTTCTGATTTATTTCTAGATTTTTTGTCTTTGATATCACTGATCCTTTCCTCCATTTGGCTGACTCTATTTCTCAAGCTTACTATTTTATTTTTTTTAACTTTTGTAGTGTGTTTTATATCCAGAAGATATTTTTTGTTCTTTTTGCAGATTTCAATATCTTTACTCTAGTCATCTAGTTGTTTTTTTTTTTTTCAATTCCTGAAATTGTTGATACTCATTTTGAAACTCACTGAGTTTTTTCAGAATTCATCCAGAATTCTCTGTCATTTATGTTGCATACTTCTATGGCTATAAGCTTATTTTCTGAAGATTTTTCTCTTTCTTTCTGAAATATCTGTCACTTTGATTGTCCATGGTGTTTAATGAAGTATTCTTCCACCTAAGCATTAATGGAAGTGTATTCTGTTGTTTTTCCAGAAAGATTTATTATATGAAGGTCTTTAGTCTGCTGCTAAGAAGGCACTTTTCTTTTGGTTTCCAGTAGGTGGTGGCTAAGCCTCTTGGATCTCTGCTTATATAAATTCAAAACATCTTTATTTTCTGGTAGGTATTTAATCCTACTTGTTACTCTCAGTTTCAGTCCCTGTCAGTGTCAGCGACAGTTTCAGTTGTGTTTGCTTAGATTCCCCAGGGGCTATTCGGTGATCGGTCTCAGAGGGTACGGAGGGAGGGGCTCTCTTGGTTGGGAGTTGGATATTACAGCTCAATATTGGTTTTGCAAGCGGGGCCAACTTCTAGAAGTTCCCACACTTCCAAGCAGGCTGATCAAAAAGTCCCCACACTTTCTTTCCTCCCCCTCCTCCTCCAGGGAGCTCCAGAAGCTATGAGAGGTAGATTTATCCTTGACAGCACCGTTTCCTCTGGAACTCAGGGGTGTTCAGTCTCAGAGGGTATTGACTGAGGGTGCCTTCTTGTTTGGGGTTTGGGGGCTGCGACTCAGATCTGGTTTTGCAACCAAAGCTGGTAAAAACCAACTATTGTTTCTCTGCAGTCTGACCTGCTTCTCTCCTTTCTGCTCTGATGACTGGGTCCTGCTGCTGGTTGCAAGTAGTTCCGGCACTTCCAGTCAGGCTGATCAGAGAAGTCCTGCACCTTCACCCCTCCACCTCCTCCTGCAAGTAGCTCCTGCTACTGCGATAGGCAGTTGCTTTATTTCCCTGAGTCCACTGCCCAACACCTGACTTGTGGTAGCTCTTATGAACAGATTCCATGCTCAGACGTGCTGGGGTGCAGTTTGGGTATTTTTTAGATGTTCAGCCTATTGTTGTTTCAAAGAGACAGGTCTGAGGACATCTCTCTGCCATGTTTCTAAAAAACTCTACAACTAAAAATTTTTAAAATCAAATTAATTTTTATCCTAAATTTTATATGACATAGAGTTAAATATTTGTTGGGTATCACAACTATCTTTGAGATTAATTGCTTTGAGGAATAAGAAAACATATTAGAACAGAATTATTGTAATAATTATAAAATGTTATTATTAATTTATAACATATTACCCCATATAAGCATGAGATGTAGGTATACCACAAACTTGGATATGATTTAAGGATTTTTGTAAATATTTTGCTATTCTGTAGTCTCTAAAAATCAGTAGGCTCAAGGTTTCCTGCATATTGACAGAAACAAATATTTTAGATTCCTTAAATTAGACTATATCTACATTGAATTAACATTTAGATAGCAACACAGTGCATATACTAACTCAGGGAAAGTTAGCTTTTACCACTTCCATTTACAAATTATCCAAGTTTCATGTAGCTGGTATTAAATAGTAACATTGGATACTTTATACAATATCTATGAACCTATTTAATCTGTAAGGTTTTGAAAAAAAAGGAGGGACAGTAGTTTCAATGACTTTTATCACAATACAGCATTCTGTGTCATGAAGTTACAGAGCAAACATTAACAATGTTTTTACTGAACTCTAAAACCTAGATTTCCTTCCAAAATTCATTTTTTACTATGCTTCAAAACATACATTCAAACACATATTTTTTGTGTGAATTAGCTGTCTCCCCATATTCATGAGATGAGCTTTAGCAGCACAAGCTAAAATGCATAAATAGTTTGTGATTTATGTAAAGTACAAAATAGCAAATGTTTTCTAAATTAGGTCACTAGTCTCTAATGTAAACATATTAAAATGCCGGAAAGAATTCATTTTATTCAGTGCAATATAAACAACACTGTTACTATATTTTTTATATAATTTGTTATAATTTAAAGAATAAGTAATTCCTTAGGAAGATGTTCCATCTGATAGGATAGTAAATTGTGTATGTATATGTGTATATATATATATATATATATATATATATATATATATATATACACACTGCAATAAAGCATGGCCAAAAAATGTATGTTTTATTCCAAATAAGGTAGAAATTATTGCAAAAAGGTATAAATACATATTTAGCAAAAAAAGTTATTATTTTTTTAATGAATATATAGCATGTGTGTTATTATCACAAGGACAGTAGTTAATCCTTTTTCGTATTAAAACATTCTGAACAAAGGATAAAGGAACCTACCTAGCATTTATGAAGTGTTTTCTTCTCAGGCACTGGGATATGCTTATATAATTAAAAATTGTTCATTCTACTTAATAGTCTTACTACTATTATGAGAATTTGATATGCAGAAGATAAAGGTCACGACCTAAACATCATGCAGTTAGGACTTGATATAGCTGAGGTTTAAATCCACTGTCTACATTTCCCCCCCATATGCCATTCTAACTTTTCACATTAAATCCTCACTAAACTAAAACTCATTCATATTAAAGTGTTGACATAAAATAAGGCAGCAATATATTGGACTAAGAATAGATCAAGGGACTTGAAAGGAGACTTAAGAAATAGATTTACATAGATGATCAATATATTAAAGAATGATGTCAATTCAAGATGAAAGGATTGTCTTTACAACAAATAAAGCTAAAAAATGGATATCTATAAGCAATAAAATAATTCTCTGACACTATAAAATTACTTCAAAATTGATAAGACTTAATGTAAAACCTAAAATTATAAAACTTATGAAAGAAAATAGAAGAAAATCTTTGGGATCTTCAGGTTGAGAGACAATTGCTTAGACTGTATATAGAAATTATGAAACATAAAAGTGGTAAATTGAACTTCACCAAAAAAAAGTTTCTTTCTTAAAAGACAATATTAAAAAATGAAAATGAAAACCACAAATTGGGAAAAAATGTTTGCAAAACATATAGATGATAAATTACTTTTTCTAAATATATAAACAGATATCATAACCCTAATACAGCTATACATAATTATATACATATATACACATACTCTCTGTGTATATATGTATGGATACACATTATACTTATAATTATATGCACATATAATTATATATATTTATACATTTTGTGGATGTATATAGTGAATACACCTATACATAATTTTATATATATATATATATATATATATATATATATATACATACATATATATATACACACACATTATATTTTTATATGGTAAAATAATTGTATATGCTCTTAGTCCAAGATTAACAAAAAGCCAATAGCATATGAGAAGATGCTTAACATCATTTGTGATTAGGAACATGCAAATTAAAAAAATACTGAGCTGTTATTTTTATAACTACTATAGTGACTACAACAAAATAAAATAGAATAAAATAAAATAAAATAATTAGAATAAAGTAAAAAAACTGACAATATCAAGTATTAGCCATGATTTGGAGCTACTTAAATTATTATACATTTCTTTTATATAATGAATAAATTTGACACACACATTGTGCGATTAAGGTGTACAGAAGGTTACTTTGATATATTTATATATTTTAATATGATTGCCAATGTCGCAATATTTATCATATTACATAATTGCAGCACAATATTATTGTCTATATTCATTGTTTGCTACTCATTTTTTTATATATTTTTGATAAGAATTCAAAATGATATATCTACTTTGAAGAATAGTGTGGCAGTTTTTTATAAAGTTAAATGTATTTCCCTTCAGCAATATCAAAAGCCCTTACAAAAGACAGGAAAACATAAAATCACACAAAGATTCATACATTGTTGTGTATAGGAGCTTTATTCAAAATGGCCAAAAACTGAAATCAACCAACATTCCATCAACTTGTGACCAGATAATTGCATTTAAAAGATTACTTGTTGATAAAAAAAGGACAAGCTACTGATACATGTATCAATCTGAAATCTCAGATGCTGACTGCATGAAATTACATATCATATAATTCTGTTTATATAATTTTTTAAATGAGAAAACTATAGTGAAAGAAAGCAGAATTATAGTTGTCAGGAGGTGAAATTGGCTATAAATGAGCATGAGGAAACCTCATGGGATGAAGGACGTTTTATATCATGACTATCATGGTGTTTATACAATTATACATTTGTCAAAACATCAAATTATATACTTGGAATTGGTATATTTTACTCTATGTAAAATTATGCCTCTGTAATATCAACTAAAACAATAAGATTGTAGATGATTATTACTCACAACTAAAAAGCAGTATCATTAGACACTGGATAAGTTCAACTTCCTACAGACTTGAATTTTCTGGAAGATCCAAGTCCTGGAATGAAGAAACAAAACCTAAGAACAGCTTCTCTTTTATGAGTCAGACATTGACAATTACTTTAATATATAAATGTTTTTTATACAGGAAAATACAGATAAGTGCAAACTAAGTGAAGTATAAAGAAATATTTAAAAAATAATTTTCTAATTTGACATCTAAATGAATAATGTTTAAAAATGATGAAGATAGAGAAATGTTTAACCTAAGAAATCATTGCTGTAACGTTGTTTCAATATGAAAGAAAAACTTGTAAAGTGTCAGAAGATATCACTACAGCTTGAACATTTTTCTATAACTTTTTAAATTGGGTATCCTACTTTATTCTGATAAGTAATTATCAGAATAATATTTTCAATTATACTTCTGGTGGAATGCTAGACTATGTATTATAAAAGAACCTCCTTTTAAAATGCAATTAGAATACAAATATTCTACACCACACTTGCAGATGTATTGTTGTTCCATAGGAAAGTGAAGAAACTCTCAAGAAAGTAAATGAGGCAGGTGAGAAGAAGGGAGAAATAGAGAAGGGATATAGAAGGAAGAAAAAGAACAAGGAGAGGAGAGGAATGGGGGAAAAAGATAAAGAGGAGAAATAGAGTAGAGTGAGCAATAATCACTCATTGTGGAACTATACCCAGGTGCAAATGATGCAACCAATAACCAGAGCTTTGGACTATTAGGGATGGCCTGCAATTTTCCAAACATATAAAACTAGGAATCCAAAGCAACATCACATACCTAGGGACAACAGCAAAGATATGAAAAAAACAGGGGTGTTTAGCTTTCCCTCACACTTTTTAAGCTCACTCATTTGGCTTATGCAGAAATTGGACAGCTTTGGTGAACGGCAGTGGATTATCAAAACAGGTGGTGACTCCAATTATAACTGCTGTTGCAGATTTTGTCTCTGTTATGGAGCAAATCAACATAGCCCTAGCACATGGCATGCAACTAATGAGCTGGCAATACTTTTTTCTCTGTGTCATTTAGCATAGACCACCAGAAGCAGTTTGGGTGAACAGCAGAAACATGTCATTGTCTTACTTAGGGCTGTGCCAATTCTTCCTCGGTTACCATCCAGAATAGAGTGAATCTGATTGTTTTATTATCTCATAGGACATCTCATTTTCATGGATGCCTCATGCCAAAAGAACTCACAGAAAAGGAAGTAGCAAAAAGCCTTCATACACCACCTGCATGAAAGAATATGCAATGTGCCTTACCAAATTCAGATACCTCCATCTCAGTAGGGTTTCTATGAATCCAGTGATTTAAGTCATATTAAACTATTCTTTCATGATGAAAATTATGGTAATGATTCTAGAACTCAGTAAACCTAATTAAAAATAATTGAATGTACATTCTAAATGAATGAATTGTATGATACATAAATTAGACCACAATGAAGTTAAATAAAAATTATTTCAGAGCAAAAGATGAACACAGTGACACCTGACACCTATTACTAAGGAAGAGTCATTTAACTTCAGGGACCTATATGGAAATTTCAGACAACATATATAATGTCTTTTTAATATCCTCTCCTGAACTATTTGCAAGGTAGCCAGTAGCCCATAAAGCTATCAGTTTTGGGTGAAACTCAGAATAAGAGACAATTCTGAGGAGGATCCAAATCACAATGCAAGAAGTTCTACCATTTGGGCCTTTGACCTTGAAGATACAAGTTCTTGTATTACAAAGTGATGCAATATGGAGTCTATTCTAATGTCAATAGAAGAATCACAACACAGAGCCTTATTGTATTCTTCTCAAAACAACTATTCTTTTGGAAAGCAGCCCAGAGTTGCTTATGTGCTTTTTTGAATGTGAAACACCTAACCACAGAACCCAAAATAACTATGTGGAATGAGTTGTCATCCATGAACAGGATGGTTACTGAACCATTGGGCTGCACAACTGGGTTTACACAGGAGCACTTCCTGCTTGAAGATTAATTCTATAAATGATTGAAATTTAATATATTTTGAAGACACAGGTAAATTTCATGACAGAAATTGAATTCTCATGGTATTCACCTTTGTTAGATCATTACTTCTTTCTTTATACAATTGTATATTGATAAAAACATTTAGGCTATACTCCATTAATGAAAACTCCAGTGGCTTGTGATAACAAAGGTAAATATCACAAAATAAGATGGTAGAAATAAGACCAAGTATGTCATTAATCAAAATAGAGATAAATGGTCTAAATTCACTATCCAATAATGCAGATTTTTATACTGTATATAAAAAATAAATTCAGTTAAATAGTTTTCAAAAATTTTACACTACAAATATTAAAAAATTATAAGAAGATTAAAAGTAAACAAAGGGAAAATAAATCAGAATTATATTTACCATGAGGCTAATAATAATAATAATGATAATAATAGTAGTATTGATTAGCTATATTAGTATCAGATGAAATATAATTTAAAATGTTATTAAGGATTTAAAGAACTAGTATATAATCATAAAAGTCTCAGTCTTTCATGAAAATTTAAGTATTCTAAATATTTACACTACTAATACAACCTAGAAAGAAGTAATGTAATAATTTATGAAAATGCATGGAAGAAAGAAGAATTTCCTATTATTTTTCACATTGAAATCCACCTCTATCACTTAATGTAAATAACATAAGCACCATAAAGTCAGAGATTTTTGTTTCTCTGTTTATTATCATATCCTCATTTGTCTTAGTCTGTTAGGGCTGCTATAAAAAATACCACACACTGAGAAACTTATAAACAAAAGAAATTTATTTCACACAGTCTGGAAGCTCGAAGTCTGAGATCAGCATGTCAGAATGGTCAGGTGAAGAATCCCTTTCAGTTTTCAGACTTCTTGCTGTCATCCTCATGTGGCAGAAGGGGCTAGAGTGCTCTGTGTGGTCTGTTTTTATGAAAGCATTAATTTTATTCATGGAAATTACACCTTAATGGTCTATTCTCCTCTACAGGTCCCTATCTCCTAATACTATCATCTTTGGGAGTCAGAATTTTAAGATGAATTTTAGTGAAACACATTCTTATTATAGCATTATTTAATACCAAGAAAGTACTTGATAAATATCTGCTTGATTTAATGGACATATAAGAATTCCTGCACTCTCTTATAAGGGAGAAAATAATCTTTTCAGGTAAAATAAAATATTTTAAAAAGTTGGTCTTTAAGCAAGTACTTAAAAGAGATTTTTAAAATTTACATTATCCAGACTCCATAAATTTGAAATTATGCAATTAATTTAGCAATAAATAAGATAAATTTTAAATAAAGTTTTAAAATGTCTACTTGTAAATAATTCAGAAATCAAAAGTAAAGAAATTTTAAAGTATTTGGAAATTAACATTATGTTAATAAACAAAAATAAAGTATATAGTATTAACTCTAAGAAGGAATTAAAAACAACAGAAAAAGAACCAGCAAATTAGAGAGAAATAACAAAAAAATAAGAATTAATCTACTAGAAAAACAAAAAAAAATTGATATCAACAGAAACAATAGTTAATATTTTGAGAATACTAATAAAAGTAAAAATAAAAAAGAAGGTGCAAGTAAGAATTATTAAAATAAAAAGAAACATAGGAGAAAAATTTGGAATTGAATTTTAAGAAGTTTACAGATATGAATTTGAAAATATAAATAAAATAGAAGAATTGTAAAGAAATCTGACTCATTAAGATTGATTTGAGAAGAAATAAATGTCAAAATTTTCTCAGAATCTTAAAAAGCACTGATAATTAAATACTTTACTCAAAAAAGTCCCAGACTAGTTTTAAAATAGAATTTTATTAAACTTCAAAGAAACATATAATTGGAAGACATAGAAAATTTGAGAAAACAGAAAAAGGAGCACTCACCCACTTTTTCAATTTGAAGCCACTATAAACATAATTGCAATAACCCTAAACAAAATATTGGGAAAAAATGCTATAAAGTATCAAGCTCATTGTACATCATGACCAATTTTGATTCATTCTAAGTACCTGGAATTATCCTATTATTAGAAATTCCATTTATATAATTTACTATATTAACAGTTTAATAAATAAAAATAACATGTTAACTAAAAAAGTGCAATTAAAGTATTTGAAGAAAGCACTTTCTTTGGCAACACATATACTAAAATTGGAACAATACAGAGATTAGCATGGCTCCTGTGCAGGGATGACATGCAACTTTGTGAAGTGTTCCATATTTTAAAAAATGATAAAAAGTATTTGAAGAAATAACACCTCTTCATGATTAGAAAATAAAAATCTTAGTAAATGAAGACAGGAAATTATATTAAATTTGATAAAGTGTATTTACAAATACACTTAACTGATATCACTTATGTTGATAGAGTGTTAGAATAATGCTCCTTATAATTGTCACAAAATTTATTGAATATCGTATTTGTGATCCACATAAATACTATGAGAGAGAAAGACAAATAAGAATTGAAATGGAACTCAAACAGTGTCTTATTTAAAAATATCAATGTCTACTTGAAAAATATAGAGAATTTCCAGTCTGATAATTACAATTGATGGAATTCAGATAAATAGCTAGATATAACATTAATAAAAAATTAATATATTCTAGTCACTAACAAATAGAAAATAAAACTTTGAGACATTTTTGGAAGACCAGATTGAACGAAAAGATAATATTCATACATACTTTAATGTTTTCCCCAAATTTATCAACTAGACTTTTTAGAGAATTTTAAAATTTCCTCTAAAATTTATATCAAAAATCAAAGGGACAAGAATGGCTAAGATATTTCTGAAGATTAGCAATGTATTGTGTTCTTGCTCTTCCCAAAAGCAAGACAAGACAAGATGGTACTGACACAGTGATAAATAAACCAAGAGAAAAGAAGGAAGAGTTCAGAAGGAGCCCATAAGTATATAAAAACATAACAAATAAAAAACCTCATGTTACAGGCCAGAAAAAAAAATGAGACTATATAATAAAAGTTATAGCTATATCATATTTATTACTCATATTCTATGTCAAAATGAATCTTTACCTTCTATCATACATTAAAACACATTTAGTGCAAACACTAAATGAAAATTAGAATGTCAAACTTTAAAATAAATTACAAAAGAATAATATAGAGACAAAAATTTTTTAAAGCTTCTCTAATAAATGAAGATTTTTATCAACTGACAACATTTAACAATAAATGAATAAATACATATCTAATTCCATAACATGCATAAACTCCTGTTCAACCTAGTGAATTTTCACAGGCATGTTTTACCCACAATTGTAGTTGACCCAAACATTATCAGTATACCAAGTGGCAAAATAACTAATACAAGCAGCAAAATCACAGATTGCATAGAATCAGAAATAGATTATAAACTTTAGGAGGACTACATGCTGACTGTGTATCCTTTACTAACCTTAATGTGATTTGTGGAATCAGAGAAGAAAGATAAAGTGTAAGAGCTATGATAGAAAAGCTGGTTTATAAAATGACTTTCAGAGTAATGCAAAAGTGGATCCAGCCTAGTCTGGGATTGACAGTTGACCAAGACATCTTTTGTTCTTTGGAATGTTAGAAAATGCTCATCCTGTAAAAGTAAATATGTAAATATCTAAATGCTAACATGTAAATATCACCAACATGTGATACATGTGATGAATAGCAAGAAACAAAACAGTATAAATATTTTATAGCCAAATCTACAGTAAGTAATAACTATAACCATATAAATCAAAATTATTGTCATAGCTGAATTATTTTCTAAATTACATTCTTATAAATGATATCTTTTAGAAAATGACTTTTGTTTGTTAATATTCTTCTTTATGTAAATATGTATTTCATGCAACATGAATATCAAAATCACATTGCCTAAAAACAATCTCTGTATTTTAACAAACTTCAGGATTTAAATTTTGATTTTTTTTTTACTTTTTAGTCTCAGAAATCATGATAAATTGAACTTCCTTCTAGAAAAAAAAACCAAAAACCTAAAATACAAAAAGATGTTAGTAATGAACAAATATATAATAATTAAATACAGCAAAACACACATAAATTGTTTTATACCAAAATACATATGAATATAAAACTATTCTACATTATACATAAAATTGTAGATTAATTTGTCAATATACTTGAAATTAAACATAGTAAGATGAAATAGCCACCTTACTTTTGAGATATCGACTATTAAAAGTAAACTCTAATTTTTAAGGCCCTATTAACTTCTATTTTTAAAGTACGTTTATAATAAAAACTATCTTCTAAGGTATATTCTTCCATGAAACCATGGTTAACTTTTTCAAATGCTTAATAAAAAGTCTTTGACTATCAAAAACTAATTTACTTTTTGTACATTTAGGAAGAGTATGTTTTTAGTAAGCATATGTATAATAAATGAAAAATTTTCAAATTTTAACTATCATTATTTGGTATTACAGTATTTTAATGTGTCTATGTTCATGTGTGCTCTCTGTGATAAACAGAACCACAAAATGATAAGAACCACCTATTTTTTTCTTGATTCATGGACACGTATGTATGTTCATATTTCTTGGTCACAAGGTAAATTATAGTGCCTGGCTTTGGAAAATAAATATTTAAGATCAATGATGATGATATTTGAATATGTACTTTTGCTAGATGATCTAAGTCATATTACAGATTGCAACTGAGTTTGTCATGGACTGTTTTTAAACTTCTCCCATCGAGATGATACAATGATATAACTCTAATGCCATAGTTAATAGTGTAAGGTATGAGATTTTAAATTTGATGTTGGGAACAGAATTTCACATGATATTAAATGAATCAAGACACAAAACTTACACCTTTTACACACACAATGGATTATTTACCTAAACGAAAAACACACACCAAATTTCTACAAGATAATATAGGAAGAAATCTAAGTAACTTTGGTTTTGACAATGACTTTTTAGATACAATACCAAAGTGTAATCTGTAGAAAAAAAAAAATAGATTAGTTACACTTAAATTAAATATGTCTGCTTTACAAAATACACCATTAAGATAATGAAAAGACAAGCCACAGATTGGGAGAAAATATTTTCAAAAGACATATCTGATAAATAACTTGTAACCAAAATATAAAAATGACTCTTGAAACTCAACAATAAAAAACAAATAATCCAATTTAAATATGGGCTAAAGATCTGAACAGACACCTCATCAAAGGAGATATACAGATATTAAGTGAGCAAGTGAAAAGACAGTCCACATCTTATTTTACCAGAAAAATGCAAATTAATATGATAAAATGTCACTACATGTCTATTAGCTATGGCTGAAATCCAAAACACTGACAATGCCAAATACTGGTGAGGATGAGGAGCAACAGAAACTCTAATTCATTGCTGGTACATGGTAAAGTTATTTTGAAAGAAAATTTGGTAGTTTCTTATAAAGGAAAATACAATCTTACCATATGATCTAGTAGTAATGTTTCTTGGCTTTTATCCAAATGAACTGATAACTTATTTCTACACAAAGACCTCAACATGAATTTTATAGTACCTTTATTTATAATTACCAAAAATTTGAGGTAACTAAAATGTCTGTCAAAAGCTGAAAGGATGAACTGTGATGCATCCATGTATGGAGTATTATTCAGTGATAAAAAGAAATGAGCTATCAAGCCATGAAAAGTCATAGAGTAATCTTAAATGCATATCCCTAAGTGAAAAAAGTTAGCCTGAATAGACTACGTGTATGATTTCAACTCTATGGCATGCTGGAAATGGCAAAACTATAACAGTAAAAAGATTAGTGTTTGTTGTGATTTAGAGAGAAGAGGCATGAGTAGGTACAGCATGAAGCATTCTTAGAAAACTATTCTGTATAATACTTTAATGGTGGATACATGACATTATCAGGTATCTTTTCAAACTTGGGGGAACCCTTATAAGGATTCAGCCATGTTTCTGCCAGTTTTGTATTATCCTTGTATTCCCCTTTCTAGGGTCAGGAATATTATTCTGATCTTACATCACAAATTTAACTTATTCTGTTGTAAGCCTTTCCTGATTATTTCTTTTTCTTTTTTCCCATAATGGACCCCAATATACCGTGCATTGTATTAGGTTCTGAGAAGACCAGGGTAAGCAAAAAAAATACAGTATTCCTCTTCTCATGGAGCTTAGCATCTGGTAAAGAATGATGTAAATAACATACTTAAAATTTGCTAATATTACAAAGAAGTTAGGATAATGTTATAGTCTTCAGTAGGTAGATATGACTGAGATTTCAGCGAAAGTTTCTGCTAGGAAGCTTTAGATAAGATTTGAGAAAAAATATTAGAGTTTACATCATCAAAGGGAGAGGGAAAATGAACAAGTTAAGGGTTTGAATGAAAATCATTGTGGCTGCAATGAGCAAACTAATGGGATCATATGTAAGATGGAGTTAAAGACTTGGGCCAAGTTCAGGTCATGCAAGGCCTTGTAGGCAATGCTGAGATTTTTATATATTTATTATTTTTATTTTTTAATTCTAATAATCAGTGTGTGTATGTTTGTGTGCACATGTGTACTCATGCATATCTGAAAGTGAATGGATGGCAAAATTAAATTTGAGTTTTAAAAAGCTCAGTATCCAATTTATTCAAAATTTAGCTTCCCTCATTTTCTTGTAAAATTTCTCCAGAACATAAAGGAATTGCATGTACAGATAGTCATTTTTGGCATCTTTTACTCCTAGAGTACATGCAATTCCTGTGTATTGCCTAACTCCACTTGGCAGATATGCCTTCCCATGCTGTGCACCCATGACAACCTATTCAAAAGTTTATCGCTTTGTGTTTGTTATCATCATACCAGACACAAATCTCTACCTGTGTTCCCATATTTCCTCTTATCACATTGGGTCCTGGCCCATGAGAATTGGTCTAATTTTTATGTTTATATATATTTTTTTAACCTAGCTATCCCACCACCCATTTAACTCTCTAATCCTTTTTGGCAACTTGAAGAACCAATTAAATCTGAGCTCAGAATTTAATTACACATGCTTCTACTATAAAGAATTTGTTTTCATTATACCATATGAAAACGGACATTTTAACCTGCATTGCTGTATCTTTTTTAAAATTATTTGAAACCAGGATTTGGAACAAAAATAACTACTGGGAATTAGCTTAAATTCATGAAAACACTTAATATCTCTAGATCTAATTTAACCCTAAGGCAATGCTTTTGACAGCATATGGTTTAGATTTGGCATAAGAGTAGAAGTATGCTGAAACCACCGTTTAGGGATTCACAGTCCTTTAATATAGAAATGTTACAGTCATATTTGGTCAGAGATCACAAAAACATATTTCCAGAAATGCTACAATGCATGAAGCATACTAAAGAATACAACAATGAAACCCCAGGGCTACAATCTAGCAACAATTACTAGGTAACCTATGATATTTCAGATGATGTATTACGTATTGGGGACATAAAGATTTTAAGTTTTTTGTCTCCTATTACAATTGTAACTTTGACCTAGTTCTTTCCTCAAACAGTTAATATTATAAATATACAAGAGATATCTAATAATAGAATGTTAAATATTAGCCAAGCAATTTTGCTAAAAAGACTATGAGAGTCTTGGGAAATAAGCTATTTGCTTAGGCAGTTGGGTTGGAAGAAGGTATTACAGATAGGTGACATTAATCTAGGGTGTAAAAAATGAACAGATTTTTCTAGATGGGGGATGACATTTCAGGTAAATGAAGAGAGAGATGCCAAAGTAGAAAAATATGAAGTTGTATAGTCAGGCAACATTATTCAGAAATAAAAATTATATGTAGCATCTAATCAAGATTTTAGGAATTAAAAGACAGAATTATGTCAGTTCACAAGTAATACAACAAAAAGATTGATGCCTAGTTTCAAAATAATTTAAGCCATAACTGGATAAAGGCAATTTTTGGATCTCAAGTAATCCTACCTACTTTACAATCACAAAAATACATTTTAGAAGAAGATAGCAATATCTGAGGCCCCAATTATTTATCTTTATAATATGACTGTCAGGACACATTTCAAAATAAACAGATAGACAAAGATATAAGGTATAATAATTGATAGCAAGATGAAGCATATCAGATATGGATTCTGAATAGTAGTGTTAGATATGTTAAAAAAATAAAGAACAAGATAAAAAATTCTTACAGTTAATAAGAAAACTTTAAATATTTAATACATTTCTAAATTTAAAAAATGTATTTGTGAATCTATGCATTTAACAGATGGATTAAACACAGATTAAGCACAATAGAAAAGATAAAATAAAAACTGAAAAAAATAGGTAAGTATGCAAAATAAAGAACAGAAAGGCAAAATTAGAAATAGTGTAAAGTGAGAGAGATATAGGAAATACAATTCATGATGATCTGAGTCCTGAAAATAAAATAAGACTCTATTCCCAGTAAAACATATTTTAAAAAACAAAACCAAAAACAAAAAACATGACTTCCACTTTCAGCTAAAATGGATTAACTTGGACTGGAATTTCTCTTTTACCTGAAATGACCAGAAAAATCAAACCAAATTTATGAAACAATAATATTCAAGATACTGGACAAGAGGCAACAGAAAGGTGTTCCAGAAAGACATAAAATAAACAAGATAATTCATATTATTGTTTCCTCTCACTTCTCTGAGACAATTCATAGGCTGCAGCATATAGAAGTGAACAAATTTTCAGCAGAAGATTATTATTGCATATATGTGAGAATACTACTTGATGTGGGAAAACACACACAAAAAAAAATTAGAGTAAAAATACATGGCATTCAAACATGGTGGGTGCCTATTTTCACCAGCCAAATGGGAGAAATCTCATAATTTTATGAACAGTGGGAAAAGGACACACGAGTCTTATCTCAGTAGTGGGAGATAATTAAGTCAATATTAAACAGTGATTGACTTCTGCCAAATAAGTCTTAAATGCAGGGCCTAAAAAGATTATACTGATTTCAAGTAAATTAATTGTGTCCCAGAACAAAACTCAAGAATATTTATAAGAATACAGAAATATCTATTATTTTTGCACCCCCCAAAAGGTGAAATTCACATTCTAATTAAAGATTAACAGGCATGGGAGGAGACAGCACAATGATACTATAAATAAGAGAAATCAATAAATCAAAGTTGATCAAGAACTAACACAAATGTTAGATTAAGCAGTTAAGAATATTAACAGTTATTACAACCATATTCAATATGTTAAAAAAGTAAGGTAGAAACTTGGCAAATATTTAAAAGACTCTAAATAAAATTTATAGAGATGAAAACTTCATTAACTGAATACACTGAATGAATTAAAATCAAACAAACAATTTCAGAAAATAAAACTAGTGAACTTGATATAGCAATAAAGACTGTCCAATTAGAGAAAGAAAAAAACGTAAATGAAGAGTATAAGTGAGCCATAGGGCAAATTCAGTTGACTTGATACATGGATAATTGGATTCTTAAAAGGGTAAGATAGAGGAAAGAGACAATAAAATATTGTTGAAGAAACAATAGCCTATAATTATTCAAATTTGACGAAAATTATAATTTGAGATCCAAGAACTTCAATGCAGTGAAGTGTATCACTAGAAATGATGTGATAACTTTGAAGAAATCAATATAAAATGAGTTTATAGTTTATAAACCAAAAATGGAGATGAAGTGAAATAATATAAAAAAAGCTCAATACAACAGAAGACAGAAAAAGATTAGAAAAAGAACAAAGAAAGATAAAGAAGAAAGAAACAAATAACATAATGATAAAATTAAATCTAATAATCACACTAAATGTAAATGGTCTAAAACAAAAAATCAGAATGGATAAAAATGCAATACCCAACTATATATTGTCTACAGAAAACACACAGGTGGTTTTAAGGTAAAATAATGAAAAAATATTACCATGTTAACTTCAATAAAAAATACTGGGATAGCTGTAATAAATATAAAAAAAAATTTAAAGAAAATGGTTTTGCCAGAAATAAAGATATTTTATGATGACTGAGAAGTCAATTCACTATCTCTAACTAGGCACAAGTATCTATTTCATAGTATTAGAAATGTCTCTATATTTACATGTTGTGATATATATATATACATATATATATATTTATCTAAATCTCTAATTTTATTTCTATTTTAAATTAATGATATATTTATGAATTTCATTTTATTAGAGAAATGAGGCATTGTAAAATATGTTATTAAAAATTGATGTGGTGCAACAACATGGATAAATATAAATAACATGCTAAGTGAAAGAGGCAGATCAAAAGAACACATACTGTATGATTGTAGTTATGTAGAATTTTAGAAAAGGTATAGTTAATCAGAAAAAGTGAGTAGATAAAAAGTAGTTTAAGGGAAAAGATATATAAAGATTGATTGCAGTGGCATACAAAACTATTTTTCAAGTTCTACAAATGTTCTATATCATGATTGTTGTAGTTGGACAGATACATTAACTTATTTATCAAAACTCTTTAAATTATATACTTAAAGTATTTATTCTCATTTTAAGTAAATTATATATCAATAAAATTGATCAAAATGTTTAGAATACAGAAAAAGGAAAATGTAGGATCTGAATTTTGAGAGCTATTTATTGACTTAAATCTCCATACTCTTAAGCATTTGTGTTCACCTCTTATTTTTATCATGAGAAGGTGGGGAAACATCAAATTTTTTATCCTCTGTTTTTTTAATAACATAATTCATTTCGTTTTCCACCAAGCTAATATTGAACAACCAAAATGGTACATAGAGGTGTTTTGCTAAACAAGTACAAGTCTCTGGGCTAAGCAAATGTCTGCCATATGGTTAAAAAAAAAAAAATATATATATATATATATATATATATATATATATATATATATATATATATAGTCTCCAATGGTTAAAATCAATTTTTTAAAAGTTGTCTTTAGAAATTTTAAATTCTGTATCTTTACATACATATATATAGAGAGATAGAACTATGTTTTTTACTGCTATTTAATAGATGAAGGTGGTGACAGTACACTGATCAAGCATAAAATTTGAAGAATTTTCTGCTTTACTACATAAAATTTTTCCCCACCTTTTATTATGATCAGTATCACTAATTTTCAAAATGGTTGTCATACAAACAAAAAACAAACAATTTGTGGACACAGACATCAATATAATGGTTACAAAATGGAAAGGGTGGTTGGGATGAGATAGAAAAAGGCAAAGAAGATCAAATATATGGTGATGGGAAGAGAATTGATTTTGGGTGGTGAACACATAATGCACCATAAAGATGATGTATTATAGTATTGTACACTTGAAACCTATATAATTTTATTAATCAATATCCACCCAATGAACTTAATAAAATTAAATAATAATAATAACAATTAATAATAATAATTTAAAAAGCTGAGACTTCGAGAAAAAAACCTGTCAGAATAAGAAGGGAACACTGCATGTTCAGAGAGCTGCACATATATTTATAGAGATCTTTACTCACTCACAGGCACTTTCAGCTCAGCAGTGTTCCTTTCTAGATTGAACTTCTGAAGAATATGATCATAAAATCAGAAAATAATGTTTCAGGTTTTCATCCTGACATTTATAAAAACTGTTGAATATTTATGATGGAAAATAATTGTAAAATATATCAGAATGATTTTTGAGTATAGCTGTGCTATAGATGTCACAAAGTTACCACACATTTCAGATTAGTTTATATTTAGACTTTACTCAAATTATGCTCATAGGGATTAGATCAATATATAGTTGATTAATGATTTCATGAGTCAATTCTTACAATCCAAATAAAACACAAATTTTATTAATAATAATGTAAAATGTTAGCTACATTTTTTACAAATAGCTGATAGATCGGGATGAGCAAGTGAACCTCATTTTAACCAGCAATTTAATCTGGGTGGATGCACTCTCAGTGAAGGCTGATATTGCATTGGAAAATACCATGTGCTTGGAAGATAGAGCATTTCTGTGATTTTCATCTTTAAAACTACTACCTATCAATTTGAGAGATCTGAAGATGTAACTGTAGTATCTAAAGAAATTAAGATTCTAATTTAAATGTTTTAGGTTTTATTGCTTGGCAGCATAAACCACTGAGAAGAAAAACTAAGATATTTAACACATATGTGCTCAAATGTTTGCATGTTGATTGTACCAAGGGATACATGTTGCACATATATGCTTAAACTTGTGACATACAGTCTATTAAATCTAATTATATTTCACAGGGTCTACTAATTTCTAATTCATCTGATGCATATAAAATTAAATATTATAACATACATGTTATTTATATGTATATGTGCATGTGTGATAACGCATCTTGTGTAAGTTTTCAATCTTATTTAATTGAATAAAAGTTTAGTGTAAGGTAAAATATCAATAAAAAGTGTGACAGGAGCAAAAGATTATGATTTATTTGCTTTAAGTACATTTTGTCTCATTTAATTCTCTAAACAACAATGGGAAATAGGTAATAAAATGTCCTTTTGCAGGTGAAAAAACAAAAGATTATAAAATACGTAATAAATATTTATGATTGTTAGATTTAGCAGATAAGTGTTTTAAAACATTCTGAGCTATGCAAGAACAAAAGAAATACAACATAGTGGTTAAATATGCTTGTCATCCAAGCCAAATGTTTAATTTTTATAAATTTTCAACAATGGAAATCACCATGGTACTTATTTCCAATTATGAGATAATCAAAGCCAGAGTTTAGACAGGATGCTTAATACCTGTAAGAATTCATTAACAAAAATGAAATGTACCAATGCCAGGAGCCATGATAAAAAGTTGACCTGAAATTGGTGACCTGAAATTGAATACTACTGAATATGTTGACATTCTTGTAAGATTTGGGTGATTAAAACAAACAAACAAACAAACAAACAAACTTCTATTCAAATAAACCATTAAAATTAAAGATATCTCTTTAAGTGACTAACATAATTTGTACCAAAAAATTTATGAAGGCTATCATTGGGATATATTAGTTTTAAAAATCAAATGTATGTACATTTAATTACTTAATTACTTAATGTTTTTAATACCTTTTCTTGTTCATAAATAATCAGAAGGTTTTGATGTACTTCTCAGCTACATCATGTTCTTTCAACAGAAATCAGTAACGTGATGGAGCCCCTTGTTCTTTTCACAAAGACTAATAATAGGCTCTTTTTGGGAATTCCCCAAATTGAAGAGTCATCTAACAGTAATACAACAGGCATCTATAATTTCTGTTGTCTAACTATCTGTATTAGAAGTTATTTTGATTCCCTATGCAGTGATCCTAGAGGCTTAGCCTCATTGTTTGATATTTTTCTGGATTAATGAAAATAGGTTGTCTATCATATCTATTCTTATATATATTTTTAATTTAAGAGATAGTATGCAGTTTATTCCAGATTATGTTTTTGTCCCCATAAGAGACTGTTTCCTGGATCTAACAACGTTTATAATCCATGCAGCAAACATTATACAAATAATTCTTAAAATAACTATGTAGCATATGACAGAAAAAAATCCAAGCAAGTCCTTTGAAGTGCACACAATCACAGAATCATATACATACCTATGTTTATTGATTTTATTGTTTTTAAAAGTTTGAGTTATTAGTTGTAGAAATTTTATAAAATTGTTTCTGTCAGATTATTTTAGCTCATGGCTAACAGAACTTGAGAAAAAGAATTGATAGCTTTAAAAGAGGAATAACAGTTCTTAGTAGATAATTATACATGTATTTTATATGTTCTCTATAATCTTTAACAAATTTTTGTGATATAATTGTTATTGTCATACTCATTATACAGATAAGAAAACTAAAGCTAAGAGGCTTGTATTGTCCTTGGTCCAGTGTAATTAATATGTAGAGTTGAACTTGAACCCAGCTTCTGTCTCTATAGTCAGTGCTTTAATGTAGCATAAATAGAAACAGAAAAAAAGTATTTTCCCACTTCCTCTGTTTCTTCTTTTCTTACCTCTCCCTCCCTCCCTCCACCCTCTCTCCCTTCCTCTTCTCTTCCCCTATTCCTTTCCTTCTTTCCTTCCTTCCTTCCATCCTTCCTTTCTTTCATTTCGTCAATCTGTCCGTTATTAATGACTTTTTGCATACATAAAGTAGTATAAATAGATAAACTATATTCTATATTATAGTCATTATTTATTGAGAAATAACTCTTCCATTCTAATGGTTGCTCTCTACCTGAAATCTGATGTTATATAGTTTAATTTTAAAACACTTAAAAATTTTAACTGTATTTATTATTCATTTATTCAGCTAAGAGATGAAGTCAAAATGCTACAAATATATGTCACCAAAAATGGTGCTTGCCTTCACTCGTACTTAATAAAATACAATTTAGATTTTGAACTCACTGGGGTTTCTTAAATATAACAAGTCAGTTTTATCAACCAGGGAATATAGGACTCTTCAAGAATAAAAATTGGCCATAGCAGAAAAGAAGCCAACTTAAGATTGCAAATACTATCAAAATACAAAAGAGAGTTGTGAAAATATGAAATGCTGTTTTATTTTTAAAGCCTTACATTTATATTGGTGAGACAAAAATAAAGAATAATAGCTATATATATTCTCTAGTAAATGTATGTCACACGTATGCACCACCAACATTGCTACTGATATACAATAAGCTTGACAACTCATTGAATTCAGTGAAATAATAATTTCTTTCACTGGTGTGCAATGTGAGTTTTTTAGCCAGTGGCAAATCAAACATAACCACTACAAGCTGATTTAAAAGATTCCATTGAATGGTTCTGCCCTGGTTAGGAAAATATTTACAAGGAAAAAAATTAAAAATTGACTATAAACTGTTTATTGTTATAATTTGTCTCTGGTATTCTACAGATCTGTCTCAGAAAAGAAATGAAAAATAAACTACACAAAAATTCTATTAAAATAATTTTAAAAAGTTAAAAAAACTATTTTTGGTATTAAATTCAAATATATTGTGATTTAAAATATAGTTACACTGGTCTAATTTTATTTTTTTTATTATAATGAAAAATATGCCCCAATCAATATTATTATTTATGTGTAGGAATGGGATTGAGTTGTGTGACTCTTGAGATGTATTTTTGCTAGAGTCTAATACTTCTAACATTTTTTCTTCAAATGTTAACACTTCTGGCAATTAAAAAATGTAAGATGTTGATTTACTTAACCATATCACTGATATCTCAGTGTTTCATGGTACACTGATGATGTTTGAGTACTTTAATTGTTTGTTGAACATTCTAGTTCAGGAAAATTCCACCTACATGATCACAGGCATAATCATGAATGGAATAATTATCTCAATAAGACATACAGTCTTTAGAGAGTAAGAGATTAGACAGGTCAGTTCTTTTCAAATTGTACTTAAGAAGAACCCTCGTGTAGATATCTTATGGACACCGGACCTTAGCAGGAGTAAAGATAATGGGTAATGAAGATAGTGTCAAGATTCTATTTTCTTCTATATCTACTTTAGTCAGAAGAGCTTTCCTTTATCTTTTTTTTTTTAATTGGGATTATAAAATATTTTATTTCAAGAAATTTCTGGGGCTAAAAATCTTAAAACACAGATTTAGGTAAGCTATTATTACTATAAAAGATATATTAGTAATTCTCATTTCTTAAGCTCTTTTCAAATACCAGACAGTATATTTTACCTATATTCTTTTATTTAATTTTGTCATAACCATGAAAAGAGATATTATTTATTCTATTTTACTAATAAAAATATTGATAATTAGAGATAACTTGCTAAAGATTTCACTGCAATTTCAGCAGAACTAGAATTCCAATGCAGTTCTCTCTAATACTGTGTTTTGATTATTAGCTATTCTTCTATTGTATACCATTCAAGTACATAACTAAATAGGGCATATAATTAAAAATTACTATCTGATCATGAAACAGGAAATTCATAGTAACATATATGACAGAGAAAACCTAATGATTAGCAACTGCTATTTATAGTACAAAAAAATGAAATCTAGTGGCTTTTGAACTCAATTGCATAAACTTGCAACCTAGCTTTGGCATGTAAAGCTGTACCCCAAGCTAATATAAGTAAAACCTTTAAAGAGTATATAATACATACTAAGTAGACCAAAAATATTACCTATTATTAAGAAAGTATGTAAGTCTCCTATATCCAGGTTTAGGTATAGAAGTGAAGTGAAATAGGGTGAATAAGTTTAATTTATTTGCCTAGACAGGTACCAAAGCCACTACATGTTGTTAGCATTGTGAAATTTAACAACTGTTAAAAATTTTATCAGAAAAAAAGTGGCAAGGCTGGGAGTCTGTTTAAGTGAAATTTAGTAGAACATTAGTTAACATACAATAGGCCCTTGATAAGTGAGAGTAATGAGAGGGCATGGGAAAAGACCAACATAAGTGCAAATCATGGATAAAGAAAAAGTGCACTAATCTATGGATTATGGGCGTGAAGATTAACTGGTTAAACACAAGCAGGAAGCAGAACCTAGAACTATAACAAAGTGTCTGTTGATTATTGCCATTGGCCAGCCATGTGATCTAAAAATTTGAGGTGATCCACATTTGTATCTGAGGAGAGTAAAGGAGAGTAAGTAGGCAGCGAATGAAAAGGAAGAACAAGCAAGTTATAGTCTTTAATTAGATGCTACCTAATTGTTTAAGAACCCCTCTGTGCTTTAGCATATCTAGTTTGCATTACTTAAGCACCTTATATAAGAATGCAAAATACTGAATTATTGATGTATAGAGCAAGGTAATTTATAGTCTTCTGAATTTTCAGATACTGATACATTTGTATATTCTACTTTATATTGATTCCAATAGTAGCTCTAAAGACACTAAAATAACTTGTATTCTCTTATTGTATATATTTGCTGTACAAATACATGTCAGGTAATTATAAATAATAAATGACATATAAGGATCCCTTTAGCCAAAAATAAAATTTTATATTTTTTCATTTAAACTTTTTATAAATTGTCAGGTTATTAAATTATGTATTAAAGAAGACATTTATTAATCCTTTCAACAAATATCTTCTCTCTACTCTTGTGCTAGGATCTATGTCACAGAATAGAAACATATGAATACATAAAAGAAAAATGGCCTCAGTCCTTATTTAGATTAATTCTATTGGGAAAGATGACTATATCAATAAACCATGTAAAACAGACATAAAATAATTACAAATTGAAATAAGTACATTATTGGTGTTAAAGAGAAAAATACAGGCTGCAAATGGCATCATTTGTGCTAAAGCCCATGATACCATTCCTAAATTTAATATGTGACCTAATTACTGTTTCAACCTTTCCTAGAAATATAATCGTAATCAACCATTCTGGAAATTTTTGGTCAAGCACCAGTAAGGTAATCTGTCACATCATGTAGGTCCCCTCCATTCCTCACAGAAAAGAATTGGCAGTCTGCATGATGAAAATCCTTGTATCTCCCACATCACTGTCCAGAAAAAAAGATATCTTAGTCTAAAAATAATTTTTCATTTTCTTTTGTTAGTAGTTCCCTTGACCCAGCCTTCTTCCTTTCATTTTGTACAGCCCATTCCGAGTGTCCCTCTAGTTGCTAAATGGGATGCTGCCCAATTCATAATTCACTCAATACAGCCAATTAGATCTTCAAATTTACCTGGTTGAATTTTGCTCTTTATCATGGGAAATACGCTAGAAATGAGTTTGAGGAAAAAAAAGTCAGGACTTACTTTGGAAAGACTGATTAGAAAGTATCCGAGGAAGTTTCATTGAAGCCAAGACCAAAAGAATAAAATGGAGCTGTAAAATATCAGAGAAAGGGAAAATCATAAGCAAGAGCTCTGAGGATCTAAAGTGTTCTACATTTCTAATACCTTAAAAAAATGCCAATGATTCTGGAGCACAAACAGGTAGAAATTTTGTCCAATGTCAAGTTTGAGACACAAAAACCAGAATCAAGTGCAATCAACAGACATCTAAGGATTTTAAGCAGGAAGTGACTCAATCTGATTTATGTTTTAATGAAATAATTCTAGCTTCTGTGTCAAGAATAGATTAAAAGAGGCAAAGAATTTAAATGAGAGATCAGTTAGGAAGTTATTGTTTTATTCTGGAGAGATATGATTTCTGTTTCTAAGTACATGACATGGGCAGTTGTGAAGTTGAAATGCTTTCAGAGTTGGAATCTATAAAAATTACTGATGAGTTAGATGTTAACACAGCAAAGACATCTGTTTACCTGCATGTGTCTAAGTCAATGAGATATGTACTGGTTTTACAGCAAAGAAAGTAAGGGTTTATTAGGGAGTTGGCATTGACTGATATTGGGCAAATAGAAATATTTAATAAAGATTCTTGAAATTATATACATAACCCTAAAGAAGTTCTTGAGGCATTCCATTTACCCTGTCTTTCACAACTAAAATTAGATGGGCACCTTGAAGAGATTATGTTAGATCACTTTTGTAAAAACATGTATGTATATATGTGTGTGAGTGTGAATGCACATATGCTTTTAGTTTACAAATCCATTGAAAATTAGATTAAATCTCCTGGTACTTTTTTTTTTTTAATCTTTCCTTCTTAGCATTTTACATCTTCCCAAATAATATTCTTTTATGCTGTTGCCATATGTGCATAATCACTTCTGGGGTTTGGTATAGAAAAGAAAAAAAAATGAAATAGTTAAGTAATTAACTTATTCTTTTTTCCCCCTAATACCTTCCTCACTCAAATTACAAAGTGCAAATGCATAAAAAAATATATGATTATCTGGTAACTTCACACTTGGCCTGAAATGAAACTATTTCAACTTAATTGCAGTAATAGCCTACCTACTTAAATGAGCTTCACATACCACTTCTATTGCTGATTATTCCCTAGAGAGTAACACACACACACACACACACACACACACACACACACACACACACACACACGTGCGCATGCACAAAATATCACTAAATTTTTCATCTCTAAAAATATAGGTGTCTAGTGCAATATCAAAAACTTAGAAAACAAATAGTAGGCTATTCATTCAGCTGTCACCCTGACTTCTATGTTATTCTCTCAGAGAATAATTTACTATTATTTGGCACAACTATCTTACTCCCTAGAAATAAAATTTTCCTTGAGGTGTGAGGATCTGCTCTCTCTTGAAGTCAACAGAAGTTAAGATTGTGTGTTGAAGAGCATGTAACTTATGTGGTGAATAACATGTGGTGAATATAACTTAGCCAATAACTATTTGTCTTTCCTGTATTTTTGCTGCCTTTCAATTTTCTAACTTTTTTTTTATAAAATATTTCAAACAAAGAATATATGTAATATAATATAAACATTGTACATAGCACTCATTTCTGTCAAATATTAATATTTTATATGTTTTAATTCCTTTATTTTTTAAGATATAATAGGTCACAGAATTAGTGGAATTTTCCCACATCTTTTTCTATCTCATTACTGCCCTTTTATGCCTAAGTACACTGCAATAATAAGTTATTTAAAAGTCCCAATTCTACACTTAGAGTAATGTTTATATAATGTATATGTACACAGAATATATAGAATTGCAATGTGTATGTTAAATTTTATATAAATGACATTTTATCTTTAATTTCTCATTTATTACATTATAAAATAATATTTTCTTTAAAACATGCAAATCAACCTTAAGTGCCATAGAGTATGCAATTATATCAATATACAAAAATGTACTTATCTATCATTTGTTAAATATTTAATTTGTAAATAATTATTGTCACTTTAAACAATACTCTATTTTATACACATATATATGATTTTCTTTACCAGTGGACTCTACAAAATTTTGATCATGTCCTATTAAAAAGTATGCATACTATATTATGACCACTCCCTGCCTCATTCCCTAACCAAAGACATACATACACACCCAAATGCACAAACAGAAACAAAATATTCACAGTATATTAATTTTACGTATTGCTTGAGATAAGCCTGGCATGTTCTTTTGTATTTTATTTCATTCAATTTAATTATATAAGATGCTCATGAAGATCAATTAATTTGATTATATAACCCATTAATGATGTCATAAATCGCAATTTGAAAACATTACTCTAAAAATAAACTTAGAAGAGAAATTGCCTATTCCTGGAGTACACTTCAAAATAAATTTATTTATAGATAAATTCTTCCAAAGTAAGGCATTGTAAGGCAAGTTCTGCCAAACGAGAACTTAGCTAGAAAGAGAGAGCAAGAGAGAGACTGAGACTTGTGTATGTGACCTGTACAACCAAACTGAATGGGTCTAAAATTTTCTTTTTGATTGAGATGGAGTAAACTTTTTTTTTCTTATTTTGAACAATTTTAATCAAAATTTAAGACTTTATTGCAAAAAGAATTCTTTTTTTCTTCTTGTCCTTGAAAATACTGTTCTTATCTAAACCTGGAACTACCCTATCTATTTATAACCTATCCTATTTCAAATGTTTTCCACCCACCAGCACTTTTTTTCTATTCAGCTTAGCAAAAACATATTTTGTTTGCTGATTTTTTTTCTGAGCACCAAACTTAACAAAAATTTAAAATTCTCCAGCTGTCAGTTCCTTTGCCCAATAATATTAATTCAGGTATTTCCATTGTACTCTAAAATAACACTAAGAACATATTGGTTAGAACAGTAATATTTTCATTAAATTAGTAGTTATGCTCCTGAAGTGGAACACATTGTAACATTTGATTTTGTCACAAGGCAATACAACATAGAGCTCTAGTCACATTTTCTCTCCCTGAACTAAAATCTCCACCGATTACAGGCACAAGAAGTGTAATAGTTTACAGCCTGGCAAATATGCAATATGTAAAGTATATATCAATGCTATGCAGAATTACTTCGATTAATTTACATTCACCTCCAGGAAATAGTAATTTCCAATCCCACAAGCAGGGATTTGCATGTTCAATAAAGCAACTGAAAGGTACTGTCAACATGTTTATCTCATAGCTCTGCAATTTGTGGATTTTCTAAGGCAATTATTTTAGCATGTCTATCATATTGTGATTATATTTCTCGAGAACAGTTGGACTGTTGTGAAAAGTTATAAACCATACAAAGATAGTTCAATTAGGATAAAATAATTGTATCATTTTCTTTAAATTTCTCAGTCCTTGCTTACTTTAATTTGAGACAATTTGAATGAACACAACTTTAATTTCCCACTTATACTTTACTCAGTATGTACCATATTTCCTCCTGAAGGCATAAACTTTAGTGACATTCTAATCATTTTCACTGCAACTGATGCCTGTGCTATAAACCATCAATTAAATAGTAGGTGGAGAATAAACAGCAGGAGCAGATGAATTCCTAAAAACAAATGATCTCTATTTGAATGCAAATATCCCCATTAATAAAGAATGAGTGGGGAAACATTTAAAAAATCAGTAATATATTAAAGTGAATTATTTCTGAGCAGGATATTTTCCAGCAGATCTTTAATGAGCTATATGTTGGTAACTAATTATAACATACATTTTGTATGTATTTTTAATATTCATAAGCTATGGATTTGATCTTTATTTCTTGTCAATGTATTTGAAAATAATTTGCAGAAACACATTTAAACTGCTGGGTTTCATGCTAAGTAGAAAACATTGGGTTGAAGACTTAATTTACTTTGCAAGATAGAAGATAAATAACAGTTGTTAATATAATGTAGTGAAAATGAGGATTTAAAAGCTATGTATCTGGCTTTCTTTAAAGATATATGAAGATACTAAATTTTACAATGGTACTTGATCATGGACATCAATCTAGTGGTCAGTACTTAATATCTGATTGATTCATTTCAAGAGACTATATTTTGGATGATGAGTGGAATTTTTATTTAAAAATGCAAAAAAATGGAAGTCATCACTTTGTTAACTGCATATACTAAAGCAGGAGACAAAGGGAGTTAAATGCTAATACTTTGTTTACTTTGTGGTGCACTGTGTTATCATACTTAACTTCTGCTGGCTTCAAAATTCTTCACAACCTAAGCCTAAACCCAAACCACATCTCTTGTCCCTTGATTTATGTCTTGTCCTTCCTCAGTCTGTGACCTTGAACATGCCAGTTTTTTCTAAATTGCTTTTTCACAGTCACATAGGTTAACTATAGCTCATGTTTAACACCTATGGTCAGATTTAACCTTCTTTTCATAGGCCTTCCTGCCTCCAGTTCTATAAATTTTCTACTGATTCAGTCAGTGATAAGTAGATTGAATGATCAGTTTCAAACATGTCTTCATTTAAAAATTTACATTGTATCTTATATCTTTATTTCTACCACATAAGGTTTTGAATTCTTAAAATATCTCTTTTTAATCTGGTTATTTGTCCTTAATCTCCTTTGTTTGTTAATCTTTCTCCACTTGGTTTCTGATAAATTTGCAGTTAGTCCCCTCAAATATTTTCCTAGGCCCTATTTTAAAAAATACTTAATACACTTTTCTTAAGTAATTTAAACTATACACCTGTTTCTGAAATGCAAAAAAATAAGTCCAAACTTTTTTCAGAAACTAGATCCATCTTCCTGATGTTCAAAAATACTTCAAATACAATGTCTTAAATCAGAAACAAAATTGTGTCCTCCAGACCTAATATTTCTATATGTTTACTCTTTCAAAGAATAATACCACTGTTTACACAGGCCAGAAATCTGCATGTATTCTTTGATATCTTCCTCTTATACTTTTCTTTTTTTCTTTTTTTTAATGGCAAGTAG
Source organism: Cynopterus sphinx (assembly GCA_030015415.1). Classification (NCBI taxonomy): domain Eukaryota; kingdom Metazoa; phylum Chordata; class Mammalia; order Chiroptera; family Pteropodidae; genus Cynopterus; species Cynopterus sphinx. The sequence goes on along the minus strand of CM057382.1, from coordinate 95,691,931 downwards.
TGTGAATTTATTCTTTGATCACCTCAGTAATCTAGAAACATCTTGCCATTTCTATTGTCACATTCATCATTTAATTTATCATTATTTCTTAACTGGAACACTATAATAGTCTCTTAACTGGTTTACACTCAGGTAATCTGGCTTTGTAGAGTTCCTTCTTGACACACTGCAGCTGGAATGAAATGTTAAATTACAAATTTGATATGAGGAAATCACATTTGGGAGTATTTTAATTTACTTTAGTAGAACTACTTCTTTGTTATGAAAATATTCCTTCAATGGCTAAATTGTCTTTCCAAATAAATAAATAAATAAATGTAATAATTATTTAAGTAAATAATTCTCCATGAAATGTTTATGCATCTATCTTTTATAAGATATACTTGATGAATCTTTTACATGCACATTTGGGATCTTTACATTCTAAAGAACCACAAATGCTCTGAGAGCCTTCATTTTGTATCCTGTAAATAAATCGAATATTTTCTTTGAAAAAAATTGCGCTGTAGTCACATCAATATCATTAATACTTAAAATGTCATTTACATTTGTAAGCAACCTGAATAATTAAAAAATGCAAATTTAGCCTAGTTAGGAATAATAACTTTACATGTAAGTTTTATGAGCTGGATTTCATTATTTATTCATAACATACTAACAATTAAAAAATAACAAAGCACTGTAACAAAAATGTAAAAGTCAGTATATAAGCAAGTGGTCCTATGGCGATTTCAGCAGAATGAGATACTTTTTATTACTTATTAGGAAAAGAGTTTTATTAGGAAAATATTCACTGCTTCCAATAAAAAATTATCTTCAAAATGAAATAAACTAACAGAATCATTTTCTGAACTCACTATTATCTCATTCAATTACTGGGTTTGTTTTACCATAAACCATAAAAATATTGATTTTCAGAAACTTGATTCTGGAGGTAGACAGTAGTCTTTCTTTTTTTCTAACTAAAATCTAAAATTTCCCTATTGTCATAGTCTATTATTTGAATAACATACTACAAAACTGAAGCTAGATGAGAAACTTCAAATATAGTTCCTTATATTTTCAAACAAATTGGACTTTTTTACTCAGGTTAAAAACTATTTTAATGGCACAAAAGAAATGCATAGTCATTTTAAAACCTCATCAGTCTGTAAAAGCTATATGTTCATTTTTAGGAATAAAATAAATTTGCTTCATTCTTTAAATTGTTTCCTAAAAATTTTGTCAGGTCTTTCAAATAATCTTATATTTTTATGTTCTAGGCTATTTTGTTAGTACTCATCACATTTAAAACTCTAACATTTTTTATTCCTGAATTTTCCTGAAGTATTTACATCTTCTATCAGCTTTCTTTCTCTCACCTAGTACCATTTTCTGTCAAGAAAAATGCCTTCAATTTTTTTTCTCTTACAAACCTCTTGTGAGCCACCACCTTGATCAAATCTAAAGAATTAAAATAAAATTGAAATAAAAATAAAAATTCTAGGTTTATAATTAATGGTCCATATATCTAACTATTTAAAAATTTTAAATAACATAGTTTAACTGGTTTGTCACTTTCACCTGCTTAGTAGATATTAGAAAAACCGGGTCTAGTATTCAAGTCATCTATTTCTCAGTCCAATGCACACAAAATCTCACAGGTATCTCACACTTCAAAGACAGTGACTCAATTAGTGCCCCACTAAAATTGTGCCCAATGTGAAATTAACCCATAATTTTCTCAGTCACTGATGAAAGAAACTTTATCACAACCAAGATTTGCATTTTGAAATCTAGGAGAAATATATTTCTTACCAACTTTTTTTGTCAGATGTAGAGTATTACACACTTCAGAATTCTCAATAATGTATCAAAATAATGTATCTATAAATTCATAATGGTAAAGGATATATTTTAAACTCTTTCAAAGACATTATTGATATAAATCTATTATACTTGGGTAAATTCAAAAATACAATATATTGAAATACTTTTTAAAATATTTACCTCATCTCAGAACAAAGTCAAGACAAAGAATCAGGAAAAATAGTAATACAATATATTCTCTATTATCGGAGATGATAACTTCTAGGATCTTGGAAATTGTTGATCAAAGCAGGAGGCACAAATAATTTAGCATCTACCCCTATTTTGATGGCGTGAAAAGGATCTCTAAGATTTTTTTTTAGTTTCATTGATGAGCTACTGATACATACAGGAAGGACATTTCTCAAAAACATCTGTTTTGCAAAAACACACACACAAAATAAATAAATAAAGAGAGTGCATAGTATAGAATTTTATTTTCTACAACAAAAAATGAGTGAATAATGCTGTAAATCTTATCAATGATTGTTTATGTTGGGGTAGGTTGATTCACCATAAAAGATGTATCTGGTGTGATGGAGATATTTTATGTAGTGTTTCAGTGGAAGTTATATGACTGTATATATTTTTCAAAAGTCAACAAAGTACATCCTAAATGTGCAAATTTAAATGTATTTAATTTATGAACCTCAATTAATATGATGTATAACAAGTGATTTTAATTTTTGATATATGTTTAGAAGATAGACAACAGGTACATGAATAGTAATTGACTTAGGTTAGTATGGATGCTAAAGTAAAACTTTCTCCTAGGGAAGATAGTTATATGTGCTGATACAACTTCATAGAACTAGAAAAATAGTAAGGACCTGCATGTAACAGATACTATAGAAGGCAGGCATAAGATGTAAGGCTAGAACATCAAAATTATTGGAGTTTGATTACGGAATCTCTAAAAATTTATGTTTCTCTCACACTTCCCCCTCTCTCCTCTTCAGATGTCTACCAATGAACAAATTACACAACTACTCTCTTCCTGATCCATTGGACACTGAAAGTTTACTGGCCAAATAAATCTAAGAAGCATGAATCATGAGACTGAAAAGCAAGTATGAAGAACCAGTAACAATAGATTTAAATATTACGCACACCAAAGTGCATGAAGGTGCAATTTCAAAATAACTCAAATAAAGGGCAAATTGTTTAAATTCACCAAAAGAAAAAAATTTTCCCAAATGTTGGACTGACCAGAAATTGATGTTTGTATTCTCAACAATGGTATTGGAAACTTGAGACAATAGACCAGACACATCAAAATTCTGATTAAAACTGATTTTCAAACTGATTTCCTAATTTTAATTTTATACCCAGACATACTATATATCAGGTATAAAGATAGAACACAGACATTTTTAGACAGAAAATTTCTCAGAAAATATACATCCCTATAGCATTTCACAAAAAGTTATTGAATGATGAACTTTATCAAAATGTAGGCATAAACAAGGAAAGAGGTAAATGTTCCCCAGAAACAGGATTTTCAATACAGAAAATATGAAATGTTAGTGTTAAAATTATTTCAAAGGGAAGTCTCAGCAAAACAGCTATGAGAATCTGTCAAATTGTTAGGGAAAAAATAAAAATGACTAAGTAGAAATCTAAGAAAATAATGAACAATTTACTAACTCTAGAAATTACAAATTTATCATAAAAGAACAGATGTTTGAAAGAAACTCTCTTTTAAAATACAGATCTTTCTGTAACCAAAAAAAAGAAACTTGAAAATACAAAGAAAATGTCAGTATAATATCAGAAGGCAAATTTAAAGAAAATTGACAGAAATAAAAGACCAATAGATTGCTATGATGATTTTAAAAAAAAATGAAGAATTGATCCAGAAGGTACAGCACCTAAAACAGGGAAGAAAACTGTCAAAGAAAACTAATCCTAATAAAAGCCTTTTCCTCTTTTATCATATCTGAGAAACTTGTGACTAAAGTAACATTGTAAAAAATATTCAGTTTTTATGTAGAACCCAAAACTGAGTGTGTTGTTTTTTAATTGTACTCTGCCACAGGTTCATAGTCCACACCAGATAGACTTTAAATTATTTTCTTTTCTTTTTCTACAAATACAGAGACAATACAGAGGCCTTCTTTCAATGTTTACTACTTCTAGTTTGCTTGGAGTGAGGTCAGAAAAATAATTAAACAAACACCTCTTCGGAACTAGATAAGGTTCCTTTTGACGCTTCACATTTTCAGATTAGAACATCTGAAAATGCTATTTTTGAAAATAAAAATCTTTTGACAATAACAATTACACAAGATGTCTCCTGATATATTCAGATTCCAAAATTAGAATCACTCTAAGTAATTGAAGGCTATGGGTCCATTAATAACAAATTTTCACCTATTTATTATATACAAAAACATTTTTTTATTAATTTTGAAATTTCAGAAAAGTGATAATTGTGTGTGTATAGTGTTTAATTATGTCAACTTATTACAGACATTTTGAGAATTTTTTTCATAATATTGGTATTTATTGATTCTTCTAACATAAAATTGAGATCATGACAATCTGATTCATGGAATTCTCACACAGGCTTACTTGCACAGAAAGTTTTATTTTTAGATTATGAAATTCTCTTATAATAGTTTATTATAATTATTTATTTTAAAAAAGTGTTAATACTCATTTTCAATTTATCTGAAATGCTTTTGATATATGTTTACTATAGAATTTAATAAAATATTTTGAGAATGAGTTTTCATGAATAATCCAGAAATTTTATTACCTTCTTATTGTTTCAGATCGCTGTGATCACATATGCATATATATAAAAAATGATCTAATGTGTTATTGTCTGAAATGCCTTTCATTATGATGAATTTTCTATACAACATGGCTGTAGTAGGAAAAAAAAAGATTGCATTCCAAGACAAAACAAACTTAATGAATCTTTGAATTAAAGGAAAAAAATAATTATTTTAATTGTGTTAAATAATTATCCAATCCACTGACATCTCTACTCTCCAACTCCTAACCACCATCACTAAAAGCCAACAGATGTACTTGGTTCAACAAAAGGGAGAATGGACAAAAAAGTTAAGGTTTTACTAGGGATCTTTATAAAGGCTATCAAATAATAAGTCATTTTATTTGAGGGCTATAATATATCTTTATTTGAATTCAATTTCACCATCTCTTTTGCCAGCCAAATCTTCACTCTACATTTTTAACCTCTGGAACTAATGATCATGCATGACTCAACATGGTTCCATAAACCTTGATTACAGTCCACGTCCTCAAAGACTTTGCTGACACCTCCGTGCTGGGAAGGTAAGGGCGGAAGAAGAATATCAGAGAGGGAAGGGAGGAAAACAAAAGAAAAGGAAAGCTATAGAGATTAAAGAAAGAAAAAGAAAAGCAACACGAAGAAAAAAAGTAAAAGAAAGAGGAAAGTAAAGGGGTAAAGAGGAAAGCAGAGGTATAAAGAGGAAAAGTCAGTAACTGTTTGAAACTTAAGATGTATCAGAAACTTGGTGTTATGCCCTAAAACTTTGAAATAACAAAACCAATTTTAGTGTAAAAAACAAGCAGTTCTCCAGTTCTTGAAAATTGCAAACCAACCTACGTATTGCAAATGCATCTGACTGACACTGAGAATAAAAATAATTCAAGGAAACATTTTAAACTTAAATAAAGATTTTAGACTTTTAACTCATTGGACCAAAAAAAAAATTAATTTAGTATTTTAATTCTTTGAATATTGGTGTTTTTGTACTTATACTCATAAGGTATTTATTTTGGGTTTTAATTTCACTTTGAAAAATTGATATTAGAACATTTTCTCTTAACATTTTATAATTGGAATGACTTTATCTCTTAAATCTTATTTCAGAACCTCTTATATATTATTGTGGACAATGTGGGTGTACATAATTCAGGATGAAAAATAGAAATGGGCTGATAGTTATATAGTAGGAAGTAAACAAGATTTGGATATGAGTTAACTAATATACTGTTTGACTCACATCTGAGTTTTATAGGGCACCATCTAAACTTCTATTACTAGTCTCGGAAGGATGCTCAAAATAGCAATGATGGATATTGAAGTGTATGAAGATGGGACCTGGACTGGTCTTATAGACTGTTGATCTCAGCTTCATAAGTGAAGAGTCATATCATTGGTATAAATTGTTAAACCCAAAGAGTTAAAAAAAAAATTAGGGAAAATGATTAGATAACATTTTTTCTCCATTGCTGGTATTTTCTTCTTGTCAAGGGAGCTTTATGGAAAAGTGAAATGGCAGACCAGCTTGATAAATGAAGAATGAAAGCATATTTAGCCAACTTCATTTTTATTCTCTAGGAACCACTCTGTTCATTGAGAGAGTATATTGTGTGCTTCTTTCCTACAGTATTTAAAATATGTGCATAATTTCTTCTAGCTTGGTATTCTGCTTCCTGACCTGTGTAGCTCTTACACCAAATTATATTCTCCAAATTAGTTCCTATTAATAATGAAGCTAATGATTTAACCTTCATAAAATTGCAAAAAAAAAAATTTTAAAGCATCAATGATTAAACTGAAATTGTCAAAAAATAAAAAACAAAAAGTACCTAAAATCATCCATGCATTTAAGAATTTAAAAATATTTATAATAATATATCTCAAATTATGATTACTTTTGGTAGTTAAAAGCAAATTTAATTACTGATGGATAAAAGAAGATATAATTAAATTTTTAAAATACCTTTATATAAGCAAAAGTGAAAATTTTATGTATCAAATATTGTAGGATAAGTTTTCATTATATATTTAGGAGATTAGTTATAACTTCAAATGTTAATAATAGATTAAAATAAAGGCTAAAACTTAATGAACTAAGCAACCTACTCAATATTGAAAAAGAACAAGGAAATAAAAATAAATTAGTAGTAAAGATAAATATGAGTAAAAATTAATGAAATGATACATTTTCTAATATAGAGAATTAATAAAGCAAAGCATTTTGTAACAGAAAGACTAATAAAATAGAAAAACCTTTAAGGATATTTATCTGGGCTGGGGCCTAAATAGTATTTTTTAAAAGTTCTGCACACAGTACTACTTTGCAGGCAATTTTTAGGCCTACTGCCTTAACGAAAGACTTGTCTTTATTCTGTAAACAAATTAAACATCTATATTCATTAAAGCATGTCTAAAAGTTAAAAGATAAGTTATAAATTGGGAGAAGATAATTTCATTAGATCAATATCCACATAGTAAAACAAATTTCTTAAAGTCAATAAATACTATAGATCAACCAATACCAAAATGGATGTGATACATAGATATGCAATTCACAAAAGAGGTAACACAAATGATCAATAATAATTTTGAAAGATGTTTAATATTATTATGTGTCTAAAATGTAAATTGCTTTCTAATGTAATATAATTTATACTTGCCACATATTTTTAAATAAAATATTACAAATTGGGCCATAATAAATAGTGACAAGGATGTGGTATAATGACAATATTCAAAACTCGTAGTATAAATTGATAAATCTGCTTACAAGTTTTATGAGTCTGAAGATATCTTTATCTCATCACCCTAGAAAATATATATTTTTAAATATATTTGATATATATGTTTTAACATATATTTCATTTGATATATATTCATTTTGTATAAAAATAAAAGTAGAGAAATAAAAGTTACTCTGAGAAGAGATATTTTGCCCATTCATCCTGATTTTCTGCCATTTCACTTGATAAGAATTGGTCTATTTTGTCTGTTATCAAATGTATGCATATACATTCATTCGTATTATTCCATAATTATCTAATTTAATGTTTTTGGGGTCTGTAGTGATAGAACCTCCTTCATTCCTGATTACCGATATTCATAATTTATATGTCTCTCTCTTTTTTCAATCATACTAAACATTTATAAAATTTATTGATAAACAACTGAGAGTCTTTAAGAAATATTTTATACAAAGTGACTATATGTTTCTCAGAATTATGGGGGTAGTTGTGCCAAATTTTAGTGGTGATGCCATCTTCAGGAGAAACTGGTGTAATCTGGAACTTGAGAATTTTAGTTTTGTCTTCTCTCCTTAATTCTTTCTTCATCATAGTTCTCCAACCATTCAGTAAATTTTGTGAGCATACAGATAACCTTCAAATAAATGTACTTTCTGTTTAAGTTAATCGCAGTTTATTTCTGCTGCTAGGAATATTGATGTGTACTTATAAGACTTTATTATAAAGTTTCAGTTATTGCTATGTACATCAATTACCAATTCCCACTGGTAGAAATTGTGTTGCTTTGTCTTATCTAAGAGTCTCTTGAATAGAAACACTAGCAACAGATGCCGGCTGAATAAACTCATTTTGGTTCATATACTCTATAAAATATTAAAGTAAAAACTTAAAGTAAAAATGTTTATAATGGCACTAAATGACTTCATTGTACAAACATTTGAAAATGAGTACAAATAAAAAATGTTATAAAATCATTCTGTTTGACTTCAATTCTGGCTAAAGTATTTAATTTCTGTATTTCTATTTGATTTTTTAATATGAAACCGAAGTAATGAGCAAAAATAAGGGAAGATATCACAATGGCAGATAGTTGAAAAGCCATGAAGAAAAGAAGCTCCTAAAATTAAAATGAAAATTGGACACAGAAACAGAAAATTTTTTTCATGAAATACATATTTTTGAGAACCTACAAAGTACCAGCTATAAAATGACTTTACAGAAATTTTCAAAATCCTGGAATATTATAAAAAAACTACATTTTTAGTTACCTTTATCCACCACACTTCATGATTTTGTTTCTTTTCTTTATAATTAGCTGTTATGAGAAAAACAGAACTAACATTTGTTTAGGAAATATATTAAATCACATTTTATCTAGTAAAATTATACATCATATGAGTGAACCTCAAGTGTAATTTTTTTTCCTTCTTCTATCTAATATACATATCTTTGCTTCCCTTTGTGCAATCTGTATGTATTTTTGTAATGTTTTTCCACACTTAACATTTAGCCTAATCAATAAAAATTTCTAAGATCATTCCTGTGGTGATGTAAGTTAGTTGCCAGGAGAACAAATTCTAGCATAGGATTTAATTCAAATAATTTAAATTATGTGGCTTAAAGATACTAGGCCAATAAAGAGTGACACTGAGTACATAAATAGGTAACTGCATACACTAAATATTTATAAATATTTATATTTTTTAATATAAATATATAAATATTTATATTTAGCATCAAGTTAGTTAGTGTATAAATAATTCTTTTTAAAAGTGTTTGTTCTATGTTTTCTCAATTAATTATAGATTTATAACTTGTCTTTATCTTCACTGATATTACTAAAAGGCTATTCCTTAGGCTAACAAGAATTATGAAACTCCCAGGTGCTGTTCTTGCTTTTTAACAATTCTATGTCATCTAGGACACTGTTCTCTCTTAGGGTTGTGAAAGTGAGGTGGGGGAAATAAAGAGTTTAATTATTAATAAATCTTTATTAATATGGTGATAATCGAATCAACATTAACACCATAGTAGCCAATTTATAAGTAAAAAAAGGAGGCATTAGAATGAGAAGAAATAGAGAGAATAAAAGAGAAAAAATGTTCCCTTATGTTATTACTTTTGGTACAAACTTGTTCATTAAATTATTTGTATATAAGGGATGCTACTTACTGCCATCTAACATGAAAATTACAATCCATTTGTATCATTCCGTTGTTATAGATACATAAAATTATAGTTTGTTAGTAAAGAGAAATCTAAAAATTGATTAATAATACCATTTAAAAACTGGTGGCTTTAGGTCTAAATTTGTACCATATCAATGTTTTATATTATCTGCTTGAAATGTTTGAACTAGCATTTAAAAATTAAATATTTAAAGTAAAAAAATTCTTAGATACATGTGAAAAAATGAAAAAGTTCTATACTGGTTCAAATTCCTACATGAAAATAATTGCAGGAGATTATTTTTAGAAGAGATATTTACTCTTATTATTATTAGAAGAGATATTTACTCTGATACATTTTATTAAATTTCCTATTGGATCTCTGTGAGTATTTGAATCTGTAACTTGTATTTGAGTTGTTCTTCCACAGGTGAGAAAATAGAAAGAGTTTAATTGAGATTAGGAACTGGTGAGTTAACCAAAGACTATGACCATGGAGGCTCTCTAAAATAGAAATTTTCTGGTTTGATTTATTTTTGCATTAGCTATGGTAATTTTCCCCATTCTGACAGCTAGAGAAACAAAAGCAATGACTTTTAATTATCCTAACACAGAAACCATATTTTGAAAATAGAAATTTAGAACTTTCCACATTGTCATTCATGTTATTATGTATGATTAAGTACCTTGGCCAGGAGACACCTGACAATTTTCTTTAAATAATTTAATGAACTATAGAATAACATTTTGAATTTTTGAAAATCACTCAAATTTCTCACACTAATGTGGTAAAAAGAAGTAAATTATTCCATTACTTAATGGTCAATTAAATTAGTTTTCTTTAAAGGTACAATTCATGTCCAGGAATATATTAATAATATAAGGACATATATTTTGTATTGTTTAGTTTTTGCAGATGAGGAACTATGCTGCTATCTTTTTGGACATTCAACTTATTTTTTGAAATTTTTAATATAATCATTCCTACTTGAGCTTTAGTGCTCAGGAAAAGTTAAAAAATGGTCTTCCCAAAACACAACAGTTCACTTCCTTTTAATAGGAGGATCCATCTTTTCTAAACCTGTACTCTGTCCTGATTTAACAGCAAAGTAAAACCTCAGTTACAGACAATTAAGTATCTTACTCAAGTTCACGAAGCAATTTAGAGTGCATGAAGCAAACAAACACAAATTAAACCTTTCTCACAAAGCTTCCAAACATGTCTCCCAGACCTCCCAGTGACTTCTTTGATGTCTTCTCTAGAACCTGTAAATAACCTGTAGATAACTACATTTTCCATAAACCTTTCTTTTGGCCAATTTATAGATAAATTAATTCTCTCTCTGCTTTTATTTATTAGCTGATACAATGAGATGATATTTTACTCGACAATGATGTCATTTAACTTTAAATGTGTTTTGTGATGAATTTTGCATAATAAATAGTGTAAAAACTAACATTTTTTTTTAGTTGAATTATGACCAGTCATTAGTTTTGGTAAATTGGTTCATGCTAATGTTTGTGTTAAATTCGAACACTAAATTTAGATAATCATGCATGAATCCTGCATGAGACTAACAATGTAATGCTGGAAACATATCTGATATCTATTGCACTATAACTAGTCAAAAGGGAAAAAAGTTAGGCTGTAAGCAATGTATAATTTCAGTTCCTCTAGAAAGAAAAACAGTATTGTTTCTATTCTAACTATATTAATGCAGTACAGTATAATTAGGAAAAATATAAAGGAGAGTAATTCCACTTAGGTGAACTGAAAACCAGCATGTTTTTACAAAATCATAATTTTCTAGCAATGAAAATTGTGTTAATTATGAAACTCTGCTGCTTCAACTTTTTAAAGGTAGGAGCTAGAAAAAAAATATGAAGAATAAGGATAAGCCCACAGAAGCTTAATCTCATGGCATGCTCCTAATAGATACAAATCTACTAGTAATGCATTTGCCCTTGGGAGCTTTGAAAAAGCTTCCAGTACTTGCTCTTGCCAACAGAATCATTTTATTCATCTGTTACCATTTTGGTTGTTTTCCTGTCTACTCACTTTTAATAATTAAGATTGTATATTGTGCCTACTTCCTCCCCTGCAAACATTAACCATTGGCTTCTGTGGCACTAGCCATCTGGAAATGTCTGCCCTCTTCTCTTCACATCACTGGAAACCTAATTCACTGCTTACTAAAGTATAAAACTCCCATTTAGCTCAGTAGGAGTTTAAAGAAAGTTGAGTGGTAGACTGAACACTTACGATCGTCTTCCCAGGTTTGAATAACAGCCAAACACACTCTTGTGAAAAGAATCTGTCATGTTAAGAATAAGTGCATAGTCAAAGGAAATATCAAATCCACAATATCATATGTTACATTCATATCATATATCACATTAATATCAGTTAATTGGGAACATACCCATCTATGTTGTATTTCTCTGATAAGCAAGAATTTTACATTTCAGCCAGAGTCACATCTTTTGACTAAGATTGAAGCTCCATAAACCACTCTCTCAAGAGGTAAGTGCTGTAAGATATATGCATGCCTTGTGATTTACTAATCACTGTTATGTTTGTCTAATTATTTTGGATTCAAGGAAGAGAGACACTCTCAAATAAGAGGAGATTGTATAATTATTTACAAACAAATATTGCCCACTCAGCTAGGTTTTTCAATAACCCCAAATAAGCAATGCAACCAGGCCTCAAAGGAAGGAATAATCCTCTGTGTATCCAGGACTTTCATTTCAGAGAGTATACCTGAAATGGTAAGGCATACCTCAGGGACATTGTGGTTTCCAGACCACCTAAATAAAGAAAGTAGAGCAATGAAGGGAGTTGTTAATTTTTTTGTTGGTAGAGGATTTTGCCTTCATTTGTGAAAAAGCACAACACTTGTGAAGTATAAAGAAGTGAAAAGCAGTAAAAGAAAGTATGCCTTCATTTAAGATTCATGACAGCTTTATCACATCAATCTCTTTTACCCCAGCACAAAAATATTTTATTAATTGTGAATTATTATGAAATAAATTCCATTAGTTATGTTCTTCAATCCTCTCTTGTTTCTCTCTCTTCCTCTTCCTCTTTCTCTTGTTTATTTACTCTCACTCTTTCTCTTTCTCTGTAGAGTCTGACTCTAGGATGCGAGGGCTATTTGTTTTCTCTCAGCTTTCACATGGGCCAGAATAAAACAAAATTTGTCTAGCTTTTTAAGACCTTACTTTAAGACACAACAATTAGTAAAGAAACCCCTACAATCTAATAGTTACCTGACAAATGCCTAAGAGTTTATGTTCCTGGGTACAACAGGTGGAAGAAATTACTCTGCCATTTTTCTTCCATGTAAAATATACTGTCACTCTCACAGCTTGGAAGAAGACTTACACTGTCTTCTACCAACCAAATTTAGCCAAGCCTACATATCAAAATTTGTCAATGGCATCCTCCATTTTCAGTATCTCTATATTAGGATCTTTTAGTTGAAGATATAGAAGCACAAGTTTAAAAAGATGGCTGACTTTGACGTTGCTCGAGATGCAGAAGTCCAATGTCATCGCAATTATGTATCTTGATTCCTACTTTCATCAGTGTCTCTTGATTCTCATCCATTGAAGGACTGGTAACTCTGGGCTTATAACATTCTTAAGAGTTATTAAACTTACTACAAGGGCATGAAAGTATCTCTTTTCCATGGTTCTCACATGATTCTCCACACAGGGATTCGTTTAGACAACTTTGGGCATTAGTCCGACTGGACTCAATTGCCTCAAACTTTGTGGAAGGAAGGTGTACTAATTCATGAATCACATGAGTTAACTTTTAATCAGAAAGTTAAATATAATTTGCAGAAAAATTGGGTAGGTAGTAGGCTTTTTATAGAAACAAATATCCATTGTAAGAACTTAAAATTTGCTATGACAAGTAATATGAAATGCTTAGGATATACATAAAGGTTAAGGATTAACTTGAGCAGTGTGAAAAGACCCTCTAAGTTCTATTCTTTATTACATTGGTTAGCTAATATTGAAAACTTTTTTATTTTTTAGTGATTTAATTTCCAAACTCCTTCAGGAGAAGTGAGTTGTAGACTGTGAAAAGTAGGGAAAATGCTTTATTTCCCTTCCAAGAATTTGTGAGTTAGCTATATGACATACTTACAAACCTTCAAGGGAACTCAGAGCAGCTCTCCATTAGTCGGTCAGGAGATTCTGAGGACAGGCATGCAGGACATGAATAGCATTTTCACACATCAAGATTTTGTTATGATTTTGTTATGATATCCATAATGTCCAATTCAATATTCTATAAATATTTTGTTATCAGATTGAAGAAATATTTATAAATCAAGTATTTCAGACATGAAATTATCATATGTTGTACTTGAATCTTTAACAAATAATTAGAATATAATAAAAGATACTTAATATAAATATAATCAGCATTTAATTTGATAAATCATATGAAATTTTTTTATGCAAGTTGGATATTATTTTCAGTAAACTACTGATTACTGTTTGTTTATAAATGTGGCCTCTCCATATAACTTAATCCACATGTCTCTTGAGAAGTTACTTAACAGTTTCAAGATGATGATATGTAAACTAGAGAAATAATAATGATGATATACAAACTAAAGAAATGCCATTTATGTCTGTTTGCTTTTATCTTTTGATATATCCTCTCTTACTATAAGTAACAGTAAGCTTTCAAAATATTTTTAACAGAACATAGTAACATTTAAGGTACATCTAAAATTTACTGAACATAGTATCATTATCATGAAAATGAATTATTTTATATTATATAGTAGTGTAGAGGTTCCAGTTAATAGAGAATTCATGATAAAACATAAGATCAGTTTCTTCTTACTAAAATTGCACCATGTTTTCTTTGATTGTACATGTATCATTATTTTCCTTAATCTCCAGAATTTCTTAGTATAAAACTAGGTGTTGTTAAGAAAACAAATCATTCAATTACTTCACAGAATAAAAATATTGTAAGGATACAAAGGCAAATACAATAATGTAATGTTTTCCACTAAAGAAAAAGTATATTTATGAATCTTTTCTTCCTCAGTATCTTTCCCTGTCCTTCTTAGAATACACATACAGAATGACTATAGCAGAATTTTAAACTTCTTACATATCATGATTTGCTCCCCAGGATAGTAATAAAGATATATGTGTATATACTTCTTGGAATTCTCTAACTTATGTACATTTGGATTTCAATTTTATAAGAATTATTCCCTTTAATGGACTTAAGTCTCTCCTAATTCATTCTACAGTTTGCATCATTTGTATTATTTTTATTGCTTATATCTATACTATATTTTTTAAATTAAGGACATAATTATATATACATTATATATGTATATATATACATATATATATATATATATATATATACTATGAATCAAATTTATGTGTATGTTCATTGTATGCCATTGTTCTCAAAAATTATTTTATTTCAAATTAAGATATTTGTCTTATGAAAAGTTTTTAGAAATTATCCTCTATAGAATGTTGGCAAATATTTTCAGTAATAGGTAATATAATAAATATTTATATTTGTTTCTATCACAATTCATTAAATTTGACATTATAATCTAAAAACAGCCATAGATAATAGGCAAATAAATAAAAATGGATGTATTTCAATATAGCTTATACATGCAAACTGAAATTTGAATTTTACATAATTTTTACAAAATACTACTTGTATTTTAATTTTTTAAACATTTAAAATGTAAAAATAACTAGGTTGCAGCCCATACAAAAAAGAAGAGGTAAACCATTTTAGCACACAAGCCATAGTTTGTGATAATAGCTCTACAACAAGGGAAATAATATTTAATTTAAAACCATTTTAATGATAAGTTAAATAAAATGCAAAGTTTAAATAAAACAAGATAATATAAAATTAAAAATAAAGTTACTCTATCTTCTGAAGTCAATAACATCAAGGTTTGTTGTTATTGTTATTTATTTTTTAATTTAATTAAAGTATAAACACATTCTAAAAAATCAAAGTACAATTGAATTATAATTAAAAGTAGCAAAGAAAATACCAATACCATATCACCAGATCTCCTTTTCTGAGGAAAAAATAAAATATTTTTGATTTTGGTACCTCAGATAATCAGCTGAATATCTCAAAATAATATAATTAAACTATTATTCCTTGATTTTTCATTTTCTCTTTTCTTCATATCCTCTCAATAAATAAATCCCCTTTTCATTTTTCCATTAAGATACCTTTGAAACATAAATGGTATTTTTTAAATTCTATTTTTTATTAATTTATGTATATGTTAATATATTAATACATCAATTAAGTATAAACAATCTTCTTGCTTTGCCACCATGTTTTTACTACAGTCATAGAGGCTCTATTCAATAAAATAAAAAAAAAAGTTGTAAAGTAGGGTTTTTTGAGTTTTTTTGGTTTGGTTTATTTTTACTAAGTTTGTGACTACTTAAGTGTTGATCATTTCTTCTAAGATTTATGATATAGAAGAATTAAGTTAGAAGACACCATAGCTTATAAACAGTATATCAGGATGTTATCTCCATGCAGTTTTTCATTTTCCAGGCTGCTATGTAACATAAATCCTTTTTAGTGGCAGCAGACAGGTCTGTGCTTTTGGTGCACTGTTGTATACGCTGCTGATACAAATTTATGGCTGAACTTGTCTAGTGTATAACTCAGTGAGTGAATGGTTTGCAATTGGTACCCTGGAATCAACCCAAATCCTCCTGCTTTAATATGGATGCTTTTCTCTCTATGACTGAAATATATCTACTACTTTGGAATTTCTCTAACCTGTTATCATTTGTTACAGCCACAGTTTTCTGAACCCCATTTCTTTTGTTTTTAATTTATTTTCTAGATTTTTTTTATTTATTTTCTCTAGTAGTTTCCTATAAAAGCATGCATGAGAGGTAAAATTTTCAGGTTATTTTATCTTTATTTTACTCTTATACTTGGAGAGTATAACTAAATGTAAATTCTAGACTAAAAAGATAATTAAAAAAAACACTTTCTTAGCATGCCTTCTTTGTATTCTTTCTTCCAGTATGGGTCTTTTTTCCATGAGACACATGATCTTCAGTCATTGAGAAGTTTTATTATTTAACTACTTTGATATATAACTCATCTTTTTTCTATTTACTATTCTGTCTCAGAATACTATTCTGACTTTGAAACTCTTCTAATAATTTTTTAATTATCTTATTATGTTTTTTATTTCTCTTATTTCCCTATATTTTGGAACTTAACTTACATTATTTTTTCTATTCTTCTACTAAAGTTTTGTTTACTTCGCCTATTTATTTTCTAAGAGCATTTTTTCATTTATTTTTAAAAAACCTGTATTTGTTCTTAAATTGATACAAGACTTTCCTCTGTCATCCTGAGGATGTTATTTCATTTTTAGAAATGTTTTCCTGTTCTTTCAAATAAGATTGTCTCCTCTGAATTTCTTTGTTACATATTTTGGAGACTTTCATGTTTGTACATTTTCTCTCATAACTTCTGATCTCTAAGTATCTATATTATACAGAAGAAAGTACTAAACTGATTTTGGATGAGTATGGAACTAGTATACTGGTTTGGTTTATTGCACAAAGGTTGCTGCAGCGCCAACTTTTTTGGTGTATCTCCCAGATTTCAGTAGATGAAAGTCTTCTCTTGGGCTCGTGGCTTTCTCATAAAAATCTTCTGATCATTTCCTTAGAAAAGAGCTGCCTTTCTACTTTTGTTCTTTATACAGTGGAGAGTAAGGCTTGTAATCTAATCATTCTATGTTTTTTGGATATTTTTTCCTTCTAAACTGATATATAATTTATATAGAGTTAAGTCCATGAATCTTAACCTTAAGCTCAGTTTATTTTACATATTTATATACTCACATAGACACTAGCTATATTAAGATAAAAAATAATTTTGGTATCTAGAAGGCTCCCTCACATTACTTTCTAGATGATATGTTGCACAAATTAACCACTTCTGTGACCTCTACACATAGATCTGTTATTTCTCTATTTGAATGTACTATAAACACAGTTATAGAGTATATAGTTTTTTTATGCCTAGCTTCACTCACTCAACATTATTTTTGTGAAATGTATCCATGTTGTTATATTGTCACTAGTTCTTTTTTTATTATTAACGTATAGTATGAAATCATGAGCGGGTACCAGAACAGTTTTATCCATTTTTCTGTTGATCAAGATTTAAATCGTTTCCATGTTAGAACTTCTATGAATAAATTTATTATAAACATTCTTTGCACATTATATTTGTTTGTTTTATTGGTGCAATTCCATGAAGGCATGTATTTAGAATTGTGGGTCATAGTGTAAGATTATATTTTATTATATTCTGCTAAAGAATTTTCTAAAGTAGGTATAGCAATTTATATTTCCAAAACAATGCATGAGATTTTCAATTGCTTCACCTACTTATCAATATTTGATCAACATAATTTAGGTTTGAAACTAATCCTTTTTTTCTAGTGTTACTTTTTTGGTTTTACATGTCTGATATTTTTAAATTCCCCTTAGTCCTAGGTTTAGCTTTATTCTTCATTAGTCAAGATATTGAGGGACACTTGTACTACCTCTTCTTTATCCACAATTAATAGATAAAGAAGAAATGGTACATATATATGATGGAATATTGCTTAGCCATAAAAAAGACAAAATCTTGGTATCTGCAACAACAGGTATGGTCTTAGAGGGTATTGTGCTGAGTGGAGTAAGACAGAGAAAGACAAATGCCTTACAATTTCATTTACATGTGGACTCTAAAGAACAAAACAAATAAACAAACAAACAAAACAGAAGCAAACTAATACATACAAAGAACATTTTGATAGTTGCCAGATAAAATGGGCCAAGGGGTGGGTAAAAAAGGGGAAGGGATCAAGAAGTAAAAATTAGTAGTTACAAAATAGTTATGGGGCAGTAAAATATAGCATAAAGAATACAGTCAATAATATAATAATTATGTATGGTGTCAGATGATACCTGATTTATTGGTGTGATCACTTTGTAAGTTATATAAATGCCTAATCATGATGTTGTACACCTGTAGTTAATATATTGTGTGTCACTATAATTGAAAAAATATATATTTTCAAAAATTTTTTAAAATAAAAAGACCTATAAGAATAAAGAAATATATATTGGATTGGAAGATTTAATGTTTCTAAGATGTCAAAGATGTCAATGTTTCTCCAATTGATTTATGGATCCAATACAATCTCTAACATTAATTCCAGCATCCATTTTGTTTTTGTTATTGTTAGATTTGTTATTGTTGTTGAAGTTTCCAAGCTGAACATAAAATTCATGTTGAAAAGGAAAAAGATTTAGACTATCCAAATCTGTCTTGAAAAAAAATGTTTCTAAGGCTTTCCCTTTAGATCATTGGAGTACATGGAAAATGGCATTTTCCAGTTCCATGAACTTGGAAGTAGCAATAGTGTTGGCCAATGAGCTATGATCAGAGGTAATATTTATTTCTTCTTAGCCATGGTATTTAATTGGCTGTTTGAGACCCTTTAGAATTCTGTAACTTGTCACATTGAATGGGAAGAACACCTATTCAACATGTTGCAGTGATAGGACATTGAAAGTTTTCCTAGGCTTCATCATTACTACACAGAAGATGAATATCTAGGGGTATGCCTAAAATTACATGAGCAAGAAATAATTATTGTTGTATTATGTCTGAGATTTTTCAATTATTAAATAATTTGGTATATCCTAACATATCCTTTCAAATATAATAGATAAATAGTAATTCTAGTCATTTCTTTCTTAGGCAACACTTAGTATGATACCTGTAAATCAATTTACAATGTTATTAAACATTTACAATGTTATTAAACATCTATGACTTCCAATACACTATGTACTAAAACTAAACCTGTATATTAATTATATTTATTTTTAAAAAGGTTATATTTATTTTTAAAAAGGTTATAATATTATCACAAAGTGAAAAATGTACAAAAAAATCCATTAGTAAAATCAAAAGCTGTACTTTTGTATCCTAACCAGACTATAAAATATCCAAAATGCTGAGAAAAATAAAAATATATTTAAAACAATTAGTTTCAGTATGCAAAATGTTTTAAAGTTTATAACTTGAAATATCTTTGCTTAAAAATAAATTCTTCACAAATTTATAGAAGGTCAGAAAAGCCTGTGAATTATTGTAGAATTAAATTAAAATGTACCATGAAGGTAAAGTTTAACTGTGAGATTATTCAGAATAACTGTTATTCTCTTACAGTGAATTATGTGATGCCATAAAGCATGATGGCACAAATACTGTTCAATAATGTCACTATAAAGTAAACTTTACTGTGGAACAATCAGTACTACTCCTTATAATATCTAGGCTTAACATTACTCATTACATCACTATAAAACAATTTTATGGTGATATAAATAGAGAGATAATGCTGTCAGGCTTTGGTGTTAAAGCCTCATATAAGCACATGAATATATTGTCTGAATATGTCTCTTACAAACAGATATGCAAAGATGAGGTAGAAAAAACAGCCAGAATAAGCTGTTAAAACTCCAAGCAAACCAATGTAAAGTCAGTGTGTATCTCTTTTAAATGTTTGTATCATTTTATTGAACAAATATCTGAGTTCATTTAATGTAAAATGACAGCAATTGACAATTATAGCACTCATTCCCAGGAATAGAAAAAAAGCTTATATCTTCTTCTAAGTCAATACTTATTTGATTGGGAAGAACCATAATAATTAATTATTGATTTAAAAATTGTTTAGAGTAATCCTTCAAAAACTTCTGTGTCAAAGAGAACAGAAGCCTTCAAGAAAATTTCCAAAGCTCATATGCCTTCTAAAATCTGCTCTACATGGAAACAAAATTAAATTCAAGATACATGCATATCTATAATACATCAGTCATTTATTTTAAAAATCCTTTATTTATAATGTAAAATATATATTTATAGTTACTCATCTTCTTTATAACTTATGAGGTGCAGCTATATTTTAATTATGTCTACAAAATGGAAAGGCACACTTTAAAAATACTGCTTAGTGTTTATTCTTGACTAACTTTTGAATGCAAAGGAGTATTAAAATACTCCCATAACACTGGCTATTCTCAGTGAAAGTCAAGGTAATCACCATACCAATGTGAAATAAAATGTTATTAAAGTAGAGGACACAGCTCTAAAAGATGAAGTCTATTAAAAAGGACACAAACATAAAAGCAAGACATGTTGCGTAAGAGCCTCAATGTGATACTTTAATGTTTATCATTCATTCTCATTTTTAAAGCACATTTTATGTAAAAGCCAAGTACTTTAAAAAAAAACATATTAC
The DNA here is from genome assembly GCA_030015415.1 of Cynopterus sphinx. Taxonomy (NCBI): domain Eukaryota; kingdom Metazoa; phylum Chordata; class Mammalia; order Chiroptera; family Pteropodidae; genus Cynopterus; species Cynopterus sphinx. Next base: position 95,671,023 of record CM057382.1, on the reverse strand, counting down.
ATAATACTGACAAATAAACTAAAATTGTCAAAGGAGATGAGAGACATCTCTAAAAACCACTTCGATTACACTTGATGATGTGACCAAAATTTCATCAATGCTTTATTAATGTTAGACTACCAAGTCATCTAACCACATAGTATAAATGTTATAGATTTGACATACTGTCTGAGGATAAAGGAATAACATTCTAGATGCAACTACTGTGGGAGAAGAACAATCAGACTTAATCCTTTTTATATGGATATTACAGATTATTAATTTGAGGTCTTTCTTTTCTAATATGGGCGTTTACAACTATAAATATCTCTCTAAATATTACTTCAGTTGAATCCCAAAAGATTTACAATGTTGTGCTTTTGTTTTAATTCATTTTGAAGTATTTTCTGATTCTCTTTATGATTTCTTCTTGGATTAATTTGTTATTTAGGTAGTTAATTGCCACATTATTGTGACTTTCACATATTTCCTAATATTACTAATTTTTAATTTTATTCCATTAAGATAAAATTACATATTTTATATAATTTTATTCCTTTCAAAATTGTTGAGATATGTTTTATGGCCTAAAATAAGTTTTATCGTGGAGAATGTTTCATGTCACTTGGAAATAATGTGTATTCTGCTGTTTGGAGGGAGTGTTCAGTAGATGTCTGTAAGGTCTAATTGGTTTATAGTGTTCTACAACATTATTCTGTATACATGAGTTGCTTTTTTAGAATCTATTCTATGTATTGGCTATTTTATATTTTCTCAAAATTGCTTGAAAAATTAATATACTGTTTTTCTTTTGCAATAAAATTTATTTTTCCTTTGAGAGTGTCACTTAATCTTTGGGTACTTACATACATAATTGTTCTGTCATAATGTCTGCAGAAAGGCTTGAGCTTATACCACATGTCCTGCATGAATCTAGTTATTTTTCTTCAGTCCTAATATTTTGAATTATAACAAATTTTTTACCTTAAATAATACTGTTATTGTAAAAATATATTTTTTAAAATCATAAAAACCAAGAAACTATCACAAGATGCCTTCTATTTAACACTCAAAGACTTCTTTCATCCCGGTATAAAGATAGAAATTATTAACTTTCTTCATATCTATATGAACTTTTCAGCTAACTAGGTTTGCAGTTTAATATTTTTAACAGGTATATAAAATGTTATATCTCCATTGAATTAATTCTCTAATATAGCCTCAGAAAGTCAGAAACTGTAAGTTTTCAATTAGGCTACAAATGACATTTTCTTGACTTTCATTCAGTGTGATTGCTACCATTGTCTCCAGATACTGTTAACTTTACTATCTTTGAGGCCTTTATAGGTATGTGAAAAAGCTCCTCAGGGGTGATACTATGGCAGTTTTCTTAAAATATGGTCACTGTACTTTCTGTGAAAATTTGTAAAATACTCATTATGCCAAATATAATAGTTGGAATTTTTTTTCTAAAACATTAGCAAAAGTTTTAATAACATAGGAAAAAAATCAATAAAGACATTATAGTTCAGCCTCCTTTTAAAAAATAGTATAGTTAGTGGATTTACATTAGGAATGCTTCCAAGAATACATGTTTTAGGGTTTTATCATATACTCTGTTTTAAGAATGGGTATAAGGAGGGATGAGGGACAAAAAATAATATGACTCTGTCAAGACTTTAGGATATCTAAGTTTAAAAAAATGTTGTTTTGAGACATTTTTGTCTTCTATACAGATATAAGGAATCATTTAATACACCCTGCATTTTTACAACAAAATGAAAACCTAGGCATTTTGAGTATAAGGGCTGAGGAATCTTCTTCAACTAAGCTTAGCTATTATCAACTTTATTCAACTGGAAACTATTTTCCCAGGCTTGCTTCCCCTAAGTGGTTACAGGTTAGAGTTACCAAAGAGAAACTACATGAGTGGAAAGATTAGAGTGAATCAATGGTTTTTATTTCCCTGAAATATGAGCTTATTAAATATGTATTTTATTGGTGATCACACTATTATTTTTAACATGCAGCCTATATTTTTAATATATACAGAATCTACCACACATTAAAACAAACTGAACAATGATAATACCATATAATCCATACAACTTTTGGCTAATTACAAGTTACAGAGATTGAATAATCTTAGTCTAATGGCCCAAGGAAGGTATCTCATATGAGATATACTATAAAATAAGCAAATGACCCTAATCATGAGGGAATATATTTTGAAAAGATCAGCCATATCAGAAAGTGAGATGATTTTCTATATATTTGTCCAAACCAGAGCATTTTTGGAATGAAAAGTTCTTCTTAATAATTACATACCACAACAAATAAATAAAACCATCTCCAGTAAACCACAATATAAAGTCTCACTAATTTGGGTCTAGGATTGTTATTTTTCCAAGATATCTTAAATGAAAAATATAGAATGATATCTGGGAAGTATGAACCTTTTTATTTTTTAGCCTAGAAAGTAAGTCAGGATTTCGAAAATAATAAGTATCAAAAAACTAGAGGCTTTGCAAATCCCTTGTACTATGTCTATCTATACTGCTTTTTCTTGTCATTGACTTGTAGTCCAGATATCTCTTGTTCATTTCTGCAATGCATATATTGACATATATTTTGCTGTGCTAAGGATTTGAGTTCTTATGAGAATTATGCTTATGGATGCGTACTGCTCTCTGTTAACAATTGAGGAAAGATAAAGTTTCTGAAAAAATAAACTTCACAGAAAAAGAAAACTATTAAACAGATGACAATTATGGGTAATTTGATAACTTTTTATAAGAAACATTCATTACCCAAGTGTTGCAGTCCACTCCTAAAAGTCACATGGAAAATAGGAGACAAGGAAAAAACTAATAATTGCTAACGGATCATGTTGATTGCTTAGCCCTGACAGCACGGATTGACAAGACTAAAGGTTCTAAATAATTACGGAAAACAATCTTGCCAAAAAGTACTTTCACCCAAAATCCATTGTTTGCACATTTTCAATGTGATTTTATTATAATGATGTATACCAGCTATAGTTGTGTATATCCTTTCTCCCAGGTCAGTTAGAGAAAAATTTTAAACAAATAATGTTTTGAAATGCTTTATGTAAAAATGTATATCAGTGATCACAAATTAATGCTGCTACTATACATCAAAAATATAACTGTCTTATTTTATTGTTCACAGACCTTCAATATACCACCGTTTCATATAATTGTAATACCTTAAAGTTAACAACGTAGGTCTCATAAACTAGATCTTGAATTTTTTTCCTCAACCTCTTGTATTAAATTATTTTACCCAATTTCAAAAATGTCTGGAGTATTCCTCCTTAGTTTTTATGAATATTAAATGTCATGATATTTTTTAAAATACTGTATTCAATATAATGTTAACTTTTTTAACTTTTTATTTTTCTCTTTTTAAAATAAAAAAAACTTCAATTAGTATATTTTTTAAATGATGAGGTTTTTCAGTGGCAATGTTTCCTTTTTCCTATTGAAAGGGTAATTTGGCCAATTATTTGTTTGTTTGTTTGTTTGTTTGTTTGTTTCTACCAGACCTTGACGTGTTTATCAACAATCTCGTCACATTATAAGATTTTTATAGCTCTCTCAGCTGGTTTTGCCTGATAAGAGTTTGTTTAAATTCCAGTTGGCCAGGATTTTTTTGAAAGAGGATAATTCTTTTTTACCCATTTATCTGTCTGTTCAGAAGTCTTTGCACTCTTTGTCAGTTGTTGCTGCAACAAAGTACTCACTTCAGAATTATCTCTTAAATCGCTTGTAGCTTTATTCTAGGATATTTAAGAAACTTTTAACTTTCAGGTAGTTGTGAATGCTGTATTTTCTGACTGTTTCTATCTTGTGCAGAGTTTGAAGGGACCATCTTTTTTAAGTCTTATGCATGTAATCTCTGAGAAATTCTATTACTTAAGTATGTACTATGGGATTTAACTGCGTTGCACCAGACCTCAATGTTAGCTCACAGGTGATATGCTGTTTGAAGTGCTGGTAATAACTTTACCCAGCAGCTCCAATTTCAATTTTATGTCAGTATTGAAAAGAAAAAGTTTCAAAAATCCTTAATTTTATTGTTATTGTGTGTCTCATTCCTAACAAGCCATAATTCAATGTAAGGCAACTTGAGGCATAGTGGGACACTTGCGGGCACATGAAACACAATTTGTCCCAGGTACCAATTATGAAAAATTGACTGCAAGCTAGATGTAAGAACGATTTTCTCTCTCACATATGAGTCTTCAAATTTTACTTAAAGTAATTAAATTTATTATAATCTGACCTTTACCTTGCTAATTCCTCTTTTTTTTTTTAATGTATATTCTGGCCTTATTTTATTTTCTCAAATGATCTGGGTTCCTAACTTTTTGATGATCTAGTCTCAAATCCCAGATTTCAGACTCTATACTCACTGTAACCTCTAATTTTTGCATCTCTTCCCTCAATTCGGACAATTATCCTATATATGTTCAATAAATCCCATTTTTATTAGTTAACATCAGTTTCTATAGACTACAATCATTGCAACTTGAACTACTATAAAAAATTGGCATTTCATATGGAATATTTTTATAAAAGACTCAACATGAAACACCAAACTGAAAGGATAAGGGTAGATAATGAGGATTTCTATATCCTAGACTAGGAGACAAACTTGTTTGTTATGTTGTGGCAATGGAATTGGTTAAATTCTTATGTAAATTTTAAATTTCAAAATATCTCTTCAACTTACTTGTAGCTTTATAGTAGAATTTACTAAATATATGTATTTTTATTTCATCACATGCCTAGAAAATTATACTTGCTATGTCACTAAATAAACATTTGATCCTAAAGAAGGCCAGAGGCTTACCCAGAATTTCCACAGTCCTTGTTTCTGCCATGCTACCTAAAACTGAGAAAATAAACAACTCAGAACATGTCCCTATTTCATAAAATTATTGAAGAGCTTTGCTATGGGATCCTGAATAGTAAAGGTTGGGATACTGGAATGCTTGGCTGTTTCTTGTACCCTCTATAAGATTTTTCAACAAAAGTGCTACTTTTTTAGCTGGGCTAACTAAAAGCAGAAAGGAAGAACAAAGCAAACTATCATGTAATTTGTTTTGCTAATTCCTTTTCCGCTGTGACCAGTTATTTATGTAGGAGTGAGGAAATAATGCCTCTTTAAGATTAACAAAGCTAAATCCAATGCCTCATAGTAAAATTAGTGTGAGAAATGACAGGAGGTGAGAAACTCAGTAGGAGATAAGATGAACACTCATGAGGACCTAAACAAATAGGGCAAGCATGATTTCTCCTGGTCCTTTAAATCAATTTTCTAGAAAATCAAGGTCACCCCTTCTTGCCACCACCCATAAAGAAAAAAAAAAAACCTCACAGATATTCTTTCCTGAAAAGCTTATCCATAGAAATGTAGTGTGGGAAGAGGCAAGGGGAATCTTCCAATTAGCATTTTTGGTTTGCTTCGAGGCAGAGACTAAAATAGAACCCTGTAACTGAAGTCTAGGAGTCATTGAGACCCTAACTGTCTTCTTCAGTAGAAATCCCAAAGGCAAATTTAGATTCAAATAAATCAGCAGACAACTATTTTCACGGTGTTGCATTGCCATAGAAACCATAGAACTATAAAAAGAAGTTTTATAGATTGCTTTATTACTAGAGCAAATTCCAGGCTATGAAAAACATGACAAAAGTAATTTTGACTGCTGACGCTGTATGGTACCCATTAAGGAAATGATCCCCAGTGTCTCACTCTAATGTGTTCATTGAGAAAGTAGAGAAATGGAATCTCCTCAGTCATAAATCCTGACCAAGGGACTCACTTAACAAATAGAAGTAAAACTCATAAAATTCTGTTAAACAAGCTATGATATTTGCTTTGATGTATAAGAACTGTCATATAGGATTCCTTCTTTTATCTACATAAGTATTTTCAAGGGGCTTATAATTTCTGTGGCATACATGGGTATTCATATTTTTGCCATAGTTTGCGGTATCAGAATAAGCTACTTCTGGATATAACAGGGAGAAATTCACATTGACCAGATATATTATTAATTTGATTTTTAGTTCAGTTGTTAGTTATTATTATAGAGCACCTTTCTTTGAAGTTCAGTCATGATTATTTATTAGATGGTTGCATTAAATTTTCAGTCTTAAAAAACTTATAGTAAGATAGTAAGGGGAAAATATGTTTATGTGTGTGGTAATATATGTTGGGCAACTAAGAAGTAATTTGTGACTATTATCTTTTACTGCCAACTGCACGTTCAACTATTTAGGCATGGTAATGTGACCAACACTGGGAAAACCACAATACCCAAGGCCCCAGACAAAAGGGGTAATTAGAGAAGTGCCTGTACTTTGAGCCTTGTCAACTGGGATTTATCTATGGAATTTTCCTTCCTGACACTCCAGAAAAAGTGTTGTTCTTCTTTTCTGGTATGAAGGGTTTAATAACTCAAAAACTACCTAAAACAATGCTGAAAAACCTAGGAAAAAGCACAAACATCTAGAATTAATACAGAAAAGAGATGCATAGAATGCCTATTTCCTAAAAAACTGCTTTTAATTTTTTGAATTACCCCATGCTCTTACAAATTTTGTGTGTCTTAAATTATTCTTAGGCCATGTTGAACTGTGTTTCTATCACTTTCAACTGAATGAGTCCTGAATAATGCAGTTAACTTCCAACTTTCTTAGATCCCAAGATACTATGTTACCAGAAATATACCTAGAACTATTTCAGTATTCAAAAAATATTCAAAAGTTGCTAATCAAAAACAACCCTTCTGTGATTAAATTTGTCATTGGTCTTTTGGACTGTACTGTATTTGGTGATTTAATCGCAACAACCACCTGAAATAGCTATCTGTAAAAAATGAAAGCAATGAAAACGTATGATTAAAGAGAATGATTTCCTGCCTTCATTAATCCACTCAACGTAATTTATGAGATCAAGCTACATTGAAATATTGTTGAATACAATATTAATTTTCATGAAACAAGTCTTTATGAAGAGCAAGATGGCACCTGTTTTAACACCACATCATATAAAAGACCTCCTGTGAATATTTCTAGAACTCATAAATAATTTTAACTATGTTACTTGCTTTTTAATCATCCTGGACTGCTGACCTCTCCTCTCTGAGCCTGTTTTTGTATCTATAAAAATGGATATAGGATAAGATAGTGACATGCTTTACGTATTCGATGATTATTTTCAATCTCAAAGTACAAACAATTGGCAAAGACAAGCAAATAAAGATTCACATACCTATCTACCACTAAACATGTGACTTAGAACAAGTTATTTAACTTTAACTGTACATCTTAAGGAAGGCTTGGTGATTCTCTTTTATATTTCCCATATCCATTAGTTTTGATATCAATAGATAATTTATTTGCTTTGTTGCATTACTTTCAAGTGGTGAGTATGATTACAAAACAAAGAACCTTAAATTACCATATATTTGGTGCAAGATCTTTTACAAAATAACAAAAACAGTCATTATATAGTTATACAGGTATATTATAACTTATATTGTGAAACTTAACATTCCTAAATTTAGGTATTACTGATTATTACTTGCTATAAATGTATAAGTGAAGGTAATATACCAATAAACCATAGATAGGAGTAAGGAAAGACTGACAAGGAAGATCTTTAGAAGAATAATTAAGAAGGCAGAAATTAGATGATATGAAGAAATAAAATTCACCTCTCATTTTAAAATAGATATAAGTGAAACACAATTCCTATATTCTATAGATTCTTAAAAATGGGGAACAGAATGAATTATTGCACAGCAACCAAGAGCAAATGATATCAGAGCAAAAAAGCTTGGAAAATGATTTCTTTCTTGTTATTTTTATTTTCCCCCTCGTGTTGAATTCCTGAGTGGAGAACAGACCATAGAAGAGCAGACTGGAAATAAAGAGGCAGTTCATAAAGGCATTATTCTAGTCTGTGCTAGAGATAAGGGAATTTTGGATTTGAAGGTAATAGTGATAGTAAATAAATAAGTTTCTAGAAATATATTTTGACAACAGATCCAAAAAGGACTTGTTGAATTGTGTGTTAGAGATGAAGAAAAGTGAGGAATAAAGGTTGATCCTATGGCTGTAGGTTTATCAAATATGAATAAAACTAGGAGAACAGTTCTGAGGTGGGAGAGGGAACTAAAAGTTTCTTTTTAGGTATCATCTAGGTGGAGAATTCAAGTAAAGAGATGTAATATATTGTCTAGAATTAAGAGAAAAAATGAAAACTGATTTGTAAATTTGGAAATAATCAGTTTTTGAAACCCAAGAGCAAACATTATTACCAGTTTAAGAACACAACTCAGGGAGAGAGCGAGGCTACTAAAATCTGAAAAGATCTGTAGGAGAAGAATCTCATAAAAGAAACAGAAATGTCCAGGAAGATCAGAGAAAAATCATAACAGTAGTTTGTTCTAGAAATCAAAGAAAAAAATATGTTGTGGACAGTGTGTTCGAGAGTGTTAAAATCTGTTGGAAGTCAAGTCATCACATCATGATATGGAATCAACCATTAGCTATTGAAAGGAAACCTTGGAAAAATTGACAAGAACATTTTTCAGTAGTGTGATGTATTTTATACCTTACTGAAGGGAGTAAAACCTAGAAAAGTAATATATAGAGAAATTTAATATACATACAATACACCTCTTGAAAATTTTCTTTTAAAATGGACAAGATAAATATTGTAGTAATCTGACATGAAAAGGTTATATTCATTCATTCATTCATTCATTCATTCATACTCCTTGAAAAATATTTATTGGAATTTTTGTTCTTGAAATTTTTCTCAACACTGCTGGTTGGGTTGCACAAGGCACCATGCCTAAGGGCATGTTTTAGACATAGTCCTTGCTTTATGACATGGTAGAGAAAAAAGATAAGATAAAATTTCTGCAAATAATTATCACACAAAGCAGCTAGTCTTTTTTTTATTCTCAACACATTTTAAAATTATAGTTGACATGCAATATTATATTAGTTTTAGGTGTATAACAGTGATTAGACATTTTTATATCTTATGAAGTGATCACCTTGATAAATCCAGTATCCATCTGATAACATACATAGTTAATTAAAAAACTACAGACTATATACTCCATTCTATACATTCCCATGACTAATTTTTAACTACCAATTTGTACCCCTTAAAGTTCTCCCCACTTCATCCATCTTCCCATCCCCAATCTGACAACCATCAAAATGCTTTTCGTACCTATGAGATTGTTTCTACTGTTTATTCTGTTCTATTGATTTCACACATGACATTTCTCTTTCTCCCACTGACTTACTCCACTCAGCATAATATCCTCTATATTAATCCATATTGTTGCAGATGGCAAGATTTCATTTTTTTTTACAGCTGAGTAATATTCCTTTATATCTGTATACCACCTCTTCTTTATTCATTCATTCATTTATGAACACCCAGGATGCTTCCATATCTTAGCTACTGTAAATAATGCTGCAATGAACTTATGACTTCACATGTCAATTCAAAGTAGTGTTTGGGGTTTCTTCAGATAAATACCCAGAAGTGAGATAACTGGGTCCTTCTTTGTCTCTTATTATAGCCTTTGATTTAAAGTATATTTTGTCTGCGATAGTATTGACACTCCAGCTTTTTTGTTTGTTTCAAATTTTCACCTCTTTATTTTCAGTCTGTGCAGTCTTTGTGTGCTGAATTGAATCTCTTGTAGGCAGCATATGTAAGGGTCTTGTTTTCTTATTTATTCAGCCATCCTATCATTTGGAGCATTTAATTTTTTGAAGTACTTGTTGATAGATAGGTAGTTATTGCCTTTCTTCTCCTTCTCGTACTTTTGTGATACAAATGTTAGCAAATTGATATTGCCCCAAGGGTACCTTAAACTATCCTGATTTTTTGGATTCGTTTTCCTTGTTGATGTTCTGATTGAGTATTTTCTGCTACCTTAACTTCTAAATTGCTGATTCAGTCCTCAGCTTCATCTAATCTATTGTTAATTTCTCCTAAGGTATTTGTCATTTCAGTTATTATATTTTTCATTTATGACTACTTCTCTTTTATGTTTTCGATTTTGACTTTTATGTTTTCTATATCTTTGTCAATGTTCTCATTGAGTTTATTTACTCTTCTCTTAAGTTCCTTGAGCATTCTTATCATCAGTATTCTAAACTCCGCATCTGTTAGATTGCTCGTCTTCATTGTGTTTATTCTTTTTCTGGATCTTTATTCTGTCCTTTCATTTGGGAAATGTTTCTTTTTCTTCCCATTCTGGCTGCCTACTTTGTTTATTTCTATGCAATAGGCAGGGCTGTTATGTCTCCTGGTCTTAGTAGAGTGGCCTTATGTAGTAGGCATGCTGTGGAGTCCCAGTGGTACAGTCTTCCCTAGTTACCTGAGCCAGGTGCTCCAAGTATGTCCTTTTATGGGTTGTGTGTATGTACCCTCCCTCATACCCTTATGTTGTAGTTGAGCTTTGGTTGTTCTTTGCATATCAGTGAGGGGGATTGACACTCAGGCTGATTGGCTGTGATGCCTGGCTGTTACCAGTGGAGGAGCTGTTGTGCAGGGGCTGAGCCCATAGGCTAGATTTACTTTAGTAGGGTTCTGGTGCCTGTCCTGTCTGCTCTTTGGGTGTAACATCCTCAAATGTGACCACAATCAGTTGTCATTTTTCCTACCAAACATCACTTTTTTCTTTATATAATGTGAAGCTGTATTGTTAGGTGTATATATCGTTATACTTGTTATAGCTTCCTGTTGTATTAACCATTTTATTATTGTAAAGCACACCTTTACATCTCTAGACATATTTCTTGTCTTATTTTGCATGATCGATTAAAATAACCATTCCTGCTCAGTTACCATCATTTTTTAATGATATATCTTTTTCCATTAAAAAAATAAATATATTTGGAAATATAGTTAGATCTCAATTTTTATACTGTCTGACAAATCTAAGGTTACATGGGACTATTAGTTCAGTCTTATTTAACATAATCATTCATATGGTTGTATGTATGCCTGATATTTTGCTATTTATTTTTTATATGGTTTATATCTATTTTCTTTCCTCTCTTGATACTTTATTATGTGTTAAAAAAATATTGGTGTACTATTCTTACTTTCTGTTTATATTTTATTTATACTTTTGAGTTATTTTTAGTGGTTTATTGAAGAATTATAATATAAATCTTTATCAGTATCTACTTCAGGTTAATACTTTTCTTTTTTGGAAAATAAGGCAAAATTGCTCAAATACAATATTACTTCCCCTCTCCTTTTGTTTTATTGTAAATATATATATATATATATATATATATATATATATATATATACACACATATATATATATCTGTGTGTGTATGTATGTGTGTATATATGTAATCTATTTATATTATGAACCCAACAAAACAGTACTATAATTATCATTTTATATAATTTATGTTATTTTTTAAATTAAGAAAGTTGAAAATATTTCATGAAGTCTTTTTTTTCCTAATATATTACTATTTCCTTTGCTCTTGTTTTTTTCTTATGGATCTTAGGAACTGTCTGGTGACATATTCCTTTAGCCTAAAGAAATTTCTTTGTTATTTATTGTACAATGGTTCTCCTAACAACAAACTCTCTCAGTGCTTTTTTAATTATGTGATTATATTTATTTTATTTACATTGCTAAAGTATTTTTAAGCAATATTAAACTTTTGATTTTTTACAATATAAAATGCATCATTCTATTGCTCCCTGGATTTATTTGTTCATATATTTAAGATTAGAATTCAGCTGTAAATTGTATAGCTGCTCTTTTAAATATAATGCCATTTTCTTCTCTTGTTACAAAATATCCTTTTGTATTTTGACACTTTGAAAATAATGTTTAGAGTGAATTTTTTTGTGTGTCCATCTTTCTTAGATCCTTAGAGACCTTTTAAATCAAAATTTTTATTACAGTCATTTTGTATTCTAATAGTTTTCTGTCCTTCCTCTCTATTCTTCTGGAATTCCCATTACACCTATGTTAGTATATTTTTTTCTGTTCTCCCATATATCTGAGGGTATCTTTATTTGTCATCAATGTGCTTTGCTCTGTTAATGTTTTAGAATTTATGCTAATCAGAATTCAGGTTGACTAATTCTTTCATCTGCCTTTTTAATATGTCTCCCATGATTTAAATTTGTTATAATAATTTTAAATATTTCACAAAATATGAGTCAGCAAATATTTTAATTTTATTAACCTGGTCCCAAGTTCTTTGTTGAGGATTCATTTTAGACTTAGCAACTCTTTTGTTCTCTTTGTCTGTTTTTGTTTTGTTTTGTTTTGTTTTGTTTTGTTTGCCATTCTCATATAACTATTCAGATTAATGTAGCTTTTTCCATTATCAATCCCAACAATTCTCTTTCTCTCATTGGTCTTTCTCTGACTTTTTCATACTACTATTCTCATTAGTGTAGCTTCAGTTATCAACTTCAATAATTATTTCCAGATTCCAATACCATTGCCTTATATAACTATTGATGAAAATTAAAATTTCAGAAGATTCCACTGCTCATTCAAGGGCTATAAATATGTTATTTATAAGTATTAATCTTATGTGTACAAAATATAGAGCATTATTTGAATGACAAATAGCATAAATGAAATTCTGTAAATCACCTAAAATGATGACTCAAAATTTTGACTATCTGAATATAAGTTAGAACTGAGAATTTCCAGAAAAAAAAATCTGTAATACTAGGTGAAAACTATCTGTTAATGTAGAAATGGAGCTTAGTGAAGGTATGGTGAGATGCCTATGAGCAGATTAATAATACTGACCTCTATCTGATTGTAGGTACCTAGATTTAATTAAAAGGAGATAATAATTCCCACTAGTTCAAATTTAAGCTCCAAAGACTAGTTGCTCCTATCTCTAATGTCTTTTTATTTACTTACAAGCTGAGGAACTAACTGCACTTTGGTCTTCTCAGCATTGCTAGCTCCCTTTCCTAACCAATCGGTTTGTTTAGTTTGGATAGAATCTTTGTTTTTTTTGTTTGTTTGTTTGTTTTGTTTTTTTAATCTTTCAGTTAAATTATTTTATTAAAACAGTTTAGACGAGAGAATCACCAATGAACTTTTAAGAAGCCAGGAAATATGATTTTTTTTTTAATTTATCAAGAAAAAACTTTAGATGAAAATTAACACTAAAGAAGTAAAAGAAGTGTATTCAGATTTGAATTTAAAATATACACCACTGTTCCAATTTTATTTAGAATCTATAAGCATATATTTCATGTTTGTAAGATAAGCAGTGTTCAGGAGATAAACACGTTCACAGAGATTAATGACTTGCCCATCGCTACACAAGATCCAGTAAGTAAAGAAATTGAAAATAGAGCATTGACTTCAGAATTTTAGTTTAGAATTAAGATCACCTTAATGGTTCTTGCAATCATTACTTTAATATATGATTTATTTTGGACACTGTAAAGTGGCACTTTCTTAACATGATAATTATCTGTCCACTGTGACTGCATTAAGTATATAAAGGCCATAATCATTTGAGTATTATTTTACCTCATATATCAAACATGACTGTAAGAATTGTAGCAAGGTGATATCAAGTCATTGTTATTATATCTTTCTTATGTCTTTGGCAAAAGTAATACTCCTCGACTGAGAAAAAAATGGTGAAGAGGATAGAAGCTCTGTTCATTCCTCTGGCATCCAAATGAAATTGTGATGGAAACAAGGAACAAACAGCAAGAAAAAATTGCCTGGGATCTAGATGAACAAGCCATACAACTAGAGAAAATTCCAAGAAATCACCCTGCAATTGCAGAAAGTAGGACGGGGTGAGGATGTGAGGCTGCCTAGGCCTCAGCATCTGAGTGGGGTAGAAGCTATGGCAGCTGTAGAAGCCTCTTAAAGGGACCACTTCCACGAGCAGATTTTCACTATGATGAACCTGCTCACTGTCAGCACCAGTGTCAATTCAGCTGTGCTCAGGGGGCACCAGGGACTTACAAAGAGACATTGTCAGAGAGAGGGCCAAGGTAAGACTCCTCCTGTACAGAAGTGACAGCAATATCCATTCTTTCTTGTTGAGCCATTCCTCCTCCAGTGTGTCGACACAGTACCACCATAGCCAAGAAGTCACCAAACTGGATAACAGAGGTTGCTCCACCCAGAGGATTCCTTGAAACTCCACCTCCCCCAAATCATGGCCCTACCCAAGCCATATCCAGGTGCTCCTTGCTGAGTAGTGCCTAGAATCACACTGGAGGCAGCTGGCCTCGGTTTCTGGTGTGGCCTTTTGAGGCAACTGTAAGCAAAGCATCTGTGGATTGCTTCCTGAATCTTAACAGGTGGCCCTGGAAGGGCACAGGCTTAAGCTATGTTTGACCTGCAGCTGAACTCCTCTCAGGACTGTGCCACTGGACACCTACTACACAAATCCACACTAATAAGACTGAGAGACTTAGGAGCTTTGCTTACTATGTAGAAACAGGCACAGAAAGCCAACCAAAATATGAAGACAAAGAAGCAGAAACCATATGAGAGAACAGAGATTCAGATATAATGGAGTCAAGTAACCTAACAGATGCAGAGTTCGAAACACTGGTCATAAAAATGACCAATGAACATTTGGGAAAGTGTAGATAACTTAGAAAATGATAACTTCCACAGAGATAAAAAACAAACAAACATAAAATGGAAATGAAAATTATAAAAGGAAACCAATTTGAAATGAAGAACACGTTATTTGAGATGAGAAGTATATTAAATGGAATAAACATAGGGATAAATAAAATGAATAAAGAAGAGGATTAAATGACCTATCTAGAGGATAAAAAAGCCAAGAACATTTAATCAGAATGGCAAGAAAAAAGATGCCAAATCTACAAAAATTATTTAAGGAGCTTATAGGACACAATTAAAGGTAAAAATATTTGTCTTATCAGAGTACCTGAAGAAAAACAAGATGTTGAACAGCTATGTGAAGAAATAATAATAGAGAACTTCCTTAATCTGATGAAGGAAGTAGACATAGAACCCCAGGAAGCTCAGAGAATTCCCAGTATCAGGTATCCAAAGAGACCCACACCAAGACACATCATAATTAAAATGCCAAAGGTTAAATACAAAAAAAAAAAAAATCTTAAAAGTGGCAAGAGAAAAGCATATAGTTACTGGTACGAGAGCACCCATAAGACATGCAGCTGATTTCTCAAAACAAACTATGCAGGACAGAAAGGCTTGGCACAAATTATTCAAAGTGATAAAAGCCCAGGATTTACAACCAAGAATACTTTATCCAGCAAAGCTATCACTTGGAATTGAAGGACAGATAAAGAGCTTCCCAGACAAAAATAAGCTAAAAGTATTTATCACCACCAAGCCAGTATTATAGAAAATGTTGGAGGGACTTCTTTAAAAAGAAGAAAACATGTAGCAAAAATAGGGATAAAGAATGGTAACAACTACATTCCTATCAATAAGTATCTCAAATGGAAAAGAATAAAGCTCCAACTAGAAGGTAGAGTAGATGAATGGATAAGAAAACAAGACCCCTACATTCTGTCTACAAGAGACTCACTTCAGATTAAAAGACACATAAAGACTAAAAGGAAGTGGTTGAAAAAATATATTGCCTTGATGGACCTAGAAGTCATTTAAGTCGGAGAAAGATAAATACTATATGATTTCACTTATATGCAGAATCTAAGGGAAAAAGCTAATCAAAAACAGACTCACAAATATAGTGGAAAATTTGGTGGTAGACAAAGTGGAGGGGTTTGGGGAGCTAGGAGAATGGAGTGAAGGGTTAAAGTACAATTTAGTAGCTGATGGATGGTCACAGAAATAAGGAGCATGACATAGGAAATGAAGTTAGCATTAATATGTTGGTTAGGTGGAGGGTCAGGGGAAGGAGGGAGCGATTGGGGGAATAGTTTTATGAACTATATAGATGTTTAACCAATGTACTCTATACTTGAAACTAATTAAAATAAATAACTTTTTTGAAAAAGAACTACTTTTCTCTAGTTTGGAGTTCATTGAGTAAGAAAAGATCTAGCTTTCAGTTCAGAAAACTCAGATTTATTATCCAATTGCCTCTATTGTAAACTTTAATAACACCTTTTAAGGATAACTACTGATTCTCTACCTGTTACATCTATTTCCAGAATAATGTAAAGAAATGGTATGATTTATAATATAATTACATGTTTGTCATGTTTTAGTGATAAGAAATATTTATAAACCATATTTTACAATGTTGAGTTACAAGAGAGTTTTTTAGATGGCAAAGAGTTTTAAGTTAGAAAAGGATCCTAATGATAATAGGTATAAACTCACCTATAGGTTAAATGGCTTTTCTAAAATTTTACAATGTATTAGTAATTTGTTTGTAAAAGGAAACCTGGTATCCTGACTCTAATTTAGCTTATTAATTATCTTATACCATTAATTTATTAGCTATAACTTTCAAAAAACTTTGAAGAAACCATCAACAGAAATGAGAAAAATGAATTGATAACAGGGATTTTTTAACTGTAAGATAAAAAATAACTTATCTTGAGAAAGATTCTCTAGAATATATTTTATACCTTACTTTAACAACTATGATGGCCTGAGCAATTATAATAACAGTGTAATTGCATATATTATTTTAGAAGCTATGAAAATTGAGCCTTGTGTACAAAAAAAAAAACTTCTTCCCGAATTGGCAAAGAAAATTCAAAATATAATACGCTTGCAATAGTGGATACGTAAAGAATAATTAAACTAAGAAAGAACTGATTGATGTCTAACTCCATCTAATTTCTCATCAATAGATGTTAATGAGCCTATGGGGTCACTTATAACTAGTAAAGACTGCATATGTTAAATCTGCAGGAGCAATACTGCTTACTCAAATGTATTCTTTAATGTGTTTCATTATGAAAACAAAAGCAAAAATTGAGAATATTAAATTCACACTATATATATTATTCTACATATCAAAAAGTGAAGACTGTTTAGTGAATTTCTGATAAAATTTCTAATTCTTTTTCATAAAATTTTTTAAAATCCTACAAGGAATCCTGATGCAAACACCAGAAGATACAATTTTGAGCATTTGTTTAGTAAATGACACCTCCAAACTTATTCTTTGTTGGATAGTTGGAAGAAGATTCACTCGTAATGTAGAGAGTACAAATACTTAGGCCAAAGATGTTAAAAAAATAGTCAATGCATACCAGTGTCATCATTTCCCAAAGATAAGCTACCAGTACGTTTCTTTAAACATCATTTTCCACATCATTTGAGTATTCAGAAAATTCAAGTATATGCCTTTTCTCAACAAGACTCACTAAACTTGTGAGAAACAGCACCAAGAAAGTCAGCAAAAATAAATATAAAAAGAATTATTAGTCAAGGAAATAATCAATAAAGATAACAGAAGTTTTAGAATAACTATATTTAATATCATCAGAGAGATTTTAGAATTATTTTTATATGGGAAATAAATATCTAACGTGGTTATAAAAATTTAAATTATAGAAATTTGTTTCACTTCTCAAGTTTAAATTCTTATGGTGATTAATAAAAATTTGGCTAATCTTCAAAACTGTTCTAATTTAAAAAATCTGGCTAATTCCTTTCAGGTTTTTTTGAATGTATCTTCTTTGATTTACTATTAAAATTTGAATTTTTTCTATATGCTTCTACTAATTTGGATTATATTATTTATCCTTATAATCTACATTAAATTTCAAGTAAAATACCTAAGAATTTAACATGCTTTCAGCTTTCTGTATTAATACTGTCTGTTCTGTATTTCAAATTATCACAAAAGTGTTTGAATAATGTTCTCTATTAACATATGAAGATAGGGGTAACACTTTTCTCAGAACTATTAATCAACTAGAAGCTGGAATAGTCAAGACAGTTCATCAGAAAGTAGATTTATTATGTTTTATTTTAGTTTTTTCTATAAAAGTTATTTAGTTATTTACTTATTATTTAGTTATTTATTTAATCTATTTCTTATTTCATATTTTAAAGATTATTTTTAGATTTAATTTTATGATATAAAATCAAAAGGTCTACATTTTTATTCAATCTTTTTTATTTTTTGGCAGCTAGTTACCTTCCATTGTGTTTGTTTCTGGATTTGTTGGGCTTGAAAAAGGCTGTGCTTGTTGAACACTAAAACAAGGCTAAGTTGAACAATAATTTTTAAATAAAAATTTGTAAAAAAAAAAAAACCTGAGCAAAATTAAAAATTAGTCAAAAAATTCCTAAGTGATGTAAAAAAATATTATTCAGTAATTAATTTATATTTTAGTATTCAGAGATTAACAAAATCTGTGTACTGAGAGGCATTCATCATGAATTCTTCCACTAATGTACATGTCATCTTGCACAAGTCACTGAAATTTTGTATAGTTCAGGTTTTTCAAGCTTAAAGAAAAAAAACAATATTTTGTCTTTTTATTTCATAAGGTTCTAAAGCAAAAGCAAATGGTTATATCTAGAATACATTCTAACATATAAAGACTACAAAATAAGTGCAAATTTCAGATAAAATAATTTTTACTTGTGACAGTTTTTATAGTAACATGGAAAAAATATTTATTTACTTTTTAAAAAGTATAATGAAGTGAAAATTGATTATAAAAGTGCTTTCCAGTCTTGTTTGTATACATATGCATATCCATGTACCTTCTAGTATTTTTCTAGAAACTGCCTCATATGACTGTCATTATCAAATCATGAGCACTACCACAGTTGTTTGTGTCATCACTAAAATGATTAGGTTCTAATGGATTTTCCACGGGTGAAAAACAGGAGATTTCTTTCTGATCTCTACCAAGGTTCTCACTAATTTACTTTCATTTTATTTGGAGTATATCCAGACAAACCATAAAAGGTAAAATTGTGGGTTTAACTTCCAGCTGTTAGTCTACACATAATAATTAGAAAAAAAAGTGTGAAAGAAATTTGACTTTATTCTTGGCTTTGAAATACATGTAGGTATATGATAATATGTTAAACATTTTAATATAAAGCTGATATATTTTAATAATTGTTTTGTATACATATTTTATATATGACAAACATGCATACAAGTGTGTGAATATGTCTATTATTTACTTCTATATAACAAGCATGTATATATATATGTATATCTTTATTCATAGTTTATTACTGTACAAAACTCAGTTTTCTTAAGTAGTATGCTTTTAATTCCCATATATATGTCAATAAAATTTTTTTGCAAATTGTTATTTTTCACTTTCTGTAAATGAACTGTAGGTGACCTGCTTAATTAGGAGGCTGTATATCAAAGATTCCTTTAGTTTTACAGTACAGCTCTGCATTCTTAACATTCCTTCACACCATTGTCATTACCTGGCAGATTTGAATAAGTGCAAAAGCCGCCATTTTGAATTTTTTTATAAAAAGGGAAAAAAGCAGACAATCTTAGAAATATTGCATGTATTTGTGCAGCTCAGTTAAAATCTATAATTAAAATAACATGAGTGCATCAAGGAGAATTCGACAAACATGGAGAAACTGCTAAGTGTAGCTGAAAGATTTATCAATACCAAATTAGTATGGACTATTATTAATACCACTTTAAGAGCCATCTTTAATGTCACATTTACTGAGAGAAATGTAAACTTGGGAAATTCTATTGAGAAAGCAAACATTTTTTCAAGCTCCAGGTATTAAAGTATAGAACATTGATAACCACCTACTCTAGTTTTAAGACATGCAATTAAAAAGGTCAAAAACGTTAATGTCGATAAAGGTCTTTTAGAAAAAAAAGGCATAGATAATTAGTAATTATCATCAAAGAAAGTCTTAACAGCAATAAGCACATTTTTATACCCAAATTCAATTTTTACATTATTAAGGTTACAAGGGTTAAGTTAATTTATACATCTAACAACAATTATGCTAAGGTTTGTAAAATATGTTTCACAGATTGAATATGTTTAGTTATAATTATATTAAATAGTAGCTCATATAATTTTTACTGTTGATGTGTCCTCTTAGAATTTACACTCTGCTGGGGCATGATACTTGCAAAAACAGATATTTGACCTTAGTTCATTATTATTGTTCATTTTATTATAATCTTTGAGTGATGAATGGCAAGATTTCTACTTTAATAAAAAAAAAAAAAAAACTCAGAACTATTGTAACATTTTGTCCTCAAAGTAAATCTTTTCATTTATAAAAGGAAAATGAACACTGAAATGTTAGAAGAAAAATATAACTCAGAGGTGATAAACCAGTGCTATCCACTGCAACAAGATACTTTAATAGCAGTGTGTTTAAAATGTTATGAGAGCCTAAATGCTATTCTGCCATAGGGGATCCAAGAAAGGCTTTAGAGGCAATATCAGATGAATGATGCAATATAAAATAAATAGTTTCAGCAGAGGTGTAGAAATGATAAGAAAAAATAAAATTAAATATGCTAGAAATAATATTAGAAAACCACTAACAGAAATAAAAAACTATTTATGAAATTATCAGTACATTCAAATTGCTGAAGAAAAAAATTAGTGAACTTGAAGATATGCCAATAAAAATTAGCTCAAATATAATGCAAATAGAAAAAAGTGGAAGATAAAAAGCAAATAAATAAAAACAAAAGAAAAATTTTCACATTTTTCAAAAGCTGCAACAGAATGTAAAAGGGATTACTATGTGTGTTAATTGCAATGAGAAAACAAAAACAAATGGAGAGGAAAAAATATTGGAAAAAGTAATAGCCAAGAAATTTCCAAAATTAGTGTCAGACTCCAATAATAATTGTTGTTAATATCAGATATTACTAAATAAATGAAAAGACACTTCACTTGTCTTGTGTTCTCCCTTAAAATTTATAACCCCACTCTCATGATGAAAATCATCAGACAAATTCAAATAAGGAACACTTCATAAAATGCTTAACTACTAACTCTTCAAAAGTGGCAAGTTACCAAAACTTAGGAAAGACTAAGAAACTGACTAAGTGCAATGTCCAGGATTAAACTTTGACTAAGTAAAAAATGTATAACTGAAAAATATGGCAAAACATGAATATAATTGTATTTTAGCTAATAACATTTGTGTTCGAATGTTAACATCTTAATTTTAATAAATACGTGATTGTAATAAAAAGTGATGCCATTGGGGAGCGAGATAAAGAGTGTGAGAAATTTTCCTATCCTATCCTTGCAACATTTTTTTTCAGTTTTAACATATTTATTTAATTTTTAATTTTATTCAGTTTATTTAAATGGAGAATATCTCCCTGAAACAGTTCATCCATTTCTCCCACCCCACCATCCCTTGCAACATGCAACCACCAATCTGCCCTCTGTATCTATGAGCTTGATTTTTTTAAAGATTCCACGCATATGATATTTGTCTTTCTCTGTCTGACTTATTTCACTTGGCATAAAGGTTCATGCATAAAGTAGTTAAGTATGTTGCTGCAAATGGCAAGATTTCATTTGTTTTTATGATTGAATAAAATTTCATTATATATATATCTACATATATAGAGATATAGATATTACATTTTATTATTCATTCATCTATCAAAGGACACTTAGGGAGCTTCCATCCTTGACTATTGTAAATAGATGAACTTTTGACTTTTTTAGTTACATGCTTATATTCCTTTTTCTTTCTTGTTTTATATTTACAATAGGTTTTTGCTTGTGGTTACCATAAGGCTTACATATAACAATTTCTATCTATAACAGTCTATTTTAAGTTGACAATTCAATTTGATCTTATTTTCAAGCTCAACATTTTCACTCTCCCCTTCACCACACTTTATGCTTTTGATGTCACAATTTACATCTTTTTATCTCATGTATACCTTAACTAATTATTGTAATCATAGTCATTTTTACAACCTTTACCTTTTAACCTATTACCTTTTTTAGAAACCCAAATTGTTCTAAAATAAGACATTAAAGAAGAGGAGCATTAAAAAATTAACTTGGAAACAAAAATATAGAATTAAAACAAAGGTATAAGAAAAATGTAATTCTTAAAGTTTTCTATATTCCATAAGCTCACACTAATTCCAATGACTGATATTTATAAAATATAAATCATTTTGGTTTGAAAATGCTTCTTATTGAATCTTTTAATTTAGTAATCATAACAGTTAAGAAAGTATGATTGATGGGCATATAATTTATCTTAATATGCATATGATATAAAGCACTATAAAATTCTGATTTTTATCTAATCTAATAGTGAGAATATTTTAAATATTAAAAAATTCTAGTTTTAGTGCATTCTAATTACCTAGCTACCTATAAATTTTTGTCTTTGTGCATGTTTAATATTCTTAAATTATTATAGGACTATCAATTCTATTATTTTGACATCTCTCAAATTATTATTTCCAGTCTTCTTGCTGCCATATCTTATGAAAAAAAAATAATTTTTTAACAAAATTAATAGATATGTGGAATGTTTGTGGAAATGCATCTTTACAGAGACAACAAGAGGTACGTTTCTCCAAACGTTTCTCACATCCACTGTTTCATAAATATCTGCTGAATTTTGCTAAAAAAATAAAAGATAATTGCAGTATACTAAGAAATAAGCAGCATGAAATTTAACAAGTAGGAGTATCCTATTTGTACTTCACACCAAAGTCATTGGGATATTTCTCTTGCTGTCAAAATCTGAGAGAGAGCATAGTTCTATCACTTGTCATTTTCATCTATTCAGTTTTTTAAGATTTTTATTAAATCTTACCTTTTCTATTAAGCTTCAACAGCTCCTCATCCTTTCTCTGGGACTATAGCACTCATTGTCTCTGCTATTCCTATTGTAGCAACATGCAATGTTTCTCATATTGACATATTATGTTTTATTATTATTTTAGTCACCACTTTATCTTATGTCTATGTATGTTTTTTAACACTACAATAGCTCCAAATATATTTATTTTGTGAGTA
Source organism: Cynopterus sphinx (assembly GCA_030015415.1). NCBI lineage: Eukaryota > Metazoa > Chordata > Mammalia > Chiroptera > Pteropodidae > Cynopterus > Cynopterus sphinx. Next base: position 95,648,025 of record CM057382.1, on the reverse strand, counting down.
AATATATGATGCAGGGAACAAGTAGCTGCTGCAGAGTATATAACCTAAAGGTGCAATACTAATAATTAGAATATGAGGAATAATGTACACATTCTATTAGTTAGAATGTATACATTATTAGTGATTCTAGCATATGTCATGGGTGAAAAGTATAATAAAGGAATAAAGAAAAAAATGTTTGCATATTATTATAGAATATTTGCAAACCACTTTAGCAATAATACTACCATTTTGGGGTTTTATAATTTTTTATGTATACCTAAAATTCTATTTTCACTCAGAATTTTGGAATTCTTTTCAACAGGACATTAATTCGAAAAATATGAGAGGGAAAGTATAAGAGACAGACTTTATATTTCAGCTCTAATATGTAAAGAGCTTGAGTAGTCAATACCATCCTTAAAACAAACAAACAAAAAAAGCTAAAAAACTGAAAATCAATGACTTTCTTTGGACTCATTAGAGAACTATATCTACTTGGCCCCATACTGCAGTCTGGAGAGACAAGTGTATCCAGAGTCAGAGCCATGATCTGCTTACTTTGATTAGAAGTCACTGGAACCCCAAACTTGTAGGAACACTTAAATGGTAATTTTGATAAACTGCTAATGGCTGAGTGTGGACTAATCTCACAGATGATAGTTTTTTGAGGATATGGTTATGAGTGGAAATAGACTTTCATAGACGTTACCTCTAAGAACTCTACCAGTTTCTTTTTCATGATTAAAAGCTAAGAGAGATGTTCTCATGACTCTGGCAGGGCAAAGGAAAACAGGAAAAAGTAAATGTTGTGAAATGTGTGTAATAAGTTTTCTAAAACAAAAACTTACTAGGAGGAATGGGGGGCTGGGTGCAGACTTTCCCAGAGCTTCCTATCAGCTGAGAGCAATTCTTCTCATTCAAGATCCCTCTAGTCTTTCTGACTCAGAAGAAATCAAAGATAAGAAACATCAGTGAATGAGGCAGCCCAGGGACTGGTGCCCACTAAATGACAGAATATTTTTTATCTTTCTTCAAACATTTATAATGTAATATTCATTCCTAGTTTGAAGTTCCTGTTAAAACAGATCAGGGGAAGAATTTGGCCTAAAGGCTCTATTTTGCTGACCCCTCATCTAGAGGGAAAACATTTCTACTTTCTTAGAAATTAACTCTTGTTCTCAGGCAAGTCACTGACTCCTCTGTGTTCTCTATTTATGGAACTTTATCATGTTGAAGAAAACAAGCAAATCATTTTAATTTCCACAGTGCCAATACAGCTGCAAATCAATGAGTAAAATTTCTGCTTATGTGTTATTAAGCTTGCAAATATTTGCTTTAAAATAAAAAAACTTTATAAATATTGATTTTTAAATAATTTAATATTTTCTTAATTGCATGTTAAAATTTTTTAAAGTTTTAGCAACTCATTTGTACTAATGTAATTTAATATTTTTTATAATTGAATTTTTCTATAATCGTATTGACTAAATAAAAATAGTCCAGACAATTCAAAACTAACCATCTTCCCATACCTTTCCTCCAATATAATTGTTTTTTTTATTTTTTGTGCATATTGATAATTATCACATATCCATTACATTTAATCTTATCTGTGCTACTTTGAGACTTAGTTTTATGTGTATAGATCCCAGTACTTCCTTGGTTAAATATTTCATAGCATATAATTACATAAGTGGGTGGATGATAATTTGAATTAATTTTGTCTCCCTCATTTGACTGTAGGATCTATGAACATAGTATTAATGAAGGTGCTATACAGGAGGGTGCTTGCCACATACTAGACATTTTTTTTCACTTTTTGAAATTACATGTATATATAACCTTTTATTAATATACTGTTCGATTATATATACCACCTTTACTGAAATACAATTATGTTATTTAAATGGTTTTATTACAAAGAATATATAACAAATATCATCATAAAATATAACTTCCTTTTAGAAGTAGATTTATTAGGTCACATAGTAGGCCCATTTTATAATCCACTGATAAGCTTTTCTAGTTAAAATTGTTTAGACAACAACACATATATAATTTTCCCCTATCATACAAGGTGATTCCCATTATAAGCCTCTCTTTCTCCAGAGCCTTGACAGTAAAGAGGAAAATATAATATAAAACCATTGGTTATCATGATTTATAATTTTGGGAGATTATACAAATTCAAATAGAAGCACTCAGATAAATGTGCTGAATAAAAAAATATTATTTGAAAATAAACATACCCTCATGATACAGCGTTGTCTCTGCGGAAAAAAAAAAAGATTGAAATCAAGTTACAAAAATGATTATTTAACAGGTTTCTGGCAGGGTCTTTTGATAGAGGGTTGTTTGTGAAAACACTTACTTTGTTTCAGGCTGAAATATTTCTTTACCAGAATTAAACAAAATCACAATGGCAACAATGAAATATGAACAACAGCTACAGATTCTAGTTTTAAAGCCATGTGGTAATTTGTCTGATTGAAAATACAACCAAAATATCTATGCCCATTCAAAAGCATCTAAGCAAGAAAAAAATACAAACTGGTGCCTACAGACAGATAAAAAACTGACATGTCTCCACCTACTGGTTTTTCACAGCAAGGTTGTGGGTGACCGTGTGTGTGTGTGTGTGTGTGTGTGCGTGTGTATAAGAGTGTGTCCTAGAAAACTTTGGAAAATCTCTTTGTGTTTAAAATATACATGACATGGTCTATATTTGGAAATATCAGCCAGAAAAGTACTACTAAATATAATATAAACGCAATGATAGATAATTAAGAGTTAAGCGGCACTTCGCTGTATTACATATCACATTGTCAGAATTACATCTTATTAAAATTAAAATATGCATTTCCAAATGAAACAAGTAACAAAACATTTGAAGAAAATGTAATATTCTGACTCTGGAGTGGAAAGGTATATGTTTCACTTGGTTTAAACAAATGAAAATGTTCAGAAACACTGCAAATACAAGAAGTCATACATAAAATAGAACATCAAAAACATTTTACATAACAAGTAATTTCTGTTTAATATAGCTTACTTATCTATACTCCAGTCATTGTAATATTCTATAATGTAGCATTCATAATTTGGCTGAAGCCATTAACACATCCAGCTCAGATTAAAATATATGCACAATGACTCAAAAAGTTTTCTAAACTATTTGTGCTTATTGTGAATCTAATAGTTATGAACAATCAATTAAAATTTAGTTTATTCATAACTCATGAATTTCTTAACCTTCAGCATAATACTCCATAGATCTGAGATTCATGTTGAAAAAAGACTCTTTATAAAGGATTTTTAAAATATCAAACTATAAACAGATAGTTTTAAATTTTTTCATCACATAGGATATGATTATCTTATATAGGATGTATCTGGTCTTTCTGAAATGCAGATATTTATTTGGGCACGTATTTTAAACTAGGTGTTATTAATATATAAAGTTTGAACTTTAGGGTAGAGATATTGCATTTTCTAAAGAAATTCTTGATTTATTTTTAAGATTAGATTGTTATAATTAATATTAATAATGTTTGAAATTTTTTCAGTGCATTTTCAATTATAAACGTGCTACTCTAGTAATCATTTTAAAATCTCATAAAATTATAATAGGAAAATTAGCTAGAGTAATATTATCATTCAAAGGTAACCACCGATTCCTTGTTTATGAAAATACTGACTTTTATCTCTTTTATAATAATACACATAAAGTTATAAAATATTCAGCTCCACAATCCAGATTGTTAATATGACGTATCTTACCCCTCTTCATATTAATAATTACAGAAAAAAATCCATGTATTAATAAATATTCTTTATTTGAGTGTGGCAACCACACATCTGAAATAAGATAAGGGAAAGAAGAAGAATTTATTAATTCAATCAGATCCTTAAAAAGTCAGTGTGAGCAGCTGTTTTTCAGTGTAACTGCAATTTAGTGTGTGACTGTCTTTCACAATTTCCTATCCAAATCTCTCTGTGATACTCTGCATGTTTTATTTATTTTTACTGGACTTTCTGTATGAAGAGGTTACTATTCCGATAGCAATTTCACAGTTCTACTATGATCAGCATCTTCTAACAGTTAAGTACCATTTTAGGAGATAACTCACCTACAAGATGTGCTGCTTCCATATGATGGAGCTTTGACCAGACTAACAATTGTTACTGCTATCTTTAACCACCATCACCTTCACCTACAAATGAAAAAGTCTTTTAATCTTCCCAGCATAAATTTCTCATAAGTTATCTGAGTTGATGTTTTAAAAGATAAATTAAAGCACTCTTCTTAAAATCTGCCAAAGGATTTTTTATGAAACAAGAAGAAATCTGAATTCCTTACCATTATCTATTGGTATTGAATGATTTGCTCCTGCTTACATCTCTGACCTCATGTTTTTTGTATCCCACCTTACCCTTTCTCATGTTACTCCAGCTAGAAATCATGTTCTTTTTCATTACTAAAATACATTAAACTCACTTGCAGGAATACAGATTTATAAATTATGATCTGTGCACTGCTGGAATCACCAAGACACTTTCAAGAGGTTCACAAGGTCAAACATTTCATTATGATACTAAGATTTCATATTCCTATTGTTTCATTCTCTCACCACTTTGGAAATTTTTCCATGGTGTAGTTTCTAAGGGGCTACATAAACTATGTTATACCACAGATAAAGGCAAAAACAGATATAAAAATCCAGATACCTCATATTAAGGCATATTTTAAAAAAATTTGAAAAATGAACTATACTGACATTCTCCATACTTTATTTTGGAGTGATAGATATAGTCCATTCCTTCCCCCCAAAAAAAGTTCTTTGATATTCATGGTTTTTAAGAGTATAAAACAGATCTTAAGCCAAAATACCAGACACCACACCTTTGAGTTTGCTGTATTTCTGTTTAAAATATTTTTCCTCAAAATTTTCACACGGCTCTTTCATCATATTCTTTCCTTGGTCTCTTTCTTAATACTCAGACTATTATTCAACTATCAACTCTTCTCAGAAGCTCATCCAGTGAAAGTGTGAAAGAAAATCTCCTTTAGTTAATAAATATGTTCATTTGTATTAGTTCAATGGAGCTAGCACAAAAGAACAGATTTTTAAATAAGATTTTATAAGTCAAAGATAACACCTAGCATCAAGGGTACAAGGAATCAACTCTCATGAGCAAATCAAAGAGAGATGTGAGACTTTGATGGTGGTTCCTAATCCTTTATTCCCACATAAAACGTTCTGGATTAACTTTCTTTAATCCAGAGAAATAAATTAGTTCTCTAAGTGAAGTAAATGGGTCCCTTCTCACAGATAGCATCTTATTTATGACACCACTTTATACACCAAAGTATTGTATAATTAACATGACATTTTCTAGGAATCCCCATCTGAAAATTTTATAAATTCTATCTAGGTTTGTGTCCCATGAGCAATCTTGTCCAGGGACAACCTGCTAAAATCATTTCATGTAAATATTCTCTTCATAGAAAATATTATTAGTCTATATGTTAAGGAGTCTGTTTATCAGCATATTTACAAGGAGATTAGATTGGGTCACTTTCTTTCCCCAGGGGCATGCCTCTCTTAATAAGCAGACAAAATGAGGAGGTCAGCTGCTTTAACAGATTTTTTTCAACCACAAAAATGCCAGTTCTTAGAATAGTACCTAGAATATAGTAAGTTTTTATTACTATTTGTTATCTCAGTGACTGGAAATCATTATTTTAATACTCAATATTTCACTATGCAATTTAGCACAATTTATATCTTTGTAAAAGACAACTGGGGGCTCTCTCTTTGCGTAACATTATGGTGAACATTCTTGTCTATCTTTCTTGGTGTTATTACCTAATTCTTTTTTAAAATTAAATTTTCAGAAGTGGGATTCTGGGTCTAAAGGCATATAAATTTCACGTTTTCAGACATGTCATAAAATTGCCATTGGAAATGTTCTACCCCTTTTCATCCCTGTGAGTAGTACATAAAATCATCTACTAATTCACACTCATATCTATTTTTGATGACAGAATTTAAATGTTTCTAATCATAAGTTAAAATAAAGTAAGCTTTTAAAATGTACATTTCTTTGAGTACTTATAAATAAAGTATATTACATATCATTATATCATTTTGATTTTTAAAATTGATGTCTTTATTGCTATATTTTCTTCATATTTTTTCTGTATTTTTCCATTTCTACATTTATGTATATAGTTTAACTACATGTTTGCTTTCATACATGTATATACATATATATAAACATGCATCTTTGTGTATGTGCATATATAATATGCATCTCTCACTCTCTCTATATATATATGTGTGTATATATATATGTATATATATAAAGTATTTATGTCTACACAAAAGTAACTTGCTTAACATAAGAATTAAACATGCCACAGTTTTGTATAAACCATTGCTTAATGTCTGATTTTCTTGCTATAATGAACATCATACTATAAATTTTCAAATGTGAATTAGCCCTAAAATATGGCCTATTATCATTATGCATTGTCATTGATGGATAAGTATTATATGATCATAATGTCCTAAGTTATAATTCACCTCTAGATTCTCCATTCATTATTTTATTTAAAAAAATTAACCTCTTAAAACAGATCATTTGAATATATTATTGTATTTCCAAAAAAGACATTTTCTGAAAACTTTTAGAAATGACTTGACCTCTGTTTTCTAAAGCTTAAAACAGAAGTCATAAATGTCATAAATCAAAAATCTTTAGGAGACAGACAATTTGTCTTAAAGATTACAAAAAAAAAAGAGATCGTAAAATGTGGTCCCAAGGTTGCCAACTTAAAGATGCAAGTCCAATTAAAGGCAAATTCATTTTGTATAATTAATTTTGGTAAAATAAAACCGGTTTATTGGCTCAGTCCAAAATAAGCTGCAACAGTTTTCAAATTTTAGAGGATAAGAATTCTGTATGTTTAGTGAAAACCATCATTCATTTAAATTTATAGAATAAATTCTTCTTTGCTTTAAATACATGCACACAAACACACACATGCCCACACTATACATAAATGTATGTATTTATATGCATATATAAAACATTTTTAATATTGGTTCAAGCCAGGTATATATTTTTTTGTCTTAATAGTCCATATTTGCTCAAATTTTCAAAGTGACAATAACAAAAGAGAACAAAAATCTATGTGAACTAAAACAATTTGGATGTAAGTCTTGTTTGTACCCAACCAATAAAATGTATATGAAATACATTTGTTTATTTGTTTACTCTCTTCCTTCCCAACTAGTATAAGTGAAAAAACATTAAAAAAAATATTAATTATTATTATCACTTCAACTTTTCCTAGGATATCTTTCTTTCATAGTTGATTTACTTTGCATTCACTTTATTTAAGGTATGTCATATTTTTACATTTATATGATATATTAATAATATTTTTATGCAAGTTATTTAGAAAATATTTATGAGATATCAGTTTGAAAGTACAGTAAGAAATGTGGTGCTCTCTAGAGACTAAAACAGTTGTGTACTTTATCTTATACAACTTTTCAGTTAGATGCAATTTAAATTGGAAATTAGATGGCATATCTCAAAAAGATTTTCTCTCTTTCCCAGGCTTTTTAAAACTTGTTATAAACTTCAGGTCATCTGCTAATTAACATTGGAAACTAACTGTTAGAAGCATTAGAATTTCTTGTATGTTTCTTTAAAAAGCTTATAACAATTATTTTTTACTAATGGCCTGTGAATGATTCAATTTATTAGCATATGAGAATGAGTAAAAAATGATATTTCCATTTATCTTTGGCTTTAACAATAACTACTTGGGGAAATAGAATGTCAGTATTTTTATTTTTTTATATGACATTCCTCTTTTAAATATAATATCAATTAGATATAATAAAAATTTTTACATTTTGAGTGTGAAGTACAAAATGGAAATATGTGTAAGCACAGAAGGAAACATAAAAGAATCTCTGTAATAAAACTAAATGAATAGAATAAGGTAACAATCAGAAAGATTCAATTTAATAATACTTAGATTACAGAATTCAATTTAGTGAAAAGTTTATTAACAACCATTCTGACTTACTCATTGACACTCATCATTTATTTATTTTCTTTTTTTTAATCTGGTAAAGATTTTAAATTTATGTTACTGAAGCAGAGCTTTCTAATTATGTAAAGATTAATTGATCCCTAAAAAGCTATTTATTTAATATAAAAAGTTAATATTTCTGGGCCTGAAAATTTTGAGAAAGAATTTATAACAGTTTCAGATCTGGACAAAAATAACCAAATAGATACCATAATGTAGAAATCTGAGCATTATTTTGACAGACATTGGGAAATAAGAGCTGTACAACTTATCTCAGCCTGGTTTTCAATGTTTCTCTTGCACTGGCTTTTAGCCATTTTCGATTGTGGTATGAATGAGGTATATAGTTAACATGAAGTGACAAGGTCACCACTAATGATGTCCTGGAAGGCAGCCAGTCTACTTCTAAATTCTGAATTGTCTATGTGGAAAGAAATGAGCATAAACCATAAAAAATTCCTGCATCTAAATTCAGTGATAATAATACAAATAATAAACAGTTCTACTAGCCTTTATAATAAAACAATGAGGATGGGCAATGTTTTCATCCACATTTACAATGAAATTCATGTTCAGAATCAAAAGGCATGTTTAAGGTGAGAAATGAAAGTTGATACTTCTTTAAGTAAGACAAAAAAAGAAAGCCCAAAGTGATAATTGCTAATTTGAGTTTAAAAGTGATAGCCAATACAAAATGATAAAATAACTCAACACTTACAAAATATTAGTAGTACTGATTAAAGAAGGAAATAGAGAAGAAAATATAAAGCAAAAAGTTCTGCAGATAGCAAACCTGACAACAGAAACCCTCCATAGTTTTGTCCAAATGCATGGTTCAGCAATTCCTTGATTCTATGATTTGTTAAAAAGTTTATAATAAAATGATATCTATTTGACTTAAATCATAAGCTCTTATTTTTTTTCAAGTCTGTTAGCTGCTCTTTAATATTAACTATCTCTCCTTGTGGTCCTGTTGGAAAAAAAGTTTGTATTGATTTTTCACCGAAAAATTACTTATCTACAATGTGAGCCGTTGAATCTCTGCTATTCTTTTAATTTATTTTAAAAATTACTTAATCTTTTATTCTTTACACATTGTTATTAATAGTAATTTAAAACCAATGCTCTGATGATTTTTTAATTATCAATATCTTTAGCCCTTAGAAGTTGTCCCACACCTTTCATTTCTACCATAGGTTTACACAAATTTTGAGCCAAGAAAACCTCGGAAATACTTAAACCTACTCACCTTACCTTATAGATGAGATGCATGAAAGTGTTAAAGAATTAATCTTCATTCTAATCCTAATTCTAGTTGTTCAAAAGAAAGAAAGTTCACATCTCTGTTATCATTATTCATTACTGAATACAAAATAGCATGGAAAACTGGATAGCTAATTTAACAGTTCAGGTTTGGGTTTTTGTTTTTCTTAGACAATTGCCTAACCCTTCTTCAGCTTACATCAGGTAATGGCAGAGTGACTAATTTAAAAATAGGCTAAAAAGAGGAGAAAAATATTATAAAATGCTGGGCTAATTACATAACTTAGAAATGAATACTCAGGCCTCTTCTTGAATACTGAACTGAGTAGGTGAAGAGGGGTCGCTCCACTCACAATTTACCAGACAGTAATAGATTTTTAAATAAAATTCCAAAATTGATCATCTAAAATATTATAAATTTATCAATATAATATGTAAAGAACTACCAACATATTTCAAAATAATCATGGCTATATATGATCTTGATAATAAAATATGTATTTTATAGAAAGATGGAAAAAATAAAAACTAGTCTTTTATTTTAAAGACTTTACTTTTTTATAACAGTTTTAAGTTCAGAGAAAAATTAATAAGAAGGTATAGATATTTTCTATATACTTTCTAACTTCACATATACATAGCTCTTACATTATCAGTATCTCCCACCAGAGTGGTACATTTGTTACAAATAATAAATTTACATTAACATCATAATCACCCAAAGTCCATAGTTTACATTAGAGACAATAAAAGAATGTTATAGCTCCATATTTGAAGGAATTTGCAGTACACTTGTGGAATAAAACATGTACATGTTACTATAATAGAATGCCATGTAAGATGTGAGCCAACAAGGTACAAAGTGTAATGTTATTCAAGAAATATTGAGTGTATTAACAAGCACTGTGCTGCAGGCTGGAAGGAAAATGATGTTTTCTTAGTAGCTCTCTGTCTAATGAGAGACAGGAAAGTAAATAAACCATTATGATAAAATAAGACAAGTGCTATGATAGAGGAATGTTATAATAGTTAAAAAGAAAGCACACATCCCATACACTACTCTGATGTAAAGAATCAACTTTTTTTTCATTTCAATTTAAGGTTTTAGAATAGTGAAAAAAAGTTCTAAATATCCTCAGTGAGAAGTGTTGCATTAGATATGGCTGAATCCAGAAATAGCACATATGTTGAAAGTTATTTTCTATAAAACGTGATACTACCGAGAAATGCAAACTCAGGCAGAAATATTTTCAAAGAATTTAATATTTTAAGATAACCTCAATTCTCTCTAAAGTTTCTTCAGTCAACAAAATTTTATTAATAAAAACACAGAAGTTTACATATTTGGCAGGTAACTCATAAAAATGGATAAGCCATTATGTAGAAGCATAAAAAACGAAACCAGGAGAGTTTGGCATAGACAAGATTAAGAAAGTTGATACATGTCCCTTTAGCTTCTAAGAATTTTTCATTTCAAATTACACAATGCATAACTTCAATTATTAATCCTTGATGTAAGTCAATGAATATTTGTATTTTTATACTTATTTATAAAACAATTTAACATAGATTACTTCATTTCAGTCCCATCAACATACTTTGTAGTAATTATAATTCTAATTTTATAAACAAAAGAAAGAGAAATTGAAGAAGATAATAAATAGCAAGCTGGTCAAGTCATACCTTGAGTAATGTCTTCTAATGCCAAGTCTGGCAATTTTTTTTCATAATGTTTCAGCTCCTGGCAAATCTTGGTTCCAGATTTTGTGATTTTCCTTTATTTTCTAGCTTATTTTTACCTTAAAAACCTATAAGCTTTCTGAATAAATATCCAGTCTTTCTTATTTTAACATCAAACTTTTCAAAATATTAATTGTGGTAGAAATTTTCAATATATAAAATATAAAGTAAAGTTCTAAAGTACTTAATGCCCCCAAAAGGTGTTTGCATTAATTTCATGTACAGTTTCCTTTCAACAGAACTGTGCAGTTTAAAAATGCATGTTTGTGACTACTCAAATACACATTCTCCAATTGATACTTAAAATAACTCATTGATTCTTTAAAGAGAGATCTAAAACAAAACATTTATTAGTTAAAATTACACTATTGAGGAGTACAAATCAGACAAATATTCTCAAATAATTTAATATTTAAAATAGCCTCAATTTTAAGATAGCTTCAAAAATGTATTAAATGACACTAAGTAAATTTGTTTTCACATGGTCACATTGGTACCCATTTGTATCCTCTAATGTGAGCATGTGTTTACAATGTGAATGATATAGTCTCCAAAGTGACAAAAACTGTGTATTTTTTTTTCAGTGTGGGGGAGGCAAGGCAACCCTTGGTTGACCTCACAGATTGCAAGGACCGTGTCAGCTTATAATTTCTTATTTATTTTTTATTTTTTACACCTACAGCACCTGGTCTTCCTAAGTGGTCTCTCATTCAAGTATTAATCAGGCCCGACCCTGCTTAGTTTCTGGGATCAGATGGTATCAGACTTGTTCAGGGTAACATGGCCATAGACCAAAAGTTGTTTCTTGGGGGGCAAAATATGTTAACTATTATAATGATGTGTGGTACTTCAAAGCTTTACGGTACATCAAGATATATAGTATATCTTTGGTATTGAACATTACGGTGGTTGGCAATTAGGGAAAAATATGTCTAAAAGCCTAATAGGAGAAGGAGACAATAATAAAAAATAAAAAATGTTTGAGATATGCAGTTGTCAAGACTGTATCTCAGTGAATCCCAGAATTATTCTATATTCTGAGAGAGAACTTAAGTTGTAGTTTCTTTTTTATGTAATGGAAAAGCTGGGTTTGATATACAGCTCTGGTGTCTAGTCACCACTTATCCACAATCCTCAAATCCCAAAACTCTGCCCTGAAATCCAAAAAGATTTCCTAGGTTGACATCTGATGAAAACTAATTTGGATATCTCTGAAGTCTCATTTAAGCAGGTATGAGTTAATAAGAGAACCAATCAGAAGCACCTGATTCAAGTTCCAGAGCTTCCTCTCCCTTTCCCTAGAGAGGCTACTTCCTTTACATCCATTTCCATTGCTTCGTGGTAACCTAGATGTTTCCTGCTCACCTACATTTTCCGACCTATAAGTAAGAAAACATTTCAGGGGCTGGTGTCTTCTTCCAGAGTTATTTCTACACTGAGTCCAGCCCTGTTACATCAGGCTAAGCACAATCCTGACCTGAATTTATGTGGGGCTCTTTATTGTTTTTGCTTATACCTCTTAATGTAAATATTCATTCATGTGATATCAGAAATATTAAAATGTTTGTTTACAGATTGCTGCCCCAAGCCTCTTTGGAGTGTTATTAAATATACAGAATATTAACAGTATTATTTTTCTAAAATAGAATTTAAAAACTTTATATATCAAAAATTATCTGACCCCATGGTTTTCAGATAAAAAGTTTAAAAATATGTAGAAAATGCAGTTTTGCCAAGGGACTTCAGATAATGTAATGAAGTGTGGTGCAGAATAGGAAAAGTAGAAGACTATGTGAACCTTGGGTTTGTGTTTAAAAAGAGATTAGGTGTGTGGGGATGAACCTGAGAGATGATTTCCGTGAGGCTATGATCCTTTATTGTATATCCCACAGGCTGATTACCTTTCAACTGGTAGTGTCTACAACTTTTTGTCTAAGAGTTTCCTCTGAAGACATGGTAGATTGTACCTCGATGTTTACCAGCAGTGCTCAACAAGTAACTTGTAGTATTTTGCATTTAAATCCTCTGATCCCTTTATCTCTTGAAAAAGGTGAGCCAAATCCTAGTTGCCTACTGTATAGCTGGCTTAATAACATACTCTATTAGCTGCCTTCTCTTTTTTCTTTTCTTTCTTTCTTTCTTTCTTTCTTTCTTTCTTTCTTTCTTTCTTTCTTTCTTTCTTTCTTTCTTCTCTCTCTCTCTCTCTCTCTCTCTCTCTCTCTCTCTCTCTCTTTCTTTTCTTTCTTTCACTTTTGTATTTCTCTACTCATGTTTACTGCCCCTTCCAAATAAATTATTTACCCTAGTTTTCTTCTCTGTGGGTCTGATCCCAGGTGAACCCAAACAAAACAAAGACTTCTAAGTTTTACAGTCTTAACTAAGGAATGTAAATTCTTAGATAAAATCTCATATTGATACTTGGACTATTACTACTTATATATTTTTAGTGCTATCTAACTCACTACCTGGCTTTATAACAAGTTGCTTTTACATTTCTTATTATTGTTTTCTATCAATCAATTAATAATTTTGCAATATGAGATTAAACCAATAACATTCCCTTCAAACTGCTTGATTGTTTGAACTTATTGTGGTATAGTTCCTTACCCCACTGAAAATTATGACATACCAGCTGACTTAGACCTCTACTATGCATCTCCATTTGATGCTCCTCTGTGTCAGACATCTCTTAGTTTCAACAGCCTAGATTCAAGTCCTAACAGATTATACATATGCTCTATTCCACTGTAATTAAGTGGACTGTGTCCAGACCTTTTCTGAGATAAGATCTTGTGAATCACGATCATCATCATCATCATCATAAAAATAAATTGTGGACAGCTTACTAAGTTACATGAACTCTGTGAAATGCTGTACTGTTTGTTGTGTCTCATCTCTATGAACTAGCTCTATTTATCATCACACTGGGATTGAAAATAGTGAACTAATACATTCAAGATCATACAACTAGGAAGAGGTACAGTAGTAATTTATCCCCAGGATGTCTGACTACAGAGTCCAGGTTTTTAACCACTACTTTATGATAGCTCTCTGAATTCTTCCAAACAAAAGAAATCTTGTGCCTTAGAGGAAAAATATCTTAATCCTGTGTTAATGATTAGAAGCTCTTTATTCACAACTTCAGTACCCTAAAATACTTTCATTCAGGCTGTATCAAGATTCCCAATGCCAGTGACTTATGAATTTGAACTTTTCTTAACTTGCTGTCTGTTATAGATCGAAAGCCATAACTGAATAAGAGATATAATTGCTACTTAAGCTCCAAATTTCAAACATTTCTATTATGTGATTTATAATGAATAACATAGTGTTGGAAGCAATCTTAAGCCATTTTTAAAAAGAACTAGATAAATATATTATTAAAATACAGGTTTATTTTGTATCTCAAGACATTCTGTATTAAAAATGCTTAATAGTTTAATCATTGTAATATGCTCATGTGATTAATGTACTTATTATTTAATTCCTCAAATTGGAAAGATTATTTCTTTCCAAATAATCACTCATCTAAAGCCTGATGTTTAGCACACAGATGTAAAACATTGAATCTATTATCACACACCTACCTAGAGACAGCACTATATAAAGTATTTTACATATATTATTGTGATAAAGCCTTCCAACAATTTTAAAAAATATAGATCATCTACATTTTATTTTTCAAAAAACTGAAAATGAGATTTTGACATATCTTTTTGTGCTCTTAAAAAAATGAAGAACAACAAAAATGTAATGGAGACAATGGTATTTGAATGACAAAGAGTCTGTCCTTTAATTACTCCCAATGCTTTGGATAAGAATGAGAGGGGAGGAACAGCATCTTAAGAAAGAGACATCATCACAATACTTTAAATGTAAGAAATAGAAAAAATACACTAGCTTTTCTTGATAAACTTGTTTGTCAACTGGCTAGTTGCTCTCTTACTACCTTTCAAAGTTGTAAAAACACAATGGTTTCAACAATTAAATATTGAGATAAATCCTAAGAATATCAGATGTTTCAAATAGCTCAGAAAAAAAAAAAAAAGGTAAAAGAGAATTTAGGAGACCAAAGGCCTCCTGCCCTTTAAACTGACACCTTTCCCTTCCTTCCCAAACTATACATTTTCCTACACACAAACTAATGATAAAAACCTGGTAGAATTTGTTTTATTTCTTCATTTATAAAATATAAGCACATATCTATTGATATTGAACTCATTTTCATCATTTATAAACTGATAGATTTAATGTCTATGACTTCTATTTATATAAGTACGTACAGAATATATATTCAAACAGTGTATTATACAATTTCATCAAAGGTTAAAACTCATGCTCTGGAATATGATGATTTCGACATTTAGATTCTAATATTTACTAACTGTGTGGCTTTGGATGAATTCTTTAGCCATGTATGTCTTCAGTGTTCTCATCTATAAAATGAGCATTAGAATGTTACCAATCAAATGTAGTTGTTCATAGAATTAAATAAAGTAACCAGTTTTATGTGACTAGCTTAATTTCTAGCACACAGTGAGCACTCTAAAAATTGGTATTATTTTTACTGAAAAAATTGAAGTTTTGAAGTTGCCAGAATTATTTTAAATGTCTCAGATACAATAAAATAAATATAGTTTTGACTATGGTCTTCACTAAAAAAGGGGGGGATCGCTAAAACTTTTCTTAGTAGAATAGCACTGTTGGATAGCTCCAGATTCTCATGAAATATTTTAGAAAATGAACCATGATCTGAAGTTTTTATTTTATATGAATTATTCTGAAACTATCAGGAGGGTGAAGAGCTAATTTAAAAGGTTCACAGTAGAAAATGTCTCCTTGGCATAAAGCCAATAGATCAGAACAAAAGGAAAAAGCAAAGAAGGGGAGGTAGTCTAGTACTGATGAATTTCTAATGAACATTGAGTGCCAACGTGCCAAGCTACAGTACTATGATGTGCCATAAATAAGTTTTTACTTGCTTGAAACTGCAATTATGTGTACCTTTTATGCTTTTTTCCAAATGTAAATGTCTGTAGGTTCTAAAGGGTGAAAATCTATGAATTTATAATTCTATAATATACTGACCAATGATTAAAAATAAAAGTTGTGTATCAATACTATTCATTGCCAGAAACATAATGATATATGGTAGAAACAATATAATAAGTGTGCATTCAGATAAAGTGTTGAGGCGATAAAGTCAAATACAAAAGCATTGTCAGCTTTAGTTAGTTCTATTCAAAGAATAGAATTTAGGCTAGTTCAAAGAATTTTTTTTTCTGTATTTTGTTAATTTTATTACTATTATTATTGCTTTGTAAGAAGAGATAAGGTGAATCTCACTGAAATTTAAGGTCTATGATAAAGCTGAGACAATGGTTGAGTATAAATTAGAGGAACCTTTGCAGATCTTCATTTGAGGGTTTCTTTACTTTCCTGACTCATCTACTCCATATCTCCTCCAGCTGTTTATCCTGGTCCAGAAATCCAGGATCATGACCTTTTACAAAACATTGCCTACCAATTCTCCATCAGTTGGAAGAAAGCATTCTATAAAATAAATACTCAGAGGTGCAGAAATCATTCTCTGTATCTGGGAATTCTGAAGTAGAAATAGAGAAAAGTTACATTTAAATTTAAAAAAGTAGGATAAGAAGTAGGATAAGGACTATGCTTTGGAATATATAGAAAAATGATAGACAATGAGCAAAGAGGTTAAGGTGGTAGGTTTATGAAGATGAAAACAAACTCCTACATTTTTGGGCAAAATGATGATAAAAATATGTAGGGTAACCAACTAGACAGGGGCACTAAGTCAGTCCAGCATTTGTATTTTGCTCATAGCTCTTTTGCTAGTATTAAGTATAATCCTTGAGATATAGTAAAACTTTAGTAACAGTTGTTGATTTGATCTTTGTGTGTGTGTGTCCCTGAATTTCCTGTGTAATAGCTATTCCTGTTTTCTCTTTCTCTCCTTCACAGATAAAAGAATTATCTTGATTCTCTGCAATTTTTCTTTGTCATACTACCTTGAACCTATTCCTTTAAGGCCTTTACCCTAACTTTTCTACTTCAAAGAGATTTTTTATTAAAGTTTGCAATGACCTCTATTTGGCTAAATCCTAGAGTTAAATTTTGGTTGACATTTTATTTAACTTTTCAGCAGCTTTGAACAAAACTAATCACTTCATCCATAAACTCATTTATTTACTTCACTTCCATGATATGACACACTTTTGACTTTATTGTTTCCTCCCTGGTCACTCCTGGTTTTCCTTATTTCTTTGACCTCATTTCATTAATGTTGAAATGCTCTAAGGTTTATCCCTTGGATGTGTTTAGTTTTTCAGTCTACTTCCTCTCTCGATGATCTCATCTAGTATATATATATCTCCAAAATTTGTATTTGCTAACCCAAACTACTCTCCTGAAATTTAGAAATAAACATATACCTTGCTATTTAACATTTCAGCTTGGATGTTTAATAGGAAGCTCAAAATTAACATGTCCAATAAAGAGCTTCCAGTCTTCTCCTCCAAATTTGCTATGCTTATATGTATCTTCATCTCAGATAATGACAATTCTATCCTTCTAGTTATTCAGGACAAATAACTGTCATTCTGTACTCCTCATTTGCTCATGCTCTGAATTTAATTTGTCTGCATGTCCTGTCATTTGCATATTCAAAATATTTCCAGAATCTAAACATTTTTCAACTCCACTGGTATTGCTGTTTAAAACTACAATTATAATTTGTCTACATCATCATAACTGTCTTACTAATATTTTTGTGCAATCTATTGTCAAGGAAGCAGTGTTTTTGTTGAAAATTGATCACATCATGTTATTTCTCTTCAGAGAATCCCCCAGTACTTTCCTACCTCATCAAAGTGAATATCAGTGTTTACAATTATCTATAAGACCTAACACAGTCCCTTGTAGGCATTTTGGCCTTATTTCCTTTCACTCAGTTCTGAAATTCAGAAATAAACATATACTTTGCTATTTAACATTTCATCTTGGAATACTTGAATGTCACTCTTTTTTTATAGGACTCCTGTTACTGGCTACTCAATTTAAATTTGCAAACTCTTCACGTCCTAACACTTTATCTTCTCAAGTATTTTTTTTTTTAATATCCAAAGCACTTACACTGTCAATACACCACAAATTTTACTCTTTTTTGTTATTTTTTATTACTTATATCTTACTATTTCAATACAAACTCCTTTCAGGTAGGGATATTTATATTTTTTTGTTTTTAACTGCGGTATTCCTAGATTCTAAAATAGTGCCTGTCTCAAGGTAGGATCTTAATATACAATTTTTAAATGAATAAACAGTGAATACTAAATTATTTGTAGTGAGAGCAGTATTTTAGAAGTTCAGATGAGAAGATACTGGGGATTATAGGGATGTCTATATAGATAAAATGGCACTAGATTTGGACCTCAAATAAGAATATTATACATATGAGGAAGACAGAAAGCAAAGATAGCAGTATGACAGACATGTGCTGATAGAGTTACCTAATCGTCTATCTGGATAGGTGACTTGTGCTAGAGAATAGTAAGAAATCACTTCAAAAATTATTCTTGTCCCAATTGTTAGAACAGGGATCTCCCTTTTAGAGAATTTTGATTTTAGAATTTCTTCCTTTTTATTAAACCAAAACAAAAAAGAATTACTTCCTCAACATCAAGAAATACCAATGTACTATGATTATTAAAACTTTATGTCATAACTTCTGAGACATTCTAAAAAGTGATCACTCTGAGGAGTAAAAGTAAGCTGTTACAACAGAAATCTTTAAATAAACTTCTGACTAAGTGATACCTAATCACACAGCCACAAGATTAACGTGCTTGTGTGCATGTGTTTCACCATTTTAGTACATGCAGAACATTTCCAGTTGCTACATGTGAATCTCTTTGCTTGAGGGCTTTTTCTGGTTTTTAGAACTTGCTTTGCCCACTTGCTTTGATGAATTAAGGCAACCTACTAAAAGTAGTCCTCAACTAATAAACACTGGAAGTTGGTATATAAATGCCCCAGTTATTAAATCCTTTTGGTGAAATAACTCTGGGATATAGTCTTTATAGTGACTCCTAGAGTTTCCCAGGAGGATTAAGCTTTAATCGCACAGTGGTTCCTTGTCTGATAACTCAACTTCTTGAATGCTTTTCCTTCCCTGTCTTACATTCTTTTTGTCAAACAGGTGTCTTGGGCTCAATTCTCAAATACAGTATTTGCTCTCTAACACTCTTAACATTAGCATTGCTACTGAGTGCACACAAAGTCAAACATGCTGAGTCTTTTGAAGAAATCAAAATATTTTATGAACATAACAGAACAAGTCCAATGAAGTGTTATCAGCTAGAATTTTCATCAATAATTCTTAATTACCCTATTTTAATCTTAATAACTCTATCCTATGTGGGATAATCATCTATACACAAACGTATGCGTGCCACAAATATCCTGTGCAAACACCAGTTTAGTAGAGCGGCAGAGAGAAAATTACTGCTAAAGAAATTAGCAATCTAACTAAAACAAACGCAGCAGGCAATTCTCTTAAAGGCTTCCTCCTCTCGTGCTGACCCTTGCTACATCATTTGTGAAGCTGAGTTTCATTATATCATCAAGTCGTGTGGACACAGGCCAATAAACCAGATGGGGTAAATACACTCAAAGTCTTAATGCAGTTCCATTGTAATTAATTTTTTAAACTTCACTCAAGTCACTTTATATTACTTCTACAATTCCACAGATAGCCAAATATCTTAAAAATATAACAATATTTCCTTTTTTATTTTTGCTATACCATAAGTAGTAACATATTTATTTGCCAGGTTTTTTAATTGTAGTGTAATAGTTGACTAATTCCTAGTTAATTGTTAATGAGAGATACTTTGCATTGGCAAATTCTGTTCACTTAAAGATTTCATTCTTAATTATTTGACTTAGGAGTATCATAACCCCAAGTTTTTACTGATAAAAAATAAACTGAAATTTTATTTATGTATACATGTCAAATAAAGTTGTTTTGTTTTAAAAAACTATTAATTTTAGAAGGAAAATATAGGTATACAGTAAATCAAATTTGTTAGTTTTTCTTGTCTTCTAGTTCTTTTAAAGTATCACTACTAAACTCTGTAGAAAACTGGTTAATCTTTTATATTATTTAATTGTACAAGAAAAAGGAGATAATTAGCAAACATAGCATTAGTTTAGTTTAATGAAAAATAAATTATAGCATAATGGGTTTAGGGACAGTGTTCTTAATTTGCAAAAAAAAAGAAAAAGAAAAGAAAAAAAGAAAACAGACTAGTGTTTCCCAAGGCTTTAGAGAAGTAAATGAAACCCTAATACTGACCAAATGAGGCTATCTTTTACAAAGTGTTTGATTTCTGCATTGATTAGAACAGTATTTCTAGAATAAGACAAAAGGACAATGACATTAAATTCAGAATGTTCATGTAAAACAAAATTCTATTGTTGAAAATGAACAAAAGCCTCTCCTATCTTACAAAATAGCATTGCAGTGATAAAAGAACTATTAAACATACACAGTACATTTAAAATATTGTAATCCTAGAAAATATTTAGATTTCAGTTGAAAATAGACAAGAGCTTAATAAGCTCAGAAAAGTTAAATATAGAAACATGACTTTGTCATTACATTTTCTCAATATATTTCAATTTTTACTGACTCAGAAAGCTTACAATAACATATTTTATGAAAGAGAAAAATAACTTGGTGAATTATTACGTTATTTTTAATATCTAAGATATTAATTATGTAATTAAGAATTTAATATATAGTTTGCTTTTCAAACTCTTTATTTTGTATCCTAGAAATATGATCCCTCAAAAGTACTTGTAAAATATTATCTGTAAAATGTTAAACATTTTTTGTAAAGTATAATTGAGACATTTATATTCAGAACCTATATATAAACAAATTTCATAAAAATTTTTCTTCATCAGATACATTTGAGAAATTGTTACAATTATTTATACTAGTTACCTGATTTCCAAATTTTTAAGTCACCTATAGGCTAACATATTTAAGAAATTTCTGAGAAAATACGTAATGAGGAAAATCTCCAAACTCATTTAATAGAAAACTTTCTCTGCCACTCAACTGCTGAAAGCCTTTCACATAGTGTTCTAAAAATACTATAGGAATACATTATGAGTAGAATGACATGACCAGGACAATATTTTTGGAATATAGATTACCATTCATATGGTGGTACAGAGAATATATTAGAACTACAAGATAATACCACTACCAAAAAAAGACAACAGGTTTGACATATTTTTTTGCAAGTCCTGCCTAGAAGTGAAATGGTAGAGAATATGATACCTAATATTCTGGTCTCTACTTTTGGATATACATGTATCTGAAACGAAGATAGGCTTTCTATGTTGCTATTTCAGTTAGAGGTGAAAATTTATTTTGTAGATGAGTTTATATCTTAAACTTTTTACTACATGTGTAGATAGTTTATTGCAATAGTATCTATAGCTTGAAAAACCAATAGGATGCATAATAGCTTTGTGTATATATATATATATATATATATATATATATATATATATATATATATATATATATATATATATATATATATATATAGGTTTGATGTGGTTTGTGCTCAGCAGAAAGTGACAGCTCTCCAAGATACATGGTTCCCAAAGTGTGAATCAATTTGCCTTCCAAATTTGAAAAAAGCTTCAGCTGCAAAAATTAATTATAAATTGCTAGAATGCAATATATATATATATGTATATATATACATTTATATATATATGTATATGTGTGTATATATATATATATATATATATATATATATATATATACACACACACATATATTAGACTGTATTAAAGTAGTGCACAAAGTCATAAAAAACGAAGTGTTCCAAAGATGCTGCCCCAGTAATGAAAACAAAGGACACCTTCTCTCCATTTGCTCAACATACAGATATACCCTCACACACACACACACACACACATAACCCTATATAAATACATACACACAAATATCTAGTATTGAGAATCTAAGAAAAATTATTAGAAAAGGGGCAATCAGTTTTTTATTCAATTCTTATAATTGCTTGCATTATAATTAAATTAGCATTAATGAAATACCACCCAATATTAGTTTTGGTTTTTATTTATGAATTCCTAAATCCTGGTACACTCATTCAACTATTTATTAATTAATTTCTAAAATAAGTATGTGTTGAATAGGGAAGAATTATTTATGGCCAAATTATTAATTTGTATATCATGAGGTGTGAATACAACATTTCTTTCTTAGTTCATGACCCAAGTGGCAGCAGCTGAACTAGGTAAGATATTGGCAACTAAACATTTCCTAAGAGTTTCTGAAATTGATGAAGTTTTGAAATATAAGATTATACTTTAATTTTAGGGTTTAACACCGTGGAAGAACAAATTCTTCCAAATGACCTTTGCTAACATTGAAGGTGTTTTATTGAGTTTATGGTAAACTTGGTTCTATTTCTCTCATAACATATGAATCAGATCTAACCTCTGATGGCAGATATCAATGTTGACTTCAGTCTCTAAATAGAGGAAAAAAATAACAGACTTTTATATAATTTGAAGAATGATATAACTGATACTACATCCCCAGTACAACTTTGAAATCTGCTCCCATTTGGCAAGATCAAATAGTCTGTAACTTCTTTAAGAGGAATTTTATTTTACGCCACCATGTGCTATTATTGTTTATGAAAGTTGTTTTAGAGCTTCATCCAGGAAATTATTCCATGGGCTTTAGTTTAGCAATTTTTTAATTAGAAAAAAATTAAATTTACTTTATATTCAGTTTATATAAGTAGAAAATTATCTGCTATCTCTAAGTTACTCATTGATGATTAGATTTTTAACATGAGATAATATAAAATTATTTTTTAAAATATCTTAAATCATCAACATCAAGTCAATTTATAATTATATTCTCTTTAGCATTTCATAGGTTGAATAAAAGTACAGGTTTTATGGTTTAGATTCATAAAATTTAATAGCTTTGTTTGGTTCATACTATGTGCTATTTTCTCTAACACATCATCTGCTATAATTCAGATCAATCTTGATGTAAAAATGAGAACAATAATCATGATTATAATTAGGGAGAGTTTGTTAAATGTGCTTTAATAGGTCCTATTGTGAGATGTGTTTGGTGAACAAGCAGAAATCAAGACTAGCATACTGAAGAAAAGATAAACAAGCCCCATGGTTAGTGAGCAGATACAGAGCTTGAAATTGTTTAGTCTAGGAAGACATCTAAAATACAATTTGGTACATACAGAAAATGTAATTAAATGATAATTGCACTGAAGCACAATGAATGTGGGATAAACAGCTTGTGAATCAATAAACCATGAGGCGGCAGGCTGAGGCATTTATTGATTTATGATTCATTTAGTTCCAAGTTTACTCCATTTCTAATTCAATTGAAGCTACTGTATTATCCTTCATCAGGAGACCTGGGTGGAGTGATTGTATCATTTTATATGAGGAAAAGATTGTCTAAATTAATATCATTTTCAGGTTTTATGTGAGGACACTGCTATGAGCTTATCCTATTTACTTACCAAATCTACATGCTATGATATACCACTACACTAAAATGTGTCCATTAACACTAAAATTTATATTAATGAAGAAACTTTAAGACAGCTTACATGTCTAATAAATGAAAATCCTGTAGTTTAATTTATTTGAGACATGAATATTATCTCATAACGCACATTCTATTGTGGCTCTAACAAAAAGTATTGTGCACTTTAACCTTTGAAAACTGAACACTTTAAATAAACCAGACATCTTTATTGTTGCCAGGAAGTGTCATAATTAGCTTCTGCATGGATTTCTTTACATTTATATTGCTCTCTTGAGCACCTTCATAGATAAATCTTAGTTATTTGGTCCTCTTTCACCAATCACAAGTAGATTCAAAAGCAAAAATTCAGCTTTCCTCTTCAGCAACATAAGCAAGCAGCAGTATTAACACCTAAATTAGGGCATTTTGAAAGTATTCCTCTCCGAGAGTGTGTGGTAAGTAGAAAGTATAGCCACTGAATACTCATTGCTTGTCAGTTTAAGAAATAAACAAAACTATTATTTGTTTCATCACAGAAAACTATCATAATAGAGGAATGATAAATTTGCTATGCCATTAAAGAACTATACAATATATTATAATTGTATAACATGATTGAGTTCATGCTAATTAAATACTTCTTAAACTAAGAAAAATGAAGAACAAAGGAAATATTTACAAGTTGATTATTTGCCTTTTGATTAAATCATAATTCCTCCCTTTATCATTCTGTCACTTCTTACAAAATATTAATAAAATATTTGTCATTGCCAGCTGATCGAGAGGGGAACGTTTTGGTGGTGAGGTACTCAGTTGGAAGAATGCATGAGAGGCTGACATGAGAATGAAATGGTGAGTCACCAACTTTATCGTGGGGAATGCAGTTCTATTGCAGGGAGTTCAGGTCTATTGTGGGTAGCACACTTCTACTTCTCTTCTGCTCCTCTTCTTGTGCTCTCCTTCTGCTCCCCAGGGGACCACATGGGCTCCCCTCATATCCAAGTACAACAGTGGTATTCAGCCACACATGTGTGATACAATAAGCTAGATTATGTTTACATATTTTAGGCACAGAAGCCCTCCTACACTAATGTAACATTCCAAATCTGGGATTCTATTCCTAGCTGTGAACTGGATAACAGCCAGACCTGAAACCAGCCAGGCCGGGGCCCCACAATATTACTATTGAAAAGGAGATGGTGAAGGTATTAAAGAAAGCATGTGTCACTTCGCCAAATCAGCTGATGAAAAATAATCTCTATTTCTATGTCTGTCAAGTCATAAATTTATTCATTCAATGGCTTTGTATTGATATTAGAACATTTTAACTTCTTCCCTTGGCATATTTAAAACCCTGGCGTAAATCCTTTTTCTATTCCAGTTATCAGTCTTAATCTCACTAATCATTGAAAGCCCTCCATTGGTTTGAGTTTCTCCTCAGTAAGTGAAACACACCCATTAAAAAGATGTTCTAGGATGGTTACACATCCTTAATTAAACATTTGGCAATATATGATATGATACCTAAACATTGCCTATCTTGCCACCAAGATGCAAAAGGCTATTTATACTTAATGCTGTGAAATTCTCCATAACAATACATTTGAATCTCTGTTCTCCCAGTGGGAAAATTTCCTACTAAGGAAATAATTTTTGATTCCACTTAAATAGAGTTTGTTGCTCAATGGTTTCTCAGAGCTAAGAAGTTGACCTATAGGAGTAGAAGACCTTGTTTTAATTCCTTGCTTCCTTAAATACAATTTCCTGTATAACACTTAATAAATACTGGGCTTTGTTGTTATTTTTATTTTTTAAGGCCTTGAACATATATTTACAAAATATAAAACAAAATTTATTATTTTGTGGCAGGAAATAAACAGTTGACTTACAGTGCAGCAGAGTTTTTTATGAACGAATTATTTTCTCACAACGAAATGTTACCGAAAAAATGATCAGGGTTAGCCTACCCATGAAGATGTAGATATGTTTGTATAAAACATAAAATCAATGACTTGCACCAAAACATAAGTTGAAATAATTCCTGAGAGGTTTACATTTGCCTGCTATTCTTTGTCTCTAAGCCCCTTTTACTGAATTGGTTCAGTTCACACATCCTCACAGGCACTGTCTCCTTTCTGTACTGCACATATTGAGATAGAAAACTCAAGCTCTCTCCTCAACTCTATTACACCCTGATATCAGCACATGCATGGGTACACACACACATGCACGCTCACACACATACATGGCCTTTATTCATACCAAATTTATTGGCGTGCTTTTATTTTAGAAGGTCAAGTAACATAAATGGGGGATAATAAATATCCTTGTTCGTAAAAATATAAATCAAACAATATATAAGCTGTTCATCACCTGTTCTGAGGATTTCAGTCCTTCTCCTTTCTCAGCTCTAAAAGAAGAGAGAAAATAAAGCAACCAATCAAAAAAAAATCAGCTCATTTTGTTATTAAAGGCAATTATTTTCAATTATGTAATATTATCTTAGACATTAATATATGGAGATATTATAACTAAAACATATATACACAACAAGCATAAAGAAACTCTCATATTAGTTCAGATGATATTTTTTGAGTATGACTATAAATACAGTTAGAATCACCCAGCCTATATCACATTATATTCTTTTCTTCCTTGGAAGTTGGTGTGTTTCTCTCCTGTGCTTGTACATTTCCACTAAATATGTTTACATAAATCTATACATAATGTACACATTAATGTGAACATTAATTAATATGTATGTATATACAATCTTTTTTAATAATACGTGATTCTTTTGTATATTTTATAAATATACATAAATCATGTCACTGTGTAAAAATTCTTTTTCAGTCTGGTTTTATTCACTTAACCTATTTCAAATTCTATCCATTTGAATCCATCTATTGATACCCAAAGGACTAATGCCAGTGCTGATACCAATTTAATTTAATTGAGAACAGTATTTCATTGTATAAAATATCACAATTTATGTATTTTTCTTATTGATGAATATGTAGATTGATTCTAATATTTTGCTATTAAATGAAATGTTGCAGTGACAATACTTGTTTCTTAAGTAGTTTACATATGCGAGACTCTCTATAGGCTATAGAAAGCCATAGAATGTATGTATATTAAATTCTATTGGATGTTACCCAATTTCTCCATAAAGCTGGTATGACAGGTTGCATTCTCAACAGTGTGTTTCTACTTCTTTGCATCTCAATACTAATCTCACAATCTGAAATTCTTCTTTATATA
Organism: Cynopterus sphinx; assembly: GCA_030015415.1. Lineage (NCBI taxonomy): Eukaryota > Metazoa > Chordata > Mammalia > Chiroptera > Pteropodidae > Cynopterus > Cynopterus sphinx. The sequence goes on along the minus strand of CM057382.1, from coordinate 95,621,014 downwards.
ATGGATGTTGAAGGATACTTTGTTTTAATTTATTATATCATTGCCTAAAGAAGTAAAGAAATTAGTATGTTTTCTGACCATTTCATTTTCCTTTTCTGTGAATTTTCTGTTCATAGCATTTGCAAATATCTTATTAAGTCACCTTTATAACAGTTTACATAAATTTTAAAAAATCAAGAAAATAGATTTTATTAACAATGACATTATTAATAATAGCAATATATTATCTGGGTAGAAGAATTTACTTAAAGGTTTCTTCAACAACTTTACATAAAAATTCACAGACTTCTCTGACTATAACAGATTCATAATCTCATGGTATCTCTCTTTTGTTTTTTACCTGTCAAATTTCTTTCTCTCTCTTCTAATGCCTTTTATGTAGATTCCTAAACTCAGTTGTGAATAAAGTTAATCAAAGATATAAATGTTTATTCCAAAATAAAATCCTTTCTGACAATCACAAAAATACTCTCATAATGCTGAAAGTTTATCTCATTTTATATTAAGCACCATTATGGAAGGAAGTGTAACTATATCCTAAAATGGGGTATTTCTCAGAACATTCAATAGTTAGCCTTGAGAATGGAGAACTGAACTATTTTTCTTAAATTTATGCTGGCTGCTCTTCTCTCCCTACTCTCATTCTAAACATACATACTTATTTGGTTTTTGAGAAAGGTAATCAAACAGTAAAACATATTATTTGTGGGTAATGAGGATTGCCTCAATACATTACATTAGTATAAAAGATGACACCTTAGGATCAGCTTTTTGAGCAGCTTCAAAAGCATTTTCTTTAGCCTGTTTTAACAGTGTGAGAAGAAAATTTATTTAAATGGTGTGAATACTAGAGATGAGCATCAGAGAGAAGAATACCAAAGTGGGAAATGGTCACTTACTTGCTTAGAAACACCTGAGGGCCACTTTTTACTTCTTCAGAACAATTCATTATACCCGTCTTTCTTAAAAACAAATATCTTCTTGCTTCTGATTTATCCCTAGAAGTATGATGTAAGGAGTGATACGAAAGAGGAGCTTTTATCACTCTCAAGGCTAAAAGTTAATGTATGTGCCATACAGTATAACAGAAAGAAAATTTCTAATCACAAGACATTTCCCTGATTCCCTGGAAATTAAATTAATACCAAATTTAGTTATGCTGTTCCAAATGGCCAAATGCCACATCACTACTTTTTTTTGCAAAAACCTTGAAATTTTCTATATGTTTAAAAAAATCAATTTTAATAGGTATGTATTCTTGATAGAACATGACACTTCAAGAGTTGAGAAATATTTTTTCTTAAGAAATTAATTCATCAAATACACTCATAGTTATTTATTTAATATCTAGTCTATACCAAGAATATTGCTAGGTGTTAGAGACACAACAGTGAATAACTTAAGGGCAATCTTTGCTCTCAAATAATCATGGTCTATTTAATAGACTGGTACAAAAAGAAATGCATTAAAAAATAAATAGGATTTTACAAAATGCCAACCTTTTCTAGGAACATAAAATCACATTAAAATGAATCTCAATATCAGCTTATGTAAAAATTAGAATGTATCAAGCATACATAGTAAATACAAATGAAGACTGCAACATTAATGCAAGAATTCAATCTTACATCCATGAGGATCTACAAATATATACATTCAACACTCTAAACATATTACTTACATTAATGTATATTTTTAAAATATTTATGGGATTTTATGGTTCTAGAAATGTTTACTGTCTTTTTAAACCTCACTTTATTTCTTGAGTTATGAAAATTACTGTGTAGTAAGTGTATTATACTTATAAAACATTTACTTTCAAGAAGCTTAACCATATTGGCACATCCCTAGAGAGAGGGAACACTCAAAAATGTAGATGAGTAATGTGATGAAGTAATCATTTAAAAGAACTAAACTCTTTATATGTCAGATGACTTCTATTCATAATACAATAGTTGATTATTAAATTTAACACCTGTTTTCCCCTACTCCAACCTTAAGGGAACCACTGTCAAATATTTTATTTATTTTTTGTAGCCTGGCATAGGTTATAAGAGAGAATATAATGATAATGTCAATGATTAAATAACACTGAATACTCAGTGATCTTTTGTTGTCATCATACATGTGCCAGTTTGAATAGAGCATGAATCACCTGTTGGCAAAATCCACCATTTTGCAAATATTTTCTGAAACAGTTTCAGAAAATGTATGCCAACTATCCTTTAAATTAATAAATAATATAATTTTAAAGCATGTATTTATAGTGAATTTTTATTTTTTTAAGTGTAAGTATCTTCATAACTGAGCTGTTTGTAAGTTTTTATTCTTATAATATTTTTTAACCAAGCTATAATTTACTATTTCTATCATATATTTTGAATTATGATAATTATCCTATGTGGGTTAAAAATTTATTCTCTAAAGCTAGTTGGATCTGTGGTTTCAAACCAGCTCTACCAATTCTCAATTATTACTAATATTTCTATGTTGCTGATGCCCACATGTAAAATGGAGAAAGAATTATAGTTTATTTTATGGAACTGTTATAAGGGTTAAATGTACATGTAATGCTTAGACAGTGTCTGGCTCATAATTAACAAACATTCTAAAAATATTTTCTTATAAAAAATAAAAATGCAATCATATTAAATCATGTTATTAATTTGACATATGAAAATGCAATCAAATGTTTTGGGAACTAAAGACTCCAATCATTTGACTTTCTGAATAAAACTTTGTCAATGAGAATCTCCGAAGATATTGGATTATGAAACTAATGATTGGAAAACGACAGAAGGAAATACAAATATCTACTTGTAAATAATTTTATCAGAATAGAAAAATAATTTTAGAAAAGAATTTATGATATTACATTTGTTTTTATTCTTACTTTTTTTCATAAAATTTCTGACTTCTATTTAGTAGGTATAATTGGGTGATAGACATTAAAGCTAAGTATTGCATACAGCCTCAAGAACATGGCTCCACTGTTTTTACTATTTCCTAATATTTCCTAACATTACTGAAAATAAAAGACTATTATAAAATAGTTTCAATAACTGAACTTAAATTATCTATTGGTAATTATTTTTAATTTTGAATAAAACATGGCAAAGTAAAAATTATATATTAATTATAATTTTATATCTATACATTAGCACATATAGATATAAATATAAAACTTCTCTAAAATGTTTACATATTTAAATTTTTAATTATGAAATAAAGAGTCCTCCAATTTCAAGTTAGACACTGTCGGCCTAACCATATCTTTTCTCTCTGCCAGACCCTCATGGTTCAGTTTTAGACACATTAAACACATCTGCTACAAAAAGGAAATCTTTATTGTTAGCCTCTTACCGCTGATTAGAGGTGCAAAATGTGAAAACCCCTCTTAGGCTGGATTTGAGGATTAAATATACCATATTAAAAATATTTCTGGTATTGTTTTATTGTTTGCTTTATGATTATGTCTATTAATACTATAATTTTTATATAATACCTATTGATTTAAACTACAGTGAATTACTACTGTTACTAACATATTATTTAGTGTCATTCTGTCTTGTGGGCTACATAAATTCTGGGTGATTCACATGTTTAAACAATTTTACAATTCAATTCTTGCAATGATGGGAAATTTAGAGAACCAAGAGATCGAGATCAATTAAAGTATTCTCCATGCTATTTTCTCCATAAACAAACCAATGTCCAACAACCTTAACAATCAGTTTTGTTGCTTTTAGCCCTCTGATTTCAAATGGAGAGCATCCTTTGGAGGCAGACAAATGATGACAATGTAGCTATAGCGTGAAAATAATCCTCTGTAGGAATATAGGCTTTATTCTCCAGTAATTATAGCTAATGTTCTTATCCCTACAGATAAACTTTCCTGAGGATAAGGGAGATGGTGATGAGCCTCTGATAATTCTCCTCAGTCCCATGTATTAATTCCATTAATATTATTAATGGGCAAAGTCCAAGGTATGACAAAAATACCAATCTTTTTCTAAATGGATTAGGGAGTATATATTTAGTAAAATGAAGTTATAGGATGCTGAACAAAAGAATAGAAGGAGAGAATATAGAAATATGCACATTCAAACTTCTTCAATGCAAATTGAACACCTGGGGAGCTCACAGATCAAAAGGAAAATGACACCTGTGGTGCCTTATTTAGAAATAATTAAAAATTTATTAATAATTATGTTTCCATAATAAAGAAAATATTTACATATAGGGACAAAAAGTTTCGAGTCTCTATGGAAGGAGGATTTTCTAAAAACCGCTTAATACCTAGCTGTCCTGATAATGTTAATTCCTATAGACATAACAAAATTAGACTTTTGTTCCTAACTAAGCTAAAGTAATTAAAACTTTCAATTCTTTAGATATATCAAAACTGTCTCACACCACAATAGTTAAGAAAGAGAACATCTACATGGCACTTAATGGTGGCCTTCATAGCTAATAGCAGCCACCCAAGTCTTTATAATCTCTGTGCTCTCATTTTCTCTCTCTTCCTCTCTCCTCTTCTAGTGTAATGTATCACCACAATGTGCATAAATTTCACCCTAGGAGTTGTTAAATTACAGATTACACGGCTCACCTGCAGACTTCTGATTTATACAGATGGATTTATACAGAAGAATTTACATTTTTAAAAGCCCCTTGGGTGATTTTTATCCAGTCAGCCATGATAATATTTTAGAAAAATATGTCTGAGACTAGACATTGCACAAAGGCTCGCACCCCTGGTTCTTCTCTTAGTCTTTTTCTCATCTCCTCTAGTGTACATGCTAATTCCTGGTGTTTAACTTGCTTAAATATTCCTTTTGTCATGCAATTTTTATGAACATTTTATCTATCCTTACTTGCCTATTTAGTTTTTCAGAGTGCCACTGTATCTGTGGTCAATTTTTTACTCTTTCAAAACTTTATCCCACTGCCATGGTCCTCACTTTCTTCAGACACCTTAGCTTTCTACTTTCCTGAGATGTAGGACCTATCAATAATGAAATTTGTCAAATTTCCTTATTCCTTTTCCTCTCCAAGTGACTATTTTCAATAGCTCTTAGCAGATTTATCACAAGTTATAGAATATTCTATATATTTCCAAAGTTAGCCTCCTTACCTTTTTTCTTGATCTTATCTTTTGGTTTGTTTGTTTGTTTTTCAATGTTTATATAGGTTTTTTATTCAACAGATAATTACTCAAAATCTACTATGGATCAGATCCAAAGACAAAGAGTGTCCTTTTTTCAGGAATTAAACTTTTCTTGCCCTTGACTCAAAATCACACTCATAAACTCCTGTCACAGTTTACAATAATTTATTTTCTTACTTCTACTTTCTAAATAACATAAAATTCCCCTCCTTCTTTCTGTTAGAAAACTTCTTCAAATTGCATCTCATCCCCATTATCATCATCTTTAGCTGTCTGAATATGCACACTCTGCTGCCATTCTTCTGTCAGATTCGTAGCTCTTAATCACCACCTCCTCACATCTTCTTTTACTTCTTGGTACTATTTGATACTTAGGCAAACCATCATGAATCTATTTTCATAACTTCTGTGGCTGAACTTTCTATATCATTTTAGATATTTGTTTTACATTGTAATTTCCTAACAAATGTTTGTGTTTCTGTGCTATAATTTTTGAAAATGCACAAGTTCTGTTCCTAGCCTCTATATTTTCCTTTTGGGAGCTCTTTCCCTGGGCATAAAATAAATGCATTATCTATAACTCAGAAAAGTTAACATCTATTAAACGAAACTGGGTAAGTAATGGTATTGCATTGTTTCAGGTATGCATAGAGTGTTCATAATAAATACTAATGGCTATTATTGCTGTGAATTCATTTTTCTACTTTTCATTTAAAAAATTTTAACTATTATTGACATTAATATTATTTTATATTAGCTTCATGTGTATGGTATAAATGTTAGATATTTATATAATTTATGAAGTGATTCCCCGATTTGTCTAGTCTCCATCTGGCACTATACATAGTTATTGCCATTATTGACTATATTCCATATGATGTACTTCATATCCCCATGACTAGTAACTACCAATTTGTACTTCTTAATCCCTTCACCTTTTTCATCCAACCCCCCAAGCACCGTCCCATCTGGCAATCATTATTTTGTTCTCTATATTTCTGAGTCTGTTTCCATTTGGTTTGTTCATTTATTTCGTTCTTTAGATTCTGTTACTGGTTCTTATGAGTCTTGGAACTCCCAGTACTTCGTTTGTGGCATTTGGTGACAATGAATTGAAGGCAGATGCCCAGCAACTATAAGCAAGTTAGCCTTATTGAAAGTGAATGTATTCTCCCAGAGCGTGAGCTGCCAAGATCTGTCAGCTTTCAAAGCCTCCTGCTTTGGTTCTTTTATTCTGCCTGCAAGGCTCCAACCATCCCCTTATCACTATAGCCCTTCCCCTATAACCCTTGATTGATGGATAAATTTTTTATGTAACCTCTCTGAGCATGTGTATATCCATAATGCACTTGGTTTATCTACAAGGGGTAGGCAAAAACACAATATAAATTTATTATAATGATTGGATAATGAAGTAGAAGTGAATTCTAGGTCACACCAGCTGTCCTACTCATGCCTATGTTCAGGAATTTCCCTATCATTGCCTCACTATTGTGTCAGGTCCAACAGTTAATGCTATTTTCCAAGGCTATTTTTCATTTTGGATTCTCTTAAGAGGGCCACTACTATAACTTCTACTTCAGTTCTACATATAAGCGGTATCATATGGTATTTGTCTTTCTCTGTCTGACTTATTTCACTTAGCATAATACTCTCTATATTCATCCATGTCATTGCAAATTTTAAGATTTCATTTGTTATGGCTGAGTAATATTCCATTGTATATATGTATTACATTTTTATTTAATCATGTATTACTGGACTTTTAAGTTGCTTCCATATCTTGGCTATTATAAATAATGCTGCAGTTAGCACAGGGGTGCATATATCTTTTTGAATTAGTGTTTTGGCTTTCTTCAGATAAATACCCAGAAATGCAATTGCTAGATCATAAGGTAGTTCTATTTTTAATTTTTTGAGGAAGAACCAAACTATTTTTTATAGTGACTGTACCAATTTTCAATCTCATAGTGGATTTTTTAATAGATTTATTTATTTAAATTAGTTTCAAGTACATAGTGGATGTTTTCAATAGCAATCATTATTATGATTGTTTCTAAAGCTCTGTTGTCTTTCTGAAGCTCCAAAGATAAATTTTCTGGCTTTTTATGACTATCTCTGAAAGAGTCATTTATGATTACAACACAATAAAAACAAGTACAGGAGACCACCTAGGAAGACTAGGTGCTGTAGGCGTAAAAATAAAAAATATAAGGGATCGTAAGCTGGCAAAGTCCTCGCAATCTGTGAGGCCTCGCATAAACAAACAAACAAACAAACAAATAAAATGTTATCAGTTGTTTTAATAAACTTTGTGACTTTCACTCTTTATACAGTTTTCTACCTTTATTTTATTTCCTTTGGACTAAATACTCTCTATAATAAACCCACAAGCATTCAAATGGAGAAATACATTGCACTATCCCCGTGTGTCTGAAAAGTATTTTTTTCAAAAAGAAGAAATACTTAATTTTACATCAGGACCATATGGGAAGACTAAGGCAGCTGGGTACACAAGAAGAGTGTTCATGTTCCATACTTATTAGCACAGAAGGATTGTTGCTGGAATGAGTTGCATTCTCAGAGGAGAAGATCCTCTAATTAAATGCCATATGGGACCTTATTTATAGAAATGTTCTAAAGGACATCTAGCAATTTTGTGGTATTGAAATGTTTTCCATTAATATAGTTTTAATTTTGTTCACCTCATGTAAAAAATTAATTGGTTTAATATGGAAAAGTAATCAAATAATAGTGCCATATTCTTCTGAATATAAACACATGTATATTTTAAACTATTAGATATTAATTCTTTAAAAATATTTTTTGAGTTGTGAGCTATATGCCCAGAACTGAACTAGTCATTAGGAATTACCTGACAGACATGAACCCTTTTTATATAGCAAAATTTCCACTCTGTTGAAGGAGAAATATCAGTTACATTACAGACTGATCATTTACATAGCTGAAGTACAGGTATTATAATAGCAAATAAACACATTTTTTGCTAAGTTTACATGATCTTATTCCCTAAGACATAATATAAGGTGCTATCTAAAAGATAAGGGAAAAAAATAGCTACATGAAGTATTATCTAAAAGTTAATGCTCCTGTAGCATTATTACAGTGCTGATGCTAAAACTTCATTATTAGAATAAAAGCAAACAATCAAACCATGAATCAATCCAGAGTTGTCTACTGTACCAGAATCTAGAGAAAATTAGTGTACTGAAAATGTGCAGTTTACTTAGAAATGTTTTTAAGGTTTGAATGCAAAACCTTAGGTAAATTTAAAGAATAACTATTATTAAATATACTAAAAGATGTCCCAAGCTCAATTTTTAGTTTCTCTGTCCCAGTCCTAAATCAATCATTCTTCCAGAAACCTAGTGCTGGGTGGTCTTGTAGCTACTGAGGTGTTGCTATTTCTAGGCCCTCTCAGCAGACAAAGCTAGAATATGTATATATTCTAACTCATATATAAACATGTATCTATAATTATTTTATTTTTAATTTATAGGAGCATAAGTTATATATAATATACATATACTATTATATATATGTTATATATATATATTATATTACATATAATATATATACTCTATTTCAATAGAATATAGTTTGATTCTGTCTTCTCCATTGCTTATCTCTAATTTCTCTGTTTGATAGTGAGAAACCTAGGTCCAGCCTTTCAATATACACCATTCATTTACTTGTTTGTAAAACCCCAGAATACATATAAAAATGTGCAGTTCTTTTTGCCTTTTAATTTTACAGTTTTCATTGAAACATTATTTTTTTAAGTTATTTAAGTCAGTTCCCATATTTACCCACTGACTTCAGTGAGGTAATGCTCTATATTTGTAATATAATTTGATCTCTTTTGTTATAGTCTACATTCCATCCTGAGACCTCTAAACTCCTGGTTGATTTATTTTTTAATTAATATATATTAAAGTTTGTTCTTTGTGACATACAGTTCTACAGGTTTTACAAAATGTATAGTGTCAAGGTTCTACCACTTCAAAACCAAAAATAATAATTTCATCACCCTAAAAATTAGTCTGTGTTTTCTCTTATGTCATCTACCCCCCATTTCTCCAATCCCTGGTAACCACTACTGTGTTTCCTATCTATCTAATTTTGCTTTTTTCATGAATGTCATATGAATGAATTCCCATAACAAGTAGCCCTTTGGGTCTGACATCTTAGCAAAATGAATTTGGGGTTTATTTTTTTAATAAAATTAATTTTAAGTTTATTTTCTTGAATATATTTATTGCATGTGGATATATATATATATATATATATATATATATATATAATCATGCCAGAATCATTTCATGAAAATACATTTATTTCTGTATTGAAATGACTTTTTATCTTTGTCAAAAATCAATTGACAGTGTTTGTGTGAGTGTATTTCTGGACCCTGTATTCTATTTTATTGATCTATGTCTGTCCTGTCATCAATACCACACTATCTTGATTACTACGGGTATATGGTAAGTCTTCAAACCAGTTAGTGTGAGTCCTCAGACCATATACTTCTTTTTTTCAGAAGTGTTTTGGCTATGATAGTACCTAGGCCTTTTCATGTACATTTTAGAATCAACTTGTCCATATATCCAAAGAAACACTGGCAGGATATTCCATAGGATTCTATTGAAGTTTTAAATAAAATTGGGGAGTATCAGCATCTTAACAAAAATCAAGTTTTCCAATTAATAAATAAGATATCTCTTAATTTATTTAGATAATCTTTTATTTCTTTCACAGTGTTTTCTCATTTTCAGCATACATATTCTGCATTTATTTTGTTAGTTTTATATCAGTATTTCCTTATTTAGTGCTATTATATTTATTTCAAATTTTACTCATTTATTTATGGTATAAAGGAATGCAATTGACTAAAAATTCAAATGAATTTATGTACTTTGACCTTTAAAAACTCATCGTAGTTAAGGCAATGGAATGGGAAGATATCATTCAGAAAGAATATACTTCTTTGTTCACCAAATAGTGATAGAATCTTTTAATTTTGCTTGTAGAAATTATATACATTTTTTTGTCATAATAAACTTTTGAGAGGTAAAAAAAGGGGAGTTGGTCCAATTGTATTCATTTTAGCATACTTTAATAAAATGCATATGAATTTTTATTCAAAATGGAGGAAATAAACATAGTAGTATAAAAAGACAGAAGTATAACAATTTCGAAAATAGTAAAAACATAGTATAATTAATTTATAGTGCTCTTAAAAAAGAGCCATGTGTATGTACTTAAAATTTATTTCTCTGCAGTTAATAATATTCTTTGAGATCATTAATAATTCACTTTTATATCTAATCAGTCTGTAAGTTTGTGTAGGAAAAGCTTAGGGAGATTTGTTTAAATAATGGCCTAAAGTAATTCTGTGACATAAAATTTTTCAAGAACAATTTGCATGGCTTCCCACAGTGTTCACTCCAATATTATGATTATTAAATTATAATCAACTTACTCTATACTGCCTGAGGATTATGTGAAAGAATTGTATTTGAATTTGGTAAAATATGTTATCAGTTTAAATATCTGTGACAGACTGAAAATTTAAGTAAAATATTACATAATTTCTCTAAACAGGAGAATATATTTTACACACAAACATAAATAAAAGTCAAAAAGATTAATTTAAGCCACAAAATATATATAATCTTTAATGCAATTAAATGTTGTTTTGTTAGTAATAGAACTCTATTAAGTAGAAAAATTGTATTTAATTTTTTCAATGGGATCAGAAAACTATATCATAAAGACAAAAATGGCAAATTTCAGAAGTTTATAGAAAAACTTAAATGCCATTTTCTAGATATAATAAGATATAATGCTATAATTGATATATAGTGGCATTAATAAAATTAATTAGTTATGATCATAGACATTTTAAGCTATTTAGTTTAATTTTCAATGAAGTTGTTTTTGCTAATTTATTTTTTTCTCTTGAGCTTAGAATGTTGAAATAGCAAGGATATTTGTTCTTGTGAGCAAATTCTAACTAAGTGAACATGTACTTAGGGTAAAATTTAAGGGTAAAATTTTCTTAATAGATAAAGTTGGTAAAATTGATCTTACCTTATCTTTCTCACAGTTATTATGGGTGAGGCAATGTATTATGACTAGCTATAAATGTAAAGAAAAATACATGTCCAATTCAAGAATTATATAATAAGATGCAGTTATGTAGCATTAACTAATGTATATCTATGTATTTTCTTGTCTGTGTCATCATTTATTTCCTTTCATTTATCCTGTCAGTTTTCAACCACTCAAGCTATATCTTGCCCTCCATTCTCCAGACATGTTAGACCATAGTACAAAAACAAAGGCATAAACAAATAAGTAAACCACGTTGTGCAATTCTGTCTTCCAAAGTCAAAGGCCTCCTATAAATAACACTTCGGCTAGATCACTGCCTTAGCTCTTGTTAATTTTCTTGTTCTTTTCTGTGGGCTAAGAGATATAATCAAACATAAAGTTGATTTTAACTCTGAGGTGAGCCTCAGAACAATTCCAATGCCTCACTCTCAGACTAAACTTTGAAGGTGGTAATAATAAAATCATAAATAAGTTTGGTTACCAAGAAACTGAACAAACCTGTACCTTATTTCTACTTGTACTTGACAACAGAATTTTAGATTCCTTCTGTACTGGTGAGGGTTTTCTAAAGAAATAACACCAGTCATATGTGTGTGTGTGTGTGTGTGTGTGTGTGTGTGTGTGTGTGTGTGTCCCACTTTATCTGACATATATATCAGATAAAGACAGAAATGATATAGATGATAGAGATGATATATATAGCAATAGAGATAGAGATGAGATAGAGATGATAGGGATAGAGAAGTAGATAAGAGGAGATTTATTATAGGAAATGGCTCAAATAGTAATGAAGATTGAGAAGTTCGACAATATGCTATGTGCAAGCTAGAGAACCAGGCAAGCTGATGGTACAATTTAACCTAAATCCAAAGACCTGAGAATCAGGAACAATTGATTTAAGTCCCAGAGTATGAAGGCTTGAGAACCAAGAAGTCTCATGTTTAAGAGCAAAAGAAGATGGATGTTCCAGCTAAAGAATAAAGAATTTTCTCTTCTTTAGTTTTTTTTGTTGTTGTTGCATTTAGACCCCCAATAGGCTGGATGATTTTTGCCCACATAGATTAGAGTGCAACTCTTATTCGGTCTATTGAATTAAATGCTAATCTCTTCCAGAAGCATCCTCACAGAAATATCCAGAAATAATGCTTACAAGCTTTCTGGGCATTTCTTTGGCCAGTCAAGTAAAATTAAACATCATATCCATCACCATCCAACAAGGTGTATTAACAAAGTGCACATAGCTGTAAGTTACATCTGAGCTATCCTGTCAATTGTTTCATGGACCCCTTTGTTCTAGAAGGTAACTAAATTCTCCTGTTTCTCTGAGAAATATTTACAGATTTATTAAGAAAAAAGAAAAGCAACATTAGCCAATGACTAAGATAAGAATTGGCTGTAGTGTTAAGCAGTGTGTACAGTACATTTGGAAACATGAATATCCCAATGAATGTTAATGAGAAAGTTTGAGAATAGCCATGAACCTAACTAGGTGAATAATGTAAGTTTTAACAAATGTTAGCATAGACTGACATCAAGCAATGGCAAATGACTCCTCACTTTAATGAATGCTCTACCTCCTGAAACTTAGACACCACACCAGGAGAAAAAAAATATAGAGAGGAAAATACTAAATTTGAAGAGATTATATGAAATTGACAAATATTATATTTCCTGCCAGCAAGTTGGTTGAGCATATAAAATAGTTATTAAGTTAATTCATAATCTTTCTTTATATTTTTCTTACCTTAATATAGATATTGTATTATTCATACCAATTATAACAAAGACACAACCAGTACTAGAAAACAATTGTAGTTCTAGAGAATAAATGTTAAGCTCACAAGTTAAAAAAAATAGCACATTTAGAAACATCTTGAAATAATAGAATATATTTATTTCAATTATTTTTAAACAATTATTGTACTAATATTTATTATTCACATCATATTGTATACATATAACATGTACACAATAATTGTAGAGAATTAGCTACAAAATTCAAGTATTCAGTATTAATACAAAATATTTATTTGATTGGGATATCTAAATTTACTTGATGTTAGTTAAATCTGGACTTTATCTCTATTAAGATAATATGAAAATGAACTAACTTGAGAGGGTAAAGTCATGGGTTTTCATGATTTTTATTCACATTTAGTCAGTGATTTAAAAAAAGACTAATAGCGTCTCTTGTCTTTATGTACTTCATTGGAGGTACTGAAGTATAATTATAAACTCCTATTATTTGAAACCAGTGTCATAAAATGTCCTTAAGCTTCTATAAATACTTTTATACAGTTAAAATAATGAAACCTATGGTCAAAATTCCTGCACAGATAATAACAACCTCTAATAAATATAGGTAGATGATAGACACATATATTTCATATATGTCTATATATAAAAATCACAGGTAAACCTGAAAGGTTTTTTTATTTGTTAATTTTAACTTATTTTTAAATTAAAGTATAGTTGGCATACAATATTATATTCATTTCAGCTGCACAACATAGTCACTTGACATTTATAAACTTTATAATGTGATCACCACAATAAATCTAGTACCCATTTGTCACTGTACAATGTTATCATATTATTGATTATATTCTCTGTGCTGTATACCACATCCTGTGACTTATATGTTTTATAACTGGAAGTTTACACCTAAAGCTGAGTTTTATTTCAATTTTCAGACAATTTAAGAAGCAAGATGGTGGAAGCAGTACCAATCTATCGCTTGATCTGTCTTTAACTAAGGAGTCATTTAAACAGAAGGTGGTACCTTTAATTTATTTTGTTTTTATGTTATTTCTGAAAAAATTAAATGACCCAATATATTTTCCAGCTCTAATGTTCTATTAATTGCTTATTATTATTTGCTAAAGGACTGAGAAAATCAGTTCTTTCAGCTGCCATTATAATCTTAATTTGGGGGAAGTAATTTTTTTTTTCCATCAGTAGAGATCTGCTTGACATAATGATAAAAGAACAATCTAGAATCAGATATAGTTAAGTTTGATTCTCAACACCACCAAGACTTCCTAGCTATGTGAATTTGGCAGCCTACTACAAGAAAACCTGATTTTTCATACATAAATTTACCTTAGATGTTTATTGTAAAGAATTATAAAGAATTCATAAAAAAAATTAGGCCAGTGAATCACTCATGGCCAATAATAAGACATAGCTATTGTTTTAGTGTCAGAGCATAGGAGTATGTCAAACACAGTATCTCAGACAAGTTTTAAATAGTTATTAAACAAATTGAAGAAATCTACTAATAACTGTATTAATGGTCAATACTATTTTAAGAGGTGTTATTGTATCTGGTTACTTTATGAGAGACAGAACTTAATCTGCCATATATTTAACTATATGTGAATTATGTTGTCAGGGATCTGTACTCTCACTTCAAAGGTGATGTTTACAGGATTTAGGAGCCCTACTAAATCCTTTGAGCTCCTTTGGAAAATAATGTCACAGAAATACAAAAGGTTATTTATATATGCATCACTGAAGTACAATGGAGACCCATGAAACTGTATCACAGTTGGTCTTCTATCATGATAGGCTGACATTAGGAATTGACTATTCTGGATGAATGCAGGCTTCCATTGCAATATGGATTAAAAGGGAAAAAAAAGGAAGGCCAAAGAATATATTCTCGGAGTAAAAGAGCTTTTTGCATGCTCTGTATCACATATCCTGTGCTTTATTATTCTCTGAATCGCATATGTAAACATCCAGATTGCAATAACTAGTACTTCCTTTTATTTAATGGTCAGATTTAACACTTCGAGTCATATTTACCTCAATGAATAAATTCACTGAATGGAGAGTTTTGAGGGCTTTATAAAGGGTATTTGTAAGAGAGTAAAGCGTATTGTAACAGTGTCAGCTAATCAAACGACCATTTGCACCAACAATTCATTGCAGTATATATATTTTAAATTGTCTTGTAATATATTAACAATCTATTGGTAGTTGGTTTTTCAATTTTTTGTTTCACTTTGATATGATACCAAAGATGGCATAGTTTTACTATGAAAACTTTTTTTTAACCAACCATTGCTAGACTATAGTAATTATGATTAAAATTATTTTTGGTAAGATTGCTGATAAAAATACACAACATATGTGTCTTATGTCTCTCTCACACTTCTTTCTTCAGGCCATAATTTACAAAGCTTATATTGTCAAGCCTGCCCAATATTCTCTAGATAAAAGGACAAATCTACATATGTTTAGTTTTATTATGATTTAGTTAATGATACACAGATAAGAAAAGGAAGAGAGATTCAAAGGTAGCTGAGGAGTATCATAGTTTATGTTAAAACTGTAGTCAATTGCACATTATTGGGGAAAGATTATATCAATTATACATTATAGAAAATTTTAATTTTGAGATCATAATTTAAAACATGATTTAATTATGAAACAACTTTGTAGGTCATAAAGGATTTGTTTGCAATGTTAAGAAGATAGACTTTCATAATTACAGCCCTTTAAAGCTTGTAATAGTTTGAAAAAAAATATCTTTATTGATGATTCCTATCTTATATAAAACTGCAAAAATATTATCACCACCAGAAAACAGCTTTATCTGAAAGGTGCTTCTCTTCTGCTCTTATTATGTAAAGTTTTCCTTTCTTCTATCTTTAGCCACATGATTGCCTGAACCCCATAGCTGGTCTTTTGACTTCACTTAGCTTTGATCTAACATAACAGAAATGAGAAATTTAACTGCCTAAATCATTGTCATAGTTCCGGCCTCTGCCTCAACCTTATCCTTATCATCTTCTGTCAAGTTCCCAGCTTCTTCTTTATACCACAGCTTCTATGGAGGCCTGCTGCTGTCATAAATTGACCAGTACAGTCTAGAACTGATTTTAGTCTGAAATGTGTCTTTTTCTGTCTATTATGTACAAAGTCTTGACATTAGCATCTATATTCATCTTTGTTTTTTTTTCCCTCTGGAGTAAGTGTTCATGGCTAAAATAATAAGTTTTTTTTTTTTATTTCCCTAGGATTTCCCCATGAAATATTTTAATCATTTGTCCTATCTCTACCACTTCCTCCAATATAAGAAATAAAAATTATGCTGCATTAATAACTTTTATCAAGGAAAATTATATAATCTGTGTTCTCTTCTATAAAGGATCAGGGAAAGAAGACATCAACAAGTAGTGACAGTAAAAATCAGTTTAAAAAGTTGAGAAGAGGATAGAAGTAAGAGGGGAAAAGGAAAAAAAAATGGATATATCAGGGGTATCTTGGGATTTAGAATTTTTCTTCAGGAACATATGTACCTAGCATTCCAGTTTGGAAATATAAAGACAAATTTCTATGAGCCAGTGATAAATTTTGCATCAAGTATTATAACTCATATGTAATTATAAATGTTTACTTGGTGCAATGCTATTTTAAGGACTATAGAGTCAAATGATTTTAGAGCATAAATTCATCTGGCCTGAGAACTCATTTTTTTTCTATTACAACAAATACTAAAAACTTTAGATAAAAAAACTTTAATTAACCATTCTATAAGTATTAAAGGTTTTGCTGTACACTGAGAAGAATATATAAAGAAGATATAGTCCCAGCTTTTATGGACTTTGTAATCTGGACAAAAAGGAAACCAGAAAAAAAGAACATTTATTAATAGAACATTATGTATGCCAGCCACATGTTGCATATATTACCAAATTAAATCATCGAACAAACCTATGAAGTATTTACTATTATACACCCTTTTCATAGATATAAAAACTTAGATTTAATAAATCATACACTTTACAAATGTAAAAATAAGATTTGTGTCCCAAATCATTAGATACTATTTTGTAATTTTTATTTTAATATATTTTTATTTTCCATTACAGTTGACATACAATGTTATATTAATTTTAGATGCAAAACACAGTGATTAGACGTTTATATAACTGACAAAATGATCATCTTGCTAAATCCAGTACCCACCTGAGACCACACATAGTTATTACAATACTATTAACTATATTCCCATGCTGTACTCTACATGACTATAACTACTTGTAACTACGGATTTGTATGTCTTAATCCCTTCCCTACTTTACTGATCCTTATAATCCCCTGTACAGCAACCATCAAAATGCTCTCTGTATCTATGAGCTTATTTCTCTTTTATTTATTCATTTATCCTGTTCTCTAGATTCCACATATAAGTGAAGTCATATGACATTTGTCTTTTTCTGGCTGACTTACTCCTCTCAGCATAATGCCCTCTAGGTCCATCCATGTTGTTGTAGATGACATGATTTCATTCTTTTTATGGCTGAATAATGTTCCATTATATATATGTATCACCTCTTACTTATCCATTGGTCCACTGATGAATATCCAAGTTGCCTTCATTCTCCAAATAATACTGCAATAAACATATGAATATACATGTCCCTTCGAAGTAGTTTTTTGGATTTTTTTGGATAAATACCCTCAAGGGGGATTACTGGTCCATTCTTTGTCTATTGTTATAGGCTTTGTTTAATGTCTATTTTGTCAGCAATAAATATTCCTAACCTGGATTTTTTTGGACGTTTCATTTTGATGAAATATCTTTCCCATTCTGGTACTTTCAGTATTTGTATATATTTTGATCCGAAGTGAGTCTCTTATAGGCAGCATATAAGGCAGATTTTGTTTTCTTATCCAGTCGGCCACCATTTGTGTTTTGATTAGAAAATTTACCTGTTTACATTTAAAGTAATTGTTGCTATATATGTAGTTATTGTCATTTTATTGTTCATACTTTTTACCAATCTTCTTCCTCTTCTTTTTAAAGAAATCCCTTAAACATTTTTTGTTATACTGGTTTGGTGGTAATGAACTCTTTTAGCATTTTTTTTTTGACTGGGAAACTGTTTATCTGTCCTTAGATTCTAAACGATAGCTTTATTGAGTAGAGAAATATTGGTTGTAGATCCTAGTTTTTTAATACTAAATATTTTGTGCTTGCAAAGTTTCTGTTGAGAAATCAGCTGACAGTCTTATGAGTGCTCCCTTATAAGTAACTAAGTGTTTTTAAGATTCTCTTGCTACTTTTAAGATTCTCTCTTTGTCTTTAACCTTTGGCGTTTTAATTATTATATATCTTGGTGTGGACCTCTTTGGGTTCATCTTATTTGGGACTCATTGTGCTTCCTAGGCTTGTATGTCTATTTCCTCCACCAGGTTAGGGAGCTTTTCCATCATTATTTCTTCAAATAGATTTTAATTTCTTGCTCTCTCACTTCTTCTGGTACCCCCATGATGCAAATGTTGCTATGCTTGATATTGTCTAAACGCCTTTCAACTATCCTCATTTTTTGGGTTCTTTTTTCTTATTTCTGTTCTCTTTGGATGCTTTCTGCTATCATAGTTTTTAAATTTCTAATTTGATTCTCTCCTTCATCTAATCTACTGTTGATTCTCTCTAATGTAGCCTTCATTTTAATTATTGTATTGTTCATTTCTGACTGGTTATTTATGTTTCCTATCTCTTTGCTAAAGTTTTCACTGAAATATTGAGCATTTGATAACCAGTATTTTGAACTCTGCATTAGTTAGATTACTTGTCTTCATTTTGTTTAGCTATTTTTCTGGAGATTTGTTCTGTTCTTTCATTTGGGACATATTTTTTTGTCTCCCATATAGCTAGCTCCCTGTATTTGTTTCCGTGTATTAGTTAGACCTAAGTTTCCTGGCCTTGGTAGGTTGTCCTTAAGTAGTAGGTATCCTGTAGGGCCAGCTGTGCAGTCTCCTTGGTCCCCTGAGCCAAATGCTTCAGGTGTGGCCCTTTTGTGTGCTGTGTGTACTCTTCTATTGTAGTTGAGCCTTGGTTGTTGTGTGCACACAATGGGCAGGATTGAACCTTCAGCTGATTGGTAGTGAGGACTGACCATGACTCCAGTGGAGGAGCTGTTGTGCAGGGTCTGACCTTATGGAGCAGCATTCATTTTAGCAGGGCTCTGGTGCCTGCCTGCCCCGTCTACCCTTTGGGTGTATTTTTTGTGGAAGTGGTTGGGTGGTGCTCTGGTGTTGTCTGAAGCTGCCTATCAGATGTATTGTTTCTGGGGCCTCATGAGAGTGGCTATGTTGCAGGCCAAGTTGAGCTCCTGGAACTATTTGCTATGGGCTACAAAGTGGTCTGCAGAGGTTGGCACTTGTGTTGGGCTTGGAGGTGCCTGGGATGGGCTAGGCTGCAAACCGGGGCTGCTGCTGTTAGTGCTTGGCTTGGAGCTACTCAGGTGCTGCTTATTTTGAGTTTGTTGACTGTTAAGAGATTTTAGGAAAGTTTACAACAAGAGCCAAGACAGTCTCTTTGTATGGAGAATCCACTGGTTGCTGCTTGGGTGGACATGCAAGTTGGATGTGGATATATCAGGGAATCACTAGTAAAGGGAAAATTATGTTAGCCAGATTTATGGAGACTCAGTTAAGGTACCTGCCTATATCTGCCTGCTGGGTCAGAGGAGGGCTGAAAATAGAAACAATGGCTTCTGCCAGCACTTCTATCTGGAGTGTACTATCTACCATAAAACAATCTCTAGGCTTCAGTTTCCTCTTCTATAAAATAATAATGATAATACTAACTACTCCATATGATTATTGTGAAAAGTAAATGAGATAATCCATTAAAATGTTTTCACACAACAACTGGAACATAAAAAGTATTTGATCAATGTTATATTCCATGACTGTTATTTTTATTACTAAAATGTTAAACAATGTAATTATAGACTTACTACAGTCAGATTCTCTGATAGGGAACCACACATAAATTTGTACAGATAATCCCCAGATTACCTACACCGAAACCTTTACTTCAGGTTTGACTTTTGGGAAACTCATATAAAAACAGTTCAGTTTCTCACTTGATGTCCTTTGCCACAATTTCCTCTTTTGCCAAATTGAGATAATAATATATGTCTATTCTCTCTCACAGTGCACTCAGAACACAATTTAAACAAGTCAGTATCCTTTCCCTTTGGAAAATAACCTCAATAAATTTCTGTCTGAGTTGTATGTTTGCTATATTACCTTACATCATCAATTTTACTTCGTTAAGACTTGATTTGTACTTAGCTTTAAAGGGAAGGTTAATATATACTAATTTATTAATATTTATTCATTATTTTTTTCCAAAATTTTATACAGTGACTTTTAATTGACCAATATAATGCTAGGCTAGATGGTGAAAATATTTCAGTCTCAGTTTGTAAAGAACTTAGTGTCTACTGCTACAGATTGATCAGGGACTGGAAAATTATAATGTTGTATAAAACAGGGTGCAAACAAAGTCTAATTTACCATTCTGTAAGACCAAATACAAAAGATTCTGAACCAGGTGTAGGTTAGAACCTACAGAAAGAGTAAGAGCTAGCCAGACATGGAAAGTATGGAGAAACAAACAAATAAACAAAAAGTTTCAAACATTGAAAATACAAGATGGAAAAACCTGAGCCCTGAAGCCTCTGAATAGAATTTGATAACAAAGTTAAATATGGGTAAGGTATATATTGACTTCTTAGAAATTAAATAATTTATGGAGAGGTACTTTGAAAAGTGAAATATGCTCTATAATTATAAAGAATTATTATTACTAATAATTCTCTCTGGTGGGTAAGAGTGGGGAAAAAATCAGTATTAAAGGTCTATATAATTTCAAACACATTATATTTTCCCCCCTAGGCCACAGACAAAGCATCTGGTTAAGTTTGCTTTTTATTTCTTCTAAATTTCCCCTTTTATTTTGCACTGCGATATTTTGGTACCATTCTAGAAATAAAAAGATTGCGTATAACTACTTTTTCTCATAGAGATTTTCTGAAGTTTAGTTACATTTGTATTCTGTCCAATTATATAGTAAAAAGAAATGTTATGAGAGCTATACACATTTATTCAGGGCAAAGTTGTCATAAGTGCATAAGTAACATTCAGAAACTCAGACATGATAGAATATTTCACTGATACATAATTTACAAAAAGATCAGAGAAGAGAGATGGGAAACTAACTATCTCTTGAGAGAAAAGCCAGTATATCACAGATTTCCAGTCTCACATTTGGAGAAAGTGCCTTCTGATAATGAGGCACTGCTGGGTTGATACAGAATAGAAGTTTTGAACACCAGTTCATTAACAGGCTACACGAGCATCCTCCATGTGACTTAAAAATATAAGACCTTTCTTTTTGAGAAGCTGATTCTATTTCTGGGTTTGGATTTCTAATGCAAGATCCAGGAACTGGGGTTTCATTTTTTATTTATTTAATTTTATCAAATTTATTGGGGGGTGACATTGGCTAATCATATAGATTTTAAGTGTACAATTCAATATGTCTTATGTATATTGCATTGTGTGTTCATCACCCAAAGTTAAATTTCCTTTTGTTACCATATTTTCGACATCCTTTTACCCTTATCCCTCCACTTCCCTCTGGTAACCATTAAACTGTTGTCCAAGTTTATGAGTCTCTGTTTGTTTTATTGTTTATTGCTT
Source organism: Cynopterus sphinx (assembly GCA_030015415.1). NCBI lineage: Eukaryota > Metazoa > Chordata > Mammalia > Chiroptera > Pteropodidae > Cynopterus > Cynopterus sphinx. Next base: position 95,599,191 of record CM057382.1, on the reverse strand, counting down.
TCAGTTTTATATCCCATATATAAATGAAATTACATGGTTCTCAACTTTTTCTGTCTTACCTATTCCCCCCCAAATTAAAAATATTAATCCGTAGAATATATGCACCTCATTGTTCATAGTAGCACTACTGATGGTCAAGAAAAGGAAACAACTGAAGTGTCCTTCAATAGAGGGTTGGAAAAAGAAGATGTGGCACATATATACAATGGAATATTACTCGGCCATAAAAAAGATGCAATATTGCCATTTGTAATAACAAGAAATCTGAGGTTTTAAAAACCAAATGTTAAAAATATTGAAAAACATTGACAAATGCTGAAACATTTAAAACTATTCCAAGGATAAAACATACTTGAGCTTTGACAGCATATGCCCAGAACTTCCACTTATCTCCTGATCATCATTAGGAAAGAGCCATAATTCAGCTGTGGAATATAGTTATTAGATTCTAATGTATTGCCATCTACAGGATGCAGAATCTAAAAAGATTTGATGGTGACATTGGGTCAGTCATAAGAACATGTAATAAGGGGCCTGTTCAGGTGATGGTCTATATTGTTCTGAGAGAAGAACCTTTTGTTGGTTTCTCTTGCTGAGGCTCAATGCTTTAGAAATTCACATAACGGTGGACTATATTGCCTGATATCTAATTTAGGCTTCAATTTTGCAACTGGTTTAGTCATATGAGTTCACGTCATTTTCTAAAATATTCAGAGTTTTGCAACCTTTGAGGAAAAATTTATTGTTTAAGAAAGTGAGCACTGCTTAATACATTTTTGAAATGGTAGGCTTTGTTACTATGTTATATAATTACTTTGTTACTATGAGGGGGAATGCCATATACATGATAAAGCCAACGTTAGTAATTTTATAAAATATTTATCAAATGTCATAATTTCCATTACCAAACAAAAAAAGCAACACATAATAAAGATATTCTAACAATTAAGAAGATATGCATTCATCATTGAACTTAACACAAGAATGTTAGAGTGCAAACACAGCTTGTTGAAGTAAAGTACATGTAAGGAAGCCAGTAATCATTTATCATCTCAAAGCATGGGTCAATTGTAATAAAATCAGTATTTAGTTCAATATGTTTCAGATAATATGTATATTCTATTCCATGGTTCCAAGGCTGTGATTCTTTAAATACACAAAAGATAATGTTTATAGCATCAAGGTCTTCAGAGTCTTTCAGTATGATTGTCCTGCTCCTTAAATGTGTAATTGAAAATGATTTACCATTGCATCAGATAATAGGAACTGAAGATAAACCTTTAGTGTGAGGATATTCGTTATTCTGACTAGGAGTTAGTTGACCGTGCTTAATGTTTACTTTAATGTAGTCAGTGCCAGAAGCTTCAAATTTTTCTAGTGTCCTTGTTTGAATTCCTATTGATGGTGAGTTTCCCTGAGAACTCCTCAGGTAATTCTGCATCTTCCAGCCTTGTCTACTTTAATCAACTACTGTTGTATTTATGTCTTATTGGTGTGATAGTAAGATGGAAGGAAGGGGAAGCTTTCTGTAATTTTATAAAGAAATCTCAGTCTCTTTGTGAGTGCATCTCTGATCTCTGACATTCTTGGGTATTTTTCCAGTATTCTTTCTTTCTTTTTCTAACCCTGCAACCTTAGGTGAGACAGAAAGGCCAAAAGGAGCTTGGGTGAAAGGAGATCCCATCCCCTAAGTGACTTAAGACCTTAGTAAAGTCCTGTTCCTTTAGAGAGTAAGCCCTTTTTATAAAAAAGGTGGCCAGCTTTTCACAATGGTTACTCTTCCCCTCTTCCTGTCAAAGCAATAAATAGGATTTTTTTTGGATCTTCAGTGTGCAAACTTGCTGGGGTCCAGGAAGCAAAACACAGAAAAGTTGGGCCTCCCTCCCTAAGCTGAAGCTTCTAGGAGCTTCTCACTCTTATGCTAATCCATACACAATCTTAACAATTCTTCAAAATTACCATTCTATGTTTCTACCAGTTCATAACTCCAACACCTTTTTTGCCTCACATAAGTAATCTGAGTGACTCTTTGGAATCACCCATATCTCAGCATTTCCCAGTGATGTTTTGCCTTGCAAACTCAGTTATCCAATATGTTCAAGAAAAGTTGTTCATTTGTTCGGCTTTCTCTTATTGTATGGCATAAAATAACATTTGTATATGGAATAAAAATGACATTTTCCCAGACCTTTATCTGTTAGAGCTCAAACAATAAGTTTCTATTATAAGAATTTAATAGATATTTTCAGAATGTTTACTGATATTAAACACTTTTCTATGTTTATTGGTTACTAGTATATGTTTATTTCTTCAAGTGTCTGTTCAATTTTTTATTTTCCTTAGGTTATACTATGAGATGCATTGTATCTCCTCCAATATTCATATGTTGAAGTACTAACCCCCAGAATCTCAGACTGATTGTATTTAGTGATTCGGCTTTAAAAACCTTTAATTAAGTTTAAGTTTAAATGAGGTCACAAGAGTCAACCCTATGCCAATATGACTGATATCCTTACGGGAGAGCAGATTCAAATATAAACACAGATATAGGCATGACTGTGTGAGGACACATTGAGAAGACAGCCATATGCAAGCCAAGCAGAGGTCTTAAAAGAATCCAAACTTAATAAACTTGGCCTGGTCATTTGCAGAAGCCCAGCAAGAATATTAATTAACCAGATAGTCACTTCTAATTCTGCTTTGCTGGAATTTTACAAGGAAACTTCAGACTGAACTTAAAAGGCCTCACAGGGCCAGAAAAGCCAAGGCAAAGACTTGCCTTCAGAGGATATCTGCAATACCTTTAGGATTTGGGTGAGTTCCTCTTGTTTTGAAATCTCCAAAATGTCTTGTAGTTTGTGCACCTGCCGAGAAGTATGACTCTTTTACTCACATGGGAAGGCTACTGGAAACCATGAGAGCAAGATACCAGGCCAATATTTCCAAAAGCTTTTATTGACTTCCATAAATCCATCTTAGTTCCTTCAAGTTGTTCAGTCACGTCCGAGTCTCTGCATTCCTCCTAATATGGACACTCCAGTCAAAGGCTTGGTGATAAAACCTAGTTTCCAATCATACCCTGTTATAAAGAGAACATATTCTTACTGAACTTATGCAAATAATCACATTGCCACAAGAGTAAGGATACTTACTCGTTAAAAGTGTTTGGATTCCAGAGGAGTAAGTAGGAACGAAAAGAAACTCTCTAATCTGCATGATTATTAGCAAAACTTAGTTCTTACTATTGTGCAGATTCAATTTTCTTAAGTAGCCAAGGGGCTGATTAAAACAATATAAAACATGGAAAATTATTTTGATAAAACACAGAATCTTTGTTTTATTCAAGCAGAAACCTTTTCTGTAACCTCAGTAGCAAACCAATCGTCTCAGAAACTCTGCCTATTTAGCAGAGGAGGGAGAAAGCACAGCTCTTATTTTGTATTAGCTTGCTTTTGACATTTAAATATATTTCCAATCTTATTTAGCTTGACTATATAAAAAGGTGCCTCTTTCCAGATGTTTCTTTACATGTCTTCTGCAACTTTCTTCATCTCTTCAGTTTGCCTCTTCTTACTCATTTAGGAATAACCAACTTTAAGATAAACTATTTTCTTTTAATCTTCTTTAAAATAAATATCTATATCTTATACCTTCCATTACTAAACCCATACATTTCCCTTTCAATTGTAATATGAATTTTTAACTCTTAGAGACCTCTTTTTCTAATGGCAGTTAGAAAGTAATTATTAACAATTTTTAGATTGGAAAATTATGAATATATTTTGTAACCTCTATAATATTTCATTTGTTCTTGCCAGCTACAGAGGCTTGGAAAAGCGGGGTGGGGCAGAGTATGACTTGCTGTAAGTCTGAAAGAGAGTCAGAGGTTAGCATGACATCGTCAATATAATGATACAATTGTATGGTGGAGAATTTAGACCAGCCAGTCAATCCTCAGCCACAAAACTGTGGTAAATAGTGGGGCTATGGAAATATCTCATCAGTAGGATAGTGACAGTCCATTGTTATCCTTCCCAGGTAAAGACAAAATGATCTTGACTGGTGGGTAAATATTTTGGAAGTGTTACAGTCCCACAAAAAGTCATCCAGGCAGGGAGGGAGTCAAGGGTCAAGAGTGTCCTCCACTTGACCATTCCAAGGTGTGGACAGCCACCTGCCTGTCAATCAGAGGCTGTAATTTTTGTTCCAGTTTAAACTGCTGTCACAGGGCTACCAGTACTGTATTTTGTTTCTTATTAATCTTTTGGAGGTTGACCTCAGCCCTTATTACATGCATTAACAATTGTCTTCTGGACACCTTTACCTGGCCATTCTTAGTTTCCACCTGCACACCCACAATTGACTTTCTTTTTTTTCCCCTGGATTCTTTGGGCCCCTGATTATGCCTGTCTAGTTCAATTTTTCCCAAATGGGCAATGGCCTGGGTTGCCGCTTAGATTATCCTCCCCACTAAGGGGGACAAAATGGGCACCCAAATACCATGATAAGCCAGAGGGGCTGCCTGGATAATATGGTCCCGCATACCTGTAGAAAACGGCCTTCAAATGGTTCCACGTTAAAAGCATGCCACATTCCCCTCTCCCTAAGGAGTTCTGGTGTAGATATCGAGCACAGCTGGATCATCAGCAAATCACCTTCATTTGGCCATGCCTTGTGGCAGTCCTTCATAAGCCAATAAGCAGTGATGCATTTCTGTACCACGTATGCATTGGTACAATGAAGGGCGAGTGGTGACAGAGGCCATCTGGGTTAGTTCATCCCCAGACAGTATTATGCCATTCACCCCAGAGTCCCAGAGGTGGAGTAGCCACCCCACGATGGACTCTGATCTTTTCTGGCAGAACTTGGTGGCCAGCTCTACCAACTCTGCTGATGTATATGGCTGGCAGAGGTGTGTAGATGTTTAAGAAAAGGAGGCAATGTCCTTGGATTTTGACCCTCGGGGAATTCTTGTTGAGTCTTTAGTTTCTGAACAATTATAGGGCATTTGTGAGACACATATGTGGCTTTCTCTGGGAGGATACCTCTGTTTCCTCATCTGATTCAGACTCACTTTCTGCTATGGGATCCCACTTACTGGGTTTCCATTCAAACTGTGCAATACTGCCTGTATGTGATTTCTTGTTAGCTTTCGCTCTCAAACCTTTGCAAAGCAGCAAGTTAGGTCGTGTAGTTGTTTACTAATCTGTTCTAACTGTATCCCAGAATATCCTTGCTATTGGCCTGTGTACTTGCGGGTCTCTTTCTAGCATTATTTCTGCTTCCATTTCATCCTTTCCTCAGCCTACAACTGTTTAGTGGTATTCTTACACAGTTCCTGAAGAATGGACCAGTTCACTGCTGCTGCTATGGTCTACAGCTACTTTTTTTAAAAAACCACAATTCTTCTATTTTCAGTAAAACCTGTACAAGGCCCATAGGTGTGTTAGGGACATGCCCACATTCCCTAGATGGGCCTCAAGAATATAAACAGCTTGGCACCTCAAACAACATGGACCCAGAGGCCCACCCACGGATTCTTTTCAGCAGACCTCTATAAGGTCTTTTCTCCCCCTTACTTAAGGTTGACTAAACCAGGGTACTTTTTGGAATGTCCTGCCTACTTTGCCAATTGTAACACTGGAGACTTAGGCCTGTAACTTGCACCTGGGTTTGGCTATTCCAGAAGAACCACCAGGAGGACCAGAGGGGTGAGAAATGCTATTTATTACTCATAAGGCAGTTTCAACAGTGGCTGGTCAGATCTTCAGGAAGAAAAATTTCTACTGACCAAGTGCAAACAGAATTTTTTATGACCACAAACATAAGGAAGGGTTATCTCATGGGGGAGCAGCCACCTTCTCAGATGGATGGAAGCAAAATGCGCTGCTTGATTATAGGAGCAGATAACATCCATGGGAACAGCAGAAAATGTCCTTGGGAGTAGGCATTGCTGAAAGCCCTTTGTGCACCTTCTTTCTTGACTGCTGGCTGAGCAGATGTTAGTCTTCTGAGTATGTGGAGGGGCTGTGTTCTGAGTTAACCCTACACTTGGACTTCTAGCTTCCAGAACTGTGAGAAAAATTAATTTCTGTTTTTTAAGCCAGTCAATCTATAGTAATTTGTTATAGCAGCCTTAGCAAACTAATACTGATTACTGACTATTATTAGGTTGAATAGGGTTTCCTGTAAAATTAATGTCTACCCAAAACTCATAATGTGACTTTATTTGGAAATAAGGCCTTTGCAGATATTTTTAGTTAAAAATCTCAAAATGAAATCATTCTTAATTTAGATGTATCCTGAAATTCAGTGACTAGAGTCTTTATAGAAAGGAGAGAATAGAGACACACACAGAGCTGAGGTTTTGTAAGAGCGATATAGGTACAAAACAGTTCATCAGAGCCTCCAGAAAGAACCCAACCTGATTTCAAACTTCTACCTTCTAGAATTGTGAAAGAATACATATATCTTGTTTTAGACTGAAAGTTTGTGATAACTTCTCATAGCACTCCTAAGAGAATTATAAACTTGTCTTAATAAATTTTAAAATTTCTTTATGTATAATTTCATTAATATATTATTATCCAAAATTACATGGCAAAGGTGGATTAAATAGACATAGACATATAATTCCCTCTGGGAGGAGCAATGAAGATTTGGAGATAAAAAATGTAGTCTATCACTCTCAGTTTTGTATTTTCATACATAAAAATTTAAACATTTAATTATAAACATTATTATTTTTGTACTAATATAGATATGAGCTATATAGAAACATGTAATGGATAAAGATGAATTATATATTAATTTAATGATATTTATTAATGTTAAATTTATATGTTCTTATTTTACAGTTAAATTTGCTATATTAGTTATTATAATTTATTAAAATTTTAATTTCACAATTTTTATATTTCATTTAAAGCTCCAATATCCAAGTTTTATTTCCATATCTGGTTTAAATGGTGATCATAAAGGAAAAAGATATAAGAAAGTTATATTTATCCAAATGGAAGAAGGGTATCACTTGCCTAAATTGGTCCTATATTCCATTATACAAAATATACTCTCAATGAAGTTAAGCTTTATATTTATCACTTTACAAAAACCAACTGTAAAGCTTCATCTGGGAAATTTTTACATAGAATAGAATATGCTTTCAAGTTTTCTGCCTTTTTCCCTGGAACACACCTGTTCATTCCTATATTTGAACTTTGACATCATTTTAAATATTAAATTACCTAACAATGAAAACATTTTCGGGCATATATTTAAAAAAATGTTTCTACATAACATAATTTCCTTTAGAAAGAATTCCTTTCTTATTATCTGTAAAAATTATCTCCCTTGTTTTGAAATGAATGATTACCTTTTTTCTTTTTCAAAATCTCTATTGCATATTGCTAAATTGTCACTTGGCACCATATATAATGTAGAGTCGTGTTTGGTAAACTAATCTGAAGTAAGTACATGAAGAGTTTACCACCATCCCTATTTCTCATTTCATTACAAAGTATTATAAAGTATCATAATAATTATTATTTTTTTATTTTTAAATAACTATATTGATAATAACCTAAAAGCTTCTGATTTTAAATTATGCTTTACATTCAATTATTTAAAAATTATAAATCAAATACATTTTATATATTTATGAATTTAATTTATAAATTATATTTCATAACCAAAGCAGCTAAATCAGTAGATGTATCATAGGCTTTTCCTTAACTTCAAATTTTCTAGGTAAAATTTCTATTAGATATGATTAGATTATTTTCTTTAATCTCATAATATTTCCAGTGGAGAATATTTAGTAAGGTTTATTGTCAGCACTACAGTTTGATTTTTATTCACTTGGGCTTACATGAAGCCGTTCTTTACAAGAATTACTTTAGGCAATTTTGCTTTCTGCAAGGTTTAGGTTCATTAAAGTTAGGTGATATGAAATGTAAATCTACATAACCTGGAATATAGTGCCAGTGAACAAAAAATATAGTTGTCACCTCAAAGACTATGAGGTGGCTTGTTTGTAAAACAAGCTTCTCACACAGACTCAGACAACTGCTTATAGTTTTCAGATTTAACAAATAAATAAACAATTTTCAGATTTAATTAAATAAACAAAACAATTTTTGATATTCTTTCTCACATCAACTATCCATTTGCATACCTTGACAATGTTTTATGAACCAACTTTGGAAATTATGCCCCTTGAGAGAATTTCAGATTTCCCCTCTTACCAGATCTTTTCCCACAAGGTCAGTTTCTGCTCTGTTCCTTATTCCTCATTCTGGTTGAGCCTACAGAAAAAAAAAAATTCAAGACACAAAGAAGAAACAAAGAAATGTCCATTTTCAATTTGTATCCTTTGTAAATTATTTTATATTTAAAATTTTCTCCTAAGAAATTTTTCTTTAAGATTTAAATTTTTAGAGTGGCATTTTTTAACAGGTTTAAAATAGTTCACATACTATAAAATTAGTCTATTTAATGTCTACAATTCAGTGGCTTTTACTACATTCACAGAGTCATTGGAACCATCATCACCATGTAGTTTTAAAACATTTTCATCACCCTTACCAAAATACCCTATAGACATCAATAGTCATGTTTAATATCTTTATCCTCCACCCTGCGGCATAAGCAACTACTAATATCTTATTGTCTCTATACATTTGCCTATTCTGGACATTTCATACAAATAGAGTCATATGGTGTTTTTTAATAACTATTAAATTTGTATATTGTTTTTCAAGGTTCATCAATTCCACAGGAGGTGTCATTACTCCATGTTTTATTGCTGAATAATATTCTATTGCATGAATAGACCATATTTTGGAAAGTGATTCATCAATTACTGGTCATTTGGGTGATTTCTACTTTTGGGCTCCTATGAATAATGCTACTATGAATGTTTGTATGCAAATATTTGTGTAAACATATGTTTTATTTCTGTCAAGTATATACATAGGGATGGAATCGCTGTATAATAATAACTCCATATTTAAGTTTTAAAAAGCTACCAGACTGTTTTTCAAGCAGCTGTGCCATCTTTATACACATGTACATACATTATAGTTTCAATTTTTTCACATTCTCATTCATGTTTATTATTTTCCTATCTTTTTTATTATAGCTATTCTACTGTGTGTGTGAATGATATCACATTGTAGGTTTGATTTGCATTTTACTAATGGCTAATAATTTTGAGTATCTTTTTATAGCTAATTGGATATTTGTATATCTTCTTTGAATAGATACTTATTTATATGCTTTGATCATTTTCAGTTGGGTAATTTACCTGTTTTTTTTTTCAGTTATAAGTATTTATTATATATTCTGAGTAAAATTTCCTTATCATATATATATATAATTTACAAATATTTTCTCCTTTCTGTGGGTTTTCTTTTCACTTTTTTGAAGGTGTGTCTTGAATCACAAAAGTTCCAATTTTAATAAGATCCAACATATGATTACTTTTTATTTTATCATGTGTTTTCATTGTTATATCGAAGAAACCATTAACTATCTTATAGTCATGAAAATTTACTTCTGTTTTCCATGAAGAGTATTAAAGTTACAGCTCTTATATTTATGCCTAAACCCATTTGTAGTTATTTTTTGATATGTCAAATTCATTCTTTTGCATATAGCTTTCTAGTTGTCCCTACATCTTTTATTGAAAAAAGTTATTTCTTGCCTCATTGAATTACCTTAACACTCTCTCAGAAATCAATTGAGAATAAGCATAAGGGCTTGTTTTGGACTCTCAATTTTATATTATTAATTTATATGTCTAGCCACATGCTAGTACCACACTCATAAAAGTACTGTAGCTTTGCACTAAATTTTGAAATCAAAAGGTGTGAATCCTCCAATTTTCTCCTTTGCTTTCAAAATTATGTGGGCTATTTTATGACCCTTGCATTTCCTTATAAATTTAAGAATTGATTTGTCAATTCCTAGAAAAAGCTGGAAATTTAATAGGGATTGTTTTGAATCTGTGCATCAATTTGGGAGCATTGTCATCTTAATAATATTAGGTCTTCTGATCCATGAACAGAGATTTATTTCCATTTTTCATAATTATTTTACAGTTTTTTAGACTACTGTGCACATCTTTTGCTAAATTTATTCCTAGTCATTTTTTAGTTTTAATTTTTATAGTATTTTGATAGACTCAGATATTATTAGCATATAATTTATATTCTGGGCTTGCAAATATATGCATATGATATACTTTCACTAAGTTATTACATCTTTTTTTTTACATTTTTCAGCAAACTACATAAATAATTTGAATGAGGAATGAATTAGACTAAGAACAAATTCAAATAAACTCTACTTTGGGAGAGTTGAAGATATAAGTCTAAAAATAGCAGCAGTTGATACTTAGCTTTAAGCAATTTATTTATAGAAATTAATGACATAATTTTTAGTTAATTAATTAAATTATTTAATTAGTGGAATGTAAATATAGCTGTTACTGTTTGCACTAATATTTTATATGGAAAAAGATTATAGTAGATTTGAACAAAATATTCAGAAAGAAATGTCAAGTAGGAATTAATTTTGTGTGCTTTCCTGTGGTAGGTGAAATTACCTAATCCCTGAAACAAGTGTATATTGTGTTCTATGGCAAAGGAGTGACTATTATCTTTTATGGCAAAAATATGATTAAGGATCTTGAGGAGAGGAGATTGTCCACTTGGGTCTTAAATTCAATAAAGAGTTTCCATATAAGAGACAAAAGAGAATAAAACACAGAGAAGTCAGTGTGAAGACAAGGGCAGAGATTGAGCTAATTTGGCCACAAACCAAGGAAAAGAAATGCTGACAGAAATGTTTGACCTATGTTGTTCATGTAAAAAAGGCTAAAATTATAGAGAACTTTTTTTAAGCATTTAATTTAGCCCAACTGACAATTTCTGGGATGAGAGATCTAAAATTCTCTGGAGAATGACAGTTTTGTAGATTTTTAAATACATTTAGGATAAAAAGAGAACATAAAGAAGATCACAGGACATTGGGAGAAAGCAAGGAAGGACTGGATTATAGGCTAGTTAACAAGATTAGGTGCTTTCTTGAAGCTGGTTATGCTTCAGAGGGGTCTAAAAACAAGGTGTTTCAAATTCAGGTTAACCTAAATGCACAGAGCTTAAGACAAAGATTAATCTTTTACTAAAGAAGTAATATGCCCACCATGACCTGTCCAGTTGGTAATTTATGATCAAATCTCCATGAGGTTATTTTTGATTAGATTTATTATAAGATCCAATATATGATTACATCTCTTTTCCATTCACAGTATTCTAACATTTCCAATTTTAGATTTATTATAAATTTAAAAATATTTATTTAAGTGGTCTTTAGTCAAAATATTAATTACTTAATGTTTACCAAAGAAATTTAGCATTTGAAATTAAATCATAAGTTAATATGTATTTTACTTTCTCAAAGATAGTTTTCTGCAACTTGTTAGAATATAGTTAAATTCAAAGTTTGAAAAGATATTTACATATGTACATGTAAGCTTTAGTATAATTGTGTGAAATTCACAGCATTTAGAAATAACTTAATATTAACAAAGATTTTGAAATGTTATTTAAACCCACCCTATTGGCCAATATGTGTATTGACAATATAATTGAGGTAATATTTAATCTAGAAACAAAATATTAATATCTGTAAAAATTTAGTTATCTATCTATACTAGAAATTATTGCTACCTTGTTGATTACTCGATGTTCAAGTTTCAAATTATCATAATATGATGGCTTCCATAAAGAGTATTTTGGGAATATTATTTTATAGAGCCCTTAAAATTTTATGCAATTTTTAGCTTGGTATAAATGTATTTCTTCAATAAATCAAATTCTGGATATCAATTTAAAAATTACCTTAATAAAAAATAAAGTGTTTTCATTATATACCATCTCACACCTGTTAGAATAGCTGTAATCAACAGGAAAGTATAACAAATGCTGGAGAGGATGTGGAGAAAAAGGAACCTTCATACACTGTGGATGGGACTGCAAATTGGTACCACCACTATGGAAAACAGTATGGAGGTTTCTTAAAAGACTAAGAATTGATCAACCATATGATCTAGCAATCCCTTCACTGGGTATTTACCCCAAAGACTTGTAAACCCATATCCGAAAAGATATTTGCACACTGATGTTCATAGCAGCATTATTCATAGTGACCAGAACATGGAAGCAACCAAAGTGTCCTATGATAGATGATTGGCTAAAGAAACTGTGGTACATATATACAATGGAATATTACTCAGCCATAAGTAGAGATGAAATACTGTCATTTGCAACAACGTGGATGGACCTCGAGATAATCATGCTAAGTGAAATGAGCCAGACAGAAAAAGTTGAAAATCACATGACATCACTTATATGTGGGATATAAACCTAAAAGCAACCAATGAGCAAGACAAACAAACAGAGAATCATGGACAAGGACTATAGACTAGTGGTTACGAAAGGGTAGAGGGTGTTGGAGAAGGAGGGAAGTAGAAGGGGTCAAGGGGGTCAAACATAGGGTTGTTGGGGGAGAGTCAATTGGGTAAAGGGAATAGAATTATATGGTAGCTGAGGGAAACTGGACTTTGGTTGGTGAACACACAATAGAATATACATATATCAAGTTATAACATACATATAAAAATTATATAAGTATATTAAATCATGTTATCCCAATAAACTTAATTTAAAAAGATAATTACAAATTGGCACTATAGAACTATGAGCAATCACTTCATGTGAACCACATATTAACATTGACACTTTTTCAAAAGTCTTTATCATTTCCTCCTAGGTAATATCTATACATTTTCATTACTTTCTTTAGCTTCCCCAACCAACTACTTCCTCTTTAATCACTGGAACTTCCTTGTTCTCTACGCATAAGGCTTTTTACATCTGTATTCATCACTTCCTTTTCTTGTCCAGTGTATGAGAGATATTGTTAAGTGTACACATTTCAGCTCTAATGCTAATTGAGGTTCTGTACATTCTTCACACAGACATGATCTCTTTGACCTCTTTCTCTCTTTGACTCGCTTTTCCTGGAGTTTAGATTACCTTCAGAGTTCCATCATCAGATATCTTCTATATTGTATTGGTAATTTTGACAAGATTGGCCACTCTTAAAATTGAAATACTACCTACATGTTTATAATCCCTAGTATGAATCTTCAAGACTAAACTCTCTCATCCCTTGCAGTTTCATATATCCAATTTTTTTGCTGAATTTCTTCAATTGAGTGTCCCACAAACTTAGCATGTTCAAGAATCAGCTCATCATAGCTGCCCTTTAAATTCATCCCTTTTTCTCTTCTATATCAGGGAGCATCAACCTGGTAACTCAAGTTTAAAATAGTGTGCTGACCTATGTTTCTCCTTATCTCTAATTCTTCATTAAGACTTTAAACAAGTCTTGTTCATCTGAATAATAGACTATTAAAATTGCTTCTTTACATTCTTTCTGCATCATAGATTTTTGTGGGAATTAATTGAAATAATTAATGCAAAGTGTTTAAATTAGAGCAAGGCTAATGATAGAATGTCAAGAAATATTACTTGCTATCATTATAAGTTTTAGCATAATTATTATGTTTAATGCAAGTTATTCAAAATTAAATGACCAAGCTTGAACTAGGCAGAGGGAACAAAAAAAGCAAAGCTAGATTGTAATAAAGGTGAAATGTAAAGAAATGGATGATTCAAATATAATACAATTACTGTATATTTATCACAGAGAAGATGGAGACAAGACAAGAAGGACAGCTTGAAGCTAAGTTTTAAAGTATCCAGAAATCCATAGTAATTACTGAGAACAGCAAAGATTTCTAAAATCTTAATAAATACAGGAAGCACTTGAAATGACATAGCAAGAATCCAAAATGTGTCTCTCCACAAAAGTAATGAGGACACTAGCAAAAAAGATCAAAATCAGTATTTTTTAAACTCTGGAAGTCAACCAAAGGATTAGACCAATCAGAAGGGCACTTATTCAAGAAAACTGACTAAAGGTTGGTAATAACAGTAATTTTTGGAGTTTTTGGTTGCCCTATTTCCATTATTCTCTCCACAGTTCCATGATAGCTTTAAAATCAGTCCATAGAAGCTGTTCAGTAGAAGTCCAGATTTGGGATTAACTAAAAACTTTAAGTAGTTATACATATGCTTAAAGAACTAATAAACTACTTCTAAAGAATTAATGGGAAGTATGAGTACAATGTCTCACAAATAAAAAAATATCAGTAAAGAGGTAAAATTTATTTTAAAAAAATATTTTGCAGCAGTAAACTACAAAATCTGAAATAATTTGAACTACTAGAAAAAGATTTGGTAAACTTTAAGATAAGTAAATTGAGATTATCCTGTCTGAAAAACAGAAAGACAAAAGAGTGAGGAAGCATTGTTGAGGAATAGAGAAAAATTATAACCTTCAAAATTGTTGACTGGATTGTACAATGATGCATTGGAAAAGTTTGGCAGTTCCTCAAAGTAAGTATAGCATTACTTTATAACCCAGTAACTCTATTTGTAGTCATAAACCCAAGAGAAATTAAAGTAACGTGCCTACAAAAAAACTTTTACACAAATGTTTATAACAGCAATAATAATCCAAAAGAAGATATAATTCAAATATAGACCAAATGACTCTCATATTTATACAATGGAATGTTATTTGACAGCAAAAATGGAGTATTAACTCACATTATAACATGAATGAACTTTGGAAAGATTATGCTAAATTAAAGAACCTAGTCATAGAAGAACACATATTATACATTTTTATTTACATGAAATTTCTAGAATAGGCAAAACGATAGAGATAGAAAGTAAATTAACAATTGCCAGGACTTAGTGGAAGAAAATGAAAATCGATTCTAAATAGATATGGTGTTTCTTTCTAGTAGTTAATATGCTCTGAAATTAGATATGATGGCTGTCCATCTCTGACTATAGTAAAAGCATTTAAATATGCACTTTTTCTTTTAGTAGCTTACTTTAAAAAAATTCTTAATTTATTATTATTTTTATGGTAACATTGGTTAACAAAATTCAGCAAGTTTCAGCTGTGCATTTTAACAGTAAGGCATATATATATTTACATTGTGCATTCACTTCCCATTGCTAGATTTCTTTCTGTCACTACATATTGACCCCTTTTAAACCATCTACCTTCTTCTTTCCCCCACCCAAGACCCTCTGGTAATCACTAGTTTATTGGTCATGTCCATGAGTCTTTGTTTGTTCTGTTCTTTTGTTGTTTTTAGATTTATATCCCACATATAAGTGATATCATGTGGTTTTCAATTCTTTCTCTCTGGCTTATTTCACTTAGCATGATTATCTCAAGGTCCATCCAGGTTGTTGCAAACAGCAGTATTTAATCTCTTCTTACAGCTGTGTGATATTCCATTATACACACACACACACACACACACACACACACACACACACACACACACACTAAAGCTTTCTTATCCAATCATCTATCATAGGACACTTTGGTTGCTTCCACTTCCTGACAACCGTGAATAGTGCTATGAGCATCACTGTGTAAATATCTTTTGGGATATGAGTCTTCAAGGCTTTGGGGTAAATACTCAGTATAAGGATTGCTGGATCAAATTTAATAAACTAGAATTAATGGACAAGTACTAAGAAAGATACTACCATCCTAGACTGAATCAAGAACTGGAATATCAAAATAGACTGATCAGCAGTATGGAAATTGAAACAATCATCAAAAACCTACCAAAAAGTAAAAGTCTAGGACAAGATGGCTTCACAGGTGAATTCTACTAAACATTCAAAGATGATTTAATACCTATTCTCCTCAATATCTTTCAAAAAATCAAAGAGGAGGCAATACTTCCCCACTCCTTTTATGAGGCCAACATTGCTCTGATAACAAAACCTGGTAAAGATAACACAAAAAACGCAAACTATAGACCAATATCTCATAAACACAGATGCAGAAATCCTAAATAAGATACTAGCAAACTGAAAACAGCAACATATTTAAAAGATAATACACCACGATTAAAGGCTTCATTTCAAGGGCAGACACGATTCAACATACACAAATCGATTAATGAGATACACCACATAAACAAATTAAAAAAATAAGAATCATATGATCATATTAATAGACGCAGAAAAAGCCTTCAACAAGATACAACATCCATTTATGATCAAAATACTTAAGAAAATCGGTATAGAAGGAAAGTACTTAACATAATAAAGGCCATAAATGACAAACCCTCAGGTAGCATTATACTTATGGTGAAAAACTAAAAATCTTCTCTCTAAGATCAAGAAGACATGGCTGTCCACCATCACCACTGTTATTCAATATAACATTGGAGTGCCTGCCATCAAGCAAGAGACCTATGCACTTTAAAAGGAAGAATTTCATACTTTGTGAAAATATCCCAATAAAATTGTAATTTAACAAATCTTTATGGACAAAGATTGCTTTGACAAAAACTGAGCATGTTTTCACCTTATTATGTTGTACTGGTTGCTTTAAGACAATGTAAGAAAAAATGAGTAACATTACATACTTGTGGTTGTTCCTTGTATGTAATATGTTTTAGAAAACATTTTTTTATATTTTGCTTAGCTATATACTATTGTAGTTAAAAAACTGAAAGAAAAAATTCTAAAAATATTGCTTTGTCTTTTCTCTAAAGAGATAGATATTTTGTGTTTTTGTATATGTATAAACTAAAAAAATTAAAAATGCACAATAAAATGTATGTATAAATTTTATATATGTAAACAATAGACATTAAATAGAAATAAAATAAAAATCTATAATCTCATGCAACAATATAGATATTGCAAACATAATTATAAGTGAAAAAAGACATACAAAAGAGTATAGATAACGATTCGATGTATATGGTATATAAAAAGTAAGCATAACTAATTTGTGTTATTTGAAGTCAGGATAATGATTATCATGGTAGGCACAAGTGAGGAAACCTAGACTTCTGTGGTGCTGGTAATAGTCTGTTTCTTGGTATGATTGCTGGTTTTATGGTTGCGTGAATTCATGAAAATTCATTGATCTGTTCATTTAGGAGTATGTAAACTTTTCTGTATCTACATTATATTTCAAAGAAAAGCTTTAAAAGAGTAGAAATGTGTTGCCATGCAATTTACTTAGTGTTTTCACTGTGGAATTAAGTGGAAAATTAAGAGAATTACATCTAATTAAGAATCACAAACTGTTCAACTTCTCTTAAGTAAGCTTGGGAGACATGGAAGTAATTGACTGTATAAACTTATTTAAGTAATGTGTAATGTTAAATCAAAATATTGAGGACAATAATGATGACTGCCTGTCTTCTCATGCTCAATATTGTGATAGTATCAATGAATAATAGAGAATTGAGAGTGGGGGATGGAGACGAAGAGGCTTCTGACCTTTTCCATATTTTTTTTTCCTTCAGCAGTTACTTAAATACATTTATCTTCATGATAGGCTTTTGTTTATTGCATTAACAATTTAATAAAACTCTCAATGCAGAGGAAGTCATTTATATATGTGGATTCTTTAGTGCATAGACATATTTAATTTTTCTGAATCTTAGATACTTGAGAATATTTGATTTCTCAGGAATGCCAGGGCTTTGTACATTTCCAGAGTTATTAACAACTCTTTTTGAAAAGACTAGACATGTTTGACTAAGTGATTCTGGAAAGAATATAATAAATATGAGTGGGTGCTTCTGACAGATTGATAATATATAGAATTTAATACATATATTGAATACAAATATTATAAATTTAAGGCCAATTTTATTATATTTTTTCTAGTAGCTCTAAATCCCTAAATAGCTACGACACATTATGCTACCATGACACTGCTACAGAGTTAGCAGCTTCAGTTCCTCAACAGGCATATAAATCAAAAAGGACAATTGAAATTTCTTAGATATTTGCAAATAACTTTAGTATCCACAGAAATATTTTATTTCCAAAATAAAAGTGTTTTATTTTACATTACCCTTTCCAGAATGAATGAGTAATTTGTTAAAACCACTCTGTAAGTATAAATACTAGTTTTTATAGTTAGAGTTACATACATTATTTAATTTAGACTCATAACAAATAAAAAGTTACATAAAATTTCAGGCAAGATACACAACATGAAAGGGCCTTTCCAATAAAAGGTTATTAATAGCAGTCATTGTAAGATTCTCTCTTAAATGCAGAAACTAAATTTTTAAAACAAAAACATGGATTGCACGCAGAGAAATTAAAATTTTAAGTCATTTGGAGCTGCTTGAAGTGAGTTCAGAGAAGTTTAATTCCTGAACCAATTTGAAGTTGATCGTTTTTCTTTCTAGATGTTATCTGGTTGCAATTTAGTAAATAATGTATTCATTCCTGTCCATAACTCCACTTCAACTTTTAAGAAGTACACATCAAAAAGTATGTATTGCATTTTTCTATTGTAATTCTTACAAAGCACTCTAACAGATTAACTTAATCACAGAAACCAGTGATAGACTAAGATAAGTGCTAGTTCATTTCTTTTGTAGGCCGTCCAGAAGCCTATTTTGTGATGAATGAAAATCACCCAATTAGTACTTTATGTCAAGCATTTTGTCTTCATCTTTCTTTTCCATCCACAGCCTAGCATCAAGGCAGATATTTGAGTTAGTATTGGCTGAAAAACTGAATAATTTACATGCTGCTACTACGAAATATTTATTTTATTATTAATACTTTGTACGGCCTTAACAAAATTCACTGTTTTCCATTTTCATGGTTAAAATGAGAAAAACCCTCAAAGAATATTTTAAAATAATTGTTTTTATAACATCAATTGATGTGTTAATTATAATATTCTTTGAACCTGAAGTTTTCTTGATCTTAGCAGAAAGAGTTAAGGATAGATTTGTACATAACTGCGACTTGACAGGGTGACAATAGTTAAAAACCCTATAAACTGAAAGATACATTCAGTTTTCAGAGAAGTTAAAATATTTTTTAAAAAATAATTGATGAAATAGGATGAATACAAGCTAGTTTGTCTCTAGGAAAAATAATATGTAAGTTGTGTTGACTGTTGCCCCTTTCATGTCACCTACTTTATTTACACACATATGCTAATAGTCTTGCCCACCTTTGATGATCTTCCACTGGCTTGCCCCCATTCTTCTTTCTAATTAGATCCATTGCTATATTCACCTTCCAAGCTCATTCTAGTGTTTTCAAACTTAAATGTTCATTGGAGCTCTATTCTAATTTTTTACTTTTTTTTAATAGAAAAATTTTATTTTTTCCAAAAACTATGACAAGGCTTCATGACAGACTAGTAAGTAATCTTTTAAAAAAAAAGTTTGACCATTTAGCCAGACAATTATAACACTTAGCTTCAAGTAGAATAACACGAAATAGATATTTATTTATTTTCTCACAATTTCATCAGGATCAACTCACGCCCCTCAGACACTGTGACAAATGGGGATTCAGAGAAAAGCACGATAGACGTGTGTCCTCAACCCATGGATTTTATATTCTAGCAGGATAAATTTCTGACAAATCATATTCAAAGCTCTTCCTGAAAAACACATTATTTATTGATTTTCAATTTAATAGTAATGTATGTACAATGTGAAAATTCACATATGCAAGCATTTAAGTATAATGATAAATATCTTTTATTCATTCTCCAGTGGAAATTAGCTTTAAATGTTTCAGTGTATACTTCTAGGTCTCCCTTTCTCCAAAATATTTACCTATTATGTGTATCAAGCAATTATTTTCACTTTCCAAAAATAAGACAGACAATCCAAAATTTTCATTTACTGCCATCTATTATAGGCCAAGAGCTGTGTCTTCACAGATATTTTTATTTTTTCCAACAACACTAGGAGAGTGAGATTAATTTTTGTTTTGCTAAGAACTAAGAACTAAATCTCAAAGGAGCTAAATAAAGTATCTAAGATGAGAGCTAAAACATAATAAACGACAGTGCTATGTATAGATAAATGTTAAGAATAGAGTGATCAATTATCTCAGTTTACCTGGTCTTTTACAGCTTTAGCACTGAAAGTACCACATCCAGGGAATCCCCACAGTCTCAGACTGTTCTAGAAAAAGAAATGACTGCTAAGTTGAAAAAAAATGTAGGTGGAAAATTGTGAGAAAGCATAATTTAAAAAATATATTTCTAAATATTTCTTGCTTTTTTCATCTTTATTGAAATATAAGAAAATCAGTTACTTGTATTTACATTGTACAATTCAATGAATTTTTTTCAATTATACTTGGCATACAATAATATACCAGTTTCATTGATCAGTGGTCCACATAACTCTCAAAGTGATCAGCCCACTAAATCTAGTACCCCTTTCCCCCTTACATATTTATTACAACATCATTAACCATCTTCCTCATGCTATACTCTACATCTCCATCTCTACTCTGCAACTATCCATTTGTACCCCTTTTTCCTTTGTCTTTTTTTGTCCTCCCCACCCTCGCCTTTCATCTAGCAGCACTCAAAATATTCTCTATGAGTTTATTTCTGCTTTTGCTGTTGATTTTGTTCTTTAGGTTCCACACATACATGAAATCACGTGATATTTGTCTTTCTCTATCTGATCCATTTCCATTAGCACAATATCTTCTAGGTCTATCAAAGCAATATCTTTTTCCATCCACTTCCTTTTAGTCTCTCTGTGTCTTTTAATCTGAAATGAGTCTCTTCCAGAAAGCATATAGGGGTCTTATTTTCTTATCCATTCAACCACTCTATCTTTTGGTTGTAGCATGTAATTATTTTCCATTTGAAGTACTTGTTGACAGGAATGTAGTTATCACCATTTTTTATTTTCGTTTTTTGATACATGTTTTTTTCTCCTTAAAGAAGTCTCTCCAACTTTTCCTGTAATACTGGCTTGGTTATGATTAATATCTTTAGCTTATTTTTGTCTAGAAAGCTCTTTATTTGTCCTTCAGCTCTAAGTGATAGCTTTGCTGGATAAAGTATTCTTAGTTGTAGATCCTGGGTTTTCATTACTTTGAATATTTTATGCTAAAATCTTCTGTCCTGTATGGTTTTTTTTTTTTTTTTAAATCAGCTGCCAGTTTTATAGGTGCTCCCTAGTAGGTAAGTAATTGCTTTTCTCTTGCTGCTTTTAAAATTCTCTCTTTGTATTTAATACTTGGCATTTTAATTATGTTGTGTCTCAGTGTGGGTCTTTTGGGGTTCTTGGTTTTTGGAACTCTCTGAGCTTCCTGGGGTTTTATGTCTATTTCCTTCACCAGGTTAAGGAAGTTTGCCATCATTATTTCTTCAAATAGCTCTTCAACATCTTGTTTTTCTTCAGGTATCCCTAAGACACAGATATTTTTACCTTTAATAGTGTCCCATAGGCTCCTTAAATTATTATTATTATTATAGTCTTAGCTTCTTTTTCTTGCCACTCTAATTTAGTGTTAGTTTTCTCATCCTTTAGAAAGGTCATTTGATCCTCTTCTTACTCACTTTGTTTATTCCAGTTAATATATTTCTCATCTCAGATATTGTGTTCATTTCTGACTGGTTCCCTTTTATAATTTTCTTTCAATTTTTACGTTTTTATATCTCTTTGTTGAAGTTCTCACTGAATTCATCTACACTTCCCATAAGTTAATTGAGCATCTTTATAACCAGTGTTTTGATTTTGCATCTGTTAGATTGCTTGACACCATTGATACTGGGTCTCTATTCTGTTCTCTCATATGGTTTCTGCTTGTCTTCCCATTTTGGCTGCCTTTCAGTGTCTGTTTCTGTTTACTAAGCAAAGCTCCTAAGTTTTCCAGTCTTATTATTATGGATTTGTGTAGTAGGTGTTCAGTGGCACAGTACTGAGAGTGGTTCAGCTGTAGGCCGAATTTAGCCCCCGCATGTTCCTCTCCAGGGCTACTCGTTAAGATTCAGCAAGAATCCAAGATGCTATTCTTATAGTTGTCTCAAGAAACCACAACAGAAAATGAGGCTGGCTGCCACTAGTGTGGGTGTAAGCACAGCTCATCAAAAAGCACCTAACTCACTGAGGATACATGTGAATGTGGCTTGGGTGAGGCTGGGAGTTGGGGGAGGCAGAGTTTAGGAAATCCTCTGGGTGGAGCGACCTCTGTTATCCAGTTGACGAGGTCTCCACTATGGGAGCAATGAGTCCACACACTTGGAGGGAGGAGGGCTCAACAGAGGAACAATGGATACCACTGGCACTTCTGTACAGAGTGAGTCTTGCCTCAGCCCTTAGACAACTCAGTGTCCCCCATCAGTCCCTCGATGGAACCGGCACTGGTGCTTAAATGTCCACTCCTGGACACAGCCCTTGAAGAGGTGTCTATAGCAGCCACTGCCTCTGTCCCACTCAGCTGCTCAGGCCAGGCACCCTTGCACCCTCGCCCATTCCTACCTTCTGACAATGCAGGGTGCTTTCTTAGATTTCTCCCTAGTTGTATGACTTGTTCATCTAGATCCCAGATGATTTTTTTCTTGAAGTTTGCATCTTATTTCTGACACAACTTTGAATTGGTCGCCAGAGAGATGAACAAAGTCTCTGTCATCTATGCCACTTTTTCTTCTCCCTATTCTAAATAATTTAAAGTTACTCCTTTTTCTGGAAGCAATCAGAAGAATTAAACATGATTCTAAAGATAGAGTCAGTTAGGCAGTTTTATTGTTGTATATCACTGTCTTGGTATACATAATCATTTATTTTGGAAAAGCATATTCTTTCTAGAAATAGCAATGCTTCTACTACATAACAAGAAATATTAAAACCTTGTAAGTAAGGTAAATAAATCTTTAAAGGGCAAAGTATTTCTAATATGTAGTATTTGATGTTTTTGCAAGCATGATGACCTTCACAAGCTTGTTACTGATTGAATTTTATCTGATTTTTTTTTCTAGAAAACACTATGTTATAAATGCAGTCTATATTCTAGGCACGATATACCTCATTTTTTTGTCAGAACCTGAGAAATATGGGAATGCCTCTTATTATCAAGTCTCTTTGAGCTTCAGAAAACAAACTTATCTTTGAACTTTTGTTTATAAAATACCTTTTTCATTCCATGAGTTTCAACATCAAGAATATTTTAAAGAAATGATGATAAAGGTAACATGATAAATACTAAAAGCGCTATTATGTATAAAATTGTGTTGAATTAAAAGTTGCTATAATAATTATACTGTTTGTTTTTTTTAATTATTTTGCTAAGCCATTTTTTGCATTATTTTTGTTTATATTTATCTGAATATAAGTGCTGCTTTAATACTTTTTATTAACAGGTAATTTATCCCATTCAATTTAACATTTTTTCTTTAAGTTCCTCACTAACATGATAAAGTTTTACTTACATCCAGCCAAGCACCAGCCAACACGCATGAAGAACAGCCACCAGGCTGAGCCCTCCCTGGATTACTGACCCACAGCATCATGAGCAAATAAAACAGCTATTGTTTTAAGTAAAAAACAAACAAACAAACAAACAAAAAACAAAAACAAGACCTTCTTCCCAGAACAGGGTCAGAATGTGTAATAAATACATTAAATATGTTTTTTAGTTCTTAACTATAACTGACTATACATTCCTTTGTCTATAACTTTAATAGTAGTCAATATTTTTTAAAGTTTCTTCTATTTTTAGTGCACTCTTACAAGTCAAAAAATTGAAATTCTGTGAGTAAAAAGGAGAAAAAATTTATTAAAGATAGAAGTGTGTATAAATATATATATTGGATTTAGTGTTGGTAATGAAGGGAAATTTTTCCTGATAATCTTTTATTTACCTATTTATCTATTTTATTGTTTTCTTGTTGTTTATATTTTCTGAGGTAATAAGTATATTTTTAATTTCTAAAAATTTAATAATTCGTACATTGATAGAATTATTTACAAGATAGTTCTATAGTTCTCAAAGTGTTTCCCACAAGATCTAAATCACTTTCATAATAATACTAAAACTCATTTTACTTTTTACTATGTGACATTTGCACTTTTTATGACAAAGCAATGGTAGCTAAAACGGCTGGTGCTCAGTGCAAAGGCATTGCATTACCCAAATGTTTGTTATAGTTTTCACTGTCACACACTCACAAAATAAAATAACTTTTTCAATTAAAAATCTTCTTGAAGAAAAAAACTTTATTAAATCTCAATACTTAGATATATGGCTTTATGAAATAGTTTCTGTGACAAAATTATAAGAACAATTAAGGAATTAATGAAGGAACAAATACAAAAAATATAAGAATGACAAAAAAATTTTTTCTGCTGCCTACCAAAAAAATACAATGATTATCTTCCAGCAAAGCACTTGTGTAAATGTTTGAGTTGTGAGCTGAACAGATTTTCATAAAACAATATTGTTGATAGAAACAAGAACTGACAAATAAACAACGGTTTTTCACAGTAGGGTAGTTGGCAGACATTTTATTGAAAATGAATAAAGGAAACCTGTCTTTACAAGAAAAATGGTCAAGAGTATTATTCACAATTTAAAATTTGAGTTTTCAAGCAAAAATTAAAATACTGTAAAACCTGTATTTACCGTTATATTTTTTTAATTCCTTTTCAATATATAAAGATGTTCTTAATGAAATTCATTGTCATGTTAAAAGATATAATTATTTGATATTATAAAACAAAATTTACTTATTTAGCAGTTATGAATAACTTAGGTTAGTATTTTACAATTGGTGAATGCCTGATATAATGTAAAAAATAATGGGTGGGTTAAAAATTGATTCTAAGTGCAAAACAAGCCAATGGATTCTATTGAAACTAAGTACAAAAAGTTCACTGGTATGGTTTTAGATTCCACATCACAAATAACCCTTGAAAAATCAATTGTCAAGATTTGGTTTAATATAAAAAAGTGTATTCATCCACTATTATCTGAAAAACAATTATAATATCTTTATATTTATTTTACAATTACATATTTGTGCTCATATACTACAACCAAAGCATGTGGCAACAGATTGAATGCAGAGTACCTATGAGAATCTAGCTGTACTTCGTTGTTCTGAGACCAGTTCTGATGTGTGGGTAGGCAGGTCTACACATAGAACCAAGCAATTCTCAGAAACCGGTAGGTTGTTGGAGAATTCAACTCAATTCAGACACTATCTACCTTGAGCTAGTGTTATATCAGATTACAGGGTTAGTTTTGCAAGACTGCCATGCCTCACTGTCCCCACTTCAGACACAGTCTGAAGTTCAGATTATCACCTGCACTTCTGACTAATCAGCTATAGATGGGAGGTTTCCACAACCCTATGCTTGAACTTCAGAAGCCAGTTCAAGTCTAGGTTGTTATCTATACTTTTGACTGAGATTCCCACAACCTCCTCCTAGGGTTTAATTTGCTAGAGCACCTCACAGAACTCAGAGAAACATTTTCCTTGTTAGATCACTGGTTTGTTAAAAAGGGATATAACTCAGGAACAGCCAGATAGAAGAGATACATTGGGCAAGATATGGGAAATGAGGTGGGCACTTCCATTCCCTCTCCAGGTGTGCCACTCTCCCAGAACCTCCATGTGTTCATCAACCTGAAAACTCTCCAAACACCATCCTTTTAAATTTTCATGGAGACTGTTTTATAGGTATGATTGCTTAAATTGTTGGCCATTGGCCATTGAACTTCATCTCCACCTGCTCTCTCCTCCCTAGAGGTGAGGGTTGGGGAATGAGACTAAAAATTGCAACCTCTACTCATTTGATTGGCTCTACTGGCATTTGGCCCCATCTTTATATGCTTTCCAAAGTCACCTCATTAACATAACAAAAAAAGATTTTCTGCTACCTACCAAAAAAGTACAATAATTATCTTCTAGCAAAGCATTTTATCACTTCAAAAACTTAGGGAATTCCAAGTGTTTAAGGAGCTCTGTGCTGGAAATGGGAATAAAGACAAAATGAATATTTCTTCGAAGCCACAACAGTATAAGCTGTATTTTTTAAACCATACTTTAAAGAGATTTGGAAAAACATAAATCAGTGCCACTCTTCTTACAGTTTTATTTGTAATGTCAAGTGAATATTTCAGTATTTTAAGTATTTTCTCATTTTTAATATCTAATTGGTACATAGAACTCATAAGCAAAAGTGATTCACAGTTCTCAATTTTTTAAAAAGTATAAAAGTCTCTTCAAAACTTTTGAGAATTTTTTGAAGTTTGAGAATCTCTGTACTATATATTTGTTGAAAGAATATGAACAAAGTAGACACCTCAATGGCAAATAAATATTTGAAAAGATTCCAACCTTCTTAGTAGTAGTTGTTAGGAAACTCTATATTAAATCTAAATTTAAATTTAAATCTAAATCTACATCAAAGTCTATATATAACTTTAAATACAATCTAAATCAAATGCTAAATTAAATTTAAATGACATATATATGTACACCTAAATTGAATCTATATCAAAGTAATAGGGGAATTTTTTAGACAAACAGAACAAAGAGATTACAAGGGTGAATGATTAGAATATTCATCTAATGTCTGACCCAAATTACCCCACATCTCTGTGTATGAAAAAGACCAAGCTTGGGAGTTGTGAAAACAAAGAAGAATTTTAGTAATCCAGTGGACAGATGATGATAGTATGGGCTGGTAGCAATATAGAGGGAGAGAAGTACCCAGTTTTAAGAAGTATTTACCTAAAATGACTCAGCAATACTTTATAATTAATTCTAAGTAGTTATAGCGTGAGAAAGAAGTGTCTAAGATGTCTTCTAATTTTTTTGCTTGGAAGACCAAAAATAAATGGTGTCATTTATTGAGATAAAAATATAGATAAAGGAGCAGCCTTGACTGGCAAGACAATATCAATTTAGAAATTATAACTTTCAAGAGGAAATGCTCATCTGTTTCTACATAAACATTTAAATAAGTGCTTAGAGCTGAGGAAACAAGTTACAAAAGGAACAATAGATTTTAGTCATTAGAACACTGGTGGTTACTGAAACCATGGGAATAAATTAAAAGTAAAGGATTAGAAGATATAAACCAGAACTCCGTGATGTGGGCATAGGAAAGACAGCATTTTAGGAGAGTGAGAAGCAAAAGTAATTTAAGTAAAGAAGATGATGCGATTTCAAAGAACAAAGCAAGATTGGGTGGTTATCCATTTTACATGTTTCTGAGAGATGAAGAAAGGTACATTTTGAGAAATATCTAGTATGAGGTACAAAGTATAATCAATGACTTTGACAAATACAGTATCAGAGGAATGGGTGGAATGCAAGTGATTGAGAAAGTAGTAGTCAGGAGTGGAAAATAAACAAAAGAAGGCAGCTATATTAATCCTACACAAAGACCATATAAATAATTGTAGCTTATCAAAATTTATGCTGGTATTGTGGGGGGAATGCCTCTTTACACATGCTATTTAACTGAAGATTTTTTATCTATAGAAGATCTATAATATATCAGCTAATGTATATTCAAACTCCCTTGAAATATAAGAACTTAACATTTACAACTGTTTTATTTTTCAAATATCATGGTAAAGTTTATAAATGGCAGAAATGCTTCAACAAATATGTCAAATTCAATTACTATTATATCTATAAACCTTACATATAAAAAGCAAAATACAAAAATATCATTCTATAATTTTCATTATTTATTGCCTTTTTTAGTTAGAAGAATAAAAATTTCTATTGCATCTTTCATTGTTCAGTTTTCTGTATTGTTATGAACATAATCTCATCTGTCCTTCTAATACCTCATAGTCATATCGAAAGAATTATTGACCAGGCTTTAGATAGAACTTATATATTTTTTTCTCAAACAAATCTTTAGTGTACATATATGGATTAACACTCAGTAAACTAAATTTTTCTAACACTAGAAATTTACGTAAGCAACATTACATTTTCTATGCACTATCTAACAATGCATGCAGTAAGCATTTTTCACGTATTATATTATTAAATCCTCAAATTAACTCTTATTATATGAGGAAATTGAGATTTTAAAAGATTGGGAACTTGTTTATACTTACTAAATAAAGAATCTGGGTTAGGACTTCAAATTTGTTTGTATTTATTCATTCATTCATTCATTCATTCATTCATTTATTCAATAAATACCAGTTCCAGTCCTATTATAAGTTAATCACCAGGGTGGATTCCTGAGATATACTAATGAATAAAACAAAGAAATATTTTTCTCACTGTGCAACTTATTTTTAATTGAGGCAAAATCAGACAATAAACAGTAAACATTAAATAAGTAAATAATACAGTAGGCTAGAACAGATGTTGGCAAGCTTTTTCTAAAAGGCCAAATAGAAAACATTTCAGGCTTTGCCAGCCATAAGTTTGCTGTTGTAACTACTCAACTCTGCCATTGCAGTGTGAAAGTAGTTGTAGACAATATGTTCACAGATGAGCATGGCCATGTTCCAATAAAACTTAGTTTGTAAAACAGGTGATGAGCTCTAGATTTGGCCCATAAGCTATAGTTTGCCAGCTCTTGTGCCAAAAGATAAGTGCTTGTTCTGTTTTTTGTTTGTTTGTTTTTGAGTCTATATTTTTCTATTAATCTATATATTATATACATTAATCAAAGGGCCAAACTAATAACAAATTTATACATCTTCCCTGTAATCCATCTTTCACAGCCAGTGAAAATCATGTTACAAACCTTCTAACCAATCACTAAGTCCAAGCATCTAACTCTCACACACCAAACCAGTATTTCCTCTGCTCTAAATCACCTAGAGCCACATACCAGATGACTAGAGACTATCTCTATAGGCTAAAGCCTACTGACATTATTTAAATTAGCTATCCATAAAAAGTTTCTCTTTGGATTAAAGCCCTAAAAATAAAATGTGCCTAGCACGATCTAAAAACAACAAGGATGTCACTGTGGCTTGAGCAAAGTGAAGAGAGAGAGAGAGAGAGAGAGAGAGAACGAGCATGTGAGCTGGAGGATATGATAGCAGATCATAAAGGGGTTTATGGGCCAGAGTAAAGATTTTACATTTTACTGTAGAAAAGGGACCAGGAAATGTGTAAAATGATCTGTTTACCTTTTAAATTATGTTTCATGGCTATTGTGATAAAATACAGAGTAGGGGTCAAAGGTCACAGCAGAGAGAATCAGTTTGGAGGTTCTTGTAGAAACTCAGGCAAGAATGGATGGTAGTTTGGACAAAGCTCATAGCTATGGAGGAAACAGTAAAAAGAGATCAGGTTCTAGGTATATTATTTGAAGTTAGAAATGACAAGATGTCCTGACCAAGTCTCCATGTTCTCGTTTACTATATATTACTGAATTGATATCTATCTCTTTTGTTATTTTTTCATTGAAATGATATTGTTTATATCCATTAATTCACTTATTCAACTAGAAATTACATACTAGTTAAGAGCCAAATACATTCTTAGTTTCTAAGACAGTAAAACCTTGTCCTTGGTTTTAAATGACATCCTAACATACTCATAGGTTATATATAAACATCTATATTGTCTTAACAAATATTAAAACAGGGATAGAGATAGAGATATTTTTATATAGATATAGGTCTAGATATAGGCATAGGTGTAAATACAGGTAAGGATAAAGTTAGAGATAAAGGTAGAAGTGATGATAAAGATAGGTAGAGATGATAGAGATTAAAGATGGAGACAGAGAAATGATAGATATAGAAATAGATAATAGTAATGCAAAACTAGCTGTGATAGTGTTGTGATAGAGGTATGACTCTGATATGGTGAAGGCAAAATGGACACATTATAGTTTCCATTCCCACCTGGGTATGTGGAGACAGGATACACTTTATCTAGAGAAATACATGTACTGAACTTTTAAAACAGACAACTAGGAGGTAACAGTAGAACAAGGTGGGGAAGGCAAAAGAAAGAGAACTATGAGTTGATGAGATAACATGGTAAGTCATAGAATCAACATGATCAAAAGTACTGAAGCAAGAAACAGCCTGAAAGGAAGCCAAAGATAAATTCAGAGATAAGCAGGAGCCAAATTTTGGAGAAACTTGTAGAATTCACTAAGTTTAGATTTATCCTTTAGTTATTTATAGAACAAGTGAAGTTTCAAATAGAGAAATAAAAAAAAATAAGAATTTCATTTATAAAAAAGTTTTTTAGCAGCCAGCAAGATACAGATAGGATTGGGTAAGAAGTTGCAGAAAAATGCAGAGTGATATATACATGAATTCTTTTTTTTTTAACAAATTAGTCTAGCGTGACAACTATATATGTAAACAAATAATTACAAAAAACATGGTAAGTACTGAATATTACAGACGATCAGTGTTTTCACAAAGAATATTATAGAAGTAAAGTTTTATGTATATGTGCATATATAAAAATATATTTGTATATATACACACAAAAATGCACACATGCAAATGCACACACATATATGAATTTTCTACTGAGGTGCAGTATTTCCAAGAAATAAAATAGAAAACCTTGTAATCTGCCCTTAAGAATAACATTTTAGTTAATAAAATATTTGTACATTTATTTGAGAATAAGAATTTAAACCAACAAATTTTAAGCCAACAAATTTTTTAAATGGCAGATGGATTTATGAATTAGGTTGTATTGATATAATGAAAACACTGACTAAGATGACCAATATGGTGTTTGTCAGAAACATAAGTACTTTAGTCAAATAGATTGATTGTATAGTGATTGCTCATTTACAGCATATGAAAATAAAGAAACAATCTACATGTAGATAGTGACAAACATTGCAGAACCACTGGCTTTCACATATTCCTACTTATCTAATTTTTGTGACATAAATAGATTTGTCACAGAGCCATAATTATGAACAAGCCATAAAATCTGAGCTTGTGTCCATATGGAAAATTAAGATTATCTAAGTGATAAATGAGTTTCAAATAACATCTCGGATATACTTATATTCCTCTAATTTTTTTTCTATTCTATTCTTACAAAAGCAAGACATTTGGGTTCTAGAAGAGACAATTAGAGATATTATCCAGAATTTGTCAATTCAAGTGTTCAGATTCTTCTTAAAGTAACAGTTTTGATCTAAAATGAGCATATACATACTTTCTAAATGTCAACATCTTTGACTTTTCTCCTTCTATAGACTTTCCTAAATATTATGCTTTAATATTATATATCATTTTATGAAATAAAATGTTACTTAGTTCTTACTATGTTCCAGACACTTTTATAGTCACTAAACATACAATGATAAAAAAATATAAATGACAAATTAAATATTTAAATTTTCTGATGACAGGTAAGAAAAAAACTAATTACTTCAAAGAAGCATAAGAATAGTTGGTAACATAAATATTTTAGAGAATTTTTATCCTTTTCTTATATCTTACATGTTGATGTTTCCCATTTTTGATTATCTTCCATTTTCACTTCATACACTTCTTCCCAGGAAAATGCTATTCAGAGACTAAGGCTTTAATACCTAAATCTATGATTTTTTCTACTAAATCTGTTTTTGAATCATACTGCTATAATTAACTGCCTACTAAATATCACTATCATTAGAAAATTCAAATTTTTCCCTTTAAAAATGAAATTAAATCTGTACCCTGCTCCATCTCTTCACTTTCCCTTAACTCATCAGCAACAACCAAATCTGATCCTTCTCTGATTTTTATCATAATGAATGACATTATTATCTATCAAACGGTTCAAGTCAGAAATCTGGGAGTCATTTTGCACACTTTCAACTTCCTGCCACCCTTTATTTTTATCCCTTCCAAATGCAATCAATTACCTAAGCCTTTTCAATTCAATCACCTCAATATTTCTATTATTATTCATTTCCACTTATTTTAGCCTAGTTTGATTTTATTTTTTTCATATACTGCAGAAATTCCAAGTCTACTTTTTTTAAGTAGTCCATATTATCATTTTAAAGAAACCACGCTTCACCAACTTGACTTCTATTCAAAACTTTCAATAGTTTCACATTGCTAATAGAAAAGAAACCTTTATCTCCAAAGACACAGTCATGTGGTCATGATCTATCTGTCTGCTAAATCCCTGCCCATTGTCATCCTCTGCCACTTCATGGCTTAGAGTTTATGCTTGAGCAATAGTGAGATCTTTGTGTATATGATGTGCACTGACTGTGTTTGCTATTTTTTCTCCCTGGAAGAAACTCGTCCCTCTTCTGACAAGAGAGTTTCAACTTCTTCTTTAAGAATCGCCAGAAATGTCACTTCTGCTTTTATGCTTTCTTTTATTTACTCCCTCCAGTGGACTTTGGTGCTCTGTTTTTCCTTTTTCCAAAGCACCTAGCACATAACTGTGATTATATTATGCTGTAATATATACTATAAGTGCCTTGATAGTAAGTGCCTTCTCTCTTCCTATAAATCCTCAAACCCCAAAAAAGGGAGTACTTATTATAAAGCACAAAACTAGTTGAAAGAATAAATAAAATCTTCATTGTGATTTGTTTCATTTATATATAGATACAATCTCTAGGTTTTTATCTTTGTGTATTTCATGTCAGGACTCAGTAGCATAACACAAGCCTATGTGTACTTGGCACATAGTAGGCTCTCAGTAAGTGTTTGTTAGAAAGCAGTAAGTCAGAGTCCAGATTCTTCTATTGATTAAGCATGCAAGTTTTAGTTAGTCATTCATTTTTCTCAAACCCCACTCTCTCATTTGTAAAATGGAGATGGTTATATTTGCCATGCTGACTCCTAATGATTGTTGTATGATTGAAATGAAATAATGAATATAAAAATATTTAGAAAATAATACAATCTTGTACATGTGTTATTTAAAACACTGCTGTTGATGTATTTATCTTCAAAGAAAACTATATCTGAAAAATCCTGAAGTTACTGGTTTCCAGACTGATGTAGCATCTCCAGACAAATCAGATTCCTTTGATGTTACAAATTGATGTCTTATAAAAGCTACAATAAGAAAAAAATTTCTCTTACTAGAATTTAAAATCACATGAATTAAGACCTTATCTTGTAACAGTGAAAAGGCCAACTCCCAAATAAAATAGAGCCCTTGTTTGTGCCATAAATCTATATAGCTATATCTTAATGAAGGGCAAATAATTGAAAACATATAATGTTTGAATGTGTTATTTTTGATTCTCTTTTATCTAAGAAATATTCTTTCTAAGAAGTCCCATTAATCAATGAAAATCATACTTAATGGTATTAAATATTTATTTCAAATTAGCACCTCCTACACACACAAATGCAGTTTTCTAAGTATAATGACTTTCATCACTTACTATGATAATACTTACTAGATTTTTACTAGTATGCATCAACCAAAATGCAATATATTATATTGAGTGAAAATTACAGATTAGATTTAATTTACATAGAGATGTTTTCTTAATTTATTTGTCATTCACCAGTTACATATATCCTTATGAAATCCTACATTGTATTGTGCTAAAATGGAAGTTATTTTCAAAAATAAAGTTCCAAAAAATGATAGTCAATTAATAGTGGAAATTCAAATTAAAATCTTCTAATTTTTTAACCTACATTAAGTCCATAAACATTTTTTAAGTCATGATCTAACAGTTCTTTTTTAACTACAATGTCTTTAAAATAACATTATCTGCATGTATCTAATTAGAAATGGCAGTTCGTAAAAACACTTTATAAAATGCCTTCAAATACCAATTTATCCTAATGTTATATTTCAATAACCTAAACCAAGCAAAGGTTTTGCCTGCACAAAAGTAGTGTTGCCTATCATGATAAGCAGCTGAAAAAATACATATAAGCTATATGAACACAGCAGAATTCATCTGGTGAACCATCTGTGTGAAGACTCACAAAAGTTGTACCCCATCTGTTGTTTCATTTTTGCTAAGATTGCCAAACTTGTCCTCACTTTATTATCTAACTATTTTACTTCCCTGGGGACCTCGTCTGTATATTTGCTTTTATTCCCCATTGGCACCATATATCTAATTTCTAAAACACTCTCTTCTTTTTTGAAAGAATTTAATTTATGTAACTAAGAATCCTCTAGGAAAATAAAATAACTGAAAAGAATTGCAGAAATATTAGTGTTGTTAGAAAATAAGTACTTTATTATAAACACCAATTTCTGTATGATGAAGCCTAAATATATAACTTCCTGTCAAATTAACTAATTCCAATGTCTATATAATGTTGAAAATATAATGCTTATTGATTATCTCTCCCCTTTCTAATTTACTGTCCATTCTACTTCTTAATATTATTTTCTAAAACATTCATATTGTCCTACTTCCTTCAATAAACACCCAGGAATGGCTTCGGTCTCCCAAAATAAGTTCTTTTAAGATTTTAGCTCAAATTTTCACATCTTTGCCAAAGCTTTCTTAACTAAACCTTCTGATCATTGTAGGCAGTCTTTACCAATAATACTCTCTTAGCATTTGTTCCATCTTGTTCTGTCTTATCATCCTGCTTCCTGTGTTTCCATTTATTTCTTCTATTTTTATGATTTTTTTCTGGCTCTATATTTTGTATCCACAAATGGATATTAAGCCTCTTGAGAGCTAGGACATCACCCATTAGTTTTGTTTCTTCAACACCTACCCAAATATCTCTGAGCCACATTCACTTAAAATATTTATGTTTAAAGTATGAATACTTAAATAAATAACATATTGTGATTCTATTACAGCAGAGATAAACATTAAAATAAATGGTTATGTTGTCTTTGAAGAAACTTCAAAACCTGTGTCCACAGATACCCACTAGGAAGGAGGTGCTCTCACTAAAGCAGACTCCCTGTTTTTGACCCTGGCTTCAGAACAAACAACAGCTGCATTTGCTGTTTACTTCTTGAAATGACAACATAATTCTCATCCCTTCTCAGAGTTAGTCTTTGTGCAACTCTGTAGAGCTGAAATTATATAGAGAGAATTCTTAAGTTTAAGATATATGTTCATGACATCAGACCACATCTGAGACCAAAGGGCTTAAGAAAAAACTTTAACAGTTGATCTTTAGCTATGTCTATGTCTGTCTTTTTTTTTTCTGTACCTAAAACAGTACACCTTTGTTTATATGTCTCTTTACATAAAGTATAAATGTATAAATAAAAATATATATTTATATAGATGTGAACATATTTATAAAATGGGATAGGAGACAGAACAAATAAGCATAGTTATGAAAAATGCTGACCTGTATGTGTAAGTACAATAAAACTCCACACATTCAAAGAACTGAGAGGAATGACCACATGCATTCAAGAGGAAAATGAATCAACAGTTTTATGTGTTTAATTGTGAAACAGTGCCCAAATAATTTCCAAAATATGCACATGCCTTGAGAATTAGGGAGACACATATCAAATAGTTACAGTGAAATCATCGTCTTTATGAAGAGCAAAAACTTTTAAATCACACACACTGATTCCTACCACGACCAACTGCTCAGACAGGGCTTCCCTAACTACCATATCTAAAATAGCATCACTGGTACTTTCTAATACCTTAGTTTTGTTAGTCTTCATAATATTTAATATTATATGATTTTTAGTTTATATATTAAATTGTGTGTCTCTTTGTCGTCTTTCTCCTCAACTAGAGTATAGACTTTCTGAGCAGGATTTTGTTTTGTCTCCTGTTGTGCCCATGCTTCACCCAACATTCATAGCAGCCACTCAGTAGAAGTATTCTTGTCTAAGGAAGGAGATTCAATGAGAATCAATAAATCTGAAGATGACATTTTTTTTCTACTTGAGGACACATTCCAATTGAATTTTCTAAACTCAATTCATGCCCCTAATGAGTCAACAACTCTATACCTAATTTAGAGCCTGCCTTAAATTATTTTAAAGAATCACATAAATATCATTCACATACTTCACCCTTAGGAACACAAAAGTGAGCATAGCATCACAATAATTAAAACCACTCATTGCATTTTCCCCTACATTTTACAAAAGAAAAAAAAAATAGTTTCCTGCTGGGTAATTTTCTAAGCCTCTAGGGGTTTTTTGTAAAGGTGTTTCATGGGTCAACTCTTTCAGCCTGCCCCCTCTAATCCCAGGTTTCTGTGATACTAGTATTGATTGTTATTCTAAATGACAAAAGTAAGAATTGTGTCTTGTTATTCATCAATGGTGCCACTAACTCTGCTGGAGCCTACCAAAGGTGACATGG
Organism: Cynopterus sphinx; assembly: GCA_030015415.1. Lineage (NCBI taxonomy): Eukaryota > Metazoa > Chordata > Mammalia > Chiroptera > Pteropodidae > Cynopterus > Cynopterus sphinx. Next base: position 95,562,989 of record CM057382.1, on the reverse strand, counting down.
TCTTATTGAACTTCATCAAAGGAGATACTCCTGCTGCCGATAGTGGTTGACAAAGCACCAATCGTCCCGATTTCTGCTAATGGTTGTTTCCACTGTTATCACAGTGGAGCTAACAATGCCCAATATTAAAAGTGCCGATGTTTGTCTTGTGTTATTTCAGAAATCAATGCTTTTTGTTCCCAATGTTATAGAAGCTGCTGGCAATAACATACCTGAGGTATATGTGCTCAATTTCTTGAGTAGATAATACTGAGAAGAATTTAAAAAAATTTATTTGACACCTTTTCTTTCCCATAGAGTTTACTAAGGACCAGGATATATGTGTCTGGAAGCTGGTTTGAGGGATTAACCAAGAGAGCACTATGACCCTTTTGTTCTGATGCTGATCTATTATCCTTGAAACAAAACTCTGTACCACAATATCTTTAGTATGAGTTCTTCCTCAAGTCATCTTGTTCCCTTACATAAATCTTAGGGTGAATACAACTTAGTCTTAAGCTGAGATGCCTGCTTTGGAAAGTACTTTGACTGAACAGCTCATTGATGCAGCTCATCGATGAATTTTAAAGTCTTTTGAGTATGATTCAGTATAAAATATATATATATAAAATGACAGTAGCTAGCAATCTTCTCAAGAAAAATAATATTCAAAGACTCTTTGATGGAAATCAGGTAATTTTCTTCTTTTCATACCTGGAGTAGAAGCAGCATAGCAAGCACTTCCTCGATACAACTAAGCCAAGTAAGTCTGACATGCAGCAGCCAATTCTGACCCCACAACTGTGATATTCTTGTATATTTGGTGAAATGCAGTGTGAGATACCTTCTTTATTTAAGGAATTGTTATGACAAGTCTAGTTAGCCAGGTCACAAATTCTCAAAACATGGCACCTAGAGGAGTGTGGTTTGTGTTACTAGAAGAGATACGCAGTGCATTTAAAAATAATAAAATGAATAGAGAATTAGACAGGCTTAAGATTTGGTGTCATGCTACATTCAAGCTACAGGGTGATGCCACCTATTGCTCTGAGACATTTGACAGCCCACCAGGAATTTGAAAAAGGACTTCTGAAGAAAGGTTGGATGCTTTCTTAAGTAACTTATTGTCAGGGTATAAAGTGTTTTACTTACTGTTGGTTTTAGTGTAGCTCAGACATTTGTAAAATACTAGAAACATAAAAAAAAAAACTAGACAGTAGCCAATATATTATATTTGAATATTAAACATGCATTTTTATGCATGTGAAGTCTTCTTTCGTTGATTCACTTTCACCTTTTTTTTTTTAGAATGTGTTAAGTTATATTATTAGCAAAGTAAGAACATGATCTCATTCTTGTTTCCAAAGAAAATCAAAGCACATACTTGTAAGCTGCATTTATATTCCACACCAAAGTGTTAAGGAGTTCTTTCTAGATTTTTAAGTTAGGAAAATTAAGACCTAAAATAAGACAGATTTGAGAAGTCAGCCATATAATGTTATCATAGTTTCACAGTCAAAAGTGAAAAATGGTCTACTAAACTGATGCTTTGTTAAAAAAAAAAAAAAAATCACAGCGTATCTGATGTACCTATTTTGTAGTTTATTTGGAAGTACTTTTAGAATTAGTTTCCATGCTTTAATGGTGATTTAAAAGATTAAGCCTATCAGGGAAGTGTATACGATGCCATATAATTGTTAGATGAATCAGCATTGTTAATGACTTTATTTGAACTTTATTGATTCGCTTTATATTAGGTGATACATTAGGTACACATAATGTATTTAGCTGTCAAATTTTAGTAGCTCCTAAATAACTAGATTTCATAGTAAATCTACCTCATGTTTTGAGGGAGAGTAAAAATGTGATGGAAGAGGTAACTGTAATAATTATAAGGTCATTAATTCATATCTAGCTGTCTCTTTACGTTGTTCTGATACCTAGACATTTTCCTAAGTAGATTTCTAGATCTTCTCAATAAGTGACATAGATCATTCAACTCCCTCCCAATCTCATTTCCCATAAAGGGGTAGGTGTAGGGTTAGGGTTAGGATAAGAAAAGATAATTCTTTTTAAGATGGGAAAAATTATAGTATATTTTCTGCTAATAGAATTAGTCCAGAGAGAGAAAAAAAATGATAATTCTAAAGAAGAAAGAAATGATGGAGGGTTGACCTTAAGTTGACTAGAGTGAACAGGAATTAGTAAAAAATTGAAGGTTTAGCTTGAGATTGAAGCAAGGAGAGTTTAATTACTACTAGCAGGAAAAAAGCTGAGTGAATAGATACAGCTAATAGCAGGCAAATAAATATTAACGTGGAGATCTGTAAGTATTTTTTATTTGCTTTAAGTTCTTTAACCAAGTAAAAAGTCAGTTCAACAGCTGAGCATCAAGATAAGGGGAATACATTGAAGTTTGAGAGAAGAGAAGACATAATATTTTACTAAAAGAGTAAAAGGCTAAGAGTAGAGGATAATTAGATGAGAAATTTACTATTATTGCCAGGAAAAATTAAGAACATAGGATTAATAGTAATTAAGTGAAAAAGCAACCAAAATGTCATTAAGTAAAGATGAAATACTGCAATTTTTAACAACATGGATGGAGCTTGAGATAATCATGCTAAGCGAAATAAGTAAGACAAAAAAAATTGAAAACCACATAATATCACTCATATGTGGGATTTAAAAATGAAAGCAACAACAAACATGACAAATAGAGACTCATGGACACAGACAGAGGACTAGTGTTAACCAGAGGAAGGGGGAGAAGAGGGAAGTAGATAGAGGTAAAAAGGTGTCAAATATTTGGTGATGGAAGGAAATTTAACTTTCAGTGGTGAACACACAATGCAATACACACACACACACATACGCACACACACATACTGTTGAATTATCCACTTGAAACTTATTTGATTTTATTAAACAATGTCACCTCAATAATTATTAATAAAAAAAGAGAGCTATCTCAAATATGGTGCTTAGAAATACAGTTCTCAAAAAAAAAAAAAAAAAACATTACAGGTAGTGAGGGAAGTGTTGGCCTTATATGGCAGAAATTTCCCAATTAAAGAGAGACCTTAGTCCAGAATGCTAATTAATTAGAATTTGGTTTATACTCAAAAATTATTTTAGGGTCATGGTGATATCATCACTGTGGCCTCTGCTGATCATATTTAGAGCACTGAATATGTGCCATTTGCTAAAGTGAACTTTCGATTTTTATTTAATTTATTTTTCATGATAAAATTACAAAACAAAAACAAATATATCTAATTTTAGATAAGCAAATTGACATTTAAAGGAATGCAGTAACTTGCCTAAAGCTCAAGCTTACAAGATGTTGATGTAAAATCCAGACCCATGCAGTTATATACTCTCTCACTTCTCAGCTTCTTCTTAAATGATAAATTTCCATTTTACAAATATCTTCTTTCATAAACCCATTAAGGATATAATTCCCTTCATTTAATTAGTCCAAAGCCTCCCAAAACTTTCTTGCATTAAAGTAATTATTTAGTGTTTTGAATCCTGTAAATGCCCTATTTTATAGAGATGTAATTCAGCTGTAATATTTATAATTTTAAATATTACTACGGAATAATTTGAGAATACATCCAAATTTATATAAACATCTTATCTTTATTCAGAAACAGAAAAAGGAGAATCTGGAGAAAAAAAAACAATAAAATATTGGCAATGGTTTTCTCTAATCCTGGACCATGGGTGACTGCCATTTTCATATTAAACTTTTCTATACTTTTCAAAAAAAAAAAAAAGAACTTTAATCATCTCCCCTTTTGGCAAACATCTTCCCAATCTGAAAATCCTGTCTCTCTCTCTCCCCTTCTTATTTGTTTTTTTCTAGGACAGGTTATAACCTGACATTTCCCAATCTATTTTTTGCTGACCTTCTAACCTTCAGTGTATCCCTTCCATCCTCCATTCCTTAGAAACCCTTCCTTGAAGATCAATTTTCATATCCCTCACTTAGTAGATTTCCTGCTACAACTTTCAGGAATAATAGCTCATACCTCCTTTATCTGATGACACTGCCCTTTTTTCTTCCTTTGTTATCATTTCTATGACCCAGGTAATAACCTAAATTCTAATTTTAACTACCATTCTAGCTGCCTTATTTGTAGACATTTACATTTACCCTAAGATTTATTTAGCATCTACCCTATGCCAGGTAGTATGCATGAATAAAAACAGATGCTTTAAGATTACCAAACCAAATATATTTTAACTAATGAAAGCCAAGAGATTAGGAAGTCACCTGGATTTGGGCTCGCAATAGAGTTTTATGTTCTAAATTCAGCAAATGGTGTCAAAAACAAATAAATAAATAAATCTAAAAATTTATAGTCAATATTATTTATAAAAGGATATGAATTATCTAAAAAGTCTATGCAGAGATTTTTTTCATCATTAACTGTCTCTTCAGTTGAACACCAGAATGACTTAGTTTGAGGGTCAAAAAGTATAAAAAATTTGTACATTTATTAGTATAGTGAATTCTCATACTATGAGAAGTACATGAGAATTGAAACTGACTTGAGAAAAGAGTAGATTTATACCTATGCTGTTAGATTTTTTTCAGGCATTAGCTCTCTAAATAGAATGACAGACAAAAATATGATGAATTGTATAAATTGTTATAGATCCTTCATTTTATCTTAATTATTAATTACACCAAGAGCCAAATTAAATTTACCTATGTTAAATGTACTAATGATGCTATCATACTGTACTTGTATATCTGTAGATTTCAGTGTCATGCTTGGCCAGATGTCCAAATTTGTCTAATTTTATTTAGTGTCAAGATGATGATATCTGTTTTGATTACTTCATAGGATGTTAAAGTCCTCTATAATTGTTAGGTGTTATCATGTTCTTCTATGATGAATTTCATATTATCAGAAGCAAACTTTTTTGGTTTTGTTTTATTTTGTTTTGAACTTTTTGCATAGATGTGAGGAATGTTTATCAATGGCCCAGAACTCATTCATGGAATGGAAAGATAATTGCTTAGGATCAAGTTGGTCAGCATAGTATAAAAATGTCTCAGATATAAAAATCAATTGTGTTTGAACATGTGCTAGTAAAGTTACTGAAAAGTTTAATCAGCCAATTAAAACCATTGTACTTAATCCCTGATATCATCTTATTCTTCATATCATTGTTTAATAAAAAGGCATTCAGATGTCAATTAAGGATGCCACCATAATCAATGATTCCCATGAAATGCTTGCTGTCATGCCAGCTGCCTAATCCAGTATTACCCCATTGACAATTTTTTCAAAGAAAAATGATAACATTAGTCAGTTATAAATTACAGAAGCTAATTGAATGGCTTTTCCAAAATAAACTCACTTTTCAATGAAGCTGTCTTTCACAGTATTTAGAATAAAGCATGATCTTTTTATTATAAGTAATATTTCTTGGAAAATGATGCCCTAAAAGAATGAATTAAACCCCACTGATAGCTAAATTATTCAGTAAGTAAGAAAATGTCTTTTTTGCAAACTTTTCCTATTGTTTGGACCTCTTTTATAACTCTTATATTCTTCAAACCATTCTCCCCTCAATGTAAACTCAAGTAATGATCTAAAATTCACTTACATTTAATTGTAAATATTTAAAAAGTTACAGTGTTCCTATTGAATTGCTTTAAGATCAAAGTATTAAGCAAAATAAATGAATATTTAAATGTAGAACTTCAAGGGACAAGCAATAGAATTATTTACTATGCTAAGCAAAAAAACCAACCTTTGTTGACTGTCTGAAGCTTGCCAATGCTTATCTACTAGAGAGAGTGTTTGTCATAGCAAACATATACAACAAGCCAGTAACATTTGGTGGTGCACTAAAGTTTGCTGATATTAGATATTTTTAAATAAAACTAATTGGATAAAAATGGAATGTATAATCTATATCACATAAATCATAAAAGTGTTCTTTAATGTGTTGATTAAGTGAACAATATGAGTTTTCAGAAAATCACTGTAAAGTCATTTATTATACTTGGCTAATTTAGTGACAAATTTTTACTGTCCTCAACCAGTCTCATTTTGCACACGTTCTCAGTGTCTCTATTCTGCCTGCCAACATGGGTACTAATTAGCATTGATTTTGCTAGTAATATTTTTCTCCTCTTGGGAACTGAGTACAGCTGTTCACTAGAAATGGAAATGAGATCCACCCCCACCCCTTGATTTCTGTGGACCAGTGGACTGTTGTAATTGATTTTAGTCATAGCGAATTCAAGCTAGTTTAGAATTCCATAACTGACTATATATACTATTAGCGATCCCATTAACCATCAAGCTTGCCTATGGTGACAAGGAAAACAACTCAATAACACCAAACTCAGTCACCGCGGAAAATAAACTCACCTACTGTGGAGTGACAGGACTCACTTGGGAACCAAGCTTCTCTAAATGAATATATTTTCAAGAATCTCCCTTAAAGCACTTAATGAAATGGAGTTTTCTTTATGACATTCATTTAAAAATACATTATGAAAGCCACTTGGCTCTTTTTTGCTGCTGCCAAGTTTTGAATAACTGATTGCCAATCCCACAGCAGAGTTATAACTAATTTCTTATATTATAAAGATGCGTTTTTCATTCCAGTTTATGGTAGTGAGTATCCAGGTTTGAAATTTGTTTAACTCAGAAGACAAGAAATATTATTACCTCAGTATACTGCAAAAAGAAACATTTAACAAAACATCAGTGTCTGCTAACATGGATAGAAGTTTGTTTTTAATATAAAAATTGAACTGACTTCTAAATGGGAAATGGATGAATAAATTTGTATTTGAAAATCTCCAGCTGCCTCTAAGAAACCTCTATCTGAGTGCACTGCCATCAAATAGATCATCACCACCAAAGACCTCTCAAACATCTCTCCACATATATTCTGCAAATCTACAATTTAGTCAAGGACCTAGGTAACCCCTTGATTTATTCTTTGTCTTCTTTCCCATATCTTCCTTATGATTGGACACTGAAATTTTTCCTTCAGATCATCAAATTTGTTTCATTCCCTGTGACCAAAAACCTTTGAATCACAAGAGCCACCTTGTACTTGCATTACCTGCTTTTACTCCAATAGTACTCCACTTTGGTTTAGCCTGGGAAATTTTGAAAAATGTGGATATCTGAGTTCTGCTCAGGGAGACTCATTTAATTGGTCTGTGATGTAGCCCAGGTACTGGGATTTTTATAGCTCGCCATGTGAGTCTGGTGTTCAGCCATGACTGAGAACTACTGTATTTAGTCTCTCTTCAGTATTGCCATCAGAGTCATCAAATCAGGACTCTCACCAGCTAAGAAGTAAATGGTGGCCTTTTATTTGTTATAGTGTCAGGTTTAAACATCTCCACCTGGATTTAGTCTGTTCATTTTTAAACCATATTCCTAATGATATGATCTTATTTCTAGCTATACTTCCTACATTTGCTCTCCCTGAACCTGATCTATATACACAAATGTTCATAGAAGCTCCACTTGTAGTAGCCAAAAACTGAAATCAGCCCAGAAAGATGTCCTTCCACAGAAGAATGGTTAAACAAACTGTGGAACTGTGTCACGTACATAACATAAAATACTACTCATTAATAAAAAGAAGAAACTATTGATGCATACAACAACTTGGATGAATCACCAGGGAATTATACTGAGTATAAACAAGTCAAAAAAGTTAGTATACAATTTCATTTACATAACATTTTTGATGTGACAAAGTTTTAGAAACAGAAGACAGATAGGTGATTTCTAGAAGTTAGAGATAAGATGTGGGTGAGGGAGGGAAGAAGAGAAATTGGATATAATTATAAAAATGTAAAACAAAAGATTCGTGATTGTCAAGCTGTTTTATATCTTGACTTTGGTGGTGCATACATGAACCTATATAGGTGATAAATTTCATAGAATTTCACACATACACACACATACACATGACTAAATAAAGCTAAAAAGAGTAGAATAAAATCAGTGGATTTTGTCAATGTCAATACACTGTAATAACAGTTTTGTAAAATTGTAGAAATTATGCAAAGTGTGCAGAGCGTTTATGTACCATTTCTTTCAACTGTATGTAAATCAACAATTAAATAAAAAAATATTGCAATAATTTTAAAATTTCTATTAAAAATTGCAATTAAACAGTTCAATTAAAATATTTCTATCAGCTTTGGATACATAGTGGAGTGAGAGATGTCCCCAGATCTCTCTTCTTGAATCAACAATAAAGTGAACATCTAAAACTCAACAAAAAACACCCAAACTGCACACCAGCACACCTGAGCATGGGGTCTGTGTATAAGAGCTATAAGAGCTACCACAAGTCAGAATCCAAGGTATTGGGTGGTGGACTGGGAGTAATAAAGAAGCTGCCTCCTGTAGGCTCCAGAGTTCCTTGCAGGAAGAGGGGGTGGGAATAAAGAGTGACGAATTTCTGTAGCAGTTCCCTGAACATTCCTACCTGGGATAGCTGTGGCTGCAGGACTCATTCATCAGGGCAGAAATTAGAGAAGCAGGACAGGATAGAACAACAGCTGATTTTGGCCGGCTGTGGCTGAAAACCAATGCTGAGCCACAGCCACCAATTCCCTACTCAGAGGGCTTCTGTTCTCATACTTTTTAAGACAGATCACCGCGGAGCCCCAGGGGAAACTGAGCAAACGCTACCAAAACCATTGTTAACACTGACAGGGACATAAACTGAGGGTAGCAAGCACAATTAAATATATACAAGAAAATTTAAAAAGCGTTATTAAGACTTTATAGAAAGCAGAAACCCAAAAGGCCTAGATGTTGCCTTTTAGAAACCAAAAGAAAAGTGCCTTCTTTGCAATGTTAAAGAGAGACCTTTATATTATAAATCTTCTTTCTGGAAAAAAAAAAAAAACAAAACAAAACAAAACAAAACAAAAAAAAAAACAGAATACACTTTAATTAATGTCCAGGAGCAGAAATAGTCCATTAAACACCATAACCAAGCAAAGTGACAAGTCATCTCAGAAAGAAAGAGAAAAATATCCAGAAAATAAGATTACAGACATAAAAATATGTGAGTTAAATGACAGAGAATTCAGGATGTTACTTCTGTAAAAACTCAATGAGATCCAAAACAAGTAAAATCAACAATTTAAGGAACTGAAAAAACAACTAGATAAGCAGAGCAAGGAGATTGAAATCCTAAAAAAGAACCAAATAGAACTTCTGGAAAGCAAAAGCTGAACATTGAAATACCAAGCTTAGGAAATAGAGTTGACCTAGTGGAGGAAAAGATCAGTGATATTCAAGATAGAAATGTAGAAATAAATTAGAAAGAAGAACAGAAAAGCTGAAGAATTAAAAATAATGAAAGAGAAATACAAGAACTTGCTGATACCATCAGGAGAGAAAACATAAGAACAATGGGCATCATCAAAGGTGAGAAAAAGGAACAGGATTTAGAAAGCATTTTCAGACAAAGAGTTCATGAGAATTTCCCAAATCTAAGAAATGAGCTAGACCTTGGAATTCAAGAAGTCAACAGAACACCCAATTATCTCAACCCCAAAAGCTCTTCACTAAGACGCATTGTACTAAAATAATCAAAAATCAACAACAAAGACAGAATTCTCAAGACAACTAGGGAGAAAAAACCTGTAACTTAAAAAGGTAAACCCATTAGATTATAATCAGATTTCTCAGCTCAAACCTTACAAGCCAGAAAGGAATGAAATTAAATATTTAAACTATTAAGTGAAAGGAACTACCAACCTAGAATAATGTATCCAGCCAAGTTCTCCTTTAAATATTAAGGAGAAAATAAATCTTTTCAGACATAAAAAAATTGAGGGAATTTTTCACTGTGAGTCCTGCACTGCAGAAAATACTGAAAGGAGTCAGTTCACCTAAAACAAAACAAAACAAAACAAAACAAAACAAAAACATAATAAGGAGTAAAGTGACTATTGGGAAAAGAGAAGCAAAAGAGTATAACTCTTACTAAGAACAGGGCATTATAAGCTTAAATAATAAGAAAATTGTTATAACAAGAAAGTTTAGCATAGGAACCAATTGAGATGAAATGACTGAAAGGGGGGGATTCAAAGATCCAAATTCACAAAGAGGAATGGAGATAAGTCATGCACAGATGAAAATGGACTAATGTGTATTTATAATTATCTTTTACATACTTATAATGGTAACCACATGCCAAAGGTTCAGAGCCTTTGTGTATAACATAAAATAAAAAGGACCAGAGGGAAAGACACAAAAGCCAACCATATACTGCCTCCAAGAGACACATTTCAGTTCCAACAATAAATATAGAGTCAAAGAGAAAGGATGGAAAATGATATTTCAAGTAAATAGCATTCAGAGAAAAGTAGGAGTAGCAGTACTAATATCAGAAAAAAATAGATATTGAAATAAAAAAAGGTAAAGAAAGATACTAAGGGACACTTCATAATGATAAAGAAAATCATGAACCAAGAAGACATAACATTTATTAATATCTATGCTCCCAATCTGGAGCCCCAAAATATATAAAACAATTACTAACAGAATTAAAGGGAGAAACAGACCAAAGCACCATCATAGTAGGGGACCTAAATACCCCACTGTCGGATATGGATAGATCATCCAAAAAGAAAATATATAAGAAAATATCATCTTTAAATGACACATTAGACCAACTGGACATAATTGACATTTATAGAGCCTTCTATATCAAAATAGCTGCTTATACATTCTTCTCTAGTACACATGGAACATTCCCAAGACTCGATCACATACTAGGACACAGAGATAGCCTCAACAAATATGGGAGTTGAAATCATACCATCCATATTCTCTGATCATAATGCTTTGAAACTAAAGATCAACTGCAGAAAAAAATCAGGAGAAACCACAAATACATGGAGATTAAACAACACATGCTACTAAAGAATAATTTAGTCAGAGAAGAAATGAAAAGAGAGATCAAGAGATACAGACAAATGATAATGATAGTCCAACATAGCAAGACTTTTGGAACACAGCAAAAGTGGTCATAAGAGAAAAGTTCATATCATTACATGCCTATCTCCAAAAACAAGAACCAGCCCAAATAAAGAACCTAATGCTTCATCTTAAAAAACTAGAAAAGGAAAAACAAATAAGGCCTAAAGTCAGCAGAAGAAAAGAAATAATCAAAATTAGAGCAGAAATAAATGAAACTGAAAACAAAACTAAAACAAAAAGATTAAAAAAATACAATGAAGAGCTGATTCTTTGAGAAGATTAATAAGATTGATAAACTCCTGGCTAGACTCACTAAAGAAAAAAGAGAAAGGACACAAATAAAATCAAGGATGATTTTAATCATAGAAATACAAAGGATAATACAAGAAATACTATGGAAAAATATATAACACCAAATTTAATAACCTAGAAGAAATGGACCAGTACTTAGAAAAATACAATCTTCGTAGACTAATTCAAGAAGAACTGAAAATCTAAATAGACCAATCAGCAGTATAGAAATTAAAACAATCGTCAAAAACCTACCAAAAAGTAAAAGACCAGGACCAGATGGCTTCACCAGTGAATTCTACCAAACCTTCAAAGATTTAATACCTATTCTCAAACACTTCCAAAAAGTTGAAGAGGAGGCAATACTACTCAACTCACTTTATGAGGTTAATATTACTCTGATACCAAAACCTAGTTAAGATAACACAAAGAAAACTACAGATCAATATCTCTCATGAACACAGATGCAAATCCTACATAAGATACTAGAGAAGCATATACAGCAACATATTGAAAAGATTATACCCCACGATAAAGTTGGCTTCATCCCAGAGGCACAGGATGGTTGAACATACATATGTGCTAAACCACATTAACAAACTAAAAAATAAGATTCATATGATCATATCAATAGATGCAGAAAAAGTCTTCCACTAATAATTAAAATAATTTTAAAAATTGTTATAGAAGAAAAGTACCTTAACATAATAAAGGCCATCTATGACAAACTCAGCCAACTTTGTACTTAATGGTGAAAAACTAAAAACCTTCCCTCTAAGACAGGAACAAGGCAAGGCTGTCCAGTATTACCACTGATATTCAATATAACATTGGAGGTCCTAGCTAGTGCAATCAGTCAAGAGAAAGTTATAAAAGACATCCAAATAGGACATGAAGTCAAACTGTAACTATTTGCAGATGATGTGTTTCTCTATATAGAAAACACTGAAGACTCCACAAAAACACTACTAGAAATAATAAGCAAATATAGTAAAGTCTCTGGATACAAAATCAACGTTCAACAATCCACAGCATTCCTGTACATTAGTAACAGAGCCTCAGAAAAAGAAGTGGAAAAAATAATACCTTTTGTAATTGCAACAAAAAGAATAAAATACCTAGGAATAAATTTAATGAAACACATGAAGGATCTATATAGTGAAAAATACAAGACCCTGTTAAAAGAAATCGAAGAAAATACAAAGAAATGGAAAGAGATTCTGTGTTCTTGGATGGTAAGAATCAACAGTTAAAATGACAATATTACCTAAAGCATTAAATAGTTTTAATGCAGTCCTCATCAAATTCTCATCATTTAAAAAAAAATAGAACAAAAAATAATCAGATTTGTTTGGTAGCACAAAAAATTGCCAATGCCATCTTGAGAAAAAAGAACGAGGCTGGAAGCATCACTCTGCCCAACTTCAAGTTATACTACAACGAGACAATAAACAAAGAGGCATGGTATTGTCAGCAAAACAGACACATGGTCCAGTAGAACAGAATCAAGAGGCCTGAAGTAAACCAATATTTCTATGAGCAAATAATTTTGACAAAAAATGAAAAACACATAGTGGAGAGAGGAAAACCTCTTTAATAAATGGTGCTGGGAAAATTTGAAAGCCAACCACAAAAGAATGAAACTAGACTGTTGTCTATGGCCACACACCAAAATTAACTAAAAATGGATTAAGGACCTAAATATAAGACCTGAAACAATAAAATGTATAGAAGTAAACATAGGAACTAAACTCAGGGATCTTGTAATTAAAGAGGATTTTACGAATTTGATCTCAAAATCAAGAGAAATAAAAGCCAAAATAAATTAATAGGACTACATGAAACTAAAAAGCTTCTTCTCAGTAAAAGAAATCATCAACAAGGTAAAGAGACAACCATCTGAATGGGAAAATGTATTTGCAAGCAACACCTCTGATAAGGGACTAATATCCAAAATGTACAAAGAACTCATTCAACTCAATATGAAAAAAAACAAATGATCCAATCAAAAAATGGACAGAGGACCTGAACAGATACTTCTCTCTAGAGAACATACAAATGGTCAACAAATATATAAAAAGATGCTCAACATCACTAGCAATTAGGGAAATGCAAATTAAAATCACAATAAGATACCATCTCACAACTGCTAGAAGAGTTATAATCAACAGGACAAGTAATAACAAATTTTAGAGAGTATGAGGAGACAAAGGAACCCTTATATACTGCTGGTGGGACTAAAAATTGGTATAGCCATTATGGAAAACAGTATGGAGGTTCCTCAAAAAACTAAGGTTGGATCTACCATATGATCCAGCAATTCCTCCACTGTTTATTTACCCCAAAGACTTGAAAACCCATATCCAAAAGATATTTGCACTTCAATATTCATAGCAGCATTATTCACAGTGGCCAGGACATGGAAGTGACTGAAATGTCCTACTATAGAGGATTGGCTAAAGAAGCTGTGGTACATATATGCAATGGAATATTAGTCATAAGAAGAAATGAAATATTGCCATTTGCGACAACATGGATTGACCTTGAGATAATCATGCTAAGCGAAATAAGCCAGACAGAAAAAGTTGAAGGTCACATGGTATGACTTATATGTGGGATATAAACCTAAAAACAGCAAATGAACAGGACAAAGAAGCAGAGACTCATGGACATGGACTATAGGCTAGTGGTTACTATTGGGGTGAGGAAAGAGGGGACAGGTAGATGGGGTAAAGGTGGTCACATATAGGATTTAGGAGGAGAATGAAGTAAAATATATATACAGTATATTTATATATACAGTATATGGCTGCATACTGTACATCTATGCACACATTTTGTTCACTACTCAAATCTTCTCTGGATTAATTATAAGGTTAGGAATAACATAATATAAAATATAGTTTGTATGCTAATGTTTTTTCTGTAAAGACAGGAATCATATGCTATTCTTTTCTTTGTGATGTGAAATCTACAACTGATAAACTGATATCCATTGATTAGAAAATTAAATCATCAAAGGGAAACATACAGTAAATTTCACATAATTTTTCCGTGGAAAATTGGAGAAAGGGCACTATACATATTTTCACCATGTTAATAAAATTTATTTTCTTTCTTTACTTTTTTAACTATTTTAAATTGAGAAACAATATCATGCAGAAAATTAAAAAAAAAAAAAACCTAAGGATACAACTTAATTGACTTTCACAAGCTGGAATCTTACACATCTATGTAATCAAAACCCAGATCAAGAAATAAAACATAAGGAGTAGTCTAGAGTATCCTTAATGCTCCTTTCTAGTTAGTAAAGCCCCAGGAGCAACCAGTATTGTATTTATGTAAGTGTACCAGACAATATGTAATGCTTTATGGTTGGCTTCTTTTGTTCAACATTTTTCAGTTCGTTCACATTGTGTGTGTCATACTGCAGTATATTGCACTAGGTGAATTTCAAATTGTCGATTTTATTGTTGATGGATAGCTGAGTAGTTTCTAGTTGTAGCTAACATAATATTGCTATAAATATTTTAGTCTGTACTCTAATTAACATTTTCTGAAGACCAGTTTGCTCTGACTCCTCATCCTCATTCATTTTTAGATGGTGCTTGGAAAACTCCACTTTATCATGTGAGCAAAAAATGATCTCTTTCTGCTGATAGGTAGTCAAAAACATCCACAAAAAAAAGTAATTCAGATATTTGTTTCTTTTGTTTACACTTTCATGAATAATATTTGACACCTAAACCCTTAATTATCTTAAAGAAAATCAGAATTTTTTTGCTCTTTTCTTCTTTAAAGAATAAATTTTGAAGAGTTTGAATCAAAATTATGTTCATTTAAAGGCCCAATTATAAAAGGCATTTTCCTTTCTCGAATTTTACTCAAAGTCATAGTTCCCTTTAATTTCTTTTTCCTCTTATCTCTATTAGAACCTAATAATCTTTCTTGTTATGTTTCTATGTTCATTTTCTGCATGGAAATCAGGGTGTGATGGTTTGGGTTTCTAAAATAAGTTTCTATGACAAGAGTTTTCAAACTATGTATTTATAATAAAAATAGTTTGCCCCAACTAATACTATTAAAAGTCACAGTCAAATGCACACATTATTCAAACTGGATCTGATAATATAATATTGCCCCAGCTAAAGTTAATGAAGGATTTGATTACTCTCCTGACTGTGTTCTCAAAACGAGCAATCCCCAATTCAGAACAATGGTTACATTTTTATTTGACTATAGCATGTGAATGCTGATACACATATAGAATAATTTATTTTTTATTATTTAATAATAATAAATTTATTTATATTTATTTATTATAAATAAATTTATTTACATTTATTAGAAACAAATAAATTTATATATTTATAGTATTATTATAAATATATTAATATATCATAATTTATTATTATATATTATTATGTTTAACCTATTATATTAAACATTAATTTGAGGTGAAGTTAGAAAGCACTTTATTCTATAAGTATTTCCCACCTAGCCCTATTTTCCAGGAATCCTTATATCAGAACTGAAAAAATATATATATATACACACATATATAAATAATTTTGCATTTTTATAAAAATTAATCTAATGATAAAATTACAAATATACAATTCTATTTGATTAAACACAATTATTACAAAAGTGGAAGATAACTTACTTTCCTTTCTTTAAATATTGATGTATAAATAAAATATAATAACATTGAAAAACCATTTCCTTTACTTTGCTCAGACCCAGCAGGTATACAGAAATTAGTATTAATGGTACTTATTTTATATTTATTAAATACTCTGATAAACATAATGCAACTGTGGGATTAGACTAAAAATTTTAATCAACCCCTGCCCTTTGGGAACCGCTGTGAAGTGCTTTAAGTTCAGAACAGGAATTTTGCTCTATAGGTGCAGAGCTAGCATCAACAATTTAAATCTAGCATTAGTAACATTATCATCAAATTTTAGGTATTATCAATACAATATAATATAGCAGCAGCTTTTCTAAAGCTTTGAATTTATATCATATTTCAAATCATGTAAGATATTTCATATAAAGGTATAGAAATTATCTGGGGAATTATTTTCCAGTTGTTACCTGCTAAGCTGTCATGGTTCTTCCAGTTAAAAAATAATAATGTAAATACAGGTTTTTTTAAATTCCCTTAGAGATGAACCACTGTAGAATCCTGAGATTTTTGTCTAAAATAGTTTTAATTTACTATTTTGTTTCTTTTAAAACTAACAAATTAAAATATACCATCATTGATTTCAAAGTAAAGAAAACTGCCTATATGACATATTTTCACAGATGAAAAAAGAAAACATATGGAAGAGCATCTCTTTGAGAATTCCAAATCAGCATAATATCTCCAAGGATTATATATATAAACTAAATATTACTAATATATATGTATTACTAAATATTACTAATATATATTACTAATATATATATTACTAAAATGTATTGTAAAAATTATTTCTAATAAGTTAATCTGAATCATTAATGTAATGTTAATGCTCCATAGCAGAATAGTGTCTTTTAGTTAAAAATTGAATGTTTTCTGACAATTATAGGAGCTAAATAAAGGCAGAGGACTAAAATACTTTAACTTCTTATTCAGATGTTGGTAAGCTGATGAGAACTAATGAGTAGCCAGAAAGCTTTCTTAGCAACTTCTCATTGCCACTTGACTTGTGGCTTTAGTTATAATTTTAGGAACAACCATATTTGAGGAGTTAGTCTTTGACAGCTTATATTATTTGGCTCTATTTAAAATTTATTTTAGTTTTTTTGTTATAATTTAAGAAGCTTTACCTTTTATTAGAAAAAATTCATCCATTTATATTGATTGTTACAGTAATAGAAAATGTTTTTTTCCTTTTTATTGTAGTATTCTATTTTCTTTTATCTATTGTGTTGATTATATTTTCATAGCTTTTATTTTCTGAGATATTTTAAAAAGATTATCTTATTTTATGTCTTAATATTTATATTTAAATTTTAAAACTTCAAAATATTAAAGTGTATTTTTACTTTGAGTGAAATGTTGATAATGTTAATATGTATGTGTATGTTAACAATGTGTATGTGCAATTACATACTTGTGCCATCTATAGATTCTCTATTGGCATGCTCATACGAGTTTGTGTTATAGTTAGATAAAATCTGTCCAGCATGTTGTTAATGGACATCTATAAATTAAATTCTTACTCCCAATCTCATTTCTCACAAGATTTTCTGCAGGACTTGTTTTTCAGTCATTATTTCTTCCTGATACCATCAATTGCAAGAAAGTTTATAATTTAGGATAATATTATAAATAAAAAAATGTAAACATCTCTCAGGTCTCCATCTCACTTCTCCTTCTCTTGCAGGCTTTGAGGAGAGAGGTATTATTCTCATATTAACTACGTCAGTGGCATCCTGTCTTTCTATATCTTTCCTGTTGTCTTCTGCAGTATGAAGTCTCTAAATGCACCAAAAATATATATATAAAGATGGACTTTGGACATTACATTCTGCAAGTCTCACTAGGAAGTATCTATATATAGAAATCAATATTTTCTTTCAGATTTTCTATATGGTACAAACTCTGATATTTCAGTCCAGCTTTAGATGGTATATCAATTATCATTTTGCTATTTCTATTATAATAATTTATATTTGAGAAGCAAAGCAAATTTATGACATGTGCTGGATATAATGAATTCTTAAATTCAATTAATCTATTTTATAATATTAGCCAATTTTTTCTTAGTTCTGACATTAGGTTGCTTTTTGATCTTAGGTATATTGTTTATTATTATGTCATTACTATGAATTTTCATTGTGACAATTCATAATAAGAGGCGACTTAAGAGATATTTTTGAAGCAGACATAGACAAATATATTAAAAATTGTTTTTCACATTATGTTTCCTTTCCCCTTTTTTAGAGCTTCTTTGCCACTGTTCACTTACTTTGGTAAGTACATTTGTCTACCAGCACTCCATGAAAGCAATTATAAAAAGATGAACTGAGAACATCTTATGCTTGAGTGATATTAACCTCTATAGTTCAGAATATCTATAGAGCAAACAAAGCAAAACAAGTCAAACCAACCAATCAACAAATAAACAAAGAGAATATGGAGGCACGATTCAAAGAGGCTACTTTATCTTGGCTCAAGCCGAGGACATAATTCTGAAGGACAAAACCAGTCCTGATAGTCCTCAAAATTGGTTCCATTCAATGCGTCAGATGAGAAAATTACATAGGAATTTGCAGTCAAAATGCCAGGCAGTATGCACTTGCCTGAAGTACTCACTTGCCTGGAGTACACTCTGTGTTGATGATCCCTCTCAGAAAACTGTAGGGTTAATAAACAGATGGAAATGATTCAAAATGCTCTAGGACCAATTCTGGCCAGAAGTATCTCAACTATCATAACTAAATCTCTTCCTAAATGTTCTCACTTCCAATAAATTTCTGGTGTCATTGAATTCTCTTCTCTCTCTCTCTCTCTCTCTCTCTCTCTCTCTCTCTCTCTCTTTTTTTTTTCATAATCATATGCCCTGACCTACAGTCATAAGAAAGAAAGGAAGGGAGGTAAATTCCAAATGGAGAAAAAAGTATTTCCCAAATTGTTTATATTTAGGGATATATGGATGTGTGTGTGTGTGTGTGTGTGTGTGTGTGTGTGTGTGTGTGTGTGCGTGCGTGCGCGCTTTCTGCTAAGGCCATTTTTTGGTATGGATAATGCTATCTAACAAGAAAGATGATAAGGAATTAATTAATCAATATCCCCTCAGGATTTTTAGCCAGAAGGCCACTCACTGCAAAGGCCAAACACTGTCATTATCATTATATTGTCTAATTATGGAGTTATGTGACCTAGAAGAAATGTCAAAAAAAAGACTTCTCATGAATTTGCATTGTTAATACAACTGTTGACAGAAAAAAAAAAGTTTGCATGTCTGAATAAGAAATCCCTTAAAATCCACTTGTTCATGGATATTTGATTAAGATTAATTCTCACAGCTAGAATTATTATTGTCATTCTACATTATCATTAAGCATCTATTCATCACAGCTCTGAGAGCAACACATATATAGAAGATACAAGAGAGAATTTGTAGCCTTTCATTGAATGTACAAATAACAATGACCTATATTCTAAAACAGCAGTCTTGAAAAACTTTAGCTTTTCACAACAAAAGCCTACAATTAAATTACTATAATACAGATTATAATAAAATGACTATTAATAAACAGATTAATCTGTAATATGTAAAAGCTATATAGGAAAGAAAACATTTTAGTAAAAATACTCTAAACTAGCACTTAACAAAATCTTTAATTAGACAATTAAATATGAATTTCAAGGTTTTTATGAAGCGTTTTGGCAAAGTAAATACACAGAATACATTAATTTGTTTATTATTTTGATTTATAATTTTTAAATATTTGAAACTATAGCATGTAGGCCTCAATTTACAAACTTTCCCCAACCCTGTACTTACAAAAAACAGGTTTGCGTTTAAATTTAAAATCGTCTGACTCATAGTTTCAAGCAAGATTATAGTTTCATGGGGAGGGCCGGCTCTAAGTGTGCAGACCCTGGTGTCCTTATCTTCTACCCTTATCTTTTTTTCTCCACCCACTACCACTACATAAAATTCACATACTTTTCCCCTTGTTTGTATTTGCATTATTCTTAGAAACTTTTAGATCCAAACAGGGAGAGGTAAACACATGAACAGAAAATTTTTTATGGTTTAATTAATAAGCACATAGTAATACCATATATTACTATTAGTATATAAACATATACATATATAATTATATATAATAGTATAAGTACATACTATTATAGTATTGATATATGTGCATATATATGTCTGCATATATATGTATGTGTGAATATTTTTGAAGAGAGACTAAACTGCAAAACCAATGAATGCAGAATAAAAATTAATGTTCAAGAACAAAGAAGCAAGCTGTAGCATCAGATTCAGTTCTTTTACTATGATTTATTGAAATTAGAAATCAATAGTTAAAAGAAAGATTAAAATGTTCTCATATTTATAAATTAATAATAAAAAACTTTAAAAACTAAAATCAATAATATACATAAAACATAAAACTCTTAATCTTCTAGAAAATAAAATAGGAGAAAATCCAGGTTATCTTGACTTTGGTGGTAACTTTTTATATAAAACACAAAAAGCATGATACATGCACACACACACACACACACACACACACACAAAATAAAAGACAATGTTAACAGAAGAAATAAATAAGCTGCAGACAGGAAAAGAAATATGTACAAAACACATATTTGAATAGGATTTGAATTAAAAATACACAAAGAACTCTCAAAATTCAACTACAAGAAAGCAGCACACCTGAAAAGTGAACAAAGGAAAAAATCAAACCCTCACCAAAGAAGATACACGAATAAGAATTTAGCTTATGAAAAAATGGTCAATATCATTGGTCACTAAAGAATTATAAATTAAAACAATGAGATACTATTACACACCTAAAAGAATAGCTAAATTCCAAAACACTAAAAACACCAAATGCTAGTGAGGTTGTAGAAAATTATGTTGTATTTCTTAAAAGCTAAACATAGTCTCACTATATAATCCAGCAATGGTACTCTTAGGTATTTAGCTAAATGAGTTTAAAATATATCCATGCAAAAACCTGAATACATATATTTCATCTTATAATTTTGCTGAGTTTTGTTTTTCTTCTTTGTGGGTTTTTTTTTTTTTGGGGGGGGGCACACACCCAGGAGTTGAATTTTTTCACGATAGGTGGGTGAGCTTATACATACAAACTTTACCCACAGTCTCTTGCATACAGCTGTCTATTGGCCACCCATCCAGTCTAGAGCTGTTTACACCGTAAGCATAGTTTAATTTGGGAGGGCAAAGCAAGTACAGCCTTGGAAGACAAATGGCCTAGTGACATTTGGGCAGAAAACATATTAGTGTAGGTGCCTATTAAATGAAGGGAATGGAATGCAGACTGGGATTAAGGGAAGAGTAAATAAATACAGTGTACACTGAATGAGGAGCATGTTTAATTCAATTCTCTACATTTGTATTAATAAAATAATAGAAAGGAGTTTTAAAATAAACAAAAAACAAAACACGAGCTCTTTGCTTCAGACTTACTATGTCTTGCGTAAACTTCACCTTTATCTCCTTTATTTAACCAATTCCCCTTGTTTGAAATTTGCTTCGCCAAACATGCCTTAGTCAATGGATAGACTACTCACAGGTTAAACCCAGACGAAGTATCCATTCACATCTTACCCTTTTCAAGAATCTTATCCTGACTCACTCTAATAATGTCTTTTCACAACATAATATAACCTTTTCTTATGTTAACATATACTGTAGCTTTTGATTATATATCATTACCTGTGTTTCTCTAGTTTTAATTTGCATAAGTACTCTCTCAATAGTGCATATGCTCCTTAAAAGTTACTTATTCATTGATCCCTCCATGTATTTGTTCCACAAATAGTCATTTAGACCTACTATGCTCAAATCAATATACTAATAATATTGAGAAAAAGATAAGTAGCAATCCCCATGGTTTAATGAGCTCAGAGTCTAGAGAGAAACTCAGACAAATGTGATAAATATAGTTTATCATAGGGTGATATGTGTGCTAAAGTGTATATTATGAGTATTATACTATGTTCTCTAATAGGTTAATATTTTACATAAATTATGTAATGGTTAGTATTAACTATTAATAAAATACCATGTAAGTTACACTAATATATGCCAATATTATACCAACAATGTTAATGAATGCATTAATAATATCACACCATTTAGTTAATAATAAATCTAATCAAATAAACCTTGATATGAAACCTGTAAAAAGCATTATGTCATCTACTCTTCTAAAATCTTCACATTATTGCTTTCTTCTATTGCTAATAATCAGAAATTGACTATAAAGTAGCCACAAACATTCACCAAGTAATTTCTAGTGGTGATTTACACTGTTGTCAGTAATATGCAAGAAATAAATATGCCTATAATTTGGTTTCTGTGACTTGCAAATATATTTCTATATTTATGTTTTAAAGTTTCCTGATTACTTTCAGGTAGGTGAGAGCAATCTTAAGAGATATAAATCCCTAGTGTCTCAAGGGCAGGATCAAAACTGTATTACCAGTAATCTTCAATCAGCCTTTTTCTTTTTCCAATTTGCAAAAGGAGTCCAAAATTTATCAATACTCCCACATTAATGAGGCAATTGCAAGTATAAAAGGATAAACAGTAAAGGGTGTATTTCAGGAAAGTGGTAGCAAACATTCTGTGACCAATTTGCCTAGATATTTCTATGCTGAAATTCTTTTTTAAAAACTGATTTTAGTACAGTGGAATAAACATTTCCTGATATATTTTGTAGTGATTGCTTCTGACCTGCTATTTGACGATTTCATTTAAATAACATTTTATTTATTTCTCTAACCTGTTTTCCCTACATCTATTTCTGGGATAGCTACTAGTTTCTTATTCATTTCAGCCTCATTTTTTCTCCCCTAACCATAATATAAGTATGGATCCTTATTTCCACATGAATTTTATTCTCCAACATATTCTGAATATGCAGAAATAGAAGGCACTTTCAATATTTCTAAACTCATGTCACCCTGGGTTTTCCTCAATAAATTTAACATATTTGGGCTTATTTAATAACTCCTGTTATTCAACATTTGCTCACTCATTAAACAAACCAGCGCTAGGTTCATGGGACTATGACCTGTTCAGTTGCACAGGTTCCCATATGTAGAAGGGACTTGCATTTGGTTTAATGCTATGCTGTTGCCAACTTGAAATTCTTAATAATTTTTGAGAAAGAAACCTTGTATCTTCATTTTGTACTTGGCTCCCAATTCAGGTAGCCTGTCTATATTATAGACTCTACTACTGCAAATGTTTACAGTAGATGATGATATTAGGAATGATTTTATTTTTCTTCTTATCTGTCTTCATTTTTTAATTTCCCTGATCCTTCAAGATAAAGATAAAAGTGTTCCAGAAACCTCTTGAGTTTCAACATGTAGAACTTATGAAATACTTCTGTTGAACTAAAAGCTTTTGATCTGCAAAAGATAAGATATTTTTATTTAAGGGTACAGATAATTTTCTATTCAATAGTGAACTTCACAGCAAATTAAATATAGTATGTAATTAGCTAAGTAGTATCTATAAGCTATTGGGCCCAGAAAAGAATTCCTCAAGGTCTTGTATTCTCATAATGGCTCCAGGTCAATGCATATAATTTCATTTTATCCTGTTTTCCTTGAACACCCTCTGCTTTTCTGTATTTGTCCCTGTTTCACACATATCAATACATGGCTTTTTTAAAACTTAATTCTAAAAGCTAGAGGAAAACAAAAAAATACATTTACAATTATTTGGAGAATTGTGTAGTACCATGGTTTGAGTATTCATGGTTTGAGTGTTACAGTTGATTTGCAACAGCTGACACATTTCTTTTTTATTGTTATTTTACAATAACTGTATATTCTCCCCAGAGGGATGAGATTCAGCAAGTAATTATTTTTAAAAAGAGAGAAGAAGGAGAAGGAAAATAAATCTTTTGTTCTGTTCTTTCCTTTGTCTATCAAATATGAGGAACATTGTTTTTTTACTGATTTTCAGTTTTCTGTATGAATTGAAAACAATTTATCTTAAAGCCAGGTTATAAAATGAAGCAAATTGTAGTGTGAGAACACATTTGCAATACTTTCTTCAATCTTCCCTGGAATACCATGTATAAGACAGGTATCTAAGGGGGAAATTATATAACTTCACATTCAGGTTCTAGAAATAGTCACCAATCAGGATATCTAGACAAATTGTTTAGTCATTCTTGGTGTTACGAGGAAGAAGTTAAAAAGTTGGCATAATCGATGTTTAAAAGTGTAGCCATTGGTACCATCCTGTGAAAGGACAGATTCAAGTTGAGGCTTCTGACAAATAACTTAATTCTTCTTTTATTTTTTTTATGGTGACATTGGTTAACGAAATACGATGTTTCAGCTATACACTTTAACAGTAAGGCATATATACATATTTACATTTTGTGTTCACTTCCCATAGTTAATTTCTTTCTGTCACCACATATTGACCCCTTTTACCCCATCTACCTTCCCTCACCCCACTCTCTGGTAACCACTAGTCTATTGTCCATGTCTACAAGTCTCTGTTTGTCCTATTTATTTGTTTTTAATCCTTTTTCTGAGCTTCATTTTCCTCATTTGTAAAATGGGAATAAGAATTAAGTGAAGTAATAGATTTAAGTTAAAATAATTCTTGGCACGTAGTAAAGCTCTTCAAAAGTGTGAGCAATTATAATTATGTATTTTATTTTCATTTAAAAATTAAAGTACTTATTCATTAAATTACACAAAATCATCTCCTGAAAAAAAAAAAAACTTCAGGAGATAAAACAAAAATATTATATCATTAAGTTTAGGACAAAAGAATCAATAATATCCTAAAGTACTGTGATGCAGAAAACTCATATTCAATATTTTATTACTGAGGCAATCTCTCAATAAATAAAAATACATACAAATTTTAAGTTTTCATGTTTATCCCTGTGCAGCATTTATTTATCACTTTATTCCTGGATGTTGATACTCCCAGGACTTAAATGAAGTGTAAGAATCTGAATAGTGTAACAGGAAAATATAATCAATACTGGCAGCCATTTCTCCAATATCCCTTCAGGACTGCAGAATTATTTTCTCAGTTGCTGAGAGTGATGCTGGTAAAACACTCTCAGCTATCTGCCCTTTTCTATGACTGCAGAGACTGAAGAGACTTGCCCAAGGCCTGGCCCCTTCTTGGAGCAACCCCATCCAATGATTGACTTATGGACATGAGTGTTTGTCAACCTTGCCTCTACACAGGCAACTTTAGATGACCTTCCAGCTCTAGCACTCCCTGTGGGTTGACTGAAGCATTCATTGGAGATAGTAACTCAGACTAACTTTTTTTTTTTGACCCAGTTTTATTGCTTTCTTTCTCTCTCACAGGAGTTGATTCAAAGAGTAGTTTCTAATAAATCCCTGAACACTAATCTCTGTCTCAAATTCTGCTTCTAATTTAGGAAATCTGACCTCTGATATGCAGTAGGAAACCAAAAATATTGTGTCCCTCACTTTATTGCAATATTCATTTTATTGTGGTGGTCTGGAACTGAACCCATGATATCTCTGATGTATGTTGGTATTAGAGCAAATAAATACTTTCTCATTTAAATCATCCAAATATCTGAATGCTACATAAAATCTTGAGCAGTAAACAAAGCATTCTGTTATCTATTAAAAAGAAAACAGGATTAGGCTCTAAGTTTGAAAACTCATTTTTAGTTTTACCATCTATTTGTAGTATATCAATGATTATCATTTAATCTTTCTGAAACACAGCCAGTTTCCTTTGTGATATGGAGATAAAAATAAAAGCAGTTCATCTGAGAGATTTTTTCCAAAGAGCAGTAAGATATAATCTTTGTCTTTGCACTGCTTGAAAAACAATGCTTTTGAATGCTTCTCTTCTAATTCTGTCTCTAGAATTTTTTCATTCTATGATGTGTGTGCAGACTTTGTCAAATAAAATAATTTTAACCTGAGAATAAATCCAAAACTGAGTTTTGTCAACAAAACTTGCTGCCACCTATCTAATGCCAATGGGAGTCCCCAATCTGTGGTTCAGTAAAAGGAGAAACTTCATTGAGCTCAATAGTTCGCAAATCTGAGAGACACAGCCACCTTAGGAAATTGAAATTTCTCTCCACAAAGACAAGGGGAAGGCCTGCTTTTACAGAGAAACTGCCCATTCTGAAGCCTGATTGGTCCATTTTTATTCAAATGAATCTAATTAATCCAAATAACACTGTCCTGATTGGTTAGAATCATGTGTTCAGATGGTTTGTTATGGAGCTGCTCTGATGGTCAGTAATTGTGCAAATGAGGTTGTAGCTGTGCAGTTCTGATTGGAGGGGTCGGTATCAGCCCATCGGTTGAAAGACTATTCCAGGAACTCTTATAAGGTTGGCTCAGATGGCAGGAAAACAGTGCAGAGGGCTGGCAGCCTGGTCTGTGGCCTTATTCCTGAAATAGTGTAGACTCTATTTACAAATCTTAACACAATTAACCACAAGAAGTCCTTCTTGGCTGGTATATTCCTTCCAGGAGTCAACAGTTTTTATGATTGCTTTATCTCTTAAGACATGTAAGTTGGACACAGACATCTCTCACAGAGGGATTCAACTCTACTATTTATAATGGTTGCTGAAATATGGTTCAGATTTTTAAATTAACATAAAAACTTATTTCTCTTCAAAATTGGCAGTCTCAACTACTAATATAAAAATATGTTCGATTATAAATATATTTTCATGATATGCTATCTTCTCAGAAATTGTCCAGAAGCATAGTTTAGGTAAATGATAATAAAAAAACTGGAGAAAACACTCACATAATATATAATGTCTTCTCTTTTGTCACATGATGCACAAAATATCATTATAGGAGTCTTTTAAAGATAACATTGATAGCATACCTTTATAAATCTGTACAATACACAGTGAGAAAAATGGACACTGTTCTGCTTCTACTTTACTATTTTACTTTCCAATAAATTAAATAATTTGTTAAAATCCTATTGTGATGTTACATAATAGATCAAAATATAAAAATAAAAACTTATGTTCCTCTTTAATTCTACCCTCCCATTGTATCTCTACTCACTTTCCTTTAAGTAATAGAGGTATTGCCATTTAAGTGGCAACTTTGCTCCACAGTAAATAGATGTTTTGGGAATGGGAACCTGTTATCCTCCATCAAGACACCCTGAGCTCCTCACAATAAGATCCTGTC
Source organism: Cynopterus sphinx (assembly GCA_030015415.1). Taxonomy (NCBI): domain Eukaryota; kingdom Metazoa; phylum Chordata; class Mammalia; order Chiroptera; family Pteropodidae; genus Cynopterus; species Cynopterus sphinx. The sequence continues at coordinate 95,535,791 of CM057382.1, read as the reverse complement.
TAATACATCTTCCACCACTAATGTCTTCAGTAGTGTTTAACATGTTACTATCAGCTGTTTCCCCATTTAATAAATAGGCAAGAATACTGTTGTCATTAAAACCAGTAAAAAACATACATTTTCATTCTGGTTCTCAGATTTGATAAACAACACTAACTGTAAGCAGTTATATCTGGTAGATTGTTTTTCAGACTCTATGAAATAGGCAGATTCTCAATATCTCTCTCCACTGCTCTCATGTCTAAAAAAATACAAAATTTTATTTTTTACTGGTAATGATAGAAAAAATCAAAATAGAATGAAGATATACGTAGAAAACATAGACAGTTTGTATATAACAAAAGACATTCAGATAACTCGCCAAAGCCAACACTAAAAGAAAACTGGTGTTTGACATATATGTTTAACTTGCCTTGTGTTGTTCCATTTACTCGTCTTAGCCATTCTTATCTTAAATGTCAGACAGACCAAACATTCAAACACTTTGATTCTCCAGACTATAATTCTGAGTCTCACAACCCACTCCATTTGCCTCTTAGACCAATGAGAAAGTTTGTTATACAGTAAATGTATATCATGTTCTGTTTGCATAATAGGTAAACAGTATGAGTGTAACAATTTTTACTTTTTAAATTAGACTCCTTAGACATCAAAAAGATATGATGTGAAATGGAGTAGCAAGCAGTTAATGGCTGGCACATGGCTTCATATGAAAGGGGAAGGCATTAAAGAGAATGTATGTCAAATAAAACTAAAATTTATTGAGCACCAACCAAATGCCAGGCTCTTTACAAAAATCATCTCACTTAATTATTTCATAGCAATATATTTTAATTTATTATCACCGCTTCACAGATGCACAGATGAAGCAACAGAGTTTCAGAAAGGTTAAAATAACCACCTATTGTCACAAAACTCAGATTTTAACCTTAATCTTCTTGGATTCAAAGTCTCATCCGTCTGCAAAAAATTACCCTGTCTCCAAAAGTTTATTCTTGTGGTTTCAATAATAATTTCTAAGTCATGCTATAACCCAATTCTATGTTTATTCTAGAGAGAAATAATGTAATATTAATTTTATAAGAAAGCAAAGCAAGCCTTTTTAATCCTTCTGATTAAGGTCAATAAAATCCATACACTTATATTGTAAAACATAAAGAAATAATATATATGCCAGTACCACTGGTTGTCAAACAATTAATTTGAAATTTAATATATCAAAGCTATCATTCGAATTGTTCTTCCTTGGTCTTTTTTTTTTTTTTTTCCTACTTTGGCATATGGCTGTGTCTTTCAGAAGACTATAAACTACAGATTACCAGAAACTTTTTTATTTATTATTTTACCTCAGTGTACTTCTGGGCACAATGTCTGAACTATATCTGCTAAGGAATCAATGAACAATAAAAAAAATTGAGAACCTAGTTTTCTATAGTTATACAGAAATATAATGCAAAAAAAAATGAGGCTATGCACTCATTGGAAGGACACAAATAATCTCAAAAATAAACCTCAACTGCCTTGATTAACACTAAAAGGACTTCTTATTTATGTTCTAAATGAGATTATAAATGAGATGATAAAACTTCAGTTGAGTACCCATCAACTAATCTGTTCCAAATGATTTCATGTGAAGTTCAATTTCAACAATCTATACTACAGTAAAAAAATCTAATAGAATGTGTTTGCTGAAATGAGACAGGAGCATACAAGTTTCTGAGACAGAGAATTATAGTTCAGCAAATATTTTGGGACAATTTTTTATATTACTTCAAACTGGATCCTGGCCCATATTTATATCCCATAAAGTCAGGAATAAACCTATGATTAGATCACTAGATGAAGCCAGCCATAGTGAATGATTTGAACTACATGGGATTTATTTCTGCTCCTATAACTTCCAACAATTTCCACAGATAAAGTTACTATTACGTATGGACTAATAATTGTGGCCTACTTGTGGAAACTGGTCAATAGGTGAGATTCCCTATCCAATGGAGACCGAAAGTATTTGTACAATTTAAAGTAATGATTCTCAAACTTGAGCATGATCAAAATCAGCCAAAAAACTTTTTAAAACATATATAGCCACAACCTCCAGAGTTTCTGCCAGTCTCAAGGGTGGCCAAAAATTGACGTTTCTAAAAACTTTTCAGGTAAGGATGTCAATGCTGGTCTAGAGACCACACTAAAGAACCACTCATTTAGAGAAGCATGTCTCAAGGTGCAGTCTATTCCCTAACTTCATCAGAGTAACAAGGAGTGCTTAGAAAGACAAAGATTACCAAATACTACCCCAGTTTTTTAAAATCAGAATATTTAGGATGGGACTCTGATGTCTGAGTTTTTAACAAGTATTCCAGATAGTTCTGATGTACACTACAATTTGAGAACCTCTGTTCTTCTCTCCAGTTCTGATATTTCACTCAAGTTCAAGCATAAGATGTGCTTTCAGGGCTCTGTGTAGAGCTCAGGGTTCCCTGTGGTATAATTGTTTTTCTCTTTTTCTGCTTGACAACTGTTTTTTCATTCTTCAGGATCCAGGTCACATATTTCTTCTTTTAAGACTTTCCTTCCCTGTGAAAGATTAATTTCTCTATCAGTTTTGGACACAGTCAATGTACTATATGTTCATGTATTTCTTTTCACTAACAAAAGATGAGATTTTAGACTGGGAAAAAGAGCATTGCATTTTTTTCCCTGAGGTTTTCATCATTAAGGGATGTATTAAGCCATCAGAAAAAAAAATATTGATTCTAACAAAAAGGAAGAGATATAAACTTGAAAGCTCAATAAAACTGAACTTTATATTTTGCAGTATAGAAAGGTTTGCTTTTTGTAATTATGACTTCCACTATTTTAAATAAACCTTTGAAAATTTTTGTCTCAGTAAAAGTTGTTTCCTAAAAAAGATTTTTAATGAATATACATATACAAATACATATGATTACGTAACTTTTTTGACCTTTTCACAACTTCTCATTGATTTTTTTAAGAAATTGAATCATTTATTTAAAGTTTCTGCCCTCTTCCATTTGCCAATTTTTCCCATTTGTCTAATTGTAGCAGCTGTTGCCTTAGGTAACATCTGTTCTCTATTAACTCCTCAAAAAGACATTTTTGAGAGGTCATAAGCATCAGAGCTGTGATACACCTAGAGACTTGGCCTAAAAGACTAAATCAGTAGATTATGGTGTGATTTTATAGCCTAAGATGCTTTAGATATCATGATATATCTACAGTTCAAAAGAAGTCTGTGAAGATTTCAAAAAGGCTATGAATAATACCAAGCTCTTACCATTTCAATTTCATTTCTATTATAATGATAATGACTTGCTCAGTTGATAATTATTGCTGTGCTTTCTTCCTTCTTTCCTCTTTGAGATGAGAAGCATCAGCAAAACAGTCAAGGATGAAAACACTAATACAAGAAACAGAAAATCTACTCCCTGATAATGAAAAAGAACACTTTGGCAGGAATAGTACATTACAGATCATTATTGATCTAAAATATAGGACTCTACGGATCCATTGTAACATTAATGATTCAGTTATATTGGTTATATAATTTAGCAAGTACATATTGGCTACAGAAAACATAATAAATACATATGAAATTAATATGGTGCTTGAAAGGGAAACTCTGAACTCAAATACGTACCAGTATCAAAGCTGGGTTATTATTTATTTAAAACCCCCCTATTATTCATAATATGCTAGTGAAATAACAAAAATCCACCTTTCAAATAAATTTGCAACACTGAGTATTTACTTATATTTTATTAAATTATTTTGGCTCATTCCTAGCAGCTAACCTGGTGGGGAGGAACACTATGTGTTCATAAAACAAATCTGTAAAGGCAACATCCTCTAGATGTTTTAAATGCTGAATTCTAAAAGAGAAACAGAAATTATTATACCTGGTAAGCCTTGTTAACTTTAGAATATACACACAGTCAGATGTCTCAGCTCTCTCTACAGTTCCTTGTGGTGTAATGATACAGAAACCCATCAAGGATATTTGTGAATAAAAGAAAAAGTAAAAATAAGGAAGTTTTTAATAAAAAATTTATCTAAATAGGGAAGATTTACTTCCCTATTCAGATATACCTGAGTTGGTTTAGTATACTGAAGATATTATAGATGAGTCATGAATATAAATTTATGTAAAATAAGCTCTCCTCCCTTCAAATAGTGTGATATTTGAAAGCTAATGGGAAGATGGTAGAATTTCAAACTGGGAAATTATGTAACTTAAATCAGAGTTTTATTACTTAGTAGCTATGTTCTGTAGGACCAGATGCTTATTATTCTTTCATTATTGATGGGCACAGCATTCTAATTTTATGTGACTTCAGTAAAATAATATAATAAAAGAAAACAGGAGCAATTATAAGAAGCAACTATTATTTGATAAAGCTTTTAACAATTCAATGTTGTATGAAAGAAGGCGAAGACAAAGAGTATATGATTTAGCATTTCTTTATATTAAATTTAAAAATGAAATTTGAGAATTGATCTACAGTGTAAGAAGTCAGTAATTATTTGGGGGCATTTTCTTTTTCCTGGGCTACTTGATCTTATAAGTTGAATGGTTTACCAGCATCAACTCTTTTTGACCTTCAAAACCCTCCCAGCCTTTACTCCTTTGACTTGAGTTTAAAAGGAGCCTCAGAAGGCTGTATGCTTCTGGGAAGACTTTATGTCCTACTTACTAATACTCACAGTGTTGATATCACTTTTCATGTTAATGCCATCAGCATTAGTCTCCCTTTGGAGCAATTTGAATTTGTAAACACAAGTTCAGTTCTCCCAGTTCACTCCTTATCTCCTGCACAGAAATCCTAATATGACTTTTCAAAGTCTACATTATGGTAACTTTCATTTTTCTCTACCTCCTGAAATCTTTTCATTGTACCTTCTGAAGTTGATTCATCAGCAAAATCCTGCCTTTCCTAAATCTCTTCACATTCTTGTTCTAAAGGAAATAATTCTCTTTCCTAAGGACACTGATTTCCTTGTAGCCTCTTAAATAGTATTATATAATAACGAATTCATCTGGTTTTTATCCTAAGTTCCTGGGACTGAGGATAAATCTTCAGAATTTTCCCATGTAATAGAAGTGCCTTTTTAAAATTGAGGATGGGCTCCTGGGACCACACCTTAGTTTATCCTAGAATGGTGACTCAGGGTGGGTCCCAGATTGTTTCAGAATGGGAATGACCTGGCAAGAAAGACCAGCCATGTGATTAGATGGTTGACACTTTAAGCCAGATATCAACTTGACCTCCAAAAATCTCAAGTTCAGTTATGTGGCCAATGATTCAATTAATCATGCCTACATAATAAAATTACAATTAAATTGGGTATCAAAGCTTAATTGGGCTTCCGGGCTGGTGAACACATTGATGTGCTGGAAGGGTGGTGATGCCTTCTGATTCTATACTGGAAAACATGAAAGTTCTGTACCTGGAAACATCAAGACCTCCCTCATGGGTCTCTTCTTTTGGCTGGTTCCTGATTTGTGACCTTTTAATAAAATTTTAAGTGTAGTGCTTTTTTGAGTTATGTGAGTTGTTCTAGTGATTTGCTGAACCTGACAGGGTAAGAGGAATTCCTGAACTTATAGCATTTGTCAGAACTGTGGGTGACCTGGGGAACCCCAAACTTCTGTCTGGTATCTGAAGTAAACGTTCCCGTGAGTGTCTGTGCCCTTAACCTGAACGAGCTATACTAACTCTACCAGTTAGTATCAGAATTGTATTGCAGGTGGGGACAGTGTTTCAAACCCTGCTGGTGAGATGGGTGTTCTTTATGTCCCTTATTTTCCCTTCATAACCATTTTCAGTACCTCCCTCATCAAAACAAACACATTTTGGTTATTGGGATATAAGTGTCATTATCTCTTACTATCACCATGATCTATAGATCCTTAAGTTACTCTGTCATTTCTTAGATATTTTTAGTTGTCATTCTGTCTAACAATTTTTTTTTTTATTTCAAAACTGTACAAACCATTGATCTCTGCAATGTTCTTAACTCTCAGTTCATTGAATGGCTCTTCTCGATTAATATTGGCACATTACTCTTCCTCACCCTACACATTCACCAACATTTCTATATCCTATAGTCATTATCAGTAACTTTAACCCCTCTACAATCTCAGATTCATGCACTCCACTCTATTGCCATAATCTCATATCTTTATAGTTCACTGTTTTTGGTGCCCAAACTTAAATAATCCTTTTAAATAACTAAAACATACAGCATTACCCAGAAATTTTTATTTTTCCTATTACATTCACCCTCCCACTATCCTCACTTCAAACTTCTTTCCCCACTCACATTCTTAGCTGATAATCTTGTTTCCTATTTTATCAAGACAATTTAAGCAAATATCTCTATTTTAATTTAAAATGATTCATGGAAAGGTTATATACATTTCTCATGGTAAATAAAATTTAGCTCAAGTTCAGTGCCCTTACTATGTGTCTTAGCCAGCTGCTGCCACATAGTGATGCATAACAAATTACCCCCAAAATTTAGTGACTTATCTTTTAAAAGTGGTTATTTTAATGTTCCTGGGTGGCTAGGTTTGCTAAAGTAAGCTTGACTAAACAACTCTGGCTCATGATAGGCTTATATCCGGGCTGCTAATTGTTTTTTCTACTGGTGTTTATTCTAGGGCCTGGGTTTTCTTTTTAGTGTCAGATACTATAGATTTTTTTTAGAAGTAGAGATAATGCCATTTTTTTAGATGATAAATCCCAGGAATGAAAAGTAATTCTTAATTTTTCTAAGATTACAAGGAAAACAAATGTGTTCCCAAGTTAGAATTACCAAAATTCTGGTTCTTAGCCAAGCAGTCTTCTTTGGATATAATTTACTTGTTATCAGCTTTGAACATTATGTCCCTGTTGTTTCTGACTGGACCTGTAGGCTAGTTGCAAAAAGAAAAAAAAATAATGACGGATCTTTTGCAATATTTCTGGAATTGTAGTTTCTCAACTCATGTTTCCTCACAAATGTTTGCCCATAAGGCCAATAAAGGTGTTTTCATTAAAAGATAATTTCACCTTTTCTCTCTAGTATGGACAAAGGTGTTAAAAGGTGGTGAAAAGATAATCTGATTACCAATTTTTTATGGTGGGGCATGAATTAATTGTTTATGACATAACTTGATTTTTAACTGAAAGGTTAGGGAATAATACCTCCCCTGTCCTTCCAGGCAATCATCACATAAAAGCATGGCCAAAAGTCCTTTTAAATATGTTCTTTCTTCTCTCTTGCTCTCTGTTTTGGGATTAGTGTATAATGAGCACAGCAAAACAGGTCACACAGCCTTAATCTTGTGAGATATAGCTCATAATACTGAAATGTCATGGCTGGGAAAAAAAATGGAGATCATTATTTTCTCATCCTGACATTTTTCCACATCATAACTCATGGGTACTTCATTAAAGATCAAAAATGAAATAGAGTAATAAGACTATGTTGACAATCACAGTAAATAAAATTAAAATCTATGTAATATAGTTGAGGTTGAGTTGTAACATTAAAGTTTAGGGAATTTAACCTTTGGTTATATAGATGTTTATCATGGAGAAATTTAAAATGTATACTAACCACATAGAAAAAAGAAAAAAAGATATAAAACATCTATTCCTGATGTTCACAGGGCAAATTACAGATTTTAAGTGATATATATATAAACATACAAACATATGAGCTAAATGAGAGTCTACAAAATATTGATATATATTAAGATCAGATGGAACCAAATTAGTCATCAGAATAAAACATGGTATAATTTTATATTTATCCTTTAAAAACATTTAAAAAATACATGCAACATCAGAAATCTACAGTTTTATTCTTTTAATATATGTAAATGTATCCTTTTAACCTAATAAGAATATTCTTTTATAAAAAAATGATATAAATAACCTATGTAAATGTCAATGGGGTGATGCATATTTTAAATTTATGGCAACATTTATGAATTTATCTATTCATTTATTCAGACATATAAATTATATAGATTTAGTGATATATAAACCTCTTGGTAAGGCTAAATCTGTGATTGTGATATTGTCAATGATTCCAATAATCTTTCTAAGTAAAGTGCTGAAAGATAAAAGAAAAAAATATACATTTGCTTTGTATTGCTTTGTTTTGTTTTTGTGGCCTAACACTGCATTATGGAATTAAATGAAACAGTTGAGCTAAGGAGCCAGTAGGAAACCTCAGGACAATTTATGCCTTCTGCTCACATCTTGAGGCTGACTTCTTTTGACTTCTATACTTCTATAGGAAAAGCATATCCTTCTCACCCAGTTTCCTCCCTTCACTCAGTGTGCTATAAAAATGTTTTTCACCTCTATTAATTTTACAGTTGGCACACATGTACTATAAGCACGCATAAACCATTTTTTAAAAATACAGTGAAATTCAAATTCCTTGCCCTCTCATTAAAAATATAATAAATAACTTTAAGCTTAAAAACAGAAAAAAAATCTAAAAAGACTAATTTTCAAAGCTGATCCAAGCAAAGAAAATATATTGTATTTAAAATGGTAGACAACTTTGTCAAAACATGTTCAGATGAAGAGAGAACTTTGTAGCCTTGATTCTGATGCTAAAATCTCTCTGAGTTATGGTGCTAGCTTATCAACAGTTTGAAGTAAAGCCTCAGAATGTAACATGCTTTTATTTAGAGAGAAGTTAAAAGTTAAAATTTATTAACACAGGATTTGGGATTCTGTTAGAATTTACCTCAAAAGTATAGTATTAGCAAATTGCTTTTTTGTTTCTGCAATACAGGACTAGCAAAAAAATATTTTTTCTTTTATGTTATCACTCTTTGTAAATGTTTTCTATTCTATTTGTCCCCACTGATCCTATACTTTATTTAATTGGCTTTTCCTGCATATCTCAATGATGTCTAAAGAAGTTTGGTAGATTGGGGAACATTCTCTATCTTCAATTCTGTGGCCCCAAACCTACTATCTCAGTAGACTCAGAGTAGTGAGAGGGATGTGAGACAAGTTTGGCTATAGTTTTGTCCTTACAGTTCATTGAAACATTTCCATTCATAGAGCTTCTTTACTTGATGAATATGACTTGACACAAACAAGACATAGAAAGAGACCTGGGAATTTTTTCTGAAGAAGTTATTGACTGAAAAAGAAATTCAAGATGTATTTAACGTTGACATGAGTGAAGGTTATGAGATGATAACTGTTCTGAAGTGGATGAGGTAACTTTTTCTCAGCAGAGATTTTATATTTACATTTGGAAAATTGTAAATTCACATAATTTTTTATTGAGGCATATAATCAGAGTATTCTAAATATTGTGAATAATTTTGTAATTCTACATATCAAAATAAAAATTAAATTCTCTTGATTTACTAAAAAGGGAGTGTTTATATGACTACTTATAATTTTCTGGTTCAAAGACATAAATCCATATTCATTTTTATAAAACAGTGAAATTTCCAACACAATACAATGAACAAATATTGTTGTAAGTAGCCATAGACATTTCTGTGCATTTTTCTGTATGAACACTTTCTTCTTTTCTAACACAGAATGTTCAGGAGCACAAATATAACTTACTGATCAATAAGATGCCCTTGTTATTCAACTAAATTAATCAAAGAGACACAGAGAAATTAAAACATATAATATATTAATATTTTATATATTTATAGTAAATATATAAAATATATGTATCATTATGATTATTTTGAATTATTTATGTAAATATAGTATATATATATCTTATGATTGTTTTGCTCAAGTGAAGCCATAAGAAAAATTTACCTCCCAGGAGCAAACTGCAATACAATGATAAACTGATTTTTTCATAACACCCACTAGAAATGTTGACTTAGCTGATGAGGAAAGTGGAGTTATGGTTATTCAGGATAGAAATTACTAGATAGGTAGTTAGAACCTATCTTCTTTTCTTTTCTCTTTACTCTTTTTGTCCTTTCTCCCTTTGTTTATTTTATTTTTTTACTTCTCTTCTCTGTCTACACATCTATCTGCAGATCTCCCTGGAACTGAGAAAACTAATGAATGTATGTTTGGATGGTTGTATTATATTTTTCTTTCACTTGCAAGAAGATAATATTAGGAAAAGAATTTTAGAACTCCTTACTAATTTTGTGTTCTTACATAAATTATATTTACAAATAATATATAACATTAACCATATAATAGAACTAATAATCTAATTTTAGAATTATAAAATGATGCCCAAATTAAAGCAACTATGAATAATAATAATATGAAGTAACTTTACTTATTGCAAAGTGATATATGTGCATTATCTATTTTAATGTATGAAAATTTCCCTTAAAATAACTACTATTTCTTTTGTTACTACACATGAGGATATAGAAACTTACAGAGGTTTTTTTTTCCAATATCTCACAATGAGAAAATATCAGAGCCAATATAGAAACAAGACGGTTTGTTTCAGAGCACTCAGACATTACACATACTACCCTCAGGTATTGTGAATATATGGTGAGAATAATTAAGAAAGTCATGTCCAAGACATCTCTCACTGCTATTTATGTTAATGTAGAAGCATTCAAAATAATGATTAGCTTTACAATCTATGATATTTCTTTATGATTAAAATATTTTTAAAGTAATCAAATAAAAACTATTCCTGTTTTCAAATTCTATCATTAGAACATCACACTAATTTGCAATTGTTAACTATATTTGGAAATCATGAAAGTGATGTCTTTTTGTTGGTCAGAACATATAATTGAAGTAAGTGTTCCCAAAAATATCAAAGACCTTAAATATACATGCCAAACATTGCAAGAATTTTGAAAATGGCCAAAGATGTCCCATGATTAATATCTGTCCTTTCCTGCTGATTCTTCAGTCTCATAATCACTCTTTTTGTTCCAATGGGATCACCTAAGCCCTGTCTAAATGTCCTGTTCTAATAATTTTCTAGGCCTGGTCCTAAATGTAGATATTAGTTCTAAAATGTAAACACTGTGCCATATTGAATGCATTTTTTAAATCTTTATGAAATATTTATAAACATCACTAAATCTCCCTCTTTGCATTCACCTATTTCTTTCCCTCCCAAATGAGAGATAAACAACATCTTAAAACTGGTATAAATTTGTATTTTTAATATTTTTGATGCATATAAGTATTACTTTATAGAACTACATTGGATAGTAGAAATAAACATAAAAATATTAGACTCACATATTGTCTTATGACTTGCCTATTACAGTCAATGTTGTATTTGTGGAATTGATAATGTTTATACATTTAAGTATAATTCCTTTATTTTTATTTTAGATCATTATGTTGTTATATGGTAGGTGGAAGCCAGCTAAATGGCCACTGATGAATGAATGGATAAAGAAAATGTGGTATATACATACAAGGCAATATTATTTAGCCTTGAAAAAGAAGGAAATACTACTATTTAGGACACTGTGGGTTGAACTAGAAAACATTTGCTAGGTGAAATAAGCCAGACATAGAAGGAAAAAAACATGATTTTATTTATATGATAAATCTAAAATAGTCAAACTCATAGAGGCAGAGTGTAAGATGGCTGCCAAGGACAAGGCAGAGGGGGAAATAGGAAGGTTTTAGTCAAAGTATGCAAAGTTTTTCATACAACATGGATAAATTTTAGAAATCTACTATACAACATAGTGCCTATACTGAAAAATACATTGTTGTATATTTAAAATTTTGCTGAGAGATAAATCTTATGTACAGTCTTATCCTCATCATCATAAATAAAGAAGAGGTTGGGAGGAAACTTTTGTAGGTAATGAGTAGGTAGATATATGGCACAAATTATAGCAGTAGTTTAGGTATATAGTTCTCTCCAAACTCATCAAGCTGTATATATTATTTATATAAAGCTTTTAGCATGATAATTAACTAATTTTTTAATTATTTAAGTGTTTATATGTTTCCCCATCAACATTTCACATTTAACATAACTAGGGTGGAATTCTTGTTTTTTTTTTTTTTCTCAAGCTGTTTCTCCAAAAGCCTTCTGTACCTTAGTATACCTCTTCATCAGCTACTGAGTTACTCAGGTGAAATATCGAGGTATCTACTTTGATTCCTCTGTTTTCTTCACCAATAAACAATATATTAATAAGCGGTGGGTTACCATTCCCCAAATTCTAAACTTGTACATTTTATTTAAACACTAGCTGAAAACATTATCATTTATCACCTGGGATACTGCAAAAAATTTCTTAACTGGTCTCCTCACCACCGTCTTTTTCTAAAATGTGTTCTCCAACTAATAGCTACAGTAATATTTTATAATAGCAAAACTGATCATATATCCCCACCAATGGCTTTCTAACTATTTAAAATATACACCAGCCACCTGACCATGTTTTAATAAGTTCCAATATCCTGGACCCTGACTGTCTCTCACACCTTACTTGTACCTTTCTCCAGCTAGCGCAACAAGTTCCAAGGGCTCTGCTCCTGCATACTAGTCCTACTTTCCAGCAAGACACAAGCTAAGAAATTGGCCTTGGTGTTTCTTTTGCTTTATAACTAGTTATGGTGTAGCACATATTTTATAAAGCAATTTAATATGTTAAACATATACAAATCACTTTGATTTTTGCCTAAAGTTGTCTGTCTATTCCATATTCCTAAAAAAAAAAAAAAAATTAAAAAAAAAGTTATATTTTGTTCCTTTTGGAAATGTTGTATTCTTTTATTTATTATTTTACTTCTTCACTTTATACATATCCTAGAAGCTAATTATTTTCAGACTTATGAGGCAGTATAACTGATCTTTACTACATAAGAAATGTGAACAATAAGGCTAGCCTGCAGATAGAGGTTTTCTTTTTGTTGTTTCCCCCATCAGCAAAATAAAATATATAAAATACAGCTAACATCCATAGTAAATATGGGCTGTGTACATAAGAAAAAAAAATGTTTTCTTTGATAGAGTCAGAGATAGAACAGAGAGAGAGAAAGGGTAACTGTGGATATTCAACATTTCTCTTATTAAGAAATGATAGCAAATTCATGTGTATGATTGTATGTGATTTGATAACAGATTTTAGGTGCTTTGTCATATTCTTTCTCTCAATCTGGAGAACTACATTTATACTCTCCTAAAGAGCTTAGAGTTAAAACATGAATTTTATTGATTAAAAAAGAGTAACATTCCAGTTTAAGATGAAAATAATTTAATCAAAGCAGTAAAAAAATGTCTCTTTGGCCTTTTTGGGAGCTGTCTTATTCTTTTATTTATTATTTCATTTCTTCACTTTACACATATTTTCAGTGTCACCAGATAAGATTTTATATTGTTCAGTGCTTTTGGGGTTCAAAAAAAAGCACTGAAATATGCATAATAGAATCTATAAATATATCCCTATGAGTGTAAAAAATTTCTTGGTGATATGTGTATTTAGATATAGAGGTCCTGTCATTAGAAATCAATAGTATCATGCTTTCTCAAAAATATAATTATTTTTTGAAATCATGAACTAACAATGAAAACAACTAATATAAAAGCAAAAGAATTTCAGAGAACTTCTTACATCAGAAATGCATTATTTTAGATAGCATATTATTTTATTCATATATGTCAGCCAGTGAACATGAAAGGCCTGAGGTAGTAGAAACATTTCTGAAAAGTAATGTGACTATTAAAGTTTTATTAAAATTTATATACTAGTATAGTTTTGCTAAATCAAAAATCAGAGCTCAAATATTGAATATATGCTTTCTGATATTGTACCCAGAGTGGGTATAAAGAAGTAAAAGTTCTGTTCCATTCAGTACTTATAAATAATATGCCCCATATGTAAGATAGAGCTAAACTAAAAGTCTAGCTTTGCAATTTACAAATTATTTCAGCATGCCAGGACATATCTATCCATTTATATTTAACTACCCATGTATATATTTGTAAATCTGGAGAATTTAAAATTTTAGTGGATTTACATTTGTTCTAAGAGAGTTTTAGTTATCAAGTACTTTTATTTTCCTGTTACAATATCTTGTATCAGTAGAAACAAAGTATTTGTTGATGAATGAATGAATGAATGAGTTACAGCTGAATTGTTGAATAATTTCTTTGATCTTCAGTCATGTCTGTGGGTTGAATAATTTAGTTTATTTTTTTTTTTCCAAAGCCAATTACTTTAGTTACAATCATGTAATGTTATATAAACCTAGTGTTAGGAAGAGATTTCAATTTCACTTACTCATTTAGAATCATTTTGTATCAAAATATAAAAAAGGTTTCTAATTTGGGGCTATCTAGATGTAATAGCTGGACTTTTCAGTGAGTGTTTACTTGGTAAAAAATATTACGTCAGGATTTTTATTTCAAGAATGATGCTGAGGACTTTTAAGTGTGAAAACACCATTCCATTTAGACATAGGTCTAATTTCAAGTACAGTTTCTACCCTTCTCCCAAATAATAAGGTATGTTAAACTGAAATGAGTTTAATTGGATACAATCTGAGATGACTCTCTAACAAATGAAAAATTTTTAATTACTATTCAGTAGTTAGAAGATAACATCACACATATTAGATGCTTACAAATACTTACTGAATAAAGAAATAAATGAATAATTTTTTCTTGTTGAGTTCATTTCATTTCTAACTCTGTGAACTCTCTGCCCTATAGTGGCCAATAGAATAATTTATTATTATATGTTTATTTAGATTAAGTTGATCTACAAACTAAAGTACACTTCAATTTTCAAATTTTGATCAAAATTTGCATACTCTTCCTGAGGTTCATCATTTTTCTCTAGCCAGTAAGATAGTGCTAATTTTAGGGCATCTTAATCATGTGATATATGCCCCTAAAAGAATTGTTGAAATTAATATTAATTAATTAAATTGACCCATGTAAATTTTTAAGTAATATTAGAATTGTACTATCAGAGGAAGATATTATGGTAGCCAATATACCCTGAACAATACTATATATTTTTAATAAACTTTCATTAAACAGAATTTAAGTACTTCCAAGCTGAGACATTAAATGTAGTCACTGTAGACTGGTGATGCCCCCAAAATTAGCATGAATAAGTGAGACAGTTAATAATATAAACCGAGTTGGAAGAACAAAAGTGTATTGAGTCTATGATTAATCATTGTATTCAATGATGCCATATAGCGGTCATCAGAAGCACTACAAATGATATTATTTTTCAAAAAGAGGCCATATTCTTCCTTTCTAGGTCTTAAATATGCAATAAATTTGGTCTATCTAGGTGAAGTGAAAAATTAACTCTAGCCTTGAACATCATACGAATTAAAATTAACAGACTTAACTTTATCGGAGCCTCAGAAAAAAATAATATAAAAGTAAAGTTTTTGATATTCTCCTTTAGCTATTAATTCTGCTTTTTGTTTTATTGTTTTTATTGTTTTATGGAGTTACTTTCTACTGATTAAGTTTTATTTTTATTTTTTTCTAGTGCATTTTTAGTCATGAATCTTTATATCATAGCTAAATTAGTATGGTTGTCATCAAAGTATATCTTCATGTCATGTAAACAAATATATAACTATGCTAATTTTATTAAGGAAACATATATGTGACTTGTATTTTTTCCCCAGTTTGTGGTCATCTTTCCTATGAACTGTGTAGTTTTAGTTATGATTAAGCATATGATGTTCCTCAATCATTACTCCATTGCGTCATAACAAAGTTTCAGGGTTCTGTATTTGGATTTATCAGACTTTTTGTGGTGAATAAACTGAAATAAGTTTGGGGACTTGGGCCATTCATTGACTACACTGCTTCTTATAACTATCAGCTTTCTTGGTTCTGTCTACCATCAAGATATATAGCTGGGGAGATAGCACCATTAAGGAAACAACTATTGAGAAGATAAATGGTCTGTGAGAGACTTACAAGTCTATGAAGTACTGACAGAAGGCAGAAAGTTATGTTGGTCAACACTTCTGTTTGGATCCTTATGTCCAGCCAGTTTTGGAACTCTAGGAGTAGTGTTCCTTAACTCAGCTTTGTCCATATCCCAGTTTCATTTGTTTTCTTAGTTATAACTCCATAGAAAGTGCTCCCCACCTCCAATTGGAATTATCCTTTTTTACTGGGAAAATTATAATATATTTTTATTAAAAAGCACAGTTCATTGAGTACAACCTTTATCTAGAATCTAAGTCACCCACAGTGTTTTCTGGGTTTAGAACTTGGTGGCAGAATATGTGAATACTATACATAGATTAAAAGATAAATCTGATAATTTGTCATATAGGTCTAGATAAATAAATCTTCAATAAAGAAAAAAACAGCTAAATCAAAAACAAAGAAAGGAAAGAGAGAAGGAAGGAAGAAAAGAAGAAAGAAAGGTGGGAAGAAAAGAAGGAAAAAAAAGAAAAATGATAGCCTCATCAGAATGAGGAAAATTTTTACTTGATAAATGAGTTTCCCCACTACACACACACACACACACACACACACACACACAATACCTGTTTAACAGTCCCTGAAAGAGACTCAAAAGACTATTGCCTCTGTTAATTAAGAGAAAAATACAGGGATAATGTAGATCAAAATAATAATAGACCCGACAACTATTAGAGAATAATAAGATGAAAAACTAACACATACATAAATGCATAAACAAAAAAAGCAATCAAATAAATAAATGCAAAAGAAATTAAGTGTGCCCTGGAATAGTTAAAAATCAGATTTGCTCTTCAGAAAGTGAATCGTAAGTTAGAAGCCACCACTGAAAAATATTCCACAAACAAGAAGACATAAATATGTCAAAAAGATAGATTAGCATGTCATGTTTTTTGATATTCATCTACAAATTACAGTTATTCCTAAAAGAGAAAACAAAAGAAGTGAATCAGAAGAAATGTGGTAATATAAAAAAAAGTAAAATTTCCTGAGCTGAAAAAAAAAAATTGGCTTGGAAACCATGGATTCTCACCTTTTTGAACCAGAGTTAATCAGATGAAACCAGATATAACCTTTGATTAATCAATATATTCTTTGAACATTCAACATACCAAAAGATGATGAAAACTTTTACATGCAGCTAAGATAAACAAACAAACAAACAAACAAGACTTACATATTCTACCAACAGTAACTGAGTATCCTACTATGTCTCAGACCCTAGGGAGAGAGTATTAAGAAGACAGTCATGATCTCTCCTCTTAAAGATTTTTAAAGCTACTGTAGAGAAGGGACAAGGTGTTAAGAGGGCAAAACAATCATTGCTAATGTTGACTGAGAACTTATGTTGGACCAGCACTGCTCTGTGTGTTTTAGGTATTCAAACATTATTATCTATTTTACAAATGAGGAGGCCAAAGTGCAAAGAAGTTAAGACACTGCCCAATGTCACAAAACTTTTAGGTGCAAGGAACTGGAATTTGAGCAGATTGTCTATTTCCACCCTCCTATTTTTTTTTCTGCAAACTTTAGGGAAGAAAGGACTTTTAAATTGAAGCCAGAAAGTAGGTAGCAGATGGCTGGGCAGATAGATGTAAGGGAAAGTAGGCTGTAGGTATTTTCTCAGTAAAGAAAATAACCTGTTTCAGAGACCCTGAAGTAGGAGGAGCTTGGGTTTGGTGGAATTTAAAAGACCCACATGGTGAAGCTTAAAACTGTATATGGCAGAAATTAACATGGTAAATCTTCCTTTGACCATTACATTTTAGTGTACTTCAACAGCTCTGCAGTGCAGGACAATACTTTAAACACTGGCATGCTCTGGAAGTCTTTTCTCATTTCTCTTTTCTTTATACTCATTTTTCCTTGAGGACCTTAAACACCATCATGATTTAACTACCATTGACACTGCATTTATTTAATTTTAAATATTTCCCTTATTATACTAAAAGAGGTAGTCTATTTCTTTCTCTATTTATCTTTCTTAGACATTACTCTGATTGCTTCACCTGACTCCTGAACATTTTCATATGGCTATCACACAAGCATGTCATCATACCCCAAACCTAAATTACGCCTTCACAAACAGTCTCACCTTTTGGTATTTCTTATTATGTGAGTGAACAACTCAGGCTATCCAACAGCCCAAGAAATAAATCAAACTCTCAGCCTTGATCATTCTTCATGACTTGCTACACTCTTACATCATCGATCACCAAATTCTATAAAGTTTACCTGCTAGACAGCTTCTAAATTTATTTGGCATTCCTATAACCACCACTGAGGACACTTACCATTACTCACGTAGCTTACTTTCAGCAAAATCTTCACACTACTTGGATTTCAAATAATCACTCTCTTCTTTTTGTAAGGGCTGAGCTGAAGAGACCTAAGATACCAGGTGTCAAAGTAACCAATTAAAACAACAAACCAAAAGGAAAGTAACAAACAGCCTTTAGTCACTTACTGAGTGATAAGCAAGAAGCTATAGCAGAGAAAGCATTGAATCTCCTACTGTACCCCTTTCCCCATGGGATGGTACCAGTCGAGGGTCAGGTAGATCAGTATAGATGTGGAAAACGCCTCAGCACTTAGGAAGCCTGGAACAAAAGGCTCCTGCAGTTTTTTGGACCTATAGGCTGTGAGTGGGAAAATGGAAGAGCTAGACGTAGAAAAGTACTGAGTACTGAGTCAGAGTGAAGAAAAGTGTATTTGAGATTTCTCCCCCTCCAGAAAAAAGGCCCAAGGAAGGTCTGGCCCATGCCAGAAATGCAGATATGTACAAGTGAATGGCCCACTAGAGGTACTTGAGTGCTGGACTGCAACTTCTTTCAGAGACTAGTGAACTGGCTGTGCACAAATTGGTGTGAGGAGGGCAACTTTTCCCTCTAAGACTTGACAGGTAAATTTTTTTAGTACCTACAGTTGTGCTTGAAAAATCATATATAGGTATATTTATATTAGACATGAGCCAAACTCCTCATCTTTTGGATCACCCCTCTCTGCAGTCTTCCTCGTAATACAGAACCCTGCAATTCTTCATGTTTCTATGCTCTTATGTCTGCTTATTCTACTGCTTCTGCCTTGCTTACTCTCTTAGCCATTTTTGTTATATTTATCCCCTCTTTATACTTCTAATCATAGTTTAGATAGCAACCTCTCCAGGAATCACCCCCAACTTGCTAATTAAATTTTCTCCAGTATTTTGAGCTAAGTCGATCATTGTGGTTCCTAACCCTGGATGCACATCAAATATTTCTTATGATTATTTGTGTCCTGGATATAATGCTAAATTTAAACCTTTTTCCCAAGTTTAATGTTTTTTAAATTTCTTTAGTATTTTTCAATGCTTTGAAAACAAAACACCTTTTTAGAAAACAATATAAAATTTCTCCAAATAATTGAAAAGCTTCTGTAAAAGAGATGTTTTTTGTCCTCTAGTTGAACAGATCTGTGATACTGGATTCATTTTAAAGCAATTACAATTGTTAAAAAATTGCTTCTTATGTTAAACAGAAATCTACTATTCTTTCAACTTTTACTTGTTCAACTTTTTAATGTCTAATCCTCTTTGTCATTTGTTTTTACAATGGGTATTTAGTTATTTGAAAAAAAACGTCAGTACATCTAATAAGTATTCTCTCCTTCTTTAGCTATTCTTCAAATATGAATGGCTTTTAAATATTTTACCACTCTGAATGTTATTCTTTTGATGGGCTCCTATCTCTAAATAGTTCTATAAAATGTAATCCTGTGAAGGAACAAAATAAAACTGATGTAATCTTATTTTAATACACATTTTAATACAGTGGAAATATATTAACTCCCTTGATCCTGTTAGTGTAATTCTTATCTAGAGTTATTACATAGTCTTATAAATTACATTCCAAATATCTGAGAAATTCATATATAACTTAATAGCTTCTTTCCCTATAAAACTACAGATAAGTGAACTATTAAAATATGTGTGCATATTTGAAGATATAAACTAAAAGTTTTTTTTTTATCATTCTCAGTAAAATATTTAAACACCAAACCTTTTTATCTCCTCTACTTACATTCCTCTACTAATATTTACCTTTTATCTCAAATACGACTTTGTGATATTATCAGTAAAGCATATCTTGTGTGGAACATTTATTGACATATATCAGTGCCAGTCTCTACTCAACCGAATATAGTTAGAGGAAAAGAGAATATTCCAGGAGCTTAGAGTATTATGTTACACAAGTCTCAAATAACACTAATATGATTACAGTGGATGTGGCTATGCCATTAACCATCTCTAGTAAAAATTATTTTAATAAAATTTTTTAAGTTGGCCTTTTAAAAATTTTATTCTAAGATCCTGTGAGCTATCACTTAGCATCTCTACTGAATAAAAAAATCTGAGAAAAGTGGAAAAAATAAGTAAGTACTTTATTCTAAAAGACTATGTCTCTAATTTTATGATGAATTTGTTGGGAAATTAAATTTGCTTTGCAAAAATTCTTGTTAAATATATTTTAATGGAATCTAATATGAGAGAGAAATCAATACTATATGTATGTGATTGCATATATATGTGTGTATATATATATACACGCACATATATATATACACATATACATATATATATATATATATAATGTCATTCAATCTGCCTCTAGTCTATGAAATAGAGATCATATGAAAATCAATTTAGTCATTTCCAAGCAAGATTTAATAATCTGGTATGTCAACAACATTTTATTAAATTCACTATAATTCATCTCTAACAAAATTGCACATAAAGATTTAAGTCTTTTATCTTGCAGAAGAGATGTACAATTATTTGCAGAATGATTTAAAGAGAAACAATAAGCCTCTGTTGATAGTGACATTTAAGAGATACATTTACTCTAAAGCATGGATATAAATTATTTTAGATATTATTCTAAAATAATTCAGTGAATAATTGATTGTCATATCTTTTTGAGGAATAAGCGTTTGGAATATTGTTCATGCAAAGAAATAACTAGAGAAAGTGTCGAGACCTTGTGATCACGGTTTTAATTCAAAGGTCTCTGGGCTGCAGGTCAGACTTTCCAAAACAGTGGTTAGGACCAAAGGTTCTGGAAACAGACGGCCTGGGTGTAGTGCTTGGCTTCATCTTTTACTTGATATGTTGCCTTTCCTCATATTTACAATGAAAATAACAATTGTACCTATCCAACAATTTTGTTGAGAAGATAAATATCACAACTAAAATACCTAGTGCAATGTTTGGCATATTGAATTACTCAGTAAATAAAATAAATATTAGCTTTATAAAGTGCATAAGAAACAAAAACTTCTGTTTCTTTTCTTACTAATTTGAAATATTGCCGGGGGCCAGCTGCAGCTCCAGAGTCCAGGTCCCGAGGGGTGACTGCGGAGTCGGTGAGGGAAGGACAGCACTCAGGGATGATGTATCAGGATCTCTCTCTTTATTGTCTTAACAGCTGCATTTTTATATATCCCAGGGTTACATAAACAAGTGCGACAGCATTCTTGGCTCTAACAGACTAGTCTATAATCAAATCATTACAGGTTTGCAGGTTTACAGCTTTATCAATCTTCTGAGGTCAGCCTGTCCTTTCTCAGAACTCACCTAGGCTACTTCCTCATATTATTATTGTTTCTTGATCACATTGTCTGCTAAATTGATGCCCATACTGCAGTCTTGCTTTTCTCAGTACTTAAACTATTCTTATTGTTCTACTTATTACTAATATTTAACTTATATTTCTATTAACTATTAATCTTACTAACTATCCTGTTAACTATCTAAAGGATTACACTTACTTCTAGGATTCTTATATAATTTTCATAGCAACCTTTTGCTATTAAAATAATCAGAGACTACATCTATAAATTTATAAAGCACAAAGGTGCCAATCCAAAACTCTAAATTCTACTTCTCCTATGCCTGGGTGGGTCTCTGCCTGATTAACTACTCTCATGGAATCAAGCCAGAGGCATGTTTTGATGTTCCCACCCTGCTTCTCAGAGGCAATGCATAAGGCTTTTTTTCTAAATTTCCATATAAACCAGGATATGCTCTTCTGATTCCAATGAAACTGTGTCCTCCAATTCCCCTGAATTCAAACCATTATCCTGCTGAAGAGGCTGTATAAGCTGCACTAAGTATCCCCCACACACAACACTCGTGAATACACTCACTCTGAGGGAGCCACAAAGAAACCATCCAGTGCAACCTATGCTCTACAAAGGTGCCACTATAGATCACGACTCTGTCACTCAGCTACAGTAGATGCAGAACCCGCAAAATATTAGTATTTTTTACTATTATCATTATTCTGAGATTTTTAAAACTATAAGGTTCGAAAGCTTTACTCTTTTGAATTCAACTTTCTAATATAGTGCCTGCCATATAGAGGCATTCAATAAATTTTTAATGAATAAAGAGACAGCTGGACATTCTGAAGATCCAAGCACATGACTTTATATACTTCACCCAGGGGATTTCCTGAAACACCTTCTGAGTATACTGTTCTGGAACACTGTTAGAATAGTTGCACCAGTTAGTCCTTAAATTTAGATCTCTTGTCTTAGAAGCAAGATTGGTAAAAGTTCTAGACTATGAAATCCAATTATTAGGGAGACTCATTACTCTTGCAGGTGATGGGAGACAGCTCAGTAAATACATGAAGCAGTTTTAGTATTATGTCTCAGCATGAGTATTTGAGGTGTCTTGATCTTAACATGCAGGTAAATCATGGATTTCAGTGAATTCTGGAGCAGGGCTTATTCATTAATGTGAAAGAGCATCATGGCATTGGTCAATTAATGGTAGAACCAAGACACGAATGTGGTCTGGGAAAAAAGCATTGAAAGACAATGCAGGCAGGAATTGAGCTGTAAAGAAATAGGATCTTATATAGCTTACTAACACAAAGACTTGGGTATAAGGAAGCAGTTAGTAATTCCTTTACCCTAACAAATTAGAGCTAGTGTTTAAGGGAAAAAAACAAAAACCATGTTTGGAGAAATGGACCACACGATGAAGGCTGACTTATAGTCAAGTATAATGTGATTCAGTGTTAGCATGCTACACAGCAGCTTCTAAAATCTGCTGAAGGTTAAAGTCTGTTTTAAGAAGGAGAGGGACTCTGTCTAATTCACCTGTGTATCCTCCAACTCCAGGCCCAGCTCAATGCTTTCTTAACCTTATAAGTATTTTCTAACTAAATAATGCCTGTGACTAAAGAATAAGAAGGAAAGTACTAATAACTTTACTCTTCATAGTAATTTCCACTAACAGAACAGTTTCTGTTAATAAAATTTAATAGATTTAGTTTTAATAAAAGATTATTTTATAAATCTTTAAAAAAGTGTTTTATTCTTTTAATGACAGTAAGAATTTTAACATTTGTTGAAATATAGCTTTTTATAATAATGTCTTAACACTGACCTGATGCAATAATTTTTTTTAAGTTTCTAATTGTGTTTAAATTTCTACATATTCAAATATATTCAGGAATGTTTCTTCCTCTTCTTGTTGGAAGATATTTCAAGATTTTGCAAACAAAATCCTGGCAAATGACCACCTTGCCTGAACAGTTGAATATTCCAGAGCCCACAGTGTTTTGAGGGCTTTGCATCCACTTATAATAGTAACATAGGTTTCATTAACTCTCTTAATCTCTGTCATATGCTTTGCAACCCTGCAATAATTCAGTGGCATGCTTTTGCTATACCTTCCATGATCATCCCTGTCTCTGGACTTCCTGAAAATTGTTGTAGTGTCTGTTTGTATGTAGCTTTCACAAGTACTTTTCAACTTATTTTATGTATTGGCCTTATCAGCAGCCCAGTTTTTGGTGGATTCTATTTCCAAGCATATCTGCTACACAGGTCTCTTTTTCCAAGAATGACTCAAATTTCTTTAAAAATTGTGAGTTTACAGTTAATTAAGCATAATTTCTAGCCTGCAATGTTCTGAAGAAGTTTCTTAGGTTTTCACAAGAAGAAACAGTCTTACATGCTTCTGGTGACTTTTCTGAAAACTCAAATCTGCAATTGTATAAGCCCCCAAATGGACAAGTCTGATTTTAAGTGACTTTTAGAGTTTCTTTTTGATGCTGAGTTGAACAACTTGAGTATCATAAACAGAGAAAACTCTTGAAGTGATTTAAGGAGACTAAGAATAATCTTACATACTTCGCCTTAAAAAACACTCTGAAGGCATAGAAAATAGAGATTTCACTGAAGCTTTCCTAGGAATATGGATTAGAGATTGCTTTCCCAGGGGTATGGATTAGAGATTGTATTTCACATCACATAACCAGTCTTCCAAATAATCCCTTTTTACCTCTCTCTGGACACTTGTCATTTGAATCTCATTATCTTTCTCCCCCACTCCCAATTTAGAACAATTTAGCTTTTTCTTGATTTTTCCAATTAGTTTTTCCAGCTACACCTTCCAATTTGATTAAAGCAATTGTTTTATTTTTTTTTTTCTTAAATGTCTCAAGGAAAGATAGTAATTCCTATGTGTCAAATGTAGCTTTAGGTTAGTGCAATTGTTAATTTTTTTAAACAATTAAAAATTATTGTTTTAGTATCAAAAACTGATATTTAATTGTGTAATTATTTGGTAGCAAGATTATGATCAGTGTCTTATTGTTATAAGTGTATAACTGACATAAGATCTCTTTTACCTTAATATGTTATCTATCTTTTCCAAAACCAGATAAAGTTTCATTTCATTGTTCAAATTGAGGACAAATTGAATAAATTTGTGCTTCAACTCAGCTCAACCTTTCTCTGGCAGTGAGTGCAGGCAGACCTTGGCAAGTGTAATTGGATGAAGTGCTAAATTATGGCCGATGCCAAAACCTTAAAGGACTACATTTCCCTGACAGGTCCTCAATGGACAAGTAGAAGAAAAAAAATCTCTTTTTGCTTTCCTTCTTTCCCCACTCCAAATGTTTATGTTAAAAAGACCGACTATTTGTAAGGGCATTTCCAATGTGGCTGCTCTTGTTGGTGTTTAATGTAAGCTGTTTCCCAGAAGAAAATACAAGGTAATATCATTGCTTTTTTTTAATATGTCATGAGCATGTCTCTATCATACACCTGAAATGTTTCAAGGAACACTGACTTTCTAATGGCTGGAATATTAAAATTCCTTTCATATACTTCACTACTCTAAAACCTGTTTTTATTTTTTTAATCTTTTTTACACCTTATTATCCTAATTCCGGGATTAATATATACATGATTATGTAGATGATTTGGGATTTTCTTATTGCTTAATTGAAAATAGTTTGGAATTTGGCAAATATGCTTACAACAGGTGTTAAAATAGATACATAAAATTTGCTATCCTTTACATCACAATCTGAACACATAATCTAAAAACAAGCCCTGGATGTTTAACATGACTATTAAGGCCATAGATATTTTTAAATCTGATTATACTTTTACTCTTAATATATATAAGATGGTAATTAAAATCTGATAAATTATCAGTTGAAGATTTAAGATACCTTATTTATTATTTTCTCCTCTCAGGTTTTCAGGTATAAGTCATACAGATAGTCCAAAAAACTAAGTGATTTAAAAATATGGGCAGTTTTTTTTCCCCTCAAAGACAAATTATTACACTTCTATAACTATTAACATAGATTTGAAAGTAGGTCAAGAAATTTTTGCTATCCGTATAAAATATTCAAAAACCTTTGTTTATTAACCTTTATTATATTAATATATACATATATGTATACAAGTTGTGTGTGTGTGTGTGTGTGTGTGTGTGTGTGTGTGTGTGTGTGTGTGTGTAAAATTCAATGCTACTATTCTTTTAGGTTCCAACTGAATAGTTAGGAACAATATAGCAAGGACTCCAAATCAATCTATTTCTGCCATAATAAAATGAGGTTTGTATCTGTAATTCTGGATGTGGATGACAAATTTAGTCCTGAAAATAACATATTATATGATATTGAACAAGGTTCTTGGCCTTCTTGCCCCAACTCTTCATCCATAATATTGAAGGGTTAGACTATATTCTCTCTCTGTTCCCTTGAACACTTTAATTCTATGTTCTAATAAAGAACACAAAAATAGGCAATTTAAAAAATGGCACTTAGATTGAAATACATGACCCTGGAACTATCACTTATTAATTGTTATTAATTCAGATACATTGAGTTTAATGATGATAATTTCATTGTCATTATTAAAAGACCACTTCAAGTTACATTTTTGTAAGATATATTTATCTGAATTTCCCACTTGAATAAACTATTATACTTCTATGAAGTACACTTAAGTGGGAGAGAGAAAATTAGTTTTTCCAAGCATTTAAAATTTTTATAATTGCCCAAGTCTTGAAATTCTCATATTTTTCTAAAACTTAGCATCTTAACAACTTTTAAACTATAAGTTAATAATTAGAGAAGATTCTTAGCTCTAACATATCTTGTCTCAGCATATTTTTTTATGAAATTGAATAATAAAAAAGAATCACAAAGAAGAGAAAAAACTGAAATTTGTTATTATTTTTTGTGAAACAAGGAATTATTATCTGGTTTGAGCTAATGATCATCATTAACTGATGACCAAAAATAAGGAATCATTACAAAATTATAGGAAATCAAGAAGTTTACAAAGCAGGGAATACTATGAGTTTGCTTAATATAATTCTAAACTTGGCTTTTGGTATATGAATAAATACAATTTAAATTAATAGAGGTAATACAATTCTTCTATTTAATTATTTTAAAATATTTATCTCAATTTGAAAAAAATATTTTATAAACTCTCCGATAGACAAAGAGCAGAAGAAAGGAGAAAAAGCAGAAATCAGTTATGCAGGTGTTGGAAATAGACACCAAAAAGATAAAAACAAAAAGAATCTTTTTTCTACAGAACATTTCTACAAGTCTGATGATAACTATTTACATGCTATTGTGAAGCTTCATCAAAAACATTTAAAGATGATCAGCTGATTCAGAAAGACAGTTTTCTAAACCAAAATTGCAAACTGCAGTTGTTTACTGCCCTATTTTATTTTCATCAGTATTTACCCTATTTTTGATCAATTGATTCATAATTTTCCCTTTTTAAAAATGAATGTCAAATAAAATAGAACTAAGCCAGAACCTAACACTAAAATACCACCAGAGGAAAGATAGAATGTTCCACATCAAGAAAAAAATAAACAATCTAAAAATATATCACCCGAGCAAAACATTGTTCAATAGTATTTCCCTATACTCTGAAAGAAATAAAAAAACTCAGAATATTTAGTTTAAAACTCAAATAATAGTCATGTTATGTAGTGGCAATGATGGTCAGCTAGAGAAAAAATAGAAAATATTGTCTGAGTCCAGCTTCCCTAGAAGCTAACAGTGAGAAAAAGTTCTGCACAAGAAATTTATTAAGACACTTCCAGAAAAGAATGCTTAGTAGCCCAAGGAAGTCTCCTGGAAAAAAAAAAAAAAAAAACAGATGTACACATAGAAACAAAAGCATACAATAGTAAAGAAAGAGGACAGAAAATCAGCAAAAGTAATCCAAGAATATCTGAACGAAGGATCAATAGCATTCATTGAAACTGCTTTGGTCTATATTCCCATAAAAGCAGCCTGAAACAAGGATTCAACTGCAAATAGGTTATGTGAATATCGATCCTAGAAAAGACTGGTAAGAGAATGGAGAAGTGAAACAAGGAAATGAAGAAAGGAGATACAGGTAAAGAAAGGAAATAGTCTTCCACTGTGAGCAACTGGAGTTTAATCCCATCCATGTATGAAATATAAAGTTGCATTTTTAAAAGCATTTGGTGTTTACATCCTTTTTAGTATGACCCATTGTCATGATGTGTGATTATATGTCATTGTGATTTGATATGCATATCCTTGATAACTAAAGCTGTGTTTTGCTGAATGTTATGTGTTTTTATTTTGGTGTTTGGTTATAATATGACTGTTTTATTTTGTCCTGCTTAAGTTTGTTTAGCTTATTGGATCTGGATATTTTTTAAAATATTGGGAGTTTTGGTAATTATGTATTCAAATACTTTTTTTTCTGAATCATTCACTTCCTCTTCACTGTCAGGAATTCCCATTTATTTATATCAGTCTTCTTATTGTCCCACATAATCCTGAGGCTCTGTTAATATTCTTTCAATTTTCAATTTTTTTAAATTTAGGTTGAATTATATTTATTAATATAGTTTCATGTTTGTTTGTTTGTTTGCTTGTTTTGCAGCCTCCAACTTTCTAGTGACTCCATTTGTTTTTTACTCCAGATATCATATTTTCATGTTCCGAATTTCCATTTTCATTCCAGACATCTGGATAAATTTTATTTTTCATATTTTTACTCATCATGCCCATCTTTTCTATATCACTTTGAATATATGTATAATAGGGTTTATAAATCCTTGTCTATTAATTCTAACATCTTGGGTATCATGGGGTCTGTTTCCATTGACTATTTGACTATTCCTTTTTCTCCTGATTATAGGCTCATTTTTACCGCTTTTCATGCCTAATATGTGTGTATTTATATTTTTTTAATTTTTAAATTATAGTTGGCATACAATAATAGCTTCAGATATATAATATGGTGATTAGACATTTATATAACTTATAAGGTGATCACCTCGATATATCTAATACTCATTTGACACCATACATAGTTATTATGATATTATTGACTATACTTTACATCTCCATGACTATTTGTAACCATCAGTTTGTGCTTCTTACTTTCTTCACCATTTTACCCACCCCATAACCTCTCCACGTGGAAACTTCAAAATATTTTCTGTATCTATGAGTTTGTTTCTCTTTTGTTTGCTTATTATTTTTTCTTTAGGTTCCACATGTAAGTGAAATCATATGGCATATGTTTTTCTCTGTCTGACTTATTCCACTTTGTACAATACCCTTTAGGTTCGTTCATGTTATTGCAGATGTCAAGAATTTATTTTTTTTATGAGTGTGTTATATTCTACTGTATATATGTACTACCTCTTCTTTATCTATTCGTCCATTGATGAACACTCAGGTTGACTTCATATCTTGGCTATTGTAAATAATGCTGCAATAAACATATGAATGCACATGTCCTTTGAAGTAGGAATTCGGGTTTTTTCAAATAAATACCCAGAAGCGGGATTACTGCGCTCTTCTTTGTCTCATTATCATTTGTTTTAAAGTCTATTTTGTCTGGTTTAAGTATAATTACCCCAGATATTTTTGTTTCCATTTTCATAAAATATCTTTTTCCATTCTTTTATTCTGTGTTTGTCTTTCAATCTGAAGTGAGTTTCTTGTAGGAATCACATGTAAGGATATCATTTTCTTATCCATTCATCCACCCTATGTCTTTTGACTGGAGCAGTTAATCCTTTTACATTTGAAGTATTTGTTGATATGTAGTTATTGCCATTTTATTATTCAGATATTTTTTATATTTACAGTAGACCCTCTAATATTTTTTATAATACTGGTTTGGTGGTGGTGAACTTCTTTACCTTTTTTTTTTATCTGGGAAGCTCTTTTTCTGTCCTTTGATTATAAATGATAGTTTGCTTCATAGAGTAATCTCAGTTATAGGTCCTCACTTTTCATCATATTGAATATTTCATGCCAATATCTTCTGGCCTGTGAAGTTTCTGTTGAGAAATCAACTGATAGTCTTATGGGAGTTCTCTTGTAGGTAACTAATTGCTTTTTTCTTTCTGCTTTTAAGACTCTGTCTTTAATCTTTGGCATTTTAATTATGATGTATCTTAGTGTGGGCCACTTTAGATTCATCTTGTTTATGACCCTTTGTGTTTCCTGGATTTGCATGTCTATTTCCTTTGGCAGATTAGGAAAGTTGTCAGTCATTATTTCTTGAAACAGGTTTTCAATTCCTTGCTCTCTCTCTTTCATTTCTGCTATCCCTATGATGCAACTGTTGGTATGCCTGATGTTGTCTCAGGGGCCTCTTAAACTATGCTCATTTATTTGGGATATTTTTTCTCGTTGCTCTTCTGATTGGATGTTTTTTACTACCTTATCTTCTAAATTATAGATTCAACCCTCTGTTTCCTAAAACCTATGATTGTTTTCCTCTATGGTATTCTTTATTTCAGTTATTGTATTCTTCATCTCTAACTAGTTCTTTTATTTACTTTTTTTTATCTTCATTTTTGTTTTTTTATTTTTTGTTAAAATTCTCACTGAGTTATTCTACTTTTCCCCTACATTCATTGAGCATCCTTATAATTAGTATTTTAAACTCTACATCCAGTAGATTCTTTGCTTCATTTTGCTTAGTTCTTTTCCTGGTAGCTGTGAGAGGAGTGAGCGTAGGGTCTACGTACTAAGCCATCTTGACTGGAACTTACATATATAGATTATATATAAATAAGTCTATAAGTCTATAAATATAATATATATATATATTTAGTCTATGCTGAATTTTGTGGATTTGTTGGTATGTTGGATAGGGAGTTTGTGAATAGGGAGTCTGATTACAGTGTCTCTTTTTAAAGCTGTTGAAGTTTATTCTGGAGAGCACCTTCACTTCAAGAATTATCTAGTGTTACCATTTTCTGAGTGTTTTTGAGTTTTTGAAGTATTCTGTTTCTTTCCCACTGATACTTTAGAATATTTTTTTCAGATTTGTAAAGTCACTTTTCACTTAGCCATTTCCATTTTTCAAAATATGTTACTGTTATCTCTTCATTTAGACTTTTCATCTTATGAATGTATACCATTTCAAGTCATTTGTGTCATTTTATGAGATTTTGGCAGAGAATGAAAGGAAACACTTATGTCCGATCTGTCATCTTTGAACAAACTCTTATCTGAATTTTTCCATACTCTACTTTTCCAAATTCAAAACCTACTTTACCACTGCACACTGATTGCATTTGGTTTCCCATCAGTCTCTAAGATTTTAAGTTTCACAGCCTTAAAACACATATTTCCCTCAGGCTGGAATGCATTTCTTCACTGTCACTCCTTCCTCTGCTCATTGACATGATATTCTCCACTGATGGCTCTAAAAAAATGTTTCTTCTTCCTTGAAACCTTCTACTTTCTATCAAATTAGAATTAAATGACTTCCCAGTGTCTAAAATATTTATCCATGACTTTATTTTATATTTTATTGCATTTTGTCTGCAAAATACTTAATATTTATTTATCAGTCTCCTGAAACACTTAGTGAGCTACTTAAACATAGGAATAATTTTGATCTCTCACAATTTTTCAGTCATACTGAATAAAGATATTCAGATATATTATATTGTTAAAAAAAAGATATTCTGACACTTGTTAAAATAGCAAAAAAAACCTTTATTTAAAACTATTGCAACAGGGGTAGTGCAGTATGATACAGTCATTGTGTTCAATTATGAATACAAGAAACATAGCTGTGGATTTATAGTTCATGAGCAGAATGAATGGATAGAAAATCACTAAGATGAAACATCAAACATAAAGAGATTTTTGCTAGACTAATTTAGCAGTATTCTTGGTAAAACTGGGAGTGGTAGGCCAAAGATAGTACAGGGGTCTAGATCGAGGCCTACTAGAAAAGTTTTCAGAGGAGCCTAAGGAAAGTTTGGTCAAGGAGAAAGCCTTTGTCAATCTGCTCTTAGATTGTCCTTTCTTTGGACATTCTAAATTCTAAAAATAGCTTTCTCATCTTTCCTTAATATTTAATATATCCTTTCACCTTTATCCAGATATTATTTTGTTATGTGGTATATTTCACTAACCTCTTTAGAAATAATAAAATATAACAATCTTGTCTTTCTGTTGTAGCTTTTGCCAAGTCCATCATAGTACTTATCGTAAGATAATGCTGTACTTGATTCTTCTCCTGCAGTATTGTAGCTTTAAGCACAAAGAATACATTTTATTCAACATTTAAGTTCCTGCAGTATAACAAGGTATACTAAAATATTTGTCAAATTGAACTTGTTGACCTTTTATGGTTGGGTAACTCTCAAAAATCATCTGGGATTTGGAACGTTATGCAGATGATCTGTGAAACTTGTCCCTATCAGGTATGAGTACACATTTATTTATAAGCTCCTTTTAAATTTAGATGAATGTCTTGGACCAAAACTGATAATCATGATTAAGGGAAAGGTAAGGTCAATTCGTATTTAAAGAATAATGAATTCTGATTGTCTTTTAAACATGATGATAACATGTCTATTGCCATTTATGTATCATCATTTTACACGTAATTTGGTTTTATAAATATAGTTCATTTCAATGAATTTAAAATAATAAATTGTTTTCAGCAGAGTTTTCAATGTGAGCAGATGGAATCAATTGAAAAGAACATTATGCATTGTGTATTGTTACTCTAATTCCATTATATTTCATGTATGTAATGTATAGAATACAATTGTACTATATGTTCATTACATATTACTAATTATTAGTATGCCTGATACATTCTAGTTTCCCTTAATTTGAATATATATTTTAGAATAATCTACTAGTTCCAAAGGATTCTGGAGTTTATTACTTTTGAAATGGGCTAATTGCTGAAAGTAAAGAGTGATGGTACAGAAGCAAAATATATCACAGGAAACAGAAAAACTGTGACTACTGTTACCCTTGAGTAAGGTAAGAAAAAAAATAACATTTATCTATTTTATAATTACAATTTGTCTAAGCATGTTAAGTTTATTAAAACTGTCTGCCTTGCTCATAAGTCAGCAAAGATATGCTAGAGAGGAGATAATTTTCATCAGACCTTGCTAATGAATATATGAGGCCCAAATCGTGGAGCTGGTAACAGAGTAATTTAGGAAATACTCAAGGAAATAAGAAAAGTAATACCACAAAAATTGAAAAAAAAAAAAAAAGAAGAAGAAGAAGAAGAAGTAAACACGGTAGTCTCCTCTATCTGTGATCTCACATTCTGTAGTTTTGGTTTCCCCCAGTCAGCCATGGTCCAGAAATATTAAATAAAAAATTCCAGAAATAAAAAATTTGTAATTTTTAAATTGTAAGCCATCCTGAGTAGTGTGGTGAATTTTTATACTGTCCTGCTCCATCCCTCCTGGACATGAATCATTCCTTTTCCAGTGTACCCAAGTTGTATATTACCTGCCCATTAGTTACTTAGTAGACATCTTGGTTATCAGATTGTCTGTAAGTATCACAGTGCTTGTCTTCTGTAACTCTTGTTTTACTTAATAAATATATAAAGTGCAAGAATAGTGATGCTGACACTTTGGGTGTGCTAAAAAGAAGACATAAAATGTATGTATGTGTAGAAAAAAAAAACAGTATTTTTAGGGTTTGGTACTATCTACAGTGTCAAGCATCTGTTGGAGACTTGGAATATATCTCCTGCAAATAAGAGAGAACTACTATAAACCAAATAAAACTTGATAGAATAAGGAATGAAGAAGTTCACTACACAATAAATAGAGCTAAAAGAAATGTAAAAACAAAAGAAAATCAAGAATTTTATTGTTAGAATTTTCAGCCTCAAGTAAAAAAACACAGGTTAATGACAAAAAAAAAAATCTAAGATGGGGGTGGGAGAATGGGGCAGATCTTTCCTTCTGTAACTGGAAGATCCATAACCTAAATCATGTTGCATTCAAATATTTAACTGGACTATTAAAAATATGATTTCATCTTTTCCTTAGTTTGTCTTCATCTTAGTCATACTCTCCTCATTTGAGGCACAGATGCCACCAGTAATTAAACCCAGCTTAACAAAATTAGTAGAAATAAAATGTATCTCTCTAGGGAGATCTATAAGCTTTTCCAAATCCTTTTTCATTGGTTAAATGTATGTCACCAACTCAATCTGAACTAATTGCAGTTAGTTCATGCTAGATTGGGTGACCAACACTGAAGACTATCACCTTCACCTGAAATACATAAACTAACAAAGAGGAAATCTTACTCAAAAGGCTAATCAGCTCTTTGCTCTGCTTCTGTAGATACCCTTGCTGCATAGACCATACTTAAAATTAACCAAAGACTCATCTTCCCTTTTGCTTTTTTTGTCTAAGCAATAAATGTAACCGCCTGTACCCCCTAACAACACCTGCACTTTGCAACTCTTTGTAACGGCCTACAACCCATAACAACTCCTAAACTTTGTAACCTTCTGAAGACAAATTAACCAATCAGCCCATGCCAAATAAATTCTATATAAGGAATGTTGCAACTGAGCTCTGGCTCAGATCTTAGAGCTCTAGCTCCACTGGGACTGCTGGTGTAATAATCCTGAATTCTCTCCGAGTTTCTCAGGGGTCTGAATTTTACAACTTTTCTGCAACATTAAGGGTAGAAGAAGAAAGGCAAATCTAGATATTGTTATCTAAGACTAAGGGGATTAATTCTGTAGAGATACTAACAAGAAAGTTAATTATATATATGAAGAAGGCAGTTTTACAGTGACAGAGAAATCAGTCTATGATATGGAAACAAAAAGTGAAAGACGTGAATAATGGGAGAAGAGTAAAGAAAGTAAGTAAATATAAGATAGACATGAAAAGAATTTTAAAACTATGATCATAATTAGGAGATGTGTGTGTGTGTGTGTGTGTGTGTGTGTGTGTGTGTATACATATATATATATATATATGGCATACAGAAAAATAGAAACTATAGGTATACTACTGTTATGTATATATTAACATAATGTTGTGTATGTGCATATATAAATACACATATGTAAATATAGATATATAGATATATTTTTTAAGCTAATGGTAAATTTACCATAGAAATTTGTGTTTAGCAATAGTGATTAGAAATCTGAGGGACAGTGTGTATGGTCCTCAAATTCCATTTCCTTAGCAGGCCAGTTGGTTTCATTAAAAGCTACAATAAATAAAGCATACAGTAGCTTAGCCTCTTCTGTCAAATATTCATTTGCTCTCAAAGGTCTGCTAAGAAAGATATATGTACTATGTGGAGGGAGATAGTACTTAAAGCAGACACATATAAAACATGCATTAATATGGCTAAATTCTTGGCTTTAACCTTAGCTAACTCCAAAATTGAAAACAGTATTCCTAACAAAAATAACAGATTTGCATATGGCTGCATATGGGTGCTGTTTTATTACATATAAAACATTGCAAAAATGTTTTGAAGCGGATGAGGGCTAAAGGTTGAGTAGTTGTAATGAAGTAAAATTGCAGGTTCCCAAGGGCAGGCTGGAAAAGCAAATGAACTGTGTTTTTAGTTCCTTAGAAATTACTTTGGCAATTAAGAGGTGTTCGTGTATGTGGTCTGACTGCAATCAGAGCACCCAGTGGAATACCAAGATATTTCTTAATGTATGTTGGCCATTATTTCAGCAATTATAAAAGGAATATAAATGCTAACATGCACATTTCCAGTAATATAGCTTTTAGTCCCTATACCATCATTGTAGAAATGTATTATGTGGCTTCTTTAAACCCAGCTAGCTCTGCAAGGTCAATGCAACCAGCAATTCATTCCTTGCAGAATAACCATTTTATTAGGTAGCAAAGTGAAAGTCAGAGCTCCCTATTTCATTAAATGGCAATTAAGTAATTTAAAAATAATACTAAGCCTCTTAATCAGCTGGTTTTTCCATGTATTCCACAAGGGACTTTGGCATTCTATAACAATTAATAAGAAAAGCGCTTTATGAATACAACCTACACTTTTAAGCTTTGTATTTTCCTGCCAAATCAGAGGTTTTAAAATATTTCTCTTATGAAAACGCTGTCTTTTAAAATTCATTCTCAATAAGAAAAAAAGCTTTTAATGAGGTAATTATCCATTGTTAAATGGTGCATTTTATTTTACAGTAATTTAGACAAAAAACAGTCACATCCTAAATAAGCGCTTCTGAGTGTGTGCAAATAAAAAACCCTTGCAAATACTGATTAAATCATTTGGTTGTTTTAATGTAAATGTATAGAATCTAAAATTGATCTCAGAGAAAAATGTGCCTTAGATAACTGTTGGAGTCATTTATTGCTATATAACATACCACCCTGAAGCTTAGTGTCTGAAACAACAATAGTTTACTCTGGTTAGAAATATTCAATTTAAGCAGGGCTCAACAAAGACAATTGTCTCTGCACTACATGGTGTCAGCTGTCATGGCTAAAATAGGGGCTAGAGGACCATCTTCCAAAATGGCTCACTCATATCTCTGGCAAGTTGGTGCTGGCTTTCATCTGGGAAATCACCCTTGTTCCTCTCTATGGCATGTTTGGGCTTCCTCAAAGTATAGTGGACAGGTTCCAAGAGAAAGTATCCCATGAGAACCAGATGGAAGCTTTATTGTCTTTTTGGATTTAGGTAAGGAACCCATGTAGCATCAATTCTGCCACAGTCACAAACCCCCTGCACCAGACTCAAAGGGTAGGAACTTATACCCTACCTCTCAATGGGAGAAGTGTTAAAGTCACATTGGAAAAAGAGATGTGGACTAGGAGATAGTATTACATTTTTTGGAAAATACTATCTGTCCCAATTTCATAATAAAGGTGGGAATATATTTAAGACTGTATGATTCAAAAATACATCCCTTTTTTTTTTAGAGCAACAAGAAAAATGCTTTTTACACTTTTAAGTTTATTCATCTTCATTCCAAACTACCAGATATTCAGTATAATATAGTGGAAGAAGAACATGTTTTAGAGTCCAGAATTGTATTCTAAATCCTAAAGTGACAGGCTGAGAGACTCTAGAAAACCAGTATGAGCTCTCTGAGTACTTTGCTATCAAGTAAGATAAAGACAGCAATAATTCATATCAACAAAGCAATACCAAAAATGACACTAGTATAATTTAACAATCTTGATGAAATACAGAAGAGATTTCTACAGTTTGATTTATGTGGGTTTAGTTTGAAAGACTATGACTATCAACCTGCATTACTTCTAGAACCCCATATCCTGATACTTCAAGTATCTGTCTTCTTATTGATGGAAAGAGAAATACTATGAACTAAATAGTTTTTATTCCCCCTAGAACATGGGAAAAATTAAATCACCTACCGCAAAAAAATATGTTAAAATATGTTTACTGTTGTTATTACTGTTAATTCACAATTAAAATGTATCTGAACTTATTATATATCCTGAATGATAAATTGAATAACTCATTCTAGTCATCTTCAACTTATTTGTCAGACAATTTTGGAGCAGTTTATCAATATGTCATTATCTAATTATATATGCTGGTATTCCATAAGTTATATAGATGATCATATTCAACAATTAATATGCTCACATCAATTAGTTTTTACTCTAACATCATATCTATCAATTATTAAGGAATCTCATTTTTAATTATAAACCTGTCTTTCCAGATGTGTCACTCCCACATACATACACAAAGCAACATTACAATTCAGAACAGCAAAAAGTAAATATGGAAGTAATTTTCAGTTTTCTACCTCTATTTACTGGAAATATTACATTTAGATCCATACTATGTATACATTTAATGTATGCTAACTCTTTTCTATCTGATTTTGAAAAAAGAAAGAAACCTTCTAGTTTATAAAATAAAAAATTTTATAAATCATTAGATGTGTGAGCACAACAGTAAATTAGTGTAACTGTTTTTCTGAAGTCTGCATGGAGAAACAACATTACTTAAAACTATGTAAGGAATAAAATTTCTTTCTTTCTACTACTATGCAATCCTAATTTTATCTTATTTTTCCTTTTTTTTCCATAAATCCATTTGACAATTCTTTCTCCAGCTCTAATTTTAATCTAACAGATAAATTAATAGGCTGATTGAAATTTAGATTACTGTTATTGAAACATGGTGGAAAGGAAGTGTCAATTTAAAAACTGTGCTAGGCAGAAGTACTATTTTTTTTTCTGTAATTACTGAAATACTGAAAATAGATTGACTAATTTTGATTCTCTGGCTTCTAAACAAGTTTGAACAATAGGAAATCAATCTGAAATTTCACTTTATTTATTTTTTATAATTTTACTTTACTTAATAAAATATGGAAACGCTTTACTGATCTAAATAACAGGCTTGGCTTCAACTATCTGATTAAGCTACAGAACATAACTGTGTTTGAAAAGCCATTATGCCATGTTGTGGATATCAGATAAATTTACCTGTGTCCATTTCTCTTTCCTGGAACTAGTAAGTTCTCTAACTCTTTTAAATTAATCATTACCATTTGAGCCAATAAAATATGAGCGGAAGAGTCATTTTTACATAGAAATAATTGAGAGACAGTATATGATTAAGGATATTCTCCCCATCATGGAGATGTGAGCACCTGAGTAAACAAGCAGAGATGTGTACCATGCCCTATGCCAGTCACTCACAGTGAATGTGGATCAGAGCAAGAAATAATGCCATGCCTTAAGTTATTGAGATTTGTAAATATTTACTTCATCACAACCAAATGTTGCTCTGGTGATACAGAGCACGAAATATCTACCACAAAGCCCAAAAGCATATTAAATTAGTTTACAAACCTGACAAACACAGCTTTTGCTGAAGCTTTATTGGTGTCCTTTGTAGACGTGAATTCATTATGACACTTTAAATCTAAATCCACATATTACCACAGAATCTATTTAAGTAAGTGTTGAAGACTTGTCCATCAATGAAAGTTTATGAGATGAGATGATATTTAACTTTGATCTGATATTTTGATCTAAAGCCCAATTAATCAGATTTTATAAAAAGTTAAATGGAGATTATATTGGTTACAATTTTTAATACAGTAAGAGACATAAAATGGAAAACAGAAAATAGAGAAATTGATGGTTGGTGACAGAATAAGAAAACCATATCAAATTAAACAAAATTTCATAAACATTTTTTTGTGAAGGGAAACCTAGACTTGAAGATACTAACAATGTAATGATTAATGTTTATTTGCGTGATCCTGGTACTTAAAGTAAAACTTAATATAGAATTATAGCCACAATTGGTTAAGTATATATTTTATGCAAGGTGTTTCACAGGTGTTGTTTTTTTTTTTTTTGTTCTTCATATAACTAATATAAGGCAAAAAATTTACATTCTCTGAAGAAAAAACAGAGCATGGTATCATTAATACACACACACACACACACACACACATGAATAGAATTTTCTTTTCTAGCCTTCACTCCTTTCTGGAGTAGGACATTTTACCATACTTTCCAGGAACTCTGGCCCATAATCAGCCAAGATAATAGAAATAGAAATAAAAGATCATAGATTCCTTGCTATCACAGGGAAATTAAAGACTCTTTAAAGATATTAATGCAACAAATTTGTAATACCAAAAAAAAAAAAAAAAGACAAATGAACATACCAAGATTTGTTTTACTTTGGAGCTGGCTCAAAAAAGTTTTCCTGCATCTCTCCCTCCTGTACTCTATATACCTTGAAGAAAAAGATTACATGTAACCTGTTGTCTGTAAACTTGAATCAGAAGCTAAGATGAAGAAAAGGATCCCTGGGGAAAGAAAAGAAGAGGTCCCAAATCCAAGAGATTCAGGTCATTGAGAGAAGGAAAAGAAAAGAAAAGCAGTGAAGAGGGACCCAGCGACACCCATCTAAGGTAAATTTGTCCTGCCTGTCTAATTGAAGGGATAAATACAGAACTGCTCTGAAATACTAAAACCATAATTTAAACTCAGAAAAATGTAATTTGTGAACACACACTTTTTTACTATAGTACATAGCCCCTCTACCCCGATACATCTCATTTTATTATATTTATCTTACGAAAATGTATATTTATTTACTTTGATTTATTTATAATTTGACTCTATTCACAAAGAATTGACAATTTCTTAACCAGAAATTATAAATTAAATATTCTAGAAAATATTTTCATAAAAATGCATATCACTAAAATTTAAATGAGGCTTTAGCACAAGGGCACTCTTTAATTCAAACAAGAGTCTTACAAATTCCCACATCGGTTAATGCAAAAACATTTATAAAACTAATGTCACTTTCTGTCACTTCAGATTTATCTGTCAACATTGACACTGTATAACCGTAACCTTAGACACTAACTCATGGTTAACACTGTTTGAGCTCCAAGGAAAGGGTTGTTTTCTTTTTTTAAGTAGTCCTAGAGCCAAAAGCAACTCAGAGAAGGTTTGAGTGCTATTCCACACCAGTGTTGGATGTGTCACTGCTTTAAAGGACAAATAGAACATACCAGCACAAGCATTTGAGTATAGATGAGTTATCTAATCCTTTCTTTCAGATAAATATTAGTATATGGATTTTTGAACAGCAAAGAATCATTTTACAATAGTACTGTCTCTATTTTCTTGCCTCACTTTTTGTTCCAATTTGTAATTCCAAAGGTACTTACAAATTAGCACAACACTGTTAGATAAATATAGAAACTGACATTTTCTAAAAATTAATTGTTATTCTTTTAAATTTGTATAAATCTAGATGTAATGTAGGAAGATCATATCAATATTTAAATCATGATGTGTAATTTACTGGTAGATTTAGCTAATAATTTTATTTCTATAAAGATAATACATTTTGGTTTAATTTTTTAATTAAATAAATTATAATTTTCTGATTATTTTATATGTTTAAATTTTAATTTTAATATTTAATTATCATTTGAATAGATTTGAATGTCTTAGAAATTTTTAACATGTTAGAAAAGAAATAACTTCCTTTGGAAATGTATAAAATATTTTAATTTTTAATTTTACACTTTACTTGAATGATTAGATATTTAAATATCATACACTTCAAATGCAATTACTTTTTATTCTTTACATTATTTAGATTATTATTCAGATTGACATAAGTCAAAATCACAGAAATAATAAATAGTAATAGAATTTAATTAAAAAATAAAAATAAGAATCTTCAAAGAAGCAGTCTAGTTAAACACTTAAAACCTGGGGACAGTGAAAGTGAATAGATTTCTTTCTGTTCAAGATTACCCACATAAAATTTGCAATCAGGATGTTTGTCTTAATTTAATTAAGATTTAATTACTGATCAAAATGTTGAACATTAACAAGAAAATTATTCTCAAGTTCTCAATTTAAACAAGTCAGATAAAATTTCTGCAACTACAAATTCTTTATAAAGGATAGATTTAATTGTTGATCATGAAATCTTGCCTGTACACAAATAAGTACATACGATTTTATGATTTAAACAAATGCTGATACAAACTCCAATGTTCACTGTATTCAAGAAAAACAAGACAACAGCAATGAACATTATAATCATAATTTTCTTTAAAAATAATACGATTTTTTTATGTTTATTTTTTAGTACTACAAGAATACATTTATAGAAAAACTTTAAAAGACTAGAATTAATAAAAGTGATTTTGAAATTGATGCTAGAATGATTAAACACATAGGATGGGTACAAAAATATATAATACAATAAGAAGTCAAAATGGTATTACTAATTTATCAGATATAGACTGAAAAAAGTTATAAATAAAATCATAAATGTGCTTTACTCATTTCATAAGATATTAGTGATAAAAATACTGTTGAACAATTAATGTTTATTTTGTAAATTGTTGAACTATTAGAAGAAAAGAAAAAATAGATATTAAGAGTAGGTAGGAAAACAAAAAAATAGGTATCATAGCAACACTATGATAAGCTTGACTTACATGAAGAACACAATGTTAGAAATAGCTACAAAAATTGGTTAAGGTTAAGCTTATTATAGTTTTACTACTGTGGTTGGTATAGAAAAAAGAAAGGTGTAAAAATAAAAATTTTAGCCAAAAATTTACAATACTTTTCAATATTTTATCTATGCTTATAAATAATGACATTCTTTGCAAAAATTCAGTTTACAATTTTTCTTTCAATTTCATCTATATATTCAAAGTGAGCCATTTTTATGAACATTTTGGATTTGATATAATAATCATTCTTGGAAATATTGTGGTAATATTGCCTAAATTCTTACAAAACAATTATACTTAATTTAGAAAAGATATAAAGTGCACCAAAAAGTTAAGAGTGGAAGTGGAAATAGGAGATCCACAGAGCTAATCCTAATTGTGATCTTTGACTGGGAAATGAAATGAATGCTGAATTTTTTTCTGTTTGTAGTTACTTGGTACGAACTATTGCTTTCTATTACCATTGTTGGGAATAGCTTATAAAAAACTCAAACTGTCTTAAATTTTATATTTAATATTAAAAGGATTAAAATATAGTAACATTTTTTCAGAGAAATTTTATCTTTAAAAAAAATATTTCATAGGAAATATGCAACAAAATTGACGTTCCAATTATATAACACACTAAAACATAGGCACAGCTATGAAGATTTATATAAAAACAGTCCCAAAACTTTTTTCTACAATAGTTTTATTTTAGAAACCAGTTTCACTATAAAAATCCAGTAAAAAATGTTGAAAGAAGTTTTAAGAAAAATATATAGATCTAGATTTTTTTAAAGACAAATAGCAAAAAGTTATAATACATGTGATAATATAACTGTTTATTCCAGTATATTACTCCATAGGATGAAAAGACTATAAATTAATATATAACTTTGTCCTTTATTTCAGAAAATTTTTCCTGATAGTTTACTCTTGATGACATCATAATATTCACTGTTATTAAGCTACTATGTCACAAAGCAAACTAATTCTTGAATGACTCTCCTTAACTAGTGATCCCAGTCTAAAATTCTCTCTCACACACACATTTTACATATATACATGTAATATTTAAATATACATATAAATGTATAAATATATAAATTCATAAATAAATATAAATGCATTTATATATTCATGTATAAGTATATACATATATAAATAAATATAATTTTTTTTTTCTTGAACTCTACTTACTTTCACACAGGAAAGATTCTGTCAAGGTGGTATTCTTCCTTACTTCAGTAATAGTCTAATAACCTAGGCTTTGCTAGAGAAATAGTTTTTTATGGTGGTCTTTTGGGATATATAAAGTTATTAGTATTATAGAAAATTAGTTAAAAAATTATGCAACCACATTATAATGTTTTAACATGATGTACAAAATGTATGCTTTATTGCCATGAATTTAAGAATACTTCCAGAACTTTCTAGAAAATTCCTGTTGTTACTGCCTTAAAAGAAAAAAATATACAAATTGAAATCAATAAAGAGCTATTTACAATTTGACTGATTATAAAAAAACATTATTAGCAATTTTGTTAAGCTAAAACCAATAAAAATAAATTTCATAGATAAATATATATTTCTTTAAATATGTATTCTTAATATTCACTTAAACACTAGTGAAATATTAACAGAAAACCTCAGATATGTGCAGTTGTAATTATCTTCAGTAATTTTGTTATTCTTTCCAATTTCAGTCATGTAAAACCATAAATTATACATAGTTTTCAATTTCGATTATATGGAAGTTTACCATCAGGATAAAGGATAGGACATACTTTATTTAGCAGTTTTTAGCCTTTATTTGTACTCTTGCCCTGTTTCCTCAAAAAAGAAAAACTTGTGGTGAACCTTTTAGTGAAAACAAGTCAATTTTTCATAATCAGAAAATTAGTTTATCTGAAACGTCATATGCTCCAATAATAGCAAATTATTGAAGTGCTTTTGAGTTCTTTCTGCATTGATGCTCTTTCTTTTTTCATTCACTAACATCTATCTGGGTGAAGTATGGCAGATTTAACAGAGTAATGGTGAATAATCTTTAGTTAGCTCCAGACTTGATGTAGAGAAGATCACATTGGTGTTGGGACAGAAATGTTTGTGAAGACAAGCACATGTTCACATTAATAG
Source organism: Cynopterus sphinx (assembly GCA_030015415.1). Lineage (NCBI taxonomy): Eukaryota > Metazoa > Chordata > Mammalia > Chiroptera > Pteropodidae > Cynopterus > Cynopterus sphinx. The sequence continues at coordinate 95,492,090 of CM057382.1, read as the reverse complement.
AACAGTAATTGTATCTAAAATTTTAATGTTTAAATTTTTAAAATGTGAGTTTGCATTTTTAATCATGTTGACATGTATTTTTGAAACAAATAATGCACTATTACTGTCAAGTTTGTATTATTTTCTACTTGAACCTAGTAGGGGCTATCATAAGTGACTACTACACACTTTCATTAAATAAATTATCTTTAATAGTGAAAACATATCAAACTTTTATTCATTAAAATCTCCAACCCAATATTCTGTTTCCTTCTCATATTTTCATATTTTTTTTTATATAGAGCACACAACCTGAAATAGGGACTCAATAATAATTATTCTTAAACCAAAATCACTGGTTTTGATAGGTAGTTAACTAAAATAAGCAGGTTTATAACAAATTACTTAATATAACAAGTCAATTTATTCAGCTATCTACAGGAATAGTTTGCTCATATTTCTGGCAAGTACACTAAAATACCAAGTTCCTCAAAATTAGATAATCTATGAGAATTTTATTTCATTGTCCACATTTTTGGTGTTAGCCTCTGATTATTCAACTGAAAACCTGTTTGTAGGGTTAATTAGAAGCAGAACTATTCTAAACAAAAGAAGAGTTTAAGTCTATATGCTGGCCCCTGCTTGGGAGACAGCAGGCTGTAAATATTTATTTAAATGTAATATTTATTTTAAAATTTAAATATGTATTTAAATATTTATTAAATTAATGAATATAACTCAAATTTGTGTATTTGTTTAAATGATCTCTAATTCCATCAAGGCTTAATGAAGTCCTAAATGGTTAATAAATTCTTTCGCGAAAGCTGAATATGCTACATTCAACCACTGTTTAAAAATAAAAGCAATACTAAAAACCAGTTTTTCAGAAGTCCAGTTATGTACTGCTTGCCAATTCCTGTTCCAAATCTAAATGAGACAAATTAAATCTTGGAAAGACTCGATAGAAATCGATATATGACTGACTTGGTAATCTATTGTTGTGTAACAAAACAAAAGTAGCTTAAAACTATTTTGATTTTGTGGATCTAAAACTTGGCAAGAGTTTAGTTGGTTCTGAGTCATAGATTATAATGAAGTTGTCAAAATGTTGAGTGCAACTGCTGTCATCCGAAAGCTTATTTGGGTCTAAAAGACCCTCTTCCAATGGTTGTTGGCAAGAGTTCCTAGTTCCTAGTTGCTATATGGATCTTTCCATAGGGATACTTTGGCATCCTAATGAGTTGACAATGGGGTTTCCCCAGAGCAAAAGCTGCCAGAGAAAGATAGCATAAGCCAAGTCGTAATACCTTTTGTATACTAGCATTGGAAGTCATATACCAACACTTCTGCCATATTTTATTGATTATACAGATCAAACTAGACAAAATGTGGGAAGGGATTACACAATGCTAATAACACCAGAAGTAGGAGATCGCTGGGAGTTATTTTGGAACTGGGCTTCATAATATTCATCTGCGACATCTCCTTTTACAAATTTTATAAATTTTATTCTAAGATCAGAATGAATAATAAAGATTTTATACACTTGAAAAAAATAGTTTATCTCTTACAAAACTGTCTTAATTATCTGTGACAATGAAAATCAGTCACAGTTGGCTTTTCACTTTTATATAAGGTTTTAAGAATTAATAGAACTGCAAAGTTTACTGCAGCATTTTTTTGAGGATATAATCTATTTTACTGTTTCTCTTAAAAATATTTTTTTAACTGAGAAATGTGTAATTTAGCATTAAAAAGTTTTTATTTCTCTGCAGATGTTCTGAAGAACAGTAAGTAATTGATCATATTTATCTCATTTAGTTTTCTTGCTGCCTGGAAATTTAGAAACAAATGTGAATTTCAGTTCCATTGACTAGGCTATTGATATTAATGCTTTGAATGTTTCTGTTTTTCTTTTTTATTATTTAAATATTCGATTTTATACTATATTTTATATTATTTTGTAATTGAGTAAGTATATAGCTAATTCTCTGTATATAATTCAATTATACATATGAATTATACAAATGAATCACATTCATCAGAAAAATAAAAAAAGAGAAGTAGAAAGTAAAAAGAAAATAATAACACCATTCCTTGTTCTACTAACTAGAATGAAAAGTTGTTAAAATTATATAGTGTAATCACCCCTTTTTCATGATAATGCCCAATTAAATCATCATGACTCATTTTTGTTGTTGCTGCTGTTTGACTATAATAAGGGCTCTGGTTTTAGTTCAGAAGAGTAAAGAGCTTGGACATCATCATTCTCATCCTTATAAAAAGCTGAACAAACTGAAAAGAAAAAACTTTCTTTGGACTTATTAGAATAGTGAGATCACAGAGAAAACATCATCCTGAAATTTGGAGAAACAGATAGATACTTCCAGGGAAATATAAGATCTGAATAATTGCGTATCCTGAGAGAAGCAGATAAAAGTCATTGAAGCCAATGGGAACATGAAACTACAAATTTTGACAAATTGCTGAAGGATGTGTATGAGCTAGCATTGGAGTAAAAAGCCTCTGGTGGCTGTATTCATTCACAAGGTCGCAGGCACAGTTTTGTAGTTTTTCCTTTAGAAATTCTCTTAGGCCCTCACACTGAGAATGGGAAGAAGATGGAGAAAACTCCCCTCTCTCACACCCAGGCCCTGCCAAGGGAAAAGGAAGAGTATCATTGTAAAAACTGGCCAGACCATTCTCTTTTTTATGGACCAAAAATTTAATCTCTATGGGTCAGACGTTGCCAGAGGACACCAGTATAATTCCATTCTAACTGTGGAAAAAGAATTTTTCTCTGCCCTTTTCCAACATTGTCTCAAGCAGAGAGAAAAAAAGGAATCAATATACAAAAGAGAGGGCTTCAAGAACATAGACCGAGGATATTGGAGCATAACCACTGCAGCATGAGAAGAGGCTAAGGAGTAAGAGAAAAAAGCTCGACCTTGAAGGAGGACCAGAAAACTTGTGGAGACCACATTCCCAAGTGCACTGTGCACTAAAGTTTATTGTACACTAAAGATTGTGATCTAACTCAATAATTAGAAAACACCTAACTCATACCTTACTGCAATATTAATAAAATCTAGTAATAATAACAGGATTACAGTGGAGAGATTTGAAACTAAAGAGCAGCACATAGAGAAGCCTCAAAGCTAAGAAGGTAAAAAAGATTGGTAGAGGAATTCTAAGCCACTCTTCTTCATAACTGCAACATCAAACATAGCTCAATTCTCAGGCAAATAAGCATAATTTCTTACACTAAAGTCCTGTTGGCCTCACTATACTCAATGCATCTGGTTTCTAATGAAAGAAAGACCCAAAGCATGGAAAGACAATAAAAACACAATGTAAAGAGATAAAACACTTAACCCAATCAGAATCAGGATATACATGTTAAAATTGCTAGAGAATTTAGGTTAAATATGATTATTATGTTAAATTTTCTAACAGAAGTGATACACAACACGAAAAACTAGATGGACAATTTCAGCAGACAAATACTTTCAGAAAGAATCAAAAAGAAATACTGTAAGTCAAAAACATAGTAAAAATAAATGAAGAATACCTTTGAAGGACTCATTAATCAACTCAACAGTCAAGGAAATAATCACTTTAAGTTGAATGTAGGTCAATGGAGATAACTCAAACTAAGGTGAAAGAGAAAAAAGAATAAAAAGAACAGAAGAAGGGAAGAGGAGAATATTCAAAAACTGTAGAATAACATAGAACAGAGTAAGATATATGTAACTGGAATATTAAAAGAAGAAAAATAAACAGGTTGAAAAAGTATTTAAAGAAATAATGGCATAAAAATTTTCTAAAATATTAACAAACATCAAAACACAAAAGTTCTGAGAACACTAAGCAAAATAAATACCAAAGAAACCCACAGCCGGGCATATCATACTCAAACAAAGAGAGAATCTTGAAGTCATTCAGAGTGAGGGATAAGGGAAAGTTTAACTACAGAAGAATAAAGATAAGAATTTCAGAAGACTTCAGGCCAGAAGCTATCCAAGCAGAAAAACAGTGGAGTGAAATGTTTAAAGTGTTGATAGAAAAAGTCCTGCCAATAAAAATGTTATATTCTGGAAAAATATTCTTCAAAAATAAAAAAGAAATAAAGATTTTCTTAGTTAAACAAAAACTGAGGGAATTCATTATTTCATTGTCAGCAGATCTGCCCTATAAGACATGTTGATAAATGTTCTTCAGGCAGAAGAAAAATAATATATGTCAGAAATTAGATTTACATAAAGAAAGAAAAAGTGTCACAAAGGAATGCATGATGATAAAATGTTTACTTTAAAATTTTTTAATAGCCCTAAAAGATAATTGATTGTTTATAAAAATAGATGAAAAAGAGAAAGTGAAAATATTTCATTATAAGATCTTTACTGCACATGGACTGGTGAAGGCATACCCCGGAAATGTGGGTTTAGTTGTAGGCCACTGTAATAAAGTGAGTACCACAATAAAGTGAGTTATGCCTGAATAGCATTATTTAAAGCTAATCTTATATTATTTTTAAAAACATATTCTATAAACCCTCGGGTGACATACTGAATAGAACAGTGTTCCCTCCAAAATTTATCTCCCACCAGATCCTATGAATGTAACTTTATTCAGAAGTATATTCTTTATAGATATAATCTTTAAGATGAGGTTATAGTAGATTAAGGTGAGCACTAAATCTAATATTACTAGTGTCCTTATGAAAAAAAGGAAAATTAGAGCACACACACACACGGGAAAATGTCATGTAAAGACAATGTTAGAGACTGAAGTTATGAAGATAGAAGCAAAGGAATGTCAATAATTGCCAGCAATCTCCAGAAGCTAGAAAGGACAAGGAAGAACCTTTACGTAGAAACTCTGGGAAAGTACAGCTCAGCCAAACACTTCCAGGCTCCAGAATTGAAAGAATAGAAATTTCTTTTATAAGCCATGCAGTTTGTGGTGATTTGTTATGGCAGGCCTAGAAAAATAATACAGACAATTCTAAAACATTTTTTAAATTATGAACAATTAATACAATAGACAAGGCAGGACAAAAGTGTGTGTGTTGGGGGACTACAAAGAATAAAAGCAATGAATAAAAAGCAGTAAGATAGTATATTTTAATCAAACTATATAAAGGCCACTTTAAACATGATTGTTCTAAACGTGCCAGTTAAAAAATATTTTCAGGTGATATACAAAAACAGACTTAAATATATGCTGATTATAAAAATTCACTTTATATATAATGACTCAGATAAAAGTAGAGATGAATAATGGTAAACCATGTAAATACTAATCAAAAGAAATCTGACGTAGTTAACATTAATTTCTGACAAAGTAGACACCAGAACCAAAAAGATAATCAGGGACAGAGAGTTATTAATGATAAATGGGTCAAATCACTAAGAATACATTATAATACTGAACTTGTATGCAACTAAGAACAGAGTATCAAAACATGTGGGATAAAACTAATAGAATTAAAATGGAAACAGCTGAATCAACAATTACAGTTGAACATTTCAACATCCGTGTTTTAGTGATCTACAGATCAAGCAGGCAGAAAATCAGTAATGATGATATTGGCGACCTTAACAGCACTATCAATCCACTCTACCTAATGTATATTTATATGATAGACTTATAATGGTTCACTTCTACTCATAAATAGAAAATTATTCTAGAGCAGCTTCTTTGCACACTTTTACTAGGAGTATAAACATAGATCTAAATGCACATTTATATGTATATTTATATTTATACAGGTAAATAAGATGCATAGCCAGACTTTTTTTTTTATCTTATATGGCTTACTAATGGCATAGATTATTGTATATATTTTTAAGCAGTACCTAAACTTGGTTTTTTTTTGGAAAAACTTCTACTTAGTCAAGGGCTATTAAGCCAAATATGCCTATTTTCCAATATTTATAAAACCTGTTTTTGTTTTATATTTCAGTGAAAATGGAACAGGTGGCACTATAAATTGAATATATGTATTCGATCTCTTAAAAATACTCTTTTATCATCCTTAATAGCAATTTAACTCAGTATACAGATGTGTACATGTGACAGATATAAATTTTAATCATAATCCATGTGAAATATTTACATTTTTCATATTTTAATCACTTGACTGTTTTGTATCTGTAACATAAATTACTAGTTTTTCACTGTTACAAACTCTTCTAATAAAATCTTCACATTTTAGCTAAGCACAGGAACATATGGAACAAAGACTATATTTCCAAACCTCCCTGCAGCCGAGTGTAACTAACCATTTTCTGTTGAGTGAGGTATAAGCGAAAGTGTTTTCTACAGAAAATGTTTTTAAAAGGGGAGCTGCACATTTATTTATATATTTGTCCTTCCTAATTGGAATGTGGAAGTTATACCTAGAATTTAGAGAGCCATCTTGGACCATGAGATAGACCTTTTATGTTTGAAATTTTCAAGTGCTAAGATGATAAGAGAAAGGACCCTGAATTCTGGTTGATCATAGAGCCACTGTATCCGTGACTTTACTTAGACTGCTTACATTTAGTCTATATTAAAACAGAGATAAATAAACTTTTGCCTATTATTTTTGGATTTTGGTTTTTAATAGCAGATCATGATTATCAATTTTAAATATTTTGTAGGAAGCTTTATCATATAATTACTTGCTATACACATAAACACACACAAATATACACAATAGCTAAATCTTAAAACTTCATTACCATAAACTCATTAAAATCCTGAAACAAATGTAATATATTCCTAAAATATATCCACCATTATGAGAACAGGAAATGTTATTTTTTTAGGAAAAAGGAAGATACATTTGAAGTGAAAGTAAAATTTGTGTTTTTTTTCTTGTAAAACAAAGAACTAATGTAATGCAGTAGAGGTTGTTATTATATATTTAACATATTGGCATCTAAAAATTTTCATGTATATCTGAGTTGATAAAAGCTCCAAAATGAAATAATTATATTATATTTTTTCTTGAAAAAACATTCAGCTTTGTGAGGAATGCCATATTTAACTGAAAAAAATTAACAATAATATTGATATGTAGTTAAAATCATATCTCATAGTACTCTGTAACATAAAGAAATTAGTAATTGTATTTAATATATATTCATTCAAAAGCCACCTTCTGAGTATATGTGTGCAATAAAATTTTTTAAATCATTTTGGATCTCAAGAAGTTCATTATAATAAGTAGAATGATAAATTAAAGTATGAAGAGATTTCTCTTTTACTTTTTAATTCTACATTAAGAAAATTACCTTTCTGTTGCTCTCCTTGCAAATGCAATATTTCCTATAATCTCTACCATGATTTCAGCCACTTAGAGCTGTAGTTACTATTATTTAATATGTTAGCTATACATAGAACTGAATTAACCCAAAATAAATATCAGTATTAAAATAATTTATCATTGTATCTCCACCTCCCATTTCACTAATATCTGATATAGTGCATAAACCATCAGTTTGCCTTTTATTATAAAAACTTTACATTAAAAATTTTTTAATATGACATATCTATGTATCTATTTACCTGCAAAAATATATCTATATCTTCATTTACTCCTATATACATGCACCATATGTAACATCAGCAAAAAAAAAAAAATTGCTCTAGATAAAGAATAGAAATATAAAGTCATATCATGGTTTAGACGGTATTCCTTCCAACATGTTTTTGAAAGAAACATGAAGAAAATAAATAAATAATTACCATAATTACAAAACAAACTCAGATTAAGATTGCTTTTTTTCAGAATTTTCTCTTCAAAACAAAAGTAGATGGCAATGTTAGACAACGTTCCAGAGAGAATAGCTCACGTGATACTTCCTAATATACATATTGTATAATATTTACATCATATATAAAATTATCTGGAGCTATATAAGAATCAGTAATTATATATGTGAACTATAATGTAAATATTCATGCTCCTTGATAAAAAAATAACTATTTTTGATTTCTAGTGTATATGCATCTAAAAAGTATATATAGAAAAATGTACACATTTCGGCATATATAGTTATTCTGTATAAACCATAACTTAATACTAAATAGACTGGGAGATGTAAAAATAACCATCATTTTATAATTTAAAATTTTAATTATCTCAATTGGAAGTTGAATCCATGTGAATAACTTCCAGAATACATAAGTCTCATTCATGAGGTCCCTGGTGAACCATCACTCATATGCAACGAAATATGTTTGGTATAACAATGGCAAAACACTTTAGGACACTCAGTGTAAATCATTAAATATGTTGCACTTTCAACTTCAATTTAATTTGATTCTTTGATAATATGAGGATAATTCTACTACCAAACTCAGAGTTATTTATCTATTTGTTTGTTTGTTTGTTTATTTATTTTTATTTATTCATCTTTTCCACATAAAATTTTTCTCAAATTGAGTAGCGACAACCAGTGTCTTAGATGCTTTGGGTACTTCAGTGAACAAGCTCCCTTTTATCTTCAACAAAAGGTAAGTGTTCAACAAAAGGTACTAGATATGTGTAATAATTTTCCAAGATATATTCAGGCACACACAGTCTTAAAGGAATTGATTGTGTGATATACAATCTGCCTTTCCCCTTTTCTGAAACTAGTTCTCCTAGGAAAACATCTGATTTTTCTCTTTTCCCATTTCACTTTCACAAATCTCCATCTCCCATATCCTAAAGAAAAGGTATATTTCTCACACATTCCCTAATATTAATAGGGTACACATTGCCCAAGGGTGTAAAACCTTCAGGATGCCAAAAAAATAACAGCTAGAAATATTGGTACCAGTAGTGAGAAAGTGAATGACTCTAATTAAAGTAACAAATCACTTTGTAAAGCAGTTTTCCAACTCTTTGCTTTCTAAAAATTTGAAGGAGAATATCAAATTATCAGCTAGTAAATCATTCGAAATAAATTTAATGATAGAACACTATGTGATTTTATCACATAATCCATTTGATGACCAAGATAACTGAGTTACATTGCTATAACAAAATTCCTCAACTTCCAATTGCATTTGCCATGTAAATAAACCTTCTTAGGACTCACATCTATAAAACTAAAATAAAATATAGTAAAATAATTAGTAGTAAAATATTTTACTATGATATATAAACTAATTAAAAGAAAACCAATCCATCTAATTAAAATACATTCCAAATTAATAATTTATTTATAATATTTATTTATTTAAACAAACTATATATGTATATAGTAACATCACTTGTATATTGATAATAATTATAATGTTAATATCAATCAAAACTAGTAAAGTTTAACTTGGAGAGGATTATAAAGGGAAAATATATATGTTGGAAAGAAATGTGTAACATTATCTTAGGGTAAAATTCTGTGAGTAAAATAATGTGGCAACAATAGCTCAAATCTTAGGGATTATATGCCTAAAAATGAAAGACAGCTAGTATTTACCCCTTAACTTTTTTTTTTTTTTTAGACATAACAGCCTGAATTTTGTCAACCATCTCAAAAACATTGTCTGATGGCCACTTACCATATTCATGCCTGCTCTCCCACTTCACTCAGAAAATATCCTAGTTTTCTCTCTTAAAGCAGTTTGGTTCCAGCTGACACAAATACAACAGCACCAATTACTGTCAGCAATTCTACATATTAGCATATAACACATATTAATCTGCTATTATAACAGCAAAATACTATACTATAACAAAACTATAACAAAATACCATAGGCTGGGTGGCTTAAACAACAATTTATTTCTCACAGTTTTGGAAGCCAGAAGTCAAGTTTTCAAAAGAGAGATCATTCTCTCTCCATCTTGTGAAGATTAAGTCTTCTTGCTAGATACTCACAAGACAAAAAGAAAGAGATGTCTCTTTTTCTTACTCTTCCTATAAAGTCACTAATCTCATCATGAAAAATCCAGCCTCATGACCTCATCTAACACCAATTACTTTCCAATGGCCTCATCTCCAACTACCATCACATTAGCCCCATCTCTAACTACCTTCACACTACCAACAACCATTAACGGTTCAATTTTGAAATTTTAGGAATATAAAGCATTTTTTCCACATAGTGTTTTATTTTAACCCTCATAACTACTCCAGAATTTAGGTAAGAGCATAATATGTGCTTTTTTGAGGAATAGATAAGCTGAGCTTTATCCAACATGATATAATAAATAAGACTTTGATCTAGATTTTTAAATTCCAGTTCTTAGAATTTTCATTTTAAGAGGTATTACCAAGAAGTTATTTCTTACACTGGAAATAAATAACATGACAGCCTAAGATTCCTGAACTTTGACAGCCTAGGTGAAAAAAAATGTTTTATTCTATTTTATTGTCTATTTGAGATCTAAGTTTTAAACTGCTACAAAAAAAAGTGTAGAGACCCATTGAGTTGGTAACTAGTTTAGACTCTCTCTGAATAAAGCAAATGATCAAATAAGATTGGAGTGAAATGTTCTTCAGAATTCTTCAGAAAATAACCTAAACTCAGATAATGCAGCTATTACAAGTGTGGATCATGGAATTTAAGCATTGGAACTATCCTAAAGATTAAGTACCTATTATGCCTTTACTTAAAATAAATTTTATAAAGCATTTATAATAATATTGTACTGCCATTAAGATGGATATACAATTATTTTAATCGAATGTAAAGAAATAGTATTAAGTGTAATTATCCTTAGCAGATTGCTGTAAGACATACAGTGAAAAGAAAAAACCCACATATTACATTATGTATTTATCTAGTCTAGTAAATTGATTTTTTTCCCTTAGTGGTATGATTTATATACCTTTTTGTTGCTATTAACATTTATTATTTTGTGCATTATTAAGAATATGGTATAAAAAATGCAAAACCTTTCATATGCACTAAGATCCAAAAGGATTATTTTTCTGTTTTAATTAATTTTCATCTATTCTTTTACAGAAAATTTGATTATCCAAGGCATGAAAAAAATAATAAGTACAAATTTCAATGAAGAAATTCTAGCCAATTATCTAAAAGCAAAATAGAATTTAAAATCTGTTACTGATAGTTGCACCCTTAAGTCAGAGATTTAAACAAGTTAAAATATGTATATTGAAATATTAAACTTACCAAAGCAGGATTTACAAGTGGGTATAAAGAGAGCGACATTTACTTTTTTAAAATTTATCTTTCAAACATATTATGAAAGGCGGCTACTTATATTGTCTGTTACTTTGGTTATTTTCCAGGTAAAGTTTTAATTTCTCTTAAAAAAATAAGACTAGATCTTTGAGGGCTCATTTTTCTTAGGCTTAATATCACTCCCAAGCACCTACACTGAATGTACTCTAAATTAATTCTGTAAGCCAGTCACAATCATACCCTCACCATTAGTATTATATATTATACAGTGTACAGCTCTTATTCTTAGGGCAATTTAAAGTTGTTATGTCCAGAATGAGTCATAGGTGCTCTCTTGGTAGTAAATTTAACAAATTGTGGTTCTTTATTTCATTTCAAATTATTTAAATTTTTTTTTCTATTTTCATAAAAGGTCACAGCATTTCATAACTTAGAGAAATAAGATGATATTGAAAGTAAAGTGAAGGGCAAAATGACATAAGGTAGGGATAAAAATCAAGCCACAGGCAATATTCCAATTCTTCAGAAAATTCAATTCAGGATTGTGATAATCGAATATACCTATTCTAATTATATTACAAGTGAGCAGAGGTATGTTCTCAATAATTCAAAATATTCTAGTAAAATAAGTGAAGATAGAATACCTTATCAGAAAATAAATTAATGGGACTAGAGAAAAAAAAATGCTAGCATATCACAGAATGTTATAAAATATAGCACATTTCGTTGAGTTCTCTAGAAATAATGACTCATCGGTGTGCACAGGTGCATGTATTGTCTTTTCGAAGACAATGATATTCTAGTTTCATTAAAATCCTCATTTAATGTAGTAAAACCTAGCTTAGTATACCACACATATATTTAATAACTTATATACTGATTGATTGGGTTTATAATAATAAAGTAAGGATGTCAAATTGTTTACTGTATTAAGAACAAAGCTTTATTGACTTAAGCAACACAAAAATAACAGGAATTTAAGAACTCAGAAACAATCTGATAGAGAAAACAAGGTAAGTTTTCGAGTGAGACCAACTTGTTAAGGGTATGATTTCCATATGACTGAAAATTTATTCAAACTTTCCCAGCACAACTTTTCTCATCTGTTCGTTTGTGTATTTCTTCACTTCTTTCAATATTTTTCATCGATCTTTTACATACCAGGAAATATGCTGTCTTTGCCCTTCGAGAAACAGCAAGAGATTGAAATGAAAATATAATCAGAATAATATAAATGCCACTGTAGAAATATTTACATACTCCATTTATTCAGTCATCTAAAACATCTTTATTAAGCATCTATAATGTGATACAGATATATCATTGTGTTGCAATATAATAATGAAAGGAAAGAAATCTGTACTTATATAATTTTCGGCTTAGCGAAGGAGATAGATAATGAACATATAAGAGTTAGAGAGATCTATATCTAATCACACAAGTTAAGCAGATAATTACCCCCCCATCACCCAAGCCATTATTTTTGAAACAAATATTATATGTTAGGAGAATATATATTATATATACACATATGTTATAAAGAACAATAAGGCAAAGTGAGAAAAGGGGAGAATATGAGGTGATAATCATTTTAAGGAGTACGACCTAATTACCAACTCTTTTCTTCTTTTCTGGCCATACAGAGTAGCTTCCCTGTCTCCTTTGTAGAAGGCATCTTGTAATTCACTTTCGGCCAATGAAATAAGAGTGAAACGATGTCTGCACTTAAAGATGTAGCCCTAAAACATTCCCTCTTGTGAACACCCATAAGCCCCATTGGCTGGATGCGGAAGAATTTACAACCTAAGAAGTCTCATGCTTGAAAACGCCCAGATCACAGGAGGGCAGTAGTTTGATCAGTAATCAGCATTTGGAAGAGAGCTTTCATTTATCAGGAATTCCCATTTTCAAATTTAAATGAGAAAGAAATAAATCATATTGTTTTTAAGTCACTGAAATTTCAGATTTCCTTGTTAGAGCAGCTATTGTTATTGTAGCTCAAGTAGAAGAGGTCATTAATAGGTATCCAAATTGCTTAGGAAATGAGGGCCATTGTAAAGACCTGCCTTTTAATCTGAATAAGGTGGAAGAGTAACAGAGTTTTGAACATTGTCTTATTTTTTAAAGAAAGTTCAACTAGTTTTTATCTATTAACTACTATTTTACAGTTTGATGAGTCCTACCCTTATATCAAATTTATATCCTGACCTTCTTACCCCAGTGCCTTGTCAGATTCCAGTACATATTTTATGTTCATTTGCATTGTCTGTTTCCCTTGGCCAGAGTGTAAGCTCCACAGAAGTAAGGATCTTTGTCTATTTTCTTCACTGATGTATCCCAATCACCTAAAAACAGTTCCTTATACATAGAACCTCTTTAATAACATTGGAGGAAAATAGGTTAAATGTAACTTATTAAAAAGCATCTCTATTAAAATGAAGTATTTATTTACTAAACCGAACCAAAACAAAACAACAGTAACAACAAAAATATGCTGCCTCATGAAAATTGCTCTAATTCCATACCTTATGCAAGTATCTTAAACACTTGATAAAGGTGGTAGAAAAACCTATCATTAATTTATTTTTTATTAGGTGACTTCACTTTTCAGGTTAGTGCAGACCCAATTCCCAATCACAGAAATTATTCACATCACAATACATAAGAAATCTAATCATGAATATCTATCTACCTCTCTTCTTTCTTAAGAGGAAAAGGAAAAGTTCCTGCATTATAAATAAATACACTATTTCTTTTCCCCAGTTTTATTGCAAAATAATTGACATGCATCACTGTATAAGTTTAAGGCATAGGACATAAGGTTTGATTCACACATATTGTGAAACAATTACCATAATAGGTTCAGCTAACATTCATTAACTCATAAAAATACAATAAAAAAAAAAAGAATAAAAGGAAACAATTGTTTTCCTTGTGATGAGAACTGTTAGTATTTACTCTCTTAACAACCTTCCTATATATCACGCAGCAGTATTAACTGTAGTATGTTGTACATTACATCCCTGGTGTGTATTTATCAGATAACTAGAAGTTTGTACCTCTTGATCACCCTCCTGTAATTCCCCCTCCTCCATCTTCTGACACCATTATTTCTTAAAAGAAATAATATCTGTGTTCAAATGAAGTACTACTGCAGTTTATGATATTTATTCTAAAATCATGAGAACCTGTACATTTGTAAAATCGCATATCATGAAAACTTAAAATGTGTACACTACATTTTTGAAAATGAATTTTGGGTAAGAGCATGAAGAGAAAATGTATAGCTTCTAAAATATTTTCTTTAATTGAAGAGGAAAGTACTATGAAGGAAGAGAAAGATGAGGAGGAATTTACTACCTGTAGTTACAGTAGAATTCTTAAAGAGCGATCCAAGCATGTGGAAAAATCTCAGAAATATAAAATGTACTCTCAATAATACCTCCAATTTGATGCTTCCAATGTTTTAGAAATGCCAGGATGTTCATATCATTGTCTTTTATATAATTTCATCTCATCAACCCTGAGATAGGCATGGCAGGTAGTTATTTCCATTGAGGAAACCAGCAAATAAAGACAGAGATGATGTAATCTAATTTTCATAGCACATTTAAGACAAGATTAGAGTCCATATTTTTTAACTTCCGTTCTGGCATTTTTTAATACTTTTTCATGTGCCTAACTTCTGTGCTAGAAAAGGCTTATAAATTGGACGTGAAATGTAAGAAAAAAACAAACCAAAAACCAGGTATGTAATAGATATTTAAAGTAGTATTTATTTTTTTATAAAAGAAAGTGGAATGAAAAGAATTTGAAAGAAACACTGTTAAGGCAAGAAAATAATATGAAATCTAGTTAGTGTCAAATCACAGAATCATTGCTAGAACAAATGTTCCAGGCAATGAAAAATAGAAGTAACCATAGTTTCTGATTTTTTTTAGTAGCAGTATAACTTATTTTAGCTTTGGTATCTAACCATAATCTTTAAAAGTCAAACTTAAAATATATATGTCTGGAATACAATATTGAATCATCATTTTTAAGTAAAAATTAAAGTATAAATAAAAAATGTATTCTCTTTAAAATGAGGTAACTGATTTTTTTATGTAGGAAAAATATGAATCTATTTATATTTTACATATTTATGAACATGTTTTATAAACAATCCTGAGAAACCTCAGATAACAAGAAAAGAGGAAAAATGTTTTATCATTATTGGATTATTGATCTCAAATTTTTGATTTTGAGAGATAGTCTTTAACTGATCAAAATAATATATTTTAACGATGCTTAGAAACCATAGATCTTTAACCACATTTTCCTAAAGATTTATTTAGCAGGTACTTCCAAAAAAAGAAGACAATATAGAGGATTTGCTTCTGAAATATCAAGAATCATTTCCACATATACAACAATAGAAGTGTTTCACGTGAAATAAATTTGAGGTTGAGGAAGCAATAGAAATAGGTCAACTTCTGACTCTATTATAGGCTATAGCCCTGTGCCTCCAACCAGTCACTTAACTTCTGTAAGCAAGTTTCTCCATTGAGTTAAACCAAATAGTGATGTTAATTACTTTCTCTTATAAAGATTGACCAACATGATGGATAAAAAAGGGCTGAGATGTAATAAATCATCAATAACTGTTAACCATTATTAATTAAAATAAATCTGATATCTTAAGCCCAATTAATTGGTCATAATTTAATGTTTTTCACAGAAATAAGGAAGCAATAATAAAATTTTAGGTGACACTATTTAAATGGTTTGGACTTGAAGTACTCATGAGTGGTTAAACATTCTTGGGAGTAATTGACCTAGATGTAGGAGACCATTAAAAAGGTTACATTGTGATCTCATCAGTGTTCCCTCACTAAAGGTGGTCATTAAAACTCTGTAAAAAAAAAAAAGTACCAAGAAGACATCCAAAACAATTTACAATTCATTTTCTACTGTTATTTGCTTATTTAAAATTTTGGAAATTATAATTACTACAAAATTACTATGGCTTAGGAATTTCAATCTATACATCTGGAAAACTATTTACAAAGTGCTTAAATGGTGCTTGACACACATAGTATGACAGAGAGAGAGAAGGAGAGAAAGAGAGAGAGAAAGGGGGGAGATACTTTTACACATACAGGTATACATACATAGTTCACATTGGTTTTCTAGCTATTATAGATATATGAGTAGATAGGAAATGACCTACATACCTTTTTTCTCAATGGAAATCTTTACATATACAACAGTAATCTTCACCTTGTTTACAATGACTTTTTCTCTTCTCTTTCTATTTGATCCAAATTGGTTTTGGGCTAACGTACTTTTTTCTTTCCTTATCCTCTTCATATTGTATGACTATCCCCTTAATCATTAAGCCCATGCTCAGGTTCGCATTAATTTCAGGAACAAAACCAAGGTCTGTTGAGCACAGAATCAATTTTGATCAAACTACAGATGACAACTTGCAGCTCCAGATACATGAAGGAGGAAGGACACTACTAGCATTCCCTTGAAAACAGACAGAATGACACCATGATTGACATCAGGACTGATTCAATGATTAACTACCTCCTACCCTGGCCCTGACCAATTAGTATTGTCCAAGACCCCAACTCCCTTAGTTACCACAACTAATGAGTTTTGCCCTATATAATCTATTCTCTACAAACCATCAGTGAGCCAGTTCTTTGAGTGCTAGCTCACATGCATCTCCAGGCTTGGCACCATTTCCTTAAATAAACTTTTACTTTCTTTGCTGCAAATCCCTGTCCTTGTGTCCTTTGGCTTTGACACAAACAGGCAAAACTCTCTTGAGTTTGGTAACACATAAATAGAATAGCCTAAATGGGAGTTTTTCCATTCTAGTGTCTATAGAACATATTAACTTTTTCCAGGGTATTTTCTGATCCTGCTTTTTTTCCTAGGCAAATAAAAAGTTCCTTTTCAAGATAACATGTATTCATTGTTTGATTTAATAAATGGAGACACAAACAAATCACATTATTGAAAAACAATGAGCTTTAGATGGTAAGATAAATTTATATGTTTGAAAAGATAACTAAAATGTGCCAATTTTCTTATTTCTTTGTGGAATACATTTAAAAATTAGTAATCTTGAAAAGCCCCTTTAAAAACCAAGTTATAGTGGAAGCAAGAAAATTAGGCAGGGAAGATTTTACTATTTTTGTTCTCTCATGAAGTGATATTTTCTCTTTAATATATATTACCTTTAAAATATGTTTGGTAAAAGAAATTAAATATTTAATTTTTTCCAATTTAAATAAAATTATGGCAAAATATTTTGAAGTTCAGAAAAAAAGAAAAATAACTTCTGGCATCTTTGAATGTCAGCTTTGTTAACCTTTTCCCAATTAACGACATTAGAACACACTGTATTTCATCACGTAATAAAGAAAAAGACATTTTAGCACAAATAGCAAGAAGAGGATAACAGCTGTCCAGAATGAGCCACCCCAAGTTGTACCTCAATAGTATGCACATAATTTTAAGCTAAAGATAACTTTACTCACAGGCTCAAGAGAAACTTCTGCCCTGCCCTCTTTAGCTACCTAGAAGAATTTGAATCAGGGGCCTTGCCCATAAGATATTATCATAGAAAACTTCTATTGACCTATCTGTAGGGCAGGGCAAACATTTATTTACTAAAGGTCTGCTCTTATCATCCTGCAATGACCTTTTGAAGTCCCCAAGGCACATTACATCATCCCTAGCTCAAGGTGTCTTATATCCCTTAACCCTCCTTTCTATATCTGAACCTCTCACCTGTGTGAGGTCTCTGACTATCTCATGTATGTGGAGTTCTCATACATATGCATGTATTAAATTTGTTTATTTCCTCTTACTAATCTGTCTTAGGTCTGTTTGATTACCAGAACAGCCAGAAGAACCTTGAGGGTAGAGGGAAGTTTGTTCCTCACCCACATCATAACCCCTGAATAAACTGAAAATTTCCTTTCATGAAAAATTCACCAGAAAGTATTTTCATTTTTCTCATTCTGCATCTAACTGTTGACTAGCATTTGAGAATGAATGCTTTAGAACAAGTTTTCTTCTTAGAAATAAAAATATGTCTGTCTTAGAAATAATAGAATCTCAATGAATGTGCAACTAAAGGAATATATACAAGTCATCGAATCTTAATCTATGAAGAAATATTATTGAGAATCTAATGTTTCACTTGCCTCCTAAAAATACTATCAAGAAGTTCTTTTATCACTTCATCTTTTTACAACAAAATTTCATATTCACATTCATCTACCCTACATGTCTTCCTGTTACAATGAGTGATTTAACCTTGACACTCTAAGACCAACATCTCCACTTGTCCTATGAAATTACCTTATTTCTTTTTCTGAATTACAATTGGCCACCTCTCTTCTGCAACATCATTTTCTGTTGGAACTTTTCTATCATTAAATAAAATGGCTTAGAGTTTTCTATCTTAAAAAAAATACTTCACTGCACTTCACAGCCATTAGAGACAAAGGTCCTCTGCCAGCAAACCTGCACCCAAAATTGCTGTCGTTTCTGACACTTTTCACATAAAAACTTTCCAATAGTCTTTTGTTTGAATTAGAACAAACCTCAAATTACTTACAAGACTTACAAGAGACTATATGAAGTGTCCTGATGGCTTAATCAGACTTACCTTGATCATTTTATATATCTTGCTTGCTATGTACAGCCACACTAAATTTCTTTCAGGTCCTAAAGCAGGCTGGAAGCTTTTCTGCTTTAAGGGCCATTTCACTTGCTTCCCTCTTTTTCTAGAATACTTAACCCTCAGATATTAACAGAGCTATCTCTCAGTTCTGTGCTCAAATACCACTATACTCCTCCAATATTCAGCCAACTTTCCATAGTGTCCCCTACCACCATCATTCTCATTACTTATTTTATGTTCCTCATGTTACCATCTGCCATTGCCTTTTGCTTTTTATATAGCTGTCTCATTATCACTCACTTTCTGTTTTAGTTATGGCTACATCAGGAACACATAAAACAGTTTCTGGTACATTGTGATAGACAATAATATTTGCTGTTAATATATACAAATGTTTAATTATACATCAATAAATATCACTCACATTCACATACACATATTTTAATAGTAATACTAATTAACCTATACGTTAGATTGTTAAGGAATTTGACCCCATTGTTGTTGTTTTGATATAGAATTATAAATAATTTTAAATATTCTTCTTTGCAATTTTAAAATAATTAGAACTCTATAATAAATCATTTTTGTCATGAATTGTACTAAAATTTCAGAAGTGAGAAAAAATATTTATTAATATTGGTAAACATCAGATTAAAATATGTATGGATAAGTATTTGCACATTTGAAAGTTAAGAGACTAGATTTTTTATTGGTGTGACATTGAAATTTATAATAAATACATATCTAGTCTTCTTATTACTGGCATAGAGCTCATAAAACCTTTGGAATTTTTTTAAGGATTGGGAGTAATAAAGGTGTCTTTTGTTATATTAATGAAATGACTTTTGGATCCCACCTAAGAATGGGGCTGGTGTCCAGGAGAACCACCATTGTCACTAGAAAGTTAAAACTTTCAGTCCCATTCACTCCACCTCTTGGGGAGGAATTAGGGCCTGGAGGCTGAATCAATAACCAGTGGTCGATGATTTAATCAATCATGACTATGTAATGAAGCCTCAATAAAATCCCAAAAGGACTATGTTATGATAGTTTCTGGGGTTGGTGAACCATGAAAGATGCTAGGAGAGTGGAGCACTCAGAGAGCATGGAAGCTCTTTGCTCTTTCCCCATACCTTGCCTTTCCATCACTTCCATCTGGCTGTTCCTGAGTTATATTCTTCTATAAACTAGTAGTTTTATAAGTAAAATGTTTCTATGAGTTCTGTGAGCTGCTCTAGAAAATTAATGAAATCCAGAAAGAAGATCATGGAAACTTCTGATTTATAGCTAGTTGGTCAGAAGAACAAGCTTACCACTAACTTCTGTGTGCTTGTTACCACTGGGGTGCTTTAAAATCTGGCATAGCCCCAGCAGCATAGGTGGAGAATATTGTGTTGTTTGGTGTCCCTTGGTTCTTCCCCACTGATACAACAAAGAATTACAGGTTGGTGAGATTTAGAAGAAGTAAGATTTATTGAAAGTACATTTTAGAAGGAGACGGGCCAAGCTATGGAAGGCTGCAGCTCTGTGGAATTTGGGAGGTAAAAGATTGGGTACACTCCAAGGAAGGAGTGAGTGTTCAGCGAAGAGAGCTCTAACAACATAGAAGGTGGAGGTCTGTTTGTATTTGGGCCATGACAGGAAGTCTTAGATGATCTGTATATAAAGTTACATTGGTTGACAATTGGCTGCCATATAATATTTTGCTTACTGTGCATGTGCTTACCCAGAATTCAGTCTGTGATAATTAAATTAATGAACTTCTGGGTATAGTCATGATATTATAAAGATGATATAATGAGGCTGAGGTTGTGGGCAGGTTAGGGTAGTACTTTCTGTACATATGTTTGTGGCTGGTTTAACCACAACTTTTATGGCCTTTATGCTCTAGGATTTGGGGTAATTTATAACTCTAAAAGGGGGGTGTTTCTGGGGTATTCTTAAGAAAGTTCTTCAAGGAAATTTTCTATAGTTACAGAGCTTGGCCTTCACTCCTGTCATTCATGCCTGCCTTACTATCTAACATGGTGTCAGGACAGTCTTGTAATACTGAAACCTTAACCAGTGGAACCTGTCGCTGTTATGGACTAAAACGGGGTTCTATGAAAAGTGACCTCACAGGGTGATCTAATTATAAACTCCAAGTCATGGTAGGTAGTCATGCCTAAGGCCTAAAACTTCTTTAATGAAAGGTTTTAAGCCAGCCCTGCCCATGGCCTTTGTGCACCTAGGTTAACACACCTTTGAAGTAATAGCCCTGGAGAGGGGTATTAACTCTCAAGAAAGTATAAAATCTTGTTAACCGTCCTATAATCCAACCCGTCTTGCTTTCTTCAGTCTTCCTTTTGTCTCCTCCTTAATCTCACATGCATAAAAGAAGTTGCAAAACTGTTATTCTCTGGAGCACTTGAGATCTTGCTTTCCAGCCTACATCATAAGTTTTGGTTCATATAAACTCTAATAAAAATTTTTTACAGGTTTACATGTTTCTTATGTATACACTATCTCTGCGTAGATAATATCAGAATTGAGTAAAATTATAGGACATCAGCTGGTTTCCCAAGACTTGCATTGATGTGTGGGGTACCATCCCTCTTCCTATACATATAGCCATGCACAAACTTCATTTATATAACACATTTTTTTTTCCCCTCTCTGATTCAGGATGGTTTTGCTCAGGTGATGGCACTGTTACTCACTTTTTCTGTCCTTATCCTTTATGCTCTGTATGCTTGTTCCTTTAATCTTTAAGCCATAGTACATAATATTAACAGAACCTCAGATCTGTAATCACAAAGACAATTGGTTTTGCTCGAACTTTAGACTAAGAATAACATCTTAGCTTTAAATGTGTTTCAGCCCAAGGCCCATTGAGGTAAAACAGCCCCATCAGCCACAGGACCAAACTGGATGGCACTATGGCTGATTCCAGAACTGGACACAATGATTAATTACCTCTTCCCCTCCACTCGTTCAATCTATAGCACCCATGATTCCAACTTCCCTAGTTTTTACGACTGCTGCTTTTTCCCTATATAATTTGTACTCCTGACACACCTGGAGAGCCAGGCCTTTGAGGCTCCGTAGTAGGTAGACTCCAAGACAATCTGTAGTGATTTCTGCCTGTTAATATTGAGAATAGGATAGATCAAAAGACTTGCCTCTATTGAATAGAATACAGCAAAGAATCATCACTTCATGATTAGGTTACAAAAGTTTGTGACTTCTGTAATACTATCCAACTTTATTACTCTCATAGATTGCATGCTTTAATAAGGTTGAGTTGTCATGTCAGAGAGGCCCCATGGCAAAGCACTTAGGTTGAGCTCTGGCCAAAAGCCAGTGAATAACTAAATCCTGCCACATGACCTTGAAAGCAGACTCCTTTCTAGCCGAAACATGAGATGACTACAACCCAGCCTACACCAGTGGCAGCTATTGAGAGATCCAGAGGTGAGAACTCAAGTAGGATGTGCCTGGATTCCTGCTGTGGAAAAAAAAAACAAAACTGTAAAGCAACAAATACATGTTTTTTGCTGCTAAGTTTTGGGATAATTCATTGCACAGTGATAGATGACTAAGACAGACTCCTTTAAATTCAAATTCCATTTTAAAATATATTTAGATTTTCCAGCTTTATTTTTTGGATCTCACTCTACTATGTGATTTAAAAGTTTTCCTCCATTTTTTAAAAAATCTTAAACTGATGTTATTTTCTCTTTCTGTTTGGTAAAATTATAGCCACTCTATATTTAATAATATGATTGCCTGATCAGTCAAGTTGTTGCAGTGAGAATTAAATCTTATTGACAAACTCTATATGTATATCTGTTGCTATGTTTTTGTAATTATAGAGTCAGATGCTTGTACATTAACTTGGGGAGCTGAGAAGAATGGCACACATTTTAGTAGCATATAGATTGAGGAGGAAGCAGAGCTTGGTATAAATAAATTGGAACTTTTAAAGAGTTGGAAAAGCTTGTCAAAAATGGTTTTCCCTAATCACTTATTTTATTACATATCTGTAAGACTATGCACACAGATATTTTAAAATTGATGTTGCAATTTAAAATTATCGTATTTAGTTTCAAAAAGTTAGTGGAATGTAGATGAAAATTAGTGTAGGGTCTCAAATTCTCACCAACCAGTTACTATAGGAAAATATAGGGTTTATTCTTTATTAGAAGTTGAAGCTGAAGTTTATTACAACTACCCTGTGCTGGATGTGTTTCAGCACAAGGTAGACATTCAAAAATTTTTGGTGCTTAAATTTGCAAAAGTGATACTTCTACTAAAATCTAGTTGAGTAAAAGTTGTAACTTTTCTCTCTATTAAAAATTGTATTAAAATGTATTTATTAGTTTATCTATTTGTTTCACATCTTTCTTACTAGATACATGACAAGGGAAATCTATTTTTAAGCATCATGTACATTTTATTAAAAACAAGGTGCACACATAAAATGTATATAGTATATATTTTTAATTAAAGAAAATAATTACATTTATATTTTTCTAACATTTATTCTAATATCATATATGCTTATCATTTATTAAGCTGTTAGAATTTCAAAACCATAAAAATTCTTATTTTACTTTATCTTCTCTACATTTAGCATAACACAAATTAGACACTTAATTTGTGTCTAAGTAAATTTAATACATTAATCATTAGGAATCTGTTTCTAGTTACTGGATTTTTGTCAGACAGTTATTGTAAATAACAGCAAAATAAACTATTCAACTCTTGTTCATTTGCCATAAAATTAGTTTTATAGACTAAGGGTAGCAGAAATGATGCAATGCTTGAAATGGTACAATGGGTTATAGATAATTCTCTTCCCAAAGCTTAATTGTATACTTTATTGACTTCCTATCACATGAAAAAAATATAGGTCTCTTTATTCTGATGATAAGTTTTGTGATCTTGCCATGACCTCTAATTTTATCTTCAATTAAATAGTCAAAAGAGCAATTAGATTTAAGGGATTTCTTTCCTGATTAGAGCGCTTGGGTCCATCTATCCTTTCATTTGAGAGCATTGATACAGTCTTAGATTACATGGAAAATTTGATAATGAATTATGATCCTTAAGGCTGTGGTTAATTAAATTGGCTACCCTTTCGTCTTCAGCATGGGCAGCTGGAGCACAGGACTATAGAGGACTAATGAATCCTATTTAAGGTAAGTCCTCAAGGGATTTGAATTCCTGTGGTTAGGCAGGAATATGATTCAGATCACAAAACTCTCCAATCTCCTAAGTAGGTCAAACTCTCTAAGAGAGAATATAAAGCAATTCAGGGTCAGTTAAAATCAGAAACTATAAATTTGATTAGTTATTATATCCAACAAATGTTTCTTTAATACTACATTTGAAGAAAATCTTAGAAAATCTTTTATATTTAGTAGGGAGGCATTTGGATCAAACAACAGTTCAAGTAGAAGCCTAATGTCTCAGAACTCAAGGACTTTTAGAAAACTGCATATGCCTACAAAGATCATAAGCTTTAGACCACATTTTTTAAAAGAACTAGTCAGGTGATTAAAAATGCCATACCTGGTAAGAAATTGCATTATTCATTTTTAAGTGTTATACATTTTACTTGCATCTACCACTTTGGTCCTAAGTATAAATATGTGGTTAGGTCTCTCATTTTTTCATTCATATTTTTCTTATAATTTTTCAGCATAATCCTTTGTAAATAATCACAATAACACATGTAGATATTTCCAAATATGTTATTCATTGACATGAGAAATGTATTGAACTGCTCTAATATAGGTCAAACTAGAAATAAATATTTCAAAATAATAGTATTAATAACAATGTTACTAAACACATTAAATGGAAGACCATAATAATTATTTTTCTTGGTTAGTTTATAAATATTCACAAAATTATGTATGGTAGTTACCATTATTATTAAAAAAGAAACTGAGTACAGAGGGAATAGGAATATTGCTCAAGGTTATGCAGTTAACCCACAGTGAAGCAAGATTTCAAATTCAACCTAACATCAGAGCCTATTTTCTCATAGAAAAAGCAATATTGCCTTCTGTTGGCAATAAATTGATGTTTCATAGAATGATACATTTCAGATATGGTGGCACGTTGAGTATAATATAATACTTTATTATTCAGTATGTCCTATGGAGTAGCAGTATCTGTATCTGATAGATTGCTGACATTGTAGATTATCAACTGTAAACAGATATACTAAACCAGAATATGCATTTTGTCAAGATCCCCAGATGCTTTGAATGCAAATTAAATATGAGAAGCACTGATCTAGCATAGTGTTACTGAACCTTAAATACACATTTAGAATCACCTGAGAAACTACACACACACACACACACACACACACACACACACACACACACACACACACTGTATCTAATTTCAAAACAATTATTATAAATCATAATCTCTTGGGAAGTTGTTGAAGTATCAATATTTTTCAGGTCTTCAAGGTAATTCTAATTACCTTGCAGTCAGAGTTTAAAAATATGATGTAATACTTTATTTAATACAATGTTTCTTAAATGTTAGGGTGTAAAAGAATAAACTAGAGGGATCTTTAAAACACTGATTATTAAACCTGCATTTAGAATTTTTGATTATATAAGTCTAAAACATGGCCCCAAAATGTGTATTTCTAATACCTCCCTAGGTATTGCTGATCTGGGTACCACACTTTGAGAATGATTGATGCAACAAAATTGTTAACTTTGCAGAAATATTTAAGGCTGTCTGGGTCTGGAATGAGGAAGGGGTAGAAAGTTCAGACTATGAATCAATACACATGATTTCTGTCTACCTCTCTATTCAAGTCTCTTTCCATTCCCCCATATATAGTTTTACTCCAGCTAAAGAAAGAACTTGAAAATCTTATTTCACATATTTGGTCTTCTACACGTGAATTTTCTACTGCATTTACTAGTTACTCTTCACAATGATTCTATAATCATACGGCACTTTGTGTGATTATCTGGAATGAATTTAGCATTACATTGTATTGAAATATCTGATGTACTTTTTATCTTCATCATAAGCCTTAAGAGAGTAGATCTTTATTATTTAAGTTACATTCCCAAAGCTTCCCCCTAAGCCTGCTTTATTGTAGACACTCAACAAACATTTGCTGAATGGACAGTGTAACAGTGTTTTCAAAGTGGGATAGATATATCACACACACACACACAAAAAAGTCAAGGAAAAATACACAAGTGCCCTAAGTGATGTTGCATAGATGACTATATATCTGGTTTAATAAATTCTGATTGCCTAGTATTTTCAAAAATAGAACAACAAATATTGAAATGTATATGTATAATATATAAGAGATTTTATATATATATATATAACATTTAGGTGAATAGCAATGTTCTCTGCTCATAGATAAGCAGATTATTTCAATTCAATATGAAAACTAATCAAAAATACTTCTTTAGACATTCCCTGAAGCAAAAACATTGATATAATAGTTTCCATGAAAATCATTAGGTATAGAAAAAAGAACAAAACATGGAGAAAGAAAAATGTGCGTTATAATTAGAAATATGATCTATTCTGTATATGGTTAAAACATATGAAATTAAACAAAAACTTTAAAAGTATTTTTAAAACAGTCTAAATTTGCTTCATTTTAAAGGAACATTGCAATTAGGGCAACCAACAAAGTTACGAAGCAAGAAACATTTTATGAAATTGCTAAAGAGGCTGTGAATCTTGCAGTTCCAAAAAAAAAAAAAAAAACACAAGGTAAAAATAACTCAGAAGTAGAACAAACACAAGAAATGATATCATTAACAACTGACTTTGACAATTACTTTTCCTCAGGTAGAGTAAGGATATTATTTGAAAAGACATACTCAGACATGCAATAAATAATTGAAATACTAGCAATATAATCATGATATTAAAATACAGGTATGACTATGTTTATTCTATTTTTGATCATAAATAAAGGTATCTATGATATTAGAGAACAATTAGTGGACTTTGAATCAGAAGATTAAAGTGTAAATACATCTCTGAACTTGGTTTTGTGACCTTGAGCATGGTATTTAACTTTTGAGCTTAAGTTTTTCATCTCCAGTTTGTGTGTGGTGTGTTTCAATGATTAGATATAAACCCTAACCCACTGTCTAATTTATGGTGTACACTTAATATACCTCTGTATTTGCATGCAAGTATGTAACACTCAAACTTTTCAAATATGTTTAGTATTTATTTGATAAATAAGAAATCTCTAAGATAATGTAGCCCTTTAACAATAAAAACTCTGCTGATATTAATAGCAGAAGCCTGAAATTTTATATAGGGATTGTGCCTTTAAATAGTATCCTTTTTACTTGACATTTTCTTGCATAATACTCAGGAAGTGGTAATCTTGTACCACTGAGTAAATAATAAATTTGACCTCTACTTTTTTGAAGCCCCTGTGTATGGCCTCTTACTTAAACCCAGATAATCTTTTTCAGGGGCAGTAAATTCCTTAGGTCCCGAGAAGTACAGTAGCAGCAACATTGTTCTAGATGCTGTCACCTCCTTAAGGGAGATAATATGAAGGTCAGCTCCCTAGAGATTTTTTCCTAGTGCTTTTCATCAGTTTTTGCTGTGTGAGGTGGACATGCCAAAGGCAAATTCTATCATTCATGAAAATTTTTCAGAACCAATTCTCAAGTACTCTCACCTTTTATAACTCAGTATACCAAACAACCAAATTAAGCAAGGGGTTAGAAGAGAGTTCATAAGCCAAACATCATCAACATTAATAGTAATTAAAAAGCTTTGGTAACACTAAAATATATTTTAGATATACAGGAAATTATCATTATATAAAGTATTAAAGTAACCATACATTCAGATACACGTGTTCTTAAAAATACTGATATCATCACAGATATAAATTTTAAAATTCTAAATATCAGATGTTTGATCTTTTTCAAAAGATAAAATTATCCTAAAAATAATAGATAATCATCTGTCTAGCAATAATTAGACATAGCCTTGCTAGGAATGTAAGGACAGACTGAGATTTTCATGGAAATATGACTTGGTAAAGAAGTTTTAGAAACTTCTTTTTTCAGTTTAAGAAAATTCTGTTTAGTCAAATAACATCAGACTTTGGTCCTGGAATTCTCCACTCGTCTACCAGATAAATATTTTTGTTCATTTTTCCTTCTCTGTAAACCTTTTTGTTAATGTGCTATTTTATAAGAAATAAGTGTTATTTTCCTCTGAGTACTTGTGCCTGCAGTATATGGAACCCCTTTCCTATATTATGATATCAAAAAGGTTGAAATAATTATAACCTTACTTTTAGAACACAACATTAGAATAATCTTAATTCATTATTTTACAAACCTTTAATAAACACCTACTATTAGCTATGAACTTTTTTTGGTATTAGGAATATAACTGTAAACAAAACGTCTTTGGACTCATAAAACATGCATTGTGAAGGCATGCAGAGGTGGGTAGGTAGAGGAACAGATAATAGCAAAACAAGTAAATATGTCTTACATAAAAAGATTTAAACGCTACAGAAGGAAAACAAAGTCAGAGGAGAAAATTAAGGAGTGTCTACTAGCAGGCTAGATGCTTTTAGTAGATGCTAGCTATGATGACATTTAAGTAGATAACTGTAGTAAATGAGAGAGAAACCAGGTGGATATCTAAGGAAGAGTATTTCAGAAAAAAAGGAACAGCAAGTACAGAAACCCTGCAGCAGCAGTATGCAGGGAGACCAGTGTGGCTGTAGTTAAAGCAATAAATCACTTTAGCCTTTAATCACTGTAATATATTTAAGTGTATGAAAATTATGATCTAGTAAAGAGAAGGATCCTAAAAACACATAAAGGTGGGAAGAGCAGGAGACACATTTTAAAAAGTGGCAGTATTTAAGAAATGAAAAAGACCCTTTTGTGAGTCCCCAACAGTATGAACATTCTAGCATTTCTGTGTATAGCTCTAGGACAAGTAAAGACTATAAGAGATATTTTAATATGAAAGGCAAGATGGATACTACATATTTTACAGTGTATTAGGACTGACACAGTAATTTTTTGTTTAATGTAATTTAGCCTCAAGATTCAGAAAACAGAATTATATGTTAACAGCCTTACCATCAATCAGGCTATTATGATTATAGTACAAGTCACAATTCTCACAGCAAAGAGAACCTGCACCTGCTCTACATATAAAAAATAGAATACATTCATCAATCACATCAATGCTATCAGATGAGCTTCTGAAACTTAATATGGGCAAATGAATTTGATTTACGTTATTGGCTGCGTTATCTGTAGTGTTAAGTATACATTTTATCTCTAGCTTTCTAAGGCTGACTCTGGTATACACCATCTTCCATAATAGGTCTTTAAATAGATGTAAATATCAACAGATGTTCTCACAACTGACCAGAATTTTTCTGTTTCTTCCTACTTCACTATTTCCTTAACCATGATCTCTTGATCTCTCTTTCATGTGTGGGCATGCATGAGCGCACGCGCACACGCACACACACTTGCTTCATTTGTGTACTGTATTGGTTTCTAGGCCATAAAATTGACTCTATAATTTATTTGCTTTCCACTCTCCCTTTTCCTCATAGTTGATTAGACTTTAAAATCATTATGGTTTTATTCTAGTCTTTAGTTTCTGTGTCCCCTGTAATTCTATATACAAAATCTGCAATACAGTCCTGGGTACTTGGACTCACTCCAGTGTTTACTGGTTTCATTACTCTTTGGATGGAAAGGAATGGAAGAAATTGGAATATAAATACTTCAAATTTGAAAATTCATAATATTTATAAAGGTAAATACAAAATGTTATACAAAAATATTAGAAACACAGAATTTAGACAATCTTAGACATAATTTTTACTAACTCATCTTTTAAAAACAGATGAATTAAACGTAAAATAGATTTTAAATAGAGATGAAATTTAAGCAATGATATCAGAAGTACAATTTTTTATTAAAAAATTGCAGAGATAGAATAAGGTTTAGTTTCCAAAAGAAATTGTTCATATTATTGAATAGTTAGTCTTACCTAAAATTTTGTATTGTTTTATAAAAGTACTAAGTAATTTTAAAAGTATATTCATGTATATTAGTAACAAATTATAAATTTATGACCTTATATATGCAGTGTACATTTTGTACTGAATATAAAATTATGAAATTTCATATAAAATTCTGAATTTCCAATTTCTCTAGAAAAAAAAATTGAAAATGTAGCTATTAAGGACACATATTTTCACATATGAACAATTAATCCTAGCAGAAGCTGCCTATTCCACTTAAGATATACATGGTTTCCTCCACTGCAAATTGATGTTTTAAATAAATTATTTATTACACACATATAGTTGTATACCTAACTTTTTTCCTCTTTTTATATCCTTTTTTAGTTTTATGACTTTTAAACTATGGAAAAGTGTTAATAACAGTAAAAGGAACTCTCATATGCTCACATCAATATCTACATATTTTTTCTTAACCATTTAAAAGTTATAGACATCATATCGCATATGTCCAGTGTGTATTTCCTAAGAGCAAGATCATTACCTTATATACCACAATAAAAATTTTAAATCAGTACATACAGCATTGATACTCTGCTGTTATTTAACCACCAGATAAGAATTTTTTGTTCTATTTGCTTTTTAGCAGTTTAAATACAGTGTGCCTAGGCACTATTTTCTCTGAATTTCACATGCTTAATTGTTGCTGAGATTCTTGAATCATAAGTTAATACTACTTCTCGGTTTTTAAAATTTTAGAACACAATCTTCTCATTATATTTTTCTTAATGTCATTGATATCCTTGTAGAATTCTAATTAAGTATATTTTAGAATGAAAATTTTTTCAGAGGTCATTAACTGTTTATTTTTATTTTTAGTATTTGTTCTTTCAGTTCTTTAGATCTAATAATTTCTATTGCTTTAACTGGACAATAACTGCCCCACCTCCCCGTCTTTTTTTTTTTTTTTTTTTTTGCTGTCTCCAATATACCATAAAGGCCATCCAATAAAGTTTACATTTTATTATTTTATTTTAATTTTAATTTCTCTTCCAATTACCACCTCTGTATAATCATTGTAAGTTTTGTTCCTTTTACTTTTAAAACTATTATATTTGTTTTGATGTCTTTGTCTACTAATTGTACCAATTGCAACATCTAATTATCTTGTGGCTTATCTCTGTTAACTGACTTCTTTTTTATCATGGGTTACATTTTCTTGCTTTATTGCATGTATAAGAATATTTATTGTTTACTAGATGTTGTGAATGATACTTGAAGGGGCCATGGATTCAGTTATCTTCTCTTGATAATAATTGGATACATTCCTGAAAATATTGAGGAAAGAGCCACTTGAATAACTGTGAAAATGGCATTACAGATGGTGGCTAACAAATGCAAAGACTTGTTTTGTTGAAGAAATACAGAGAAGCAAATATGATTACAGCCAAATGAACAAGAAGAGTTTTCTATTGAGCAGTTATATGAATGTACAACCGCTTTCTTCTTCTTTAGAAGCATTTAGGGTCTTGCTTTATACTTCTTATTCTGAAGTTTTAAAGTATGATAGTTTTTAATCCAAGGACACATCTTTCACTTATGAAAATTTGGCTTTAAAAATATATATTTTGCTTTTAAAATACCATGTCCTGCCTTACCTTTGTTGTCTATACAATTTTTTGACAGAAGTTGGATCTCTAGTATTTATCTTTAAATTTCTTTTGTTTCTTCTATTGCCTAAGTTTTTGTTTTACTGTACTTTCTGAAAAAAATTTTTGCTGTATCTTCTATTTCTATTAATCTTAGAACTTTTTATTCATATAATCGAATGCCAATTATCCTTTTCTATTTTCACATGCTTCTTTTTATAAACTCCATTCTTTAGAGTTTATAATCACATAGTTTCAATTTCAACTATTCTGCTTTGTAACTCATTATAGCATTAAACTAGTCACAGACAATTTGTAAATAAATGAGTTTGGCTCTGTTTCAAAATTGTATTTATAGACAAAGTTAACTTTCTTTACTTGTGTCACTTAATATTATTATTTTTTAATTTTTTTAATCATTTAAAGATATAAAATACAAACTTATGGGTCATATACAAACAAGCAGTAAGCAAAACTTGGCCCACGGGCCATAATTTGCCAACACCTGCTCTGAAAGAATAAATAATTGCCTAAGGACATATAACTGGTTTAATCCAGACTTTTTAAAAAATCCTTTACATTTTAAAGGTAACTTTTTTTTCATTGTTATTTCTATAGGATCCTACCAAAATTAAAATTAAACCTTTCTCGTCTTTCCCTGTGAAGCTCCAATTTAGTTCATTTTTTTAAAGAAGATAGAAATACAATATACAAGGAGACAGAAAACATCTAAAAGAAATTTTGTTCTTTTTTTTTTCTTTTCAAATGTAGGGTCAAGTGGTGATCACTTTTTTCTGCCCTTTGTCTTAAAGGTGAAATTCTTCACATGTCTCACTGTCTAAAATTCAACAATTGACACAGTCTGCTTGTGTGGAGAGGTATAGGATGGTTCTCTAAGGAAAAAAGTAAATGAACCACTTTTATCATGTCACACAAGGCAGAAGATGTGGGTCTATAAAACTATTCAACTGCATTTTGAGACATTGATGGTTAATAGAATTTTTAAATAGAAACATAAAAAATAAGCATAATTTTCCACAAAAGAAAATATTAACTAAGGATCATATAAATATGTCCTTCATTACTAGCAAATGTTTTCACCGATTTTGTGCTTCTTTTGAAAAACTTGATAGCAAACTGTGGTAGAAATTAAAGAAAAAACAGATTTGGTTTTCTTTCAAAAAGATATTTATTATCCAAGTTATTAAGCAGATGTAGAATAAAGCCAACCCAGTGTGTGCATGCAAATGATGATAGATGATTGGATAAAGAAGCTGTGGTACATATATACAAGGGAATACTACTCAGCCATAAGAAGAGACGAAATACTGCCATTTGCTACAACATGGATTGACCTCAAGGTAATCATGCTAAGTGAAATAACCCAGACAGAAAAGTTGAAAATCATATATCACTTATATGTGGGATATAAAGCTAAAAGCAACAAATGAACAGGACAAACAAACAGAGACATGGAAATGGACTACTATAGACTAGTGGTTACCAGAAGGTAGCAGGAGGTGGAAGAAGGAAAGGGGGAAGGGGTTAAGGGGGTCAAACACGTGGTGACAGAAATAAATCTAACTATGGGAGGTGAGCATATAATGTGTGTGTGTGTGTATTCCTTATTGTTAAAGTGTACAGCTGAAATATTGGATTTTGTTAACCAATATCACCATAAAAAATAAATTAAAAAAAAAAAGTTGCTTAGATACTAATAATGAGGTCTAATGGATACATAAAAGCTATTTTCTCTGCAATCATCATTATTTATGATCCATAAATATTAGGCTTTCAGGTCAGTGTTATATCAGTTTTAATTAACACCACAGAGTGATGAAGAACTGCAGATCCTTATACATAACTGTTAGTTGTTCTCTGCAACTAAAACCAAAGATAGAAAGAAATTTTCATTGCAAATAAAAATTTATTATTGACTTCTCATTGTCATATCGAAGACATGTTTTTCTTATATTTTAATGAAATATTTTAAAGAAAAACTTTTTAAATCTTTTAAAAGTGTAAAATATTTTAAATGGTGCTATTCAATATTTTACATGTAATTTATTCAAATAAATATGTGTGACTGTTTCCCAAAACACTGCCATTTTCACAAACATTGAATTAGTTTTTAAAATTAGAATTATCTAGCTTATAAAGTAAGGATTGGAAATTCTCAAATATTTATTAAGAATTACATTCATGCAACCAATATCTTTATAGTGCTAATTTATTTTTCATTTGGGCTTCTGATTTGCTGAATAAGAGGTTAATATACATAAGAGAAATTTATTCAAAAAGAGTAGTATGTAAGAAAAATAAAAAATTAAATAAACGTTCATATTTCATGGTCTCAGGCTAAAATTTTAATACGTGGCCATCTTAAATCTTTTTTCCCCCTTAAGTTAATTGGTTATATTATTTATAGGTTAGAAGAAAAACATCGCTTCTGCTTGGATAATGAAATTCCATTTTGCATGCCTTGCCGATAATAGTTCATTAGTAATGT
Organism: Cynopterus sphinx; assembly: GCA_030015415.1. Taxonomy (NCBI): domain Eukaryota; kingdom Metazoa; phylum Chordata; class Mammalia; order Chiroptera; family Pteropodidae; genus Cynopterus; species Cynopterus sphinx. The sequence continues at coordinate 95,458,090 of CM057382.1, read as the reverse complement.
TTAATAGAATATAAAATATCACTTATTTTTATGTGTTAAGGACTGTAACTTGTATTAAAAGTAACTAGCATAAATCAAATTAGCAGAGAGTCTCAGAGGAACTTTGCTGGGGTATTAACTAACAAATGTTTAGGAGAAGAAAAATGGGAAAGGACACAGGTGTGAGAAAGCATTTGTTATTAAGAGACAAAAAATTAGCAGAGTTGGAGCATGAGTCTATCTAGACACAGAGGGAACAGAGGGTGGTTGTAAAGATTGTCTCATAAAGAACCTTTCCAACAATATTTTAGCCCATGAACTGATAATCCATACGCCTCATCATATCACATTGCCTTACCAACCTTTCCAGGGTGCCGGCTCCAAATAGTGGGTAGAATAGTAACTGGGACAATTGATTTGCTATTGGGAGGGCATCAAATTTTCTTTAGAAAGAACATGTAGGAGAGGGACATGAAGCAAGGATTCTCTCTTCTTAGTATATATCATACAGGCTCCACTGTGAGAAGAGAAAATTTAGAACACACACAGGTCAAATCTCATTCGAGTGACAACTAGTCAGAGTTATGGCTCCTTTGTATTTGTGCTAAGATACCCAATCAAAGTTTTAGTTGCCTTGTTATTTTTAACTTTAGAGAGATATGAAGAAGGATTGGGAAAGGAAAGCATTTACTGTCCTGAATAACTACTGATGATAATTTTCATTCCAAATAATTTTTAAAGCAGTGTTATTGTTGTTGTTGTTGTTGTTTTTTAACATTATCTGGAATTTTAAAATACTTTCAGTGTAGTGTACTATTTATTATAATGATGTTTCTTTTGTAATGGATTTAGAACTTATTTGATTAGAAATAGGATAAAGTTGGGTTAGATAAACAAATTTTGCTAAAGTTATGAAAAAGATCCATTATCCTACAAGTTTTCAGGAAATAACAAAGTGGTAACATGATAGTTTATACTGTTTGCTCCTTGAAAACGTCTTTACTTTGAGAATTCAATTTAAAGAGTTTAATAAGAAATATTGTGGATGGAGTAGTATCTGCAGCAAAGATTATTTTTCTAATAACTATAGAAGAATGCGAGTTCAAAAACCAACCATAGATGAGACTATAAAACATAAATCAAGATACTATAAAATGTTTGTCTTTTATTAAATATTATTGTTAACTCATTAACAAGAAAAGAAATACTTATGTTTGGGAATGTCAAATAGAATTTTATTTCATCTTTTATAGTCTGTGACGTAATTATTTTCAGTCTAGTCATTTTTGGCTTTCTTTTAAGAACAATTCTTCTCTTTATATTTGCCCAAAATAATTATTTCATAAAGAAAATATGTGCCATACCATAATCATGCCTTAAAGATATGATCTTCTTGCTATTCACAGTAACAAAAATTATTTATGGATGCACTATCTCCTTATATAGAGCTCTTTTTATAATTGTACTGTATAACTCCAACATTTGAACTTACTTCAATTGATTTATTTTTAAATTTTAAAGATATTATACCCTATTCTTGGTCTTTCTAATTCATGACATGTCTTTCCTTTAAAAAATATATATATTTCAAAATATTCTTCTAGGTGATAGCAATTATATCTTCTAATGAGTTAAAATATTATCTGTTGAATAACAGTTTTCATTTATTTCTTTGAAGGATAAACATTCTCAGACTGTAAAATACTTATTAATAACTCATTCATAAGATGTTGGCTCATTTTTCAATACACTATGCAGTACTGTGCAGTGCACTGGCTCAGGTGTCCTCCCCTTACTAAGAAATTTTAAGTAAAAAAAAAAAAAAAGAACATACAGGGAAATGGCTTCCCTCTTTCCCACCATTTACATTTTCCTTATTAGCTTTTTATTAAGAAGTACATTATCTTATTTTCTGCATCATTTTTAGACACCTCTACTATGCAGAATAGGTAACTTTATTAAATGTATTTATTATAGAGCAAAAAATTTGTATACCAAGATTTCTCTAGTTTTATACAAAATACCTTTATATTTGTCACCCTAAATGGGAAACTCCAACTTGCTTACATTTCATACTTTATTTTAAAGAAATCTAAAAATAAAATGCTTATAATTTCTAAAGGCACCGTTTTTTTAACTGATTTCTCTCTTCTTACCTGTATTGTTAATCTGTGTTTCAGCATCTGGTACCTTAGAATCTGACCTCTACTCTGTTATTTTTAAAAGATATAACTGAATTTGTTGATACAGTTTTGACAAATCATTTTTAGTTTCCTTTCATTGGACTAAGCCTGACTGTTGAGGACCAAAGATTGTGTGTGTTTATATATAGTATATCTTATACATATATTATATATGTCTGAAGCAAACACCTTAGCACTTCAAACTCATTAAATAATTAATGTTTTCAACAACAGTAAAAGCAGAACTAATTACCCAATATCTGTACACAATGAATCCTGCATACCCACCGTGGGAATCAAGGTCATTGTTTGCAATTGCTTATTCTATAGCCAGTAATAATTATTTTATGCAACATTCAGCTTCTGTCCTCAGAAACAGGTTACAAGAAACAAAACACTATTAGAAATACTTTTTCCAAAGCATCAGTGAAAATCATACTTTTCAAAGTTGCACATCTATTTTTATAGTTGAGCAGATGCTAGTATATGCACAGAATCAATTTAATGTACTTACAAAGCAATGTTAATGACCAGTTTTATATAAAAACACACATGGTATTCTTTAAAGCACAAGCCAACACCAATGACTTTGTAACAGAATTAATACAATAATTTTTGGTACCATTACAATAACTTATATTTCAACTAATTCAAGTGTTTTTGTTTGTTTTACTTCAAGCACAGTTTAACATTGTGTACTATTTTCATTAAAAAAGGAGGGGACTGGATCAGTATAAAATGATTTCTTATTAAAACTTCACAAGTCCTTAAAAATTGTCAAAATACCATATTTGCTTATGTCTGTTAATTTTAAAACATAAAGTTTACATGCTACTTTTATACTATAATATAGTATTATAAACATTTATAATATTTATCCTATTTAAAATAGATTAGAAAAATTGTAAATACTGAATTTTAAAAAATTATTTTATTAAGACTTTATTTTTTAGAGCTGTTTTAAGTCACAGCAAACTTGAGGTGAAGGTCCAAAGATTTCTCATATATTCCTGCCTTTACTCATGCATAGCCTCCCCCATTATCAACATCGCTCACCAGAACAACATATTTATTACCAAGGATAAATCTACATGAATACATCATAGTCACCTAAAGTCCATACATAGTTTGCCTTAGGATTCACTTTGTGTGTTGTACATTCTACTGGTGTGGACAAAGATGTAATGACATGTATTCATCATTATTGCATCATACATACAGAGTATTTTAATTGCCCTAAAATCCTCAGTGCTCTGCGTATTCTGTCCTTCCATGTCCTCAATCCCTGGCAACCACTGATCTTTTCACTGTGTCCATGGTTTTACATTTTCCAAAACGTCATATAGTTGGTGTCATATAGTATGCACCATTTTCAGATTGGCTTCTTTCATTTAGAAATATGCAGTTAAGGATTCTTCATGTGCTTTCATGATTTTGTAGCTCATTTTCTTTTCTTTCTTTTTTGTTTTTAGTGCTGAATAATATTCCGTAGTTTGGGTATACCATAGTTTATTTCTCCATTCACCTACTGAAGGACATCTTGGTTGGTATGAATCAAGCTGCTGTAAATATCCATGTGCATGTTTTTGTATAAATATAAAATATGAACAAATCATGCTTTTGAAACCAACTTGATAAAATAATTTATTGTCACCAAAATGAATAATCATTTCCATCATTAATTAGTTTCTATAATTGGCTTGAAGTTGTATCAAGGGATAGGGTCCAAGGAAAATGTGAAGGAAATGTAGAAATGATAAAGTCATCATTCTTTATAGAATATATGAAACAACTTACTTCTTTCAAAGAATAGATGATATCCTAGAACTTATTTTACCATTAACGTGAGCTCATGTTATGTCTTATTAACTGACTTTTATTTGTTTTCCTCTCAATTTTCCAAGTCCCTGAAGGTATATATATCTATATGTATATGCATATTTAGGTGATTATAATGTTGATAACAGCAAAGAGGAGAGGAGCTTGCTTCTTCAGTAAACCACAGTTCTATATAACCTTGTATTAGTTTTGTCTGCTACATAAATGATCTGCAAAGCTTAAACAACACATGAACTTTTTTACACTTTCTGAAGGTCAGAATTCTAGGCACAGATTAGCTGGTTCTTCTATTAGTATTTCAGAAGTCTGCAGATCATCAGTCAGAACTGGGTTCTTATATAGAGGCTAGACTAGGGAATCAGCAATTTACTTTGGGGTATATACCCAAAGAAAATTTAAAAAAAAGAATATTGAAGAGATATATGTACTCCTATGTTCATTGTAGCATTATTTACAATAACCAAGACATGTAAACAACCTCTGTGCCTATCAAAAGATGAATGGATAAAGATGTGGCACATATATACAATGAAATATTATTTAGCCATGAGGAAAAATGAAATTCTGCAATTTGTGACAGCATGGAAACTTTATGCTAAGTAAGATAAGTCAGACAAAGACAAATACTGTATAATCACTTATTTGTGGATATAAAAAAGCCAAACTCATAAAAACAGAGAGTGGTAGTTACCAGGGACTGGAGGATGAAGGGATAAGCGAAATGTTGTTTGAGTACAAATTTACAATGGGTAGTATTATATTACAATCATCAAACTTGTTAAGAAATTTGTTCTTAATTATTTTAACCACAGAGAGGTATAATAATTGTGTGACATGACAGAGATGTCATTACTACAATGGAATCATATTACTGTGTGTGTGTGTGTGTGTGTGAGTGTGTGTGTGTGTGTGTGTGTGTATCTCAAGTAAACATCTTGCACACCTTAAATTTACGCCATATTATATCTCAACTATGTTTCAACAGAGGCTGGACCAGGGAAGCATCTACTTCCCTACTCGCATGGTCATTGATTTCATTCAGTTCCTTGTATCTGAAGGATTCTGATTGCTTGCTTCTTAAAAGCCAGCTAAAACAAAGTTGGTCTCTAGACAGACTGGCAGCAAGACGGTCTTACATAACAAAATGTAATCAATAAAATGAAGTCATTTTACCTTTGTTGTATTTTGCATTTAGAAGCAAGTCATAGCCCTGCCCATGTTCAAGAATGTAAGGTGATACAAGTGTGTAAATTCCAGCAGATGGGGAATCACGAGAGCCCAAATACTTTTCCTCTTCAGTTGCCTCCTATTCAGAGGCTAACTACATCAGGCAGGGGTAGAAAATCAAAGGTTTGGACAGAAAGGCTAGTGTTGAGTTTCCACCTCCTAGAATAACATTCTACATTCTAAATAACATTTCGACATTTCCTTACTTTAAAAGTATGAACTTCATTATTCATTGACATAAAATGGAAGAAAAGTCTTATGGCAAACGAAAGGCTATCTTTTGGTGACAATCATACAAATGCAGTTAGAAAAATAAAATAAAATTTTATTTAAATATAGACTATAGTTCAAACACAAAATTAATTTTACTTGCCTGTGTAGACTTCAAAATATAAAGTAAAATGTTGTTATAAATTATTCATGGTTTTTGTTACTAACCTTTAAACATGCCTAACCAATTTTAACTTTCTTAGTTCATAATGCTATTTCTTTTTATTATGAAATATCTATTACCATGCAACTAGATATGAAGAATAAATTTCAATAAATAACTAGGATAATAACATTACATATTTCAGTATAATAAAATTTAACCAACTTCTTTAATAATTCTAAAATTGGACTCAGGCAAGGCCTTTCTTTAAGTTCCAAATTGTTATTGTTTTAATTCATAAAAAATAAGTTTTTCATTTTTAGTTCAAAAGGTCACTGCATGTGCTATATGTTAAATAGTTGCTGAATGAAAAAAATCTGCCTAGCTAATATCATTTACTTCATCTCCTAATTTTATTAACTTAGACTTTTTCTAAATGATAAAATGTAAACCTTTTACTTATACAAAAAAAGTATAAAATCTTGTTTTTCATTATCTGTCCTCTTCTATTTCTTCCAAATAAGATAATATTTATTAAAAATGAAATAAGGAAATATTCATTTGAAAAAATTGGATTAGTCCATTCTTTTGTCATGCAGATAATGAACAGAGCTAACACACAAGAACTTTTTTGAAAGGTTCAACACTGTTTACAAGCTTTGGCTTCTGATATCTGTTTCTTCTGATGTGCCCTGCAGTGGTCTCCAATCTTCTCTGCCCAAGGGGTGGGTGCTCCCATGAGAATCTAATGCCTGATGATCTGAGGTGGAGCTGAGGTGATGATGCTAGCACTGGGGCGTGGCTGCAAATACAAACGAAGTTTTGCTGGCGGGCTGCTGCCCATCACCTGCTGTGCAGCTGGGTTCCCACAGGATCCAGTATGGTCTGCAGCCCAAGGTTGGGGACTCCTGCCCTATAAGATGTCCCTCACTGACCTCTTAGCTTCTTCTTCCTTTATTTTCTCTTTCTCTCTTCATTTCTTCTCTTTTTTTCAAGGAGGCTTGTTTCCCAACTCATACTGCTTAGAATTCTTTGCATACTTTTTAAAATTTATGACTACTAACATCCTTTCACCATGTAAAGCTACTCTCTTACCAATTCATTCCAGGGTACGTCTTATATTGATTGGTGTTTTGAGATGTTGCCACTTAACCAGTAAAGAAACCATAGTCTGGGTAAAACATTTCCCATGTATTAGGTCCAGGAGGGCCCTATTCCTACCCCTGTAACATTGGAACTAGTCTCCTCCCTTATCTTTGTTTGGGAATCAGACCTTGCATTCCGGTTGGCAATGCTACATGCTCACCTCCAGTTCACTGGACTCTCCTCCCTTCCTTGCCAATTTACCGGCCCGAAAATATTCCCACCAAAAAGGTCTGCCTCAAGCCCCATATAAACTTCAGGTCCCCTCACAGTCAGAGCTGACATCATCTTCAGCTCAGCCAGGCTGTCACTTAGCTACAATAAACCTTGCTTAACCCCTTCGGCATTGTACTTTCCTCCTGTGAACCTAACCTCTGGCACTGAAACCTGGAGGGTTTGGTGCAGGTTCACTGGCCACTATTTAAGCCCTGAGGTTGTTGATTTGTGACCCAGAGAGCAGTGGGCTGTGACAGCTCAGCTCGCCTGCGCTAACCTCCAGATCCTACCTTTTCCTCGAGCTCTTAAGGGATTTAACTCTAACCTCTCCAATCCTCCCCAAACCCAGCCAGGGAGGATGGGAGCTTCAGCTTTTCATTGCTGACCTGCCACTCCACATCAGTCACTTAATTTTCAGGTGAGGGGTTACCCACCTCTTCTCGGGGCTTCTGTCTTTCTCATTCTCTGACAAATCCTAGCTCTAGGTCAGAAAATTCCTTGGCCTTCAGGCCCCTCGTTCTTTGAACCAGGGACATCTGCCTCAGAAAGGATCCCTCTGCTCTAGAGCATGAACTCTGTCAGTGGGGATGTCCACACAAAAAGCCACTTCCTCACTTGCAGTTTGCTACTTGCTCTCCCCACTTTCCCTACGGTTCTCATCCTCTTCATTATGGGGAACACACCCTCTACACCCTCCGAAACTATCACCCTTGGCTGCCTTTTAAGGAACTTAGACAACCTTAGCCTCGAGAGTGATATCAAACCTAAGCGTCTCATTTTCTATTGTAATGCTGCTTGGCCACGATATAAATTTGATAATAGATCTCAATGACCTGAGCACCTTTGATTATAACACATTAAGAGACCTTGACAATCTGTCATCATCGCAATGGAAAGTGGTCTGAAGTTCTCTATGTCCAGGCCTTCTTTACTCTCCACTCCAGATCCTCTCTCTGTAAATCCTGCTCTACTTATCAGATTTTACTTTTCCACTCCTAACAGTCTACTTTCCTTGACTCTTAAACTGACACTGGCTCTTTTGATCCCCACCAACCTCCATTCCCTAAGTCCCCACCCCGTTATGTTCCTCTTTCAGCCAACCTCCCAGGATACTCCCCTACTCTCTCCTCATTTAAGCCCTCAGCTCCCAGTAAGTCCAGCTCAGATCTCTCAGAACCCTCCTTCTCCCTACCTCACACAGGCTCTCCAATTCGTCCCCAGGAGCCTGCTACTGTTTTCTCTTTAAAGAAAGCTGTAGGAACTAAGGGTATAGTCCACATTCATGTCCCTTTTCCTCTGGCTGATCTCTCTTAAAATGAGAAAAAGTTAGGGTCCTTCTCCACTTACCCTACCATTTATGTTAAGGAATTTGAATACCTAAATCAATCCTATGATCTTACCTGGCATGACCTCTACATAATCCTTTCCTCCACTCTTTCCCTGGGAGAAAAAGAGTAATTCTGGCTTGCTACTCAGGGTCAGGCTGACATGCTTTACTGGCAAAGTAAACAATAGATTGTTGGTGTAGTAGCTGTCCCCAGACAGGATCCCAACTGGAACTATCAGATTCTCCAGGCTGCCGACACTGAAATCATATTGAAGGACTAGAGTAACTCCATTTTGTTATGTAGACTCCAGATTAAATGAAGAAAAATTCACCGAAAATCAACAATTAGAGACAACACCCTGCCCTTTGGTGAAGCCAACCAAAGCCATTAATCAGTAAGCCCTTAAGGCAGCCACACCCTGTTTCCCTTTTGCGCACAGCCCTCTCTGCACCCGCCCTTTTTGCACACGGCCCTGCTGCACATGGCGCTCTGTGCACACAACCCTCTTGCGCACGGTTTTACCCTTTAAATTCGGTCCCAACCCCCGGTCAGGGCTCCTCTCACCCACTGCTGCATCAGTGAACGAGTGGGGTCCAAACTCGAGTTTGTCAATAAACCCCCTCTTGTGCTTACATCGGTGTCAGTTTCCTTCTTGGCTCTTGGAGTTCCAAACCAGGGCATTACAATATGGTAACTTGCCTCATAGCAGGGCTTCAAAAAGCAGCATTCAATGCAGTTAACTATGAAAAACGCAAAGACATCAGCCAAGGTCCAGAAGAAAATCCCTTCCTTTTTCTGTTTTACCTAACCGAGGCTCTCCAAAAATACATTAAACTAGACTCTTCCTCAGCAGATGGCCTCCTCTTCCTACAGACTCATTTCATTTCTCAATTGACCTCTGACATCAGACGCAAATTACAAAGGCTGGAGGATGGCCCTCAAACCCCACAAAGGGACTTCTTAAATTCTGCCTTTAAAAGTCTCAATAATAGAGATGAGGAAACATAAAAAAGAACAACTTAAAAGGGATCAGGCTAAATGCTAATGCTGGCAGCAGCTATCCAGGGCTTTCACAGAAATAAGCAAACTCCCAAGGGCAGGACCTTTAAGGTCTCTCAGGGCACCTGCTTTAAGTGTGGCAAGGAGGGACACTGAACCAAAGGTTGCCTTAATCTTTGTCCTCCTCCAGGCCCTTGTTCACACTGTGGCAAGGAAGGTCACTGGAAAGTTGACTGCGACCTACCCACTCCAGGAAGGGTCATATCTCTTCCCACTGAAAATTTGGAACAACTGGATCTCAGCCTGCCCAGCCCTCTAGGCCTCATCACTGAAGACTGAGGAATCCTGGGCCCTGTGGCCCCCATGCTTATCACTGCTTTAGAGCCCAGGGTAACTCTACTAGTAGCAGGTAAGTCAATCTCCTTTCTTAATGAAATGGGCTACTTACTATGCCTTACCTGAATTTGCAGGTCCTACTTGCCCCTCTCAAGTCTCCATTGTGAGGGTCGATGGTCTCATCTTTCTCTTTAGCCACACCTTTCTTAAATTGTCTCTTACTTAGAATACCTTTCAGTCACTCATTCCAAGTATATCTACTACCAATGACCTACAGAGTTTTCTCACTACCACTCATCTTGTACATCCTCTCAATCTCTCCCATTCTCTCCTCAATCATCCCAACCCTACATTAGCCAAGGACTGTTGGCTCTATCTTTCCCTCTCTTCCTTAGCATACTCTGCACTTCCCATTCCCCTCACCATGTACAAATGACCCTTTCATATTGAAAAGAAAAGGGCTTCATTTTCCTTAAAAGGGCAGATATTCTCCTTGGAAGTTACTCCATAGTGCAGGCTAATCAAGCTTCTTATCTCTTCCTATACCCAATTTCTTGCAAAGGTATCACATCTCTCCATACCTATAATAAGACCCACTACCCTTCATCCCTTTTTGATTTCTAAGACTCCCCTTTGTTTTACAAGAACTGGTAGCAACATGTCTGTAGGACTCCTATCCTCCAGTCTATGCAATTAGACAGTCACTATCTAATTACCTGATGGACAGTGGACTCAACAAATAGATTACCAAGTCTCTCCAGAGGCTACTGGCCACTTTCTACAACCTGTCTGCTCCATAGGTTACCCTACAGTCCTTGCAATCTTACAACTGTTCCTTAAACTCCTTCTTTCTTTCCTTTGATTATGAATGTCTCTGCAGTTCCCAAATTTTCATTGTTGACCTACTAATCCCCTTCTCAACTATTCTTGACTAGAGCTGCTATAGCCACAACTCTTATGGCCTGGAGTTCTGAGCCTCAGAGAGGATGCACTGAAACTTTATCCTCTTACTTGTTCTTCATACATGTTTCCACTTGTATATCTGACAAAGGGGTCTTCTTTCTACACTGTACTAGCACTTATCTCTGTCTTCCCACTAACTGACTAGAACTTGTACTCTAGTCTATCTCTCTTCCAATATAGATATAGCCCCCAATAACCAGTCCTTGACAATTCCCATCACACAGTAATAAAACATAAAAGGGCTATTTAGGTCATCCTACTGATGATGGTTATACCAGGAGTCACTACCAAACTAAGAATAGGCATAGCAGTTGTCACCTTAAAATCAGACAAGGGCTAGATTTATTGATAGATGAAAGAGAAGGTCTCTGCCTCTTTCTAAAAGAATGTTATTTTTATGTTAACCAATCAGGAATAGTAAGAAATGCAGCCAAAAAGCTAAAGGACAAAGCCAGTAAGACAAGAGAGCACCAACCAAATTCTTTGGACACTTGGCTAAAAACCAACTGGGTTATTTTATTTATTTTGCTTCATGATGCTGAATATATATGATTCTTAGCTCTATTTTTACTTCCCAATGTATTAGATAAAATAAATTCAATGACAGATCCACAATTCCAATAGCCCCTTGCTTTACTAAAACTCAGTTTACTCAAATTGGAATTGTTTGGTACTACTGTAAGCTTCACCATAAATGCTTTCAATAAAACCATTAAGGTAACTCTTGACTATTATTCAAATCAATTTTTAAAACCTGAACTTTGGAATCTGGAATATATGTTTGATCTATTTGATGCAATATATATATATATAACTTCTGTATTGGTTAATTTGACTTTTAGCACATGTTTATATTTCTGATAAAAAAGTTTACAGAGCACACTAGAACACCAAAAGAAACTAAATACATATTTTAAGTCCCATTAATCATCAGTTTTTAGAATAAATGTAGAATAAATGTATATTCCATAAAGAAAATTGCATTTTAAGTTTTGAAAATTATCAGTATTTCAATTCATCTAAGAACATGGGGGATTTTATAAAAGATGCATTTCTCTTCAAATTTTGACTAAGAAGGGTGTTAAAAACATTTTTGTGTATGTTTTCTGTCTCTCAATTGGCAAATAAAAATATGTTGATTACACATTTCTATAATTTTCATTAAGAAAAAAAAAACAGTTAAGCACTTTAAAACTCATTAAATAATTAACACTCTTGAACAACAGTAAAATCAGAGCTAATTACCAATATTTTGCTCAGTGATCCTCAGACCTTTACTCTAAGAATCAAGGTCACTGTTAGCATTTGCTTATTCTACAAGTACTAATGATTATTTTATATTGCATCCGGCTTTTGCTCTAGAACTTGATCATGAAATACAAAAGAAACATTTTTACAAGATATAGTAATTGTATCAACATACATCTAAACAACCTGATACTTTAGAAGGATGATATTTGTTAACCAACTTGCTTTATGTTCTATTAATAGATATATACATGTATATGTGTATGTATACATATTTTAAGTTATGGTGCTTCCAGAATTTATCAGAAATGTTGCTTTGGTTCATAGATCAGATATTCCAAAAAAGGATTTTCTGAAGAAAAAGTTCTGATTTTTGAGATTACTTTTTTTGACAAACTTATTATGAAATCAATTAACCTCAATACAACAGTTTTTGATTGAAATTGTATACATATAAGAGTAGAAACTATGTCTTTCTCTTCATGAAATCTGACTATAAAATAATTGTTTTTACTCATAAAATAGAAAAGAATATTTTGTTTTATAGAGGAATCTAGACAATATAACAGAAGGATAAAAAGAAATCAGATATAAATAATTGTATACCTCAGATGACACTGTGTCATTAGTAAAAAAAAAAAAATTAAGACTTGACAGAGTTCTTACAATTTGGGCTGGGGCAGGGGTTAATTTTTCTTAAGGAGGTAATTAAAATAATCTTCAGAAAAGTGAACAGACAAAAAAATTATACATAGAATTTCAAGGTATAAGTAAACCTCTTAAAAGTCCACCTATCCAATCACTGGTTCACTTTGAATTTGTGGCAATTGACCCAATTGATCCACTTCCTTTCTTAACACTTGAACGTCATTAACTTATGTTGCTCTCTTAGATAGCACACCTTTAACTAAGTCTTTTATTGTATGTGTGTGTGTATATGTATGTGTGCTCAAGAAAGAATTTCGAGGAAATACAATACCAGAATCAAAATACCAGAATCAAAACTATAGGTTATTGAGTATAGATTTGAAGTTTTAGAAACCTGAAGCACTGACATAGAAAAACTAGAAGTACTCACAGAGTAAAGAATAAAAGAAACCAGTCATAGGGGACTATATATTGTATGATTCCATTTATATGATATTTTCAGAAAAGGCAAATCTATAGAAACAGAAGGCAAATTAATGGTTTCCTGGGGTCAGGACTTGGGGGGAAATATGTGTTAATACTTTATAGGAACTCAAACAGGTGATGAAAATGTTTTTAAAATGATTTATCATAAAAATTAATAAATTTTACTACTTTATCAAATTAAATATTGAATCTCCTCCAAGAACTGTACTGAAATTACAACCAAATTATGAAATAATCAGTATGAAGAATCACCTGAAGTCCAGCTGATCATAACACCTACATCTGATAATAGAAAGGAGCCATATCGAAGCCAGTAAAAGGGACAAAGTTGCTAATTGGGCTGGAGCTGCGAGAGGTGGAGGATCACTGGGAGGCAGATTGAGGCTGCAGAGGCTCTCCTGAAGGAAAAGGGGTATCCTGGTCTCATCTGGGCACTCTCCAGCACTGGAGCCCAACCCAAGGAAGAGGAGATGCTAATAATTCTGACTGTAGAAACTAGAGGGGATTCTGGCCATCTGGGTAAGACAAAAGGTGACTGAGCCTCTAGACTTCTCTTTGAAGGACCTGCACAAAGGCTTTCTGATCTGCAGACACTCATCCAGGACACTGGCAGTCGGTAAGAGGATTGCATGGGGTTCATTCTGAAAAAGTCTCTGTTACCTGGAGTCAGAATGAGGGCTGGAAAGGTAGCCACCATTGTGCTTTAGTACAGTCCCCCTTCAGGGTAACCTACAGACTAGGCCAGCTTGATTGTGCAGACTCTTCTCACAGAACCATTTGGAAGCTCTGGTTTGAAGTGATCATCCCGCCCTGCCTAACCTGCAGACTGCAGGTGGTAGTTATTCTCCAAAGGATGCCAAACCCTGATCCCAGTGATCTAGAGCCAAGTATTCATAGCAAGGTAGCCATTGCTGTGAGCAGCGTTTCTAATCCCAGCAACAGCAGCGAGCACTGTAAGACCCATTTCAGAGATAGGATCAGGCAGATCACAGCTGCCAATGTGATCTTGGGCAAATATTGGGGACCTGTTGGCCAGTCTCAGACAGCAGCTGGTCTTGTTATGATCTGTCTTCTGTGGGAACTTACAACAGTTACCAAATTTGCAGCAAGACAGAGGCTGTATTGATCTGACTGCCATTGTCCCTCTGAGACCCTGTCCCACCCTACCCACAAATTGCCCTAGGTGGCTTACTGACAATGAACAGATACAGCCCTGCCTTTCCCCTCCCCTGATCGCCTTATCCACACAGACAGCAAACTTTGGCTGGCACAGCGTGGTCACTACACAGAAATCAATGGCAGTTAGAACTTTGCTGCCTGCAAGAGTTGCAATATTGTGTCCGAAGAGCAGAGGGGTCTGCGGGAACACCCCTGATGGCAGTTGGCCTCACTAGATCTGGGTCTACAGCGGGAACACCTAGGCACAGAAGTTGCAGCAAAACTGAGGCAGATTTAACCAAATGAGCCTTGTTGCCTTGAGATCCCACTTCTCCCAAGCCACAAAGTGCCTGCAGCCCATTGACAAGCAGCCTTTTGTGCCCTACTTGGCTCTGGGGTTGAGCAGTTAATGCAGGCAACAGAACTTGGCTAACACAGTGAGTGCATTTTGAAGAAAACAGTTGTGAACAGACCACTGCTGCCTGTATGAGCTGCAATATCTCTTAAGGGGATTGTAGATGTCTTTATTGGCCTAACGGCTCTTGACTCCCTTGGCTCCTGTGTCATCCAGTACACAAAGTGCCCACTGCACATTGATTGGTAGCTGTTCCTGCTGTAAGGTAGCACATTTAGGCCCAGGTGGGCAGCAGTTGACCTTGCTACAAGTAGAAATTTGTCCAGTGAGCCACAGAGACATCATGGGCATATAAACTGACCATGCAGTGGCAGGGGAAAATTTACTCACTAGACCCAGGAGACTCCAAGGGTCCCTGCACCATTCAACATGCATATCATCCAGAGGCTCATCCAGTTTCAGAGACTTATAGGCAACTGATAGGCAGTTGAGGAGCACCAGTCCCTCTGCTAAAAAGCCATAGGTGAGGAAAAGGGGATAACTGAGAGCTGCCTATAACGTTGTCTCTTCCACTTACCTATAGATCCAGCATAGGCAAACCATCAGTGATTGCCTCGTAGTTCTCACAGGGTAGACCTGGGCAATCAAAAGCAGCAGTTGGGCTTGGCCTATTGGGGAGCCCCTCCCAAGGGGCCATAGAACCAACGCATCTATAGGCTGGTACCAGACCACAATGGAGCAATTCCTGACTAGTTCCAGTAGTGATATACACAAAGGGTGGTTGCAACAAGTAAACAAGCCTGTTAGAGTAAATCTCATTCAGTGGGATCAGCTCCCACATAACAGCTCTTATTCTGAGGCTACAGCCAATTCCCACAATTAGTCAGCCTGAATGTTAATTCCACCCAATGATCTACTAACAATAATAAAGGCTTGGAGACAACAGAAAACCACACACGACCCACACACAGGTTACCTCAAGAGCTCCTGGCACAAGGGATCAGGGTAAGTGTACCACTGGACCACACAATACACCTTCCACATTAGGCCAAAGCTGAGAGACAAAGCAAATATTCCTGACACATAGAAAAGAACACAGATAGGCTAATAAAATGAGAAAACAAAGAACACACCACAAATAAAACAACAAGAGAAAACTCCAGAAAAGCTAAATGAAATGGAGGTAAGTAATTTGCCAGAGTCAGAGTTCAAAATAATGGTTATAGGATGCTCAATGATCTTATGGGGAGAATGGATGAGCACAGTGAGAACCTCAACAGCATAAAAAAGGACAGAGAAGCATAAAAAAGAACCAGACAGAAATGAGGAATCCGATAATGAAAATACAGAATATACTAAAAAGATTCAACAGTAGATTGGATGAAGCAGAAGCTCGAATCTGTAAGTTGGAAGACAAGGTAGCTGAATATACCCAATCAGAACAAGAAAAATAAAAAATAATTTTAAAAATGAGGATAATTTAAGAGACTATTGGGACAACATGAAATATAATAATATCCGGCTCATAGGAGTACCTGAAGGGAAAGAGAGAGAGCAAGGGATTGAGACTCTATTCGAAAAAATAACAACAGGAAACTTTCCTTAACTGGCAAAGAAATTAGACATACAAGTACAGGAAGCACAAAGAGTTCCTAATAAGAGGAATTCAAACAGACCTACACCAAGGCACATCATAATAAAAATGCCAAGGGTCAAAGACAAAGAGGGAATCTTAAAAGCAGCAATAGAAAGGAAGGTGGTTACTTACAAGGGTACCCCCACAAGAATGGCTGCTGACTTGTCAATGGAAACTTTGCAGGCCAGAAGGGAATGGCAATAAATATTCAAAGTTATGAAAAACAAGAATCTATAACCACGGATATTCTACCCAGCGAGGCTTTTGATAAAATGGAAGGTGGGATAAAGAGCTTCCCAGACAGAAAAAAGCTTAAGGAATTGATCACCAACAAGCCAGTATTACAAGAAATGTTAAAGAGTCTTCTATAAAAAGAGAAGGGGTAAAAAATATAATAGAAATAAAAATATATGAATAATAAAATAATAGAAACAATGTACCTATCAGTAATCATTTTAAATATAAACGAATTAAATGCTCCAATCAAAAGGCATAGGGTAACTGAATAGATAAGAAAACAAGCCCCATGCATATACTATCTACAAGAGACCCACTTCAGATCAAATGACACTCACAGACTGAAAGTAAAAGGATGAAAAAAGATATTTCACACAAATGAAAATTTAAAAAAAAGACAGGGTAGCAATACTTATATCAGATAAAACAGACTTTAAAACAAAGGCTATAATAAGAGATAAAAAAGGGCATTACATAATAATAAAGGGATCAAAAAATCAAGAAGACATAACCCTAATGAATATATAGGCATCCAACACAGGAGCACTTACATACATAAAGCAATTATTTACATACATAAAAGGAGAGATCAACAGTAATACATTCACAGTAAGAGACTTTAACACCCCATTGACACCAATGGACAGATCTTCCAGGCAAATGATCAACAAGGAAACTATGGGCCTAAAAGATACACTAGAACAGACTTAATAGAATTTTCAGAAGATTTTAGCCCAAAGCAGCAAAATATACATTCTTAAGTGCATATGGAACATTTTCAAGGATAGGTCACATGTTAGGACACAAATCAAGTCTCAATAAATTTAAGAAGATTGAAATCTCTGATCACAATGATATGAATCTAGAAATCAATTACAAGAAAAATACTGGAAAATATACAAACACATGGAGGCTTAATAACATGATACTAAACAATAAATGGATTATTAATGAGATCAAGGAAGAAATCAAAAGATACCTAGAGACAAATGAAAAGGAAAACACAACTTAAAATTTATAGTGCACAGCAGTCCTAAGAAGGAAATTCATAGCAAGACAGGCCTACCTAAAGAAACAAGAAAAAGCTCAAATAAACAATCTAACCTTACAATTAAAAGAGCTAGAAAAAGAACAATAAAGCCAAAAGTGAACAAAGAAAGGAAATAATAAAGATCAGAACATAAATAAATGAACTAGACTAGAAAAACAATACAAAAGATTAATGAAACCAAGAGCTGGCTCTTTGAAAGGATAAACAAAATTGTCAGACCCTTACCCAGACTCATCAAGGAGAAAAGAGAGAGGACTCAAATAAATAAAATCAGAAATAAAAGAGGAAAAATAACCACGGACTCCACAGAAATACAAAGGATCATAAAAAATACTATGAGCAATTAAATGCCAATGAATTGGACAATCCGTAAGAAATGTACACATTCCTATAAACATACAATCACCCAAGACTAAGTCAAGAAAAACAGAAAATCTGAAGCAACCGATTACCACCAATGAAATAAAATCAATCATCAAAAACCAACAAAAAAAAAAAAAAGAAGAAGAAGAAGTCCTGTATCGGAGGGCTTCATAGGCGAATTTTACCAAATATTCAAAGAAGAATTATCACCTATTGTTCTCAAACTATTCCAAAATATTCAAGAAGAGAGAAGGCTCCTTAAATCTTTTTATGAGGCCACCATTACCTTGAATTAAAAACCAGGCAAAGACATTACAAGAAAAGAAACCTATAGTCTAATATCTCTTATGAACATTGATGCAAAAATCCTCAACAAAATATTAGCAAATCGAATTCAGCAATACATTAAAAATATCATGCACCATGATCAAGTTGGATTTGTTCCTGGGATGCAAGGTTGGTTCAACATCCACAAATCAATTAATGGGATACACTACATTAACAAATCGAAAGATAAAAACCATATGATTTTATCAATAGATGCAGAAAAAGCATTAAAAACAATCCAGCATCCTTTTATGATAAATACTTTCAGCAAAGTAAGAATAGAATGAACATACCTCAACATAATAAAGGCTGTATGTGAAAAACCTATAGCTAATATCATACTCCATGGGGAAAGGCTAAAAGCATTTTTCTTAAGATCAGGAACAAGACAAAGATGGCCACTTTCACTACTCTTCTTAAACATTGTATTAGAAGTTTTAGCCACAGCAATAAATAAAGAAAGAGAAATAAAAGGTATTCAAATTAGAAAGGAAGAAGTAAAACTTTTGCTTTTTGCTGATGACATGATACTATATAGAGAGAACCCAAAAAATTCCACCAAAAAACTGTAAGAACTGATCAATGAATTTAGTAATGTAACAGGATACAAAATAAATATTCAGAAGAAGTCAGTGGCATTTTTATACACCAATGATGAACTTTCAGAAAGAGAAATTATGAAAATAACCCCATGTACAATTGCATCAAAAACTATGCAATGCCTGGGAATTAACTTAACCAAGAAGGTAAAAGACCTGTTTTCAGAAAATTATGTCATTGAAAAAAGAAACTGAAGAAGATACAAATAAATGGAAGCATATAGCCTGCTCATGGGTAGGAAAAATCAACATCGTTAAAATGGCCCATACTTCTTAAAGCAATCTATAGATTCAATGCAATCCCTATCAAAATACCAATGGCATTTTTCAGAGAGCTAGAACAAACAATCCTAAAATTTATATAAAGCCATAAAAAAAACAATAGCCATGGAAATCTTGAGAAAGAAGAACAAAGTTGGAGGTATCACACTACCTGCTTGATATCAAACTGTACTACAAGACTATGGTAACCAAAACAGCATGCTACTGGCATAAACACAGATACATTGATCAATGGAAAAAAAATAAAGAGCCCTGAAATAAATCCATGCCTATATCCTCACTTAATATTTGACAAAAGAGGCAAGAATATACATTTGGGTAAAGACAGTCTCTTTAATAAATGGTGCTAGGAAAATTGAACTGATACATGCAAAAAAAAAAAAGAAGAAGCTGGACTGCTGGACCATCTTCTTATACCATATACAAGAATAGACTCAAATGGACTAAAGATTTATTTACTTACTTTTTGTTTGTTTGTTTGTTTGTTTGTTTAAATGCCTACAGCACCTGGTCTTCATAGGTGGTCTGCCATCCAAGTACTAATCAGGCCAGAATCTGCTTAGCTTTCAAGACGAGAAGGGATCGGGCATGTTCAGGGTGACTTGGCCATAGATTAGATTAAAGATTTAAATGTAAGACCCGAAAACATAAAAAAACTTTAAAAAAAAAACATAGGCAGTAGACTCACTGATATTACTAACAGGAATTTCTTTTCAGATATATCTCCTTGGGTAAGGGAAATAAAAGAAAAATAAACAAATGGGACTACATCAATCTAAAAAGGTTTTGTACAGCAAAGAAAACCATCAACAAAACAAAAGACAATCGACTGTTTAGGAGAAGACATTAGCTAATGATACATCTAATAAGAACTCAAAATTTATAAAGAACTTTTACAACTCAACAACAACAGAAAATCCAATTAAAAAATGGACAGAAGACTTGAACAGATACTTCACCAAAGAGGAAATACAGACGGCTAACAGACATATGAAAAGATGCTCAAGGTCACCAGTCATCAGAGAAATGCAAATTTGAAACCACAATGAGATATCACCTCACACCTGACAGAATGGCTATCATCAATAAATCAAAGAACAACAAGTTTTGGTGAGGATGCAAGGAAAAGGGAACCCTCATACATTGTTGGTGGGATTACAAATTGGTACAGCTGCTACAAAAAACAGTACAGAGGTTACTCAAAAAAATTAAAAATAAATATACCTTTTGACCTAGCAATTGCACTTCTGAGTATTTATCCAAAGAAAACCAGAACAATAATTCATAAAGATCCATGTACTCCAATATTCATGGCAGCACAATTTACAGTAGCCAAGATATGAAAGCAACCTAAATGCCCATCAACAGATGATTGGATAAAGAAATTATGGTTCACATATACAATGGAATATTACTCAGCCTCTAAAAAAAATCAAATTCTACCATTTGCAACAACATGGATGGACCTAGAGGTTACGCTGAGTGAAGTAAGTCAGACACAGAAAGATAAATACCACATGATTTCACTTATATGTGGAATCTAAGGAACAAAATGAACAAATTAATCAAAAACAGACTCATAAATATAGTGGAAAATTTGGTGAAGGAAAGAGGGGAGGGTGTTTGGGAGGCTGAGAGAATGGGGTAAAGAGCTAAAGAAGTTCAAATTAGTAGTTAATCGTTGGACACTGAAAGCATGGCAGAGGGAATACAGTTAGCATTAATATGATAGTTAAGTGGAAGGCCAGGGGAGGAAGGGAGCAGTTGGGGAGATTGTTTTATGAACATTATAGATGTCTAACCAACGTACTGTATACTTGAAATTTAAATAAATAAATTTATAAAAAATGTGAAATCTCACATTTTGCAATGACATGGATGAACCTATAGGGTATTATGCTAAGTGAAATAAATCAGACAAAGTCAAAGACCACATAATTTCACTTATATATAGAATCTAAGGAAGAAAACAAAGGAACACAAAAAATGAAAACAGACTTATAGAGCATAAGTTTTATTTTTTAAATTTAATTTTATTATTAGTTTCAAGTATACAGTACATTGGTTAGACATTTATATAGTTTATAAATGATCTCCCTGATTGCTTTCTCTCTTTTGGCTCTATACCTCGCCATTACATTACTGCTAACTATATTCCCTGTGATGTGCTCCCTATCCCTGTGGCCATCTATCAACTATTAATTTTCAATTAATAAACACAGCTAGAATTTAGATGTTACTAGAAAAACTTTTATTAAAAATGTTAGATAAATTGCCATATGCTCATAAGCATAATATAAAAAGAAAATAAATTTTTCATTTTATTGCCGTCAAGTTTTTAAATTTATAATTAAGAATACTTTATAAGATTATTCTGATAATAAAAGTTCTCTAAATTTCTACTGGGAAGGAATAGATAGAAATTATTCATAAAGTAAGGCAAGAAAAGTATATATAGATAAAAAGTTAAACTAAAATACAATTTTGTCAGAAGGGTACAGTGACAAAATTATTGTCAAAAACTTGTTTTATTTCATTTTTTCATTAAGATACATGAAACAGCTTTTTAAAAATTTTTATTAAATGAGGTCGCACATCCATTTTCTATTGTTATTCACAAAAAATATATCAAGAAAGGTTTTATTTATTTTAGGTTTAAATTATGTTTTTATTATTGTTTTCCCTATTGATTCATGCATTTAAATGACACATTGTCCTCCATTACAAAAGGTGTGAAACAATAATTTTACATGAAGGAAAGTTTATTAAATGTTTATCAGAAAATCATGCCAAAGAAGATCTATATGTGACAACGAAATGTGAAGGAGGTCATTTTTACCTGCCAACATTTTCACGGGTATTTTCATTGTAAGCAAAAAAGGAAAGATTGCTTAACCTGAGTAGGCACATGTCCAAAAAATTTGCTTTGAAGCAAGTTATTTCTATAAGGCAGACCCCTTTGTATAAATCCAGGAACTATATTGTGTATACCATACTAATATAAAAATTACTGATAGATATTATCATTCTTCCTGTCAACAAATATCTACTAAATACACAGTATACAAAACACCCATAGCTCAGATCTTGGGAAGGACAGAGGCAATTGTTTCAAACTGCTTTTGATCTGGAAGAGTTAATGGTCACACTTAACTAAAAAGAATAATATGTAATCTATCAGAATATTCTTTACACTCTTGCTAGTCCCTGAATTCACTGGAAAGACCAAAGAAGAAGCTATCTGAGTCTTGCCACAATATTGTGTCAGTCTCTTCTAAATGGAAATCTTCTTCCATGTTTTGTAATAGATATAATGGCCTTCATCTACATATTAAAATGTGGGCATGTGGCCAGTTTAGGGAAGCTCTCTTGGAACATTTGCTTCATTATTTTGGGACTTTGCAAACAGTGCCTGGCTACAGCAGAATGGATAGTTTCTTTCCAGGGAAAGAAGAATCAATAAAGATTACAAAAAAAAAAAAAAAAAAAAGGAAAAGTACTGTAGGTACTTAAATGAAAATTGATTTCCACCATTGACCATGGAATAAGCTCATCAGTAACATCACATTTAGAAAGAATCTAATTGTTTCTTCTTACTGTAGGGTTTGAATTTAGAAGGGAAGTATAAGAGGAAAAATCAATTCTCTGTTATCACAAGTAGTTTAGTCACAGCATACTGATTCAAGAAATTGCAATTATTTAAGAGGTCATTCTAGCCACTCAATGGATTGCCTCAGAAAACCAAGTTGCATTCCTTAGAAACATATGAGTTCAATTTTTAATTCTTTCTTTTTTCATATATGTACCTACCACTAGAGACACCCTTAATTCCTTTCAGTCACATAGTAAATAAAACACAAAAGAAAATTAATTAGTGTACATTCATTAGTAAAAGTGAAATTATCCAAATTGTGGGCAATACTGATTATCCACCTCTGTATATAAGGGACAACATGTTATTTTATTCAGTTATCACTTAAGCATAATAAGGATACAGAACTGACCATGATAGACAAATTCCTAGTTTCATGGAGCTTTAATTGTATTTTATATATGTGTGATTGAGAAGCCAGATAAATAGGATGTGAAAATTAATGAAGAAGATAATTTCCAATAGAGATATGTGCTAAGACCTGATCTAGAAGCAGAACATCCCAGTCAAGAGGAATAGCAAAAAGTGGAAGCATGATTTTCATAGTTAAGGAACAGAAAGAATAACTCCAGTG
Organism: Cynopterus sphinx; assembly: GCA_030015415.1. Taxonomy (NCBI): domain Eukaryota; kingdom Metazoa; phylum Chordata; class Mammalia; order Chiroptera; family Pteropodidae; genus Cynopterus; species Cynopterus sphinx. The sequence continues at coordinate 95,434,888 of CM057382.1, read as the reverse complement.
TGGTTGGATCCGTATAAGAGTAGTACTATGAATTGATATGAAAAGGGTTTGTAGGAATCAGATCATATATGGCCATGGAGACCCTGGTCAGCAACTTAGGTTTCATTGAGAGTAAGTCTGGAAACTATGAAAGATTTTTGGGCTTGGTTGGAGGATAATATTCAATTTGCACTGTTTAAAAGTTCATGCTGACTGATATATGAGAAATAAACTAAAGAAGCATCAATAATTAGAGGAGGAATGTCTGTATCTTTGACTACAGTAATAAAAGACTTTGTTACAAAGATATTGTGTTTTCCCTAAAAGCTTTTTAAATATATAGTCAATTTTTTTAATTGGGCTGGAGCAGCCTCATAGAAAAATCACTAAATGTGACTTAATAAAAAAGAAGAGAGGGCAGTAAATACATCCTCAGAGGGAAATAAGCCACAGAAAAGCAAACACCCAAAATAAGTCATCAAGTCTTCCAAAAATTCTTGCAATCAATCTCATATATATTAAATATGTTTCTATAGAGTTCTTTTAATTACAATAAGAACTACTACCAATTCTACCTGTTTCCTCTGCCAGTCTCCTTCCCTCTTCCTTTATTCAGGAATAGTTCATTTTTATTTCAATCTAACTGGTAAAAATTCACAGCTATCATTATTACAGTCATTTCAGCACAACAGAAAGTGCACTAACATAGAATCAGATGTGATTCAAACCTGATACTGACTGCAGTAACCTTGGGAAGTTCTTAACATTTTCATGTCCTGGCTTCCAATCTGTAAAGTTAGGAGAATATATCTATCCCATAATCTGTTATAAGTGTTTTGGATATTTAAATGTAATCTAAAAATAATTCTATAAGTTAGGTGGCTATTATTAATATTACTATTATTATCATCATTATTCCTCTTAATGGTAAAAAAAATGGAGCTAGACAGATAAGGTAAATAGCTCAGTCAATGAGACCAGCTAGTAAGGTGCAAAGCCTAGATCAGGACACCCAGTCTTCCTGATTACAGAGCCCTCATTTTAAACACTACATCTGACTGATCGTTAATGAACTAATACATCACAAATACTTAACCAAACTTTGTTACCTCTTTCATCTTTTTTTATACTTCCTCCCTTATTTCAACTTGTAGTAATTGCATACTGAATAATAATTATGAGAATTATGTAATGTTTCAATACCTAGGCCCAAATTGCTATCTCTTTTTCCCAATTTGCCATCTCTCCCAGAAGTCCTGAACTAGTTGCTTCTCATTAAGACATAAATATGTTAATTCAATTTATATCTTTACAACTTCCAAAGTTCTATAACTTGAACTGGTAATGCTAATGGAATAACAAATCTCTTGGATGATGCTTCCAAAAGAAAATAATATAAGTAATATATTCACAGGATTCCAAGAAAGTGATAGAATTTTTTGCACTTGACAGAGCAATTATAGTTATGACTTTCTGAATTCTCACTTTCAAATTATAGTAAGCATTTTTTCTTTACACAGAGAAGAAAACTAAAAAAATAGTCACAAATTACAAAATAATCTGATCACTCACCTCAAAAGTTAAGAAAAGCTGCTTTCTGTCCAGTTACTGGTATTTTACTAGTCACAGGCCAGCTAATGAATAGTTGAAATGCATATCAGAAACAATCAAGAAATGGAATATTGGTACTGAAATGTATTGGCACTGAGAATTTGCTTTCAGTTTTAGAAGTAGTAATATGATTTCCATATCAACTACATGTATGCAAACATAACATATATCTATATGAACAAATGTCTTTTTTTTTTTGTTGTTTCCTGGGTTCAAGGAAAGTACTATGCTTTGGCTGAACATTTTTTATACATATTTTCATTTTATTTTGCTTTTACAATAGATTTGAGAAGTAGGTAGTAGTGAGTGTGGGTTGGGTGCTCAGTATCATAATAATAATAGTAGTAATAACAGAACAATTTTGTAAAAGAAGAAATTGAGAAAGAGGTGTAAGTAAATTATCTCAAGTTCTACAGCTAATAAGGAGTAGAACTGGATCATAAACTCACTTTCTTACTCCTTAATTTTATGGATTTATCACCATAAAAGGCTTTGAACATAAATTAAATTTTGATTAGAATATATGACTTTTTCATAAGGACATTTATATATCTGAAAACTGCACTTATAGTTTGGGTTTTCTATAATATGTACTTTCTGTTTTGGGCACAGAAATCTTTAAACAGAATGGTGTGCTTTAAATACCTAAGTGAGATAAAAGTTACTTAGAATAATAAATTTAAATAGGAAACATAGCTAAATAAAATTATTTTAATGTGCTTAATCCCAACTTTGGTTGATTTTTAGATATTAAATATTACTGTCATTATTTTCAAGTAAGGAAACAAATCCATTAGTTTTATGGAAGAGCTGTAAACAAATTTGACAAAGTCTAATCAGCTACAGTAGTTTTATCTCATCCATTGTTTATCTATCTATCTATCTATCTATCTATCTATCTATCTATCTACCTACCTACCTATCATCTATCTATCTTTCTATCAGTCATCTATATATCTAATCTATCATCTAACTATCATCTATCTATCTGATTCTAATAAAAATATATCATTCAAACAAGAATGGAACTAAGAACATTTATTGAAAAACAGCAATGTCAAATGAGGGGCTAACTGTTTTCATCTGTGTTATATTGTTAATCTTGGCAAATGCTTTTCAAGTTGTAATTAAGACAATTTGATAGAAGAGTAAACCGAAGGTCAGGAATATTAACTTGTCCATGTCTTACTACTAGTAATTTTCAGTTAATATTTTTATATTTGGTCATAACCTAGTATCTTTTTGAGACCACTTAACCTATAGTAGTAGCTAAAAAGTTGAAAAAAATATATTTATTAACACCAACTGTTAAATAAATATTTTTCAGGAGAGTTCACTGCTACCACAGAGCTGACTCATGTTAACTACCGAATGGTAACAGTGAGGCAGTAACTTTTGGGCTCAGTAAGCTTAATCTTAATAATCTGACATCCTGAAGTGGCAATAGATCTACATCTCATTATTTTGTCACCTTGATCCATTTTGTGTTCTTGCGATACTAAGCACTTTTTCTTTATTTTCTATATATAGATTTTTCTACATTTTTATTGTAAGTTCTCATCACGTCTCACGATAAGTACTAAAACACTGCAGAAATGAGATAAGAATTTCCTGTTAGCACAATCTTGGGACACTCTTGAAATGACAGTATAAATCAAATATTCACTTGTTTCTAAAATTTATATTTACAGTAGAGTTAACAAAAGAGAAATAACAAAGGACATTTTTACTATTGATAACAATCCCAATCCCTATAAAAGGATTAGATTCATTTCAGGTGTAGAGCTAGGCAGCCAAAAAATTCAAACTTTTATAAGTGAATTTTTAGAAAGTTTATCACAATTACAGAAGTGTTCCAGGGACAAGAAGTTCATCTAGATTTTTGTCCAGTTATTATTTTAACAATCATGAACCAAAAATTAGTGGTCCAAATGAAAAAGCCTTAAACCACAGTTTCTATAAAGCCCTGATCTGGAAATAAAAAAGGGAAAATTCTGCATCAAAAATGTGATTCTCGAATCTTAAATGATTTTATACAATTTAGTAATATCTTCTCAAAATGCAACTTACATTATAAAATTACTCTTACACTGGACATTGTGACCCATTTTACATTGACTAAATTTTAGGTGATTTTCTTGTAACTCCTACTTGACTTTCATGTTAAAAATCTTTTGACAATTGTAAACTTTAATAACTAATGTCTTGCTATATCATTAAAAGGTTACAATCAGTTTATTTAAATACTATAATAATAAAGCCAAAGTCTTGGGCTATGTCCCAGTATGGACTTACATGACAAATTCTACTCTTGACTACCATCGGTTATCTTAGGACGATTTGTTTCTTAACCTAAAGATGGCAAAAATTGAGTAAGAAAACATGTCAGGTATATCAGGCAATCTATGATCAAGATGAGGAATGCAACTCTAACCCAATTTCTGTGTTTTAGAATAACAATTTTTTTTTTTTTAGTCAAAAATTCCACAATGTTCTGGGTATCTAGGGTCTAAATGACATGCATCTTTAAAAAAAAAAAAAAAAAAGCAATCTAGAAACATGTCATCCCAGAACTAGCATATCAGTAGAAAAACCAAAAGTCTCAAGGATCTGTAATAAATATGAATCTGGGATAAATCATAGTATCTAAAATGTCTAATGAGGAAGAGTCCATGTCAAAGTAAGCATTTCTGATTGCACAGCTAATAGGATGTGTAGTATCAACATAATTTTTAAATGACTCATCTATGATGAAACAGGATCCTAGCCAGAAACTAGAGATACACATTTTTATCTTTGGGGAAGAATGACTAGCCAGAACCAAAACAGGAGAAACGACAGTTAGTCATGATTAAGGAAAGATGCAGTCAGTGTCGTGATCTCTGCCTCAAATAGCTGCCATGCCTTCTGCTAGGATCCCGAAAATAGGCAATCCAGCTAAATTCAGACTCTTAACTAGAACATAACTCCAAAATTCCTATTTACTTGCCTTTAAGTAGGTGATGTGCATCAAGAAATCCAAGCTACATGATATTGCTAAGCTAGATCCACCTTGATTTCTACATAGTCTTCCGTAGGGATACTATCTCTTGGAAGCAGACATCTCTAAGACCCAAACAGAAACATCAGAGTATTTCCTCACTTTTTTACCTGTTTTGACATATAAAATATAAAATACAGACATTGATAAGACCCTAATCTCTGCTGAGGTGAATTATTGTGTGTTGTTGGGAACTTTATTTTACCTTTTACTCACAGGAGAATTCTCTCTTTATGAGTGTCTTGAAGGTACACACATTAAGGACCTATTAGCTCTTCTCAGGGCAAAGGTGAGCTTCAGGAAGGCCACATTGCACTGAAATTACATCAAAATATTCTGGCTTTATAAATATGTGCTTTTACCTCTGGAAATCAAATTTAAAGAGTTTGTGATTCTGAAAAGATTAGAAATTTCTGTCTTAAAAATCAATTGTATAAGAAATAAATTTCAAGTTGGGGGAGAAAGTATATAGAGAAATAATATTTGAAATACCTATAGGTTTTTCATTTAACTTATTTCCATTAAAATGTTATATGCCATTTAATATTTTAGGGAAGCTAAATGTATACGTTGAAAATTATGTGAGCTTCTAATAATAAGTTTTTCCAAAAAATTGTGGAGACCCCACTTTTATCATACACATGCATGTGTGCACATACATATCTGTACATTTACACACACACATCCCCTCCTTCCCAGTTTGTTTATTGCACGGTCTAATTCTGCTGTTCTAAATTGAATTCTGTGTCAGCTCTTAGTAGCATGGTAACTGAGTAACACTATGAATATTAAAAGAGGTGGAGAGTCATAATGTTATTTAAATCTGGTCAGGTTAGGACACACACTCACACAATCTATCAAGTTGCTGAGAATCTTATCTAATCTTTATGGAGAGGAACACCTGGCTACATTCCAAAAGACTTATGGTTCTGCCTCTCTTTTCCAACAAATTGAAACAAAATATATTATAGTTCTTTTGAAAACATTATTTTGGGACGTCATAAAATTCTGAATTGGAATAAAAAAACTTCAGATGCTAAAGAATGTTACATATAATTCTCTCCAGGAAAAGTATACATGACATAAACTGTGCTTTGGTGCCCAGTTTGAGAATAGATGGCAGATGGATATAGACAATAGATAGATGATGATATAGATAAATGACGATGATGATGATGATGAAGATAGGATGGATGGATGGATGGATAGATAGATGATAGATGATAGATAGATAGATAGATAGATAGATAGATAGATAGACAGATAGACAGATGAATGACAGGCAATAGATAAATAGAGATATAAAGATAAATGATAAATGGATAGCTAGTTAGCTAGCACTAGATAGATGATAGACAATAGATAGATAATAGATGATAGATATAAAATATAATCTGGGGGTGATGTAAATGTTGGTTTAGCAAAATGAGAATTAAATACAGTGAAAATAAGGTGTCTTCAAGATCTTTCTTAGTCCTACAATTAATTAATGGCTCCCACAGGACGTAAAAGGTCACAACATGTCTTCAGTGTTCCACTGTCTCTCCTGTGAAGATGCCAGAAAGTTCTGTATTTGGGGTTAAGGTCTTTGGCTCAGATTATACTAAATGAAGCACCAATTTTTAAATCCCAGAAGCAACCTAACAAAAGCATTAATTGTAAATTATTACTGAGGAAAAAACCAAAAACAAGACACAAGTACCAGGATAAGAATGATAAGAGATGGAGGAGCACCAAAAAGCACAATGTGAGATAGATTGAAATGTGAATCTCAGACAATGAGCTGTAATTGGCACCAAGATATACCTATGGCTTATCCTATGTTGGATCTTGACCACTATTAGATTCATGGGAATAAAGGTGCTCGGCTGTGCCAGGTATTATCAATGTTCAATAAACTCAGATGATTATACCATATATTGTCAATTGGTACCACCATATACCATTAATAAGCTCCAACAGGTTATTCAAAGTACGTGTTTTATCCCATTTACTTTATGAATTCTGTGAGTCCCAAATTCTATCAATTTTGTTTAATATGAGCTTTCATTTGTACATCAGGATGCTATATATTCCAGTGGATCTTTTTTAAACATAAAAACCTATATAAAAGCCAGCATTCAGGAATGAAGATTCGTACCCATGATGACTTTACTTAATATACTAGAGAGTTTTCCCTGATACATTTGAGATAAATTTACTTACTGAGAACAGTTATTTAGCAAATACTTGGCAGATATGAATTCATGTTCTGCTCTGCATCATCCCAAAGTCTAATTCTTAAGTCAAGCCTATGCTAAACATTCAAAGTAATAATATGTTTTTTAAGCTATTTCAGAATCATGAGGAATATATACTGAGTGCTTGAGCAGTAAACTGTGTTGTATAAAGTATCTTAAATATGCCAAGGCCAAGTGATTTTAGTTTGTTCACTTAGCAAGGTCTTTGGAATTTCAAATGTATTTCAAACAAGCTGGTTACTGAGAATATACATTTTAATAGTGTGATTAAATATGACACTTTCATCTATTAAAATTTAGGCCAGTCCTAGCTTCATGACTTATATATAGAAATGAAATAATAGAATATATATATTATGTGCCCTAAACAATTTTTTTATCTCATTGAAATGTGTCACAATTTATCATTATTTAAACACCTTAGGATATTGATAGGCTGAAATGTATCCTAAGAAAAATTGGGCTTAACAGCACAATCATACTTGGAAAACTCTGTATGTCTTTAATTCAAGAAAGAGATACATAAATTTATGGAATGGACTAAAAATCCCATAATTTAAAACATTTGTTACATTATATGAAAAAAAAAAGCCCAAACTTATTAAGCTAGTAGCAAATCATTGGTACATATTTTATATAATCTTTCAATATTTTGTTAATAAATCTTTATGTGGAGAAGGACTAAAGAAGTAGAAATTTAAAAAAAGGTCAAACATTATTTGCAACTCTGCAAGTATCTTTGAAATTATGAAAAGTGTATTCTTTTAAACTTCATTCTAAAATAGCAGTTGTCCATATCTAACCCACATTCTGAAAGCTATTATGAAATTTCTTAGAATAATCTCAGATTCTAATACTTTAAAATTCTCACCCTTCATTGAAAATATAGACCTTTGAATAGCAGAAATCTGATTGTATTTATTAAACTAGTACTAATTATGAAAAAAACATTTGTACTAGAAAAAATAATTCATTTCTCATTTATAACATGTGACAACATTACCTTACCTAAAACATATTTTTAAACTTGAAAGAAATATTTTAATTCAAAATATTTAAAAATGCAAAAATTTTATGAAAGCTAAATGTCATCATCAAAAGTGGAAATGTATTACCAATTTCTGATAATATATCTTATACTCTATAATAAACTATACAATGTACAGTAACTTAATAAAAGAACATTTTGAGTTAGGTGTTGATTTTAATGTTTAGAACTATAATTTACTTTGCAGAGGAACAGGATTACTGATAAAGTGTGAGATATTAAAGGCTAAAAAAAACTTTTTAATGAGATCTTATCTAAAAGAATTATTTATGTCATTAGCAGAGGAAAAATATTTTTATCTAATGCATATGCCTAAATAAATGAGATGTGCAGTTTCAGGAACAAATAATGTTGAACTTATAAACCTTTATAAGTGTGAACTTCATTTTCTCTCTCTACTTTTACAATCGTCAAACCTTTCTATCTGTTAAAGAATACTTCTTTCATTTTTGCTTAGATCTCATCCCTTATCCCCTTCTCAAAGTCATGTCTTTGTTTATCCTCTCTCATATTGTCATCAAACTGTCTCTAGATTATCCACATCAGCATTAAAATATGATCTACTATCCTACTTAAAAGTAGCATCTGATAATAAAGCAAAAAACAAATAAAATAACCCTACCCTGACAACATCAACACACCTCCGCCAACAACTAACTGCATTTGTTGTTCAACCCATCACTGACTGGCTTCTATCTCTACTGTAGTCAATAACAAAGGACATACCCAAATAAGGAACATTTGTCTATCTTTATCCCAATCAGCCTTACAAAAACTATGACAAAATGGCAATCTAATATCTTCTTTCTTTAAAAAATTTTGTATGGAAGGGTTTTTCTGATACTAGTGTGATGATGTGCCCCTAGAAAGATGCAAGAAGGGGTTAAGACTAGAAGCCTCTATGCCAGCCGCCACAGCAGCCATATTTCCTGATTGAATACCTGGCAATTACCTCGGTAGGCTATTGTTTAACTCTGTTCCCACAAGAAAGAGGAGGAGGAATTTATGGGAAACATGGTATGGGAATCTGACCTTTTAACGTTCCGCTTTCTGCTTCTGTGTCCCCGCTTACGCATCATATCAGACCACCATCTGGTGACGGGTAATGAATAGATGATGTATAGATCCATTGTGATTGGGATATAGAGATGAATGGATTTTTGGGTATAAAACTGTGGACCTGAAATGGGTCAAGGCTGCTCCTTTGGAAGGACAGCCGCCAGCTAATAGACTGCCTCCAACATCAGAGCACTCAGGTTGAGTCTGGTTATTCCAGTCACAACACTAGCGTGTTTTTTATTCTCACACAAACAGTATCAGTGTATGAAGGATGATACCAAGGCTTTAGATCTGAGTAACCAAAAGATTAGATTAGCAAAAAAAAAAAAAAAAAGTGAGTTTGGATGGGATAAGATGCAGGTAACGAAATTTTCTCTGTTTTGTCAGTAGAACTAGATTCACCTCAGGTTTTGACTTATCTTATTTGATTTTTAGTTGACAAAGACTCTTCTTTTTTAGTTGAGAGACCAATAATTCCAGCTAATAATAATGGTTAACAATTATTTAGCATTTATTATATTCCAGGTATTGGTTTCAGCTTACTACTTTTCAATGAAGACTTATCCATATTATTTAATATTTGTTTTATAAGGATGTTTGGGTTGACAATTTCTTATTCAAAGTCATTGACGCCAGAACATTTTAGACTTCAGAAATTATAAGGTTGTAAAAACATTAATACATTGTATCTACAATATATTTTACAATAATTTTCATTTGGATCTAGGATAGCATTCTTTAATTGACCATATTATTACATCTTCAAGGAAACATATAAATATTCACAATAAGAGGAATAAATAAAGACTATAATTAACCTGCTACTAGTTCAGGTCAGATATTCCAGTAAATGAGTTCAATTTAAATCAGGTCTTACTCCCAGAGAGTTATTTTTAAAAAGTTAAGATTTTCAGAATTTATTGTTTGTTTGTTTTCTTAATTTCAGATAAAGCTATAGACCTACATAAACTGTACTTTCGCAATAAAACACAAAGTTGATATGGACAGAACACCCTTCTATATGGATGAAATCCTTCTTTGGATTACAACTGAAAAGAGCACTTCCTTAGGCTCCATACAAGCTTCTTGAATATTTAATTCATTTCTAGTATTGTATGGCTTTGACAGAATATTTTAAAATATTTTTCTAAAGCTTTTTACTAAAAATTTTATTTGATTCAGTGTTGGATACTAGTCTTAGTTTCTGCCATAGACAAGTATCAGGAGAAGTAATGGCTTGTGATCTTTAAAAAAAGATACATTGGAAATAATGTCCAAGATTCATAAGCTATATATAAGAATTACTCATAAATTAATGTGTTCATGATAAATTATTGTCTTAACCATTTGTCTATGCCAATGATAATTTAAATTGCCTCAGTATAGTATGAATAATAAAATAACCTAAGTATTGGATAAAATAAATTTGTCTTCTCGCTTCAAAGAACACAAGTAATTGCCATAAAATATTAGACTATACATAATACTGAAAATTATTTTAAAATATTGTATCTCAATGTTTATCTAGGACACTGAATTCTCAAGTAAATTGAAGAATTTACTCTTTTAAAAATAGCATTTTTTTACAGTCATCTTAGGTTCACAGCATATTTGAGCAGAAAATACAGAATTCCCATTTAATCCATACCTCTATACATGCACAGCCTCCCTCACTGTCAACATCTTTCACCAAAGTCATACATTTCTTGCAATCAATGAACCTGCATTGTTGTATCATTATTATCCACAGCACATAGTTTTTATTAGAACTCATTTTTAGTATTGTACATTCTATAGATTTTGGCAAATGTATTATGCATGTATCCACCGTTATAGTACCATATAAAATATTTCCACTGCCCTAAAATTTCTCTGGGTCCACTGTTATTTTTTTTTACACAATGCAATTGTGCTTGAATTATTTTGTGGCAAAATTGATATCTTTTTCCTGATGATTCCCAATAAAATTTATATTTCATATAAATGACATCTTTTAGTCATAAATTGTTTCATCTTTCCTGATACTAAGGCATTATCCACTTATATAGCATAAATTTAGGAAAAAACAGAAATTGTCAAATGATTTAAAACAAAATATTTTGAAGATTATTAGTGGGAAAACAATAATTGCTATAATATAGTAACCATCAATTTGTTAATTCATTTTCTCTCTCCATACTGTCTATATATACATATACTGTCTCTCTCTATAGATAGATAGATAGATAGATAATAGATAGATGATAGATAGATAGATGATAGATAGATAGATAGATAGATAGATAGATAGATAGATAGATAGATGATAGATATAGATAGATAGATACTGTCTGGTTTGTGCATATGTATGTATATGTGTATAAATATATACATGTATATGTATATGTATATGTGTATGTGTATGTGTATGTGTGTATATATATATATATATATGTGTGTGTGTGTGTGTGTGTGTGTGTGTGTGTGTGTGTGTGTGTGTGTGTATTGTCTGGTTTTTGCCAGGCTCTCTTGTGGGTTCTAAAAGCTATGATACATAGATAAAATTCCTGTGCTTGAAGAAAAGAAAAAAATTAAAATAAATAAATGGCTAAATATGTTGAGGTATTATGGTAAATATTATAACAAAAAAGCAATGTAAAAGGGGAAAATTCAGAGGGGTAGTTTATAGACTGGGTGGTTGAAACAGGCGCCTCAGAGATGATAACAGACCTAAATCAAGCGAGGGAACAAGTTATGTATAGGTCTGAAAGAAAGATCTTTCCAGGCAGAGAATAGACAAATCACCAACTCATCAGGTAGCAGCTCTGTGCTTGGCATGTTTAAGAAGTAAAAAAAAGATAGCGTTACTTGAATAGAATAAATGTTCAGAGATAGAGGCCTAAATAAGAGCGTAAGGCCAATAACATTAGACTTTTTAATATTAAGAGTTTAGATCCTCATTCTCTGATTATAATGGGAATTCATTAGAAGTTTGAATAGGCATATGACAAGATTTAACTAATGCTTTCTAAAATATCATTAGATTGTATAGGGAATGGGCAGGAGTAGAAGGTGACAGATGATTTGGTATGCTATTGCAGTAGTGTTGGTGAGAGGAGGTAGGATCTTAGACCACAGTATTTCTCCTTTACTCTTTTAATATGAATAAACGCATATGTCAACATTTAAAAATAAAAGATTCTCAGGAACTCTTCTATGATTATCAAGTATAACAAAAATAAAATTGTGACCTAGCGAAGATAATCGGGTTTGTTCAAAAAGTTAACTACATTTTGAGTACTACTGGTTTATAATATGGGTGAGATGAGAAAAAATATTTTTTTCTATCAGTTCACTCTTTTTTATATCTTTACTTACAAATTGCAGCTATATGGATTTATTTGTGCCCTTTTTGATGCCTGTCTCCCCATTAGAGTGTATACATCAAAAGGTAGAATATATTCTTTTTTATTATTTTCTTTATACATAGTGTCTATCACAGTACTTTGAACATAGTAAATGGTCAATGAATAATTGTTTAATAAATAAATGATTAGCATTAATCTCGCACTTATTGTTAGGTAATAATACATAACATGAAAGTTTTAAGTATGTAAATATTGTGACAAATGTATAAAGATAATTTTTTCCAGAGAAAAATTAAAATGTTTCATTTGTCAAAACTGACTCAACAGTTTTGAGATATTTTACAGAAACTGCAATAGTCTTGTTTAAAAAAATAAATAAATGGGTGAGAAACTAAGAAATAAAACCTAAAAATATTTAGAAAATTTTGTCAATTAAATGTGTATTTGGGAAAGTTTATTTGATTAAGTGTACTGGTAATTTTGGAAGCTACAGTTATGGAGATATGGGATTTCAATACAGTATTTGGGAAAAACTAAATGAGTAAAGTGCTTAGTTGTGAAAAATTTATTGGTGACATTCCTATGAGTAGGAGCTATGGGAAGCTAGCAACCACTCAGTGACTTAGATGATTGCAAGACACTTTGATTATCTTGAAGAAAACGTAAGTTTCTTTCAATATATCAATTTTCAAATTCTATTAAATATAAAAGTTGACTCTAAAAATGGATTAACAGAAAGAATAAAATAGTTTTTAGAAATTTGAAATATTTTTGAAGTAAAATAAAATAAAAGACTAACTAAATAAAATTTATGCTTAATATGTTTGTGTTCAGGGAAATAAAAACTAAAAAGTTTTCCAGAGTATCAATCAAAAGGCAAAAAATAAACAATGAAAAAAATTTAGATGGTGGCATATAAATCACAGAATCTCACTATGAGAGTTCCAGAATAAAAGTGAAATCAGTGGAAAGAAAGAACCATCATTATTTCATTTCACTCTTTCAAATCTATGGCCTTTTTACTGTTATCGTTGTAGTATTTGACTTTATCTATGGGTGAAATTTTTCCTCATAATAATTTTTTTCCAGTTTCTTGTGTTTTAAGTTTCTTTTCTAAGTCTTTGGATTGTGTATGTATTTAGTATTTTAAAATAATAATTTTCTCTCTCTCTCTCTCTCTCTCTCTCTCTCTCTCTCTCTTTTCTTCCTTTTTTTGCCATCTGACTTAGGCAGATCCTGTGCCTCCCAGACTTGGAGGAGCATTCTTTCAGTGTGCCTGCTCCACCAGTGGTGGTATACTGCTGTTCTATGGTACTCAGCTTAAGGCTTTAGGTATGAAAAAGTTTTTCTCAGATTCCTGGCCAAGCAACAGACTTATGCAGGCCCCAAGTGCCTAGAAATCTGAAATATCTTTTTCTTTTTTTCATTCCCCTCCCACAGAGACAGATGCAGCTAATTCACAGCCATTTTAGTGACTATGCCAGAGTTCAAGGGTGGTTAGAGTTCTCTGGATTAGCCTCTTCCTTAAAATTTAGGCAGGACCTTTATACCTATCATTTTGAGGTGGTTTGTGTTTCTCTGCCCTACTCCAAAATTTCCCCTGAACGTTCAAGAAACACTCATGAGAAAGAATGAGCGAATATGGGCAGGTTTCCCTTATTACCAGAGTTTGCAAGGATTTAAAATTGTCAGTCCAGTTAATCTTCAGGATTCATTAAAAGTTCAGCTCTTTTACTTGGTTCTGTAGTGATTTCCTGTTCTCCTCACTGCTTTGTCAAAGTGATCCATCATGGGTCCTGCCTTGTCAAGGAAGAATTGTCACTTCTTGTAATTTAGCTCATTAGGTTATTTGGTTATCTCAGAATTTTGAGGTCTTTTAATATTTATAATTGTATAGATGTTCCACTTTTTTCTTGTTAAAATTGGGACTACATTCTCCTGCCACTTTCTATATCCTCAGCAGGAGTCCTCTTTATTCTTAAGTATAGGCTATTTTCCCTATACATAGAAAATCAAGCTCTACTTAAAATAATGTTTTTGTTAGTCATCTATCATCCAGAACTTCTGTACTGAAGTTTTCCCCAAATCCCAGAATGGAAAATTAAGTCATCCTCATGTTTCAAAGCAAAGTCCACATATATTTTGCCTTACATTGATAAAAGAGAAAGTAATATTACTTATAACATTACTCAATGTTATTGACTTAACTTGCAGTAGAATTTGAATCCTAAATAAGCAAAAGTTTATTTCAAGGAGTTCACTGGAGTAGTGGATTGTCTTTTACTTTTTAATTTTATCTTTCTGTAATATTTGTGTTTTTTTAACAGTAATAATGAATTATTATGATTAAAATATTGTTTAAAAGCTTACTTGTAAAAATAGGGTAGATTTAGTTTCTGAGTCAAAAAAACTGCTAAACAAAGGTGGTTTTAACCATTTAAGACTGATATTCATCTGGCACGTGATTTATGCTGGCTAGGAGGTGGACCAGGAAACCAAACTGAATAAGGACAGAACTTAAGACATCAGAATGACAAGTTAGAAATGAGGTAAGTCACAATCTGGATATTTGCAAGAATAAAAGAGAGTCTTTAAGTGTCCCAGAGTTAAAGTCCAATTTGCAGAGGTAATAAGAGAGATTAATATGAAATGATTATGAAATAGAGCTTAGATTATTTAATGATCAGCCAGAGGAAACTTTGATCAGGAACAAGAACTCAAGGTGCATCACCTTTTTAAATTGCTCATTTCTGTTCTCAGTATAATACTGTATAACTTAAGTGCACATTATAGGTTTAGGGACCAATATTTTGGCACAAACTAAAAAAAAAATTCTTACTGTAGATTTAGCATTTCAATTTACTTGGTTAATTCTAAAATACATGTCAGTATATAAAATATACTGACAGTTATCATGCTCTTTTAAAAAAAAAACTATACTGAAAATTGTTACAATGAGTATATTATTATAAATTTAAGTTGTTAGGCAGTAAGATATGCTGTGTATTACTTTGCATTATAAGTAGTTATGCTGGATCAATTGACCTAAAGTAATTAAGAACAATGGACCTTAACTTTGGCTTCTTTCACCAACAATTATAAAAGATACTATAAGATGATAGAGGTAATGACTGTTTCAGCCTTGAAAATTACCAGCTAAAATAAATCCACAACACATATCTACTTTGTAAGTAAATCAGAAATTAGTATAGCCTTTATATAATTACTTTTTATGATTGCCTACATGTTTAAATAAGGGGAAGAATTATAAAATAACAAGCACTAGATATAATAGGTATTGCATGAAATTGAAATAACTATGTCAGATAATATACAACAATTTTCTAACATTTTAGCATATACTATAAATGTTAATTCATAAATGATATAGACTAATTTGAGAGCTCTGGCAGTATAAGCAGATGATTAGAAATCACATGTCTTACTGGATAAAAATTTGAGAATGTACTATTTGAGTTCAGATAAAGCATAATTGGTATCTAGTTTTATAATATGTGTGTTCATAATTATAATAAAAGCTATTTATTTGAAACGTTATATCATACATAAATTGATTTTGACCTGGAGACTAAATTTTATGATTTGCTTGAATTATTATTCTATAGTTAGTAATGATGGTTTAAATGAATCATTGAATCATAAAAATGTAGGGCTGGAAGCAATCTCAAAGTCACCTTTTCCAACAGTGCAGAAGCAATCGAAACAAATGGAGTCTATCAGATGGCTATCTGTCTTGTCATTAAAATTTTCCCTTAAGAGAAATTTGCTAATCTCAGTAGGTACGCATGGCTCTGAGGTTTGATTGGCCTGATTACCTTGAAACTAAGTTTGCTTTTTGACTAAAAAACTTAATAATGTTAAAAATGTTCTAAAAGCCTTTTGGAAACCAAGCTTTTCTCCTTCTTTGTATTCACTGTAACACTGGAAATAAAAGTAAGAGCAGAGCTCAAAAGATTTCTAGGGCAGTGAAAATATTCTGATATTACAATAATGGATATATTTCATTATACATTTGTTCAAACCAGTAAAATGTATTAAACCAAGAGTTAACCCTAAGGTAAATTATGGGCTTTGAGAGATTATGATGTGTCAATGCAGGTTCATCAATTGTAACAAACATACTTTAATGAACGATGCTGATAATGGGGATGGCTATGTACATGTGGACTTTCTTCTCAATTTTGCTATGAATCTAAATCTGCTCAATAAATATAAAGTCTTCAAAAAAATGAGAAGCTTTTCTTTTTCTTCTTAAGATTATATCCACTTACATCCTGTACACTCTATTCAGTTCTTTCCTCCATTCTTTCACACTGTATCTCTCTAATTCCCTTCTGATTGCTCTTTACCTCTGGCTATGTTTACAGTCAAGATTTTCTAGTTCCCCAAACAGCTTCCCCTTTACCTAAGATAACCTTTAAAAGCTATAGACATATTTATACTTTTACACCTTTATTTACTAACTTGTTCTAGAGATTGTATACCACCTTCATATTTTCTGCTTTTTCACATCTAATCTAATTCTTACTTCTTTCCTATTTCAATCATTATTTATTCATTAAACAATAATATCTGAATTCCTTTATGTACCAAAAACCGATGATGGTTACAAGAGTGATGAGATAGTCATAGAAAAAAGATTTGTTTTGAAGATCGTATTTTGTAATTCTATTGAAATTCCTTCTTTAGAGGTCATTGATAATAATGTAATTGTCAAGTCTACCAGCCTTTATTCAGTGCACATCTGCTTTAATCTTTTTGGAATGTATGGCCTAGTTAACTTTTCTTGGCAATTTCCCCTACCTTACATTCCATAAATGTAAATCTCTCAAGGAATACACCCAATAATGAAACAAAATTTAAGTGGCTAATAGCCAACTATTTGAGTTGATTCCCTTACCTACACTGCTCTTGATGTCTAGATTCTGGCAAAATATATCAGATGTTATTTCTGCCTCTTAACACAATGCTGCTGCTCAAATAAGCATGGCACTTGAATCTCATAGATTTTTTTATATGTCTGTAATAATCCTCAATTTAAAGTAGCTCCTGACATTCTTTCATCATGAATTTCTTTTCTATAGCACACTTATGATTACCTCATACATACCCTTGCTCAAAATGTTTTATACTTTTCCAGTAATTGGTGACTCAAAATACATCATTTTTCTTTTTCTGACTCAAAATTATATATTTACCTTCTTTTACCCTCAATAAACAGAGAGCATATTTGTTTGCACACACATATGCACACATATACACACAAATATGCACATGAACGCTCGATGACGATAAGGACAGTCTGGTTCACTGCTCTATCTCCAGGATGTAATATCATGCTTGGCATACATTAAAAGATTAATAAATATATTTTAGGTGCATAAATATATAAATGAATAAGCAATGTTATAGCATATTTCCTCTCAGCTTTTTGATTAAAGTTGACATTTCAGAAGAATGCTATCTACATAACCCTTAGAATACCACTGTGTACTGTTGATTTGTTGGTGTTTCCTGAATATAAGTTCATATTAGATGCAGAGCTCTAGTTTATATTCTTCCTTTACTAAGGGAAAATTGGCCTCAAGACCAGACAACATTTCCAATATTTTATTTGATGGCATTGATGTTTCAATGTTTTGTCCACCTGAGATGTCATCCCTCTTTTTTTCCATCAAATTATTTGTTGCTATTCTTTTGGAATTTTAAATTCCAACTCACATGTTCTCACTCATTTAGTCTCCTTATATCACTCATGTGGAATTTTGTTTATGCCCGTATTGTAGGAAAATAAGTATCTAACTGAAATTTCAGAAGGCATGATTTTTTTTTTCTTAGCTGTATCACTTATTAGACTTACTAGCTAAAAAATAGTTTTTATTCTTATAGTCTTCATCTACAAAATCATAATGTTTCCTTTTTATGTAGCAGTGAATACAGGTATTCTTGGTTAACTGTGTATATGGGGACTGGACAGGGGAGTAAGATTTGCCATGTAGTTACCAGATTATTGTCAGAAAATATATCTTCAAAATTTTTCTCTTCAAAAACGATGAAAAATAGTATTAATAATGACTTGCCCAAACTATATTAAAGTACTATGGCACTGAATGAAAAGTTCATGTAGATACAATTTTCATACAAAGGTCTTTCTGTAGGCATCAGCTCTGATCCTCAGGAGTTTATCTATTTTGTTGTAAAGACATGTCAATGGAGAAATCTGAGCAATGTCTTGACAATTGAAATCATACCAAACATGTTTTTAAACTAAGTTTTTCTATTACCAAATTGTACCTTGTCATTGCAACATTATATGCACAAAGGATGACTGTAAAGAAAAGTCATATATTTTTCTTATTGAATGCTATAGAGGCTACAATAAGGAATATTTTTTCATGACTTCATGTAATATTCCACTCATATATAACAGCAGAATAGATTTCTTTCAAGTGTACATTTGAAGAACAGGCTATGGATTCAGCAACTTATTTTTATTTATTTTATTGAGGACTTTGTGCACAGTGATATGAAGTTGCTTCTAAAACAGGAAAACAGCTTTGAGCTCTTGCCTGAAATGTTTAATGTATCAACTCTACCATCCAGTTAGGTTTTGGGAGCATGTGTATATGTGTGTTTTGGTATTATAATACTAGAGTTCATGGTTGCTGACATAACATGATATACAACATCTGAAATGAGAATCAAGAGAGTAAACAATAAGTGATGTGTGTGTGTGTGTGTGTATATATATGTATATGTATGTACATGTATATGTATATGTATACATACATGTAAATGATGAAGGTGAAGTTATTTTATAGAAATTTTTATATTTTATTATTCAAAACATTTTAGTTGTGACTCATAAATTAATGTGTATCTCATTTTGAAAAATAAGTGAAATGATTTATGGATTTTGCATCCTGGAAACCAAGGAAAAAGCTAAAAAAATATGAATAATTAAAATAGTCAAAGGGTAAAATTGTGAAGCAGAGAAGAGTGTTCTTTCACATCCATTTGTTAACGTTAACTTTGGCATTTATTTTATTTATTCTGTTAACTCTGCACTTATCCCTAAAGACTATGATTTATTTCTCTAAATTTTCATGGTATCATTGTTAACCAAGTTAAAACCTGGAGATGGAAAAAGCAATTGAAGCTTAATGCTATTGTGCTCTAAAAATTTAACTGCAATAAAATTTCTACATCAGAACAACACAAATATAATGCTGTTCACCTACACTTATTTAATTCCTTCTGTAGCTCCCCAAGTGAAGCTTGGAGACAATAACTTAAATAAGCCGCCAAGAGAGAGTCTACTGTGTGTGTATGTGTATGTGTCTGCGTACATATATATATGTTCCTCTGCGCACATATGTGTGTGCATACACAATATGTTTATATATATGTATCTGTCTGTCTATCTATCTCTCTGTGTGGATAAAAGATATAGCATCTTTATTTTTTTTCAGGAATCTGATCTAAAAGATTTTTAACTCTTTAATTTTTTAAAATTTTATTGTTTACCAGGGAACATTACTTA